>CM065424.1:46385939-47772402 GCA_033060865.1 Dorcus hopei | reverse complement strand
TACAACGACATAATAACGTTCCAGTCCAAACAAACTACTCTCTGTCGGAGGTTTTCTTATAAATTCGCCGATTGTATTACTTATGTCACTCCTTGTGTAAAACCAATAGATTTAATTAAATTGCTCACTGTACGTTATATCTAAAGAGCGCAGTAATAAGTTATTTTCTCTTTTCACTACCTGCAAGTTATTTAACTGCACTTTTGAAGAGTAATAACGGCATTCGCGATGAATTCCTGTCGGTACAATACGTGACCTCTGGAAATAAAGTTAGTTAATTTCACGCATGTTTGTTCAATAAAAGGCAGGAAGTTCATTAAAAAAAATGTAATGCAATATTGCATGTGTATTCAAAATATTTGATCGTTATCATACGAACGACAGCACATATTTAAACTAGTTTTAAAAATAAATTAAATATAGTTACAGTTATAGGTGTCGTTCAGGGGTTCCCAAACTTTTTTAAGTATCCAACCCCGTACAGAAAAAGAATTTCTATCGACACCCTTTCAAATTTAATTTTTACTATAACTCTAAAACGATTTGTATACGTGTACTAAATAAGTAGTAGTAGTTTTGATAGGGTTCATATGAACAATACACGAGCCTGAAGGACCCCTATTTATACTGTAGGTACAACTTACTAGCTGTATAAAAAGTCTGAAAGAAATTTGTGAACGATACAAATTTTTAATATTTTAAAAGAATTTAGTTAAAGAAATTTATAAAAAAATAAATATGTACAATACAACATAGATCTTATTTAATCGACCTCCCAGTCTGCCCCTAGTTCGTCCACCCCGTCAGGTTCATCGACCCCCCCCCTCCCAAGAGGTCAATATTGACCCCGTTGGGAACCCCTGGTGTAATCCGTTTCAGTAGAATATTTAAAAATGATTTTCACAAAAATATAAAATAAATAAAGTCGATTTTTAATTTAAATTTAAAGTCAAATTGAAGAACGAAAATACAATTAAATTAAATAAACAAAGAAAACGAAGTGATATATGAGAAAATAATTAAATAAATTTTAGTATTCAGTTGGTTGTAAACGGTTACAGTAAAGCATTTAAACAATGGATTTCGATTAAATAAAAAGGAAGAAAAAGGCTTAAAGGAAAATCAGTGCAAGAAATAATTTGGGGGGAAAGACGTGAGTAAAACTATGTCTTTTAATCCTTTGTTATTTTGTTAAATGGAAATTTTAAAAAAATAGTTTGTAGCACGAATATACTGACAGTAATTATTTTCAGGACGAACGAAATCAAATAAAACAAAATTGGTAAAGAAATAAAAGCACTTTTGATCTGATGATTAATAAAAAAATATAAAACGTTAAGTTTCGTTACTATTCTGAAAAAAGAACAGAAAATAATTTACTGAAATTTACTAAAAATAATCAAACTTCAATAAACTACCAAATCATTTTCCTTGCACTGTTATCCTACTTCAAAATAAAGGAAATAAGAACGTTAATATACAGTGAGAGTGTAAAGTTTGGAATAATCAGTATAAAGCGTAAATTGATTTTGAAAGAACTATCAAAAATTGGTCAATTTTTGATTTAAATTGCGCGTTCTTTGGCGTTGCACCTGAATGTACAGAGTGTTACAGGTAAGAGTGATGACGTCATTGACTTTATTTTAAATGACAACCCCCAAGTTTGAATTGATATTGCGATAACCCCCGTGACTATCAAAACGATGCTACAAGAATGTTGACCCCTTTCATAAGAAAATTTTTGAGAAAATGAACAATGAAAACTGAAAAATAAAGTTTTAATTTCAACGTTCCTAAATGAATTTTAATTAAAAAATAGATAAATTTAGGACATAAAACTTTATAAATGAATAAAATTATTTCAAAGTAAATGTTCCTTCATCAGCTTCTTCAGAATTTCTAGTGAAAATAATCTCAGAAAGTGGTGATGAAAATTCGCTAAGCAGTGAATCCAGATTTACATAAAAATTACTACTGTTAGCCTGATTAAGTAGTTGTAGGTGTCGAAAAGGCGGTCAGAACAATTAACCATAGCTCGTTTAAGCGAACAAGAAAAACTAGAAATTTTAATAATGCTTGGATATGTGCGATAAAGCAAGGATGCAAAAGGAAGTATGACAGTTTTTTAACAACAGTCACCCAGAAAGAGCACTATTTCTCAATCAACTGTTAGTAAAGTACGACAAAAATTTCGAGAATTTGGTCATGTGAGGGACCTAATAAGGAATGGGCGACATATGAAGATGAAGACACCCGCCTAAATTTGTTATTGGATTTGCAAGAAAATCCACGTAAGTTCAATCGTGCTGTTGCTGCCGATCACGAAGTTTGTCAACAACAATATTAGAGCTGTACAACCCGAAACTATTCGCAATGTTTTGCAACAACTTCAAACCAGAAGAAGTTGGTGGCAGACATTTTGAACATTTACTTTGAAACAATTTATTCCTATACGATGTTTTATATCCCAAATTTATTAATTTCTTAATTAAAATGCATTTAGGAACGTTGAAATTAAAACTCTGCTTTTCGATTTTCGTTATTCATTTTCTCAAAAATTCTCTTAAGGAAGGTGTTAAAATTTTTATACCACCGCTTTGATAGTCTGATAGTCACGGGGGCTATCGAAATATCAACTCAAATTTGGGGGTTATTAAAAAAACATGTCAGTGACGTCATCACTCTTACCTGTAACACTCTGTACATTCAGGTGCAGTGCCAAAGAATGCACAATTTAAATCAACCTGACCTGTTTTTAGAATTTTCTTAAAAATCAATAATTTACGCTTTATACTGATTATTCCAAACTTTACTCTCTCACTGTATAATATATTTTCATACAGGGTGCCCATTTGAAATCGCGACCCCTTAAAGTTAGAAGATAGGCAACACATTCTACTTCCGTGCTTTTAGTACATTACGAAAACACGAAATTATTTCTGATTAGATTCAGGGGTCACAATTAGGAACGTAGGTAAACATTTAAAAAAATGTAGTTTTTTTTTTTTTTTCGAAGAAACGTGGATACATATTTCATTATTTTTAATATGAAACGTTTTAACAGGAAATGCAATGAAATGTCTCATTAAAAAATAGAATTTCAATGTAATGTCAAAAAAAAAAATTCGAAATCTCAAGTCACAGTTTTATTTAGCAATTTTTTAAATACAGGCACAAGCATAAATAATGTACTGTTGCGGACAGAAATTTTCGAACATCACTGTCATTCCACTGACATTTTGATTTTCGTATGGTAATCATAAAATCAAAAAAATTTAGCCGCAAATAAAAATAAAATCGCCTATTTTACGATAAATCAGTCGGATTGGCAGCCCTGATCATTGATGCATTCTACAGTGCGACGTGAGTGCGACCAAGTGTTTCGAAGACCTGGGTGGGCATGCATGGTAGCATCAAAAAGTAGATAACTTATACACTTGAACAAGGAAGTGCGAATTAGAAAAGAGAAAACATTTACGCCAATTTAAATGTCCTTTCGTATGTTATCGAGTGTTTCCGGACAAAAGTTGTGTCTACGATAATCTGATTGGTGTTATGCCAAGGCCATTTAATATTCGTTTCCGCCGCATTTCGCCTACGCCAATTTAAAGGGACAACTGGTTCGAGGTCAGCCAAACTACCTGGCAAAGATCAAACGTGCCAACACGGAGTGTCGTCTCTTGAATATAGGGAGTTTTTGCAATTATGTTTTCGTATTAAACGTATACGTAACTGACCAGTTGCTTAGTTACATTCAGCTTTAACGTTTACGTTCACGTTTTTTGTATGACGGACTACGTGAAACCTAAGTTCATCACGTATGCAATGACGGGCCTGTCAATTTATGAAATTTGACATTTCAAAGCATTGGAATATGTTATCGAAAGTCACAGAACTCAGATTTGGTACATAAATTAAATGACAAAAACTGCAACCACATCTGACAAGACAAAATACTATGATTTACTTTCTTGGTTCACATTCACATTTACGTCGACGTAATATGATGCAAAAACTTTGAAAGTGTAAATTACGTAACTTTCTACACCGGGGTTAATAAAGTTAACGTTAAAGGATGACGGGCACGTGAAACGTGATTACAAAAACTCCCTAATATCTACTCTTTGGTAGCGTTTATAAGTTTATGTAGTACGATCTGAATCAAAAGTATTTCGGCGGTAAATTTAAAAATATTACAAATACATTTCAAGGCACCACAAAAATAATGCACACGATTTTGACACTGAATGTACTATTGAAATGGTTCGTTTACAGCGATTTCACATTTCACTCTTGTGACTTTAGTTCACATATTTTCCTGGGTTTCATATCGCTTGGTCGCACTGTATTTTATGGCAATTCGTTAATCGTAAAATACTAATTTCCAAACGAAAAAGAAAAAACCTTGAAATTTCCTTTATTATTGCACATCCCCAGTCGTGATTTAAAATGGACACGCTGTATGTCTGAGTATTTTCGCCAGATGCATCGTAGATCAGTAACTTTGGTAATTCCTAGGGTATTCCACCTTTGTGATTTTCTTTTATAGTTTTGATAGTATTCGTTTTTTTTTCTTGTATTGTTTCTATTAAATACAAGACGAACAATGGCATAGAATAGAATTTAGGAAAATCAAAGTGCATATTGTCGGTTTATTTAACAGCTGCACTGACAAACTGAGAGTATGTTGGCATCACTGCCCACTTTTAAACAGTATGTATTTTTAAATTTATTCACAATAATTTAATAGCTTTTAAACAGTTTAGTTAATTTTGAGAGCAAACAAATATTTTCTAACGTTAATTAACGCCATATAATAAATATTTAACCTGGTTTTTATCCAGTGACATGTCACTGTACAAGTACACTCAAAATAATGATTCTTTTTCAAATTTTGACACTGAGTGCAGGTAAACGGACATCTAGAGTCATTTTTCTCAAGTTCCACATGAAACAGTGAATATAAGTTCTGTAAATGATTATTCTTTAAATCAAAGGGTTTACACATTCTCTCTTACTGGTCGGTTTCGAATTCTGGGTAATTAAAATGGATTTCGCATCACGATTAAGCTCTCCAATTGGTTGTAGGTACTTTTATTTGAGAGAATGGATGTGGGCGTTATTTTGTTTCACCACTAACTCCCACTCTCAAAAACAACCACAGAAAGAATTGCTACCTACCTTTAGTATCTACCTAACTGATCCTGTATAAATTACGAACGCTGCGGATGTTGAAGAAAACCTACCTGCTCAGTGGAGACGGGGTGGGCTACAAATGGATTGTCGATAGCTCGATACCTAGATGTAAAAGAAAAGGGGCGCCACCTAGCGAATAAGTTCCAAGTAGTATGGTGAAAACATGGCCAGCTACATTAACATTCACTGACGTGTATGTATGGCCGTTTCAATTCGACTTTCAAAATTTTTGACGGGTACTACTCTCAGTGCCTCTTGTGAATTTTTAAGTAATTGCAGTTATCATTACGTTACTACCAGTAGTTTTGTAGTATCTTTAATAGGGAGCGCTGAAGGAGTACTGGAGGACTCCACGGCATGCTTTCTCGGAACCGGATTTTAGGCGAATTGAAGCGGCCATACATACATGTCGGTGAATGTTAGTGGAGCTGGCGATGGTGAAAACGCGGCACACGTTGAAAGCGCTCGAGATTTCCTCAGATCTATTATCTGCAAAGCGCAAGTGTTTGTCAGACACCCTATATATAGCACAACTATCGGTGACCCTATATATTGACAAGAAATAAGAATACGAAAAATGGTGATACAGTGTTATTATAGCACAACTATCGGTGAAAACGCGGCACACGTTGAAAGCGCTCGAGATTTCCTCAGATCTATTATCTGCAAAGCGCAAGTGTTTGTCAGACACCCTATATATAGCACAACTATCGGTGACCCTATATATTGACAAGAAATAAGAATACGAAAAATGGTGATACAGTGTTTATTAATACGCAATCAAAATTGTGGCCCAATAAAATGAGCGAAACGCTCAGCAATCGAGTACAGGGGCGGCCATAACCATACGCCCGAAGATAAGTTCGTTACGTTAAATAATTTAATATTTACAAGGCGTCAACTAACGCGAAATCAGCGGCGAGGATATTCTGTACGGCTCACAAAATAACGTACAATAAATTCTGTCAGAAGGATAATAAACGCAACTACAAGAACGAAAATTTATAAAATCATGCAATTAAATGCAGAACGAAAATTTATAAAATCATGCAATTAAATGCAGGTTCTTAAGGAACCCAAGGCCTTCGGCAGGCAAAAACGGTACCCAATAATTAACTTAAAGATATGTATCAATCAAAAAAAAACATAGGGGTAGTACAATAGCAAACTTGAATCCCACCAATTCTACGTTACGTTCGACCTGCAAGGGCTGCAGCACACGAAACTGGCTCGACTCAGATCGGCAGCTCCCTCAAGGCTCCGGAGCGACGAACGACGGAGTTACAGCAGAAGAGGCTCTCGGAAACTGCCAAAACTCGTTCGGGGAAATCACGTCAAGGTTACGAAGAAGTGACGCCGTTTTTTCAAACTTAACCCCTTCGTAGTTGCCCCTTTTAATATAAGGGCCCAGAGCGATAAGAAACTACGACGCGTCGGTTCGAACACGTGGTATTTTCAGACAGAATTCATAACACAGAGTTTATCTGCTATAAAAGCACTGGATTAAACATCCAGAAGTCATTCACGAACGATAAAATCCCCAAAAGCCTTTGGGTGGCCGCAGGCTCAAACACAAATTCCAAAATTAGTTCCACCGAAATGGCTGCCAAGCGCTCGTGAAGTGCAGTAAATAATGGCTTTCTCGTACAACGCCGAACTCAACGAAGCCGGAAATCGAAGACACGCCTCTTCCGCTCCGAATTCTAAAAAAATATTCAGTGTCCCCAACTGTCATGGAAAGTGGTAGAAACAACTTACAAACGAAATGAAACCAAAACCTTAGAGTTTGTAAGCAGATAGAGCGATCACTGAAGCCAAATTAGAAACAGAAGATTAGGAATTCGTTAACACAAAAACGAAACGTAACAGAATGGTAGTGGAAATGGGTGGTATTTAATAAAATATGACGATTATTATACTTTTCGGTTTCTCGTCGATGAAGCGAATTAAGTTTCAAACGGTTTCAAAATTGTGAGAAATCATCACGGATAGAGATTATGATGAAAGTACATTTTTTCTCTATTATTGGTCAGTTTCGAATTCGGGGCAATTAAAATGGATTTCGCATCAAGAACAAGCCCTCCAATTGGTTGTTCTTTTATTTGAGAGAATTGATGTGGGCGTTACTTTCTTTCGCAATTAACTCCCACTCTCAAAAACAACCACTAAGAGAGTGGAAGTGGAAATAGGCGGTATTTAAAAAATATAACGATTATTCTACTTTTCGGTTTCTCGTCGATGAAGCCAATCGAATTTCAAATGGTTTTAAAATTGTGAGAAATTTTCACGGATGCAGATTATGATAAAAGATTACGTGTTTTTACAAATTACTTGCAGTAAAACATTTGTAAGTGAACAATTAATAATAATTATGTAGTAGTAATGACAAACATTTATTAAATGTTAGTACATATTTACTTGTTTTCATCAAATTATTTTAACGATTTCTCCGCATTTTTGGCCTGATGTCAGATTTAAACACGAATTCTATTTGTTCCCACTATCATGCTTTGATGATTGCAAGAATTTATATAGCGCAGATTCATTTAATTGATGATTTTCATGGTGTTGCAATTTTCAAAAATCAAAAGAATTACCTATTCTCATTATCCCATTGATCAGTATCTAATGCGACAGAATGAAAATGGGAGCTATCTGATCGTTGTACAACGAATACACTCTCCGATTGGAGGATTGTCTTATTCTAAGTATCGAGAGCTTATCTGCCTCATAAAGACGAAGCCCTCTGATTGGTTACTTAAAATGCATGGGAGTGGCAGTATTTCTATATCATAGAAATGTTGACTAACTCTCCTATTTATGAGTGAAATATCTTTCTAATTGTGGTTTATAAAACAAAGTAGTTTTTATCTTTTATGTTTTGATTTATTTAATAATAACATGTCATCATTTCAGATTCTGAAAGTGTAGACGAGTGTTTGGCCAAGCAGAGCGTCGGCGAGTGTGAAAAGACAACGATGTGGCTCCTCGACGTGCCCCAAAATCACGCAGGTAACGAAACCAAAGTGCCAACAAACTACTCACGTTGTAAAACCAGCATTACGTTGCAGATAGCAACAAGTTACTATGTTTCCGGTATTATGAGAGTTCAGGTTTGGACTACATTGCCCAGACCGAGCCGTTAATCATGAAAGCACCTCCGGACAAATTCAAAAAGTACATCAGACAGAAGTCGAAATGTAGCAACGGCATCGAGAACGGCGCCTTCCAAGATGAAGGAGAGACGCCGTTGAAGACATCCAATTCCCTAGAAGAATTATCGACGGAGAGGAAAGAGGAAAACAAAACGGGTGTAAAGAAAAAATCGCCGAACGGCTTGACGAGGTCTGAAAGTACGAACATGAGCGGCACGAAGAAGAAGATACGAAGCACAAACGCCAAGAGTCCGAGCAAAGAGTACTATCATTTATGGGCGGCCACTTCTTCCAACGTGGATAATACCAAAGATGTAAATAAAGATTTTGTGGAAGAATCTGCACCACCGTTGCCTCCAAGGAGTCTTCACAGGCCTTTAGAGCGTTCACATGCGTTGAACGCAAACTTCAAACCTCCTATAGTTTCAAGGCAGAACAAACCTAAGAAAGTTCAACAACCGGAAGACACCTTCAATTTCGAAATGATCGACACCGATGAACCTTTAAAGGTCCCCTCCGCCGCCGATCCCACGACGCGTTTTCAAGGGGTTGTTAACTCCTGCGAAACGCCGAAACATAGAAGCAAGTCCTTGGATAACGGCAGGATACACATCGGCAGCGATAATTACGTGACGACGGTTTTAAGTAAAAACGTAGATTCAAATGATTCTAGTCTGAAAGAAAATGCTCATGTCGTTTTAGAAAGTCGTGATAGTCAAAGTTCAGTTTCGACGTACAGCAGTAGCTCTCATGATGGGAGCGAAAAAGAGATTAATGATGTTAATGTTAAACCGCACAAACCTCTAACCAGGCAAACTTCCAATTCTTGCACCTCTCAGGAACTTAGTCCGAAAACGCTGGAAGTTTGCGAGCCGAGAACGCCTATACACAGTCACCGTGAAGTAGTAAAACCACACCCCCGTGCTCTTACAAGAGTCGCGGGGTTGACGCATAATTTACCGGTTTGCCCTCCAACGCCAACACATCACTCGAGAAGGAAAAGCTCCGACTTGCGTCCGCCTAATTTAAAAGCTGACTTACCAGCGGAAGAAACTAGGCAGGCCGATATATGTACCATCGACGCCGTTGATGGTTGGTCGAGTTCTAATGGTTTAAATGAAGCTAGTAATATCTACGAAAACGCGGATAATCCTAGATTGAGTTTGAGGGCCTTAACTGAATTGCATACTGATCCCGTTTCGTTGCAAAATAGTGACAATGCTTCGAGTGTTGAAGAAAGAACTGAAGGGGAACATGAGGGGGAAGCAAGTGGTGGACTTCCACTGTCTCTAAGACACCTAACGAGTACCAGATTGCCGTCCATACCAGAAAGATCGCATAGGGTACTATCAGTTGCTGATATACCAGGATCTGAACATGAGGAACCTTTACCACCAAGTAAGTTTTCTCATTTGGATGGAGTTACCACAATTACAACTGGTTTTTTACAGTTGAACTTTACTGATTACTAATTTTTGTAATTGCAACTTCTAGCCTGGGAAGCACGAATGGACAGTCACGGTAGAGTATTTTACATCGATCATGCAACTCGAACTACCTCCTGGCAAAGACCTGGAGGTGGCATCAGCGTCGTAGCCAGCGGAGGCGGTGCCGAACAACAAAGACGCCTTCTAGACCGAAGATATCAGAGCATTCGAAGAACCCTCAGTTCTCATCGATTGGAAGTTGCAGATTACTCAGCAGCACCACCTGGTTGTAGGCTCCTAACAAGACCCGATTTTTTCACAGTGTTACACATGAATCAAGTAAGCATTAACCACCTTGCATTTTGCGTCGAATTTAATTTTTTTATTCTTGTGCAGGATGCGCTGTCTTTGTACAACAGAAACACAACCCTAAAGCATATGATCGGGCGTATTCGAAGAGACCCCGCCACCTTCGAGAAGTACCAACACAATAAAGAACTGGTGGCTTTAGTAAATATGTTTGCGGACACCTCTCAAGAACTACCAGCCAATTGGGATACGAAGAAAGATCGTAATGGAAAGGTATTTTGGTTTTCATTTACTTCATATCCCAAGCTTACGTTGCCAGCTACTTACTAAAGATAATTTATTTTGTACTTAATTTTATTCGGGTTTATTTAGGTTTATTCCAACAGCAGTTGGAAATAATGATCGATTTTGAGAGCTCCATTAGTTAGTTTCAACTGCTGTTAAAATAAACCTAATGCAGCTGGAGTAAATTAAAGCTTCTGTTTTGTAAATAGCTTCTTATGAATGTTGTAGTTTGTGTTAAGCCAACTATTTTATAATATACTAACGATACTAACATTTTGCTAGCAATTCTTTATTGACCACACTCACAAAAGGACTTCCTATATGGATCCTCGTGTGCCAACAGAGCCAGTCATTTATTCTAACAACCGTAGAATATCTGATGATGGTCAGGGGGTAAGGCATAATTAACTTCTAACAAATATTATAATTATATCTTTTTCGTTTGTAACAGAGCAGTGCAATCTTTGATTCTTTTATAGGCTCCGATACCACCTCCAAGACCTAGTTCCGCCGTGAGCTTCATACCAACAGCTACGACGTTTGAAGTGCCTGTAGCTTACAATGACAAGGTTGTTGCTTTTTTACGCCAGCCGAATATCTTTGATATATTAAAGGAGAGGCATTCGCCGGTAGGAACGTCGTCTTCACTGAGAGATAAAATTAATTCGGTTAGGGTGGATGGGACGGCTGCTTTGGACCGGCTTAGTCATGATATACATTTGACTATTCTGCTCAGGTAAGTAAAATTATCATCTCTTTTTTTATTTAGTTAGATATCCATTTACAACTAAAACTGTATTTACGTGCTAGAACGTTAATGATGTTAATAAGTGTTTTACACGGCATAGGCAACTTCGTTTGCATACTCAACCAATTTTAGAAATAAATCATAAGTAATTAATATTGCCTTGAGAAAGGAATTCTACAGTTGAATAGATAGCCTGTACACATTAGGATAAAATTAATAGAATATAAGCACCATTTTTTGTAAAAAAAACTTCCCTACCAAAATTTCATCTATCAGAATTAATAGGTATTCAATTTATTTCTGAAATGAAAGTTTCGTTATATCACAATGATTTTTAATACACAAGTAATATTGATTTTATTAACTGGTTGTACCTAAACCTAAATAGGGATAACCATGGCATGTTTTAAGAATTACACAAAGTGCTGGAAAAATAGCGACCTAGCCTACTGCATGTTGTAGAAAATTAAACGTTGTGCCTTAGAAAAATAATAAGTTTTAATTTCTTTATTTTACAGCTTTTATAATCTTGGCTTTAAAATAAATTGTTGTTTAATATAATAATAATTTTGTAATTTTTTTTTTAGTAATTTTGTAATCTTATTATGCTTTAAGAAATCATCAGAGAGATTTTTTTAAAACCATTTTTCTAAAACTCAGTGGGTGTCCCTAAATAGTGCAGTGTGGTGTGGGTCGACCTATATCAATCCACCCCACCTTCGAAACGATTGCACCACTGGTAATTAAAAAAACAGCAAGATTTTCATTTTTTTTTAAATCAATTATCCTCCTATTCTTTGCAAACGTCCATCATTTACAGAGACATTGTCGTGTTCTTGTAATTCTCTGAAACCTTCATAATTTTTCTTGATCGGCTCGATGCTGCTGAGGAGCTAAACGCAACTGGTCCTGATGTACACTCGTCACTCCTCCTTCACGATCTACAGAGAAATCACAAATGATTTCAACCCACGTGACTCCGCCGTACAGGCAACACATTGGTCTCTGTTGGAAACAATCCAGTGCTGTGATGTAGGCCTGTGCAATTCGGGAAATATTGAGTCGATTTTAGATTCAAATCGATTAATCGAATCGTTCATTATAAATATTATCGATGCGCATAGAATCGAATCGATTCGCATGAAGTCGAAACGATTCGCACAAAACCGAATCGAAAAAAAGTTATATTAACAATTTAATTGTTTATCATTAATATCACGAGTTTTTGGTATTTGGATGTAATAGAAGACAATGGAAACATATTTTTTATTACAATTCTTGCATTTCCATCTTTGGAAAAATAAATTCCCAGCGTTGCTTGTTCGTCTTTTATTAAACATTTTCTAGTCGTTTAACAACAAAACAGCAATAATTTAGAGTGGTATGATATTTAATTGACAAACAAAAATGGTTTTATGGTGTTTCAAAGTATTCTCCTTTACTTGCTACACACTTTAACATACGATCAAATCAATTTTCGAAGCATTTTTTCCACCCAAAACAGATTTATATGCTTCAGGCGTTATAAAACGCTAACCCTTCACCTGAGGCAATGGGAAGAAGTCATTGGGCGATAAATCAGGACCATAGGGACAATGGGACATTAACTGGTGTTTTGGCGCTTTAAATAATCGATTTTTTGGGCTGTTATGTGTGAGCTTGAGTTGTCACGATGCAGGATGATCCGCTTTTTCAATTATTTTTTTCCAATTTTACTGATGATATCTGGTATTCAAATTGTTGTACACCAATCAGCAGTAATTGTTTTTTGTTGAAATTTGTTTATTTGTCATTACAGTAAAAAAAACAGAGCATTGTCATAATAGAATATACAAGAAAGGCAAATATAAGGACAACAATAGAACGCAAAAAAAGTTTAACGCCACCTGGACATTACGTCTATAATACAAACAATAATATAAACAGTGAATCAATCATCACTGCCTGAGAGAAACTCGTCACAACTGTGAAAGCAGTTTTTAAGTACCTGTATGTTGATTTAAGGCAATTTTAAATTTTTTAAGATATCAGTGATCAGCAAATTAGGTATCGTATTCTGAGCAAGACTGTTGATTGACCGGGACATTTTGATTTTGTAAAACCATCATATAATAACTAAGCCAAAGAACGAAGCAGTATTTTTTTTATCGAAACACTTGAAAACGAACAACCTTTATTGGTTTGGGCTCATTTTGAAAAACCCGAACGTCCTACTCGGTTTTGGCTCATAGAAATAAATCCAAGTTTCAATACCTCTGACGATGTCGTAGACCAAGTGTGATTGAATTTTTGGAGCACTTCCTGGCACCATTTCACTTGATTGTTTTTGAACATCGATTAAACTGTAGAGAATTCAACGAGCCTAACGTTTTTACGATTAAGGCCCGATTTTACAATCCTCGGAAACTGAGTACATAACTATTCTTAAAATAACGTGACGCAGATATGGAAGAATGTTAAGGGACATTCGGTGAATAGTTATTCTGTCCTTATTCTTTTTTATGTTTGTAAAACTGACCTAATTGTTCATTTAAAATTGTATGTAATGTACACGTAATTTTTTTAATTAATCGAATGATTATTTTAAGGACTTTTACATACACGAGGCTTAAGAATGAGCTTCATTTTGAGCAGATTCACGAGCAATGCCGGTTTTACGTGCAAAGCGTAGCTATCTCCTTTTAACTTTCGTGAAAAAGGTTTCCTCGCATTTGTAAATCGATTTGAGAAAAATATCGAAACGATTCAATATTTTGAATCGACTTTTTTTTCGAATCGTAGAATCGATTCAAGAAAAAAATCGATTCGATTCGATATTTTGATTCCATTTTTTTTTTTCGAATCGTTGAATCGATTCAAAAAGAAAAATAGATTTTTTGCCCAGGCCTAGTGCTGTGTGTTAAATCGTTCGATCCTGCGATTTACAAAGGCATCAAATAGTAGATAACTTATACAAGAGGAGCCACTTGAACAAGGAAGTACAAATTAGAAAAGAGAAAACATTTACGCCAATTTAAATGTCATGTCGTATGCTATCGTATAATCTGATTGATGATAACTGTATGCCACACCTTGTGACATGCCAACGCCATTTGCTATTCGTTTCCCCCGTATTTCGCCTACGCCAATTTAAAAGGACAACTGGTTCGAGGTCAACCAAACTACTCGGCAAAGATCAAACGTGCCGACACGGAGTGTCGTCTTTTGAATAATACCTACTTTTTGAAGGCATCGTAATTTACATCAGCATCTGGGATGCTTGTTTAAGGTGATTAAACACAACAGAACACCTACTGTCTCGAAAGTCAATAGTGTTGCCACTTCAACAACAGTTCACGGATAGTATATGGACCAGTTCTCCAACATTATAGCGTGGTATTTGTTCCGGGCTTGAGTATTTTGACTGATAATTGGTTTGATGCTGGCGTAATCGTCTCAAACACTCGTCGATTTCAGTATGTCCTCTCATTATATTAGCTTCTTCTGGTCGTGGTAACTCGTAACCCAACAAGTCTTGACTTGGAGTATAACCAGTGGCAGAATTGTGACGGCATCGTATTTGGAATAAAACTTGAAACAATTTCCGGTTCCAATTCCTATAGCGATCACCCTGTAGACTGAGACGGAGACCCATCTTTATTTTTTGGTTACGTCTCTCCACAGGGTTGACGCGGGGGTGGCAAGGTGGGCGTGTATAGGGTTAATGCACGACAGGCTTAAATCCACCTTTCTGCTATAAATTGACGTCCATTAGGGGCTATTCTGTAACTTTTAACAGGCTGTTAAAATTTAAGTGTACGTTAAAATTCAAAATAGTCTTGTGATTGGCTGTTACTACGGTAACGAAACTTAGCAACCCTTTACATTTAACGTCTTCAATGCAGAATAGGCCCTATTGTCCCTATTCCAGGAAAACCATATCGGAAGAAAACTTCATTTTTTAGAATGGGGATTATGTCCTTTGCAGTAGCATGAGACAGAAAAAATACTTCTACCCATCGCGTGAAAATTGTCCGTTACCACAAAAATGTAACGGTACTCTGTTTTGGTTTCATTTGTTTTGTTAAAGTGAACTAATTGCCGTTGCAAGTGAAAGGCAAGTAAAGAGTGAGAAAAACAAACCAGTATTTTGAAGCAGGGGATCCTGGGAATCTATAAAGTAGAATGTTTGTGAAATTTTTATTTTCAATATCTACCAAATCGATGCCCCCGTCCCTGTCTTCATAGGTTTTAAAAGGGGCATTCAACGGACACAATCGATTCACAATCGTTTTATGATTGCATACGGTTTAGCGTTCAACGCATGTGAATCGATTCAACATCGATCGTGAAATTGTCCATCATAAAAATTTTGCGATTCAGCTGCGATTAAATATTGCATTGCGGTTTGTATCATATGTGCGAGTTGTTTACAACATTATATTGTTTATTTCAAGGATTTATTAGAGGAATAACTTAACCGCATTGCTAATATTGTGATATTGCTATTGTTGAAAAGTTAAATACCAAATATTCTAGAAAACAGGGTTATACCGGTCACGACACCGTTCAGTGTTTTCATGAATCGATTTAAATCGATTCAGTCTGATTGTAATCAATCGATTTGTTTATTGAATGCCCCTAAAGATAGTGGAATTTATCAATTTCAAATCGTTTTATTACTTAGCGACACTGAGAATATATTAGACCATGTTGTACACTTCTGTGCAATAAACTTAAACACATTCCTGCCAATGTGTAAATCGAGGTTCCGTTAGGGCACTTTTAAGACTTTCATTTAATTATTTTATTCTGATAAATGTATTATTTTTTCTTTACTTCCGCTTTAAACTGTAATAATATTTTATTGCTCAGAAGTGTACTTATGAATGTAAGTCTAGGCACGTATAAATAGGCAATGAATAATAAGGAGTCAAAGTAGGCCTTTAAATGGCTTTTGCACAATCTTTTTTGACCTTTTTGGTCTGCGTTAGGTCATAAATGTTACGTAGAAATTTATCGTTAGTTCTTCTGACCTACAACATTTCAAGTTCTTGACAGTTTTGTTATAAGTATTGCAGACCTGAGACAAATTTGCTGTTTTTTATTAAACAGAATATGGGCTTGGAGAGTAATTTCAATTCAGTCGCCTCTACCCTGCAAATTAAAATGGAAATCTGACCAAAAAAATTTGCAGTGTTTTATTTTTAATTTTTCGTATTTGTAATAAGTCTTTATAACGCGTGATCAATATCTTTTCTAATCAAGTGTCCTATGGAAAAAAAAATTGTCTTTGTTTGGTTCATTATTTCAAATGCCATTTGAATTATTTTTATTGCATTCCTATCGTTTTGTATAGGAATGCAATATAAATATGTAATTCAAGTGGCATTTGAAATAATGAACTAATCAAAGACACATGATTTTATTTCCATGGGTCACTTAATTAGAAAAGATATTGATCACCTGTTAGAATTTAAGTTTTATTTTTAATCTTATAAGAATTTCGTTAACAAATCGCAAAGTTTTACAAAGCATTCTTTTCATTTTAATGATATCATAGAATAATATTGTCCTAATCAGGATTTCATTATCTCAATCAGAGTAATAAAGAAACTTTTAAAACATTTTAAAAATTTCGTACACAAATCGTGGTATTGTGACGCATTTTTAATGGGTAATAAAATCACAGAATAATTGCCCAAATCAGGATTTATTCTATAATTTCATAACAAAGACAATTAGGATAATTGTGGAAGAATGTCATTCACAAATTCCTCTTCCCGGAAATGTCGCGAAATTTTGCAACCCACTTACAGTACTTAAATGTACAATAAAGTTATGGGATAATTATTCTATGATAGGAAAGCTTCCTTTTAAGGCCTTTAGAATTTACTACTTAGTTGTTGCATACTCACATGCAGTGAAGGCAACCCGTATTACAAGAGTATTGAAAGTGTTGCGAGCATAATCAGATCGAATCCTTGAATTCTCCTTGTTATGATTAATATTAGTATAATTTATTATTTAAGAAAATATTCAAATAAATATAGTAATTCGGTCTTTAATAAAAAAAAACTTGCTGCTCATCCACATGCTTAAATTTTAAATTTTTTTATAAATTTTTCGTCTGATAATTTAAAAATTCTTACTTTCTGCAGTAACAACGCGTTTTTTTGTAATTTTTAAAAACTGTTTGATTCTAATTAAGGTGCAATCTAATTAGCATATTGTGTCCTGTTACTTTCTTTCGTACTTGTTTTTCTGTAACTTACAATTAAATTACGTATTAGCAAACACATATTTCCTCAGCATTATGGATGAGTTACAATTGCGTATTGCTCTTTCCTAAAATGTTATTTGATATGCATATTTTTAAAGTGTATTTCAACGTGGATGATTCACCATGTGTAAGTTTAAAAAACCTTGATCTGATTTTTACACACAACTTGGATTATTCATTTATTTGCAATTTACTATACAGGGTCGTTAAAAAATGGCGAAACAGCGCCATTCTGCACTATTCAGGGACACCCTCTGAGCATGAGAAAAATGTCAAAAAAATTCTACCTTATGTTTATAACAAGTGTACAAAAAATTTTCCCATGTTCACGTATGTTCCTTACTTGGGTTGCGTTCATAAAATATACCTTCGAGTGCACCTTGGGTGTGTAATTGTATCTCTCTTAATCACGATTATTTGCTCATTTTGCGTCTCGCTCATCTTGTGTTTATACAGAAGTCTTGTGTTTATATTATTACCATGACAACGAGCGCACTTTTTACGCCACACTTTCAAGTAGGGTGTAGAAAATGTATTTGTTGCTATGGAAACGACGCCTGATTTAGTTTCTTATGATTCATAGATGAGAAACAAAATACATAAATTCATTTATACGAGAGAGACTGCGATATTAACCGAGAGTAACTCTAGAGTGTCTTTTATAAACACAGCCTTGATCAGTAAACGCTAAATTGACATTTAACCTTGACATAACGTCAACAGAAAATCATAACCAATAATTACGATTTATTATGTATTTGAAACCAAATAAAATAAAACATTGAAAATAACGTTGAACGTGAATTCACAATAGATGTTGAAAATGGCTTCCGTCTTCGAGGCATTTTATAACTCTTCTGCGACATCCATTAATAACATTTTGCAAAATGTGGGGAGAATTGTTTGTTTCATCACACTTTTCGATGATTCTTTGGGTAAGTTCCTGTAAATCATTAACGAGCGTTTTAAAAATGGAATTTGTCAAGTAGGGCCAAACAAAGAAATCCAAAGGATTTAGATCGCAAGATCGCGGAGGCCATTTGTTTGCCATATTTCTGCTAATTATCCGATCTCCAAAAAGCTCTTGAAGGAAATTTAAAGTATCTCCAGCAGCATGGGCCGTTGCACCATCCTGCTGGAAATATCCAAATTGCAACTCGTGTCATCAAGCAGTTGATTAATAAATGGATGCAAAATATCTTCCCGATATCTAAGTGCTGTTAGTGTGCCATTAAAAAATATTGGACCTACCAATCTTCTCCGACTTAAACCTATCCAAACATCAATTTTTTGTAGATGGAGTGGGGCTTCAATGAAAATATGAGAGTTTTCTATAGGTACTCCAGATCCTCATATTTTGGGAATTAATGTATCCTGTTAAATGGAACCCCTCAAAGAAAGTTTTCTCCAACAAATCGTCATTGTCAATATTGTTTAAAAACCAATGACAGTATCTTCGCCTTGGTTCAAAATCTACTGGAAGCAATTCATGCACGGCAGTCAAACGATAAGGGAACATTTGCAAGTTCTTTCTTAGAATAGTTCTGCAGGTCCCGACAGAAAGATCAACTTGTTGTGACAGGTGTCGGATGGAAGTGTGAGGAGCATCAGTCATAATTTGTCTCACATTTTCAACTACCTCGTCAGTTCTTAGGTACTTTAGGCCTATACCTGATACCTATTTTCTAGCCACACTGCCAGTTTCTCTGAATAGTCCTACAGAGTACTGAAGTTGATTAACAAATTTGTGGTACAGAAATACAGTTTCTGGAAATTTTTCCTGAAATTCTGCAATACATTCAGGAATAGAATAAGTCCATTCGCCATTGATTTTTGGGCGTTTCGAAAGTAGGATTCAACCTTAAAAGATTTTTCTTCCAATGTGAAAAGCACAGACCAAAACAATCTAGACAGAGAACTGCTTGATAAAATTTCGTGAAAATCTATCTCTCTTGTTCCGCTATCTCTCTTTGTCTCAGTTAGTTCTTCCCCCCGTCACCAGATGGCGCTGAGGTGTAACGACGGGATACAAAGCAAACCATACTGGAAACTGTTTAATACATTCTGGTGGGATTGTCTCTCTTTTTATTCTCTCTTTGTCTCAATTAGTTCTTCTCCCCGTCGCGCATGGCGTTTTGATATAACGGCGGGAAGTTTTAAATACTTCCCCATTTGCTTACGAAATAATAGTATATTACATAACGAGAGTTGTAAATAGCATATTACGCACGGTGGAAAAATTGCGCATGAGCCGCGCAGCGGCGAATGCAAGTAATTCCACAAGTTCGTAATTGCTTTACAACTCGAGTTTTATACTATACTTTATCTACGACCACAAAAATTACCTTATTATTCAAGTTCAAAATAATCAGCAATGACACTTGCAATTTCGAGGACTATCAATCTAATGTGATGCGGCTACGTAGATCTAACTATAAACGTGCGTAAAGTAGATGCGTTTCTGTTACTTTACGCACGACGTTTGTAAACACCCGCTTACTTAATTTATGTGTTTTTTACGTAATTCGGCATTTACAGTAGTGGTCGTAGATAAATAATTTTACTGTTACTGGAAATAAACTAATAAAACAGAAAATAAATATAAAAGAATATATTGGTTTAAAAAGCAGCAACAACATAAGTATCATTAACATTTTAAACAATTTATCTATGATGCACTGCAGGTTTTAAGCAAGGACTATACCATTACACGACAGTAACAAATACAGTCGTTGAGAAGGCACTGAGTAGAGAATCTAATGGGAATGTTTATGTGGCTTCATGGAACTGGTCATGATGAAGCCTCTCATCCTCCATAGTTCAAGTATGTTCAGTTCGTTTTAACTATATAGGAATTTGGCCGATCTATGTTAAAGCAAAATGAGATTACTCTGAATGCACATCAGTGCAGTGAATTGAAACCTTTTTTCAATTACGCGTATGTTACAACCAAGTGACCTGCCATAAGATCTCTAAATCATGTTAACATTGGTAAGAATACGGTAATACGCACAGATTTATCAAGTAGCCAGATTCCCTGTAGAGAAAGAGGAATTGATATTAACTTAAGAGTGAGGTGATAAATACACTCATTTAAAAAGCATTAGACATCCTATGTCACGTGACATAGGCTTCTAGTGACATCCTTGTCGGATACATGAGCCAAAATTACTCACAGATTCACTCACATGCTGATATCAATCGAGAATGCAGGAAACATTAGGCACTGTCTATCTATCCTGTACCAGATCATTGTTGTGTTGATAAATTCATGACAGTAGAGTTGCTGTCATAGTTATTATCATATTCTGTGATCATATCAACAAATAAAATGGCATTATTCCAGTTATCTATCCATAATCTACGCAAATATTTTCTGTAATACTAGTTAATAAGATAATAAGAAGTTCTGAGTCAGGCCTATTCTAGTTTTTATATTTTCTTCAACATTGTACTTCTTGATAGAGCTACTTACGAGGCATGAGCAGTTGTGTCGAAAATGTCTGATAAAACCGTAATAAAAGGAAATCCCTCAGAGTACGTGAAACTCAACGTTGGAGGTTGTTTGTTTTATACAACAATAGGTACTTTGACTAAACATGACACCATGTTACGGGCAATGTTCAGCGGAAGGATGGAAGTTCTATCTGATTCTGATGGAGAAATGTTAAAAAAATTCATATTTTCCGGTGAACACTCGTTTTGAAATTTTATATAAAACAAATTAATTTAAACTTACCTTTTAGTACATTTGTTACAAATTCAGTTACACACCGTGTTTCAATAATTTGACTGCCGCAACTTGTATGTTTTTGTAATTTGTCTTTTATATTTACCATATCAGTGATTTAATCCAAAAGTTTATCTGACACTGACAAACGCATTTTCTCGATCTGTCAATTTGAATTTGGACCAGTGTTGCCAACAGAATAAAATGGAAAATCTCAATTTCCTACTTTAAAAATCACCAGAAATCACCAAATTGAGACAGCGTTATACGAAAAATCTCCAAATTTCTATATTCAATATCAGAAAGCATTTGTGATCTAAATTAAACAATTTATGAGTTACAGTTAACACAAATTTATTTGTTAAATAATATCTATATTTTCTAAGTTTCCTAAGATTTATTGTTTCTGAAAATATGTATATTTGTTTATATGATGTTTATATGAGTTTTTGATTCTGCATTTTTTTGAAAAAAATCATTGTTACTGTTTACGTTATGAAACATAAGTACAAAGTAAAATATAATAACAAAATAAATACAAAAGAAAGTGTCCACCTTTTTTGCCGCGACTGTACATATACATAACAAGTGAGAAGAAGAAAAGAAAAGTTTAAACATGTTGACTACCAACCTTAATATCAGAAAAATTACTACACATGTACCCGGATCTTTCTTTTCTTTTTACTTATTTATGAAGACGATTTTGAGTTTTTCATAAAAGTCTCACATCGCTTTAAAATTCGCCAGTTTTGAGACAAGTCGCAAATCACTTCAGAAAGTCGCAACCTCTTGAAAGAAATCACCAGATCTGGAGAAAAAATCACCGAGTTGGCAACACTGATTTGGACCGTAGATGACGTGATTAACTGAATGTGACAAAACTCTCGGTGCACTCTAACGACGGGGGGAAGAACTATTGATAAAAGAGGAAAGATTCTAATAAACAAAGATGAAATATCCCCATTTCGCCTATGCTACTTATTCATCTAGAGAGGTATGATCTGTGGTGAAAACCATTGTAAAATGAAATCAATAAAACAATTCTTTTTTAAAGTTGTAAAGATTACACAGTAGCGCGACTCTCATGAAAATATTAACATAACATCTCGCGCAATCTCGGGATGCAGAGCTCATTCATTCACGGCTCTGGTGCCGAATGGATCTTTATAATTATGTTAATACACATTATTTATGCCTTGTTATTTTTTACCACGTCCACTAAACACTACAATCCGGCCCTGGTGTGTGAGCACGTGTGAATTTACAATTTACAACAAAATCGCTCGCACTTAAAGCAGAACAAACAGTTCGACACATCCCCTTTAGTCTACTCGAGGTCAATGAAAATCCAGTAAAGAGACCAAAGTGCCGACAAGCGAGTTGCGCTACTGTATTCTTTATACTGTGGTTTAGGGTAAGGATCAAGTAAGAAACATACGTGCGAAACAATGAGAGTAACACACTAGACGGGAAAACTAGACGGTACACTTGTTATTTCTGTCAACTGACATTATTAAATAATACATATTCAGTCAAAGTAAATTCATTCACTTACCAAATTAATAGTTTGGTTGCCAGATCATTTTTATGATGATTTTTGTGCAAAACATGTAGGAGTACTATTTATCGATTTTAAATAAAAATTATTATTGAACATCCTTTTATACATGTCTTTCAGTATAAAACTTATTGAAATGTTCAGAATTGGTGAATAATAAAAATTTCAAATTCCAATCTTATAGCCTCCATATCTTTAAGGAATCATGAAATTGATGAATCTTTTTAACATTTTCCCCATGCTCTGAGTGTGTCCTTGAATAGTGCAGAATGGCGCTGTTTCGCCATTTTTTAAGCACCCAGTATATACAGTGCGATGGATAAACATATTAATTTGGCGATATATTTTCTTTTCCTGAGTGCTATTTTTACGCAGTCCAAAATCACGATCGCATTCAGGAAAGGTAAGACCTCAAAACACATTGTTTTATAATTTTATACAGTAACTAAGGTCATGAGGGCAACGACAACAATAATGAATACTGAATTTTAAATAAATACAGAAGTTTACCAAGCTTACTTGTGTAAAAAGACATTTTAAGTGAGAATTTCAGAACGGTTTAAAATATTTTTAATTATACTTTGTTGATACTTTTGAGTAACCTGGAAAAAAGTGTTCTCTTTATGGGAATTGTTTACTTATTTTAAGTCAAACTTTTATATTTTGTATGTATTTTTTAATGTATATTACGTAGTTAAACATGAATAATAGTTTGAATGGAATTTAATATTTGTCACATTTAATACTCAGCACCTCCATTATTCATAAATAATTACAGCGTACTATTCCATTAAATAAAATTACAGCTTATTGCCGTATTATACCTTATCCAATGCAAACACAAAGCATTGGAAAGTTTTATTCCGATGAATTTTTGCAAAACGTAATGTCTGTATTAGCCAAGAAACTGAATGGGTTTTTTCCCTGGCGCTTTAATAGCTAGGTATGTTTTTCGAATTTGAAGGAGCTATAGATACGTTGTTATTAATTTTTTTTTATCGGCCATTTATAAATTATGTAAAGGTGGCAACAACACGTGCATAAAATAATTCAGTTTCCGGCAGGTGTTGCATTTGTTTCCTTAAATAACGTCAAGGTTGCGAAAAAAAAAACGCACTTTCATTGCGTTAAAGCCGCTTTTCTTTTTTGTTGTGAGTAACGAATTGTCTCTAGACGTATCGCATTTTACATCAACCATGTAATAAAACTTGTTCGGTGTGTTAATAGCGTGATGTTTAATTATACGTGTGTATTTATTTACATTTGAGGGGATTGTAACGACATTCTAAAATAACGGTCAAAATAATTACACCTGCCCTGGAGTATCACGCTATAAATTGTGAATTTAATATTTTTTGGAGCGAAAGTGAAAGAAAACTTTTTTGCTTCTATTCAATTGTGAAAGATATTTTACAGAATACGAATTCCTAAGTGTTTCTATTACTTTGTAGAATCCGATAATAATAAGGGCGTGATTAGCATATAAAGGGGATTCAGTTAGACGCCATTGTATCTACATAATGTAAATTGTCTTCTAAGTTTTCAGCATTATGTATGTGATTGTTATTACTCTGATTTTGAAGGTGATTCATAATAATGTTTAAATTAAAACATTTATTAGTACCAGAGTAAAAAAATACCATGTACAAATAGTATCGTGTATTTAATTTCTCGTAGTACAGATCATTTGCGTAAATATAACAGAATTGGTCCAAGAACTGATCCTTGCAAGGCTCCAATTATACCATATATTCTTTCTAAGGCCCGGTTTATTCATCTCTGAGTAAGTGCCAAGTTATAACTTGACGGATTAGCACAATGCGTTGCCCTATCTTTAATCATCAAATATTTTACTGGCCACTCGTTTGTTAAATTTAGCTCATTATTATTGCAACAAATCTTATCTATGATGCATCACAAGTTTTTTTTTTTTTTTGCGGATGTTTCTCGTCACAATTACTCCTCCTCATGAGTGATTTGCAATTCTCAGTTCGCCGAGCAAGATAATTATTCCGAACACAACAAAAAGCTCCACCACACGTTCCTCCACAAAAACCGCAAGGTCGATAAATAATAATTAATATAGAAAAGTCGTTCTTTCAAAATAATCGGCCGGAAAAAACGTCCCTAAAAATCTAGACCAACGTAACGAACGTGGCAGTGGCATACCTAGCAGGGCCATTTGGAAATGGCGATGTGAATTGGTGCGTAAAGAGACCGAGGGAAGTGGCCTCCAAACATAATTGTGTTTATCACACATTCGAATGTTTACGAAAAAATTGTTTCACAGTATTACGCGCGTAAATTGGAAAAATGATGTAACAGTTAACTAGGAGATGAATGCTTTGAAAGAACCCGAAAGAAGACAGATGTGCCCAGTTTAAAACGCCGTCTAATTTCTACTTTATGTATGTAATTGAAGACGTCGAAGTTAGAAGGGGGCCTATACCATATCATCTTAGTAATTGTATTCGTAGAAATAGCGAAGCTATTTCGTGAGTATGCCATCTGGGCCCTTCAAATTGAATTAGTACACATACAATAGCTAACCAGATGCTACAGTCGAGTCAAGTCACGCAAAAAGCTTAGACTTTTTTTTAAATTTCTTCCTGTTATTAAAGGACATTTGTCAGTTAGAAGTGTAAGGTTTGAACGAAGGCCCTTTCTGTTTGGAGTAAAAATATTAGGAAATACATAATCAGTATCAATCAAAAGAAGAGAATCTGAGAATATTGACAACAACATTTTAAATGTTTCCCTTCGACTCTTGTATGTACAGTGCGAGTATTATTCACGGTTAAATAGATCTAAAAGTTAACAAATACGCTCTTGTATAGTTTGAGAATTATCCGTGCAGATCCTTTAGGTAACTTCAAAAGTTAAAAGTGATTTAAAAAAACGATTTAAAATATTAAAAATCAAAATATTGACCAAAAGAAAAAAGAAAAGTTAAGAATTATTCCAATTCAAAGTTGCTTAATACATATATGAAAACGACAAAATACATTGGATGAAGTGACGTCAGCCAAGTTTAGCTTTATTAATTTTTTTGTGGTGTACACGGCACCCAAAAAACGTTTTTCTTTGAATTCCGGTAGGACATATTTATCAAATTATCAGAGATATATTTTTTAAAAAATTCAATGTTTCTATTGCGATCAATAAGTAGATCCTCGGCTTCCAATTCTGCCTTTTCAGAACGCTTCGTGTTTTCGCGATATAAAAAGACATGTGTGTGTGATTTAGTCTGTCCTATTGAAAAAAATTATATTTCCTTTCCTAGTGAGTCAAATTTACGTAAAATTGCTTATTTCACAAATGCGGTATATTTACTTGATCTACTTTTTTTATACGGAAAGTTTAAATAACACTGATTTTTTAAATAGATTTTGTCTCTTATAAATAATAGTTTTTTTTTTTCTAGAAAATATAAAATAAAAAATCTATTCTATAAGGTGTTTCATAACTCGAGGCGATAAATTAAGGAACATGTACGCGGTGATATTTTGGTTAAAAAGTGTAAAATAAAGGTTTTTCCGGTAGAGCTTTGTTTCCGAGTTATTAGACTTCAAAGTTTCGGCATATGATCACTGTTTAACTGCAAAAAATAATAGCAAGCCATGAAATAAATTACAAAAAATAGAGAAAAAAAATGTCATGAGTGAGGTGTGACAGAACAAGACATTAACCTTATTTCATGGCTTGCTATTATTTATTTATTAACCGCGTACACGTTCCTTAATTTTTCGCCTAGAGTTATGAAACACCCTGTATTTTTCGCTTGGTCAGAAAATAATATTTGCAGGTGTACCATATTTTTTTTTAATCACAAAATTTGTAATTACGGTTTGTCGAACAAGTTGTAAAATCGACTTAAAAGTCGACGTTTCACTAGACGTAGACAGCTTCTTCATCGTACATAATAAATTATAAGGAATATTTTTTTAGTTAGATTAAAAAGCTTTCAAAATTAAATAAATAATTATATGTGTAGATATTTTTCGCATTGTATAAGAAATGGATCTATTCTATTCTCGCATTTATCGACCGTTTTTCAATGCCTTGTATAGATCTACAATGCGATCGAAAATGATTGAGCGTCCTTCAAAAATATGTACTAATTTCGATATAAAAAACTTGTAGAAAACTCAATTAATAAACAAACCATGCACAACATACGAACGCTATTGATTGTCACCCGACCTTGAGTATTCAAAAACGCGAAAATTCTCTAGGCCGAAGGTAGTTTTGATCACCTTTGGATATTTATTTTCTCAAGGACGCTCAATCATTTTTGATCGCATTGTACTCTCCTGTATACAATTTACTCACGCGCAAAATAAAAATGTAGTTTATTTTGTTGTTAAAAACTTTAAAAATATAACAGTTTTTAAATCATTACTTTAGGTCGCGACATCTTGCGGCCGATTTTTTTGCCTAATATACAGGGTGTTTGTAAAGTAAGTGCAAAATTTTTAACCACATTACCGTGAGAGCACATAGAACACGGAAAAATAAAAAAAAAATTTTCATAACAGGGGGGAAAATTATTTTATCCGCCCCTTATACGACGGTCATGAAACAACAAGAAACTTACGGAACCTGCTTCGCTGGTCGTAGGCAATAAACATCGCAGGCGTGACTAATATGCAAAGGCGCACTCACTTACCGAATAATATCTGTGTGGAAGAACAGATTCAAACGTTCACTACAGTAATTTATAACAACTGTTCAAAGTGGCATCCATCATTAGCGACACACACACGAAACGTTCCATAATCGCGTAAATGCTGGTAAATGTTCTTGCATGGATTTGGAAATGTGTTTCCGTGCTTCTTCAGTATTTCCTGGAGCTTCGCCGTAGATGAAGAGCATCTGTTCTCTCGCCGTTCGTGAGTTGCGGCATTTTAATAAGTAATACTAAGCACAAAAAATAGTAATCTTATTTAGCTTTAACTCGTTCAATCACTTTTCACAAACTAAACTGTTGATCCAAAGGATACGACTTACTGCGAAAAGAAAAAAAAATGCTTTTATTAGCCGCCCGAACTCGGCAAAGGTCACTGGGTCACTGCTCGATTGCAGTTCTGTTTTTTGTTCCAACAGATGCTTTCTACGGTCGAATAAAATTTCCTTTTCTTGACCCACCTCAAAGATATAGACGTGCGATTAATTCTTGCCCGATTTTCTCGAAATATGTAAAAATCGTTGCCATTTATGGTGTTGTATTACAGGTTTAAATATTTGCATACAGTAAAAGAACACCCGGTAGTGTGAGAATAGACAAATAGCAACCAGCTTGCTGCTGATAAGCAGACTTCGAACATTTCGGAGCGTTGCTATGGCAACACACACAATACAGACAATTTGGCACCCCTTTGATTAAGCGCCCTTGTAAGTACGTTGCACGTTCTGCACAACAGGCAGCGGCGGGCCTGGGAGAAACCAATATTTGAGCAATTCAAAACCAAGTAGAATGAGAATACGTCTACCAACGCAAGACACTGTATAATGGCTGATTTACAGGAAAACAAAAGAAAAGATATACATGATTCTTCACCAATAAAATATTTTACTGTAAATGTGACATATACGAGTCACATATCGTAGTCACTTTCTTTCGTTTCGTTTTTTTTATTTTCCTTATTTGATTATTTTTTGTCGCTTTTAATTTAAAACGCACTTAAAGCATATTTATGTAATGCTTTTTTTTAGAGTTTTGTTCGGTTTGTTATTGTGACTTTTTTATATTTAAAATAAAATTACGTTACGTTTATTTAATTCTAATTAATCATCTTGAAAAAAAATTAATAGGACGTATAGGGACCATGCACATGCGAAGCCAGCGCCACCAATGACCATATTCTGCATTAGTGGTATGAAAATACGAGTTGTTTCAAATTATTAATGTACATTTGAACTTGAATATTGTAATGTATTTCAATACCAGGAAGCTCAAGTATTATGTACTACAATCGTAAATTGTCATAAGCGTGATATTATTCTCAAGAAATATTTTCATATCACTAATTTACAAATCACCATGCCAGGCGGTGCTGAACGCAGAGATGTGCATGGGGCCTATAATGTTAAAAATATTAAAACCGATTTACGATTTTTCTAATGTAAGAAATTTATAAGTTTAGTCTTGGTCTTTCTTGATGCTTATCTGCAAATCTTTTCCTTTGTGAGTAAAGAGGAACTGCGCGAAAATTCAAGGCGTTAATTTGCAAGAAGCTTTAGATACGCTGATTTTTGTCAGCCACTTCGACAAAGACATTCCAGAGCGATTTTGCAGACGCATTGAAAAACAGTTTAATAAATTCGATACCTCGTGTATTAAAACTTCTTGTCGAAGGCGCTACAAAAACCCGCCGTCGTTTCCTTTAAAAAAGTGCACGCATTGTTCCAGACCGGAAATTGTCGATCTAAGCCCGCAGCTAGAATCACAATGAGGAGGAAGATTTGGTTTTGTAATATCGCTTAATTAAATACCGTTGTATTTATACATCTTTAAACGGTATGACTAGCTACATATAATTAAATTGTATTCATCAAAAATAGAATTAGTTCTATTCTCTGTTGATATTAAAAATCAACCGAGAATATTATGAGCGTTTATTCTTTTTTTTTTGTTTATTCATTAATTAATATATTTTTTTAATGTAATTAAAGTTTTAAAATGCAATGTACGTTAATAAGTGTCAATGGAGGAGGTCAGATGTCAAAGGATGTCGCGTTGGGAAACGACGGCAGAAACCGTCTAACAATTAAATTGTTTAATGCACGAACGCATTGTGTATTATTTTACAGGAAACGGTGTCAGTGTTAATTCAACTGTTTTTTATGCTCGCATTGTATTTTTATAATTTATTACGCGCGTACACAGATCTGAAACGGCGCGTTCGAAATTACCATAGAATGTTTTATTATAATCTATCAAATGTAAAAGTGTAGGACTTTGTAATAATTGCGACTAATTAGTACGCTTACTCAGAATAGTTTTTTAATGAATCACTTCATAAATTACCTTCAACGGGGTGTATTATATGTCACCACAGTTTAACTTAGGTACAATTAGTTTGCTTCCGTAGTAAATGGAAAATTTTATAGCTGCAATTTGCAATGCATAATGCATTTTTTCGCAGAAATCTTAAGCTTAAATCTTTAGCATTGCAAACGTGATATCAAAAACGTACTTCATAAATTACAGAAATTAAAAAATGTTGGAGCAAATTATTAAAAGAAAATGAAAGAGTTTCAAGTGACAGTGTTATAGTTTTATTTCTCCACGATTAATTAAAGAATTCAATTAATTCATACAAGCAGCAGTCCATCCCAACGGTTGTTTGCGTTGGCGAATCTATTCTGAAACTACTGAAGCTTAAGCTTCAGGGCCTTTGTTCCAAAGATGTTTCAGAAGCAACATGCTTACTTACTTCCTACAACCGAACCAACATTGGAAGGTTTTAGCCTCCCTGAGAGTGTCTTTCCATTTTTTCTTATCATGTGCTATTACTTCCCATCTTTCTTGCCTTTCTAATTCTACCAAATCACGTTTTATGTTGTCTGATAATTTTGCCCGTGGTTTTCCTAGTGGTTCTCTAGGTTGGTTGTAGCTTTTCTTTATATTCCTATCATTTCGTTTCGATCCACACTAATCCGCAAGCTAGGTTCTCGCTCGTATAAGGGATTGTCCGGTAATTCTTCAGTTGTTCTCATATTCCATCTTTTTATTCCTGCATCATTTTTTATTATCTAAGAGTCCACATCTCTCTTCCATACGCAACTATTTTGTTAATTACACTATCATAAACTGTTATTTTGGTAATTCGTGATAGCCCTTAGAAGTAAAGAAATGGTGCACCGCCACCACTTTCATATTCCACCATTATTCTGACCTTTATTTTTCTTATGGATTTGTATTGTATTGTATTATTTGTATTGTTATTGAGGAACTAAGAGATTTAAATTTTATTGCATTTTCTAAAGTATCCATTCCTATCGTCAGAGCTTGATGATTGCGCTCGTTTTCTTCCATAAACCCGTTCGAACGGTTCTTTTAAAAGGACGGTTATAACCCACACAATTATTTTCATTTTTTACGGTTGTAGCTACTCAACCATAGATGGCAGATTGTTGTGTATAATTAGAAACCTGTGGCATTAGCTCTATCACTTAGAAGTGCGTACAGGATCTCCTGACCCGCGAGCACATCCGCGCAGACGACAAAATCCCACCTGCTGGAGCCAGCCCACAAGTACAACACCCTAAAACATAGATACAATTACAAACTGTTGTAGTCGTATATTTCAGATAGGGTTTTACTTGTGGGCCGGCTCCAGTAGGTGGGATTTTGTCGTCTGCGCGGATGTGCTCGCGGCAGTGGCGTAGATAGAAACTTGTTTCGGGGGGGGCCCGAACAAAAAAAATCTAACGAGTACGGACTACTTAACATTTTATTTATGAAATGTAATACGGCGAACAAAAAACAACGTCATATGAAAAACTTCTTTAGTATGAAATACGCAAAACAATATTTTAGAACCATTTCGGGGGGGGCTCGGGCCCCCCGGGCCCCCCCCTTATCTACGCCACTGGCTCGCGGGTCAGGAGATCCTGTACGCACTATACCTACCACTTCTGAATTTTACTAACATTTGAGACTCTTGAATGTGAGAGAAGTTTCGGCGACTGAACGAATATCAATATTGGAGGCGAGTTTTAAGTAACAATATCAATTACTGCTTGAATTTGCTTTATTGTACATTCGTAGTAAATAGAAAGTATGATAACTGCATTGCAAATTACAAATTATAAGGATCTGGGATATGCATTCTAGAAGCTTAACGTCGTTTTAAAAGTACGATAGGTTTATGAGATACTAGACATTATTTTACGGTAGTTTACCAATTGCTTCTCGCTACGATTTCCATGGAAATCTTATAACTTTATGACGCCATTTCTTTTTTCACAAATCGATTGTACGAAATAAAATTATTTAGTCTAAGGGTCGAGATATCCGTCTCCTATTAAACTTATTCGATGAATAACTAGATTTTTCTGAATTGTTGACTGATTTCTTATGAATTGTTTCCGTGATAGTTACTCGTATTCGTCTAATAACTATTAGTCACTTTATTAAGAGATGGATATCTCTGCCCTAAGTAAAATTTGCGCAAAATGAAAATAGTCCTGTAGTCGATTGCAAGGGCCATTTCTCATTTACGTGATTTGAGTGAGATTTCTTTATTGATAGTGTTTCTTCCTCTACTGTTATTGATCCTAAATTAATTACTTACTATAATAATAAAATATTGGGTCAAATATTCATCATTCTTTCTCTTTTTCTGAAGTTTCCGAGGATGATATTGGTAGTATCCTAAAAAGAATTAATACGGGATCATCTGGGTGTGATGGCATCAATGCTTCTGTTTTAAAACTGTGCGTTCCACATGTACAGGGTGGATCAATTTCGATGTCTCTTATGGGCATCTCTGTAACTATAAGAGTTAGAAAAAAACTAGTGGCCAAGTCTCGATCTCTTTTTTAGAGATAAAGTCAATAGACTAAACAAAAATTGGCTATCTTCTTTTGTTTTCGAGTTATAGGCAAAAATTGACATTTTCGACTTTTCGTCAATCGCGCATATCTCGTTTATTTTTACAGATATTAAAAAACTGTTTTGACATTATTAGGACACTTTTTTGAATACAATTCAGTGGTGTAGTTGGTTTCTTGATATTTAATAAAATTTTCGAGTTATAACATAAAGTTATATTTTTTAAATGGAAATCATAGTAAGCAATGCCACCTTTAAATAGAGATTTTTTTCTGTTTTCAAAAATATATACTTTGTTGGGTTTATTTGTTACAATTAATAGAATAAAACGCCTTTTTTATTATTCTTGGGTGTATTCTATTCTTAGTAGGCTGGTTTGAACAAAGGCCGACAATTTTTTTGTTTGTTTTTATTAAATGTCAACTCTTGTTCAAATATTTTGACAGTTGCAACCGCATAAAGAGAAAGAAAGATAGAACGAGCATCCTCTAAGAGTCACAAAGACTACAACAATACCGATACCATGTGGTTTGTGTGAAATTCGAAATTATGTAACTTCATTTAATATTTAAGTTTAAAACGCATATTTTTCGATCAAATATGCATTTCATGGGATAATGAACTAAATTATATGTATAAATTAAAAACATCTTAAAAATAAGAAATTATTGCAGAAATGAAATGTAAATGTAAGATAATAAACACAACTCTTGATATATCACAACAAATAACTTAAAACCCAGAAAATAATATCAAAATAAATCACAATTTCAACACTGCCGCGCTAAAATACACAGCCAACTCATGTTGCAACCCAACCCAGCTCTATCGGTGCTAGCTTTCTATCTCTTATGTTTTTCGCAATACCTCTCACTCTTGTGCTACCCAATCTTCAAATCTTTGTTAACATTTAATAAAAACGAAAGAAAATTGTCGGCTTTTGTTGAAACTAGCCTCCTAAGAAAAGAATGCACCCAAAAATAATAAAAAAGGCGTTTTATTCTATTAACTGTAAGAAATAAACCCAACAAAGTATATATTTTTGAAAACAGAAAAAAAATATCTATTTAATGATAACATTGCCAACTATGATTTCCATTTAAAAAAATATAACTTTATGCTATAACTCGAAAATTTAATTAAATATCAAGAAACCAACTACACCATTGAATTGTATTCTAAAAAGTGTCCTAATAATGTCAAAACAGTTTTTTAATATCTGGAAAAATAAACGAGATATGACTGATTGACGAAAATTCGAAAATCTCAATTTTGGCTTATAACTCGAAAACAAAAGAAGATAGCCAATTTTTGTTTACACTATTGACTTTATCTCTAAAAAAGAGATCGAGACTTGGCCATTAGTTTTTTTCTATCTCTTATAGTTACAGAGTTGTCCATAAGAGACATCGAAATTGATCCACCCTGTACTACCCTTCATAACACATATTATTAACTACCGCATTTGTAACTTTATTTTTCCTACAATATGTAAACTTGCATACTGGGTCGGCCTGACCACCACTGCGTTTATCATGAGTAAATGAAGGATAGAATAGTAGAAAGCGCATGAGTAAACGAAATAGCTACATTAATCGACGTTGCCGATTGATAACGCGGGCCACGCTCCGGCCGCACGCAACATTGTAATATCTCTATTTCATTTCCACACAAGTTTCAATGAGCCTCTCCTTCATTTACTCACAATTAACCGTATACCTAGTCTTAGTCAGACCAACTGTGTATATTATTCCGATACCAAAGAAAAATAATCCAACGGAACATTCGGGATCTGAGACCTACTAGTATTTTATGTATCCTATCCAAAATATTTGAGAAAGTACTTACTTGAAGTTCAAATTAGAAAATTTACGGATACATTTCAGATCTTACCTGATAATCAGACCGCCTATATGACAATTACAGATGATATCTTTACAGCTTTGGCTAGAAACAAAATCACTTGTATAGTTCTCCTTGACTTTTCTAAGGCGTTCGATACTGTCAACCATGATCTGCTTTTATTTATTTTGCATCACATTAGTTTTAGTGCTTCTGCTGTAAAACTTATTGCTCATTATTTAACAGATAGACGTTAAGTCTGGTGTTCCTCAGGGCTCCATTCTGGATCCCTTACTTTTTACTTTATACACTTCTAATTTTCATGAATCTTTAAAATTTTGCTGATATCACTTTTAACCCTTTCGTTCATAGCTTTCCAAATGTGTACATCAGTGAGTTTCTCATTTTTTCAACTTCAAGGTTTTGGTAATAATGTCCATGTTTTCACTTTGTACATATTCTTGTATATTCCTGTTAGTTGAAAAATTATTAAACTGATGTAGGTACACATTTGGAAAACTATAAACGATAGGGTTATGCTGATGATTTACAGCTTTTGTACTCATTTGAGAAGGAAGATATCCTTGCAGCAAACATTCTTGTGAATTCAGACTTAAACAGTATCGTTACGCAATCAGAAAAACATCATTTATCCGTAAATTCTAATAAATCTGTAGCTATGTTGTTTTGTAAGAATCATGATAGAGACACAATCAAATCCATTCCAAAGTTAACTGTAAAAGATGTACCCTTAAAAATTGTAGATTCAGTCCGAAATCTTGGCCTTCAAATTGATTGTTCTCTCAGATTTCGCGAACATATTTCTATTTCTATATCTACTCTAATAAAGGCTTTCTGACTGAAAGGTCCAAAAAACTGTTATGAGATGCTTTAGTTTTATCTCATTTTAACTTCTGCGATACAATCTATAGCCGACGCTTGGATAAATTAACCACTAACAGAATTCAGAAAATTCAAAACTCTTTTATTCGATTGATTGATATCAGACGAACGCAACGAGTCTCTCATAAACTTCCACTTCTGAATTGGCTGCATATGGAAAATCGTCGTAAGTTACATTTATTTATAAACTATTGATATATAAAACACCTCCTTATCTTTATAATAAAATTATTTTCCGCCCGCATGTACACAACATCAATATTAGACATCCTCATTTCATCACACTTCCGTATCATAGAACCAACCTCTATGAAAGATTATTTTCCTGCAATGTTTCTAGGATGTATAATGCGTTGTCATTTGAAGTGAAACAACTTTCAGTGGGTGCATTTAAAATTCGTCTGCGTGTCAAGTTATTTAATGCCCAATTTTTATAATTACAAGTATTTATACATATTTACATATTTATGTTTGTATACTCTTCACAGCTCCTCTCGTTTTCTTCCGTCTTCTTATTTTCTTCTTTTCTTTATTCCTCTTCTCTGATTTTTTTCACTTTGTTTTTCTTACATTGATAGCATTTAATGTTAATTTTAAACTGTACTTATTCCAGGTTGTATTTAAAAGCAGCAATTCTGTCCCGACAGATATGCTGAATACAACCTTTTAGCACATTGTAACTGTGACATCTGTTGGGTTTATTATTATAATTTTTGTTTACTAAAGTTCTAAACAAAAAAGGACCTTCACGAAAACCAAAGAGCTTTGGAGAGCACTGGATCATTACAGACTGGATCATCTCGTGATATACCAAGACAATCAGACTAAGGCCCAGTTTCACAAGCGTGGAATAAGGACGGAATAACTGTTCCCCAAATATCTTTTAATGTTCCTCCATATCAACGTCGCACCTACCTCACGTTATTCTAAGAATAATGCTTGTCCGACGATTGTAAAATCGGGCCTAAATGCACTACATGGATTGCGATATTGGATTGCATCCCAAAGAATGTTTTCGCCAATACCATACTTTATAATTTTCATAATCAAAGTGTGACTTTAATTCAATAAAATATTTTTAGGGGTTGTTCACCTACAGCCCAATTTTTTTTTAAATAATTTTCTCCACCTTCTTGAACACTAATAAAACAAGTTTTCCTATTCTGAAGTTAATTCACGTAGAAAAATAGTTTCAGGGTTATATGGGTTAATCTTATGTTCCCTTTGGTTAATGGGATCCCTAATGGCAGAGAGTCAGTTGCAATCAGATACAAAGGGTTTACTTGTATACAGTTTTCCCATGGGAAGATCTGCATCTCTCTTATGACCCATTCATTACAAGACAAGATTGAACAATAGTGGGAACAGGGTATTTCCTAGTCGCAAATGAAGTGAATCTCAAAGGAGTCAGGTGACCCATTTCCAATATAGGAAACTTTTGAATATTCCAGCGAAAGGCAAACATTTCAAAAAATGTTTAGCATTAGAATTTGCTCAAGAAGATAACAATAGTTACCCAGATCTAGATGCTTGCTGGAAGAGACTTTGGTAGGTATTGTCCTGTTATCATTGATTGCGAGGGGGTTCTCATTCCTAATCGAATTTCATCAAATTGTAAATCCGTTATTTCCCGAAGCAAGGAAAGACAAAGAGAGAGTATAACGCATATTAACTCGGGCACAGAAGGGTAAGCTATCACCATGAGATCTTTTTTTATTTAAATCTGAAAACGGCCAAAATAATTATTGTTATTACTATCAACATTTTACTCTAAAGACATTTGTCCTACTAATCGACCTTTTTACGCAGGTCATCGTCATGAAGCAAATCAATACTTTCTGCTCAAATCAGATAAGTTCCTTTAAAAAGTATCTACAAAAGAGATTTTGAAACTGTTATTATGCGTCAAATTTGGCAATGGGACGAATTAATTTCGGCAGAAATAGCAAAACAGAAATAGGGAATCTGCGTTTTCTTTCCTTCTCTCAAGTCTAATACGTTTAAACTAATCTGCTACGCTTGAAAATCAGGCTTTCTCGGAAACGACATTTGCTATAAATATGTATTCTTAAGCGTACGTACAAGATATGAAAACTAAATTAACTGTGCAGCAAATATTAGATTTCCATTTGACACTGATAAAACTTGAATACCGCAGTATTTATATTAGAATCTTTACTTACCTGACATATTAAGTAAAACCTAAGTCTTTGTTAGCAAACACGTTAGCATGAAATAAGTTGAACCACTGACGAATTAATTTACAATTCCCTTGAATTTTTGATGTTATTTTCAATAAATTTCTTTCTCAAATTTTCTTTATTTTTTCTTTGTGTTTTGAATACCTAGTTCTATATTCAAATATCTTGCAGCTCGTAGCTTAATAAATTGAGAATTTTTGTTTTTTTTTTCTTTCTTACACTTTCTTGTTTTATTTTTCTAAAGAATTTTCATCTAAATCTTTAATCTTTTTTTAAAGTTACTTGTCTAAACATTTTTATAATATGCAGAGCTGAGCAAATTACTTTAGAAGAATTGTTGTAGCATCAATTACTCTCATAAACATTATAACATTTATCAATCACTTCATCTTCATTTACAGTATATTGGAAAGTAGGTACCAATTAGAAGGAAACATTTGAAATTACCATATAATTACCAGACTTCGGACATTTCGGAGCGTTGCCATGGCTACGCAATTAATGGGCACTTTTCATTAATCCTCGTATTGCGTAACCATGGCAACGTTCCGAAAAGTCCGAAGTCTGGTAATTACTAATTGGTTTTAAAAGTATTTATTCCAAGTACACTGAAAATCAAAAGTAATGTTTAATTGTACCCTAATCCTTTCTGACCACTATAATAAATGGACGAACAAGCAGGTAAACAAACACAAAATAAAATTCAACACTTATGCCCGCTTGCACCAACTTTTTAAGCAGAGCTTAAATTTAAGTTATGTTTATAATGTGACATTTATGTATGGTCAGTATAATGTCAAATACATTCTGATTAACATTTAAACTTGAACTTAAGTATCAATTAGAATGTGTCTAACAATTTGTTAAATCTATAAATAATGTCATAGTCTAAACACCACTTAAATTTAAGCTCTGCTTAAAAAGTTAGTGCAACCGGGCATTAGGCTTGATTGCTCAAACGATTTAAGCCAGGATTAAATTAAAGCCTAAGTTAGAATGTGACATACATACAGCATATTGCTTGTCACAATCTAAGTCAGGCTTAAATTTATTCCTCGCTTAAATCTGTTGTGCAACCCAACGTTAATGACTTAGAATTTTATTATGGGGACATTACTTTTAACGCTCAACGTGCATTCAAATTACTTGAGTTATTTTATCGCGTTTCAATTAATGATAATATCTCAATTACTTTATATTAATTTTCGAGCCTATGTATTTTAATTACTAAAGACTACTATAATACTAATTCTTTTAAGATAAAAATCGGAACGCTTCAGAGTGAAGCATGGCGAAGTGAAACGAAAAATATGGCATGGTTTCGTCACGTCGATCAAAATTAAGTACCTACATGTTTCGCTTCGCTTTGCTTGTCTTGTCTAAGTGTGCGTCTAACTTTAGAGAACTGAAATATTGTTAAATAATTAAGATGCTTTTAAACTACTTAACTGATACACTTTAAAACGTTTAACACGCGATGAGGCTTTTAAAATATTGTAAAGTAATCAATTATTGGTCAACTCTTGATAATTATTGTTTTCCTTACTTATTAAATTTGATGGTTTAATTTTTTTTTTTTTCATTCTACAATCTTTTATAATTTTGCTCTGCACTATGACAATGCAAATACACAGGCTTACATCTGTTTCTCTGTCCAGCAATAAAAATATTTATGTTTGGAATTGAATGTGTGGCTAGACTGCTTGGAGACATCTTCAAATACTTTGATTCCGACCAGTTAATATTAAACTTGGAACTTTTAAACACCATTGAGTTTTCGTTATTTCAAGCTCAATCCTTTACAGAATTTTCTAGTTCTCTGAAATCGCAAAAAGTATCTGGCATTATTAGTTACCAATAAATCATGTTTGTACGCGCTATTACTTATTTTTTATTACACACTGTCCAGATTTTGATTCATTTTCGGTTTTTCACTCGAAACGTCTCTCTAAAAAATATAAATTAGCCGATTTATTTGTCCATTTCAATTTTATTTTCGACTCATCGAAATATAAGGTAGACAAAATGTGAGACACTTAAAAACAAATCTGCGAAGAATTTGAATTCGTAAATAAATCCTTGCAAGTCGGAACTGTTTTCATTCCACATGTTTCAAATACATACTATCGCCTTTGATTTCCCGGAATCGTCTTTGATGTTTTTTTCATTTTTTATTGCCCCGCTTGTTTCAGCCGAAGCATTAAAAGTCTCAGGAACTTTGCAATAAAACTTGCAAAAATAGAAAAATTGCATCTACATTTTTTTTTAATTAAGAACATAAAATCATAAGAGTTATGGATTTTTAATTTTAGATATTTAATTAGGTAACGTTCATTATAAGCCGAAATGTTTACCTTACAGAATTATTGTTTCGTAACCACCTTAAAAGCCATTTTAGAGTTTCATATTTCTTGCAGTGCAAAATAGAACATGTTCTATTTTTTCAGATACATAGTTATTGGACGTTTTCCATTTATACACATGAGCTACTCGGAATGCAAATGAAAGCAGCTATTGATTCAATTTAATTTTTGATACAATTTTCTATAAAATTTAATGTTTTAAAAATTTTGTGTGCAAGTCAATGTAATGAATTCTTCAAGCATCCTCTGTGCAGCTGTTTCGGCCTTATTTGGGGCCTCGTTAGCAGAAGCGTAGCCCAAGAACTGTTCATTACTTATAAAATTTAAATTGTTCAAGAAATTGAGCTAAATCTTATACAAAAAGAATGGGGTAGTGTAAAACTGCCTTGGTAAGGAGAAACCATTCTCGTTTTTTTTTAGTGGAGTATGAAGGAGAAGTATTTGACTCTAAAAATAATTGATATGCATACAATAATACTAAATACAAAAAAGAAAAAAAATCCTTCTGTATTAGATGTTACGCCACCACCGCCCCACCACCGTTTCCATAAAGTCGGGGGCATTAGATTAAAATCCATGAAAATGGTACAAGTTTGTGTATCTCTTACTCGAATCTCGGGTTACACTTACGTTATAAAAACAAAGCGATTTAGTGCAGTAATAACTCAGTAGAGGCGAGTTTCAAAACGTAATAAAAACAGTAAGTCGTATTTAATGTTGTTTACAATGTCCACAATTAGTTTCGAACTCTCAGTTTTATGCTCTACTTTTGCACTATGTTTTATTTGACTCTGTCAAATGATTTAATCAATTTTGTCGAGGGAAAGATAAAAAAAACAGTTCATATTTAAAGTATTGTGCGATGAAAAAAAAAAATAAACCAATAATTTGATCTTCATTGAAAGAACTACATATTTAAAAAATTAATTTTCTCTCTTTACCTTTAAGTACATAATAATGAAAAAGAAGTTTGCCTTTGTTAAAAAGATGATTTTAAAAGATGACCCCTAATGGTCGAGATCAAACACTCAAAAGTGGTCGAAATGAACGACTGGTGATTGAATATGTATTGTATTTTACATGCTTTCTGATTTTCTCCAAATTCACTAGTGACACACAATAGTGGAAAATCTCAAAATTGCGGCAGAAAATTCATTTTTGGAAGAATTGTCAAGACCAATTCATTAATTTTTACTAAACATAGTCATGAATGAAAAGGTCATGTCATGACTCATGACATATCAAGATTTTGCTTCCCTGTTAAGATATTTGCAATTAGTTCATTTTACTTGGAACACCCGATGTATGAAGTTGAGATATTCAATTATTTGATATTTCAAGTGTTAATGCAAAATATTTAATACTTTCGGTCAGTATTTGTTTCTTTTAGAATTCGTTGACCCTAAAATGTGCACGCACGCTTCATCCTGTATTCTCCGGCGTTTTAATTTCTTTGTATTTCGACTCCCAGGCCAGAATACGTAGTAGTAGCAGTATGTTTGAGGAAGCTGGCTCGTGTTTTACTTATTCTTGCTGCAGACGCGAATTGTGACATCTGTGACTAAGAATATCGCGGGAATATTTTAGGAGCTCGCGCGATTTCATTTCACGCTCGGCCGATTCACTCATCCGAGGTCCGTGCGTGTTTACGCTAACCCAGAAATGAATAATCATAATATTTAGGCCTGGGGCCTTACATTAAATCTTGGCTAATCGCCGTAAATTCGCTAATACGCAAGACGCAGTAATTGTTTCAACAGGGGACCGAACAAGAGCAACAAGGCAGGATGATATACTATAACACGTTTTATCAGGAAATGGAAATGTAAATGTTAAAATATTAATTCTCCATTAAAAGCTATAAATACGTTGAGACATAAAGTACACAATTATTGTTTAAAGAAGGAACTCGGGAACTATTCCTGATTTTACTCACATTTAAGCTAGGTGGCAAATTTGCCTGCTTTTCATCAGGTAGCTCAGTGAAGATGGGCTTGGTTTAAAGATGTTAGAAAGCGTCAGGGTAAACAACTATCCAATTGAAGATGACCACATGAGATAGTATTCCCAATGTATCTCGAATTCGCAATAGTTTTACGCAACAAATCCAGGAGGTTTAATTTAATGCACGAATACACAAAAAGCTATAATAAATAATTGCTTTAATTGCACACAAAATAACAAGAACAGTTGTCATGTTACAAACTGTTAATTCGATGCGACTAAAACTCCATAACTAAAATGACTCAAAATTGTTGTACCTGGATGTACACTTATTTATTTACTTACTCAATAAAATCAGATCAATCGGCCTTATCACTGCTGCAATGTCATCACATCAACTAATAGCGCAAGATCTGTCGAAAATTCGCTCTTAAAGCAACGCAGCGTCACGCGACAGTTAATAAAGGTTATTAAATTAAACTCGCATAACCAAAAATGTGTTCGTAGGTCAAGGTCCATCTCGTCCTCCTATAAGTCTTCTGTACGCTGTCCGTGGCCATTATGAATCAACTGCATCAGACACGTTCTTTGATCTCAGCGATATGAATCCGCAGAACGAAGTAATGAATTTCAATTTTACCAAGAGAGGTATTCAAACTTAACTTGAAGGCTTCCGCGGCCGTCGTCCATGTTTGAATTGGCTTCCGGTTGAAACCGCGTCACGTTTACTTCTTCTACCAACGTTTCATTGAAGAACTTCTTCAGGGGTGCTGCTGCTGCTTCTCGTTAGTCGTTGAGACTCACAGCAGCAGCCCTGAGGAAGTTCTTCTGCAATGGAGAACGAAACGTCGGCAGTAGAAGAAGTCAACGTGACGCGGTCCAACCTGAAGTCAATTCAAACGAGGTATTCAAACGTAAAAAGTACCAAGAGAGGTATCCCAAAAGAAATATCCAAACGTAAAAGAATCCGAAAGTGAAAGTACCAAAACGAAAAAGCGTGAATAAAAAAAAAACAACGCCGTCACGTCTTTAGGCTAACATTACCTGTTGATGTAAACCAGACCATGGCAGGGTAGTGGAAAATCACCCCTAATCTCGTTTAGCGATGCACTTAATGGAAATTGCGACTACGTCGAATACCAGTTTTCCTAATCTTTCTTTAACAGGAACTTTTACACACAAGGACATAACACCACCAAAGTTAAACGAGTAATGAGACGTTCCAACAAAGTCAAATAGGGTGACGCGAGATGCTTGCGGATGCCATTACCTTTAACCAATCAGAACCATTGTTGTCGAAGATGCCCATAAAAGGACACGTCACGTGGCGATCGATAAGCGCACGTCTAATATCCGTTAACATGGTTGCCACAACAACTTCATTCTATTCATTACGCTGTTTTGTACTGTAACAAACTTTCAGGTTACGAATTGGTGAATCTTTCACTACTTTTTTCGACTCTTTTTTGTTTGTCCTTACATTGTATGTATTATTTTCGTACATTGTATATAGCTTTTACCGTTACTATAGTCCTTCTGGTTTCCTAACACTTTCCATACGTCTTCTCTCCTTATTCGAACGCTTTTTGAAGATCTATTTATAATATAATAGTTTGAGGTGTATATGTTAGACTCAAAGACCGAAAACGCTCATTGAGTGAAAAAACAGACCACAATGCGTTCTGAGCTTTTATGTTTAACCACAACGCGAAATTCGTGTTACGGACTTTACTAAAACGCCCACAACGCGTTCTGGCATATTTAAAACGGCCACAAAACGAAATTCGTGTTGTTGTTCTTTTCAAAATCATCCAGAAGCGCGTTCTGGCAGTTAGAACATACCACAACGCGTTGTGGATGCTTATTTATGCCAAATAACGTTATTGAGAACTTTGTTTGCAGGTGAAAAGATCGGTCCAAAATCTAAAACGAAACATTTTTAGAACTTGAATCTTTATTTATTTGTTTATTTTTACAAGAACTATTATTGTATCATTTGGAATTACATTTTATATTTTTAGAGACACGTTTGCATTTTTTGTCAATGCAATACCTTTTTGCAGTGACAGCTTAATAAATCCTTGCTTGCTTCCAGATGACAACATAGAAGCCGACCGGAGAATTAATGAGTTCGAAGGCACATCTTTTATTTCTAGAATGTTGCTCTCAGCAACTACAAATTCATTGCGAGCATAAAGGTGACCAAGAAGTCCTTCTTTGGTACCCAATTGATAAAGTCCTGATGGGTTAATTTCAGCAACAGCAGCTAAGACATTTCTGGGAGCTACGCGTCCTCTATCAACGTTAGGCACTCTAACCGCAACATTAGTTCCAATATCAACTTCGGGAAATTTTGTGTTAGAGAACAATATCATTTCTTGTACTTGTTGTTCTTGACCAAACTTAGCACATTCTCTCCTAACGTTAATACTGTTTTTCCTTGAACAGAGCTTGCAAGTGACGTATTGGCCGAATCCTTCATTCCTTTCATCACTTTCTCCACAAATAACATGAACGTATTGTTGACATCCTGAACACTTGAGAGCACCTGAGGTTTCCTTTTCACAAGTCACGCAATATTTTTCTTTTTTTCTGACTCTCTAGTTTCAAGTTCATTTTTATTATCTGTGCAGATTTACAATTAGAAGAAGATTTTCCAACTCTTCTTCAGTGTCTATTGAAGAATACATATCGCTTGAAAGAGAAGAATCTGCAAGACCGATTTTTTGCGCTGATCCAAACATAGCTTCATAAGGACTTTTTTTCATTACGGAGTGGAGAGCTCGAATTTTTTTTACTTTGTACAAAACGTAGTCCTTCAGACCATCTTCCCAAATTATTATCAAACATCCATGTTACTAGCATATCACGAACATCCTGGTTCGATCTTTCAACTGAACCTTGACTCTAAGAATGTCGTGGTTTGCCATGGACGAGTTTCATTCCAGGCCACATATCAGCTAAACTTTTTTATTATTTTATTAGCAAACTCACGACCATTATCGCTTTGAAGTATACATAGTGCACCGAATAAACAAAATATGTCCACGAGTTGATAAGCCACTTCCTCAGCAGTTTTCGTTTTAAGAGGACGCAGAATTGTAAATTTGGTTAAGTGATCTTGATAGTTTATAATAAATCGGTATTCATTGTCTGACTCTGATTGCATATCAATTAAGTCTACCTGACATCGAGAATTCATACAGTCAGATAAAATAGGTCGTACAGCTAATCCATGTTTTGGCATTTTTTTCTTCAATTGATATTGTTCACACAAAGTCAGATAATAGTTTATTATTTCACGAGTAACATTGCAATACTTTTTTTTTATTTCAGCTTCCATAACTGAAATAAGAATAATGTAGTAAAAAAATTATAACCGTAAAATTTTGATTGATTTTTTATCAGCCGCTTACATATGTTACAGTCAGTAACTTACCTCTTGTTCTTTTATGCCCCACGTTGATATGTGCTGCCTCCAATACATCAAACAGTTCATCTGACTTACAGAAGTAACGAATTTTGGAGTTATCTTTGCCACCAGATCCACTTTCATCCAGTTTTTGAGTATCGCCAATTTTTAAAATATTGTACCGCTTAATACGACGATATTGCTTTGATGACAGAGGTTGTTTATTTTTTTTTAGTAATTGAGATTCTGCCACTTCTTGCAGTAACTTTTCGTATCTGAAAGTATTAATAAGAATCTTCGCAGTATGTAGACTCACTTACAAGTTTTATTCTTTGCCGGTTCATGAGACTGATGTGACAAATCGAAAAGTTATCAAGTATCTATTAAAAAAGAAAGAACATAATAGAATCCTTTTTATTATTTTAAGCCGTGCGAGTACGTTTCTATAATAATTCATTCAACTTCGTCTCTGAAAGTGTGGAAACAAGGCGCTTTTAATTTTTCCTCCGACGAAAGCGAAACGCTTTCACAAGCAATGTGTAACACTTCCACTTGTTATAACGGACGCTCATGTTGGGTAAAATCTGCAATTATGGTATTATGCTCCGTGCCTGTCGGTTTCGTCGAGAAGCAAAATCCATTTCGATAGGCAATGCAATAAAGTTTGATTTAGAGGCAGACCGTGACTTCCTGCTGGTCGTGTCCGTGTAGAAATTTTCATTTCGGATGTCCGCTTGAAATTATGTCTGGCAGAAATGCTGTTGGCACAAAATTTAATCATATTGTATGTATTATACCTATACATGTAGAAGTAATAAAACATTTTTCTGGGCAAACGAAAATTCCGGCCAATCGTTAATTTTTTTTTGCGAATCAAATAAGTTCATAATATTTTAGGATTAATTTCTCTGAGAATAACCTGAAAGAATTCCATGTGACTATGTCAAAATAGTTTCAAGTTTCAAACTTTTCAAAAATTATTAAAGCTCGGATCTTTAGGCAATTGCCTAAGATATTATTTAAGAAGAAACAGAGGTAATTATGTTTTAAACATTTTGATTACAATTTTCATTAGAATGAGATGTATATTTTTTCGTGCCTAAGTGGGTAATTACTGTGTAATTAATTTTTATGAATTGTTTTTTCTGTGTGTAGAAACACGCATTTGCTCGCCAAGAAATTGTAATGACACTGGACGTGTTCAGGGGAGCCAGTCCAAAAATACGTCGCAATCCCTTGAGGGTAGGCAACTTAAGTCACTCCATTGACTTAAGTTGCCTAATGCCCATTTGCACCAAGCACTTAAGCTCAACGTAACTTTAAATGTCACTTTAGAATATGACTTATACAATGAGTTTTGTAAATAAGAATGTCACATTATAAAAACCACTTAAATTTAAGCTCAGCTCAGCTTAAGCGTTTGGTTCAAATTTGAATCATTAGCTTTCCTTCCATCCAATTATTGCATTTATGAATTGGAGAGTTTTCAACAGAAATCATTTTTAATCTAGTGTAATTATAAAAATGTCAAAAACAGACAGTTCTTGTAAATTTAAATCAATTGAGCGTAGTTAGTCTTTCGAGTCTTTCGAAATCATAAAATTTTCTTTGATTAAAAGAAAGTACATTTCACTATTTTATGTTTACAAGTAAGTAATTCTAAGTTACCTGTTTAAAAGCGTATTTGAAATTGAAATAAACCGTTACTTACTTTATTACTTAACAGGAAATTGATATTTATTTGATTAGTTTTAGTTAACTGATTTGTTTTATTCGAAATAATCCGCGTTGCAAATGTATTTCGTCAGAGCTTTACTCATCGATTTTCCATAGAGCGTGTTCGAAAATAAATCTGAGCGTTATACACAAAATTCTTAAGTTCCCAATAAAGGGGTAAAAGTATTTATTCTGCTTTTAGAATCGTAAACCAACAAATTCTTCTCGAAAAGAGTTTCCGAACAATCAATCACCGTTTCGAGGCCGATCTCGAAGTATTGAAAGTAAAATTCCCTTTTCACTCGCAGAATCCCGAAAGTTCAACATAATATAATTCGAGCAGGTAGAAGGCGCCGAAATTCTAATGTACCGTTACTTTGAAATTTAATACTATACAGTAAGTAGTCCGGGTCTTAACAAAATGTGCTCTCCATAAAAACATCTGGAAACAGGTAGGTACGCGGGCAAACAATCAAAATGCGTGCCCATTTTTTCCCTACCTCTCCTGTACCATATAATTTTCATAACTTTAAAATTTCTCGATCATAAATTACAATTCGGGGCCGGTAATTCGGTTACGTATTGACTTTAGGGCGTTTAGTCCGGGCCCGGTTTAAATGAGAGCGGATTTAATGTATGTTAATGTTTTTCGTTTTCTTTTTCCCTGACAATGAGTTATTTTTATGAACAGGAATTTTCTTAAACGCAGACTCAAATTACGCCTGGCCGTAAAGTAAAAGTTAGAAATTTTATTGCCTGTTTAAGGACGAAGAAATTTACGCAAGCTCTTTTCGAGGATGGACACCGTAAAATTTAAAGGGCACCGAAGGTTTATTAAAATTTATGGACCTGTATACTTATATTATTTTTTTTTCTAGAAGAGTTCCTGCTTTCGTTGAAGCTTCAAATTTACACTTAATATAAATATGTATGTTGTACAATGCCTTAAACTATATGTATATAAAAGTCATTAATGTCCAGATTTCTCTACAGAAATATTTCATTTAGGGCCAGTGTCATAATCAAATTTAAAGGAGACTTTAAATTTAAATTCACTTTCAGATGTAAAAACAACTGTGAAAATAGTATATTTGTTTACGCATCTGAATGTGACTTTATTTTAAAGTCTCCTTTAAATTCGATTATGAAACTGGCCCTTAGTCTCCACAGAAGTGTACTTAGCCTTATTTATTACAGCTGGTTTACTACTCGTATTCCCCCGTTCATTAAAAAAAAAATTAAATTGCAAGTCGATGTAAATTACCTCGAATCGTTTCGTTTGCTCAAACGCAATTTTAGCCTTATCTAACCAACAAACATTATATTATCTGACACGCGTTTTGCAATGCGATACTTCCGTATTTAGAAAGAGAATCAGGTAACAAGATAAGTCTGTAGTCATCAACACCACAGCAATTCATTGACCTGACACATTTTTAAGCGAAAACATCCGTCTGAGATGTGTCAACGAAATTGCAAGCGCCGGTATTTGCGTTTAATCAATATAATATTTTACAAAAGTTAAGAATAATAAAAAGGTCCACGTTTGTTGGAAAAGTCACGTACTTAAACAAGTATCTCTTTTTTAAAGACAACTGATTTATAATAACTAGAGAAGTTGTACTGGGTGAGTCAGGAAGAGTGGGAAATAGTTCTTACAAATGTTGTAAAATGTATCTGGAAAATTAGAAAGACAAACATAATTATAACTACAGAATACAATAGGACCGTTTAATTTAATTAATGAAAATTGCTGATAAATGCGCAACATTCATTTACCAATTTTTACTATTACTGCCGACCTAATTTTGTATATCGACTGCGTTCTATACTTCGTCTCAGGTAGAAAATAAACTGTCTTCGTAGAGATCAGCTGCAGTTACACGTATTTTAAACTTGCAGTTGTCGTAAAGATGAAAATATTTAAGAGATATTTCAATAAGGTTCAATTTCGCACAGTTTTATTGTTTTTTGGACGAATACATTTGGAAGGCAGTGTACAAGTGTTTAATAATGATGTATGTTGCTACCTTTGTCAACTTTTCCTATATTAAATTTACAAATCTCAAGCTTAACGGATTTGTAATTAATTATTTAAAATATCTCTAGACCCACTCCTGCCCTTGACAGAAAGTAGTGCGGTCCGCTAAAGATTCAACAAATCTTGCACTTGGCTCTTTCGCTTAAAAGGTTGAACGGATCTGGGTTTGAGTGTGTGCGTGTGTTCATCGACATAATGAATTTCCATACCGTCATTTTTATTTTTTATTATGACCTATGGCCGAGCACTTGTTGGGCTTTTCACGCACATTCCTGACAATCTTTTATTGTCTTTTAAATCGAAGCAAGTGATACATTTTTGTTTTAAAAAATATTCACAAAATTACGTTTTGGTACCTGGCCAACCAGATGTAAATACTTTTTTCTATTTTGATGCTTTAATGATTGTATTATGAAACTCATTTGGGTTTCATAAATACCTCATTAAAGCTTCCGAAATTTTAACAACATACCCTGACACTTCAAATATTACAAAATAACCTTAATACTGACATTTGTTTGACATTGTGTACGTCTCAATAAAATTATAAATATAACCTCCAAATTGTCATTTATTTGACAGCTTCTGTATTCGCCAAACTGTGTCACTAATCGATACGTAACAAAACAGAATTTTCCCATATTGGAATTAATACTCAATACTCATTTATTTCATGATTTACAAAAATTTGTTTGGACTTGTCAAATAATGAATTATAAGGTGACGCAGATTCTTGAGCCTTTTTCTACATTTAAGAACCAAAAGAGAAAAAATAGCATAAAAAACACGTTTCATAAGACTTTTATAGCATTTGTACGTTAGAAAACCTACTTTTGGAGTAGTCGGAAAATGTGAAGGATCTCTGTCACGTGACCAGCACATTATACAGATTTGAGTCGGACCAGTCTTTGCAAATACGAGGGGTGTTGTGTTGTAGGTTATGGTCGTTTTTATCGTTAATGCTTCATCTTTCAATATTTACACTTGAGTAACTACCACTGCCTGCCGTAGGTAACGATAATCCGCAGAGATAAGCTCCGCCCACAGGTCCTTCACATTTTGGGCTCGTTTTCTTATTCGGGATTAAGTCATCCGTTACAGCGATTAAACCAAAAGCGTTTTTTTATATTTTAAGATGGACTAGTTTATTGCGAGGATGCGTTTTTTATGTACGATGTCACAAGTTCTTTAATCAGCAATTTTGCCCAAGTTTTATCTCCTACCGATTTTAGGTGTTTTTTTTAACCATTGAAAGAATAGATGGAAATTGTCATTTTAAAGCTGCAGCCTGACGTCATCAAGGTTCAGCGCAGTAGAAAAACACCCCCTTTGCGATTACTATACGCAATTCTAATTTGTATGAATTTGTAATTAATTAGACACAAATGGTATATCAACAGTCAAAGACTATTTAATACTATAAGTGACAAGTTGAATTCATAGTCCTCGAATATAGTAAATTTAATAAGAAGTTTTTTTTTTTTAATTTTCTTTCGTATGCTACTTGACATTTTCAACAAAAGGATCTTGAAACAATCAGTATGTATAGTATATACAGTACATCCTCGAATCGAGTTAGACATAGACAAAAATGTACAAAAATTTCATCTTACAATCTGCAAAAATTATTTATTGGGGCAAATTCGAAAATTTTAAATTGACGTTTCAGTAAAGGTGGCAATAGACCACTAGAAAGGTTTATTTCATTACATTAATGAAGTTTGGCGGCAAATAATGCAGAGACCTCTCTCATCGAAGCTCCATTTGAGAATAATGTGTACACTTCTACTTTTTCGGCGGTTGTATACATTATTTTACAATAAATCAAAAGAACAATTTAATTCAATCTGGCAATTCAAAATCAGTAGTGTCATTACTAACAACACACGATAACCATGGCGAATGAAATAAATTGGGAAATAATAGGTCTCTTTGTTATCCTGCACTGGTGTACACCAATGCATACTTTTTCGCAAAATACTCTTTAATGCAACCTGAAATGTTTGTGTGGTATGTCAGTATGAATGAGTATGTTTCGTATTGACACATTAAAGCATATTTCATTAAAAAAAAGTGTACACTAGTGTACACCAGTGCAGGATAACAAACAGACCTTATAATGTAATAAAGCTTCCATTGATAATTACTATGTGCAGTCTTATGAGGTTCTCAGTGTATGTCAAGGTCATTGACGTGAATTTTAGTTATTTCGTAGTTTACAGTTTATCAAGGGAGCTTACCTATGTTGGTTACAGTTGATTATTATCCACAAATTAGTTTTAGTGTACTTTGCAAATTTTTACATCAATTTCTACATACATTTTATAAATTATATGTTAATTTGCATGTATTTTTTTAGAAAACGTAAAATTAAACGAGTATTGTGACAAAAAAGAATTTCGTGAATTTTTTACATGTAAAATTGAAAACAAAGAACATGTTCTATACCTCAAGGGCATTGACTTGAATTTTTAGTGAATTTTAGTCATAGACCATCTATTTCATTGTTATGTATTAAAATGAAAGTCATACTGCCGTATCAGTAATGTTACAGCTACAATCGTTGCAAAACTGGTATTAATCAAGAATTCTAGAGTAAATCAAACAAAATAGCATACCTACTTGAAATTAGTAACATAAAACCATCCCTATCAATGTTAATACTATAAATTACTACATGCTTAATACAGGGTGTCCACGGAAAGCTGCTAAAATAGCTAACTTTTCTATTTGAAATTTCACGAGGTGAAAAGTGTCAGGAGCTTTTCCGCTTGATTTTATGACAACATCGGAAAGTCAGGTTTTCGAGATTTTAAATTGTTTTGAACTTTTTTTTTAATAGAACCTTACCTTTTTTAACATTGCAACGCATTCAGGATGTCAAACTAATTACGACTGTAAAATAGTGTCCCTCAAAGCCGAATATATTATGAATTATTTAATAAATAAGTCTTGATATCCACTGAAAGTGTATAGTTTCATGGTCTTTTTGTTCACGGTGCGGCGTACATTGTCTAGATTTTTCTAGATTTTCAATTGTTTTTAATTTGAAAGACTGCAGTAGCTAATTTGTTTATTAGAACTTTTACGGATTTGAATACATATCGTGTTATTATACACTGAGTTGATTCGTTTTTCAGACATAGGAGAATAGCATGTAAAATTGAATATTTGCGAATATTGGCTCTCCTTAAATTTTAGAGCAAAACGGTAAAGGAAAAAATTGTTGAGAATTCTAAAATGTACTTAAAGCCTTACTTAGTTTTTGAAATTTGTACTCATATTCTCAAAAATAGTAAAAGTTTTCAGGGAAATTGACATTTTATTAGCAGTTAGCCATGACTAGGACAATACAAAAACAAACATCAAATTAACATTTTTAAATAATAGGCATTTACGAAAATTAACCCGGTAGATACACCGTACTCTATTTTTCTCACTCTTACATGCACTAAGTCTCTTAATGTTCTCTCTCACACTTCTAACCCGGTTATCAACCGGGTGAATTTTCGTAAACGCCTAATGTGTTCAAACTGGTCTCCATATGCAGCTAAACAATTTCCTTATTGATAACATTCCTGCCTCATGTTTGCCAATTGATAGTGAGATACTCTATCGCATTCGGCAATTATTGCTTTTTTTAACGTCTCTACATTTTCTTGGGAATTCTGTCAATTATACAATTTATTTTTTAAATTATCCCAGAAGAAAAAGTCATTTGGTGATAAATCTGGAAAAGGTGCCGGTCAGTTAATGATGCCTCCTTTCCCTAACAGTGATTAGAAAATGCCTCATTTAAAAAATTTCGCACAACTGCACTATTGTGCGCAGGGTAACCATCATGCTGTAGCCAAATTTCATTGTCTATGCCAAGATTTCCTAAATTCTGCTGCAATTGGAGGTACTTGTTACCGGAGAGGGATCTTTCGATAAAAAACGGACCAATGATTCTTAAAATTCCTGCCCATACGTTAATTTGACGGTGTTGACTTCGGTTAGGGACAGTTAATGTAAATTCCGAATAGGTAGGTACTCTAATACAGAAAATTTTGAGAATTTGGGGTTCTATGCGTACCTTATCACTAAAGAGTATTCGCTGTAGAAGATTTCTAACTTTATTGCATATTTCCTAGATAGTTTCTGAAAACATTCTTTGAAATTTGTCCACTTCAAAGATTTCTCGTTAGTTGTGATATTTAAACGATTTAAATTTTCGTATCATGTCTTTAGTACATGAAAACCTGTACTATGATGAATTCTGACTAATGTGTCTTAAACTTAAATTTTAATTTTCATTGACCATTGCTAATACATTAAGGCTGAATTGCACCGACCTCGATTAAAGTTAATCTCGAATTAATGTGAATAAAGTCCTATGTTTAATCTAGGATTAGTTAACAACGACGTTGGTGCAACTCAGCCTAAAGTAATTTTCATTTTCTATTTCAATTCGCATAATTTGTATACGCTTCCTGTTGTTTCAAGATATTTATCGCTACGATAAAAGTCCCCGCAAAGTTTACCGAATAATGTTGTTAAAAGTAACATTTTTTCTTCGGTAGTATAACACTTTATTACAATAATAATTATGAAATGGAAAGAGAAATCGAACTTCTCTAAGCGTAAAAATTTCAAATTTTTGAAGTTGTCAGTTTCAAGAATTGCTTAAATACTTTTCAGTCATAGCTAACTTAGTAAATTATGTGCATTTTCCAGAAGATTTTTGCCATTTTAAAAGAAAGTGGCTGCGAAAATTAAAGTTTTAAATGATGTATTTTAGAATTCTGAACAATTTTTTCCTTTACTGTTTTGCTCTAAAATTTACAGGGGAGCCAATATTTGCATATATTACATTTTACATACTATTTCTCTATGTCTGAAAAACGAATCAACACAGTGTATGTAGAGTTGCTGTGGGGCTTATGCCTGTCTTAGACGGTCATATTTTTGTATCAAATTTATTACGAAGTGAGAGAGATAAGCTACCACAGTGAATGTTGATTGGTTGAATTGGCACTTCTCACTCACTTCGTAATAAATTTGATGCAAAAATATGACCGTCTAAATCGGGCATAAGATATGCCACTTTGGGGGATAATATTTTAGAAACATAATTAATTTGAACGCGATGATAAAAAAACATAATGTTACATTAAAAAAAGTTAGAAACAATTGAAAATCTCCAAAACCTGACAGTTCTTTGTTTCTCCGATGTTGACACAAAATCGAACAGGAAATGTCCTGAAACTTTTCTGATTTAAGTTACTTCGTAATATTTTAGCGGCTCCCCGTGAACACTTGTATACGTCATATTTTTGTTAAATATTGAAACGTGTATCATTCAAATTTTTACGTACAGTCGCGGCCAAAAAAACGGGACACTTTTTTTAAACGTCAATTTTCTAACACTAAAACTCTTGCTGCGTGGTTGTAAGTATCAGTTCATAATTACAACCACCCGGCAAGAGTTTTAGTATTAGAAAATTGACGTTTAAAAAAAAGTGTCCCATTTTTTTGGGCGCGACTGTACATTTTACATGTAATAATTATTGGATCCTGTATTGCCTACTGAAATTTATTAATTCGAACATAAAATAATAAACTGCTTAAAAAATGTAATTTATTTTCTGATGATTTAGATTTTTATATAAAAGGTGATCTTCACCTTTTACATAAAAAAGGAATAGCTGGAAGAAATTTGGAGAAGAATTAAACCAACAACATGAAAGCAACAATAGAATTTTCTGGAGCAAGATAAGAAAAATGAGAGGAAAAAAGAAGTGAGGGGCGTGAGAGATAAAACACAAAAAATAAAGATCACAACAACAGAGATATTACAAGTATGGAGAGACTTCTATGAAGAAAAGTTTAAACAGGATGACGAAGCCACAATAGTACGAACTGAGGAACGGACAGAGGACCAAGAAGAAGAAATATCCAGAGAAGAACTGGAAGAGGGACTTCAAAAGATCAAAGTAGGAAAAGCATGCGGATCAGACGAAATAAACCCGGAAATGTTAAAATGGATGGGAGAGGAGGGTAAAAAGTGGTTTTTGGAGATATGCAGAACAGCATGGAATAATGAGGACATTCCCAAAGAGTGGGAAGAGAACCTTATATTACCCATATACAAGAAAGGAAATGAACTCGAATGCGAAAATTATAGAGCGATTTGTCTGGCATCCTCAACTTTTAAAGTATATACAAAAAAATATAGAAGGAAGAATCAGAAAATTCGTGGAACATAAAATAGGTGAAGAACAGGCAGCATTTAGAGGAGGGAGACAAACAGCGGACAATATCTTTGTAATAAGAAACCTGATAGAAAAAAAGAACGAAGCTAATGAAGAACTGTTTATTACGTTTATAGACTTAAAAGCAGCGTTCGACACTGTAGAGAGGTCAGTATTATGGGGAATACTGGAAGAGATGGGATGCCCAAGCAAAATGATTAGAAATGTCAAAAGTATCTACAACACAGTGTACGGCATAGTAATATTAAACGGTGAAAGATCTGAAAAATTTTTGATGAGAAGAGGAATAAAACAGGGAGATAGCCTGAGCCCACTACTGTTTATGTTAATATTGGACAAAATACTGAAAAACACAAGGGAAAGAACAACAAGACTCCGGACAACCATAGGATACTGGCAGATGCTACCGATACAATTCGATGGAATGCTATACGCGGATGATATAGTACTAGTCGCGGACACAAGGAGAAAAATGAAGACACTCTTCGACATGTGGACAGAAGAAATAGAAAAAATGAAAATGGAGGTCAATGTAGGAAAAACTAAAGCAACTTTGGATGCAGAAGAGATAAAATGTAAGGGACAGCGAATAGAACAAGTAACAGCATATGAATACCTAGGAGTAATGATATGAGAAGATGGGAAGATAAGCCTAGAGATAGTAAACAGAATAAAGAAAATCACAAAAATTTATTATGCTCTGAATAATACAATATTTGGGAAAAAAGAGATAGAAACAAAAGTAAAACTCCAGGTATACTACAAACTAAATAGTACCAACATTACTATACGGATGTGAGTCCTGGGTGAATACAAATAAACACGAGAGTACGGTGACAGCAGCAGAGATGAAACAATTGAGAAAAATTGCAGGAAAGACTAAGATGGATAGAATAAGAAGCGACGATATCAAAAAGCAACTGAATCAAGAAGACATAGAAAGGAAGAAAAACAAGATAATATTGAACTGGTTTAGACACATAACAAGAATGGACAATATCAGACTGGCGAAAAAAGTAATGGAAGCAAAGACAGGAAAGAAGAAGAGGAGAGGGAGACCGAGAAAGACATGGATACAACAGGTAGAGGAGATAGGAAGAAGTAAACACTAAATGAAATGAAACTACTGGCCAATGACCGGAATAACTGGAAGAGATGGGTGGAGGAATGAACAAGAATAGCCGACGCCCACATGGCCAAAAGGAAAATGAAGAAGAAGAAGAAGATATAAAAGGTGAAATTTGAATAATATTTTTGTTATCCTGTATAAACAAGGAATATCTAACTTTTGCAAACAAACAATACTTTTTTCGTAGAATGAGATTTCGTTCTCTTACGCTTACGGGGAAGTCAATCCGAAGAAAAATTCATGATTTCTGCAAGAAAACCAAAAATTGTGGCTGATACATAATTAATTCTAAAAAACTATTAAAGGTAAAGATAAAAAGATACATAAAGTAAAAAAGTATTTCGAGACTAAATGAATACTACTCGTATTCATTGCATTTAGTAGTAAAGGGTTTTCAAATAAAAAAGAAAAACCTCTCTAGCAGGCCATGGAAAAACGTGATGTCGAAAACGCATGTCTGTGCTTGTAACACAAGTATTAGGGTAAGATAACCTCACTTTTAAAGAGAGAAGACTCAATCAGTATTTATAAAAGATGTGAAAATGTTCATTACGAAAATAGGAATTAACGACAAACGATTTCTCCTCTAACATGAAAACCATTTTGTAGTACAGCACCCTCGGATGCAAGTTGGGCGTGTCATTGTCATTATGCATCTCTCTTATATGTTTCAAGAAGTCTTGTGTTGACAACGGTCGAACTTTTCACGTGCTACTTAAAAGTTGGTAGTGAAAAGTGCATCCGTTGTCATGATAATTGTGTACTGTATGATGTAGATGTAAAATAAGTTAAAAAGTCAAAGTTAAAGTTAAAAATCATGAATGAGAAAGGTGCGATACGCACCCAACTTGCAATCGAGGGTGTAGTTCTCGAACACAAGCCAGTACGTCAGAAATTAAATTTTAACATCGCCAAATTTATCAAATGTCAGTTGAAAACCCCAAACGTGCAGGCATGCCTTTTTCGGTCTCTGCTATTTCATGGCCACTGCAAGAAGTTTTTTTTATTGAAAACCCATTAGTTTTATGAATATTTTATTTTTCGTTAGATGCGGAGATATTTACAAAAAAAAAATGGAAAAGTACTGCAAGTACTAATAGATTAGTGTAATAATACAGTACGATGAAAAATTTCAAATGATAATTCAATATAACAACCAATTAAGGTAAAAGCAAATGTTTATTTTGTTTTATACTGGGTTTATTGATGTGTTCGTCTCGTTTTATCCGGCGTCGTTGTCACTGCATTTTTCTCGCTCTGCTGAACGGAACACTACATATTTATTGTCCCCACTTTTCCTAAAGCTTAGTAATCCACCTTCGCTATACGTACGGACTACCCGGTATTTTAGTTCGATGTTGTGCGTTGTAGAAATGTGAAGGAGCTTTCGCCGGATGGATATATGAATTTTCTAGCCGGCTCGACGTCGACGTCGTGTGTTGACGCGCGCGTTTCTTTCCAATTAACGCCTCGATTGATTAACTAATTGACTATTATAAACAAAAACTGTGAAAAATGTGACTGTAAATTATAAACAAGTTCTTTATTTTGATTAAAAAAAAAAAAAAACTAATTTCGTAATGATGATTTCGTTTTCGTTACGAAGTGATTTTATTGAATGAATTCTGAATTTGTGCCAGCAAGTGATCCTTTCGTGTTCCGTTTTGTAAACCATGGGTATTGTTACGAAAACTATCGGCGTTATTTTCAGCCTGTAAGTGTAAAATTTTTTTATTTGGTGCGTGCAGCCAGTTAAAACGGGAGTGAATGCACTTGCTGCTCTGCGTTTGTATATTTTTAGTACATCGCACGCCGTCGCCGTATATTTGGTTAAAAATAAGAAACAACAAATATCGAATTTAACGGCCCCCGATATTTCGCAAATACCTGTCAGAGAAAATACATAAATCCGCGGGGAAGAAGTCACGGGCACGAAAATAGTTTTAATTTATCATTATGTAAGCGGGACAGTCCGAATAACGTAATCATAACAGATTAGTAATTGCACATAAATATTTCGCGGGACCTATTTCCAGATATTTTACCGCTGTTGGGGAGTGGGACGATTACAAAAACGGAAGTTTTATTTTATGATTTTTTAGTTGGAGATAAAACGTGACGCAAATCACCGTAAAGCGGCCCCTAGACTGTCAATAATATTGCACAATATTTCATATTGCGCAATATTATTGATAGTTTGTGAATCATATTGAGCAGATCAAGGAAGGTTTGATATTTATTACGCAATCTGAAAAAAGGATACAGTGTGTGGTTAAAATTGTGCAATATTAGGTGCTTTCGTTCGTGCCAAGGATTACTAATCATAAAAATTGGATTAGCTTCGTGTACATTTATTTCTAACTTTTATGAATTGATTCTATAAAAAACGAAGGAAGAAAACTCATATTTCATAAAATGAACGGAAGAAAGTTACGAATAAATACACACAAAGTGAATCTAGTTTTTATGATTAGTAATCGTTGGCACGAACGAAAGCGCCTATTATTCAGTATTTCCTCGAGTGCGGAAGTCATGGCAACGAAAGAGGAGGAAAGGCGGTTCATTTTAGAGTGCATCGAGGTGTATAGAAATTTGCCAGCCTTGTAGGATATAAAATCAAAAAATTACAGCAACAGGGTAAAAAGATGAACAGTCTTTCAACCATCTGCGCTTTTTCTTTTTCCGTTTATTACGAAAGCTCGCAGACAATGCGATGGCAACACAAGCTGTTTCAACATCATTAGCATGTTGACAAATCTCAATTTTATTGTACAATATTATTGCGCATTATTATTGACAGTCTAGGGGCCGCTTTACTCATTCACTGCAAAAAGGGTTTGTTAAATTTCGTAGTGAACGGCAATTTCTTTTTTTTTTTTTTTTAGAAAATAGTAACAGAGGACTTAATTATCGCTGGTTTATTTGCATTTCGTGAATGAGAGGGTGTTAAACTTATTAAAAAGCCCTATTTTTAAGTTTTACTGTTGTTGAAAGTACTAATTAATTTAAAAAAAATAATTATACGATTTCATTAATTCTGATTATTGAAATTCTTTTTTTTTGTACCAGAAATTTTATGTTCCATGTTTTATTAACGAGTATCCAAATTTTCAGTCCTCTAAGCTTTATAGAAACTTAGACATTCGTGTCTTAACCTGTATCATCTTGCATTTAAAAACTTTCGGTATACAGTAAGTGTCAGACCCTTATTGTCACGTTTTCATCTTGCATTTAAAAACTTTCGATATACTGTAAGTGTCAGACCCTTATTGTCACGTTTACGCGGTCTGGTGTCTAGCTTTATGTGATGCGAGGTTTTCTGTTGAATAAAGTACTTTTCCATTTCGTTTAGGTTACTGTTCACATGAGGACGGTAACGCCGAATTGTTGAGACTAAAAAAAAATATTATTTACAGATTTGTTATTAATTTTTACAAGAGTTTTTCTAATTTAAATCCATCTCAATCGTTTTTCTTTAGAGAAATTTATATTTTGTAGTTCACATAACGATGTTTTCTGATTAAATTCATGTGAGCCATGTTTGGATTTCATATTTAACATCAAATTACGAAGAGAATTATTTTTTATCACATTAAAATAACAAGTGTTCAAGTTGGTTTTGATTTTTTGATGAAAGAAGACTGCCTAAATAGGTTCCTAAAGCACCTGACGTTTAACGGATGAGAATTGTCAAAGAGTTGTAATGTTTTGCTTATAACTTACTGTGCCATTATTAGCGCTTTCATTTGCTGCATTAGTACGCATTCATATTCGTATTAATGTACAGCCTCAATCAAAACTAATGAAACGTTCAAAACCGAAACGCTGTAGTCAGAGTGCAAACGGTGCCGAGTCAGAGAGAGCGCAACGTGTTGTGAGGTTCCGAAGGACTTCGGAAACATTCGTTCGCCATAAGGCTTCATCTCACTCGATATCTTCTCTCTCTGATTACAGCGTTTTGGTTTTGAACGTTTCATTACTTTTGATTGAGGCTGTACGAAGTTAAAACCAGTGCACGTTAGCACAGAAAACGAAGGCATTGAACGTAAAAATGACATTTCGCATTGATCTAATTGAAGACTTGCTTCGCAATATTATGATAAACTCATAGGCTACTTGATGAACTTGAACACCTGATATGAGGTGATTTTATATTTGCAATTCAAATTTAAAGCATTTCAAATGTGATCTCATCAATTTTCACTTGAAAGTAGGTACTACTTACTTGTTAGGCATGTTAAATGACCAAGATCGACACAATGACTTAACGTAACAAAATTAAATCAAGGAAATTAGAGTGTTAATTTATGTGTTCACAAGTATTTACAAACTGTCAGTGGTTGTCCAGGATAAAATCCTTTTGTTCAATTCGAGGACTCAAAGACTACACTCACTATACTGTTTTAGAACCCTGTTGATTGATTGCACTTAACAGAATTAACCCAAAAATGGAAGTTGTCAACTTAAGAAACGTAAATTCATAGAATTAGCCAACTAGTACGCTTACATTTCTAACAGTGCTTCCAACTTTTATTAAGTGATTAATTTTGTTACGTTAAGTCATTGTGAACGGGCTTTATACCCCATTCACAATCACTTAACGTAACGTAAATTAATAATCTGAATGCACTGTTTGTTAATGTAAATGAAGTAATTCTAAATTTAAATGGTTTATTGTTCATAATTAAACACATTAATTAGTTTCAGTTTAGAATTTTAAAAATTTACATTAAAACAAAACGCTTCAAACCTGTATTTAGAGTTAATTTCGTTACGTTAAGTCATTGTGAACGCTGTTTTAACGTGATCTAAGTGAGGAGTTTGCGAAAGTTCACGAAGTTGAGGTATTTGACAATAGGGACATAGCACGTTCTGTATGTAACAAATGATCAAAGGCCATGGAATTAAAACTCGTCTTAGCTAGATTGTAGATTCATAATACCTGTCAAAATATTGGGAACACAATTTTTCTGAATCTAACTAAAATATGATTTTTATTTCCATCATCTTTTAAGAATGACTTTTAAATTGGATCACTTAAATCAGCGATGGGCAAAGTGCTCGAAAAGAGCTACTCCCCACTCGCGATTGTTTAGGAGAATCCAAATACGTAGTTGCTTCTACGCCCAGACGGACAGGCATCGACACAGAGTTGCCAACTTGGAAATTTTTTATACCCAAAATGGAAAAGCGGATATTTTTTTAAACAGGCTTGAAAGCGAAAGTTTTAAATAAACAGGGTAATGCAAACTGGTGTGTATGCAAAAAGAATCTTATGGCCAGTTGCACCAAACACTTAAGTTCAACTTAACTTCAAACGTCACTTATACCCGGTTGCACCAACTTTTTAAGCAGAGCTTAAATTTAAGTGGTGTTTAGACTGACAAAATGTTAATCATATTCTAATTGATACTTAAGTTGAAGTTAAATGTCAATCAGAATGTATTTGATATTATACTGACCATACGTAGATGTCACAATCTAGACATAACTTAAATTTAAGCTCTGCTTAAAAAGTTGGTGCAACCAGGAATTAGAATACTACTCACACAATGCTGTATAACATAAAAATATCACATTATGAACACCACTTAAATTTAAACTTATCTTAAGTATTTGGTGCAAATTACCATTAAAGTCCAATAAAAAGATGTAATAACAGAACACGTCGTCTACAATTTCTTACGTCGCTTGGACAAAACAGACCACCGTCACTCTCCTTGCCCAACGCTTAACATGGTAGGGGTACACTCTCCCACTTGTGCCCATCCCTGACTTACACTATTTGGTTAATATTAATTGAATACAGAGTCAAAACACGTCAATCCTTGTGCTATTGATCATCGATAGTTGTTGCTCATACTGTCTTCGTGTTTGTTTGGAATGTGAGACATGGCACTTGTTCCAATTCTGTTGTAACAGGAAGGAAGATTGATATAATTAATTAATGTCCGAAAAAGGCGAGTTTTCTTTTTGTTAAAGAGGTGTGTACAGTGACCGTTTGCCTAATTCTGTCGTTAACCGATTGTTATATTGTATTGCCATTTTCTTCTCCTGGATGTATTTAAAATCCCTTCACTTGCTCAATCATCTGGGGTAACATTTTATGAATATTGGCTCGAGAATAATGCTTTCAATAATGTCTTTTTTCAATGTTCTACTTCAAACATCCAAAAACGAAACTTGTCAAATAACTTCGTCAATTTCAAGCTAACGATTTCTGTAACAATAACTTTAACAGACGATTCATTTAAATCATTCTGCGAGTTGAAGTGTAAAGAGAAATTAAGAACTCATTTAAATCCATTCTTATCTTTTTGTATTTGAATGTTTTGCCATTCACGTTTTAACAAATAATTCACCTCATTAGCTCTGTGTACTAGTTTATTTTTATTTCAACGGAACAATTCCCGTCGTTAAAACAGTTATCGTCGCTTACAAATTCAACTTTCTATCTGCTTCTAAGTTAAAAAAGAAAAGAGAAAAAGGAGAATTCTTCTCTAAAAATTAATTATACACTTTTTTCTATTACATTAAGAGGAAATAGAAGTATATATTAGAAGTCAAAATGCTGATCTGATCACCAAGAAATATTTTTGAATCAAACAACAGATCTATTTAGAATATGACAATAAGGTTTGCTTAGCTCTAAAATTTGATGTTTTTTTTAGGTCTGTTACACTAATGAGGTAAATTTTTTTCGTTCGTTGTGCATCAACCTCATAAAATTGAAAGTGAAAGGGGTCTCCCAAAATTTACTTCTTCAATATTTTATGTTTATTACAAACGCACAAATTTAATTTACTGCAGTAATAACCAGCGATTCAAAAAAGCTTTCATCAAAAATTAACGTTTGTCTGAATATAAAGTTTAAATGTTGGAACTATACTAAACCTTCAAATGCATTATGTATTGAATCAATCCACAAACCAACAATTTTTTCACTGTTTCTGAAATATATTTCTAAAAACAGCTTTCTTTGTAAAAATTATCGAAACTTAAATCTGACAGAACTGACAGATGTAATTTTTAACGAAGGAAACGTCACCAACATTTGGTATCTCAAACATGCCCGTGATATCTAACTTTATTTATCATACCACACCTTGATGAAACTTTTTGAATCACAGGTTACATTTTTTTAGTAATATTGGTACTGTACATATGTAGGTATTTCTTAATTTTTTTATACATTTGTTTATATAGGGCATCTCAAAAACAAGCTTCAGAATCTAAAACTAAACCGCAAATAACATTTGCTTTAGTAGCATACTTTTCTTGTACTTTCAACAACCTAGGATTGCTTATTGGGTTACTGTTAAATGCAGCAACACAGAGTTCCGCAAAGTAAATATTTAATTGGGACGTTATTCAGTCTAAAGCCCTTTTATAAATCGAATTAACTGCATATGTAGATAAGCAGCGTTACCAAGTTTAACAACTTCTTTATGCCTCGTATGCAGAAACTATCAAACTTAGAGAATTTATTTTTACAATTTTGAAATCCTTACGAATTGTAAAGAAGAAGTACCTAAACTTTATTATGCATTTTTGGAAAACCCTGTATAATTAAATTTTACAATATCAATGATTTGTACTTTTGTTTCAATTTCCTATATTCCATTTCGTTCTGATTCTCCTGGGTAAATAGAGCTATTTGTAATTAGTACATAATTATTTCTTTTTAATGTAAATCTAAATTTAATTTTTATTAACTTAAATATAAAGTGACTACAATCATAATAGTTATAAGAAAAAAATGAATTAATTTGTTTATAACTATAGAAAATGATGAAGAGAATTAATTAAATTAAAAAATAATTTTTGTAAACGATTTTTTTTTAATCTAGTGATTTGATTTGATTATTTTTTCTGTAAATATTTTTCAAAATCCTCTCTCAACTCTATTTAATGTTGTATTCCCAAATTCGAATGACTGTTTAAATTAAAAGTTAGTGTGATATTAATTTTGATTAGCATAGTTTCAAATTTGTTTAAGTTAAGAAAATTTCGATTTCATAAAGTACTCATAATTCATAAAGTACAGTAGCGGATAATAAAATCCGGACAAGAATGTGACATATTGCTGTGATATTTAAATCATGAACATTTAAATCAAAAAGAAAAAAGAAACGTCTCTGGACTCGATTGAAAACCTCGACCGAGAAAGGTTGATTTGTATTACGCGGGTCAAAATTTTGTAAATCTTTGTAAAAGAAAATTGAATATCTCAAATCTTTACCGATTATTAATAAATAAACAAATCGTTTAAACCTTTAAAAAAAGAGTCATTTTTATTTTATTATTATCCAAGAAAGAAGATTTAATTTGAAAAATTACAAATTATATTTAAAAAACAGAGATTAATATTATTTTAAAAATTTATTATAGTTTAGATCGATTTGAATGCGAGTTTGTCGATACTAAATTATAAAATAAAAAATTTAAAACGATTTGAATGCGAGTTCGTCGATTTTAGATTATTTAAAAATAAATAAAAGATTAATATCCTAAATTCGAAACTTACAATAATTTAGAAAGACTTGAATGCGAGTTCGTTGATTCTAAATTATTTAAAACAAAACAAAAATTTATTTTATTGAGAAAAGAAAGTAAAATATAAAATAAATATTTAATAAAAGGACAAAGAAAATAAATAAGACAAAGAGAATCCAAACCCAAAACATATAAGAGGTAAGCCGTTCAAAAGTAAAATAAGAATTAGACAAAAATCTAGTATTTGCACAAAAGTAATGTACAGGTATATCTTCGATTGAAGATAACATAGCAATATGCATATTGAGAAAAAATTGGTTTATATTGGGACTGTTATATTGCTGGCAAAACGTAAAAAAAGATAAACTTAGTAAACATTTTAATACTTAACAAAATAACGAATTTATTATTAAAGAATGACGTGCCCGGATTTTATTGTCCGCTACTGTACATTAAAAAGTTTCTGAAATTCCGAAATTTCTACAAATGTGACTCTAATTAACTGTATCGTGTATCTTTTGTATACAGAACGTGTTACGACCCTATTGTCAGACACCCCAACTTACTTCGTGACCTTACGCCGTCGCCTCACTTATAGCGCGTTAATCTCGAGCTTAATTATTTAGCAAATTTTATGCGTAAAGCAAAATCTTGCAACACACTGAAGCCGCACCAGTGCTTCCAACCGTACATTTCGGAAGATAGTTATGAAAAATGTCGGTAGATGTCTCTGAATTCCGATAGATCATTGAAATAGTTAAACTAGTGTCAAACAAAGTAAATAAAGTCAAATATTAATAAAGTTAGTTATGTAGTTATTATAATAAAAAGAGTTATTAAATTGTTATTGAATAAGAATAACAGAAACAAAATACCGACAATTACGTGTAATAACAGAAATTTAATAAAACGTATAAAAACCTAAACGCCTAAATATTTATGTGTGTAATATACAGGGTTGGGTAAAAGTATAGAATATTCTTTGTAATGTTTTAAATATTAATTTTATAAAAATATTGTATGGGGGTTTTGTTTATGGATTTTTTTATCAGCTTTTCACTGATACCTAAACCCCTAAATATTTATAAGTACTGGGTGTCCGGTAAAGAATGGGCCATACTTCAAGGATGGCTTCTTTGGATCAAAATAAATCGATTTAGATCAATTTATCTTAGTACAATTTTGCTTCATTAAAAAGTTATGGCCTTTCAAAGATAATTTTTTTATTTCAATATTTTAGCAAAACTCGTTCATTTTTGGAGGTATTTAATTGTAATTTGGTATTTAAAGGTTTCTTGTACTGCTGAATCTGAATATCTTCCTATTTTTAACGTAACATATAGGGGGCGCTCTCGAGATCCTGATATTCCTTTGTTTATTGCTGTACTTTTTTTAACGTGAATATTTTTTAAATTATATTCATTTTCTTGAAAGAACTTCAATTTACTTTAAAAAAGGTATATGTTACATGTCGCTAAAGTATACCAGTTTTGAGAAAAATGGCTTTGAATATGATAATGCTGAATATTACTGTTTTAGGTCTACATTGAATCAGGCACATAGGGTCGATATTTCAGTCATGGTTTAACTTTAAGCTTCGTTTTATTCCCATAGAAACAATAGTTAAGACAATTGTTTCTAAGGGAATAAAACGAAGCTTAAAGTTAATCCACAAGTGAAATATCGCCAAATAGACCCGTATTTCAGTTACAGTTTAACTTTAATCTTCACTTTATTTCCATGGGAGCAACTGTTTTTATAATTTTTACTATGGGAGTAATCTGGAGTTGAAAGTTAAACTATGAGTGAAATCCGCGGCCATAGCAAACATAATAAGAATTTTTTACGTAACGTATCGTTGCTTTAAATGTGGAATTGTAAATTTTTTTCAGTTTTAAGTAAATTACGAAGTAGTACAACTTTAAGTAATTGTCTTTTCATCCTAAAGTAGCGTTACTGGTGTAGTAAGTATTCAACATTTTCACATTCAAAGCCATTTTTCTCAAAACTGGAGTACTTTAGCGACATGTAACAAGTATGCCTTTTTTAAAGTAAATTAAATGTTGTTTCAAGAAAACGAAACATATTTTAAAAATATTGACGTAAGAAAATGTACGACAATGAACAAGAGAATGTCAGGGTCCCTAGAGCGCCCTCTATACGTTACGATAAAAATAAGCAGATATTCAGATTCAACAGTACAAGAAACCTCTAAATACCAAATTATAATTAAATGTCTCCAAAAATGAGCGAGTTTTGCTAAAATATTGATATAAAAAAATTATCTTTGAAAGGTCATAACTTTTTAATGAAGCAGAATTGTATAAGATAAATTGATCTAAATCGATTTATTTTGATCCAAAGAAGCCACCCTTGAAGTATGTCCCCTTCTTTACCGGACACCCAGTATATGTATGATATACAGGTTGGGTAAAAGTATAGAATATTCTTTGTAATGCTTTAAATATTAATTTTATAGAAATATTGTATGGGGGTTTTGTTTATAGGCTTTTTATCAACTTTTCGCTGATACAATTTTCATTGAACTAACAAAAGTGCAACAACAATTATCCTTTTTTTAATAGCCAATGTACCTCGTATAAGATATCATTTTTTTTTAATTACTGAATTTTAACAAAAAACGGTTTAATCAAAAGACCTTTGTAATTTCTTAGATGAAAACGGTAGAATTTATTTGAATTCGGTGGGTTGAGTTCAAAATTGGTAGATCCACCGAAAAAATCAAAATAAATACAGTTGGTAGTACTAAACTGCACTTCGGACTGCGATACATATCTCTCACTTCGCGTAAACAAACATTAACGATGTGACTACAGGCGCGCGACATTTGTTGTATATTAGAACCGCAGCATTTTTATTTTATAATCAAGAATTAATAAAAAATTCGTCAAACGTAGTCGTAAACAAAATGAATACCTACTTAAGTATCAAAATATTTTTAAAAAATTATTGACATTATCCGTCTTAGAAAATGCTCTACTGCAATTTTTTAATTTTGAAATAAAGAAATAAATAAGTAAATGAATGTACCACAGATGTGTTTCAGGAAGATCATGAAAAATAAATCAAAAGAAGAATTTTCATTACCACAGAACAACAAATTCTTCAACTAGGTTTTCGAAAACCTGCAAATCAGCTTTAGAGAAAAAATAAAAATAAGTTCGAAAGATCAATAAGTTACCTCAAAGTCAGAGCTCCTTGCCAAAGAAAATAAAAATAAAATCTATAAATACACTTACAATTAGGCAAGTACAACAAAAAATTGAATGTAATAAAAATTTTCAAATTCAGAAAAAATTCTCTTTAGAAATCTCAAAATTTCCCACTAAAATAATCATTTTGAAAGCAACACTTCAACATTAGTTTGACATGCATCAAAAATCAACGCTAGATCAGTATGAAGTTGATTTAAATGAACTGTTTGTATATGCAATTGTACAGGGTGTTTATACACTTTGGCAGGTGATAGTAACAATCAAAACAAGAAAAAATTTCTAATAAACCCAGATCCAATACTTAACAGTTTTCGAGATGTAGTTTAATTAAAAAAAGGTTACATACAGAATCATAGAGAACAAAAATCCAACTGCTTCCAATGAAAATTCCACACGGAGTTCGTGTTAGAAATCATCAAATTGCGATTTCGATTAACGTCTGGGCAGGCATTGTAGGTGATGGTTTTATTGAACCATATTGTTTGCTGAATCGGTTGAATAATGATTCCTACCGAAACTTTTTACGCGACAATTTAAACGAGCTACTGGAACATGTGTCGTTGGATGTTATATTATTAAATAACATGTGTCCAACTATTGTTGCAGTTCTGGGTGGCCGTGGAATCAAACATAAATGTCGATTTTTACTTCGTATCGTTGAATTGACTGTTAAACAACAAATAAATGTTTCTTTACGTATTTGACGCTTTATTGCCATTTGAAACAATAATTAGTTAAAAATGTTTGACTCCACAGCCACCCACTACTACAATAATTGTTGGACACATGTTACGTATATTTTATGGTAGCCCACTTTTCGCATATCGTTAAATAAACGGTTCAGAAACAGATGGATTGTTACATGGCCACCAAGTTATCCAGATCCTCTGAATTGTTTTGTTTTCTGTGATAATTTTAAGTGCTCTAAATGCGTTATTAATTCTATATGTAAACTTTTTAAATTAAACCATATTTCTAAAACCATTAGTATTGGACCTGGGTTTATTAGAATTTCTTTCTTGTTTTGATCTTTACTAACACCTGCCAATCGGCGTAAAGTTTCTTTATTAACACCCTGTATAAACAAATAATGTTTTTAATTTTATTGCTTCATTTTCTATACTATCTCAATTAAAAAATACTTCAATTAAATTTAAATTTCATTAAAAATTTATTGACATAATGTTTACACTTTACACATTAGAGTTGCGTGTGCTTTACAAGCGATTTCAAAACTAAAACTATAAATTTAGTAAGACAACTAAATCCTAGATATGTGTGTAATTTCATGAAGGTAACTCAAGGTAATTAAATACGAATTAAATTGAAATTAGATAAGAAGTAATTCCTAGTGATGCAATCTACAAATATGGACAAGGTGGCAGAAAGGATATTTGTCTCAAATAATTGTAGCTTTTTTTGCACCAAAATCACAGAGGTTTTTGAAAATGTCCTTCGTTGACAGTACAATTCTCTCGCCCGTTCAATATTTTTCTAGAAGCTCGCAGCAAGGTTTGGACTTTCAACTCTCGCTTTCGAAAAAGTATAAATTTGAGAATAGTTGTGATATCAGTTAAGAATTCGTACTACTGCGTAGAGAAATAGCTTATTTGTTTATTTGTGTTAAGGTCGCCGATTTGTAACGAATCCGGCGATCTTGTAATTCGTTCTGCAATTACAGCGCGAATTCTTCTCAACTTCCTGTTTAACACTCATTTAATCAAGCCTTAATGTTAATGTATACAGATTAAAACACACTTTTGTGTTGCGATAATTACGCTGAAATTGACGTTATCATTTTATTGTCTATGTGTTTTTGTACTTATAATTCACATAAATTTTGTACATGTACAGGGTGGATCAATTTCGAAATCTTTTATGGGCATCTCGGCCTTTGTTGAAGATAGCCAATTTTTATTTACACTATTGACTTTATCTTTAAAAATGAGATCGAGACTTGGCCACCAGTTTTTTCTATCTCTTATAGCTACAGAGATGCCCATAAGAGACATCGAAATTGATCCACCCTGTACATTATGTGAATGAGTCTGTATACATACGAAATGTATGTTCTAGGAAGAAGTAGATATACATATAAATGGTCGTAAGGAATTCAGATCAGGTTTGAGTTATAAGCCATTCATTTGGTGGTTCTCGGGCTTACATCGCCCATCAACGTTTACTACCAAAGCGCTAATTAGCGCAATTCGTTTACGATGGAGATTTATGATTTTGTTAAGTAACTGTTTTACGTTTTTTATCGTCTATTTACGTGTTTTTATTTAATTTTTTACGACCTCACTGAAACACCGGCTGTTTTGTAGGAACGTTTATTTTTTATATTTATTATTACTACTATTCGACTTCCGCGAATTTCAGTTTTTCTACTTGTTGCCAAAGTCGCGTTGACTAATTAAGCCGTTATTTCGTGGAACGACAACTTTAAAACTGAATTTACAGAGTTCGGTACTCGTAACTGCAAGTGTTGTAACCCTACAACGTAGAGCTAAGTTGAATGCGCACGCGCACAACTCCTGCTACCCAAATCTATAAAACCAGCTTTAGGCTGGATTTATAAATTGTTATACCTGTAGAGTCAAAGTAAGGTTAATGAAATAAGTTATCTGCAGTGGTGTTTAAAATCGATTGTAAAAGTGGTGAATAATTGTATACTTAACTTAAAGAGGACTAAAGCAGGACACAGGCGCAGTTACGACCACCTGTGTTACTTCGACTCGTTTGTTTTCAACCCTTTCAAATCTTATTTTATTTTGACCATACATATTTTCATTGGTCTTCAATTTCTTTTTGTCTGCTTTCCCTTCAATAGCTTTCCTAGTATATCTGTTATGACTGTTATGAAACCTGCTGTATATGTGAGAATAATTTACTAATTATTAGCTATATTCCTTTATAAATATTAAATAATAGTTAAGGACCAATGATGCACCTTGTATAAGTAAGCTGTTTTCTTAGTTTCACTGTTTTATTTACGTTTACCACCCTGTATAAAGATCAAAATGCTAATGTTTTATTTTACAGAAATTCAAAGTTATTTTTATTTCTTTATTTTTATTGAATATGCATTAGATACAAACTTTCGTATACTTATTCTAAAGAAGCGATGGTAGAATGTCTTTTCTCTGTTAATAAAACAGTAACTTTCATTTTTGGCTCCTCACCAAGTAAGAGTGCAAATTCTAATTGCATTTTTAAAAGCCAATTACTACAATTTTAAATAATTACCATCAGCGGAGGTGTAATTAATCCAATTAAATTATTATAATAATTGTAAGTGGCACGCTTTTACGAAAAATCAAGGGACCACCTACTCACGATATGGTAAATGAAAACAATTAAAAACGTGCACATGCAACCCACATGTGAGTAGGACTTTCATTTTTCTATAATAACGTCATACTTACGTAGAGGACGGAATAAATTTCTATTTTCTTTTTCTTTCGAATAAAATCGCGATTGAAAAACTTTTGATTTTAGGATCTAAATACACGGGCTAGTTTTAAAAGTCGAAATCGATGCTAAATTGTATCAACAGTGATCCGCATGACTATTGAAGAGTGCGAGCACGTGGTAATTACATGTTTACTTATTTCTTATTGATTTATAAAGTTGGTGACAGAAGTCAACCAGTTTATCATTCAAATGAATGTCGGTTGCCTCTACTGCTAAAAGTTGCCCGTGTATTTGGACACTTTGCTCATGCCCTCATTTAATTGTGCTCTTCACGATGGGTTCCTTCTCAAGTTACATAAAAGTTATTTCAAGATGAACAATTATTTATATTTCTTACTAAACCTTTCATTTTATCTCAATGGTGTTTTCTTATAAATAAATTTTCTACTTTCTAAAAATATAAACCGTTTTTGGTCGATGTAGACAATAGCTCGCGTAAATAGTTATGTGGCGTCGCCCAAGATTAGATACACCATATTCTAATAATAACGAATCTCATATTTGTTTAAGATATGCTTCAAAGCAAACCAGAGATATATTTATGGAATTGTATATTAAGACATCCGTTTGTTTACCTTGTGCACATAGCCATTTTTCGTAAGCATGGCGCAAATCTCTTGCAAAATTTGCTGCTTTATGGTTCCCCCGAAAACGTTGAAAGTTTATTAAACACCGGAAGAGTTTACTAACAGGTCGAGGTAAAAGGGTGCTGAAAGTGATGCGCCAGTTTTATAAAAAAAAAAAATGTTTACGCCGTAATGTATTATTATTACTTCTTATTTTTATAATTTTTTGGCAGAGTGCCCGATACTACAGCCTTCACAAACAACATTCTTCGTTATTTACACTTCAGCATATTTTTTTTTCTGAAAGCTAGACTATCAATAAATTAGGAATTTTTCGGCCGAATTCGATATTAAGATCATGGAAATTATTGCACAGACTTCAAGAAATTATAGTTTTGTTATCAAACAAAAACACCAGGGACGAGGAATGGAGGAGACTTCGTGGTAAATATTATTAGAACTGGACATCATTAAAATAAACACTGTGATCTACTTTATATCTAATTGTTTAATTACTCTGTAAGGTAAATATTATTATTCTAAACTTTAGGAATATTTTTCTTACAGGATGATATGATACATGAAATAACATTTTAATGTAAAGGCAGTTTTAGGCTACCCTATATTTTTTGTACATACAAAATTTGGATGGATTATAATAGCCTTTATTTACGTAAACTAAATAACAAAAAAAAATAAGAAAAAAGAAGAGCAATATGAACAATATCGTGCGATTTATTCATATAAATAATATACTCATCTGTTTAATTTAAAATTCTTAAGAAAGTAGAGCAAAACTAACATGTACTTTGGTGCGATGTTCAAACAATCCAAAAATTATCATATCAGAAATAATTAACTGTAAAAGAAGAAACTTTCTTTTTATAAAAATTTAGACCGCATTCTTACTTTTATTTAGATTCTAATTGCGGTAACATACACCGGTAGCGTTTTTAATCCTTTAAGTTAATGTTAAAGTCAAGTTTCCCAACGTAATTCTTGCGTTCACGCCTTTCACTCTTATTACAGTTTTCTCGCCGCAAAAAACGCGTGAAATAAAACGAAGCCCGCGGAAGTCTCGCGTAAATAGCCATCCGCGTAGAATTAATTGATTTGATCCTTATTACTTTTTTTTTCAGCACTTTTCCTTCCATCGCGTAAAAATAACCCGGCACAGTTGTGGGACATCGCGCGAGTTTTTTTTTTTTTCTTTTTTAATTTAGCGTGTGATGTAACTGAGTGTAACGAGTTATATTTCTGAATTACGTTGCGGGAGATCTCCAAGTGTTGGAACACAGTCGAGTCTATTCTTCTTGAAATTCGAGTAAGACACATGGCCTTGCGGAGATCGCGAACTGTATAATTAAAATAGTATCATCATTTAATAGTGTGGCATAGACATTATTAATGTATTTTTTAATTTCTTTTTAAAAAAAGGTTTACCTATACGTATAGTGACAAACAAGTGCAGTTGCAAATGTCCCATTTACCGTTTTATAAGTATTCTAGAGTGCAATGGAAATTTTCAGATTTCTCTTTGTCACAGGCAAGAAAAATGTGTTGTGTACAGTTGCGAGCAAAAAAAATGGTCATCAGTCTCATTCTTTAATATAAGCTGTATTCTTTCGAACTGATTTAAGTGAACGAACTGAATGCAATGAACCTTATTTCTTCTGTGCATAAGGTTCACTGCATTCAGTTCGTTCACTTAAATCAGTTCGAAAGAATACAGCTATAGTAAGAAATGTTCGATTGTCAAATAATCGTTATTCTCCAGCGATGTGTGTCAAATTAATGTTTTTAATTTGATACGATCCCATCAAACTCTTTAATGACATTGACGACCATTTTTTTTGCTCGCGACTGTACATGTACTTACACAAAAAACACAAGGCAATAATTGAATGTACCGACAAAGAAGTAATGGTGAAAATGTGAAATTTTCTTAAATTAGGTATATTCGTTTTCTTATTGTTTGGTGTCACTTCTTATTAGACTAAAATGCCAAAACCACTGCATATCCAATCAAAGGAGTTAGTTGCTTCTTTGATTAAATATTTTGGAAGAGAAAAGGTTTAATGGCAACCGTTAAGTCGCTCCATAACTACTATAAACGTACTAGGCATTCATATTCATGACGTCACTGCAAACTTAGCTGCTTTTCCCTACTCGCATCGATTTGAATATTTTGAACTACAAAGACATCAAGAATAACTGAGTTGGCAATGCAATTAAGAGCATATTTTTATTCGGCTATTTGCAACACTGCAATGGGATATATGTTTTCTTAGTTTATTGGACGTTACCTGAACAGCGACAAGATTGTAGGTTATGCGAATAGAAACTAGCAAACTAAACTCGATTCACTTTTGTAATGAATACATAACTAATTGTGATTTTTTTTGTTCTTATGTTGTTTTACAAAAACGATTGGTATTGCATTTAAAGTTTTGTTCATCAAATTATCGTTTGTCACAAACGGAACGAAACAAACAAAGACCCACATTTAGGTATAATGCATTCAATAAAATGTTGGAAAAGGTAGCCAAAGATCCAAAATAACACAAAATTGAAACCAACATAACCTAAAAATAAGAGTCCCGTTTACACGGTACGGGAACTAAAAGAAGTCAGGTTTCAACGATAAAAGTTACTAAGGCCCAGTTGTACTATGCTAGTTTAAATTTACGCTAAAGCTTAAACCCATAACGACGATTATTTCAACAATTATTGTTAAGGGTTTACGCTTTGGCTTAAAGTTAAGCTGGAATTATACAACTGGGGCTTAATCGTGTAACTTTGGACACTCATTACAAATGTGAATGTACTTTAGCGTTTTAATTTGAATTTGAAATGTCACATGGTGCTTGGAAAGTGAAGACTGTCAGTGTCAAGCCATCAACAACCGGAAGTTACTCCAGTTGTACCATTGAAAATTAAAATTCAGCACTGCCAACTCAAACAGTGATTCTTGACCACTTTGTACATAAAGAAATACGTAACAATCAGGTACCTTTAACCAGAACAATTAATTTAATTAATTAACAACTAATTTAAACGCACTCAGGGACGTATCGTCATTTTGGGGATAATTTTAGATTAATTAATTCTCGAAAGTACACAGATTTCTTTTACATTTTTCACATACTCTCAGATATTGCGTCTTTTCGTGTTTTTTTTTTTTTTTTTCGGAACAATTGTTAATCTCCTGTAGATATGAATTGAAAAAATTATAAAATCTGTTTGAATTTGACCTGACGTGATCAACTGAAATACGAACTCCAAAAAATTTACTTGACAAATGCACGCTAATCACCTGAAGTAAATTATTCCATACAAATTATATAAAATAAGGATAACAACGACCCCAGTTTGAACAGATGCTTTGACAGGTGAACAAATAAATCACTACAACACGAGAACAATTATAATCTCCGTGTTAAGAATTCCTAGTATTTTTCTTTAATTTTAATTTAAGTCGTAAAGTAAATAAAGTTTATTCTCAGAAGCAACGTGTCCGTCATAAACATTTCGGCATCTTTTTATGGCCCAATTATACGCGTTTGTTCGGTTTATCGCTATGTTTGAATAATAAGAGACTTTGCAGTACGTGCGTTCGGTGTGTTATTTTTTAAAGCGACGGAATTACCTGTCGTATGTTATTGTTCGCCTCGATGTAAGTACTGCACTTTTATACACCTTTGAAAACGAAATAATTGACTTCAATGAATCTCATAGCACTTATACGACGCATTCATCATCAGCTGTGTGTTATTAGTTCAAGGTCAGGTATTACGACTGAACGACTCTGATTCTCTGCGTAACACTATGCACGCTTTTAAAGATGTAAACTTTTGTTGGTTCTCGTGTTAGGTATAGAATTTTTCATGAGAGAAGAGTTCTGCGTCATAAATAAGACGCGTCTGGTGTTGCATTATCAGACATAAGAAGCATAGCTCCATCCTTTTTTCTCATTCACCGATAACAAAGAAATAATACTGAAATATTTGTCGGTTGTTACTTCGGTGATTGATAATGCAGAGCTCAAGTTCCATGATTTTGATATTATGCACGGGCGTACCGTGTATTTCGGGTAAATTTTTAATCACGTTTTGGGAAGCCTCTTCTTCCGTCAGAATTTTTTTATCGGTCTACTCAAGAATCACCCTGTATACACAAAATGAGTTGTATACAGTCCAAGCTCCATAAGTCGAATTTCAAGAGGTCGGAAAATTACTTCGAGTTATAGAAATTTCGAGTTAAAGAAAGAGATTTCAGTTATACACAATGTGCAGGGACATCAATAAATTTCGACTTACAGAAAATTTCGAGTTGTGCAGGTTCGAGTTATAGAGCTGCGACTGTATTTAGCAAATATATTTGTTGCATGGAGACCATAAAGGCGTGATTGTATTTTCGCCTGCGTGCGTTTATTTCTCAAAACGTTCGTTATTATACCAGACTCTTATAACAATAATTTGTTTAACATTCGTGCGAATTATTTTAGGGACCTTGCCACCCATGACGCGTATGAATACTGTTTATTGAGTGCCCGGTTATTTATTGTCTCGAAGGCTGAAGAAAAACAGTTTTATTTTCTGTACGCCGGACGTTAAATAACTTGAAAGAGATTCCTAATTCTTTACATTTCAATCTGACCGTGATTGTTCCAAGGCGATAATAAACTTAATTCAGCTATTTTTTCTCTGCAGAGCTGGATTTTTGTTTGATTAAAAACTGGGCCAGGTTTTTCGTGAATCAAAAGGAAAAAGCCAGTTTTTGATTTTTATAATGTGGCCACATTAAAATATTTCCATCTAATTTCTAAGTAATGCCATAACATAATCTGTTGTAAAAAGGATTAAACTAACAGGAAACCCGTGTCATCCAGTTTATTTAAATTCTGCAGGTCTGAGTTATTTTATAACTTCTTGTTTACAGTTATGCTGCATATTCCTTGGCAACGTTTTATAAAAATTACGCAAGGTCTCGGACGAACGAATAATTCAGCACCCGCGAAAAATTTTTAATGTAGTACCCGGTAGAGTTGAATACAAAACCGTCCTTGCAGAACGATTTTTTCTTTCCGGCTCGTTTGGCGGCGGTCATTTTTCATTCATGTGGTCGTGGAAAACCTACCGTTATGCCGCTCCGTTTGAACGGCCGCTGAAGATTTTCTCGCTTTATTTATTCAAATGTCAAAGGAGCGGGTCTAATTAAAATTTTATTTTACACACATAGAATATGACTTCTTCGTTCGGTGGGTATCTGGATTTCCTAATAAGATTTAAAGTTATTGCTGTAGCGTGCTCAGGGTTTAATTGGTAGCATTCTTAATTAACGTCGTGGTTGTTTGTTTATTGAGCCGGAGGAGACGCAAAAGAAATAAAACAGAAATTAATTTTAAATATTAAAAAAATAATGAATTCGTTGATGTGATAAAAATAGTGCAAGAGAAAATAATCGTACAGAGTGTTTCAGTGATGATGCAACTTAGGGAACATTTTTCTGACAAAATATCTTAATACAATTTTACAATCTGAGCAAGTTGAAATTTGCATTATTTGGAGTCGACGTTTTTAGAAAAACTGTAGCAATTTAAATTTCTCTTGCCGTGAAACAAGACGAGTGATTTAAATTGTTTTATGAATGTCACACAGCCGCACAGAAGGCATTAAATACCTATCGTAAGCGAAAGAATTTATGAGCGGCTTTTCATTTTGCCCTTGACCGAAAGACGTGTTAAAGGTGACAACATTGAAAGAGTGTGGATTTTGAGCTATTCTGATAAACGTTTGATAATGCGGATTTCGTTGACGATCAGGAAACCTTTCCGCACACAGACGTGCTGCTAACCACGCATTTCCTCGACATTCTAAAATGTAATAAACAATATATAGAATATGCATGCCTGCGCATCGCAAACACGTATGACAACACATACACAAACACTAATAAACTGTCTTCAATTATATTTCCCGAACACAGATGGCATACCTTGGCCTAAAAATGAAAACTAGATTTCAGTACTTCCCGCGCAAATGTCACTTCCCAGCTTCCCCTGACCAGGCACTCAGGGCTGCCGCCGTTGCCCCGCTGTCAAAGTGTGTTCATTCTAGTGATTAATATAATCAATTGTTGGTTGTTGTTCATTTTTAAGTTTCAGTTTGTGCTAAAAATGAAGTAAGTACTTTAGAATGGCTGCTATTTCAACATAATCGCTATTTGTTTTATGAGTAATAACTCCGTTTAAAGTTCTGATTCTGGATGAAGCAATTCCTAGTACAAGTAAAGCTTGCTTCAAATACAAGGTTCATTTTCCTGATCGTGTTAACTTTTCAATTACAAATAATCACAACTTTCATCTTGATTCGATGATTTGAATTTTCCACGAATTTTCAATCATTTACCGCTTTCTACCGTTTCATGTATTGCCATCTACCGCCCATAAATTTAATCATCTGGCAGCACTGACCCCAAAACAGTTGTGTGTCGCACGAGGACTGGGCAGCGCCAAGGCGGTGTAGTGTTGCACGAGGGCCGGTCAGCGCCAAGACAGATGCGTATTGCACGAGAGTCGGTCAACGCCAAGGCAGTCGAGTGTTCTCGACAAAATGCTGTACAAGAAGACACTGAGTTGGAACGGCTAGCGTCCTCGCTTTTATAAAGTATTCTCGTGGCTCGGATTAAGTAATTCTGCTTCATTGGTCTAAATGCATACTCGAATCAACGACGAGCAGAGCTGTATCTTATTCGTCAAGGATCAGTATTTTTTTATTTGCTCTGGTGGTTGTCTTAACGACCAAATTGAGGATGCGATCCTATTTGTTGGCCAATTAGAAACGAATGCGGTTTCGCTTTAATTCGTCACGGGACGGCCGTAATTTTGTTTATTTTGACGATCATCATCGTTGCTTTGTTACGTAGATATCAACGTAACGTTTCGCCCGTATTTGTCTATTTGACGTCGCCTGATGTTTTATCAGTCTGGGGTGCGTTCGAGAGAGTAGATTTTACAAATGACAGTGGGGGTAATAAAGTAAGGCAAAAGTTGTCTTTTATTTGCAATGGAGATCAGTTCACTTTTACCCAGGATCACATATTCATTAAGTTTGTCTATTTTATTTGTCGAAACGATCTAATCCAAAGTGACCCAGGCCATTTCCCCCCTTACCGATGCTGCACCTGCCGAATTTAATGATCAGTTGGTTCACTTTAGGAGGGGATACGATATTGCAGCTAACATTAAACAATTCCACATGCAAATACTTAATAAAACTGTCATTATACACGTACTTAATTCTTTTTGTGAAATACTTGTTAAAAATGACTTCTTCATTTGAATGAAACTATAATAATGACGACTAGTGACTTTGGTATGTTTTATTTGTAACTAAGACAGATCAGTTAGGTCAGTTTACTTTTGAGTTAAAGTGAACTGATCAAAGCTGTAAATAAAAGACAGCTATAGTTACTTTTACTTTTCGAACGTCTGTTTTTGCATATGTTGTCACCAAATTTAAATTTTAAACTTGACAGCCTCAGCCTTACCTTAACCGGGTGACAAATTCTGCTGTATCTTCCACCAGCTTTCCCCTCGGCTAGCAACAGTGAGATGGGGGTGGGTCTAATATGATGTTAAAGGTCACCAGGACGAGTCGAACCCAGCTGATAAGCAACCAACCTCGTCGGTATCCCCGAACCGACTTGATTGTGCAGAAGGCCAAAACAAAAATAGAGGCTACACTTGACTCACTGGTACGTGAAGGAAGGGTAACGTAAACACGCACTTAAAGTTAACAAATGTAAGCTTTATTAGTCGACAAAAATTCGAGCAAATGCAGACAACGATAAGCTGCGAATAATCTACAGTTGTCAGTGTATTTACTCAAGGACAACAAAAAAACTATATATGCTCTTTCTGCATTCAGCCAAACATTCGCTCTCCAAAAGGCATGCAAAAATTGTGCACGTTATGAAATTTATAAACTGGTATTAAATCAAGCAATCGAACTCACGACTCTTTTCCGTCAAACACAGTTGGTAATGTCAGGAGAAGTTGGCGGTCATGTCCTGAATCGAACTCCGGGAAGCACGACAAAACTTAAAACGTGCGTTAGGAGTAGAGCCAAACGTAAAATAGAACCAAACGTAAAAGCCTGAATAGAACAGACTCGTTAGCGTCCAAAATGGCGTCAGACAATTCGCACAATTTTTACCTGAGATTTATAATTTTCTCAAGCTTGGAATGGGGCTAAAATACCCCAAAACTCAAACGGTGGTGCACTAATGAAATTCCGGCAGGGCCGTAGATAAGCACTTCTCAATTCTTTGAGCAAGGCCACGATAAACTTCCTAAGCGGTAAAACACGTCAGCACAGTACCACTTGTCGATGAGGATGAGGAATGAACTCGAGCGCGAAAGTGAAACGGAAGGACGCCGAAGATACAAAGCGATAGCCAATAGAATAATTATGATGCCAAGAGTTTTGAATAAAAGAACCAATGCGAAAGCGAGAATTCAAAGAGATGTTTCCGGCGCAGGTTACAGCTCGCCACAAATGCGTCGCAAATTCACTGCGATGAAATTTAACTGTAACAATGTCACATGTCAGCAGTTTCAGTTATAACGGTTATAACTGAAATCTATAATAACAAACTATATGCGTCTGCAGGAAACGTTTTCTACTTTTTTGTGTATTGTACATTTATATCGTAAATATACTAACTGTAATGATTTAATTCCACTAATGAAAAATGCGTATTATTTTCAACATAGAGTAAGTTGTGAAATACATATTTAATTAGTAGACTTGCTCGGATAGTCCTAGAACGTCTAGGAGCATGCGCACAACAAAAAAAATCGTTTTTTTGTTATGCGCATGCTCCTGACGGTTCTGGACCTGTCCTCACGGGAACCCGAACAAGCCTGATGAGAATACTCAGAACTTACCTATTTTGTTCATAATTAATAAATTTCCGGTAGCATCATCTCTAAAAAGCAAGCCTTTTCATCAAAGAGAAAATAAAAGAAAACAATTGTGATTATTATACGATCGCACAGAGTTCGTTCCATTTTCGTCGCAAATTAAAATATAATTTTCAAGAGCAATAAATTTGCCGTCAATCTCCATACTTACTAGCAACAAGTATGCAAAAGAATAACAATAAACCAGCACGAATCTAGTACGCATGTCAAGTGATTTTCACCGCAGTTAGGAGTGCGACGATTTTTGTTACTTTCAAAGCGACACTTTTGAAGTTTTCGAACGTTTTACTGCTCTGCTTTTAGTGCGCCAAAAATAATCTCGAACGACTCTTTTTGTACAAATTACAAAAAAGTGTTATTCTCGAACGCACCCCTGACGTGTCTTGACGTCTGTCATTTTGACGTTTTATTCAACTGTCATTTAGACGTTTCTTGATGTCTATCGCCTTGAGGTTTGTTGTCATCTGTCATCGTGACATCATTCATTGGTCGCTAAGCAACGTGTGAAGCTAAGACTTGCGATCTTTTTCCATAGTCACGTATTTCTTTATGTAGTCATAACTTTTGATATGTACAATGCGACTGTGCAATACATTTTTGATAAAGAGACAATGGAAATAAAAATGTACATATTTCTTATAAACATACGCATTTAAAATCAGACAATTTTTTAATTATCTACAGTGGCTTTACACATTAAAAACACTAAATAACGAACTTCAAATAGTATTTGTATTATTTATCATTTTACAAGAATTGATCAAATTGATCAAAATGCTGCTTGGTTCATCTTTCATGTAGGTTTCATCTTTCCAGAATTTTCGAATAAAATTCCAGAACTATCTAGAATCTGCACCTTGAAACTTCTAGAACCATCCAGACGCCGCTAGATGGCGATAATAGAATAAATAAATTGCTGTAATCTCATAGAAATATTGCCGACCAAACTCCAAATATATTTAGATACGCGGTATTTTGAATCTACGTCATTTGCCTTTTCTTTCAAATGACCGGAAAAGAAATCACGTTTTCAATAAATTTATTCTCCAAGGAAGTGAAAATTATTCCGTTTTTTGATCAAGAACATAAGAACGTAAAAGAACTGATTGCGACGATTGAGTAGAGGTGTGTTGAGTGCGGTGAATTGGGGATGGGGTGAAATCGTTTATTCAGGTTGCCAAGTCATTCAACAGGTGTGCATGTATTGTAGGCGAGGATATTCAGTGCGATTAGAAATAAGATATTAAATTTGAAAAGCATGAATTAGATACATATAGTAATCCTTAATTTTTTTACTTTTCACTGAGAAATACGTATGTATTTAAATCCTCTTCTGACCTTCCCAAATTCCGTTAAACGGAGATTGCAACAGTGCTTAAGAACCGTCAATTTTTGTGTAAAATTTGTTAAAAAATAAAAGAGAAGTGTCAAATCAACCAGTAAACATTCATTGTGGTAACCTGTCTCTCTCACATTGTGACAAATTTTATACAAAAACTATGTCATATGGCTCTAAGGGTCTACATTAGAAAAAACACGAGTAATGTTGGAACGCTTAAACTGGAACACCCGGTACAATTTCAGTATTTTTGTTTTGTTTTAAGAACAGGAAATAAGGTAGAGTAACTTCCCAGTACATGCATATTAAACTGACAGATCTTTCTTCGATAAAATCTTATAACTCCAATTTATCAATAAAATTACATACAAATTATTTTCCACTAATTAGTGAGTAATTACTATAATTAGGATTGCGTATATGGGTCATAAAATTCCGTCGCCCAGCAATTTGACCCACCGATAACATGCACTCACAATATTATTTATTCACCGTTCGAGAGTTTTTAATGGATGCAAAGTGACAGGCTTACGTAAATTCACCGATAATATTAATGCTTTGAATTTATTTATATTGCTGTTGTTTTCATTCTTCTGTCGCTATATTCTGACCACAAACATCAATATTTACAAATAAACGACGACATAATGTGACCGACATTCAGTATGTAATGATCTAATGATTATGTTTAAACATTAATTCACAACTTAACAATTCATTTACTACAGAATCATCACAAATATTTTGTACACATAGATATGCACATATTCTCTCTTTGTAGGAGGAATACATATATATACAGGGCGGTTCTAGAATAGAACGACAGAGAAAAAATGAATAAATGAAAAATTATCCCCAAATTTACGATACGTCCCTGGTTAAGAAAGAGTCGTGTGTGGACGAAATAAACACAGTCATAAAAGTGTCTTATAGAATTATGATTATTAAGGCGCGGGTTCGGGCGTGAACCATGACCTTTAAACGGAATTGACGTGATCAGCTCCAAAATATTTACTCGACAAATCCCTGAAGTAAATTATTCCGTACAAATTGTTGTATAGAATTTTTTTTAACATTTTCTCTGTGTTCTGGGAAGTCTCGTCTTTCGTCAGTATTTTATTGTCGGTCTTTTCAAGAATCACCCTGTATACATTTGCTAAAATAAAATGAAAGCTTTGCACTTAGTCCAAGATTATAAACAGCAATTTAAGCATTTAAATTTGGAACGAGCGAAGCAATTTTAAAAATAATCGATTAAATTAAGTCGATTACTCAAAACATTCAATTAAAATTAGATAATCGAAAACAATCGATTATTTATAATTATGTCGAAGTAAAAGGCTCAGATAAAAGTTATAAATATTACTGATGCATGCATAATTTTTATTATCTTAAATGAACCAAACGACCAAATTATAACAGGACACACATTCATTAAATTCATAGTCATATCTGAGGTCATTGATGTCGTCTTTTTATTTGGGCTAAATATAGTCGAAGTAAAATGGGTCACAGCATGTGTTTCTTATGCTTTCATCTTCCTATTTCAAATCTTTATTTCTTTTTGAACATTTGAAATACGAGTTCATTTTACAGTTTTGTAGGTACACACATGTCAGACACAGGCTTGTGATTTAAGTTGTTAATCCTCCTACTTTTTATTATTAATCTGAGTATTTAAAATTAAATATAATTACTACTTAATTAATAGTGTTGGATCAAACGGTTGGATTTCGTAACTTTTGTACACCACCACAAATTTGTCTATGCCTGTGGAGCTACTAATAAATTCTTTAACTTTTTTTAAGTAGTCACTAAAATATCAATGTTATTTTTTGTTACATTGCGATATGAAATGTTACTACTTTATATCAAAAACGTCTGAACAAGAATATCGTGTTTAGCAAAAGAAGCAGTTAATTAATTTTCATTTTTCTCTTTTAACAGTCTATTCGAGCAAGAGATAATGTCTTATGTTCCTGCGGTTACTTCCACGACCCCCTCGACGAATAGTCGAAGTCCAAGGGGTTCCCCTCAACCATCGCCGGTGGCATCCCCCGGATTGGGAAGACATCGAACCCCGGCACCGCACAGAAGAGATTTCGAAGCCAAATTAAGAAATTTTTACAGGAAACTGGAAAGCAAAGGATACGGGCAAGGCCCGGGAAAATTCAAGTAAGCTGCATGACACGAAGTCTCTTGCACGTTAACGCCATTATACAAATTCATAGATTGCATATTAGAAGAGATCACCTACTAGAAGATGCCTTTCGGAGAATTATGTCCGCCAACAAGAAAGAGTTGCAGAAGGGAAAGTTGTGCGTCGTTTGGGATATGGAGGAAGGTTTGGACTACGGCGGCCCATCGAGAGAATTTTTCTTTTTGTTATCTCGCGAGTTGTTCAATCCATATTATGGTTTATTTGAGTATTCAGCTAATGATACCTACACCGTCCAAGTGTCACCAATGTCTGCGTTCGTTGACAACTATCATGATTGGTAAGAAAAATTCTTTTCACTTTCATAAATCTTAACGCATTGCTTAAAATGTACCTTCCTACTAACATAACCAAAAGAAACTATTGATTTGAGCAAAATTTACCCTTCCATAGGTTCCGATTTAGTGGTAGAGTACTAGGTCTGGCTTTAGTACATCAATATTTACTGGATGCCTTCTTTACAAGGCCATTCTACAAAGCCCTCTTACGTTTACCAGTAGCACTATCAGACTTGGAAAGTTTAGACTTTGAGTTCCACCAGTCTTTACAGTGGATACGCGAGCACGACGTTTCACTGCAAGGCGAATTGGAATTGACCTTTGCAGTCACAGAGGAAGTTTTCGGACAAGTTTTAGAACGAGAGTTAAAGCCTGGAGGGCGAAACGTCCCCGTTACCGAAAAAAACAAAAAGGTAAATTTTTCGCACTGCAAATTGCCGCTTCCTTACACTGACGTCGGTTATTCTAGGAATACCTCGAAAGAATTGTGAGGTGGCGTTTAGAACGTGGAGTAGCCGAGCAAACGGAGTCATTAGTTAGGGGTTTTTACGAAGTAGTTGATCCTAGATTAGTAAGTGTTTTTGATGCTCAAGAGCTCGAATTAGTCATGGCCGGTACTGCGGAGATAGATCTGGTAGATTGGAGGCAAAACACTGAGTACAGAGGAGGATATCACGATCAACATCCTGTGGTAACTTGGTTTTGGCAAACCATAGAGAGGTACTTCACACTCGCACCAAGCAAGTTTTAGAATCTACGATTAATTTTTTCTGTGCTAGATTCACCAATGAACAAAGACTACGCTTACTTCAGTTTGTGACTGGTACATCAAGTATTCCGTTCGAAGGCTTTTCCGCACTGAGAGGATCGATCGGTCCGAGGAAGTTCTGCATCGAGAAGTGGGGAAAGCCCAACAGCCTTCCCAGGGCTCACACTTGCTTTAACAGACTGGATCTTCCGCCGTATCCGACTTCGGAGGTATTGTATGAGAAACTTCTTTTGGCGGTAGAGGAGACCAACACTTTCGGTATCGAATAACGTGAAGATAGAGTTTGTTGTGAATTCGGATATTGTTTGACTTGCGGAGGAGGCATTGTAACCATTGCATGTGTACTTGTATAAATGTGAGGAAAAAAATAGCCAAATTTTTCTACAGAACGTTCTGTCCCAGTTAGTCCATTCATGTGTTGTTGATGAAAAGTATAGTGACATAAATTTGAAAAATTTGCAAAATGTATGTAAGACGACACTTAAGTCACCGTAGTAGGACGACATTTTTTTTAATGCTTAAAAATACTGTCTAGGTATTTAGGATGTAAGTAAATTTAAAATCCATCTTAAGCTTAATTTAGACGGTGCGATTTTTCTTACAAATATTTTTTTCACAGTGCAGTTTTACAAAATGTCACCGTGATGACATTTTGTAAAACTGCGCTGTGAAAAAAATATTTGTTAGAAAAATCGCAACATCTAAATTAAGCTTTAGAATTAGCTTTGAAAAAAATTGTTTTTAAATACAGGTGGGCTAAAAAGTCGCATCCATTTTAACTTACCAGTAAGTGTATTTGTTTCACATGCGACTTAAATCATTAGATATCTCATGATAAAACATATCCTTAAAAGAACGAGTTATCTTCGCTCATGCCATCCAAATATCAAATTTGACATTCAATTATTACACATGCGCGCGCACTCTAACCTATTTCTAACCATGTCAGCCCTCAAACTTTGTGCGTCAAGAAAGTTTCACATTAATTTCATTAGTAAACCATTAAAAGGACGTAGAATTCGAATTACTTTCGTCAAAAGCAAATTTAATCGCCATGAGCCTTAAAACTACTAAGTAGCAGTTTTTTTTTTGCTTCATTTGGTTGCCTAAATAACTTTAACTTTACACCCTGTATATGAATATGCAAATAGGAGCGGCTAAATTAATTTTGCAGGCAAGCGGCCACCTACTCAGGCGCAGCACTGATTCAAGCCTCCAGTTGATTTTGACACTGAACTTTATCTTAAACAAATCCCTGTAGCTAAAAATTCTTTGAGTCTACAATTGTGGTGGCATGTTTATTGACGTTCAACATCATATTGAAAATAAAATTGGTAAAAGTTAATACAATATAAGAAGTGATCAAATGAAAAATGAATTAGAGTTGGCGATGCAACTAAACACGCATATGTGCACTTATGGCCGTATGCACCGAACGAATCAACTCAGCTTAACTTTAAGCGTCACTTAGAATGTGACTTATACAATATTATGTCACAATATAAACGTCACTCAAATTTAAGCTCGATTAAAGTGTTTGGTGCATATGGCCCTTAGTTCGTCGAACGTTCCTTCAGTCACTTTGACGTTTCTATAAAGCAAGAAAACCGTTTTATTTAAAAAAATGTAAGCAAATGCGTAAAATGACCCCTGCCTGCTGCATCAAGACACGTTTGAACTCTATGAATAACTGCGTGAGTAACATTAAAGAACGTTTCCGGCGTGTTATTTGTGTTACAATTCATTGACAATTAGTATTAATATGACGTTATCCAAGACCCTAATTCATTTTTATATTAATCGCTTGTTACAATGAACAACTATCAATTGTAAGATAGTACGAGCCCAGTCCCAGTTCACTTACAAAATTCTCAATTATTATTAGCGCTCAATCAAGAGAATTTTCATATATAGATGTTTTTTTTTTATTTGTTGGCTAGCATTTTAGAGATTATTTACACAAACTAAAACCTAAAGTTATAAATGTAAACCTAAGGTTATAAATTAAACAGAAAATCGAAAAATATAGAAACTTTAGCGCGAAACGCATTTGAAAAGTTACTGTTGGGTAACATCACCTTTTTTCAACAATGGTTTGTCATGTCATCGTGGTGATACCTTTGCATAGCCACCTATGTATACCCACTTTCATAATATACGAGTAATGCCAGAATATTTGTGGACGCATAAAATACGTTGCATTATTTTCAGCAATTTCGTTTTATATTAAAAAATTTAATATTCTACTACATCTATGTAATTAAAAAAGGCTTAAAATAAGAGAATGTGGCAGTTAGTTTTACATTTTATCAATTTTTCAAAGAAATAGAAATTCTAGTAGATGGGCCAACTGAAGCGGGACTGGGCTCGTAGTATCTTGTGACCCGACCTGTATATAAAATACTCTAAAATTCAATGCAGATTTTTTATAAAGCTTTTTTCTTTGCCTATCTTTTAGAAAAAAATTAACTATTTGAAAAACAACAAAAAGTTCTGTTGCAAAAATTTCTTTAAAAAAGATCAGTTATCATCAGACGGCGGACGAAATATATTATTCAAGGTTGTCGGTCAGAGGCGCACTGAATTGCGCGCGGTGGGAAAAGCACATACCATTTCCAACAAATTAGTTGCTTGCTCTTGATATAGCGTCCAGGTTGCATTTATTTGTTTGCTCGTGGTAATATTTAGGCCGAAGTTATTCATTCGTTCTTGTATTTTGCTTGATTCTAATGTTTTATTTGCATTCATTTGCAATAAAAGTTTGTTTCTTTTTGTCTATTTTAGAGAATTCTCAGTTTCATTTTCATATTTTCACGACCAGCATACGTGGTCATTTTCTGTAACTTTATAGAATTTATTTGGTTTAATTTCATTTTTATTTTTCCATATTAGCATGGAACATTATTTAGAAATAAAATTTGATAGTTCTGCTTTTGTAAATGAACAGCAAGTGTATTACAATATTATGTTTCAAAGGTAGACACACTTTACAGCAACATGTCAACACAGCAAAACATTGAAATAATTTAGCAGGAACTGGCCAAAAGGAATTTTATGAGGATTTGTGTGAAGCGTTTATTGCCGCAAATATTCCTTTCAAAAAATTAAATAATTCCATCTTGCACCAATTTCTGAAAAAATATACCAAACGTGATATTCCTGATGAATCGATTATATTATTGGAAAAAATTACATGAAAAAGCAACATGACAAAATAATGACGATAATAACTTTAAACCATCACGTTTAGGTCAGTGCAGATGAAACTACTGACATCCATGGCCGATGCGTAGTCAATATTATTGCCGGAGTTTTAAATCCAGAAGAACCTCCAAAACAATTTTTAGTTGCTACCAAATTCAGTAACATCATAAACGCTGAGCAACTCTCTCAAATAATTTAAAAAAAAAATAAATCACGTTTTTAAAGGCGACCCTTCTAAAAGTTTACTTTTTAGTTCAGATGCAGCCAGTGTAATGTTAAAAACAGGAAAATTGTTAAAAGAAATCTTTCCAAACATGCTGCATCTGACATGTTTTGGTCATGCTTTGCATTGGCTATGTGAGTTTATTCGAGACAGTCTCCCCAATATAAATTTATTAATCAGTTTATTTAAAAAAAATTATTAAAAGCACCCTCTAGAATCTCTTTATATCGAGAGACATGTTATGTAAATCTTCCCTTACCCCCTCAACCAGTTGTTACCCGATGGGGTACTTGGCTGAAGGCTGCATTCTTTTTTTCAAAACATTTTAATGAATTAAAATTATTTGCATCTAAATTACATGATAATTCCAGGAGTATCACAGAATGTAAAACTTTATTAACAAATCAAAATTTGGAAGCCAAATTAAATTTTATTGAAACCAACTTTTTCCACCTACCAGCAACTCTTCAGTTTTTAGAAACTCAAAATTTACAATTACTAGTTGCTTTGGAAAAATTTAGTAATGAATTTAAAAAGTATTATTCGGCCCTTACAACATGAATTTGCAAAAAAAAATTGATGCCGTGGTTGCCCGAATTCCAGATTTCTTAATTTTAAAACAAATACCATCAAACAAGTTTACAAATCAGGCATATTCTTTACAATTTGCAAACCTTTCCTCATACTATGAATTTGCGCCAGTAACAAGTTGCGATGTAGAAAGACCTTTCTCCCAATTTAAAGATATTTTAACTGCAAACCGAAGTCAGTTTACTGAAGAAAATTTAGAGAGATATGCGGTTCTTCAAGCTTTTTACTCGCATGCTAACGACTAATTTTTACGACGCCGCTGACTGACTCGATACATTGCAATTCGCACGCGTTTCGCTCACCGACAACCTTGAATAATATATTTCGTCCGCCGTATGGTTTTCATATATATGTACAGTTGCGATAATAATTCATGACGCTCACAGAAAGCTTACAGAACATCGTACCCATCTCCTTTGCGACTATGAACGTCGAATGCAATCGAATTTTACTTCTTAAAAGTGAATCTGGGATATCGTAAATTATTTTTTACTTGGAAACCACAAATAAAATGTCCACGATGAGTTTTTCTGTAAAGGTTATGTCATGAATTATGATCGCGACTGTACATGGTGTCCTAGAAATAAATATTAAGCTTCAGGTATTTGTTTTCTACATTCTATAAGGGTCCCAAAATTGCAAAAATGAATTCTCTAGGTTTGATAGTTTCAACATACCAGGCGAAAAAAAATTGTTAAACTTGATGAAATTGCTTATGTATGCAACGCAATATGCACACTATGATTAGCGTATACTCTCACAATTTAGGAAGAGTTTAAAAGTACCTAGTAGAGTTCACTAAGTCGTGAACGCACCCCTGAACTAACAAAGAAAGGGATAGAGTTGTCCCTCTCCTATTTAAATGAGCTTTTAAATACATCACAAAGATTTTTAAAAAAATATGCGAGGTTTAGGGGAATTTATATTATTGGTTTTCTTAAAATTAATTTTTTTTATAAGGACCGTTCAACTTTTTTTATTAAAAAATATCTTGGTACATATTTACTTCAAAAGGTTTTCTTAAAAAAAAATGATTAGATAAACATATTCAAAAATTGTAAATAAGTAGGGGCGGGACAAAAAATGTTACTCCTATTTATTTTCACTGCTGACCATAATGAAACGTTGAGCGGTTGTGCGAATTTTTAAGCGTCCATTAAAATAATTTGTTATACAATTTTCATCGGACAAGAATCTACTTTAATGACATATTTTACTTGAAATTTACAGAAAACATGTTTGGCTGATGTGTGACCAATAAAGTGACTTTTCATTTTAATTACCTCTCTTCTCATAATCACAGAATAATCAGAAGCGCAACTCTGTGAAATTTAATGTAGGAATTTTGTTTGCACATGTCAAAGATGTATAAAACTCAGAATTATTATCAACGGCAAGCACAGACAGCACCCCCCGCGCCCCTTCCACATACATATAATTTGCAATAAATGCACCTCAAAATGTCATCTTTTAATGTAAGCATAAATAGCGGCAAATTATGTTTAAGCGTGGAGACTTCAATACAAATATTTCCTGAATCACCCTGTACAACAATATTAACACATGTTTTAAATCAGTATCATGTTTTTTTTTTAAAGTAGATTAAATGTGTATCAAGAAAAACAATCAAAATGCGTAGGTATATTTGAAAATACGTAATTGTAATGTATTTGAAAATAGTAAATGTAAATAACATGTGTTCATGTGTAGAGGTTTTGTTGTCAGGAACGTATGTCGTGATTAACTTCATTATATGTCAACTTAGAAAACATGATAAACGCAATAAAACACAGAACTTTGAAATGTTTTCAGGAAGGAGATGATCACTTATTTCTGTGCGATCCAAAATTATTTGGATAAGAGGAGGCTATGAAAAATAAAACCAGAGTTTTAGCTTGACTCAATACTTTTAGCTTGACATTTGCTTTCTGACTCCTGTCAAATATGTTAGTTGTTTAAACGCTCACGAACACTGTAGTTCATTGGTCAGCAAGCAACCAGGCGACATTTGAAATTGGTCGTTATTACATTAACAAACCCTCTGTGTATTCAATTAGAAAATTTAGGAGTTTTTTCTGCTGTGCTCAAATGTACTTTGACGTTTCAGTTTAGACAGATGATTAATAGGTTAATTGTTTCAATTAAGCTAAGACGCTGACTTTGTTTTTTGTAGCCTCCCCTTATCTAAATAATTTTGGATCGCACAGTATAATTTTTGTAAAAAGTTTTATACAGGGTAATTTACGTAACATGGAACAGTTAAATACATAGTATAAGGCAAGTTGTTCGGTTGATATATATTTTTATATGGAATGAAAAGCTCTAAGTCACAATATCAAATATGTCTTTTCACTTTCGGTTTTATAGGAAGTGTATGCAACTTTTGTTTTTTAAATAGAATAGTATAGTTTCTAAATTTCTATTTAAAAGAAATTTCCCTCATGAATTCAGAAATGTAACACATGTAGGGGTTCCTATTATTTCCACTGAAAAACATTAAAACATAGGAATCTTGGAATTAAAAGAATCTACACAGTAGCGTCACTCGCATATAACTAACACATTTGCCATTTTGTTTGATACCTACTGATCTGCAAATTACATTACATTTGTAAAAGGGTATCAAACATTATGGCGTCTTTTTTTGACACTGACGTTTAAGTGTCGCTACTGGGTAATTACTTATATTGTGTCTATCGTAATAACAGAAATGATTGAAGTAACAAGCAAATCATTATTGTCACTTTCATCACATTGACAGTTCTCCGGATTCAATGCCTGTAGACTATTTCTTGTGGGGTGTTCTGAAAAATTTTGTATATCAAACAGGTAACACTTACTTAGATATTAACTGTTATATGTTACGTGAATGACCCTGTACAGTTAGTAATAAATGTTTATTTTTGAAATGTTTTCTTTGAATTAAAGTGAGGTTAGAAATGCAAATGACACTAGTCGGCAATCTACGTCGCACGTTCTATCTAGACCTTTTCTTTTTCTTTTTTAATGAACACTCAATATAATGAATAAATTCGAAAAAATTTTTTTTTTAATATTAGGTAAGTTTTGTTCCCAAAAAAGTTTCTAACACATTAGCATCTTTACACACATTTGTAATTGCTATTGTTGTACTGTGTCCTCTCTAATCTTTAAAATATTTTATTAACACTTAACCAATTACTCAAGTTAATTAATAAATACATTGAAAACAGAATAAACTTGTAATATACGTTAGGCAGATTTAAACATTTATAAATTGAATACAACAGCGAAATAAATTTCTAATAGTTGTTCTTCAAACGTTGGAAGTTTCGACAGCTCTCTCTCTCAAGATAAAAAATTAAACTAAATTAAAGGTGAACGTTTTCAAAATAATCAAAAGTCATTATGTTTGAAACAGAAAAATCTGAAATGTGGATTTTATATTTCTTTGGACAATTTTATTAGGAAAAAAATTAAACGTCTGAAGAAAAACTAAAACGATTTTTGTTTTTAAAAGAAAAGCTTGAAAGTTGTTACAAAGAGTGTCAGTATACTTTCATCTGTGACATACGTACCTACCTACCTAAATATAAGTATTTACCTATGGTAGTAAATTGTAAACACATCAATGGACTGTCTGAGTATAAACTAGATTTTAATAGAAGTTAAAAATTTTAAAGGATTATGTCGATAATACTAAATTATCATTATTATTATTCAAAAGATAAACAAATTGTTTTAAAATTGTTAAAACTATTAAGGTATTTGTTACGCAAGTTTTTGCTAAGGAATTTTTTTTATATCCGAAGGGACATCATTAAAATTTGTTGAGAAACAAAAATTTCCTCTGAAAAAAAAACCTTGCATTGTATAAAAAATTAAAAAAACTTCAATTATCAAATTCTGTTATCAAATTAGGACTGTAACTATGTAATCTCATTTACAAACTAAGGTCTTTAACATCTTTTAATGATCTTCCATTATCAATGCATTTAGATTGTTTTCACCAAAATCAACTACGAGCTATTTTGTACAAAAGCAGCGCAACGTAATGTTGAAAATTGCTTCTAGGATACCTGTACAATTCTGTATATAAGTATTTATTATTTGTGCATTAATTTACTCGGTAGAAAGTTTATGGACGCCAGTATTTGCCAGTATATTTACAACTTGTTTCTAACTTATTTAAATATTCCACTGTCCTGCTTTATCAACGTAATTTTGTTTTCGGCCCAAAACAAATTAAAAAAAAGACAATTGTTAAAATATAAACGTCGAAAAGAGGAATTGTTTTGCTTCCGCTTCTGCTTATCACTGTTCTTCGTTGTGTTACTAATTTATGTCTGTATCCTAGGAAAACTTAATGTCATCCATGTATTGTATAAGTTATAATTTATTGTTAAGATCCTCGTGTTACCAAATAACTATAAAATTTCAACTTAATATTATTTTAAAATTAAACGTGCATTTGTTGTTTGTTGGATTGCAGAAACGACTTTTCAAAAAATAAATTAGCGTGACCGACGCGTTTACGTGAAGTATCCAAAGTGCACGTTGTATTTTAAGATAATCCGATTATGTTAACAATAATGTTGTGATTTCGTTAAAGTTCTAGTCAATAATATTATCGCGTAATAAGTTATGAAATTGAGTATGTTAGTCATATTTTTATATCTATACGAGTAGTTGCTAAGTGGTTTGTGTTTGACAAATAATTTATATAAAATTCAAGTTTGTATCCATAGTAATGAATATTTAGGTAATAATTTATTATTTAAAATATGATTATCTAGGACGTGAATTTTTAAATTGAAACTGTAACATTCCAAAAAATAAATATTTGTTACTTCAATCGATGAGATTTAATTATAAATTCCTAACCTTATTTCATCCAGGAATCTTTGTCGTTTAAACTTTGCTATACCGTTTGAAGACTTTAATGTTGCCCATAGTAATTTGATTAAAAAATAAGACTACACAATTATTTATTAGTCAAGTGACCGATTTCGTCAAAATGACGACATTTTCAAGTCTTACAGAGAAGTTTCCTTATTTGAGTATAACAATTTAATGAATGAAATTAAAAGAAAAAATGTTTCAGAAAAAAGTTTATTATCAATAATATTTTATATACATAATTACTGTACAAAGGTCCTTCGTTCCTATAAAACAAAAATAAAATGAGACTGAGAAATAAATCTGCCTTACTTTTGTCTATTAGCTATGAAACATTAAAGAAGTGTAATACAACAATTACTTAAAAAAGTTTTACCATGAATGCAAAAGCAAGCTGCTATAAATATAATTTACGAATTAATTAATAAATTCGTTATTATTTATACACAAATTATAAGCAACTGATTACATCAAAAGTCTAACATTAACTATTAACTATATTAAATTATTTTATTATACTTTATATTCTGCACTGTACACTCTTGCCTTTGCATTCGCCCTTCATCGGTTTTCGCCCTGCGGTTTTCTTCGACTTCAACGCATTCTCCACAACACATCGTCGATACGGCTCATACTTCGGTCCATTCTTCACCTTCACGCTTTTCACCGAGTTACGTCCATACACACTCGACGGTCCCATCCTTGTCACCATCACCCCTTGATTTGGTTTGGTCAAAATCTCCACGTTGCGCTTCTTCCTCTCTTGGATCTCGGCCCTTAATCGACGACGAAGAATTTGGTCACCCAGGCAGATGCTTAACCACTTTTGGCTCACCTTCGCAGCACTATACAGCGCTTCCGGTTGCAAACGCCTGCACAACAAAATAACAATGTAAGTATAAATAACATAATTAAATAAAATAAGACTTACCTCAAAATCAGGACGGCCAATTCCACTGGAAGGTCGGCGATGTCGAAGTTCCTCTCGTAGACTGCTTTCGGAAATACCTCGAAGATCATCTTGCTAGCTCTTCTCTTGTTGTCACTGGAACTAATTTCGAAACGAAAAATTGGCCGCTTTTATACCCCCAAAAAGTCGGTGATGCGTTACGTTACGGTCTAGTGAACCGTAACGGTTACGATCCGCTGAACTGGAACCGTAACGGTTCAGAGGTTTCGAAAAGAATTGCTCCTGTTGGCTGTTTTTATTAAGACCAGCCAATTAAAGATGATTCCCGCCCTCTTTTCCATTTCTGGACATAATGCGCCTCTACTATAGAATTCTCTAAATTTATTTCGCATCTTCAACCGCTATCGTATTGCGTCTGGCTGCTTCTTTCAACCTCCATTTACACTGTATGGCTTCCAATTCCATTTTGTGTTTTGTTATTTACGACGACATCTTTATTACTTTCTCATTGTGCGTCTGAATGTTAAATTAATCAAGTACACAATACATGCATTGATGCAGTTGCATCTAAGCCACAGATAAATATTTTTCGCTGGCTTTAAAAAGAAATAATAAAATGTCTTTGCTTATGGCCGTATGCACCGAACAAATAAACCCAACTTAAATTTAAGCGTCCCGTCGCTTAGAATGTGGATGAGCGGTTTCACAACGTTGTTTAAGTCACATTCTAAGGCCCAGTTGTACAATTCCAGCTTACCTTTAAGCCAAAGCTTAAACCCTTAACAACAATTGTTGGAATAATCGTTATTATGGATTTGTACAACTGGCCTAAGTGACGCTTAAAGTTAAACTGGGTTTATTTGTTTGGTGCAAACGACCATAAGTACCGCTGAAAGAAATTTAAATTCTTAAATGATATTACGGTGGAGATTTATTTGTTGCTGCCTTTGAAAATATTGTGCTGTTGGCAGCACATTTGCAATTTCTCCTGTAACACATAATCCCCCCTACATTGTCTAATGCCCGATTTCTTCATCGCCTTATACCAAGATTAAATTTCTCTGTCAATTAGATTGTGACACATAGTACGTGTACGGCCAACTTTATGGCACATTCCAACTGACAGATAAATTAACCTTAGGATAAACGCGGTGAAGAAATCGGCCATTAGAAAGCAAGGGCAGAAAAAATACTTTTTTTTAATATATTTGGGTGACTCATGCTTTTTGTTGCTCTTCATGAAACCATTATTGGCCAAAGTCAAAGTCTTCCATCTGTATACTTGCAGACACAGTCCTATACAAATAATATATAATATCGAGGACGTCAGTCATGTCAGAAGGGCGTATTAGCTAAAATGCCAAAAGTAAATTTTTCAAGAAAGAACGTTTAAAAATTTGGATTTCCGGATAATTTAATAGGCATTAGAACAAATAGTCTAACAGAAAAATTTTATTGCTTTGTAGTTCTTACGCCCTTTTGATATTTTTTGATTTTGCTTATACAGGGTATTTCAAAAGTCGCGACGTAAAATGAAAGGAGTTGTAGGGAATGGAATTTCAAACATTTTTTCTCATATAAACATTGTCCGATTTCTACTCATTTAGTAGATACAAAATGTGACCTACCTGGTTACAAATGTTGAAATATACAAATTAAGTTCATCTCACGACCGGCTAACTCGTGGAGATGGGCTGGATCATATAATCCCAATAAAATGGTTTGAATTTAATTCGAAAAGAAATACAAATCAGCAGTAATGCACACTTGTTTTTCTTTATGTCATAAAAGTTCACAATCAAAATCTGTTAAATAAATAATGAAACCAAAATGCAAACAAAGCGCAGTCAGAGTGCAGAATGTCAAGAATCAAGTGGCATGAAACGTCAAAACGCGACACAATCGGATCCGCTTGTTCGTTACAAAATTATTAATTTAACTATCAAAAAGAAAACAAACAGCATTAACTTTAACTTCGAATATCAGCCTAGTCGGCACTAGGATCCGTTCAAAACGTTAAGCAAAGAAATATAATATACGTAAGAGCCGACCTTCTAGATTCGGCTGTGAATGCAAGTCAGCTGATTCCAGGGTCGTCAAGACCTCAAAACACGAATAGCAGGATGCGTGTCCGGTGTAACCACTTACGTCAACTTCAGTGACCACTTTCGTTCCAAGGAGCACGCTCTCTTGCGATGTGCGGTTTGATGAACTGTCGTATTACCAAACAGCAAGATGGACGGCCAAGTTTGATTTACGAATTTTTAGATTTTTCAGCAAGGACACCACGAAGAAGATCGCCAGATACTCCAGGTAGCTCCCAGTTAGTGGAACTCCGGTGAAATATCCGGAATAAATGAGGGGGAAGAAAAACCAAATACTAATAATAATAGTAGTAGTAGTAAAGCCGAGATAAAAAGAAAACACAGATTACGAACCGACCGACCGACCGCCCCCCCAATGCGACTCTAAAACATACCTGCCGTAAATTCGACGGACAAGCTTGGAGAGACCTAGGACTCGCCGCACACAATTAACAACCAGGCAACATGCTCGTTTACTTTTTCACTCCAAATCAAACACCGTTTAATGAAAAATTACATAGAAGCGAGAATAATTCTCAAGACTGGCGGAATTTCAATCGGGTCGGCGTTCGACGTGAACGGTTCGCGGGTTGCGGAGAGGTCCATTGGCCAATCACAAGCCTTTAATATGTCCCATTAAGGGCCGGTTTTTCGATATTGGTTTAAACTAAGTTCAGAGTTTACACTGAGTTTTGAGTAAAAGTCGTTTTTCAAATAGAGATCAAGCAGCTAATTTATATGACAGAGAACTGAGATCAAGTGATGAACCCAGTTCACTTGAACTGGAGTTTAAGCCAGTATTGAAAAACCGGCCCTAAGCGTCGTCTTTGAACCAGTGTAAGTTCCAAAAGTCAAACTGCGTCACTTTCGTCGAGATATAGGGTTTCCCGAAAGCTAGAAATTATTTGCAGAAGATAGAAATATTGCAAATTAACATTAAACAATAAACGCTGTCAAATAGACACTTATGTATGTAATGTAATCAAGTCATCGCCACCAAAGAACTTCAAGCATATCTATTTCTGGAGAGCATTAAAGGAAATAACGTGTCCAACAATTATTGTAGTCCTGGGTGGCTGTGGAGTTAAACATAAATTCCGATTTTTACTTCGTATCGTAGAATTAACGTCTCAGATATTCACCCCAGTTCTGTAACTCATAACAATATTGCTAAGTTAACAATATTGTTAAGTGAGATATTTTGACCAATTAGGGCTTAGATACAACGGATTTATATGTACTGATTGGTCAAAATATCTCACTTAACAATATTGTTAACTTAGCAATGTCGTTATGAGTTACAGAATTGGGGTAATTGACTGTTAAACAACAAATAAATGCTTCTTTACGTATTTAATGTTTTATCGCCATTTGAAACAATAATTAGTTAAAAATGTTTGACTCCACAGCAACCCAGGACTACAATAATTGTTGGACACATGTTAGTTTATGCTCTTCGAATTCATACAGAAGATCGGCTTTTGGAAAGAATTAATTTAGCGTTCGCTGAAATCCAAAATAGGAATTTTCAATTTAATTACACCCACGAATTAGTTCGTCGTTGTCACTCAGGCTTATCTTACAACTGGAGGAGGTGTTTTTGAACATTTGCTTTAAACAACTGAAAATGATCACAATCAAGTCATAGCAACCTACGTTAATAAAATTTTCATGTAACAAATTTAAGCCCTATATGTAGTAAATACGTAGAAATCGGACACATATTTATTAGTGCTGGCAACGGTTAACCGATTTTGGATATTTGCGGTGTACCTACAGCATATCACTCGTGCAAATAGAGTTGCATGAAAAAATTATTTTCTTTAGATTCACATTCAAGTTATGCAACTCTATTTGCATGAGTGACATGCTGTACACCGCGAATATCCAAAATCGGTTAACCGTTGCCAGCTCTAATATTTATATGAGAAAAAATGATCAGAGGACGTATCAGCCGAAAAGTAAATTTTTCAGGAAACAAAAAATACGTTGAAAAATTTTGATTTTCGGATAAGATAAAGCTAATGTTGCATTTATGGTAACATTTGAAAGAGGCAATTAATAGACGTTAGAACAAATAGTCACAAAAATTTTATTGCTTTGTAGTTTTTACGTCCTTTTAATATTTTCGGATTTTGCTTATATTGGTGCTTACGGCCTTCTGATATGACGCCCACGATATAATAGATGATTCTTGAATAGGCCAACCTTTGTTGGTCTATTATTTCAGCACCTTTTCTTTAAAAAGTGCTGAAATAATAGACATCACAGAACATGGGGAAAATACGTTAGAAAAATTTTACTCATTTTAGTTTTCGAGAAATAATTAATGAAAAATTATCCCCAAAATTACGATACGTCCCTGGTTAAGACCAGTAGATGAACGAAATAAATGCATTCATAAAAGTATTTTTTAGTTTTATGATTGGTACAGCGCGCCGTCGGGCGTGAGCTTGACCTTTAAACGAAATTGACGTGATCAGCTGAAATATGAACTCCAAAACATTTACTTGACAAATGCATACAAATCACCTGAAGTAAATTATTCCGTACAAGTTGTATAAAATAACGTGAACACGTGCTTTAACAGGTAAACAAATAAATGTACAACGCGAAAACAAATCTCCCTGTTAAGAATTCCTAGTATTTCTTTGTAATTTTAACAGAATTGTATTATAAATAAAGTTTATTCCCACAAGCAACGTGCTCGTCATAAACATTTCAGCATCTTTTTATGGCCCAATATTACGCGTTACCCTTCCGTTGCATTTTTCCCATATTCTGGAAAGTCTCTTCTTTCGTCAGTATTTTTTTTTGTTGGTCTATTCAAAAATCACCCTGTATGTTTAGTCACAGATTGACTTTAAAGGAAAAAAATGTCAAAGAAGTTCAGGTAAGCTATTTCTGTTTAAGGCAGAATAGTCAATGATAGTCTTTCATACCTTTTCAAATAATAATACAGGAAAATACAGGAAATATTTGCGTTATATACTTATATACCAATTATTTAATACATAAATTATGTATAATTTACATAGGTATTTATGTGTATCAATAAAATAAAACAATTTCGGATCTATGCCTCCTGAAAATTAATAATTAAAAAAATAATAATAAGAAAACTGTTCTTCTGTCCTTCAGTATAATTGCAGTCTTATTTCGTTTCTATTGGAAGAAATTAAGTAAATTTGGTGATACTAGTGATATAAAGTAGGTCACGTAACATTAAATAAAAAGCGTTTTGCTGAAGTAGTTAATTGTTGAACATAGAAATTAGGACCACAACGAGAATAAAAAAAATATTTCAAAGATAAGGATTTGATTAGATAGTGAAAGTAAGGATTTGATTAGGTAGTGTTGAAATGGTCACTAAAAGAACCCCTGTCAGCGTCCATGAAAACTCGCAGAATTTCGTTCTGAATCCACGTTCTAGTAATATGATCGTATCGTTTCAGCTTTACCGCCACGAGGTTCCCAAAAATTTCGGTCTCTGCATCCATACTAGAAGCCCTAGAGAAATTTGGAAGGCGCTTGTTTTCCTCATTTTTCCTTTTCTTCTTGCTCCTCATTTCCTCAACCTTACTCTTTTTGCCGTTGATCCTTTCACCTTGCCTTTCTTGTTCTCTTCCGACTTTCTCTTCTTCAGTTTCACTGCTGTCAAAGGCTGCTTCTGAGTCGTTTTCTCCTACATTATCCTTTTCAACTTCAGTCATGCTCGATTGTGATAGAGAGTTGGCTTCACTGCCTGCATTATCCTCTATCTATAAAGAATTTTTATCTAATAAAAAAGAACACGGACATCAATAACAATATTATTAGCAGCTGTTTTTAAGTTTTCACTGATTATGAAATTTGTTAGGGTCTGTGATTTTGTTAGCCGCAAAGTAAAACTTGATAACATCAATTCGAGTTAATAATTTTTATGTAACACTATAAATATAGAAATTAAGGGAATGGGGAAAAACCAGAATATGAAAGTGTAACACTAAACAGTGTTGAAATTGTCACCTCATAATGTCGCGTCGGTAATATTTCAAAGGAAAATATTTTAGCCGAGGTTCACTGCCTTTTATTTTTTATTAGTACAAAACTTCAAGATGTACTTACGATGTTCAGAGAGTCCCTTGGTTTGTTCCTGTACAATAAGAACCGCAATGACTCAAAAGCATACCATGTTGCAATGTAGTCCTCATCATCACCTCCTAAAAATAATAACCATAAAACTTGTAGTTAATTTCTTGTAAAAAAAATACAGTGATAATGTCAAATGGGAAGTCAGTAAACTTTTAATGCGTGAATCACTCTGTATTCGTATAACGTATAACTAACAAACGAAAAAGAAAATGAAATTTGGTGAAGGAGTACCCCTTCCCGCCCAGGACGCACATCCGTTTATCGCAAAAAATAATGCGTAATAATAACAGTGAGCACTTGTTTCAAATTAAGACTTGTGTTGTTTTTCGTAATTTTTTATCGAGAAAGTAAGTAATCAGATACTATTTTTTGGACAATGCTTTGATTTCATATGTCAGGTTCTTAATAAATTTTATGTTTCTAATATTTGGTTTCTCGTTTATTTATGTTTTTTTTTCTAATTTTCATACCAAAAATATTAATGTTATCGGGGGTAATGAGAGCCAAGTTAATATTGTCACGAGGGGGATTTTCTAAAAACCACGATGGGATTTTTTTCTTTTGTTTCCACAAATAAAAAATATAAAAAGTATTTAAACACGAACTGGTGTAATCGAGGGCAAATTGCGACCGTGTCGAAATATAAACACAATAAGGAGGTAACCGATATAGCGTAAAGTTCACATTTTATAATAAAACATCAGCGGATTTGCTACAAACGGGGCTACGCGCGTATACGAATGATGCAAAGAGACACAGGGGAGGGGACGAAAAAATGCAACGCTCGATTATTCAAAAAGCGTGTATTTAAAGTGCGGGCCAAAATTGGGAAGGCAGTCGAGCCACAGAACCGACTCAGTGGGCACTAGTGCCAACTCAACGAGGGGACCCCCAACATCAGCGTCGCCGCCGCACAGTGGTCCAGAATGAATTTTTAGCGCGTCAAAAAGGGAAAAATTTTACACTTTGAATAAACGTAAAAATAAAGAAAATCTTTCTATTAATGTTATTTCATGTCGGTCTCATTCGATTAACAAACATATGATTTTATTTACGCTTCTGTGGCGCTGTCAAATCACCATAAATTTTACAAGTATCAAACGTGACTGAAGAACTAATTAGTTAAACATAAGTTTGAAAATATTTTAGCAAGTTTTGTTGGGTAAATTTGGTGAAATCTTGTTACTTTACATTTCTTTAAACAACTTCATTTAAAATCAATCGGATCTAAATGTTTATTTACATAATTTTTTTTATTTCAAATTGTTGTATTAAATATCTACATTTTAAAGTTTCAAAAGACAAGAACTAAAAATAAGATCAAATAAGATGTTTTTACGAGTTATATAATAGTAACTAGTAATTTATTTTAAAATAATTTTGCCCAATAAAGTGCTACTTTTTGCTACTTTTTAAGATTTTTTCAAAATTTTCTCTCTTTACATGAGTAAATACTTATAGATAAGATAAGCGTTTACTGGATACTGAACGTGAAAATTTTTAAAAATAACCAGTAGAATATCAATATATAATCATTTTTATGCAACATATAAAAAAATTGTGGTGTAACCTATCCCAGTTCATTTTTTAAATAGAAAAATATATAAGGTAACAATCCAAAATCAGGCAAAAATTTTTATAGAAATAATTATATTCTGATATTATGTCATTGGTTTAGAAAATGTATTTTAAAGTACAAAATTTTGTTATTTTCACCGTTTTAGAAACTTAGATGTAAAAAAATAATTTTGACGCGGTAGAATTTCATTCTGGACCACTGTGCGCCGCCAACATCAGCAGCTGTACCCACATCATCTGCCACTGCCGCCGACAACATTGCCGAACCCCGTCCTAAGAGAACGAGGACCATCTCCCTCGCCGTTGTCCAAGAAAAGACGGCACCGGAGCCTGCCCTAGCCACGTTGTTCTAACCCAATCACCCCTAGGCTGAGCAAGGACGTGTCGTGCTCTACTCCAGCCAAGGAACGTTGCCACCGAGACCGACCTTGACCAATCACTCCAGTCACGGACCGGCCTCGAGCTTCGCAGTCTTCCCCCGGCTAAGAAAACGACGCACGCTGTCCCGTCTTAGGTAAATCAACAACCCCAGTCGCCGCGAACGACCCAGGACCGCATCCCCAATTATCGGACAAACAACCCTCAACTCATTTAATTATTAACTTAATAAAGAGGTATTAATTTTTTTTAAATCATTGTCTTAAAGCTCTACCCAATGATAAACCTACGCACCCCAATCAACCCCGAAGGCCTTAGCGTGACACAAGGAGACGCCTAAGGACCACCTTCGTGACAATATTACTCACAGCTCACAGGTAACTCTTATTATCCATTATATAATAAGTATGTTTTGTTGTTGAAGATGCCGAGGACAACACTGTAAACTAGTTGGATATGTGATTTTTGCACCTAATACTTCAACAAGTATGTTAAAGTAGTTTCATTATTGGTTTCTTATTTTTCTGAGTGTTACATTTATGTTGTGTTATGAAAGCAAAGTGTATTATTTATTTTATTAACTGTAGCAGTTATTTGTTAAAACAAGTTTGTTTAGGCACCATGTTACGGTTGAAAAATTCATTTAAGTTATCCCATAATAATTGGCAGCCACCCTGTATTTTTACGGGAAGGCAAACTCCAGTATGCGTACGTGACTTTTGCCATGTTTCTCAATATTTCATAACCAGACCATACGCTGTTATTTAGTCCGACTTTATATCTCCATTTCACTCTGTCGTCCGGTTAAAAACTGAGTTCATTCGTAACGACTTCCGTCTCAGCGCATAGTGGAGAGTACGCCGCACTCGTGTCGCGGTCACTGCAGTGTTGCCAGATACTCATCAATTGATGGATTTTCTAAGATTTTCAAAATAATTTCCATCTTTCCATCAGTTTTAGTAAATTTCCATCAATTTACTGTTGCGGGTCCCGTTCCAATTATTTAACTTTTAATAGTTAAAAATATATTTCAAAAAATGATTAAGCTAGTTTTTATGGTATGAAAAATACTTTTGCAATGTTGGCTGCACTTCCATCTCATATGTGATATACGTCAAAGCGAGACAAAAATGCTTGAAGAGTGAATAGAGCAAGCCCGGAGGAATTACCGAACTCAGCAAATGACGACACACTTGATGTTGATTGGTTCGATTTTCGAATCACTCGGGCCTTATTCGTCCATTTTAAAGATACATTTACATTCAATTTCGTGCCAGCACGAATTCGTAGCACGAAAGTTTGACGCGTGCCTTCATGTGTTACCATTTACGGATAGTCAGTTTGGTAACACACGTATACGTCAATCTTTCGTCCTTTCGTGCTACGAATTCATGCTGGCACGAAATTGAATGTACATGTAGCTTTACCCGCTGAAATACTGAAGAATTTGCTAGGTCACTCTTGCAATAGCGCTCCCGGCGTGCATACGTTTATTTGTGTCTTCAATCTTTGTGTTTCTTTCATGGAGTTTTGTGATTGAAACCTCAAATGGAATTCTCTCCGAGACTTGTTAAAGTGAATTTCAAGCTCGTTTAACAGCTTTTCGAAAGCCTGCCTTTGAAATAAGGAACAGGTATGTTTTGTTGGCCTTTTTGTGCGATGTTCTGTTGATAACGAGTATCTCTCTCTTCTATTAGGCTTTTAGTAGTAGTTTTGCCTTGGTTGAGAATACCGTCATCCCTTGGGTGGAACGTAAAGGCTGCTTTTTCGGCTTTTGAAACGATTTAAGCCCCGCAACACGGCCTTCCCCGCCTGTGAAAGTGGACTCGTCCTGCAAGACGACGTTACTTACCGACATTACCGCTTCACCGACTTACGGCGCTAAAAACCGTGAGAGGGCGCTTCGACATTGTTGAGAGTAGTTGACAGCTAACTGTCATGACGCTGAATGTTTGGATCACCAGGTCGAAATAACTTTAATTATTTTTATTGATTTATTTTGTGTTGACGCACTTTACTGCGGCGTTATAATTTTTATTTTTCTTTTATTTGATAAACAAGTGAATTTCTTTAATCACTTTAAGCGGTTAATTGTAAACGAAGAACAGATCTGTTGATCGTGATTCTTTTCATTGGGACCCCATCTGGGTCAAACTCGATACTTGTAGATTATTTTTCTTATTCGTTATTTATTTTTAAGCATTTTAAATGAAATCAAGTGTGCTCGGCTGGTGCTTTTTATTTTATTCACTTCGCCCACCTTTTGCTTGGGGTTTCGTAGAACCCTCCCATCTCCAAGAGCTTTGCCGAGTGGTGCTGGAGAAACGTCAGTCACTCGCACAATTTGCTGGCCTCCAGGTAGGTAGCAAGCAGTCGGTTTGCCTTCTTTCATGGTTTTCACTACCCCAACATGTGGGCAATAAGAGCCATTTCCATTTTTATTTTAAATGAATACATCATAATTTCTGTTAATGACAGGAATGATATACTTACATGATTTTAATGGTTTTTCCTTATACGAAACAGCATAAAATTGTTGAGAGAATACATTTTATATTTTTCAAAATACAGGCTGTTTTTTAACTTCATGCAAAAAATGAAACTGGTGAAAGTTGACATTAAAAGTGATAGAATGAAGCAGTTTTTGTATAACAATTGATTAATAAATATTAGAGATATTAAATGTTTTCGGTGAACGAAACAGTTTGATAGTCCCTGGTTTATTTTTATTATGTAAGAAGTATGCTGGTGTATCAGCATCGGCTGTTAAAGTCAGTTCTCAACCGCACTTGGTCGAATTTTCCAATAGTGTTATTGTGGACATGATTTTAATTTACGCCGAATGTGGTCAAAATGGGTTAGCTGCAAGACGTTTGTATGCACAGCGTTACCTACCCAGATCGCCCTTTGCCAAATAGCAGATCCTTTGTGTCAGTTGTGCAGTTTGTTGTTTGGCAAATTATTCGTGAGGAACAATTACCCGTTCCATTTTTAAAGAGTGCAAGCTCTGATGTCCACAGATTACGTTCAACGCATGTGATTTTGTCGGTGGTTACTCCGGGAACAGACGGACAATCCGAACTTTGTAAATAACATTCTCTTCACCGACGAATCAATGTTTACAAGGGATGGTATGTTTAATTTTCACAACATGCATGTGTGGGCATGTACGTTAAACGATATGTTTACATCTCACACAGGGGGGGAACCTTGAACACTTATTGTGGATGAAGATCACCATCAGTTGCATCTAGCGGTTCTAAACATTACACAAGGAATTACCGAATGTGGGTATGAATTTTTTTTTCGTTTTAATTTTGGTGCATTCTTGAGAATATCTGTTACCAAATACGCCATTAATTTTTTTGCACGAACTTGAAGAACATCGTGTATATTGATTTTTCCTTAAGTGGCTCTCATCCCCCTCCCCCCGTCTCCCCTATATCCAGCTTAAGGAAGCAAATTAAGAATGATTATAATTGTAACTTGCTAAAGCTTAAAACAAAGTAACTAATTTTTATTTTTTCACTTACCTGTTACCTTTTTAATTCTTCTCATTTTTGCCTTCTCACGACGGAATGACGCCAACACACCCTCCCATTTTTTCCTGCACTCCTCAGGACTCCTGTTAACTTCGACAGCCAATTTATTCCAAGCTTCGTTGCGCTCTCCCTTGTGATAGTGAAGACGATGTTCAAAATCCCACAATATTGGCTTTTTCTTGTAGGCTTCAATGAACTGTAATGTTTCTGTTTCTGTCCAGTTCATGATTCTGTGTGTGGTAAAAAAAAGTAAAATTATTTAAAATACAGACAACATAACATACTGGTTTCAGTTTTAGTGCTCAGTTATACATATACAGGGTGTAAGTTAATGATTGCAAACAAACTCCAACGGTGATCCCCCTAAGGCAGATTAAATTAAAAAGTTCCTACATCATGTAGCCTAAAATGCTCCGTTTTGGACATCGAAAATAATTCAGAGATTTTTCTGTGAGTTCAACTAATATATCTAAAAGAAGCATTTAAGCCAAATGTTTATAGGAACTGTTTTATTTAAAAACAGCTCAGAAATTACGTCTTCCATTTTGTTGGAACCATTAAATTATACCACAGTCTATAGTCTTTTCACTTGACGTCGGCACCTTTGATCTTTGTGTCTTTAATGCGCACTGCGCAATCTTCCGCGAGTTGATTCTTAAATGGCGCAAACAGTTTAAATTTAAATGTGTACAGTACGTAACCTATCTCCACTGCAAGAATTGTAAGAAAGCAATATAATTTAAAATCTTAAATAATTTTATAATAATAATATGTAGGGTAATTAATGAGAAGGGTATTTAATAAAAAGAACTATAAGAAAAATAATAATATTTATTATAAATGTAAAATTTCTAATTTATAATTTTTTTTGTCTTTACAATTTTTCATATTTCTATTTAAAAACTTTAGTGTATAAAAAATTCTCACACGTACAAAGAGACACAAGAAATAATCGAAAGGAAATTCCTTACATGGATGACAGATGTCAATTTGTTGTAGCTGCATTTTAATTCTTTTTCCAACATTTTTGTTCGTTGCTTCCTTATAAAAAATATTACAAAAAGTAACCTCGAATCGAGCTACTAGGTCGTGAAAACACTTTGGTGGCATCAGTAATGCCTCAAAAACCCTTTCAGTAGTATCGCAAGCCTTAAAGTGACAAAATACATTTTCTGTATTAGCATAAGATACACAAACATCACAGTGATGCTTTGCCAAACATTTCTTTAAAAAATATCGGTATACATAAACAAAGGCATTTTTTTCAGGTAACGATAAATTTCTGTAGTCTTTTGTATCAGTGGTTAATGAATTGTAAATACTTAAATTTGTAAATACGGTTTCATATTTCATAACATTTTCTGATGTTAATGACACTAATATATTATCTAAGTCTTCTATACACTTTGCACCATCTGAATGTTCAAAATAATTCATGCAAAACAATTTTTTAAATGCAGTAGAAAATTGTATAGGTGTAGGATTTCGACAATTGCCACTCTGTAAACGTATTTTACCAAAAAAAATTTCTAAAGAGTCTTGGTTTAATCTGCGTGTATACAAACACCGTACACCTTGAGACTGTAAAACTTCCCATATCCCTAAAAGTGCTGCAATACTCTGTTTCCACCCTTTAATAAATTTTATTTTATTTGTAATATTCTTATTGCCTTCGTCCATTGCTGTTATACTGCTTAATAATGACATCATTTCTTCTAAAAATTGAATATCTCCTCGAGTTCCAGTAAATCCCTTTTTGTTACTGGAAGATGACGAATTAAATATGTCAAATAATTTATTAAATTTATCTATGAAATCAGCAGTAGCAGTAGCTGATAATGGCAATGCTCCAAACAATATATATGTATGCAAAGCTGTCGCAACCGAGTTACTTAAAATTTGCGCAGCAAATTTAACTTTCATTTTTTGGAAAGTTGTAGGGTATATATGTGCATCAGTTAATTTTGGTGCCAAACGAAATGATTGTTGTTTATCTTTTTCATAGAAAGTTTTTAAAGACTTTCCGTCTGTTTCTCCAACTTCTGCTATCTTCATTTTATATTTGAGCAAATTATTCCTTGTCGATTTCAATAAATGTGGAATATCGAACATGTAATATATTTTTTTGTTATTAACACAGAAATATGGTTTTTCTGCTGTGATGTTATAGTTGCTGCAAAATTTAATGAAGTTGGATCCTTGGTCAGAAATAATTCCAAGAACGTTTAATCCTAACTTATCCAATTCAATAACTGATGTAAAAATTATATTTCTTAATTCTTCACCAGAGCAACTTCCGTTAATAAAAAAGTAGGCCACCGGTTGTTTCCAATTTGCAGTAATTCCACGTGCCATTACAACAAGGACTCTGTCGGCAGGTTTACACATTGTTTTCATAGTAGTGTGGTGAAATCCAATTATTTCGTCTTTGCTAAGATTATAAAACAAGTGTGTTTTTAATGACATTTCATCAATGCAAAGAACACAACTACGTGCACTTTCTTGAAGTAAATCTACTTTGGTTCGGATTATTGAAAGGATATTGCTGTTAAAACCTGCTTCAAAATTCCATTGCCTTGTAATCCCGTACAGTGTACTTTTAGATGGTAATTTAAAAGTTTTTGCGAGAAACTTATATGCTTGTGGACCTAAGAAATATATAGTTAATGCAAATTGCTTAAAATCTTTTGAGTAGCGATAACCATGGAGTGAAGTATTAGATAAAGAAATTTGATTACGCATAAAATTTGCAGCAGTTTCACTTAAATGTGTACTGCAAAATTGTAATACGTCTTCAACTGTAGTATCATGTTTCTTCTCAGAATATTTTGGTGTACGGGGTCGTTGTAAATTTCTAAGTTTTGATCTCAGTCCACACTTTCTTCGTGTTGAAGGTGATAACTGCTGCGGTGTTTGACATGATACATCTAAAATTATATATGCATGTAGGTAAATATAAAAACTGTATATGTATGTATAGGCATACATACAATATGCTTCAAAAACAAATACCACTGATCAAGAAAAAAGAAATTAGGGCAGGTTATGAGTATGATAACGAAACACTTCTAAAGAAAACATATAGCAAATGAAAAAGTTGATCACATGTTAATTTGACCGTAGACTTGACGATTTTGTGCAAGTTGACCAATCCCTTACTTACAGCCTTAATTACAATTATTCAAAATCTTATTCAACCAATTCAATATTGTCACGACAGCAATTCCCAAAACAACTTAAAATTAGCCAATTGGTAACTAAGGCCCAGTATTTCATTGAGTTTAACTTTAAGCTTCGTTTTATTCCCATAGTAATAATTGTAAACACAATTGTTTTCGTAGAAACAAAACGAAGCTTAAAGTTAAACTCATGAAATACTGGGCCTAAGAAAGCAATTTCGTTACCTTTAGAACATAGTCGCGGTCTGTTCTAATTTCTTTTTCTTGATTAGTCTAGTACTTACTTCTAGTGGTAGAACAGGTAGCTTCATAGCCTTCTGACTCAAAAGGGGTCACATTTTCTAACAGGTGTTTGGATTTCGTTCTTTTGCCTACACGAAGAACTGTATGTTATTTAAAAATATATTACTCAAAAGTTATAGAAACCTAAATTCAGATATAATGTTGGAATTGCAGTTTTCTTTAATCGATTTTTCTGCATACTGGAATACATGCGTTCCTCAAAATGAGCACTACATACTCTGTAGCGTTTATAGCAGTATTCTGGACTATACTTTTCCACATCTAAACGACAGTTTTTGATCCAGGTTCTACATCTGAAGAGCGACAAGTTTTTCATTATTGTAGATAGATACTATTAAAAATGTGTTTATTTACCGTGTCAGATCTTTTGGAAATCGAAAGTAGCTAACATCTGGGTTTTTTATCTGGTTGTTTTCACAGCACACACAATAATTATTAGACATGGTTAGTAAATGTTGGAAACCGGCTAACTGAAATACAGATACACACTGTAAGACTACTCCGCATTCTTTCTTGAGTTTCCAAGAATTTTGTACGCGATAGTGGCGCCAGTGAAATGACTGTATAGACATAGACTGTGATTATACCCTGACTACCGGCCATTTGCACCGCTTGTCGTTAAGTTGTAGTTAAAATTTAACTATAATTAACCCTTTGTCTACCATTGGTACTTGAAAGTATCCGCATTTAAAGACCTCTTAAATACCAACATTTGCAAGTCTTGCAAATGTTGCGGTGCAAATGGCCGTACATTGTCTTTATTAAAATCTATAGTTAGTGACAGATACCTAGGAAGGTAAGAAGAAAAAAAACAGCAGCATTACTTTTATAGTCATTGAAAATAAACATGGAAAGTATTAAAAAAAAGTCTCTGTTCTGACACAGAAGTCTTCACTAATATCAAAAGCAACTATTATACTATGAGAATCAATGTAAGATTAAATTTGGAGTATTCTTACCTAACACAATTAGATCGACAAATTTCAATGTGTTTGTAATAATCACATTTCGTCGTGCATGAAATGTTACACCTGCTGCATGTATAATCTAAAAAGAAAAACTCTTTCTAAATCTGTAAATATAATGTACAAGTAAGACTACCAATATCAAGTTTGTTTTCTTTGGTGTTTCTCTGTGCTTCGATCACTGAAATTTGTTCATCGGTCTTTACAGAACATTCGTATTCGTCTCTCAATTCATTTAAAGCTTGAGGCAAAAACTGAAGTTCAGGTTCGTTTTTAATACAATCTAGGAAAACGAGGACGTTATTCTCGGCACTGATGTCTTGAATACTCTCATCAATTTTCAAGATACTGTTTTGTCCTGTGTCTATAACATACGTTTCACATTCCTCGTTGTTGTTTTCTTGTTTCACACGGACATCTGCGTTGTTCTTTGCCTTGTCGTTCGGAATGTTCAGGGCTTCAAACCATTCTGCTTGATGTGTAAGACACTTGCTTCCCATATCCAAACATTTTCATTGTAACATAACCTCACACTTTGACAATGACATTTAAAATTCAAACTAAACAGCATTGCCAATCAGTGTTGCCAACAGTTCAAAAAGGTTTCCACTAAAACGGATGTCGGACCACTAAAAAATCACTAAATTCAAAATAAGGCTGCGTCCGACTCGTGGTTAAAGTATAGTGACTCTATAGAATACAGTGGCGACAGTAGTAGTCTTATTTCTCATTTGCCTGTTAATGGCGACAACTAATTTTGCTTATATTTAGTGCAAACGTGTCTTTTTTGTGTTATCTGCACTAAAAAGTCAATAAATAAGCATAAATGATTGTTTTCGCTTTTTTTTTCTGTTCCAATTACATAAAAATATTTCTTTTTTCATTTGACATTTAGCCTGTTAATGGCGGTTCCTGACTCAGTGTCGTCACTGTGATTATAAAGTCACTGTAGGTTAAAGTAGTCAAACCATGGCGGACCATCTGTCGGACGGTCGAGTGATTACATTTTAAAATGCGACAACGGCGCCCATGGTTTGATCAGTAGTCTGACAATGAATCGGACGAATTCGCCTGTGTTTGACAACGAGTCGAACGCAGCCTAAGTATGCTGCCACAAGCTTTCATTAAAATTTCATTAAATTTATAAAATGGAACACGTTAAAAAAAATAAACATAAAAACAGTAACATTACTATTGGAGTTTGCAGCTAAACGTTCGCCACCTGGTGTCAACTAAACAAACCCTTGTATGCTACACAACAAATCGTGTTTTGGCGTCGATCCTGAGTATATGATGTATCAGGATTGTGTTATATGTGATATTCACATTAAATCAACTTGTGTATTTGTATTAGTACGCACTTAAACACGTGTATTACAAAAATTCCACATAGCTTACAGAGGTTCAGATTTATCCACGGTAGCGCTGCGATCTTAAAATCAAACGCCTATACGGGAAAAACGCGCGCTTGAAAATTAGCAATTGAGAAAATCACGGAGTGGCTGGCACCTAGTGGAAGTTTTGCGAAGGGCCCTATAATCTATAATAAGAAAATCATTGGAATGACATTTGGTTAACCTATGAAAAACATTAAATTGAATTGTAATTTGTGTGTGACGCTTCCACACGTATTATGTGACTAGCATGCTTATGCCTATGCAAGGACTTCATCCAACATAATAATAGTAATGAATGGGAGCAAGAGCAAGGCTTAATAACAGCTCTTTGTTTTCCTTATTAAAAGCGCCATCTGTTGGTTGCTGATTTTCGCGAATCGACACAAACTACACAAATAATACCAACACAAAGTCTCACAACGATAAAAAAATTAAAACTTAAGCTGCTTGGCTTCACCAGTGTCACCATTCTCACCACTGTCAGCATTTCTAACAACGTTTTCGAAAAAATGACTTCTACAATAAATCACAAGATTTCACTGTTTTATTTTAAGATATCACCAAAAAAAAAGCACTAAACACTAAATTAAGAAAAAAATCACAAACTTAAATTAAAAACCACTAAATTTAGTGTAAAAACCTTCGACGGCTAATCAAGATAGACTGGTAATGCCACTGCAAACTAGAACGGTTTGTTTGAAAGCAACATCAACAGATCTTGCGGCGGGAAGAAAAGGTGGGGTACTGTTTACTCATCCCTAATGCACATAGGCGGTGTTCATTAAATGGAGGTAAAAATCGAATATTACAAAAAAATATACTTGTTAAATGAAATAATCATAGATTATTCACTACGAAATAGATTATTAATTTAATTAATTAGTTAATTATATTGAGTCAATTCATTAAATACAAATACACGCAATATGTACTATTGCTATCATAAAAAACTAGGACAAGATTTTTTAAACTGTGTAAAACTGCTACCGACCACAAATTTAAAATTATTTGAAATTGTCAATCATTTCTACAGTAAATATTGTTTTAAAAGCTAGGATAGCTATTTTCATAGAAAAGGGTGTCACAGTTACACAAATTGCTCAGAATTTCAGCATTAACGAAAACACAGTTACTGACATGACAATAAAGTAAGATTCAATATACATAAGCTGTATTCCTTTCACGTAAAGGAGCAGCTCCGAGCTGTCCGGGGTTTAAAGCCCTGTGTTCCTTTCCACACGAGCGTGACACCGAGCGAGAACTTCACGCTCCAAGGTCACACTTTCCCCTCACCCTTCGAAGACCACCAAATAACTAGAGGCGTCAAGCTCTGATCAGCTGATCTCCATGTTTTAAGGTTATGTCATTTGTTATATGCACAGGTTGTGTCCGAAAATGCAATAATAATGCTCAAATCGAAGTAAAATATGTGCTTTATTTAACCAGTAAAACTCAGAAGTATGGTAAATTTAAACTTCACCACAACATGCGACGGCACTGAATACGATCTGCGCACCGACCTACTGAACAAATTTCGCGCCATTATTTTTGGTCATAAGATGGCTTACACACCGTTCCATTGAACAAGTAAGCCTGAGTGACTCTGGGGTGCTCCAGGCTTTATGCCCCGGGGCGTCATAACTTCAAATGGAAAGCAGTGACTGTAAAATAATGGAGACGCATGGCTACTGGATTGAAAAGTTGTCCTAGTTTTTTATGATATCGATAGTACGCAGTACGTACGCCTATGAGTTCTGTTGCGTTACACGACATCCGCCGAAAATTATCGACTGCAATTTGAAAGTAACCAATCACTACGTTAGTCTTATAGCATTTTCGATTCATCTGCACTGGTTACACTCAGTGTATTTGCATCTTCTTCTAACCTCATGTAATAACACGAGATGAAGATATTCTCAGTGCGCACTAGTGCGGTCAATCGAAAACGCTGTTAGAAAACAGATCCCCTTTCACTCCTGTGAACTTGTTAGCTACATTTTAAAGCTCGCTTGCCCAGTCTACCTAGATTAGTCGTCGGAGGTAAAAACCACTAAGTTGGCAACACGAAATTACCGTATCTTTAAAACTGTTGTAGCTACAAGCTTATACCGTATGATTTTTAAAATTTTAGATAAAGGTTAGCCATGAAAGGCAAAATACAGTAAATTTAGTCCGAAAGGCTGATAGTATGGACAGAAAAAAGAAGAAGTGGCAGACTTACAATAAGAATTAAAGAAGTTATTCGAAATTCTGTAGCAGATTTTTATGTATTGAGTTATTTAGCGCTATACGTTTTGCTTTCCACGGCCTCCCTTTATCTAAAATTTAAAAAATCATACGGTACAATACGCTCAATAAAGAATGTCTGCTCTACAGGGTTCGGAAGTAGTAAAATGAAGTCAAGTACTATGTTAAAAACTACGCGGAGTTTTTTATTTTCTATTTTGAATAAAGTACGTTAAAAATTACATCATTTTCTACGTCGTTTACCTTGTTATTTCTTTGGTGGAATCTATTCTAAAAGTAAACAGAAAGCTAATTGGAATTTCGAAAGTTTCAGACAATGATTCTCTAGTCGTAAGTGTGTTCAAAGCTGCAATCCCAAAATGCAAATTTATAGAGCTTTTAATCCTTGGTGGAAGAAAAATTGTTCCAAAATTATCACTCTCAGGAGAAACCTTATCGCACAATACAAATCTTCAAGATCGTTTAAAGCTTTTATTATAGCAAAAAGATACATTGCTATTTCTAAGAGAATTTTACTCAGGAAAAAAGAGAAAATTTCAGAACTTTTTGCGAGTCTCTAAATCGAAATGTATCCCCAGATAAAGTCTGGAAATCCATTCGACAATATAGATAAAGAGCATTTAAAGGTGATTTAAAGATTCTCTTTCCAAAATTACACATGACCTAATTGGAAGGATGATTTTTTAAAATCGTTCTCACCTGAGAAACCAAAGGATTATCCTGAGATGTTCCAACTTTCGATGAAACTTGTTTTATTTCAACCGACAGTTCCTCTCACTTTCTAGAGGAACCATTCACTCTTGGAATTCAACAATGCTATATTGGATACGCACAAGTCATCCCTTGGTTTGGATGGAGTCACTTACTCCATGATCGCAAAAATCTTTCTCATAAACTGGTGTAACAGCCTCCTTTTATTAACCGCTCTCTTGGAAGAAGATTTTGATCTGTCCGATTCCTAAGCCTAACAGAAACTTGAACACTGCCGAGGACTATAGACCCATTGCTTTGATATCATGTTTCAGAAAAGTTTTAAAAAGAATCATCAAGTCTTACATAATTGGTGGTGTGAAAATAACTCTGTTTTTTCAAATACCCAATACGTGTTTCGTAAGGATTGTTTTGCCCTGTCATCATTTTGTTAAAATCAACTGGTAGTTACAGTTTTTATTGATATTAAGGCTGACTACAACAAAATCATTTCCGTGTTAAAAGGAAAACTTTTAAATTTTAATATCCCCAAAAATATAGTATGTAAATTTGTTGATAGCTTTTAACCTCTGAGAAGATTCTGACTCTAAAATCGGATACTTTGGATATCGATTCAGACGGATATTTTTCAAGGTTATCGGTCAGAGGTCATATTGAGGCAAATGGTTACAGCAATAACGAATGCTCTAATAGATGAAATTACAAATAATTTCTAATTTCATGAACTTATACATTCTGAAATTTTTTTCTTTTTTTATATCCTTTATTACAAAAATCACTGAAATAAAAACTACTAAAAATATTTATTGTGAAATATCAAATACAAACCAACAATAAACTTTAATAAAACATATATTGTTTTAAAACATACATCGAATATACATCTAGATATAAATCTACATATAAGACAGTTATAAGTGGTTATAACATGTATATAAAATATATTAAAAAGACGCATAAGCGTCTGCTAGCTCTTTAATATGTATTTGGCGCATATATTAGCACATTTTTTTATACTCGTGCAGTTTATATTTCTCATTTAAGATCAGATCGTTATTGTGTTACAGTACCTACTGATAACGTTTAAATCGTCAGGTGGTTGTGAAAAATTTCAGTATTTAGTCTCTCATAATTTTTATTAAAATTAGCTACAAGTCTTCATTCTGATTTAAAGTTTCATGTTAATTGTAGAGATAGGGCATTTTTAGGATTTAAATATCATTTGAGATATGAAGGCCAAAGATGAGTCTGCTTGAACCTTGTATTCTCTTATAAAAATTGCTAATAATTTTTAATTTTAACTAATTTACGCTAGTTTGGCAGGCACTTAACTCCCTCCAATGTAATCTTCTATCCACAAAGTAAAACGTATTTACAGTCGTGGGCAGCTTAAGTGCTACAACTTGACAGTTCTGTGAGCATTTTAGGTGCGCATGACTATATATACCATAATTACCACATAAAAAATAACCAACCAGTGTTAAGCTTATATTTTATATATTTTATTTCCTAATATAGTTATTGCTATTTCTTTTACAGGCCTCATCAGAAACAATCTGCAATCTGTATGTATTGTGTATTATACAACGTTTGCACTTCTTTAATCTTTATGTACATCAAATCCTTAAATTGTCCGATCTTTGCTAATTAAATGTTACACAAATTTTTTTAGGTCTTTTAACTTTGGCGTTTACTTTATTCTTAAATTTTGCATTCAAAACATGTAGACACACTTATTTCGACAGTAAAATAAAATGCCTAATTTAAACAGTCAATAATTTAGAAGGTAAACTCTCACACAACAGAAAATACTAATGTAATGTTAATTCGAAAATTACATGCAATTTTAAGACTTCTTAACCACTTTATTAAATTTCTTCTTTAAAAAATATATAATGTAAAATGTCATCTGTAATCTCATATAGCTAAATAGGGAAAACTGTTTTCATTTTGTACTTATCTCAGATCATTAATAAGCAGGATGTGGTTACATATTCATTCAAAATGCGATGCCTACCATAAAATAATAGGGACTGATTACAATTACATGCGATAAATATTTTAAATTAAGGCTAGATTTATAGATTACTGCACCTATTCTTAAATCGTGTGCTTGTATCTTAGATTTGAGATATATTTGCAACTTATGCTGCTGCAATTACAGTAATCTATAAACACAGCCTAACGTAAGCCTGTGTCTAAGGAATAGATTCGAAGTTCAATATAAGATATAACTTGAGAAAAAAATATAAAAAGTTACAGCAGATTTGTATTTGAATACAAAAATAAGCCTGCACTATTGCTTTATTGATGATCTAAATGGATTTAGGATTCGCCGATGAGCGCAAGCAGGGCTTTCTTGTAGTCACCAGATGTATCACCCTGAAAGAACAGAAAAAAAATATTAAAGTATTTCAATTCTTATTTCATTTTTTTTTTCAAAGAATTGTTATATCCCGCGCCCCCGACAAATCTATTTTCATAATTGTCACGCCATCTATATTTCTCGATGATTTCAGAAGTTTGGAATCGAATGCCAGATGATACTGGAATTGTACGAGAATATTCGAGAATGGAAGGATCTCTATAAAAAAAAAAAACTAGGCCCGAATTTTAAATCAGTTTATATTGAGAGCGACATGTGCGAATCATAATAGAAATGTTATTTGATAGAATTTAATTTGTTAAGCAACTGTGAACAATTAAAGATCTTTTAATTTAATAAAGGGTTATTTTCTCCAATCCTGAATTTGCAACAATATTACAACTAATGATTTGAGGAACATATTTAAGAACACAAGTGGCAAGAATACTTAAGCTATTTTAATTAGAGCAATTCTTTTAGTTTTTCATCTAATAAAATAACTCTGAGAGATGAGAAATATGGTAGATCGGTCAACTTACTTTTATGGCGTCCGCAAGCGTTTCTCCATACTGTGCCAAATAATTCTGTTTTATTTCTCCCATGTCGATTTCACATCTCGTCACAACCACTCTAATTAATTGCCTGTCATTGGTACCCAGGCCTGCAATTGCACTGTGCAAGCACTTAGCGAAGAAGCCCGGCAGATTCCGGATGGACCTGACGATCGCCAGTAGGCCTTCCTTGGAATTTCCGGAGAACTCGTTCTTGATGGCGTTTTCGAAGTCGTGCCCGGTGATCCTGTGGTATTCCTCGAATATTAATCGTAATTGGGCGTAGCTTCTTTGACAGAGGATCATGTTGAAGGTGGATTCGTCTGTGCCTAATCTTAGCTCGCCTAAAGTGAAAAAAAAATCATAGATTAGTACCTAAGGGTTTTTTCCAATCAAGTTTCATCCACGATTACCTGGAAGATTTTTTTATATCGTGGTGAAACACTCATAAAGATAATGCGAGAAATCGTGGATGAAACATTCACGAAAGGTATAATATTGATGGAAGAAAAAGGATCATTGAAATCAAGAAGGTGCAAAGGATCCTTACCTGCTCGTAGGAGATCCTGTGCATCTTTGGCAGCTGCCGCAGGATTTGTCCCTGTACTTTCATCTCTGCAGGCGTTGCATAGAGATACCATTAGTCTCTTAAAAGTCCCGGATGTGTCTCCTATCAAATCATTTTCCAGTGATCCGCCGTACACTGGAAAAAAAAAGATTTATTTATAATATCATTTTGGATTTACTACCCTAAAGCACACTCAGATTATTCCTATCTTATGTTAACTTCATGTAATAACATAAGATGGAGAGATACTCTGAGAATGCTCTAAAGCAGTGAATCTAAAACGCTATTAGTTTTGTACCTCATTCTTAGGAACTAGAACAGTTTTTTTTTAAACTGGTTTCTAAGGTAAACTTTAACAAACTTTGTTGCAAGATGGTTTTGATTGCAGTGGATTCTTCGAGCATCCTCTGTACAGCTGTTTCGGCCCTATTTGGGACCTCGTCAGCAAAAGCGTAGCTCGAGAATTCCACTGCAAACCAGACTTGTTCTAGGTTATTTGCTATAGCGATGTAATAGTAATGAAAAGTTTTAATCGCGATATACTGTGATCGCTTTTTGAGTTAACATTGCATATTGACAAATTGAAGCCAGTTTGCTACATAATAAGTCATCCACAGATTTATCAAGTAGCCAGATTCCCTGTAGAGAAAGAGGAATTGATATTAACTTAAGAGTGAGATGATAAATACACCCATTTAAAAAGCATTGCACATCCTATGTCACGTGACATAGGCTTCTAGTGACATCCTTGTCGGATACATGAGCCAAAATTACTCACAGATATTCGCTATTTCACTCACATGCTGATATCAATCGAGAATGCTGGAAACATAAAGGCGAGCGGCCACTGAACGCGAAACTAAGCTAAGCTAAGCGAAACTAAGTTTTTTGACAATTAGATCCAACGTAATCTTACGCGAACGTGGCAACTAAATCTAAGGGAAGCGAAGTTAGGATAGCAAAGATATAAAACAATGTTTATCTTCGCTAGGTTGCCTCGTCCGCGTAAGTTTACGTTGGATCTAATTTTCAAAAAACTTGGTTTCGCTTAGTTTCGCGCGCAGTGGCCCGTCGCCTTAAGGCACTGTCTATCTACCCTGTACCAGATCATTGAGTCATCCCATACAAGGCAACCAACAATTTTATTTAAAACTTTCATTATGCTTTGACAGCACGCATGGCCGCCTTGCATGGGATGACTTATTATGTAGCAATTTGTCAATCCTAATGCAATATTAGGTCAAAAAAAGGATGTCGCGATTAAAACTTTTCGTAAACTTTAACGTATAATAACATGCATTTGAAATTGAAATAAGAGCTCCATTAATATTATTAGCTAATCATCAAAATCTAAAAATTATACGCAATAGCATTCATCTTTGATCTCTTTTCTATCATATCCTAGAACCGTAAATAGCTCATTCTCTTCTTTGATTGGGATTGACTGAAAGCGTCCACAAAGATGTCATAAACTTAATTATTGACTGTCGCTTTCCTTTGAGAAGTAGAAATTGTGAAACAGTGCCATGGTAACCCCATGCTGCTGTAACTTTTTGAGAAATTTTCCATTTTGAATTTCTGATAATTTTTAGAAAAGATAGGTATCTGATATTAGGTCTGTTCTAGCGACAGTACATAACTGTTAGAAATTGTATTGAACATGCGCAATAGCATTTTAGCGCTGCGCGTGTTCAGTACAATTTTTAACAGTTATGTACTGCTGCTAGAACAGATAGGTATATTATATAAAGCATAATATGTAATTATTTCCTAGGCTGTTAAACACTTTTTGTGCTTGGAAAATATCCCTAAAATTGCAAGAAAATATTATTCCTGTCCCCACAAAATAATGTAATTAATTGGATTTTATTGCCTTGCTGTTTAAACCTGTTTTGAATTCGCGTTCAGATAACATCACAGATTCTGCTATGATGTAATCTCAGTACACCTTCAACATTTTTGTAGTTTCAAATTTAAGGAATAAATAAAGCTTGTTTGGTACTGTCTAAATACTAATTCTGCAACAACACAGTCAAAATTTACCAAAAAAGTTTTGTTATTTTAAAGTTTTAATATTTGGATGTTTGAAGCAAACATCCAGTTAATAAAGTAAACGTGTGTACAGTGCATTTGCTCTTACATGTAAGTAGCCTTTACAAACGTTTGATTAAACAATTAACAAGATTCTTTTTAGTAAAGTATGTATAATAGTCCGCTTCTTCCGTTTGAAACCAATATCGGATTAAAAAGTATTAAGTCCTTCATTTGAAACTGACTGGAAAAAATTAGGGATACCGATACGCTATAAAGAGATCTTATAACCCCAATCAATAAAGCTTAATATAAACTAAGGTTTAACAACGCAATTTCAATATTTATATGAAAAATTAATTACGTATATTCGAAATGTATCAATATATATACAGGGTGAATGACAATTGTATCGACAAAAAAATACGCATAAGAGAATCGATGTCACAGATTACGGGAAAAATGTTTAAAATATTCTTTTGAATAGTTTATAATTAATAAAAAAATAACCCCAAAATCAAGTTCCGGCACTGCGTGCGAGATACGGCGCCACGTTCTATAAATGCGGCAGTATATTAGGATTATAAATATTATGATTATTATTTTATTGACTTCTTGTCTGCACACAATGCGACCTTGACACACATCTTAATTGGTTTTATTAAACGTTTAACAGCTGGCAAAACCGAAGTTTCTTTTACGAGACGTAATTATTAGTAATTTTTAAAATAACTGGAATCGTGTATGAAATAAGAGTAAACAAATTCGCACCTATTTATTGGCATAATTAGTATTTAACCAATCTGACAATCGGGCAAGTTGATTCATTTGCGCCGATCAGTATTTCACGGAGACAAAAACTTTATTAAATAAGCTAATAAATATTTGTTTACTGACGACTTCGAACAATTGGATCAACGGCGAAATTTTTACGAGACCGCAACGAGGAAATTCGCGTTCTTGTTTAAATCTGCATACAGCTTTAACCAGTTGACGAAATAATGCGAATAAGTACACTAAAAACACAGAATAGGGAATTGCAAACGCGTCTTGAATTTGTTAAACTTTTAATAGATTTGTTTTAATATTTCGTTATACACAAAACGAAATTATAACAGTTAACAATCGAAACGAATGGGTTTACTGATTCATTTGTTTTAAATTCTGGTGATGAAGGACACATTTCTTGTGGAAAATTTTATTTACAATAAATTAAAATGAAAGAAAAACACTAAGAATTCTTAACACGGAGATTTAAACATGTGTTCAAAGTGTGGCCGTTGTTATCCTTTGTGTGGAATAATCTACATATTTCAGGTAATTTGCTGGCATTTATTTGTCAAGTAAATATTCGTATTTCACGGCATTGGGCGTTGACCTAAAAACGGAGTTGTGAAATCTCACTTAAAGGCGCATCGTCGTTTTTGGTGTATTTTAAATTATTTCTCGAAAACTAAAGTAACAAGAATTTTTTAACATTTTTCCCATACTCTCGGACAACGCTTCTTATTGTGGTTTCAATTTGTCGGTACAGTAACATTTACCCGGTATAACTCAAGTTCGGTAACACATTGTATATGCACAGCAAACGGTGCAGTAGATGCCCCTGTACGTAGGCACACTGTCTTTAGCAGTGTTAAAAAATGTATAATAATTATGAAACTTTGATAATTTAACAATTTAGCATGTACAGGGTGTCCCATTTTCGATGGTATCTTCGTTAATAATGGAAATAGAAAAAAACCGAGCACGCAATATTGGGTCAACTTTTTATGCTAATTTGAATGGCCAACTTAAAAATTTGCTGTTCCTTGCCATTTTCGCGGTACAGTTGAAAAACGAAAAATTCATCAAATTTTCAAACGCGCATATTTTTTTAATTTTTAAAGATATCGAAAAATGATAAAAGCATTTTTTATTCGATTTTCAACGTAGATCATTTACTATATGCCGATCATATAAATCTACATAAAAGTTCTTCGACTTATCGATCGATCGATAGGCATATAGTAAAAAAATGAACTGTAGCTCTAGTAAAGTTCAAATTTCCTTCTCCTATAAAAAAATTAATAAATAGAAACAAAAATATTCAAGAAATTAAGACAATTAGAATAAATTTGAAATGATGTGATATTTGATGAAAAAAGATTTCTAATTAGTAATAATTGGAACTAAAGTATTTGCAGTTTAAAGCAAAAAAACAAAAAGACGAATAAAGAAACATTATAGATATTACATATTTTATTTTCGTGTTATTCCAAACTCTCAACGTAAATATTTATATTTTTAAAATTCGCGTAGGAGGTGAAGCACCAAAACTTTTAATCCGACAGTAAACGCATACATTTCGATAAGATATGATTTTCTATAGTTTGCATTATATCAACCTATTTACTATTTTTTTTTTGTTTAGATCAGCTAATGGCAAATAAATTATTTTTGTTTGAAACTAATTGTAAATTAGTATATGAGTCATAAAAGAACCTAGGTTAATAGTTACGTACTGGAGTGATACGCCGCACGTATTGTTCGAATTTCATTATTCGACTTCGTACAAAGGACTTCTATTAGCACATCCTCGTCGGTCCCAAGGCCGCTGATAGCATCGTGCAATTCTTTGGCATAATATTGAGGTAACGGCGTCATCAAAGCGACCAGGAGGTCTTCGAATTTTCCGCTCGTTTCGCTCTTCAAGTCCTTGATCAAATCCTGTCGGGAATTTTATTTTAGTCTGGATAAACAAAACTAGTTTTATAAACAGCTACATACCTTTCCGTACAGCGTTTTAAATTCGATTGAAATTTGTAGTCGTTGTGCATTAGAGCGTCTCGTTAACACGCTAATTATGGCTTTCTCGTCAGTTCCGAAACCTTTCATTGCTTTCCGGAGTATTTCGGCATCACTTCTGGCATTGAAGGGATTCATGGGGACCACAGTTGGTGTCATCTGCAAGAATAAATGCTTTCATAAAAATAAAGCCAATAAATTCTAAATCGTCGTTCAAGTCAAACTTGGAGTTTCCTGGTCAATCATAATACGACGCTCACGATGCAATTAAATGTCCTACGTACAGCATAACGATTAACATATTATGGTCAATCATACTTATGATGAGTGAAACGATTAACTTAAGTAAATACTAACAGGGAATAAGAAACTCAAAAGTCTCTAAATTATTTTAACAAATAATTACATCCTTTCATAATTAACCAAACTGAAACATTATTTGTCAATTTTTCAGGCTTTTTAACATGTTTCGACAATCACATTTTTTAAGTCAAACACACGGCTGCACGATGCAGATAAATGAAAGGCAGAAGTAAAAAAGAACAACTTTCCAACACTCACAATGTCTTGGTCTTTCCGGTCGAATGTATTGATTTTTCGAAAGGTTTTGTGATTGGTCAGTTTGGATCATGTGACTTCCCTTAGTGCCTGCTATTCTACGCTACGTGCAGCTTCAAGTTAGTATTTGCCAGTCGCGTTAGAGTGCTGTTGTTTAGTTTTTGGCTCGTGGCCCTTTTGTTGTTCCCTTAAGTGGTGTGTACTTGTGCAGGAAACCGAACGGAGATCTAATCCGTGATCTGGAACGAGGCACTCTACGTGTACCGAAGCGTCTTTTATTTGCTTTTCAGTACTCAGACGCTTTCTCCTGGTTTGAAGTGAGGATAACCGTTCGGGTGTACGACGCCAGGTTGGATTTTATTATGATAATGATTTAAAACAATTGGCGCAAAACCTTTCACGACGGTTTGAAAAGTTTATTTATTACTGTCTCGATAGTTAATTACTTTCGCATTTTTTTAATCTTAGTGTTTGCTTAAATTTTGAGTATTTTGACACTCGTGGACTTGTTGTTCTTTTATTTTTGCTGTTAAAATAAAAGCAAGTGTATAGAAGATGGTGTTTTATTTCATGAGTTTCTTCAGCAAAATTCAAGTAGTGGATGACCAAACCGGAACGAACAAAAAATGCAGGAGCCAGAGAGCTTTAAATAATCACTGATTATTATTTACAAATGTAAAAAATATATTTTAGTAATTATGATTCATATCTAACAATAAGTCTAGTAAACAATGAGAAGTCCTTCGAGCAGGATGATGATTCTATCGAAAGTTCTAGTTATTCTCTACATATTTCACCGAAGTACGTATTTTACAGATAAGTAAACGGTTTGATAAAGATCTTTACGCAAGAAATTCGATAAAACTGTTGATAATATCGACCGATATTAAATGTTTTACTTGTGGATAACATATTTCAAAAATTTTCAAAATAATAATTATTAAGAATTTAATACATAGTTAAAATTCAAAATAAAACTAGAAACACGCAAAATGTGCCATTACTTTCTAATACTGTGTTACATGGACATATTTCTTAAACAAATTTCTTAATATATTATTATTATTTTAATTATCTACAGTAAGAACTTACTATGTATTTCAAATTCGGAGTTTAAAAAATTGATCGTTTATTAAATAAAAACGGTTTAATTGTCCACGATCGCTTGACACATTAAAATCACTAAATAAACAAGCTGCAATACTTTTACATTATTTATGTTATTTATTGTTCTATGAATCAATATTTGCCAATCACGTTCGTCTTTTATGCAGGTTTTATCTTCCGAGAATCTTCGAGTGTAATATTGCAGAGATAAAAATTGTGCGGGGTTTAAGGAGTAAGTACTTGATTGTTTCTACAGAAAAGTTAAATTTTCACCTAATGTAATAAAAACTATTCACTTATTTTTTCAAAATAATTCTTTTCGATGTAACGCGTGATCAATCTTTTCTAATCAAGTGACCTATGGAAAGAAAATCGTATGTCTTTGATTAATTCATTTTTTTCAAATGTCATTCCCATTTCAATTACTTATAACTGTCAGTAAGTTAAATGCATTAACAGAAATTTTTGTTCATAAAAGCTTATTGTTACATTGTGAATATTTAAATAACAATCCAGTAACCCTAGCGAATGTTATTAACGATTTAAAACGCAGAATTCACTTGTGTTTACAAAGGAACAGGGAACATTTTATGCACCTTCCATCAACCAGTTTTTCGTTGCTCTTGGCGCGTGCTTCTTTTTCTGGGAAATATGAACTTGGGATTTGATGTCCAAATTTATAAAAAAATATAATACATAAAACAGCAGTTAGATTTTGTATAGGAATGTAATATAAGTAATTCAATTGGCATTACAACGAACTAATCAAAGACACACGATTTTATTTCCAAAGGTCACTTGATTAGAAAAGATATTGATCACTCGTTATATTTAACAATCTGTACCTACAGTAGTTAAAAATTTTAAATATACGAAACATTACAATTTCACGTTGTTAAAAATGAATTTAACATATCTGTGTGTTTAAATGTTTCCGAACCGATGAATATGTTACAGATTTGAGGAAGTAAGTATTATTTCAACTGCAAAACTGTGTTAAAAAGTTAGAATCAACACGCTTTTAATGTTACTTCAACTCTGCAAAGGAAATTTATTTCCTTCTTGGAATTACTTTTATTCCTTAAAATTTTAACATCATCGTGTTTAACTTCTTGTGTAAATGGACGTGAGGGAACAATCAAAAAGAGTAAAAACGGTGTTAAATCTAACTCCCCATTTTTTTCTCTGTAGTAGGGTCATACGCAGCTTAAATGCTACAATTTAACAGTTCTGTGACCCTTGTATCACAAGGTTTTAAGAGTGAAGTTTGCGCGCGGGAGGTGCATTTAAGGTGCGCATGACTGTACCATCTGGCGCTTGACTCAAAACTTGTAGAATCATTTATAGCTGGAGTGAAAATTATAAAAGTATATTTAACATGTAGAGGCAGACCCACGGAGAGTATTCATAATCAAGTGGATAATAAAATTAGAAAAAAATGCACATCTTCTTCCTAGAATAGATTCTATGAGGAAGATTTGTGAATGACTTCCCTCTAATTTAAAAGAGATTTGTTGGCGGCAGGGTATCTCACAATATTTTAGAAAATTGAAACTGTTACATATTTCGCATTTTTACGTAAAAAGGCTATTAACAGATTTGTTGTCTCAAACTTAATAATTTTTAAAAATTAAATCCATTTACCTACACTTCTTTAATGCGTTACTCAAAAATGTCTAAGGGACAAGGACATAAACAGATAAAAACGCGGAGTTAGATTTAACACCGTTTTTACTCTTTTTGGTTGTTCCCTCACGTCCATTTACACAAGAAGTTAAACACGATGACGTTAAAATTTTAAGGAATAAAAGTAACTCCAAGAAGGAGATAAATTTCCTCTGCAAAAGATATAAAAGCATGTTAATTTTAATTCACGTGCTTGTTACAATCACTTTTTTCAGAGTTGAAGTAACATTAAAAGTGTGTTGACTCTAACTTTTTCACGGTTTTGTTGTTGAAATAATATTTACCTCCTCAAATCTGTAACATGTTCATCGGTTCAGAAACATTTAAACACACAGATATGTTAAATTCATTTTTAACAATCTGAAATTGTAATATTTTTCCGTTTCGTATATTTAAAATTTTAAACTACTGCACAGAATGTTAAATATAACATAAATTTGACTTTTAACAATAATAATTATAAGTTCGCAAAGTCAATTTAATGAAAATACAAATCTAATTAAGTAATGTTAATACATTTAAACAAATAAAATTTATGCAATTAAACCCAAATTATTTAAAAATTAATATTTAGTATGTCCTCCTCAGTTGTTGAAGATAGCCCTATATCGTCGTGGCATACTCATTCTGAGGTTATTAATTGTTTCTTGTGGTATTCCTCTCCAGAGATTTTGCAAACAATTGAACAACTCTGCCTGTTTTGTGTGTGACCCTACATGGGATGTAAATTGTCGCTTTAACGTATCCCATGCATGTTCTACCGGGTTTAGGTCGGACGGATTAGCTGGCCATACCATAGTTGTAATTTCTACTTCTTCAAGTGAGTCCCAAACTATCCTGGCAATATTTGGTCGAGCATTATGATGCATGAAGACAAAGTTGGGACCAAAAATGATTGCAAAAGGAATAACTACAAGTTAAATAACTAAATCATTCTATTGAACAGCATTAACAAAATTATCTAAAAATACGAGTTCTGTTTTCATATTGATACCAACACCGGCCCATACCATAATCGTTCCACCGCGATATTTATAGACCTCCTCAACATTTCGCAGGCGATTTATCTGTCCCTTCTCCCTCCAAACAAATTTTCTTCGAGAGTCTGGATGTAAACCATGTAAACCGAAGCGAGACTCGTCACTAAACATCGGTTACCCCATTGTTCTTCCGTCCATTCTTACAAAATCAATTCTAGCAGCTGTTATTAGGTGGAATAGGTGAACACCTCAAAGGTCGTCTAGCACAGGGATGGCGAACCTGTTTTTACCAATGGGTCAATTTTAAGTTAAAAATTTTGTAGTAATGGACCGCGGGTCAGGTATTTTAAGTCATTAAAAAGTACATCATTTTTCTTCTCTGATTATAACATATTATATGTACTTACGAGCCCAGAATCATATCATTTGGCCCAAGTTAGGATTTTAAAAGTCACGTTTTAAATAATTTTGTTTTACAAACCTAAAGAGGTATTCCAGATTAATGTCTCTTAATCATAATTTTCAAGGTTTTCAACAATATTTCAAACAGTTTTAGCAATAATAAATGTCTATAAATTAAATTAACACTTACACTGTCCATATAGCAATTTCATTTAGATCGCTTTATGTCCGCCACAAAGATTTTCCAGCCCCATATATGGGTCAGGCGACTCTTTTAAAATTATTTGAAACAGAACGGTATCAGATATCTCAATAATTTTTTTTCAAATGGTCTTCTTGAGTCCCTTGAAAATCAGATGGTTATTATTTTCACGTCCAAGAAATACATTTTTAGAAATGAGAACCATGATTCTGACCCACATATGAGTCACGGACTTGTGGTTCAAGAGCAGCATGAACCACATATGGATCATTGGATAGTGAACGTAATAAATTATTTAAAAAGTTATCTGTAAAATGGGCCTAACGATATGATTCTGGGCTCGTATATACAAGACACAATTTATAAATATGTATAAGGGTCACTCTAAATATTCTGCTGGTCATGGGTTCGCCATCCCGTCCAGCATGAAGATTAACCTCGTATAAGCGATTTCGCACTGTTTGATCGCTAACTGTTATGCCATATGTTTCGTGTAACCTTCCAACAATTTCAGAAGCAATAAGTGTAGATTGCCTTCTGGCCGTTAATTGCATAATCTTCTTGTCTTGTTGTAACACGCGCTTTTCCTCTATAACAGTTTGTTTACAAAGCAGATGCAATACTGACACTAATTCAATTACTCGTTAGAAACAGTCGATTTGATGTTAATAATTCTTAAATAAAGCAACCAGATGTATAGCCCAATAATAATGAATATTGTACTTGAAAATGTAATGTTGTCTGCTAGACATTTTTGAGCGGTGTAATTTAGGTAGAATTAAATACAATATATACACATATTTGCATAGTAATCTGATAAATAGTTCCGTATAAACAATTAACTACAATTTTAATTCATAAGCCTCCGTCATGATATCTTTATATTCGCTTTATATTCGTAAACAATGTTTTTTGCGAGTGTAATAAAAACCGTTTGGAATAATATCAGAGAACTCATAACTTAAATGTGCCCATGAGATAAAACAAGCCAGTGGTAACGTGGTAACGTTATAATCGTTTTCAAAAGCTAAATGCCATACAGGATGGTCCCGAAAGAAGGTGCCAAAAGAAATCAGTTATAGGAGATGATGAGTAAGACTCGTATACAAAAAATTTTTCTAATAAAAGTCTTTTCGTTTTTGAGATAAAAATAAAAGAAAATTTGTTGAAAATTTGCTATACGCTAATCGGAATGAAAAGGTAATTCTGGTTGTATGGCAACAATATTTGAATTTTTTTTAGCAATGGTACCTGTAGCATCTTCAATCCCGATTAGCTCATTAGCGTACAGCAAATTTTCAACAAATTTTCAATTATTTTTATCTCAAAAACGAAAAGATTTTTATTAGAAATTTTTTTTGTATATGAGTTTTACTCATAATGTCCTATAAGTGATTTCTTTTTGGCACCTTCTTTCAGGACCACCCTGTGTACGTATAAAATAGTAGATTATATTCACGTGTATTCTGTAAGCACCAACTCATTTCAATTGATATCTAACAATAATTGAAGAGAAACGAATTGATAGGTAACCATAGCAACCACAGTAATTCACCAATGACATTTCAATATGCCGTAACAATAGTGATGCGACGAGTCGAGTAGACTCACTATCAGACTCGATTCCCAAAAGTACTAATTGTACTCGAGTATCTAATTCTGTGAACCCGAGTCAGCGATACTCGAGTCGACTCGAGTTCGATTCAAGTACTCGAGTATCGACTTTAGAATTAAGTAGTGGTGCGACGAGTGGGCACCTTCTTTCAGGACCACCCTGTGTACGTATAAAATAGTAGATTATATTCACGTGTATTCTGTAAGCACCAACTCATTTCAATTGATATCTAACAATAATTGAAGAGAAACGAATTGATAGGTAACCATAGCAACCACAGTAATTCACCAATGACATTTCAATATGCCGTAACAATAGTGATGCGACGAGTCGAGTAGACTCACTATCAGACTCGATTCCCAAAAGTACTAATTGTACTCGAGTATCTAATTCTGTGAACCCGAGTCAGCGATACTCGAGTCGACTCGAGTTCGATTCAAGTACTCGAGTATCGACTTTAGAATTAAGTAGTGGTGCGACGAGTGGGGTAGGCTCGCTCTCAGACTCGAGTCTCAAAGGTATTCGTTCTACTCGAGTAACTATTGGAGTGAATCCGAGTCAGTGAAACCCGAGTTCGATTCGAGCATAGCCAGCTACATGAACATTCACTGACGTGTATGTATGGCCGTTTCAATAAATTCGTCTTTTAAAAATTTTGACAGTAGTTTTGACATTGCAGTTGTCATTACATTACTATCAGTAGTTTTGTAGTATCTTTAATAGGGAGCGCTGAGGGGAGTACTCCACGGCATGCTTTCTCGGAACCGAATTTTAGGCGAATTGAAACGGCCATACATGCACGTCAGTGAATGTTAATGGAGCTGGCCATGATTCGAGTACTCGAGTACCGATTTTAGAATTAAATAGCACTGCAACGAGTCGGGTAGACTCGCTGTCAGTTACATGTAGTTATTATACATAGTAAATAAGTTTTTCTTGTTTTGCCTTCACATTTTATTAGATATTAGACATATCAAATAATATTACATATAAAAGTTTTAGATTTATCTGAACTGTGAGATTATATTAAGAAAGAAAACAAGTGACGATCGGAAATCTAGCAAAATGAGTATCAACTCGCTTCTTTTATAAAAATACTCAAGTTTACTCGATTCTTTAAAACGGCGACTCCCGAGTTCAATTCGAGTTTAATCAGGTACTCGAGTCTTTTGATCTGGACTCGAGTCTATCAACTCGAGTCAAGTACTCGAGTCTCTCGATTCGAGTCAAGTACTCGAGTCTTTTGATCTGGACTCGAGTCTCTCGACTCGAGTCAAGACTCGATTCTTTTATAAAAGTATTCGAGTCGACTCGATTCTTAAAAACAGCGACTCGTCGCATCACTACGGTAACAATCAATTGAAGAGAATATGGTCTTTAGGAAATCAATATTCTCTTCAACTGATCGTTACGGCATATTGAAACGCCATTGGTGAATTACTGTGGTTGCTATGGTTAGCTATCAATTCGTTTCTCTTCAATTATTGTTAGATATCAATTGAAATGAGTTGGTGCTTACAGAATACACATGATTGTAAGTGAAAAATTATACATGAGTGAGACAATTCTCACGAGTGTATAATTGTGTACAACGAAAAACAAATCCTTTTCCCTTTCGATTGAAAAAACTTCCTCAAAAAGAGGAAAATTCCTTAAATTGGCAACACTGAGGACAGCAAGTGATGAAACGAGAGCGTAATCTAAGCGGTCCCCGTTCCACACTACAGTATGACCTTAGCAGCTATTCACAAGCCGTATATATTTTATTTGAAAATCCAAAACTTAGAAAACAAATTAACAAATATCTAATAAGAAATTTTACTTTAATGTCCTTAGTGAAAGATTATTTACTTTCTTTAATTGTATATTGTGTTTCTGATATTAATTTTTTTTTATTTTTAAATAGAGAGTTATTATTAATAGTAAACAGGAGGTTTGAATTTTATTGGAATTTTGAATTAAAAGTAATTATCTATTGTAATCCATCCAATTTTTATTTATTCTCCTTGAATTGTGTGTATGAATTTCTATTTTAAAAGAAATGTAATTATACTGATTTTTTCTTTCATTTATAAGTTATCCTGTTTTTATTCTTTTTGCGACTACGGACTGTATTTGTATTTAATTAGGTACTTTACTTTGTATTTAATTAATTTATTTACTTTACTTAAATTTATTTACATATTTTATAGTTTACTCATATTTATTTATTTCACTTTATATTTACTTATTCGGTTTATTCGATTAATTAAACACTTCAATATCCTTAAAATTCAAATATGTTTTTCTTAATCGATAAGATTTGAACAGCCTTTTGAGGTTCTAATATACTTGCTATTTTCAACAGTCGGATTCGACCGCCAAAGTTGACATTGTATTTTTAGTTTCAATTTGTTGTAGTACTATTCAAAAACTCTTCCCGTTTGATGAATGTAAAAATTTCTAACTTGAAAAGAAAGAAACCGATTGGAGAATATATTTTAAAAAATCTGGACCTTATTAGTTTAAAATCGATAAAATTCCAGTATATATATATGTAAAACTTTAAATTTAAAAATTAAAGTGCCAATAAAAAATCAAGGGGTCCTCAAATTTTGAATTTCACTCCAGAGCAAATAATTTATCTCAATATCAGCATACATCAGTTACTTACCCAATTAAACTCAAATAGGTTATTCGATTATCAAAACTGGGAAAATAATTTCTAACCAATAAGCGTGCTAGAGAGCGAAAAAGTGTTAACAATGCAGCCTCTATACTACTTCACTTACCTTTCTGATCGGCGAAGCATGTCCAATGTTTGAGTTGTAAGTAGTGTTAGTTTGATAGGATCCCCCCGAAGGATAACTTGTTTTGGAAGGAGCCGACACATGCCGACTTAGAGAACCTGAAGAATATGACGCGTGATGGTGTGCGCTTGGATAAGACGATCCCACGTGAGCAGATCCATAGTTTGTACTTGGATAAGGAGTGGAAGTCGTAGAACTTGAATGATAAGACGAAGAAGTGTTCGGATAAGGTGATTTATTCTGAGGTGAATAAGGAGAGGTACTACCCTGAGGTGGATAAGAAGGTTTATTACTCTGAGGTGGATAAGGAGAAGCACTACTCTGAGGTGGATAAGGAGAAGCACTACTCTGGGATGGATAAGGAGAAACACTACCTTGAGATGGGTAAGCAGAAGTATTTGGATACGGTGCCGTATTTTGAGCAGGATATGGTGAGTTACTTTGAGCTGGTGGATACCCAGGTGTAGGCATGAATATAGGGGCGTCCATTTTAAATCCTAAGCTCGGGGGAAATATTGCACCCTGATTGGGATACTGGGGTTGTGATGGATAAGGTGCCGAGGTATTTTGAGTAGGATATGGAGTTCCTCCGTACGGTGGATTCTGACCGTAGCCCTAAAATCAATAACATAAAGTTAGGATGGGTTTGCGAATAGGATCGGGATTATGTTGTTAGTATAGGTGGTTAGTGTTTGCTTACCTTACCATAGGTAAAGTAATGTTGTATTTAAACAGACGTAATTGGTTTCATGGTTCGTGCAATTCATGCAAGCGAAATGCGTGATAAACAGGGAATGTGTGATAATTGTGGCATGCGTTTGCGTGTTGTTTTTGTAATCGACAGCTTTGAAAGGTGTGGTGCAAAAGATAAATTAAAAAAAAAAACACAAGCGTAATTGCAATTTTATTTCGTAAAATAATGAATTATAATTAAATTAACCAAGTTTATTTGCGTCAAAAATATATTACATCAAAAATTTTCAAGCATACACATTTTTTCATTAGTATTAGTAGATTAAGAAAAAAATTAATAAATAAAGTCCTTAGTGAGTCATTACTATGTTTTGCTTATTCTACTTTCTATTTTGTATTTTATTTTATTTAGTTGAATAAAACAAAACGTTTTGAAGAATTTAATTCTTCCAACTGGATGAATTTGAAAAGTCGTCCTGATTGGTCTGACGTAGAATAGTTTTTTTTTAATATTTAAGTTCCAAAGGTCAAATACATACTAAACAATGACGGGTGATGGGCAATTTATTTTCATTAATAATAAACACTTTTAACACATTTGAAACAGAAAAATGTAACGAAAATAACGAACTTCTATTTTATCTTCTTGTTTTTATCTTGCAAACTTTTGTTCACATACACGTCACTCACAACCGATGCTTTTACCCTTATTTATTCTTTTTCCGTTTTGCAGGTACACCACCTTTCGCTTTCGTGGGTTCTTTGGTTCTTTTACTGACCAATATGGAGCGGTTTACGCCTGCATTGGTTTCTTCCATATTTTCTGAAGAAACTCACAGAATTCGATCCAAGTTGCTTCCCTTTTGAATCCCTCTGACCAAGCTATCATCTCTTGTGCAACGTCGATTTTTACGCCTTCCACCTTTTTTTTTAAACAATTAACTTATTGGGGTACCGTAAGTATTCGTATATGGGCTAAATTAACTTTTAATTTTTTTTGTAGTGAAAGCAACGATCTTTCTGTTTCATCTTCTTCTTCACCAAGAAGTCGACATTTAATAAGATCGTGTTGGACGTTCACTCTGATGAAAACTTCGTCGGAAACTTGCAGAACTTCCTCGGAACTACTTGTGGTTGAACTTTAGTCCCCCCCTTCACTTTTCTGGCTTAGATGATAACATAGCATTATGTTTATTAGGACTTGATTTTAACTAAAAAATACGCTGATAAAGTATTGTGCAATCGAGGGTGACCCGCCCTTGTTTATTACAAAGAACAATAATATATAATAAATAAGCACTAAATTATTTAAGCAGTACGTCTCATCTTTAAAGGGACTGAAATAATAAGTCCCAAGAAATAACGAAATAAAATGTTAAGCCTGCCTTCGTACAGCCAGTGTTGCCAATTCATAGGAATTTTCCCAATTCGTGATAGCTTTTATGCCTTAAAATTGCAAAAAGGGAAATTTTGGAGAAAGAGGGAATTTTTGAAGATAAAAATTGTTACATTTTAAGAAAGATCTTGACAAAAATGCATAAAGATATCTTAAAATTGCAGATACCTTAAAATTTTTCCTACGAGAAAAAACAAGGAAACCTTTTTCCCAATGAGAGGGAAAAGCGACGGTCAATAGTTGGCAACATTGCATACAGCTCATTTTGGAAATCAACCGATTTTTTTAAAACCAGGACGACTAATGCGATTGTTCATTGCCATCTCATTATCTTTGGCTGCGACTGTACATATACAAACTGTATATGTATTATGTAAGCACGTCTTTTTATTTGTAACGGACTTTCGTAATATAATTGTTAATTTGAATTTATTAATCAATTATCCAAGCATTCTTGAAAATTTGTAATTATGTTATATAAGGAAGAGATAAAAATATTTTAAGTAAGATATTCGAATTCATTAAAAAAAATCATATTTCTAAAAGATTTCATCAAGTATTACATCAATGAATAGATGAATTAGAAATAAAAATTAATTCAAAGTTATGTACAGTGTCACTCTACAATAACGTATGTGTTTACCTCCTTCTTCACGTCGCTCTTGTTCTTGTGCTTATCTTCAACTGCATAACTCACTTGGGCCTTATTGTATTCGCTCGTCTTGAAGCTCTGATCGGAAAAGTGCTTATCTACAACTGCACGTGTTTCAACAACTTGCCCTTGGGTTCCCTTTTCTTTGGTCTTGGAGATGTTTTCGGCAATGCCTTGTTTTTGGCGAAGCTTTTTGTTTTCGTGCTCCAACAGTTCTATCCGACACCTGAGTTTGTCAGTTTCCGCTTTCACTATTAAGTTGATTTTCGTGCTTAGTTTTTCCACAAGCAAGGACGAGAAGACGTCGTCTTCTGCCAGTAATCTTGAAGTAACTTCCGCGATTTGTTGCAGGTCTCCTTCTTGCAACTTTATGGACTAAAGCGAAAAATAAATTCCAAGTGAAATAATCATTCAATCATTCAATTACGTGGTCAGTTTTTTAGTAGCTTTAAAAATAAAATATGTATGATAAAAGTTGCCACAAAATTTGTAATTATAATTGACCGGACAGGTTGTAAAATCTGTTAAAAAGTCGACGTTTGTAAATGAACGTACAGCAGTCACATTATTTATTTAAAAAAAAAAGGCACCAAACGATTAAAATTGATAAAATCGAAAATTTAGGTCACCGTAAATAATTTCTAGCGAGTTCACCAACTGTGTCGAATATTTTCTATTACTGCAAACCTAGGGCCGGCTTGGAATTTCAAAATAGTAATTATTATTATATATCCTTTCATGAACGATTCTTGTATGTATTTCCTGTTTTCTTCTCGACCACTAATGAAAAAAACTCATCTGAGAATAACAATAACATTAGGGGACTCAATACGAAATAAATCGAAAGAAATTCTAAACTTCATGAAAACAAAATTGTTAGTAATTTCTGAATTTATTCTTTAGTACATATTTTATTTTTAACATTGATTAATGAAATGACAATTAATGGCAACAAATAAACAAGATGTATTAAAAAGCAGAAACTTTCATGTTTTAACCTTGAATTTTTAAGCACCACATTATTATTCCTGGAAATTCAACCATCAGTACCGTTGATATAATTCAGATTGTGGTAACAAAACTGGGTCACAGCAAAACGAATTGATGCGAAAGAGAAAGTTTCATTGCCAAGCTGGCTGGTGCACTTTTTATTTTATTTTTCGTCTACAGCAATTATTTATGTTAACGAGTTTTCAATAATATTTTTCTTAAATATCTATTAGTTCTCTCAGTAGACAGAGTTTTCTTTTAACTACATACATAATTTTCATATAAAAATGCCCGCATAGCTTTGCCTCCTGCAGTTTTTTTTTTTTTAATCTATTGGGTTTTGATAAATAATTGATTGCTGTATTTGTTACCCATTCATTAACAGAATTAAGTGACAGGCTTGGCCAGAAGGGCCTGGCTTGTCGTTTGGCCCACCCTTTCATCGATCACTAAAAGGAAGTCTGGACATGCTTAATAATGGACGTAAGTAAATAATGCCTTTTTTACACGCTTTAATCTTTGGTGAACGTCTTTATTTATATTGTCGAAAGTTTCTAAAAGCGTAAATGTAATTACCTAATCAGATCTTAAATAATCCGGCGTATATAAATAAATCTCACAATCTGAATCTCATTATCTCGTTGAGTGTTATCATACATTGTATCAAACATCTGCGTACATGCGAAGATTTTTTAAATTTTGAATAAAATAATTATCACATCAGTAAATTGTATGAAAACGTAAACTGAATCAAGAACTATCAGGAAAAATAGAACGTGTTCTTACTCCAAACCATATCTGCAACTCAAAAATGTTTTGATCTAAATATTTATTGCAGAAATTGAACCAAATCTTGTAGAAGAATTAGGGTACATTAGTAATTAATAGTTTAGAAATAGGGTAGTCCAAAACAGCCTTAAAAACGTTTATGAAACAAGATCAAGATTCATTTCTCTTATATGGAAGCTGTTTATGTATCGCTGCATACTCATTTTAATTTTGTCCTAAAGGCTAACTCCACACGTACAGGAATACTCGTCGTGAAGCTTGTGAACTACAAAATTCCATCATCTGTCTTCTTCAAATTTGAAAGGAGGAAAAAGTTGTATTTCTCTCTTGTTTTAGTATTTTAAGGAATACAAATGATTGGATTTTATGATTCTTCGAACATTGTCAAAAGCATGTCAGGTTTAGTAATGATCAACAACTTTTTCTGAAAATATTTTTATTCTTTAAGATTTGTCAGTATGAAGGGACCTGTATAATCTTCTTTATCGCAAGTACGATATTTGTAAAAAAAAAACGTTTTCAATTCACTGCTTTTAGAACGCTCTCAGAAATTTCCATCTCCTGTTATTACATGTGATTAAAACAATATGACAATAGTCTGAGGGCAGTGAATCGAAAACTTGTTCTGGGGCAATACTGTCGCTGTCCGACAATTAGTCTTGTTTTACTGTGACACAATAGTTCACAAAGGATGTCCGAATACTATAGAAATTGGTCTTAAAAGCAATAACAAAATTTTCTCTTTTTATAGAAGTAGCTACATTCGTTATGGATAAGGACATGACATATTTCATACAATATTATAAATAGAGAAAAGTATTACACTAGTCATTTCATACACATAATATGAAAAATATCACAAGTTTAAAAACTTAAAACTTGAAGAAATAATGAAATTTAAATTTAAAACAACGAAAACAATAACATTGAACAAAAATACTTCATTGATGAATTTAATAACGAAATGATAAGAAACATCAGTTATTGTATTTGTAATAAAATTATTGAAAAGTATATTTGTAATAAAATGACTGAAAAATTTTAAAAAGCGTTCGAGATTAAACGATAATAATCATTATAAAACTAGAAGCAAGCCAAAATGGAATTCTCTGAACTGCAAAAAAAATAAAACATCACAAGTGAAAGAAATCAAACCAAAATGAAAGAGAAACACAAACAATTAATAAACCTCTTAAATTTAATAAGAAAATAACAGTGAAAGCAGTAAAAGATAAAAAATACAAACAAACTGGTAAAAGGTAGTGCAGTAAAAAGAGCATTTCAAGTAGATCCAGCAATTAAACCAAAAATTTGAGACAAGAAGAAAGAAATATGAAGCTGAGGAAAATCAAAAGTAAAAACAATAGATAAAAAGAAAGTTCAATAATAAAAGAAAAATAATTTCTAATATCGAGGACGTCATATCAGAAGGGCGTAAGCGCCATTATAATTCTATGCTGATATGACGCCCTCGATATGCAATTCAGGTAAATAAAGACTAAAAGCAAAATCATTTTTGTCTAATAAAATAAATATCCGTTAACTTAAAAATACGTAAGTTAAAAAATTCAATACAGTTTCTGGAAACATTGATAGAAAAGTACGAAAATAATTATTACTTTCGCTAGAAAGATAAAAGGGTTACAGTCTTGGTGTGCTTTTGTCGATAGTGTAGAGAGTTTCAGAATATTTGAAATTCATAAAACCGATTATTAAAATTAGTTATTAAAATTTTTAAGCATTACGAATCGCCATTTTTTTATAAGTATTTTATGAGTTTCAAATATTGTGAAATGTTCTTTAACATAGTTAATTTCTCGTTACTACAAATACGACGTATGTCATTTTTGCGTACACAGACACACGTACACATGTTTACTAACGTGCTACTATTACGGTATTACTCAGTGTTTATCTTTGAGTGATATCTCAAATAACAGCAAATAATAGAACATAAAATTATAATTGTCACCTCCAGAAGAGACTTATTATTTCTTTCACTAATAATAATCAGAGAGCGAATGACCTTAGGTTTAGGTAAACCCATGCTGTGGTAACTTGCGGTAGTGGGGGTATTCACTGTTATAGTACGTCCTCTTGACACCGAAAGCGTTCTCATCGCTTTTTTTGCGCGGCAATTCGAGGTGGGCTGGTCAAAATTTGTTTCACTTGACAGAAACGCTGGTTGTGAATTTGTGGTGTATTTGTTAATAACTAACGCAGCGAAAATTTGCAAAATGGTTATGTATTGTGCAGTGCCAGAGTGTGGAAATCATGAACCAAGGATTCCAAAAAGGACGCTTCCAATATCCAATGAAAAGGTAAGTAATTTAGCAGGTAAATATGCAGTTTACGATTCTCAACTGATAATCTATGTATGAGATTAGTCTAAATGATATCTTTATGTTATACAACGAAGTGCGAAGAACGTCAAGAAGAAATTTCTGTCTGCAACAATTAATTTTTTATTTTTTCAAAAATTCTTAAAGATATTTTTGGGAAGTGCAACAATTTTTCATGGTAAAATTTTACGAATGAAACCATCTGTTTTTGCTATATGTAATTGAAATTTGGCGTAGTTTTGTGAGGATGTGAAACTGCCATAAAAAGTACACATAGTGAAAATGAAAATTCATGAAGGTATTAAAATTAATACGTGTAAAAATAAGAATCGTTAAGGGCTCATTTACCACTTATCATTGCTAAACTTGACAATTTACATAATACAGTTAAAATTAGGAAAAATTTTGCGTATTTAATAAGTTATATGTTACAGGTTTATCAAATATGGGTTGAACGTATTGGTTTGCCTATTTTGAAAGAAATGGATCCCAAATTGGCTTACAAAAGATACCGTATATGTGATCTTCACTTCAGTGCCGACTGCAGAGTTCCAGGAAGCAATAAATTAAAACACAGAAGTGTACCAACATTGAATCTTCCAAGTATGATTTATTTGTATTATGCAAAAAATTTATAAAATTTTTATTATGTACCTATAATGATCCAGTAAAGGCGTTAGCTGTACAAAAATTTCAAAAATCTATGAGAAAAAGATAATTTTGTTTGTTTGTATGTACGTTACTTAAAAAAAGTACGTTACTTAAAAAGCGAAGACCATTCTTGTGACAACAAATTGTCATGACTGGAATTTAATAATTTATCACTGTTCTAAATAGTTGGTCATATAAATATCAGACACCTTCACATAGCTTGGAAAGCAAACTGTTATCAAATGAATCTTTAAAATAACTGATTTGTTGAATATTTCGTTAAATCACAAGAGTGAAGCCAACTTTATTTATCTCAATATGTAAATTCCGAAATGGAAGAATATTGAAAATTCTTATTTTGATGTTGTGAACTCTCTGCACCTTCAAAAAAATTAGTGTATGGATCAGCTATGATTAACAGGAAAAGCAAGTCTCAAATTTTTCAAGTATTTTACTGGAGCATAATAGCAGCATTGCATGTTCAGCAATGATTTTCGCTGTCGAAGAAAAATTTCATTGACCTGGTGCTGTAAATTTTCAAATTGGACTATGGATCGGCTATTAGTAAAAGAAAAAGTAAGTCTTTTAGTAAGCGTTCAACTGAAGCACAACAGAATAAAACATTTTAAAATTTCAGGATTTCTTGCTGTAACGATGGATTTCCAGTAATGATCTTCGCTGTGCAAGCACACTTTTATTTACGTGACCATTTCTGAATATATGAGTACTGAAAATTCTCGTCCCGTTTTCAAAAAAGAAAAAGAAAATTGGACTGGTCTATTAGTGAAATAAGAACTAGAAATGTTATTCCTCAGGTATTTAACCCGAGGAAGTATTTAAAACGAGCAAAATATTTAAAAATTGTAGGTTTTCTTACTGGAAACATATTGCAACCAGTTTCATTTTTAAAGTATATAATTGAAGCATAACACTAGTAAAATATTTTAAAATTTTAGGTTTTTTGCTCTAAGGATGCATTTTTAGTAATGTTTCTTGTATTGAAGCAATATATATACCTATCTGTCTGCATAAATTCCAAAATATGTGAGTGTCGAGTGAGGTTAAGTAGTGAATTTTACATCTTCAAAAAAGGAAAAAAATGTATAATATCGCTATTAGAGAAGTAAGAAGCAAAAGTCTCATTCCTTAAGGTATTTGATTGGAGCAAATGTTTAACAGAAGTAAAATATTTTAATATTTTTAGGTTTTGTTATTAGAAACAAACAGTTCCACTATTTTATCGCTGTTTATTAACGGATTACTTAAATGTTTAAGAAGATTAAATAAATAATAATAAAATAGTTAATTTCAGCAAGAAGGGATGTCCATATAATATAGGCAAATTTCAAATTCTTAAAGCTGAGATTGTTATTAAGAAATGTAAGGATTTGTTCGTTTTAATCCGAAATTGAATGACTTGAAACCAGCGCAACGAAAATTTAAACATTTTGAAAATGAAGAATGTTTTTATGGTCACAATTAAAAATTCAATGTGCACAAGCGTTTTGGTAAATGGTATTTCTATGTTTAAATTTATTGTACTTATATTAACTGTGCAGCTATTTTTAATTTTCAATATAGACATTTCTATTAAGATGTTTTTGTTTCCTAAATTTTTATGTATAAAATAAACTGTTATTTTACATTATCTATTGAAATTTACATTGTGCACCAATAAGTTATAAACACAATGAATAAAATCATTCATTTTATCGAATAAAATGGATAATTTTATATGTTGTGTTTATAAAGTATTGCGCGTGCAAATCAAATCGGAATTTTTTTAAATTTAAAAGTGATTTTTTCCCGCCTTTAGTCAATTAGTTCGTCCTCTTGGCACCGATAGCGCTGAAAATCGTGTCCTTCCCCTTCCACCAATGTTACCACTCTATAGTTACTACTCTATGGGTAAACCTAAGGCGATTCTAACCATAACCATTGAATCAAAATTATTTCTACAGAATCTTGTACATTTAGGTATTTTATATTTACTTTTTCAGATTCATTCAACATCTTGTAATTGACTTATTCGAGGCAAACTGCCTACTTCTGACTGCTCTCTGCTAGTCAGTACAGATACAACAGTACAGATCACAAGATGTTCCTAAATTATTCACACAAGATCGAACCTCAATAACAGAATCGAATCACAGATTGGGAAGAATCATACCTGATAATTTTCGAGATGTAATTGATCAAAGGTTGTGCCCAAAACTGGGTTGTGTTCATAAACTATTCCTTCGAGTGCACCCTGGGTGTGTAATCGCATCTTTCTCACTCACAATTTTTCACTTATTTTGTGTCTCGCTCATCAGTTTTAAGAAGTCTAGTGTTTACATGATTTCCAAGACAACGAACGAGCTTTTCACGTCCCACTTTTAAGTAGGATATCGAAAATGTGTTTGTTGCTAATACATACCGTTTGTCCATTTGATAATGAAACATAAGGATTTAACATGGGAAAACAGAAATTGCTTTATATTATCTACCCGAGTATATATATATGAAATTCTGGGTTATAATCGGAAAGATTATTGCATTCAAAGTGTTTTGATATTAAAGTTGTGCAATTTTAGTTCTTAATTATTTAGAAATTAAGAAAAAAGTTATTATTTTTTTCCGTACAAGATTAGTAGGTATTTAACGAAAAGTTTTTAAATAGGTCTCGTGGCCGAGGTGGTTTGTTCATTTCTCACAACCGTAAGGTCATGAGTTCAAATCTGAATGAGGACACTTTTTTCTTTTTTTTTTAATATTTTTTCAGATTTGAAGTCACTTAAACTCTTAAAGTAAGTTTATTATTTTATTTATAAGTTTCATTTTAATATTAATTAATGTAACATCATAAAATTTTGCAAACGAAAAAATAAACATAAATGGAACATAATTAATATTAGAATGAAACTTATAAATAAAATAATAAACTAGTTTAAGAGTTTAAGTGATTTCAAATCTAAAAAAATATTAAAAAAAGAAAAAAGTGTCCTCATCCAGATTTGAACTCGTGACCTTACGGTTGTGAAAAATGAACAAACTAGCTCGGCCACGACACCCGTTTAAAAACTCTCCGTTAAATACGTACTAACCTTGTACGGAAAAAAATAGTAACTTTTTTTCTTAATTTCTAAATAATTAACAACCAAAATAGCACAAATTTAGTATCAAAACACATTGAATGCAATAATCTTTCCGATTATAACCTAGAATTTTATATATATGTACTCAGGTAGATAATAATATAAAGCAGTTTCTGTTTTTCCATGTTAAATCCCTATGTCTCATTGTCAGATGGACATACTGTATATAAACTCATTTATGCGAGAGAGATCACAATATTATCCGAGAGTGACCCTAGAGTGTAATTTATGAACACAACCCTGTAGCTTGGTATTTTTTGAGTTAATAAGTTGTTAGTTAGTATACGTTGTTCACAAATTAGAAAACCACCACCTGCTGCATTATGTTGGTATAAAACATAAGTCCCTATAAAACATTATCAAAATAACAAGGTTGGCAAGGTATTTGAAGTTTCATGTCAAATTAATTTGTCAAATCAATTTTATTATTATATTGTTTACATTTTTATATTCATTTTAACAAGCCATTTCAATACCTCGAAAGCAGAAAAATATTTTAAATGCCAAAATGAAAGAAGCACTCGTCAAACGTTTCCAAATTTCTAACTAGGACAATGTTGTCGGTTGTACTTTTCACAAGGCAACAACTCCAGTGGTCTTTTAATTTGTGAACAGAGAATATGTATATTTTCGAAAAGTTATGGTTCATCCGGTTTACAATTTTAAAAGAAAATGTCAGCAAAAGATTGCATTTTCGAAAGAACTCGATATACCTGCTGCACACGATGAATCGTGTTGAAAATCTGATCGTCATCTGATCGAAATTTTTTAATAAAATCAATCAACTATAAGTCACTGACTGCTCTTCTTCGTATTAAGTATTTTATATGCACCTTAACACATACCTATTTTCACCATAGCCATTCGATTTTGATATCATCGTTTTTGACAATGTTGTCAAGGTCATGCTTTGATATAGCTGATAACCACATTTACAATTAGTACAGTACCGCTGGATTCTTTTAAAGTAAGAATATACTTCATTCTAATCTATTAAGAATTTTATTTTAAATAATTTCCCCATAATCTGTGTTATCGATTCTCTTACAGGTTTTATTTTATCAGAATAATTAAAAATCACTTGTAGCTAAAGAATAATTCTGAACAACAGTTTCAAGCTGCTTTGTCTCTCATCATTCATTCAGCCCCAAAAGGCATATTTATTATTGGCAAATAAGGCACGATTTTTTTAATTCTATAGGTAGTTGCAGTAACCCGGAAATTTGATAAACTAGTGGAAACAGTGGGATTGTATTTGTCATAATAGCCATACGTCATCAATGCTTTGCATTAGTCACTCGTACTTTCCAACGTCAAGAAATTCATTAAATAGAACTTTTAAAACAAAAAATATTTTTCTTGGAAGAACGTTGCAAAACATTCCAGGTACTTATACCGATCAGCACACCTACACTTTTAACTGCGAAAACCGACCGGAACTTTCACTTCAATAAAAAAAAGAAAATTAAATTTATGTATTATACAAGAAATGTTAACTGTATATACATTTGTATGTGGACGTGGAAGCCGCGATTAACTTAATATAAAAGCTGGCAATTTAAGATAAACATCGCTCGCCGTATGTACCTCCACATTGAAGCCTGAAACCTGAAACGTACCTGTTGATAAGGTGGATAACTCATTCTGAAATTGGTGCGAGCTCCTAGCTGATATCACCAGATAGCAAAGTTCAAAATAATCACTGCGTGTTTATTGGCCACCAAAAATACTACAACTCCCGGTCGACCGAAAAATCTGATATACGAATGCAATTCGTAAAGCAAATCACTGACTACTGCGGAGCTAGTGTTTATTATACTTTATACTCCGAGCGATGTTGAAGTACGCAGACTTGGCAACAACATGAACGAAGGGAGGGGGCGTATGACGTAAATATGTAGCGGGAAAAATCAATTTGTAAAGCGGCATTTACATTGGTATAGTAAATGGGTTAGTTACTTGTACTAGTAACTTGCAAGACAGTCGCTAACCTAGTGTAAACTTTGTAGGTAAGTACTTGCACCAGCACTTGTACCAGCGGACCGAGCAGGCTAGTAAATAGCCTCCTAGGCTATTTACTTACCAACTAACCTTCCCCCACTTCACTAATTTTTACTGTCCGCGCCAGTAGTCTCTGAACTCGCCTAATGTAAACAGTTTTGTGCCACAGTGGGTATAGAAGCTACCTACTACTGTGAGCACGTGTTGAATATAAATTTTCGTATTATTACATATTATTTAATTTTTCTATTCAAAATGAGGTGGTCCGAAGGGGAAACAGTTAAATTTCTTGAGTTTTATAGGGAACATGAGTGCCTTTGGAATGTAACAAAGCCTATAGAGTCGCACCTCTATAACTCGAACCTCCACAACTCGAAATTTTCTATAACTTGAAATTTATTAATTTGACATTGAAACTATGTTTCACAATAAATATCTATCTATCTATCTATCTATCTATTGATATCCCTGCACACTGTGTATAACTGTAATCTTTTTCTTCAACTCGAAATTTCTATAACTCGAAGTAATTTTCTGGTCCCTTGAGATTCGACTTATGGAGGTTTTACTGTATATCGAAACAATCAAATGCGATTAGCGGTACTACACAAAATTTGTCGTTGAGTTAGGAATGGAGAGCTTTACAGTAGCGAATGCAAGAGCGAACATTAAAAACTTCTCCACCGCAAAACTGCTACTAGTAATACTAGTATAGAAAAAAATAGTTTTATGTGTAGACACCTACTTACCTTGGGCTTGAGCTAGTCAACTGGTAGACTAGTTACTGGTACCAGTTACTGGTACAATTAACTATACCAATGTAAATGCGGCTTATAAGAAAAGGATGACGTATTTTTGTTTACTATTGTCAAGCGCCAAACTGGATTAAAAATAGTTTTACCTGGAATTCCTTTGGGTTGCATGGTGAATCTCTTCAGTAAAAGGTAAAAAGATTAACCTCCTTTTAATTTGACTTATGTATTTTGATAACAATAGTTTTGCATTCCTATTTCAGGTTAAAAAAAAATACAAACTGAAGGGATTGTAGGACAAAGTAAGTTGTTTTCTTGTCCTATAAAACAGTTACGTGTATAGCAGGGAATACACGATCCCACATGTCTTAACACATGTACGCGCGTACATGTTCGCCGAACATCAACGTGCGTGTGTTGGCCCGAAAAACGCTTCGAACATGTACGCACATACAAAAAGTCTGTCGAATTTGTTTTCTGGTTTTCCTGAAAACGTACTTGTTCGACCGTGTGGTTGCCAAACGCACATGTTCGTCACGGACTTATTCAGTGCAGAACGTCGGCGTCGTGCATAAACTTTTCCACAGCACCTCAAAACAGCCAATTTATGATTTTTAATAAATAACTTTCCGGCAATGTATGGTGGCAGATCCTGCAATTGGAACTATCCCAGCGAAAACACGTACGTGTAAAAAACGTTGTAAAATAACATGTAACCAAACGTTGAATTCGTGTGGTATTGTTACGTTGAAACAACGAAAAAATGTCGCGGCAATCAATTTCTTTTAAACGTCTCTGTCCACGTGTAAGAGACGTTGTAGAATAACAATTAATCAACGTTGAATTCGTGTGTTATTAATACGTTTTAACAACGCTCGAATCAACTTCTTTTAAACGTTTTTGTCCACGGTATTTCTACGTTAAATCCCAGTGCATACATACGTATAAAAAACGTTGTGGAATAACATGTAACAAACGTTGAATTCGTGTGTTATGGTTACGTCGAAACAACGAAAAATGTCGCGGCAATGTCCACGTGTAACGTTGAATCAGACAATTACGACGTGTATTAAAGCTGGGGGTCTAAATCATTAGACTGAACAAACATACATGGTTAATGGTGGACTTCGAACCCACGCCGCCGAGTGACACGACTTTCCAAGTCGGCTAAACTAGACCACTAAGCCATTTGGAGATCCCAGTTCCGTATCGCTTCCGTAATAAAGCCGAACCGGGGACTTTAACTTACAATAGCTACGCGCCGCCCTCACTCGTTCAATTTCCGAACTCTTTACTACCTACAGTTTCCTTCTAACATCCGTATTATCATAACATCATTAAATCAATTTTTCTAATTATTACAATCCTAAGCTTATTTTCTTTGTATATACATTTCAAAAATTTTAAATTATTTATTTATAATAAACATGTAATTCTAAATCGCCTATTTCTAAAAATATTTACACTAACATAAAATATTCGACAAAACACATTTAATACAGTACTCTCAATTTACTTTATTATTTACAAAATTATTTCTTTATGAAAATTTTAAAAAAATTACATGCTGCTCATGAACACCGCAGTGGAGTGGAAAGTTTAACTGGAATAAATTCTGTAACTTAGAAAATTGCCATTTGTAGCAAAATTCTTGGAACAGGTCAATTTTTATTTTTATGGCGCATATTATAAATGGATTTCTTTAACTTTTCAATTATTTGGAAGGATGAAACAACCCCTAACTATTTTTTTTTTTAATGGAAGGGTATGTTGAGTAATTTTTTATCTTAAAGCTTGTTCAACTGGGAATATAGCTACGTTTTTATTTTTTATTTTTCTTAAACAGTAAAAGGCGAAAAAATAAAAATAAATTTTGACTAGAACGATTTTAACGCATCAGATGTTCAAATGCTCGCCACCTCTCACTTGACAATACCCTAATCGATTATAAATTCCATCCCTAACAGTTTGTAACATTTCCGGCGTTACTCTCTAATTTCATGCAGAATTTGAAGTTCTGAAGTTCTGCTATGTCGTTTGGTTTAGTCACATAAACTTTACTCTTTAAATACCCCCATAAAAAAGTCTAAAGGAGTGAGATCTGGAGATCTTGTTGGCCACTCAATCGGTCATCGGTCATCTTCTTCCTATCCACCTATTGGGAAAAACTTCAGTGAGGTAATTACGTACAATTAAAAATTTAGCGCATTGGCAGCGCCATCTATTGGCTGCACGCAACAATACGATACCATATGGAATGCTTATTTCTTCTTATCAAATAATAAAAAATGGAGTTCCTGAATTTTTGGCATTAAAAACGGTTTTAGTAAAAAAATTCTTTTTTTTTCATTTTTTACCTTTTACTGCTAAAGAAAAATAAAAAAATAAAACGTAGCTGTATTCCTAATTTTTTCAACATATCCTTCCATTAAAAAAAACATAGTTAGGGGTCGTTTCACCCCTCCAAATAATTGAAAAGTTAAAAAAGTCCCTTTGTAATATGCGCCATTAAAAATAAAAATTGACCAGTTCCAAGAATTTTTTTACAAATCGTAATCTTCTAAGTTACAGAATTTATTCCAGTTAAATTTTCCACTCTGTATACAGCTGTCCCCAATGAGTATTCGTGACAATATGTATGTATAATTGATTGACTATTGCGTTCTTTAGTATTTTTAATCACAGATTTTGGGCATCAAATTCAAACTAACTTAAAAAAATTTGACAGATTACGTCAGCTTAAAAAGGGGTTGTGGTTGACTCGTATGTCCAAATTAGCAGTACTTTTCATACCTGTTTCGTTTCATTTCAAAGCTGCCAAGCATGGAGAAGAACCTCATATTTCATAGATTTTTAGTAAAATTAGAATTCAAAGGTGTGAAACACGATAGACAATCACTGTAAAATTAAGTGTTTTCTAACGTCAACATCACGTTTTGTAAGGCATATTTATTCGGTATACGTTAAAATAACGTTATAAAACGTGGGTTAAAAATTTAGTTGTAAATTATGATTTATCTAACGTATTAGTTTCGTTAATTTTTTTCTCATTTATTACGTAGAATAGTAGATGTTGAATTAACGTTGAAATGATGTGGTAATCAACGTATGGTAGATACATCGCATTTACTCATAGTATAAATCACGTCGTAAAAAGACAAAATTGTTACGTATTTATTTCACGTTATAATTACGTCCATATTAAACTGATCGTTAAAAAACACGTCATACAAACGTGATATAATTATGGTTGCTAATTCAACCAAAAAACAACGTTGCATTTTTCAACGAATAACGTTATTTCCACCATTACAACGTGAAATTAACGTTGAATAAACGTACATGTTTTCGCTGGGATTAAACTGGGGACTTATTACAGCTTTATCACTTTCACTTTTTTTTTGTATTTTTGTTTTACTGTAATAGCGCACGCCACTGCCATCAAACATAACTCTTCAGACATCGTCTTGGTTAATAACTGGACTATGATGTCTTAAGACATGTAGGATCGTGTATTCCCTACTTATGTTTAAAATTTATACAATGTGCAAAAACACCCTAAATATTTCCTAAAATATTTTCGTTTTGCAAAAACGTTCGGACACTTGATGTGTTCGCATTATTACAAATTTGCCAATTTGCCATATTTTGGAGCAGTTAATTTATTTGTACAGTGGCATACGGTTTGGCTACAAAAATATTATACAGAGTGATTCTTGAATATACCAACAAAGAAAAAATGTTACGTAAGTATTTTAGTTTTCCACAAATAAATAATTAATGAGAAACTATCCCCAAAATGATGAGACGTTCCTGGTTAAGAAAGAGCAGCAGATGAAAGAAATAAACACAGCCATAAAATTGTTTTACAGCTTTATTATTGTTACTGCGCAGTGTCGATCTTTAAACGGAATTCAACTAAAATACAACCTCCAAAATATTTACTTGACAAATGCATATCACCTGAAATAAACTGTTGCATACAAATTGTACAAAATAAGGATAACAACTTTGAACATACGCTTTGACAAGTAAACAAATAAATCACTACAACACGAAAACAATTCAAATCTGCGTGTTAAGAATTCCTAGTATTTTTCTTTCATTTTAATTAAATTGTATTGTAAATAAATTTTATTCCCACAAGCAACGTGTCCGTCATAAATATTTCGGCATCTTTTTATGGCCCAATATTATGCATTACCCTTCCCTTGCATCTTTTTCAGTCGGTTTGCTTTATGTCGTTTAGTCGGTTTATCGCTGATATTTGAATAATAATAGACTTTGCTAATAACATGGAATTTAAAACATTATAATCAGTAAACGCATTCGTAATTTGTTCGATTTGTTAATTATTATACAGTAGACCTCGGTTATAACGGCCTAGGTTATAGCGATCCACCGCTTATAACGAACTACATTTCAAGTCCCGTCATTTTTCTCTATATTTGTGGCATTATCGCTTATTACGAACTTCGGATGTAACGAACTGATTTTGATGGTCCCTTGAGGTTCGCTATAACCGAGGTCTACTGTAATTTCGTTTTGTATGCGCCGTGCAATGAGATACAAATTCTATTGCTATAAGAGACGAATTTGCACATAGTCTAACCAAATTCAATATGTGCGTTCGGTGTGTTATTTCTTAAATCGATGGAACTATACCTGTCGTAAATTATTGTTTGCTTCGATGTAAGTATTTCACTTTTGTACACCTTTGTGAACGTAATTGATTTTAATTAATCTCATAGCAGTTAATACGACGCATTCATCATCAACTGTGCAAATGTGTGGTCAAATTTTACGACTGAACGACTCTGATTCTCTGCGTAACACTATAAGCGTTTATTGTACGCTTTTAAAGATGTAAGTTTTTGGTTCCCGTCTTATGCACTGGCGTTACGTGCATTTCGGGTAAACTTTTAATTAATTATAGATTAGGTATAGAAATTTCCCCATGTTCTAAGAAGTCTCTTCTTTCGTCAGCATTTTTTTGTCGGTCTATTCAAGAATCACCCTATATAAGTACAATATTTTTAAGAGAGATTGTTAAAAATTTTATTGTTACAAACGTATACCTATACGAGGGGTCGTTTTTATATTTCCGGACTAAACATGAAAATAAAAGATTAGAACAGCAACAAAAATTTATTTTTCAATATAAGCCCCTTGCTTTTGAATACAGTTATTACATCGTTTCAATAACATCTTTAATCTCCTTTAAATTCATTTGATTTGTCCGCAATAACAACCGCTATAAGTTCGTCATCGTCCCTAAATTTTGTTCCCCTTAGGGCCAGTTTCATAATCGAAGATTTTAAAATTAAAGTCACTTTCAGGGCCGTTTTCATAATAGAACTTTAAATTTAAAGTGACTTTAACCTATAAAAACACATTAGTTTTCCTATGCTTAAAGTGACTTTAAATTAAAGTCTCCTTTAGCACTATTATGAAAACGGCCCTCAGATGTCAAAACAAATATGGAAACACATTTGTTTACACGTCAGAATGTGACTTTAATTTTAAAGTCTCCTTTAAATTCGATTATGAAACTGGCCCTTAGTGTTTTTTTTTGAGATTTGGAAACAAAGAATAGTCACAGGGGGCTAGATCTGGACTGTAAGGCGGATGGTCAATTTCTACGAATCCACATTCAGCCACAGTAGTTTTTGAAAGTCTTGACTTGTGGGGTGGTGCATTGTCGTGGAGCAAAAGGACACCTTGCTTCAATTTTCCGCGCCTTTTCAATTTAATAGAATCTCTGAGGCGATGCATTAAGCTTGCATAATATTCTCCTGTTATCGTACTTCCATCCAGATAGTCAATCATTAAAATTCCTTGGCAATCCCAAAAAACAGTTGCCATTATTTTTCCTGCAGAAGGGGTGAGTTTAAACTTCTTGGGAGGACTGGAGCCCTTAATATGCCATTGCATCGATTCTTGTTTCGATTCAGGATCAAAATGATGGATCCAGGTTTCATCTCAGGTGACAAGTCGATTGATAATTAAATCTAGTTCGTCTCCACAAAGCGCCAAAAATTGATCACACCTCTCCATTCGGACACACATTTGGAATGGCGAAAGCATTCGTGGAACCCATCTCGCACTAACCTTTGTCATTCCAAGGTATAAGTGTAAAATTCTTAAAACCGTGGTTTCTGAAACTCCTAGTAAAGCTGCTAATTGTCGCTTCTTTAATCTTGCATCTTCCAGTACCAAATACTTGGTTTTTTCAATAACATCGGAAGTGACCACGTCAACAGGCCGACCTGATCGGGAATCATCATCCAGTGATTCTCAACCATGTTTAAACAATTTTGACCATTCGCAAATAGTCGACTTGGAAGGACAATCATCCCCGTATACAGCCAACATTTCTTTACGAATAACTTTTGGAGCTTTTCCTTGTTTTGTTAGGAATTTTATAACTGCTCGATATTCGAGTTTGTTCATTTTGATAAGTGATAACTAAAGTCTCCAAAAGAAAGTACCGTTTATCCGTCCAGTTGTACATTATTCGCTGCTCGCGCCGATGCACTGTAAACCTCAATCGGTCGACTGGCTGTGTATCCAGTGCTGTTTACGGCTGCGTGATGCATAGATATAACGAGTTTTATTTAAACGAATGTCTTCCTTTTTTTTATATTATATCATATGGTCAAAAAATCAGCAAATAACAAAATAAAATGTGATAAAGTTGATTAAAATATTATCGCTATATCGAAGAAATAATGTTTGCAGCGCCATAATTCAATCGGTGCCATACGCGGCATCGAAGCGCCTATGCATTCGGGCTTGACCTTTGGAGACTTTAGTGATAACACAATCCGGCAGATATTAGAACTAATACTGCTGCAATTGTTTTGTAAATTATCAAACATGTTACCAAGGCATATGTGATTAAAAAACAATATAATTAAAAATTGCATTAAAATTGAAAACTGCCTAGTCCGAGAATATAAAAACGACCCCTCGTACATACTATGTGTAAAATAAAATAAATATGTACATATTGATATACTAATTTTTTTAACCATCACTTACAAACCTGTTTTGGCAGTCCCTTAAGGTTCGTTATAAGACTTATAAGTGGACATTACTGTACATAATTTAAAACGAAACAAAATTAAAAAATTGTTGCCCATTCCTTATTTGATAGTGAACAGTGAACGAATGTATTTTGGACATTCTTAGTTATTATATTGTTTACATTTATATTCATTTTAACAAGCCATTTCAATGCCTCGAAAGCAGAAAAATATTTTAAATGCCAAAATGAAAGAAGCACTCGTCAAATGTTACCAAATTTCTAACTAGAACAATGTTGCCGGTTGTACTTTTCGCAAGGCAACATCGCCAGTGGTCTTTTAATTTGTGAATAGAGAATACACTTGCATCACATTTTATCTTTAATATATTGTATTTTTAAGAGATGGTAAAAATTCTCACTTTTCGTGATAAGGAGCGTTGATATGATAATCCACATTCAGTATTTTTCTTCTGTTAGCTTAGTTTAGATAATTTTTTCTTTTTTAATTTCAAAAAATATTCTATTGTGACTTATATAAAATTTTTGTAACAGATATACATAAGTAAAAAATATGCTTTTCTAGAATTCGTAATAAAAAATAGGGGTTTCCATTTGAAAAAAGAAAATCTCTTACGTTTATTTTATCTGTTGTACATTTTCTTTACTTCTTTACTAAGGCAACCGATCAACGAACGGTTGTCAATTGTAAAAAAAAATGTGTCAATTTTGACTTATTAAAGCAATTAATTTTTTAATTAGGCGTTTTTTTTATTACACAATACCCCCACAAAAAAGAAAACAAATTCTGATGAAGACGATGTCTAAGTCACCAATTGAGCTTTAAATTAGAAATTCTTAAATAATAATAAATAATTAATTACTAATATTAGTATGTAGTCTGAAGTACAGACTTATTAAGTTGAGAGCATTTTAAAAATACCCGAAGGATTTCCTACATACCTAGGTATCTCACTGAAAAACATTTTTATTATTAATTTAATATTATTTACTTCGTTTGAATTGTATCCCATCTTTGCTTATTTTATTGAAAATTTGTAATCATAATTGATCGAACATTTCGTAAAATCAATATAAATGTCGAGGTTTCGCTGTACTTTTAACTTCTTAAGGATAAACAATTATAATTAGTTATCCTGAAGAAGCCAAGAAGATAAGAAAGTGTTTCCATTATGTTGACTTTCTGTTTTATTTGTTTTTGTTATTTATTTAGTCATTTGCTTAGTAACAGCGTTAGTATATTATAAATTCTTTACATAAATACTTCACAAACTAATGCAAAATCACGCAATGCATATAAATAAATGTTTGTTTATGTGATATCGCTGATAGAAATGGTCAACATATTAATGAAACATAGACATTTTTTTAAACTTAATTAATAATTATTATTATTTCTTAATAATCTATTAATTTTTGAAAACAGGATCTTGTTCCAAATTCGTATTTCCAGCTCATAAAATAGTCTTTTTTGTTCAATCAAGTAAAAGTATCAAAATATGCATTTATAAAACTGTTATATATCATTAATGTACATTTCGCGATTCAATTTTTGAACTTTACTGGTGTTCCTACGAGTTACTATCCACTTCGAACATTTTGGTTGCATTTTTGTCCAAATCAAACCAGTTGTCCTTTAAGAAAAAACATTATATAGAAGTTAACTATATTTGTCCTTTTGGGGATGAAATGTTAGATTGTAAACACTTACACTCGTCTGAGGCTCGAAGTTGAGGATAATGAATATTATTGAAAAATTCAACACTGATTCTCATAAAAACAATTACATTACAACACAGCACCTGTACAATTTCATCTACGATAGGTACACTGCAGGCCAAAAGTATGAGACCAAGGTAGTCGTACTTTGTAATGCGTATCTTGAATTGTCAAAATAACGAGAGTGCTATTAGAGACACACCGAAAATGACGAACATTTCTTAATGCTAAGCAGTAAGTATAGCATTGCAGGTTACCAGATAATTCTAAATAAATCTAGTTTCAAGCTTTTTAGTATTCATCAGTGCTAGCTGCCAGCTAACGGCTGCCAGAATAACAATTTTAATTAGTGACGTATATTTCAGCTCGCGAAAATGGATGAAGTAAAAGTATTAATGACAGGTGACGTTTATCAAAATTATTTAATTACTTCAATATTTGTCAACGTTGATATGTGACATGTTATCATAAATTCGCGTCACTCCAGTAGGCCTTGGATGTGTAAGGGCACGTCTTTTCTTAGAAAACTGAATGACGTTTATAATTTGTATGTGTCACATTAGAATTAGAATTCGACAATATGAAGCAACATGTAAATCTTTGCCGTCAGAAAAATGAGCACCATTTTCAACAACTTTTATGAATATGCTTTAACATTGAAATTTTTCGTTAAAATACCCGTTTCTTTAGCCTGTAGCGTTTTGATATTAATAGAAATGTCATTCTGATTAATCAATTACTTTAAGAAAAGACATGCGTTCACACTTCCAAAGCCTACTGGGGTGACGGGACTTTATGACAACATGTTAGTTGATATCTAGAATAAAAATTTGACTGGCGAAACGTAGATTATATTATAAAACCACTTTTGTTGCATATGACGGGAAACTAATGTGTCACGTTAGTAATTGACATTTGTCAATGTGTATTAATTAAATTAAATTTTTATATGTTAAAGTAAATCTGTCTTACAGCAACTTGAATATATGTTAAACTGAATAAGGGGTATTTAACAGAATAACGTTATACGGCTATAACGATTTTAGGACGTTAGTTAATGTTTATTAAGATACAGTCGCGGGCAAAAAGAATTGGTCGCCATTGTCATTCTTTTCTTCTTGTTGGGTGTTAGATTTTTAACATTCTGTCAAATACAACACACAAGTCCCTGTACAAAGCTAATAAAAATTACGTCTCTTTCACAATAGAACACTTGCCACTGTGTCAAGGAGTGACACTGACGACATTTTTCTTTTGCTCGAGACTGCGCGTAATGATTTCAATATGTCAACATTACGAATTAACAAATATTTCAATAGTTTAGTAAATCAATTAATTTAGGCAGGCTAAAAGTTTTAATTAATAAATTCAATCAAAACAGAAGCTTGCACATTTTTTTGTGTCAAATATGTGGTTTCAAATTTTTTAATCAGTAGTCTACTTTTGCAAATATTAGTAAATTTCAGTTCTTTCAGATATTTGAGACATAAATAAAGATAAAAGAGATTTATTTGCACGTTTTATAGACTCCAAAAATAGCGCAACTTTTTTGTAATTTAACCGTGTTTGTATCTCTTACATTTACGAGATCCCCATGATGAGCCTTTAATTAGTTGTAACCTGTATATTATTTAAATTTAGTGCTATTTTTTTAATGTTAAATGTTTATTATTTATTTATACATATATGTAAATCAATAAATAAAATGTAATTGTACTAATACAAGGATTACTATATGCATTAAATAAATATTTCATGATTTCATCAAAGCTCTGACGACAATGATGAAAAATCACTGACGAAAACTTCCTATACATATTCAAAGAACACGTGGTCAAAAGAGAAAGCACGTCATCGCGGCGGCTAGTCAGTGTCGTAGGAGGCAACTTGGACAATAGGGACTGATGGCATAGTAGGAATCATTCACGTCAGCGTGACTCACAGATGTTACAATAAATGATTAAATAAGTATAGTTAATTGTTATTTTATTGCCACAAATTGACCTAGTAAAATTAAGAAATTAATTGGCAGAAGTAGCAGCAAATTCTTATTAATGAAAACTGTTCAGCATTTAGATTTATTTATTGTAATTTAGATTTATCAAAGTTAAATTTATATTACATTTTGCATTTAGTTCATATTATATCATGCATTTAGCTTCCTATGTTAATTTATGATAAGTTTAGAATAGTTTAGAAAGAAAAACATTCAACTGTAAACTTCTAGGTAAAACCTATCATTCTTTAACTTCTACAAATTCAGGTCAGAAATTTTAAACCCCTATCTAAGTGTATTTCTTTGTAATCATTCAATAGCCGGCCGGGCTGAAAAGTCCCTAATGCAATTCGCTGGAAGCCAGGCCACCTGCATAATCGTGCGTTTCTTATTATTGATATACATCGAATTAGGAACACCAAAAAATTCCTTGTATTAAACGCAGAAAACACATGTATCTAAAGTACTTCTAGTTAAAATAGATTTAGTTTTACTCAACCCTCGTTCAGAGAATTTTTTATATCTGGAACGTTGTCGGTTTCCAATTCTAGACCAACCCTTAATTAAGTCCATAACCAACGAAATCATGGCATTTATATTTCAGCCAATACAATCCTTTTCCCCTGCTTCCATTTTCTAATCTGTGCATTTTATTTAAGGCCTTGTTTTCATAATTTAAGACAGAGATTAACACGGGTCTCCATCAAGTTAGTTTCAAACTGTCGAGAGCAGTTTAACTACGCGTACAGTAACGGTTTCAAATTGTTTTTAAGCAGTTTAACCAGTACTTTATTATTTCAACTTTTTATGTTAATACATTCAATTCAAATTGTATCAAATTGTAAATATTTTTGTAAATAAAACCTTTAGAAGCAGTGCTAGTGTTCTCACTTTAAAATAGACAATTAGTGCATCTTTAGTATCGCTTCCACGGATCATAGAATTCCTGAGCCACAAAGAGCGCCACTAAACAAAAACTATGTACACTATAAATGTGTTAATTTAAAATAATTTATTTATCAAAATTAATATTTTAATATTTATTGTCTTTAGGCCCGGTTTTTCAATGTCAAGTTAAACTGTAACTTTGTGTTCTTATGGGAATAACTGAAGGTTAAAGTTAACTTGCGATTGAGAAACCGGGCCTTAGTGAAACTAAAATGTATGCAACCTAAAACTTTTTCAGATAAATTAAAGAATTTAAAAAAAAACTTTTTTCAGTTTCTTTCACGATATTACCGACATTAGGCACTTATTGCGTGCTAATCGAAATTGATTTCGGACACCAATTTTCTAATTGAGTGGATGAAGTGATAGAAACACCAATTACTAAAACTATTATACAGTAAAACCTCTCTTAGGCGGACACCCATCGTGTCAAGCAAACTATCCGCCTATTAGAAGTGTCCATCTATTAGAGGGTTTAAAAATTAATGTTAAATAAAAACTAAATAAACTGTTGAAATGTTAATTAATTTTACTTACAAACTTTGATAGTAATCGCTAATTTTAGGTTGCTTACAACTGAACTTTGTCATCGAAATTGGAACCCAAAACATCAAAGGAACGGACAAAGCTTTCCTTACTGATCTAGGAAAATCTATCCAAGTCGCATTAGAGTTAAAATAAGCAAAACCTGCACTGATATCTCTTGTCAGCTTTCTAAATAAGCGGAAAAGTAGAGGTAAACTTTAAAAAATTTTAAATTTTTGTCATAAATTTAATGTCCCTATCCGTCTTGTAAAGGTGTCCGCCTAATAGAGATATAAATTACATATAAAACAATTTGGGGAATTAGAAACTGTCCACCTAAGAGAGATGTCCTCGTAAGAGAGGTATCCGCCATGGGAGGTTTCACAGTATTATGTTTAAAGAAGATTACACTCAAAAATCTCAAATATGCATAGAAGACAGAACTTTTAAGTTAACTTAGAACTACCTTGTCACTAGTTCACCCTATAACTATTCGGGTTTGAGATACATAAAATAATTATACGCGGTATACATACATCATACTGTTTAAATCTAAGGCTGCGTCCGATTCGTGGTTAATGTAGTCAAACCATGGCGGACCATCTGTCGGACGGTCGAGTGGTTACATTTTAAAATGCGACAACGGCGCCCATGGTCTGACCAGGGGCCTTATTCTCGAAACGAGGGAGAGGGTTCGTTTTGCGGGAGTGACGTCAAAATGACGTAGACTCTCGTATAAACCTATACAAACCTTTCGAGAAATGCGTCATTTTTACGTCATTTTAGGGAGCGATCGCTTCTCTCCAGTTCGAGAATAACCACCCAGGGGCCTTATTCTCGAAACGAGGGAGAGGGTTCGTTTTGCGGGAGTGACGTCAAAATGACGTAGATTCTCGAACTGGAGAGAAGCGATCGTTCCCGAAAATGACGTCAAAGTGACGCATTTCTCGAAAGGTTTGTATAGGTTTATACGAGAGCAAACGTCATTTTGACGTCACTCCCGCAAAACGAACCCTCTCCCTCGTTTCGAGAATAACCCTCCAGGGGGGTTATTCTCGAACTGGAGAGAAGTGATCGTTCCCGAAAATGACGCATTTCTCGAAAGGTTTGTATAGTTTTATACGAGAGTCTACGTTAATTTGACGTCACTCCTGCAAAACGAACCCTCTCCCTCGTTTCGAGAATAAAGCCCCTGGAATCTGACAATGAATCGGACGAATTCGCCTATGTTTGACAACGAGTCGGACGCAGCCTAAATATGGAATTTTTAAATTTTTAAAACAAAGTTTGGAACCAATTTTAGGATCTTTTGTAGTAGGAGCAACGTAAGTGCTTTAGGTTAATCAATTCATACAATAAGTACGTAAATTAGGTATTAAAAATCCAAATCAAATTTCTCTTTTTTACAAAAAAAATTAATTTGTTCTGCTTTTTTGTTGTTCTTTTGTTTGTTTTCATGAGACGCTACTGTAAAAGGCGAGTTGTTTACCATTTTCATTATTCTCCAGTCCAGATCAATACTTAACGGAGACAGTGAAAGGACAGTCACATTCAAAAAATTCGAACATTTAAATATTCTCATATTCGTATGCTTCGTATGCGATTCTTTTACACCTAAAAAAGTTAGAATAACGGAAGGAAATAAATTGGAAACAGTAAACAGAGGAGTAAGACGTGCCAGCCATTTGTCACCACACTTCTTAATACACCCTCAATCTCCGGAGTAGAGACTGTGTGAATAACAATGGGTGTTATCTACTTATCCGTTGTTGAGAAATGAGCGATTTCAAAAATATTTGGTGAAGTACTTTATACAAAACAGAAAAAAAATTCAAGAATCTACAATGACATCACAAATTATTTCAACCCACGTGACCAATTTATATTAGGTTTTGTTTCCTTAGAAGTGGCAACACTGAGAAAAGTGAAATCGCTGTTTCAAATTGGCGTGTATTTTATCAATTGACTTTGCTGGTTGTGGATGTTCTGTTGCGTTTAACCAAGCATTTCCAGGCGCCAATGTTTTGTAAATCACAGGCAACGATTTAACACAAAGCACTGAATTGTTACCAACAGAGTACAATGTGTTGCCTATACGGCGAAGTCATTTTTTATGTCCCCGTATTTTAATTATGTACTTACCTGGAACTTTAGAACAAACGTTCCAGGATATTCAGTCCTTAGACTACCTACTTGTAAAATGACTAACATCCATTACCATAAATATTTTATATCACAAATTCTTTAAAACGGACACTAAATATGCATACTACCACTTAACGTTTCGCTATCGTTTGACAGCTTCTGACGAAGCGACTATGTGAAAAATGTAGTCAAGGAAAAAGAAAAAATTTAAATGATAAAATTAAGTAAGTACACCAGATTTAATTATTATTAAAAAAAACTGTTCCTCTTGTACGAGTAAGTATGGATGAGACTTTCAAATACATATACAGTGTGTGGCATTTAAAATGTTTCTTTGATAACGCTGTTCTTCATGAATATATGGAAAAATCTTTTATACAAAAGTTTCATCTTTTCAAGCTTGCATAATTTAAAATAATTTTGAAATATGCAAAATGTCTCTATTTGTCTGTACAATATGTAACTTCGTTATTTTAAATGAAATACCTTAAGTTTTATAACGAAATTTTATTTGTCTTCCGTGAATTGTATTTAATTAAATGTGCATAAATACATGTTAACTAAATTAATTGAGTTTGTTTTTTTGAGCTTCATAAAAAGTATTTTTGTCTTAATGAAAGACCTCGCCTTCTTTGTCACAATATTACATTGACACACCCTGTTCGCATTTATAACACTTTCTACTTTTCAAGAAAATTGTTTTTACATTTATACAACTTTGTCTGGTGGAGACATATCTAGTACATCACTATAGCAGGTTTATCTTAAAAATTTGATTAAACTTTCTCTTTCGTGATTTAGGCCTGTTATATGCTATGTCCAGCATTATTTTGTAATGAAGCTATGATTCCTTAAAACTTTATGACGACCCTTTCTTTTTACCACAGACCCACCCAATGTTCGTTTAGAAGCCAGAAATATTAAAAAAAAATCTGAAGCAACTTGACGTTTATTAAGAAAAATTAGAAAAGACACAATCCTTCCTTTACTTACTTCATCAAGAATAACATACTCTCCTGATTTCAGGAAGAGAATTTGTTTATCTTATATTTGTAGTTGATTGGGAGTACCATAAACCCTGGTTTAAGAAGCTGAAAAAGAATCTTGGCGATTTTTAAGAAAGAAAATAGAAATTGGACTATTTTATGCTTTTCTACAAGTGGTGGAGAATACTAAAGAACAAAAAACCAAAAATAAAACAAGTCAAAACCTTAAATCGACAACACCATCAGTTTTTACAAATGTCTTCACATTTAAAATATGAGCTCCGGTTGACTCGGACATTAATTCTTTTTCCGACATTTTGTCCTTCGTTATTTTTTTAAGTCATTGCGAGCGAAAATAAAAAGGAAGATGAAGAGCTATTCTTAATGATTCCATTTCAAAAGAAAGAAATAAATAAATAATACTACAAATACACTTTTATTATTGTACTTTTACATACATTAAATGCGAAAATAAATTATTTAAATAAACGATGTGTATAAGGCAACTTCTAAAGCAACTGCGAATTTTTCAGTCAATCTTCGGAATTATGAAATCATCCCAGCTACCATCGATACAAAAGCGCCTAAATTAAGCTGCTTTTAGGCCAATATAAATATGTTTATATAAAAAAATATCAGCGTATGGTAATGTGGCGCTGCGATATTTAAGTACTTGTCTTCATCTTCAGTATGCACCGATTAGAGTGAGTAAACAATACTCAAAGTTACCAGATGTGTCTCCCTGAAATATTCAACAAATTATTGTAAGATTTAGACCATATAAGTTGGTAATAAAAATCTTACGGCCAAAGCATCTGCTAAAGACTCTTCATACTGCTGCATGTAAATATCTTTAATGTTCCCCAAATCGATTTCACAACGTGTCGTAATGATTCTGATGACCTTAGCATCATCCGTCCCAAAACCGGAAATAGCATCGTGCAGGCATTTGGCAAAATACAGTGGCTTATTCCTTATTGATCTAACCACCGCGAGGAAGGCCTCTTCGGAATTGCCAGAGAACTCGCTTTTGATGGTGTCCTCAATGTCACAACCAGCCAACTTTTCGTACTCCTTGAAAATCAACTGGAGCTGGGCGTAATTGCGCTGGCACAGGATCATGTTGAAGGTGGATTCGTCTGTTCCCCAGTTGTTTTCTCCTTAAAGAAAAAACACTAAAGAGTTCATGCACGTAACAGATGGAAAAGGATAACAAGTTGAAATGATACGATAAAAGAGTTTATCGTCACTATTGTTCTGAAGTTGAAGAAACATTTACCTGCTTCCAAGAGTTTTTGGGCATCTTCAGCTGCCTCACTAGGATCTTTGGTCATACTGTCGTCCCTATTGGCATTACACAGTGATATCATTAAACGCCTGAATGTTCCGGAAGTGTCGGATTTTAATTCATCTTCTAAGCTAGTCCCATATTCTAAAATTTAAAACGTGCAAAGATTTTCTTAATTTTACGAAACGAATGATGCTCACCGGCTTCATACACTTCGCGTACTGTTTGGATTTGTTCGTTGGTCATGGTGCAGAAGACTTCGATGAGGGCCTCTTCATCTGTGCCCGCACCGCTCAAAGCATTGTTGATGTGTTTCGCGTATAACTGTGCCAGAGGGGTCAACAAAGCTTTCAGAACTTTTTCCAAATTGTCGGAGACCTCGCTTTTTAAGTCTTCCACTAGATCCTGGAATGAAAATCATCTGTCAAGACTATGTTATTTCTTGATAAAGCAATGATATTTACTTTGCCGAAAAGGGTTTTGAATTGGTCAGCAATTTCCAAACGCTGCGCTCCTGTCCTTCTGGCTAAGACATCGATGAGAGCTCTTTCATCAGTTCCCATACCCTTCATTGCTGCCCTTAGGGTTTCGGCGTCAGCGACTGCATCGAATGGAACAGCAGGGAAAACAGTTGGAGTCTACCAAAAAAAAATGCAAAATTCTATAAAATTAAGCATTAAACAAACAAAAAAAGAAGTCAAAGTAATTCCGGTTGTATAATTTGTAGGCTCTTTTATAAGTGCGAGAAAGTTCTATTGAGAACAACGTCCATTTTTTACTTCCCTCCTAATAAGTGCAAAGGACTAGATTAATTCAAAATAATAATAATAAATAAAACACGTCTTTCTTTTTATCTATCATTATTAGTGTAAACGTTTCATGACTTCGTGAGCTTAGAAACGCGAAAAAATTCAATTAAGAAATGAGCATATTTTTCACTTGACCATGTCTCGCCCTTAATACATTAATGAAAAGAATGAAAATGGCACACCTTGAGTTCCCTCTCAAATAAATAAAGCACCCCCTGTTTTTCGATGTGAAAATGCCAGTGATTTAGAAAAAGTTGTCTTCGCGTGGCTTCTCCCTCGTCTTTGTTTATACATGCTTCGTAAATAGGTCAATCGATAAACGGTTCTAGGAATATTTCGACAATATTTGCTTGTGTTTGATTAATCAATTTTGGAGGAATTACGTTTCATGCATTAGACTTTTTCACTTGGGGTTACTTATAATTTAAATTAACGTGTTTGGGTAAATTAAAATGATGTAAGTGTAAGAAAATAGAGCATAATGAAATTAAGTACCAGTCATTAGGTCTTCAAGGCTTGCAACTTTGCTTTACAATGGGAAAAAAAGGTACAGGTGCAAAGAGTGTGAAAGGAGAGCACTCTAAAATAATTTTTTTAATGTAGAACGTGGTTAATTTATTTGATTAAATTTCGACTAAATTTTTTTTAAATTCTAGAGATAAATGATTTTTTTAAATATTAATTAAAAAATATAAGAAAATGAAATTGTTCTAGAATTAATATTTTATAAAAGCTATTTATTATAGTCAAAAATTATTTCGCGTGTTATTGAAAAAAGTTTCTTATTCGAAGTTTTGACATCTACCGAGCTTTCGACAATTTCCGAGTCCCACGTGACCAAATTACCTGCCTTTCTTCTATAGATGTTGTAGACATCATCATAATTACATAATTACTGAAATAATTTTATGGTGAAGATTTTTTCATACGACAACAAATAATCCCTTTATGTAAATAGCGCAGTTGTGCAACCTTGGTTTGTTTATTAATATTATATTTCATACGTTCGTAACTTGCAGGTGTACAATCTTGATCTTGTTGACCAATAACATGTGTATATAAGAGTAATTGTCACCTTCCTACGGTACTCTTGGTAGAACTCTTGTGATGTTCACATGTATAAAATAAGTCTCGATAAAGTTTGTACTTATCAATTAATTAACTTATTATACTGGATGTTTTTGAAAATTGTACCGATATTTTCACTGACGATAGTACTCTTTAAATAGATCCTAAATACCTAAACTTCCTTTATACAAAAGTTACTGGTATCAGAGATACACAATATATTGTTTTTGTTTGAGAGCCACAATAAATCGTAAGCAAAAAATTCCACGGCCCTTATTTACTGACCGGATCAAACCAAACTTTCTCACACGCAAGTTAAACCCTCCAGGTACCAACCTATGGGGCCTAGATCCCAGGAAAATGCGTTTTCTCGAGATATGATTTTTTGAAAATTATGAAATTTGTAAGCATTTTTTTCGGAATTTTTTACGGTACCTGGGGGGGTTCGAATCGAATTGAGCTGCACGTCATCGTCGGCAGAAAATGACGAGGAACGCGATGCCGCCGCGCGTTTGAAGATCTGACCATCCGGAGCGCCCCTACAGCACCGGACTCCCGGAAAAGGGTTGGACGACAATAAATTGTGTATCACTCGGTCGCGAAATATAACTCACAGCTAGTTTTTTTTTATATATTTTAATAATATACGCGTTCTTCAGAATATCTCGATTTTTGTTTAACTCAGAGAAAAAAAAAACATAAGAATTCCTTCCTTGTGTGATTTTTAATGCTCTTTCTAAATCTATGACTATTTTTTGAAAATATTTAACTTGGAAAAGGTCAAACTACATTACCGGATTAATTAACTTTCTTGAAGAAATGTCAAATTCATAAACTAAACTGATCATGATGCAGTTCGGAAACGGTTGATTTGCGGACCTATGTACAGTTGCGGACAGAAAATTTCGGATATCACTGTCATTCCACTGACGTAAAAGTTAAGAAATTCCTATATGTATACGTTAGATGAGTGACAGTGACATCCGAAATTTTTTGTCCGCAACCGTACAACATTGAGACTTTCTTTAACTTGTTCTCGACCGTACTACAAGCCCTGTAAATATTTAAACGTTGTTTTGGAACACCCAGTAGATTATAGGATCTTCAGTTTTTAACTCATTAACCCATTCAAAAGTCCTTCTTTTCATATCTTATTAATTCAACTGCAAAAATCATTGTTTGTTTAATTCAGCTTCATATTGTTTTACCCACGCCGCCGATAATTCTATTTTTCCTTTATAGATAGAGTGAAGACATAAAGTGGCGGTTTAGTTGATTAATGGCGGCCTAAATAGCTAACCAAACAAAAGTGAATTGTTGTCTTTATAAATGGATTTAGATGCTTTGATTGGTTAATTTTCCAAACTGCCAACTGCCGCTCTTTCTATAAATGCTCTACTGTTGTTATAATGGACTCGCCATCTAGCGTCTCGATTATTCTAGAACTTTCCAGAAGCGAACTCTAAATGGGCATATACATGGTCAAGTATGCCTTCGCGCCTAACTGATCGTTTTGAGGCTCGGAGGTAAGTGCGAATGTGTGTACGCTGAACTCATGGTGCGGTCCTGGCCTAAATGAATCTATCATACTTGCTCGCAGACTTGCCTCTCAAGCAAGCGCGAAGGGTTGCCTAATCGTGTGTATGCCCATTAACGTTAGGTCGCACAAGAGTTGACTCGAAGGTTTTAGAGAGGTGAAATTTGTATAAAAATCGCTTTGCAAGCGATAGATGTGCATCAAAATGCGCATAAATTAACTAAAAAAGTTAATTTATATGCCACGATTAATTATTTTATTTACCTTATTAGTAAACTTAAATTTTATGAATGTTTTGCTATAAGCTGCGCTGCGTTTTATTTTATTTTTTGTCGGGGAAACTACATGACGTTCTCGCCGTTGCATTTTGTTTCATCAAAAGTAGACAGGCGTTCTCTCTTTGCTAAAATAAAAAAAATGCTGCAAGGAAAAGCCTCAAGCAACTAAACGATTTTTTAAATATCTTAATTGAATTATTTGGAAACAGGAATCAAGATAAAGTATTAATTATTATACTGGTGTTTAGCTGGACATATTTGAAAATCGCCACAAGACGCGATCAAATTTCCGAGAAATCGCTTAAACACATCGGTTTCTTACAAAAATGTAAAACAAACAATCCATCGCTGAGATCTTTTTAACTTTAATTAAAGAACTAGAGGATCGCAATCTGATATGTAAAACAATAAAACTTTATTGAATGCAGAGTGGAATGCATGAATTTTCATTCGTTTTCGTGATTTTGGATACAATTTTCAACTGCAGTTTTCTCGAAAACTCTTAACTTTTAGTTTTTTTTTTTTTATCTGTGGTGATTGCCCATCGGGGTCCTAAGTCGAAGACTTGTCAGGACCTCAGGAGCGGGAGTGTATTTGAGTGTGTGTAAAGTGTTCCTTGGCTTTGTTACTTCCAACCTTCTCGCCGTTTAAGGGGAAGCAGTGTCGAATTTTATCCCCAACACTGTAGGGTGCCTGAAGTCGATACCGATCACCCCCGAGAAAAATCCCGAATGCGCTTCGAACTGATGACCATGCGATTGCAACTTACCACTTGGACCGTTCAGGCGTAAGAACATATTAGCTCAATCGTTTCCATTTGTGGTGATATATTACAGGTTTCAAGCTTGTCACAAATATTGAAGTCACCCTGTATATTTATTTTGACATTCTGAGAGGGAACAAAACGGCAGCAACAAAAATTAAGTTTTAATAATTAATTAATGTAATAATTCAGGTTTTTCTCGACACAATTATGGTTTTGCCAAAAGCATATAGGCAAGGACATTCATATAAAAGATGAATAAATAAGATCTTTGTGCACATCATTTAAAAAACATACTTATAAGTTTTTGTTTTTCTAAATAAATTTTCTTAAAAAAAAACGAATTCGATTCACACACCGGTTGCGCTCAGTATATTTGCATCTTCTTTTCATCTCATGTAATAACATGAGATGAAGATATTCTGAGTGCCTACTAGTGCGGTCAATCGAAACGCTATAGCGATATAACCGAATGTCCAGATCAAATGATCAAAAGCATCGCAAACATTACAAGCAATGTATGAGATTAATAGTCATGGACAAATAGAGGTACATGCCTCATCAAGACGATTATATAAAAAAAAAGACGAATTACTAAGGCAGAAGCAGTTCTGGTTTTCATTAAAAATATCGAAAATTTGTTTCAAGGCGGTTTTGATTGCAATGAATTGTTCGAACATCCTCTGGACGGCTGTTTCGACTTTCGACCGTATTTGGGGCTTATTCAGCAGAAGAGTAACTTTGACAACAAGCTTGTGTAGAATGATTCATTACGCAGCAAACTATTTGTCAACTCTCACACAATGTTAGGTCAAAAATCGGCCGCAGGATGTCGTGACCTAAACTATTGATTAAAAATATAATTAGGATATAAATAGGGTCATATTAAAAACTAGTGAGGACAAACAATGTAAGATTTATAAAAAGTGAGCAAATAAAAATCAGATTAGAGTAGGCAGTGCAAAGAAAATGTATGCCTGTGATTAACTGAATTAATTAATGTAATGCATTCATGGACTGTCAAATTTATTGACTTTTTATTTAATCGCAGATATACATTTTCTTTGCACCGCCTGCTCTAATTTGATTTTTATTTGCTCACAAGTTATGAATTTATGAATTTTTTCAATAGGTAAACCTGCATGTACCGAAACAAGTATGAGAGGTAATTTACAAAAAATAAAAGAAAGAAGGAATATCATCGTCGTTACCATTTCAAATTTAAACATTTTATTTATATACCTACTATCACGAATTGCATCAAATACATATTTCCAAAATCTTCATCTCTAAGAAAGCTTAAATTTCCCTCTCGACTAAACCATTATTTGTATATTGTACTTAATTTAATATTAATCAAATCTTTCAAAAAATGTTTATAATTAGTTATTATTTTTTTTAATACAACGACTCATATTATCATTTCCGTTAGTTTACATTTTATTTTTATGATAATTTCTATTAAACCGCAAGCCTCTTTTGAAACTGTACCTATAAAACGTAACATGATTTATTGTGGATAGATACTGTTACATTCTTCCGCTTACACAGTTGTAATTCAAGTGAAACGGTGACTCACAACCTTGTGAGCACTAATCTCGTGAACAGAATTTTTAAAACATAAAACTATACAGAAATTAAAAGATAAAATCCTTGGGTTTTTAGGTCGAGATAACAAAGACAATTTAATCAATCAAGCTATGTATAAGACTAATTAGATTTCATTACAATTGCCTTATTAAAAGGTTTTTAAATTAAAAAATGATTCTTAATTATTTTAACAAAATTTGTCTTTCGACTATCATACTAAGTTGCAAAATCTATTCCCAAAAAGTGCCCGATCCTCGCAAAGTTCCAAAATCTATCCCCGATTTTTGCCACATAGTTTATATTAACTCTTTTCTCTTTATCATATTCTTCTTTCTGATTGCCTTGTCAATTTATCTAAATTGGGATTGTCGTGAATCATTAACACTAATCCATGCTGTTTGTTTTCTTTTGGTACGGTGGTATTCGTATTGGCACTAGGCGTACTTAAAATGTGGCCATCCTTCTTTCAAAGATTTTGAAGCAGGACTTCTAAAAAATTGATCTTTATGGTGTTTTTATTTTCAATATGTACCCTGTCCGGGTTATCATAAAATACCATAAAAATATTTTAACATGATATTCCATATATTTCATTTTTAGTTAGAAATGTATGCGCACTTCTTGCGCGCACTTGTTTTAAATTCCCGCCTTTTTTCAAGTTTGAGAGAAACAAACAGTATGTACTTATATAAATTTATATCACTTAAGCTATTTTAAAAATTTGAAAATATGACTGTTTACGGTAGGGGGCTTATGCACACTCGTAACCAAGTAAATCGTTACGATTCGAAGGACATGTGACCCTTAGCGGCAATATGCGTGAGGAGTGAGGAGACGATAGCCGTTATTTCCATTGCAGGGCAATAAGAACGAGGTTAGCATACAGGGGTAACGATTTTAATGGCCACGACTGTACGTAGTTTTGGTTAAAATGTTGTCTCTTGAAAACGAGTTTTAAAAAATTGCATATCTGTCCCGATATAATGCTGCAACTTTTTGTTTGAGCCAGTATCTATATTAAAAATTATAAAAAGGTCCTTTTTATTCTGCATTCGTAATTAGTCAATACGAAGCACAAATATGTATGTAAATTATGATGCAAATGTTAAAAATAAATATTGCGATCATGTTATACATTGACGCGAACATTTGTAATCAGCAATAGTTCAAGGATTACCGAATTGTTGCATATTTTTTACACGATATGTTAAGGCTTATGAGTTAAAGAACCATGTAAAAGAAACCAGAAGAGTTGGTTTTGGTGATAATAACCGGCGACATGACACTGTTTATCATTAGTGAATAGGTATTTAAGACAGAAATCCTGCTAATCTTATCACAGCAACTGTAATTAATTAAAATTTTGCGGCGTTCGATTATAATAATTTTTGTAATTTACACTTCCACATAAAAAGTTATCCTAATTATTCTTGAATTATCTTTATTCATACCTGTTCAAAGTGGCTCATTTTCGTTTTGTCTTCGACTTCTTTTCAACAACACAGTCACGCCTATGCTTACGTGCAAAAAATTGCGGACTTAGCGCGTTCTTTCACAACGGTTTCGAACTGACTGACTAATTTTAATTTTGCACTGGCGAATATATTGCAAGGATGAATGAATCAAGTCGATGATCACATTCCCTGACGGCGAGTAGAAGAGGGATTCGGTCAAGGACAGATTTCTTCATGTGTTAAAATTCGTGTTACGCAAGCGACGTGGAAATAGAATCGAAAGAGCATTGACGACGTTGTCGATGACGACGTTGATTTAATCAGCGTCTTTAAGTTATTTCAGTATTATTTCTTTGTTAACGGTGAATGAGAAAAAAGGATGGAGTTATGCTTCTTATGTCTGATGATGATGCAACACCAGACGCATTTTATTTATGACGCAGAACTCTTCTCTTATGAAAAATACTTTATCTTCATTAACGCACAGAAAGAGTTGTCAAATCCTATAAGGCCCGATTTTATAAACACAAAGTAAGGACAGAATATACTTTAACATTCTTCCATATCTACGTCACGTTATTCTAACAATACTGTTATAGTCAGTTTATCCGACGAATGTAAAACCGGGCCTTTATCTTCAACTTTAAAACTGATCATTTAAACGATAATGAGTAATACTTATTAAGATACGTTAAAGTAAATAAACCACGCGATAAAGACCCCGAGCGAGTGAGAATCTCGCCCACGCAAGTAACGGAGCCGGTTCGAAAACATCTGGAAATCCCTTGAGGGTAGGCAACTTAACTCACTCCAGTGACCTAAATGAGCGGGATCAAAAGGCGGACTCGCACAGATGCCGCAACCTCGCAGTCGTAAATTATAAAAGGGAGTCGGATTTTGAAATTGTAAACAATACGGTTCCGCAGGGAGAGAGATTCAAAAAATTAATTAGCGTTCACCCAGTCAATTTCGTAAACGTTTGCGATTCCATTTTTCACATTCATGTAATTTTTGTAAAATCTTCGCCGAAACTTTTTCATGAACAGAAGGAGTCGTCTAGTTCCAAAACCGGCCATCTCCAAAAATTCATGAAATTGCTTTCATGTCAAAAAAATATTCTTCCGACACTTTTACACTTTGCATTAAAAAGGTTTGAATCTAAACCGGCTATAACACATGTTATTTAAGCATCAGAAACGTCGATTCGTTCCAAAAGCGGCTATCTCTACAGATGTTCATTTCAAAAGCGGCTATCTTCGCAGGTGTTCCGGTGTTCGTTCCAGAAATGCCCGTCAATGGTGAAGGTGGTGCTACAGTAAGTCGGATCCAAGGTTACTAAAGAGAGAAGGTCACCTGGTAACTCGTGGAGTGACGCATCATCCAGTAGGCCATCTATTTGTGTAAATGCATTAAATGGGCCTACTGAGTGACGTTGTGATGACGTTGAAAGTTACCAGGCAACCTTGTCTCTTTAGTAACCTTGAGTCTGATCCACGTTTTTAGAGGTTATGAGTTTGTAAGCTTGTAATCTATCGCAGTGGCGCACCCAGAAATTTGTCTTGGAGGGGGCTTAAAAATAATAGGTCTGTTCCATTCGTCAGGATTTCGAGTTTTGAACCGTTCAAAATCGCACTGAGCATGAGCAGTGCACAAAATTGGATATAAATTTCATATTACGCATGATTCGAACGGTTCAGAATTTGAAATTCTGTCAAATGGAATAGACCTAATAACACGGTACAACAAAAATTAAAAAAAATAAAAACCCGTCAGGTTTCTCAACTGTTTTTAATGTTTTTGGGGTCGCTGAATACGAATCTGCAAACAGTTTTCTCGGGTCACCTCAGGTTCTCGTTGTAGACATCAATAAAGAAGTCAATGAAACAGTACACGAAAGACAAAAAAAAAGAAAAACCTGTCGGGTTTCTCAACTGTTTTTTATGTTTTTGGAATCACTGAATACGAATCTGCAAACAGTTTTTTGGTACACCTTAGGTGCTCGCTCTAGAAGACAAAGAACTCGTTTGTCTTCAGTATACTGTTTCTTCGACTTTTTATTGGCGTCTAAAGCGAGAACCTGAGGTGACCCGAAAAAACTGTTTATAGATTCGTATTCAGCGACCTCAAAAATATTAAAAATAGTTGAGAAACCTGATGGGTTTTTCTTTCTTTTTATCTTTAGTATACTGCTTCATTGACTTCTTTTCTGGTGCCTAGAACGAGAACCTGAGGTGACCCGAAAAAACTGTTTGCAGATTCGTATTCAGCGACCCCAAAAACATTAAAAACAGTCGAGAAACCTGACGGGCTTTTTTGACTGTTGGACAGTGTAATTGTAAAAATCACGTAAGAGTATACAAGGATATATTAAATAATAAAGATACATAATATGAACTTATACCGAACTAACGTTACCAAATGAAATTAAGTCGGCGTGCTCTTTTTCTTGCAAAATTGAAATTATTTATTAAATTCTAGTACCACATAGCTGCCTCTGGGGGGAGCTTTAGCCCCCCTAGTCCCCCCCCCCTCCGTGAGTGCGCCACTGATCTGTCGGTTAGTAAAAATGGATTGTAAAATTAATCAGGTTTCTGATCCGTTTTTGTTTTTTGTTATGTTTTGTTTAATACATACATATTTAGCCGAAAATCTATCTCTTGCACTTATTTACTTCTTTTCACTATTGATAGGCAGTCAAATAAATGAATTCTAAACGATATTTTGTTCCATAATCGTCCATCTCCGTTCCAGTTGGTTCCAAAACCGGTCTCATTCAAAGTTTGTTCCAAAACCGGCCAAATCCAAAATAAAAAATTTGCAGGTGCTTTGGATTAAAATCGATGCAATCAAATTTTAGGTTATCGAATTCTACTCACTAAGTACTTTTATTTTTGCTTAATCTAAAATTTGTTCGTTCAACGGCCTTTGCGGTAAATGTGTTTCTCTTCTCCTGAAAAAAAATGCTACTTGGAGATGGCCGGTTTTGGAACTAGACTACTATTTAGTGTCCCCCTTATTATTTTATTTTTATATCTTTGTTCAAATTTAAAAATTGACATTTTTGCTTTTTCTTTATCGTCGATCCCTTTTTGCGAGTGGTTATTCCACTTTAAATATGTATTCCTGGTGTGGGTGATGTGATAGTGTACGAAAAGAAGACCCTTCGCCTAGAGCCCTATAAATAGAAAAGCACTAAAAGGGAAAGCTGTAAAGAGGTCTTCTGCTGCTGAGCCCTCGAACTACCCTATCAGGAAACCATCTCATGTACTGTCTGGATTTTTTTGACTTAAACACCGATTTTTGACCCCTATTTAAAGCGTGTTTTTATAATACATTCCTTACGGAGAGTCCGGAAGAACATCCCTCCGATTTCTTAATAAATGACCATGTAATTAAAATAAGCATTAATTTTTTTATTATAAAACGACTGAAAAGGAGAAATTATTAAACGCCTTAAATGTTTTTAGACTGCCTGAGGGTCGGTACTTTCGTCACTGATTAACTTTAATCTTTGATTTATTTCCATAGAAACAATTGTGCTGACGATTGTAAGCTTGGGAATAAACCAAAGGTTAAAGTTGATGAAAGTACCGGCCCTAAAAGTGTGCCTATTTTTTAGATATTAACTGCCTATTTGCCTGCCTAATTCAGTCTTTTTAAGTGCCTAAAAATCCGGGCTCTAGTTATGGGTTACAGTTAGTGTAGACACAACGTATTTCGGCAAGTATGTTTCCATCTTCAGTAACAGGCACACTCACAAGTTAAAGATACTTTATGAAATCTTTAGTTGATTGGAACTAGATGATATTCTCCTCACCAAATTTCCAGTGGAAAATTGCATTGAAAATTTGGCATTATTGTACAATAGCGTATTTTGTAAACGATGCAAAAAAAAAATTAAACTCGACACTTAGGTAACAACTGTTGTTGTATGGTCCCTATATGACATTCTGTAGGTACCTATATTTTACAATAAATTGCATTAAAAGAAACTCATCGTAATATGATATTTTTGCAATTTGTTATACCAGGTGTTCCAAAAAATGGTGATTAAATTTTAAGAGCGTATTCCTTATATAAAATAATAAAAACTGCTCAAATTTGTAAACTTGCAAAATTTTTCTTAAGAAGGCAGGAACCCCTAAAGTTGCCATATTTAAATTCTTAAAATTGGAAAATCTCCTAGGCTACATTTTCATTCAATTTCGTGCCAGCACGAATTCGTAACACGAAAGTTTGACGTGTGCTTTCTTATGATACCATTTACATTGGCCAATGTAAATGGTATCATCACGTCAAACTTTCGTGTTACGAATTAATGCTGGCACGAAATTGAATGTAAATGTAGCTCTAAATTGTCTGAGCTTCTGATTTGGATTTTGCTAGCGATTGGCTAAAGTTCTAGTTCAGTCGCGTAGTTTTAACATCAAATGACTCCATAGATACGTAAATAGTGAAATGATATTGAAAGAGGAACTGCTTTTTTTGATATTATAAAAATTTACAATTAACAAGTGTCAAACAATTATTGTAAAATAAAATTTTCTATGAATAAACTTTTATACAGTGTGATCCTTGAATAGACCGACCAAAAATACCGACGGAAGAAGCGACTTTCCAGAATTTGGAAAAAATGTTAGAAAATTCTATGCAATTTACAATTAATTATAAAAATTTAAGAATAGACAGTGGTTTTACAAATATTCTGTAGATTTCCTGACGGGTTGTCTACAGTGTGTTCAATTTGAACCGTTCGTCATTGCTAACTTTCTCATTTTTAAAAATAGAAAATCGGCTAAATTAGCAAAGATTCTCTAATTTTTATGCTATTCTGAATTTTTAATGAAAAAATAATTGCACTGCTAGTTGTCAAAATATTTGTACAATCGTATTTTTTTTTTAAACGGACAGTAGGTACTTCAAGTTATTTCTATAAGTTCAAATAATTTTTTAGTAATACTCACTCATTTTTAAGCTATTTAATTCTAATCTGACAAAAGGGGTTTCTTGGGTTGTCAAATCTAAAAAATTGTTTATTTTTTACGTCATGTTTGAATCACACTAACTTATCGGTTGACAATCTTGAAGAAGCCGTCAACTAATGCGTGAAATGTGGATAAATAGGTGCTTTCTTTCGTTTGATCCAAACGCAACATAACGCGTTTAGATTCAAAGATGGACGATGCTCTCTTGCAAATGGATCTTCGTGAAATGTCAATCCCGATCGGTAATCCCATTTCCCCTTTCAATCTTCCAATTTTACGATCCATTTGGATTGAAATGCATTCAGATCCAGAGCGGCTAACGAAAAAGTGATTTTAAACTCTGCAAAGAAGTAATTAACAAATTTATTACACACCTATATTTATACCATTTTTTATAGTTTTGTTTTTTTGTAAATTTCAGTTTAGCGCCTTCTGAGGCCCTATTTTCGCAATTTTCGCAGAAAGTTCGATGAAATAGTAGAAAAAATAAACATTTAAATTGATACCTACATGTGTAAGACCGCAAAAAAATTAAATATACAGGCTGTGCCAGAAATAAAATACATATAAAGCTTCAGGTATTTCTTTTCAACATTCCATAAGGGTCCCAAAAATGACAGAATTAATTATCCAAGTTTGACAGTTTCAGCATACGAGACAAAATACGAGGTAAAAAGAAATTGGTAAAGTTGACAACGTTGTTTAGGTATGTATGCAGTTAATTCGATTTACAGAAGGGCTTCGGACTAAACAAATATCAAATATCTAGTTGTAAATGCAACGCCTAAATTAAATATTTATCTTACTGTAATCTGCTTTGCTATTTTTAACAATAACCCAAAAAGCAATCGTGGGACGGCGAAGTGTGGTTTAATTATGTTCTGTTAATGATAGAGACTTGCTTACTGATAATATTTTCCATTCCGTTTTCAGCCGTTTACTTCGCAGTTTTCTGTTAAACGTGCTATATTTGGAAGGTTCGTACAAGAAAAGTATACTACTCTGGGAAACGTTTTTTGCGGTTTTAGAATGAAGAAATATAGAGGAATACGTTTACCTGAAGCTTTATATGCACTTCTGGAACACGTGGTATATATTTTGCTCTTTCTGTTAAAAAAAAACATTAAAAGCTTAATCATGAATCATCGGCAACAGGAGATCTAGGAGGGGTATAAGAGTGGTGACTCGTGACTTCCACAAATAGCACAAATTAGTTATCCTCATATCCTTTTGTATTTGATAAATTTTTTATATTTTTTAACAAAATTTATTTTAATTTTATAACTTTTTAATTTATGTACATCTTTGATCATCATCAACATCAAAAACTTTGTAGATCTTATTGTACATTATTGTAATAAAAACTATGTAACATTATAACTTTTTTGCTTTTACTTTCCTTTTGTTTAATATATGCCTTTATCTTAGAACTCTTGTATTTCCTAATTTTTTTTATTGTTTTCAACGTAAAGAATGGTTTACTGATGACCAACCACAACTAAGAACTTATTTGTGAACTAAATAGATTTTTTAAACTATGTAATCCATAAATAAAAGAAAGTCAAATATAAGAAAACATTTAATGTTCAGTAATAAGTGAAATACAAAATATATAAAATTTCATATTCAATTCAAAAATAGCTAATATAAAGCCTTTCATATGAAATTTTGAATGTACAGCAAAATATAATTTTTATAAAAATTTTCAACAGTCTCCATAAACGCAAAAGTCTCCGTACAAAAAACGATCCAAGAAAACAATTTGTACTCCAAAAAAAAAAAAAAAAAAACGATAAATTACCGTCTTTGCACAGAGTTCACATTTCAAGTACTAATCACAATGAGGAATCAGTGAAAACTAACAAAGTTATTTATTTCCAACAATATACAACTAAGACTAAGAAAATACAAGCAACGGATAATCATAAGACGTAGGACTCTAAAGAAAATTATCTTCGAAAAAAGAAAACTGCAATCCTCGCACTGATAGTTATAAGAAGTATTAATCGTAGGTAACGTAAGGTTAAATATTCTCAAATGTATGAAAAGACAAAGACTTTTGAATCAGACATTCAGTTCAAGATCATCCAATAACGGATGCAAATCAAAATGGTGCCTTCTTAAATACCGAGATAAACTGTAAGACGATAAAGAAAAAATTGCTTTAGCACCAGCAAACGCATCAATAACTTCACACAGCTGTGACATTGGTTGTTTCAATTCTAGATATAGGCTCCATGATTTTCACGCACAGATTAGATTCTGAATCTGGTCCAATTTTTAAATTTTGCAGAATCTCAATCACATTATCTACGATGATAGGACTTTTCTCCTCAGGATTTACTTTGGACGATTTTTCATTCGGCTTAGCGTAGTGCAGGTAACAGAAACCTTTGTAGCCCCTCCAGGTTATATCATTCGGTTTTATTCCACGCTCAATCAAAGCATTTTTTAAGTCACGCACACGCACATTTTTCTCTATGTTACTGACCATTAATGAGAAATCTATTTGACGCTTATTCCTACGAAACTGCTGACGATAACCACGAACGTTTCTTCTAGTTGGTGTTTTAGGAGTATTATTTTCTCCTACGCTCTGCAAAAAAAAGCCATGAATTATTTATTATCATATTTCATATTTCTTATCATTATTAGTTTAATAAATTTTGTAATTTATTTATTTTTATAAATAGAAACTATAGTTTTGAATAAAATATATGTGTAATTTGTATTTTAACTTTTATAATTTTATTTTTGTAAATATGTATGTACCAATAGCGATTTCTATTCACTGCTTTAGAGCACTCTCAGAGTATCTCTCCATCTTATCTTATTACCTAAGGTTAAAACAAGATGAGAATACTCTGAGACTACTCTAGCTTTAGAATAATGTATTGAAACCGTCATAAGTTTTGATTATCATGAAAACAATTATTAAGATTTAAAGAATTTAAATAATACATGTACAAGCCACGAGCACAGAAAATGGGCCATGTCTTGAAGCTGAAATACCCAAAATCTGGTTGTGTGGTCGTACTTTTCGATTTCAGAAAATTGTAATCATCGTTGAAATGTCATTATTATGCTATTATGACATTATAACCTAAGCTATAATATGTACAACGTTTAGAAATGTTGCTTGAAGCAGGATACTATAAAAGAATATCCCGTTTTCTATGTTCGCGACTGTACAATGTATGGATTAAAATTATAAAATACAATGGAATAAGATTAGGAATCAACTTGTAAATAAGGCATAAAAGCGATTATGATTAATTAATAAAATTTAGAAATTGTACGATTAAGTACATAATGAAATGTATTCAATGTTACAATTAAATTCTTAAATTCAAATAAGATTAGAAATCAATTTGTAAATAAATAATTTACTTTAGATATGAAGTGGTAGAGCGTGCAATGTATTCGAATTCAAAAATTTTCTATGAACTCTGAATCATCTATCAAACTGCACTAATGCAGTTATCAGCCTTTAACTGATAAGGCAAAGGAAGTAAGCTAATAGAATAGTGATAACCTGATAACGCACGAAATTCCAGAAAACAAATTTGTAGACTTTCAATTCACGTAGTAATAATGATTTCTTTAAAAATTTAATAGAAATGCAATAAAATATTTTTGAAATATCCTGCAGCTCTGTAAGTATTAAAGAAAAGCATTAAATTAACAAAACCCAACACATCAAGTACAGCTTTGATTTCCAGTTTGAAACAAAATCCCTGGTTTCCACACTTATTAGAGATTTTAATTTTCTCCATAAATAAAAATTTGGAAAGTATTTCCTCAATTTCAATTTTGAAGTTGCCTTTTTCTTAAAGTTGCAAATTTAAGACTTGATAAGTTATCTACTGAAATGATGCAACCAATTCATACTACATATCAAAAACTGCTAGTAAAAAAAAAATGTGATAACATTGTTAACAAATTTGCAATGCACAAGTCATTCAGTAAACACTTGACATGATTAAAATAATCAAAAAAAAATAAAAAATACCAACCGTATCTCCATTTTCACTAGGTTTATCTTGGCTCTTTACGATTTTATGCCTGCGGAAGAACCTTCGCCTTTGGAATCTTCTCGGTCTTGCGTTCTCATTGTTTGCCACGTCTTCTCCTTGCGATTCAGAATTTTTAGTTTCAGATTGAGGACGTCTGCGTCGAAACTTACGATATCGGTTGAAACGAGGTCGAGATTCATACGCTTCAATGTCGGTGTCTACTTCCTTCAGAGTAGTATCCTTACCTTTTCTGCAAAGAACATAAAACGGATAAAACTAGGCCCGCTTAAAAATTACTGTAAATAAACATTTAATTTATTACCCTTCATGAATTTCTTTCAATGCTTTCAAAACTGGCATCAAGTTCAGTCTACGTTGTGAAAGTATGCTCCAAATAATGCCTTTTGGCCTGGGAAGCCGATTTTGTACTTTGATAATCTGTGTTGGAGTTAATATGTAATCTACAGGCACATCATATGGCTGGAATATCTCTTTAGGTAAAATGTCAAACACTTGCGAATCGTGGACTGTGGTAACCACTATTGTTTTATCCGTAACAGCATTCATTTCAAGCAATAAAGCAAACTCAAGGTCGGCATAACCTCTACCCTTTCCAATGCGATATCCTTCTTTTGACACAGCCACACTTCCCAGTACAAGCAAGTCTATGTTAACTTCATCGTTAATCCCAATGGTTTGCCCACTATATTCCAGTCCCCTTCGATTGACAGCATTTTTAATATCATTTTTCGTGGATCCTTCAGGTACTGTAATGTATTTAAGAAGACCTTCTTTCAAACGTGGTACAGGTACGTATAAGTTTTTCTGATTCTCCAGCACAAGTATTCTGGCAGATTCTTGCGGTTTATCAGGGTTAACTTCGATATATTTGACATTTTTGAATTCATCTAGTTCCAGAAGCTTCGTAGCAGCCTCTTCGCTGCCCTTGAAATTTGGAATCCTTCCGTAGACGGGGCGCGGGAAATTCGTGAGCTTGTTCTTCTCTAGGTAATCCCAGACCCTTTTTCTAAACGCCTGCTTGCTGACTTCATTGTCTTTTTCCTCTCCTACACGGGAAAAAGAATTTACAACAGTTTAAAGGTTAAGCAGATATCTACGAGGAAAAAATCATAACTCACCTTTGGAGTTGGATGAGTCCGACTGGTTGGGATTCTCGGTGGTTTCGGACTGGCTCATATTTGTGGCTCAACCATAAGAAACCGTAAGCTGAAAGCGATCTTTTACTATGCCGAATATACAACTTCCCACTCGCAAAAATTGTTGATCATTATTTCTATTTGGTTGCCATGATGTAATCCCCTCCTTATAAGTTGTTTTTACGTAGCCAACCTAATTTTGCTGATAATGTTTTTAATTTCACAATAAGTATAAATTAACATCTTTTTTATAATAATAATAGCAGCAAAATAATATAATTTTCCCACATAAATAATTTTATTAAAAAGAAAAGGGGAAAATTCAAAACATAAGTTAATTAATCAGAGACATCTGTCGAACATAGATTAAACTAAATAGTAATAATTTTTTTTTTAATTTCTCCGCATTTCTTTTTTAAATAGAAGAAAGACTGTTGCTTCAATCAAAGATTAAGAAAAGCGTGAGCGTATATGTCGAAATATGTAATGCACTGTAGTGTGTACGCAAAATATAACCAATAAATTCACAAATCTGGAAAAACTGCTGTAATTGGAAAATGGCAAAATGATCTAGATGGCGCTGTGTTTAAAAACAAATATGGCCGTGTTAAGTGGATAAGTTGTTCATGGTTGAGTGGTTATACAGGCAGTAATTGTTAATTGTTATTAACCAACAAATAACACCAAACAAGGCAAAACTGTGGCAAAACTACTATAATCTCTATTATGTCAGTTTTACAATCCCCGCATCAATAGATTACACTAGGGGGAGACTCTTTCGACGCCAGTTCCCAATCCTACGCCGATTTTAAGCGCATAACCGGTAATTACCGGTCAAAAATATTTTTAACTAAATGTGTTTAAGCTACATGAGGTGCTTTCCAATTGCACGGATGAGTTACTCGGAGCTACTTGGAGCAGCTCTGGAATAACTCCGAGTAGTATCTGTGCATTTGGAAAGCATTTAGTTAAAAATATTTTTAACCGATAATTACCGGTTATGCGCTTAAAATCGGCTCTACAGTAAAGCACCGCTAATCCGAAGCTCCACTAATCAGGATGTCCTTGTAATCCGAACAGAATTAAATATTGTAGATTTTATATTATGTACGTGCAATCAGGACTGACCACGGTTCCACTAATCCGGATCGCAGGTCGTGTGTTTTCGTTACATATTTCTCCCTGTATCTGATTAGCAAGGGGAAACCCCATGATACTAAAACCTTGAAGATATGATACATAAACAGACGAGTTTACTTTTCGTTTGCGCATAGCGTCACTGAGAGACAAAAATCAAACTTTGTGTGCTATAATTGAAAGAAACAAAATTAATAAATGTACTTTATCGTCAGCTTAATGCTTTAGTTAGGTCTCCGATCTCATTAAATGTGCGAATTTTTTTTCTTATTTTCTCATTTTAAGACGAATTCGCGGCGTTTTTGTCGCCGGATGACGTAGTCGATGCGCAAGAGCATATCTTTAAGCTTCATAGTATCATTGAGTATAAGAATATATACAGTGTGTCCCAGATTGAGTAGGCTACCATGGGTAACTTTCTTATTAGTGAAGATAGAGATTTGGTTAAATGGGCAATATTTTGCAGTTTTATGTGCTGATTCAGATTCCGTTGAGAAAATTTGAAAATTCCGGATAGTTCAGATGTTATCGCAGAAAAACTGAAAATCGCTATTTTCTTTAATGTCCAATAATTTCGCAATTATAAAAATATGAAAAAATGTTTCATGTAAAAGTTACTATGTTTGATAAAATACAGCTGAAAATACAGTCAAAATAAAATTCAAGATGGCGGCTGTCAAGATATTGATAGCAACTTTCTTATTTTAAATGGACGCCATATTGAATTTTTGTACGATTAAATAGCATTTTTTTTTCTCGTTTCAACCGTGTATCACAACCCATATCTAAATAAAAAATTATTTAAAAAATTTAATATATTTTTTTTAAATCAAGTAAGCGGGTTGCCTTTACTTATTAGCAATAAGTAAAGGCAACCCGCTTACTTGATTAGTAATAAGTAAAGGCAACCCGCTTACTTGATTAAAAAAAAATATATTAGATTTTTTAAATAATTTTTTATTTAGATATGGGTTGTGATACACGGTTGAAACGAGAAAAAAAAGCTATTTAATCGTACAAAAATTCAATATGGCGTCCATTTAAAATAAGAAAGTTGCTATCAATATCTTGACAGCCGCCATCTTGAATTTTATTTTGACTGTATTTTGAGCTGTATTTTATCAAACATAGTAACTTTTATATTAAACATTTTTTCATATTTTTATAATTGCGAAGTTATTGGACCTTAAAGAAAATAGCGATTTTCAGTTTTTCTGCGATAATATCTGAACTATCCGGAATTTTCAAATTTTCTCAACGGAATCTGAATCAGCACATAAAACTGCAAAATATTGCCCATTTAACCACATCTCTATCTTCACTAATAAGAAAATTACCCATGGTAGCCTACTCAATCTGGGACACACTGTATAATATACTCTTATAATCATTGGTAGTATCATGGGGAAACCCCAAGTGTGGAACATAAAAAAGGTAAATACAGAACGCTACGGCAGCGTGCAAAGAGGTTAAGTAAGGGTGCGGGTGCACTCGCCAAATAAAAATATCAGAATATTTTCAATAAATTTCAAGTTTATGGTATTTCGATTTTTTAATAATACCGTGCCTTCAATTAAATTCTTCATTAAGGTGGGCTATGATTTCAAAGCGAGTTATCGCAACCATCACGTTAACTTACGGTAAACGTTAAAATTACGTGGCCCCATTTATTTTCCATTGGATCACATGAGGCGTTTACGAAAATTCACCCGGTTGATAACCGGGTTAGAAGTGTGAGAGAGAACATTAAGAGACTTAGTGCATGTAAGAGTGAGAAAAATAGAGTACAGTGTATCCATCGGGTTAATTTTCGTAAATGCCTATTATCTTAACGTTTACCGTAAGTTAACGTGATGGTTGCGATAACTCGCTATTGTTTTTTCTCCTAAAGATTTGTAGCGCTGATATTTAATTAAACAAATGTCAAATTGACACTTTGTATTTTCATTTACGAAATGTTAGAATTACAGCGCAAAATATTTATTGTTGAAAGTTATTTTGAAACCGGTAGATTAGAAAATGGACAATTTGTTTATTCAATTAATCAGTGTGTACAGAATTTTCGACAACAGTTTCCTAGTCTTGCAATTACTTATGACCAGCTATGAATTGCGTGTCGCCAACTTTATAAAAAAATCACAGCTTACTTTAATTAGGAATTTAATTGAAGGCACGGTATATTTGTAACGATTATTTTTTATGATTAAGGCCCGGTTTTTCAATCGCAAGTTAACTTTAACCTTCAGTTTACTCCTATAAGAACACTATTGTCGCTATGGAAATAAACCGAAAGGTACAGTTATAGAGACAATTATTGTCTACGGTTTTTTTTTTACTGCATCTTACACCTTCAGCGCTGAATCTTGATGACGTTAGGCTACAGCTTTAAAATGACAATTTCCATCTATTCTTTCAATGGTTAAAAAAACACATAAAATCGGTAGGAGATAAAACTTGGGCAAAATTGCTGATTAAAGAACTTGTGAGATCGTACATAAAAAACATGTGACAATAAACAAGTCCATCTTAAAATGTAAAAAAACGCTTTTGGTTTAATCGCTGACTTAATCTCGAATAAAAAAGACGAGTCCTACAATTGTAGGCAAAGGTTAACGTTCATCGATGACTAAAGGTCTGTTTGTTATCCTGCACTGGTGTACACTAGTGTACACTTTTTTTACGAAATATACTTTAATGAAGCCTAAATTCTTTGATAATGTGTCAATAAGGATCATACACATCCATACTGACATACCAAACAAACATTTCAGGTTGCATTTAAAGTGTATTTTGCGAAAAAGTATGCATTGGTGTACACCAGTTCAGGATAACAAACACACCTTAAAGTACCGGCTCTTATGCCCGTATGCACAGACAAATCTTAGACTTAAATCAAAGTCAACCTTTACCTTGAACAATGTAACTATTGGCCGTATGCACAGACAAATCTTTAGACTTAAGCCAAAGTAAACCTTTACTTTGAACAATGTAACTATACGGCGAACAGTTTGATATGAAGTTAGCTTTAAGTATCAAGTCCACCTTGAGATTTGTCTGTGCATACGGCCATTTACGAGCACAATTTGATATGAAGTTAGCTTTAAATATCACTTTTTCTTTAAGTCTACCTTGAGATTTGTCTGTGCATACGGGCATTAGTGTTGTTTAGTTTTCTTTGAAAATATGTATAATATTTGTTGTAATAATGGTTTCACAATTTATTACGCCTTTGTTTAATTACTTTAATGCTCCGGCAATCTGGATTTTCCACTAATCCGGATTGAGACAGTTTCAATTGATCCGGATTAGCGTAGCTTTACTGTAGTACCATACACCCATACAGTTCTGTTCTAGCTAGGTATTCTTCATAATAGGCAACGAACCGATATTTTATAAAAATTCAGAAATTACTTGTAAGTATTACAGTGAGAAAAGATTTAGATAATTTATTTTACGAATAAAAAATTTATTTTTAAAATTGTTACGCCATCTACCTTCTCGATTATTCTAGACTTTCGAATCGGCAAGATGGTTCGTAACAATGTTCAGTGGATAGCAGCTGCTCTTTTCTATGTCTGTTTGAGATAGGTCGATGCGGTTTTCACTGTTGTCTACGTCTCAGAAACCTGTAATCAACTCTTGCCATGAAAACTACAGGGCATTTCTTAGCTTAAGTGAAAAGTTACTGCACTTCTTGATGCGGTTTTGCGGTAAAGCTAAGACTTGCCTTCCAAATTTCATGGCAAGAGTTGATAAAATTTTTTTAAAAATCATTCGGTACAATATACAGGGTGATTCTTGAATAGACCGTAAAAGAAAACAGAGCGTGGGACAAATTTTGTGTTTCGGTTTTTCAGAAATAATTAATGAAAAATTATCCCCAAATAAGAAATAAGAACGGCCTCGCTTTGAACACCAGCTTTGACAAGTAAACAAATAAATCACAACACGAAAACATTTCAAATCTTCGTGTAATATTTTTTCACCATTATAGTTTATTTCTGCACTCTAAAAGAATTTTATGTAAAAATTTGACAAAAGAACTTTTTTGTTCATCATTGTTGGCTTATGTCGGGAGTAAACATTATTAAACTAAAGATGATCGATATCGAAAAGTGACGAAAATGTAGCACTGCTTCTGACTAAGAAACTTGAGCTGTTAATAACATTATACCTATTAGCAATCTAATTACAATTTGACTTAATACATTTAATTTTAAGTTCTTCATTATTTTATTTTCATACTAATGCCTATATGTGTATTTATAACAGCTTCTAATAACAAACTATATGCAACGTCCACTTCCCCTGGAGATTGGAGATTTAGGTCGAGTTTTACAATCGTGGAATAAGGACGGAATAACTGTTCTATTCTTTAATGTTCCTCCATATCTATGTCACACCTACGTCACGTTATTCTAAGAATAATAATAATAATCTGACGATTGTAAAATCGGGCCTTAGTGAGGAAAATATGCTCCAGAGTTCCATAAAGTGTTCATTCGTGTACTGAAGAAGACCACCAATTCATTTTATTTGCAATAAAGCAAATTAGAAACACATTGTATAGTGATATCTGTCAGATAAAAGCCAAATTAGTCTGTTGCTTATTTAAAAAAGTGGAAATTATATTAAAATAACTGTTTCAGTTTCAGGAATGTAATAAATTGTAACAAACAAATTTAAACATAACAAACTAATAAACCATAGTAAATCACGCAGCACCATTAGTTCTGGAAATATAAAAATTAATCAAATTAAAACTTAAATTAAGTACTAGTTTTTAACTTATATAAAAATGTATTGAAAGCGACTACTAGGTGTTAGTACAAGTACATATAAAGTACGTGCCTATAATATTGGCGCAAAATAGAATAACATAAAAACGTTAACATGAAACGCTAAGAATCACAGTTCTACCCAATGCATCCATCATCTACCAAAGCTTTAGCGAATGGTTTGAGACATGTGAAGTGGTGTGAGCATCAACTCGAAGGCAGCATCTTTTAAATTTGCCCCTCGTAAGTTGGCTTCATGTAAGTCACTACCGGAAAGATCACAGTTCTAAAAAAAGCGTTGTGCAGATTCTGAAATGAGATGCTATGATCACGTTACCTCCAAATCAGCACCAGCAAGCACAGCGGAACGTAAATCGCAATTTTGCAAATTGGCGTTCTTCAGAGTGGCTACTCTTAAATTGACTCCACCCATATCACTGCCTTCCAAATTAGCACCTTTTAAGTTTACACCTTCCATGTTTGCTCTGCTACCAGCTGGATCTTCGAAGTTGCAGTTCTTCAATTGTGCACCTTCCATATTTGCACATAAACTCTTTACTCCTACAAACATGAATGACATACCTTACTGTTATTATGATCAAAATAAATAAATGTGGCAGTTTTGTTTTATCAACACTCAACGAAAAATAATTAAAAATAAAATGAAATTTCATATCAACGTAAACGCTTCATTGTTTTCTTTGTAATTGAAAATATTGGAAACAATTTTTTTATATCTTTATCTTACTTGCATCGGGCTGGGTTGTGTTTGAGAACTACTCCCTCGAGTGGAAGTTGGGCGTGTATTGCATCCTTCTCATACACAGTTTCTAACTCATTTTACATCTCGCTTATCTGTTTCGAGAAGTCTTGCGTTTACATTATTTCCATGACAACGGTCGTACTTTCTACGCTCTACAAAGAAGGTTGTGAAAAGTACGTCCGTTGTCATACCAATAGCACTAATAGTGTAAACATAAGACGTCTTGAAATAGATGGGCGGCAGGTAAAATAAGTTAAAAATTGTGCGTGAGAAAGATGCGATACACGTCCAACTTGCACTCGAGGGTGTAGTTCTCGAACAAAAGGTTGTTTATTAAGTACAATCCAAAGAAAGTGACTATTTATTCTTGCAAATAATAACGTGTGATTCAATAAATTTCAAATTTCGAGTGGCCTTGAAAGAGAACTCACTGTCTTAGCTTAGAATATATGTCATTTATTGAGATATCGAGTATTGCCAGATTAGGGAAAAAATCCCTGAAATCAGATACTTTTCTATTCAAAAGAGAAAAATAGAATTTTTGAAAATTTGAGGATTTGAGGACGAATTTGAGGATTTCTTTTTATTTCTCCATTAGGTACTTTTCTATTCAAAAGAGAAAAAGGGAATTTTTAAAAATTTGAGGATTTGAAGTGGAATTTGAGTATGTACTTCTCTTTTTTTCTCCATAAACATGTTTAAATTAATATCGCATTATTATTCCTTGCAATAATTATTTTTACAACAAACTACAAAATTATAATTTGAATTTAAAAAAGTTCCTGTGGAAATTTAGAGTCACTGGATTGGCAACCCTGCTGCTCACAGAATACACTTCATTCAGGATTTAATATGCGCATGCGTTAGCCGTTAGTAATAGCTTTGTTCCTACACAGTTCTAAATCAGTTCGGAACTGTACTGCTCATGCGCTCTTGCTGCTGGTCATGCGCTCTTATTATAAATACTGTGTATTTAGGAAGAGCACATGAGCAGTACAGTTCCGAACTGATTTAGAACTGTGTAGGAACAAAGCTAATAATACGTTATTCACACACGAGTTTGCAAATTAAAAAAAAAAGCTTCTGTATTTGCCATTTTGTTTGACACCTACTGGTTTGCAAATTGCATAAGGGTATCAAACAATATGGCGTCTTTTTTGACAATGACGTTTTAAGTGTCGCTACTGGTAATGGCGTGGTGACCAACGATCGAATGAAAGCGAAAGATGAATTTTCAACTTTAAAAATAAGATTCCAAGCATTTAACCATAACCATCAACTAATCGTCAAATTAAACAGTTTGCAATATTTTGATATAAATTACCGCCCCGATTTATTAAGCACGCATGCGCACTCAAGTATTTCATTAGTAATTATCACTATGAATAGAAATAAAGTCTATTTTTAATTATTAGTTGTTAGTGTTAAGTTTTTAATTATGCGGTATAAACGCGTACACGTAAAAGTTATCTTTTAGTTCTTATCTTTTAATTATTACTTATTAATTTCTAATTATTAAGTAACTGTATAAACCAGGCATAAGCATTAGCTGCTAAAACATGGCCAGTGGACACCCTAGATCTGAAATTACCATTCTTACTAATAATAATAATAATATCTTTGGTACTGTATTGTAACTTGCTTTATTTAAATAAATAAATGTTAAATGTTGAAAAGAAATACTAATACCACAGTATACTCATGAATCAGTAGGTACAGCTCGTGTCGGCGCTTTTGGTGTTTATACTACCGTTTTCACATCCAAAATGGCCGTTATTGGCGGGCCTTCATTATATTGCTACTAGATGTCACTGGTTGAAAAAGTGGCACGGATAAAAATGATTGCAAGTAAATCATGTTGTTTTACACTTCAGGAATTCTACACAATATAAATCCATTATAATCTAACAAAGATGGTTTTTCTGTTCAATCTTTTTCATGACTCCTGCATCCATCACACAAAATGCTGAATTAAAAAACGCCCATTTAAAAGCAATTGATGAATTCACCTAATTCAAAAACTGTAGCAGCGAAAACATCAAACTGTCCATACTCCATACTGAGTGATGTATTATACTGTGCTAATACCAACTGATTTTTAAAATTTTTATCGACTCCTGCCATGAAATTTGGACAGCATGTCTTAGCTCTACTTTTAAATAAAGTCAAAAAGTGCAATGCCTTATTTTTCACTTAAGCTAAGACATGCCCAAATTTAAAGGCAAGAGTTAATAGCTTTGTTCCTACACAGTTCTTAATCAGTTCAGAACTGTACTGCTCATGCGCTCTTACTAAAAATGCTGTGTATTTAGCAAGAGCGCATGAGCAGTACAGTTCCAAACTGATTTAGAACTATGTAGGAACAAAGCTAATAAAAATTTTAGAAATCACCTGGTACCAATATGTCTATTTATGTGATATTTAACACAATAAACGTGCAATAAACGTACCTAACAGTTGAGCTCCATCTAAAATAGCATGTGACAGATCAGCTCTTTCCAAACAACACCAGCTCAAATTGGACCCGACGAGTTTACATCTCTGCAAATTTGCATATTTAAAATTGATGTATCGCAAATCCAACCTACTTAAGTCAGATCCTGAAAGGTTAACACCTTGAAAACGTAACTCCGCTGTGTATGGTGTCGCTATTAGAGAATCAATAACGTCCCTTCTTGTTAAAGGTAAATTGTCTCTGTCGACTTTCTTACTGTTTATAATCTGTTCGAGTAAAGGAATTACAGATTCAACTCCGAAGAACTTTGCTTCTTCCAATATTCCTTCCGGATTAACGTTTTCATCATAAATAAGTTGTCCGTTTCGTAAGTAATTGAGAATCGGTTCAAAGTATGTGGAACTTCTATCTATTAAGTAAGCATCATTTGCATCCATATTGCTTGGTGTAAATAAGTAATCGCCTTGTTCTTCTGCAAACATTCTCGCCAACATGCTATTCGGTTCCTTTCTCGTTAAAGTACTCTTGGAAGTCGTGAAGTATTTACCTCCGACGTTCAATGTTATCCAGCCGGAAGTTTTCTTCTGTTTTTCCCGAACATGATTTGGATCTTCAAAATCTTCTCCTTCTGATATGTATAACGTTTCATTATCACGTATCAAATTGACGTCATCCACTTCTCCTCCCGAGGAAGTAAATATCCGTTTTGCTTCAATGGAAAGTTTTGAACTTGCTCTCTTCAATAACAAGTCCAAGGAATGGGGCACAAATAAAATCTGGAAAGACACTTGATATATAAAACAGGTTTATTAATTTATACCAACCATTATGTACCTTGCCTCCAAGTTTAGAACCATTTTTAAATAATGTTACACGTTTATCACTCATAACTCAGACTTTGCGTTATATTGACCATAACAATTGACACATTTTGCTGATTGTGGTTAATTTTCGAGAAGCGACATCTAGGATTGAATTTTTTTTTCCGGTAGCACTATTGCCAGTTTTACTGGCAATTTCCATAAATTTGCCAAAATTAAATTTGAAGAGATTGAAATAACCGAAAAAATGAAACTTAAAACGCACATTTTGAAAATAGTGTGTTAACAATTAATTGAATTAAATAAATCGTAGCAAGGGAGAACAAAAAGTGTTTGCCAGAAAGCAGTACTACAGCATAGGTTAGATAGTTAGACTAGATGGCCCCGATGGGCCTCTTCCAGTCCTTGTCTGTAGACAACTCGATTTCTTAAATACATAAGGTTACTATGCAAAACCGCAAAACAGTCTTTCGCGAAACAAATAGCAACTTTGAGTAGTCTAGGGACTTGCAGACTGTGTTGCAGCTTTCAGTTTATTTTTACAAAATAAAACTTGAAAATCCCTTTTTTAGAAAAGAAAATAACTAAACTGTATTTATGTTTCTTGTTCACCAATAATAAGCTAGTATACAATTAATTTTCCTCTTTTTTTATATTGCCTTGTTATTGGACCTGTGTCTGTTGGGCAATAAAGAAATATTATTATTATTAAAATCACTAAAAATTAAAAAGAACCCTTAAAAGGGAATTATCCCTTAAGTTGGGAACGTTGCAAACCATTGGCAGCACTGATCTAGTGTCTTTAAAATTTAACTAACTTCATTCTGTAAAATTTGACATGTCAGATACGGCAGACATCACCACAACGTCGATATCTTTTGTACAAAAGCAGAGAAATGTATATAAAAATTTTTGTAATTTTTCAAATAATCCACTATTATTCAAACACAGCGTTGGCGCAATGGAACACAAAGGATTTTTTAAAGCGAGAACACTCATTAATCAAGCCTTACCAATGTAAGTGTCCAAGTAGGAAGCCGAGTTAATAGGTTAGTTACCTGCGTTTTTACAGCTTCAGGAATGACGATACCGTTCTGGGATTTTACCGGTAACACAATGGTCACGAATAATTATATACGGGTAACACCGGACTTGCAATCAAAGACAGGTGCACTTTGGAACACTGTGGTACGTACATCAGCCCATTCTTAGCGCAATTTAATCTGCCTATTTAACAAATTACCAGCCAGTCACTGTTAAAAATTGGGATCTGCAAGTCCATTTCAAAGTTCACGGTAAAGGCAAAGATTTGTACGGTGATGGTTTTGCGATTTGGTATGCGAGGGATCGTTTGCAAGCGGGGCCAGTTTTCGGTAATACAGACTATTTTCACGGCTTGGCTATAATATTAGACACATACAGCAATCACAATGGACCACATAGCGTAAGTTGGTAGTTAACTATTTATTTTTTCGTTGGCCGTTAAAATGTAGATATTCTGCTTTAGCACCAACATCCTTATATTTCTGCCATGATTAACAATGGAACTTTGCACTATGATCATGATAGAGATGGGACACATACTCAGTTAGCTGGTTGTGAAGCTAAATTTAGAAATTTGAATTTCGACACGCATATTTCTATAAAATATGAGAAGGATGTACTCACAGGTAGTTTGACTTCAATTGTAACAAGTGTCTAAATAAAAACCTGGTCAAGTAGGCTACATTTAGTCATTCTGCTATGTAAATGCAATGCAAAAATTCTCGATCACAACCTACTTGATCAGGTTTTTATTTAGACGCTTGTTATTATGTAATCCTTTAATTTAATCAAATTTGGATAGAACTTATTTTAATGTAAAACTATCTTAGATAATAATTTGAAATTTTTTTTAACAGATTTAAACAAAAAATTTAAACTATAATTTATTTTTAAACTAGGTGGAGTACAGTTATCGGCCTGTTGTAGAATTGTAGGTAGATTGACACTGTAATACTAAATCAAAAATTAATTTGGCTTGCTTAGGAGGTTTACATCAAATTCTTCAAATAACCAATTTTAGCAACAGATTTGCTTACAAGTTTAAAACTGAAATTGTCACATGAATCATGAAAGATTATTATAAATTTTTAGGTTTAAACTGAAAGCTTGTATAAAACCGGCTATCAAACAGCCAAAAAACATTGCGAGTTATTGGCGGGCAAAATTCAAATTACTCCTAGTTTAAAACCAAAAATGATAATATACAGGGTGAGCCAATAGTCCGTATTCGGAAGATAGCGTCTTTATTATTGCAAATTTTTAAAATCTGTTTTCGCTATTACATACTTACGTATGCTATAGGGGCATGATTTAAAATTAGTTACAATTGTACACTCATACGCACCTTAAATGCACCTCCCGCACGCGAACCTCACCCTTAAAACCTTGTGATACAAGGCTCACAGAACTGTCAAATTGGAGCACTTAAGCTGCGTATGAGTGTACAGGGTGATTCATATGGTTTTGCCACACTAAAGTTATGCTTTTTTAAATGGAACATACAATATATTATGGCCTATATCGATTTGCCTTTAAGATTATAATTTATTATGAGGGAATAATTATAATTTATTATACTTAAGGGTATTATGTATCTAGGACTAATAGTTTTTGAGATATTGACATTTAAATGTAAAAAGATAATGCTTTTTGGTATTTAATAGATCAGGTGTTTGTTACAATTAGGTTTTTAAACTTTACAGTAATATTACATAACCTGTCTAGATCTGAAAATAGTATTCATTTTGAAAATATATCTATTCTTTTGTATAAACTGGGGATGTTTATTTTACTCGGTTAATTTTAAAAGGAACACTCTATATATTACTATTAAATTTAACACGTCTTTGACTAAACTTTGCAGTAATATAAGGTTTAGTTATACATCAAACTTACACAAAGTAAGACCCCAAGTTCTAAAAACGGCATTTATTCTAGCTTCCAACGTTTTTTATTGTTTATGACATCATTGATTTTAATTAGAAAATCTCTATTCAGTCTGTTTGTAGTTGTTAGTCTGTTAAAAATTATACTCATTTGATTTGTAACAAAAAACGGTATAGTTAATTAATTTTTATTTAAGCAACACTGCCTGATTGTTTTAGATAAGATTACGTAACAAAAAAAAAATAATAATAATAACAATTGATTTAACATTAAGAGCTTAAGAACAATTAATTTAACATTAAAAAACTTAATTTAACAAATGTTGAAAATGTTATATGGTGTTCTTTACAAAATTATAACTATTCTATGATGAAGAGTTCTTATTATTATTATTATTTTTGATAGAGTTGTGTTACGTAATCTTGTTTAAAAACAATCAGGCAGTGTTTCTTAAATAAAAATTAACTATACCGTTTTTTATGTTACAAATCAAATGAAGTATAATTTTTAATATATTTTTATATAACAAAGAATTTGAACTTTTCAATTGTTCAGTCGAATGATGACATTGAACAATTGTGGATCACTTTACAGCTAAGTACAAATAAGATTTGTATTGGTGGAGTGTATAAACCTCCGAATGTAAACGTTCCAAATTTTGTTAATTCCTTCGAAACTGCATTGACTTACGTTATTCCAATTCACGATTTTGTTGTTTGTCTGGGTGATTTTAATATTGATTTTTTAAATATTAATTCTCCGAGTACTAAACTATCGCATAATTTAATTGATGGAGTTGGATTAAAACAAATTATTGATGTAGTACCTACCAGGACTACACTAACTTCAACAACGTTAATCGATTTAATTTTTACTTCAGATTTAAATATTATAAATTCCTTTGGAGTTACTGCTATGTCAGATATATCAAATCTTGAATTAGTTTATTGTACAGTAAATTTATCAACTCCTCGTGTTCCGCATATTTTCAAATCATTTCGGGATTTTAGAAATTTTAATATAACTCATTTTCTCGATGAGCTTAAGTCAATTCCTTGGAACAACATACATACATGATCTTGACTGTATAAATGATAAAGTCTCGTTTTTTTAACTATAATTTGTTAACACTCTTTAATAGACATGCCCCCCCTTAAATATAGTAAGAATTACTAAACATTTTCGTCCTTGGATTACTGACAATATTAAGCTAATGATTTCACAAAGAAAAACTGCATTAACACGTTATAAGCAAACGAGAGATCCTGATCATTGGCATTATTATAAGCAGTGTTGTTAAAGATACATTTCTAATGGTATCTAGATACAGATACAGATACTTCCGAAAAAATGTATTTAGATGCAGATACAGATACTTTCTGTTTGCAAGTATCTAGATACAGATACAGATACAAAAAAAAGTATCTGCAGTGTATCAAGATACAATTGTAGAATTGAATATCATGCATATGATATTTATTCCTTTAAAAAATAAACCTGTTAAGCAGTTTAATATTTCTTTTTATTTTTTATGATTTATTATTCTCGATTTGCTATTCTCAGCCCTAAGGGCCGGTTTACAGAAAGTGAAATCAACATTTAATTTTGAATTAAACTAATTACACATTTAATTTTGAATTAAAACAAGTGCGGTAATGTTATAGTTATAAGAAGTACTTTGAGCGAAAAGCAAAATGCAGAAAAGTCTACATGAGAGAGAAAGAACTTTAAGTTTTATGAAAGCTTAAAATTTGTATCTAAATATCTCAGATGATTAGATACTCATGTAAATGTATCTAGATACAGATACAGATACAAGTTTTTAACAGTATCTGAGATACGTATCTAGATACTCAAAATGTATCTAGATACTGTATCTAGATACTTGCATCTAGATACTTAACAACACTGATTATAAGGCACTGAGAAATTTCACGACAGCGTATTTCCAGCATAAATGTATTTCTCATGGTGTAAGGGTATGTGGAACCCATTAAGAAATTTAGATATTTTAAGAAAGAAAAAGCAACACATGCAAGATGTTGAAGAAATCAATGAGTTTTTTTTATTAAATCCTCTCCTGTGACTAATATTGATGTTATCCCTGTACTAAATTATTACAACACAAGAATTTTGCCTCCAGATAATTTATTTCATTTCAAAACGGTTTCCGAATGTGATATACAGAGCCGGGCCACCCATAAGGGCAAGACGGGCAGTGCCCTGGGGCGCCGGCCATTTTGGGGCGCCCCAACACCTCATCATTTAAATTTCTACTAAGCAGAGTAGAATTTAGAATTTTATTCTGTACTGTAATCATTTAAGTAAATGTATATTATAATAGTACCGTTATCAATCATCGAAAATACGCTTCGTACTTCTGTATTAAATATTTACAATCCAAACATTATTCAATCATAAAAAGTACGACAAAGTGCCAGAATGCACCGTCAAAGCAGCGCAGTTATTGTCAAAACACGATTTTTTCCCGACGTTCACCACACAAATCTACAGGTTTAATCCTGTAGATTCTTGGCCAGAAGTCGTTGGCGTTGGGATTTTTCTGCGCGTGCGCGTTTACTTATGCTTCAATTTGTCACCATAGGGATAACAATTATTGTATAATAGATTAGTGGTAGATTGTATTTTAAGTGAGAGAAATGCAAAATTATACAATTCTCACGGTGTATAATTGCATTTCGCTCACGTGTGACATACGACGTTTTGTCCAACAGTTGCACTTTTTAACAACAAATAATCTTGAAAAGATATTTTTGAAGTGACATTACTTAAAACGGCAAGCAGTCATGGTCGGTCGTCATTGATAATTGTTGATAAACACTATGGAGTGACTAAAATTTAATTTTAGTCACTCCACGCTAGAGATTGAAATTTGATTTTAATCACTCAAAACTAACGTAAAAATCCCCTAAGGCGGAGTTGTACCAACATCGTTCAATTCTGAACTTGGTTCAATTACTAAGGCGACAATTGTATTTACAATTATTGCTATGGGAATAAAACGAAGTTCAGAGTTGAACAATGTTGGTACAACTCGGCCTAAAAAGTGCAACTGTTGGACAAAAGCTATTATACATTTTTGAGATGAGGAGGGAAATTGTATTTTTTGCCCAGGGGCGCATCCAAGGTTAGGCGCGGCCCTGGTGATATAGACAAATTTATAAAAATTCTTAAATCGAACGCTTATGGTATGTATAGACGGAATGAATTCTGTTATGATAAAGTTATGTACTCCGCAGCTTACTTATATCATTACACATACATATCGTAAATTATTGCATTACACACTCGGTATTTCCTGAATGCTGGAAATATGCTTCAGTTATTCCATTGCCTAAAATTTCATCTCATACAGAATTTAAAAACCTTAAGCCAATTAGCTTATTGCCTACAGCATTAAAAATTTTTGAAAAAATTATTGCTTCGAGATCATTTGATGAAGTTTAATATTTTGCCAGAAAGCCAATCCGGTTTTAGGCCTGGATATATATGTAGTTGTAATACTGCATTATTAAAAATAACGGATGATATTTTGAGAGCTAATGACAATGGAAAGCTAACGGTGCCAGTCACATTAGACTATTCTAAGGCATTTCATACCATTGATCATGAGATTTTGTTTGCAATTCTTCATTATATTGGATTAAGTGAGGACGCAGTAAATTTAATCAAAAGTTATTTAAATCTTAGACAACAGTCAGTTAATTATATGGATCTGATATCAAAACCTCTTACTTTGAAAAGTGGCGTACCACAAGGCTCTACTTTAGGTCCCATTCTATTTATAATTTAGACGTTTCAGTTGTTCACCGTAATGAAACATTGTAAATTGCATTTCTATGCTGATGATTCCCAAATTTATTTCTCTTTTCTTCCTTCTGATGTTGATGATGCTTGTATTTTAATAAATAATGATATTTTAGCATTGGGCCAATGTTCTCTTTAAGCATAAAGTAGTTATAAATCCGGAAAAATCATCAAGCAATTTTATTTGGTAGATGTAATTTTAAAGAAGAAATAATTAATAAACTAAAAATAAAAGTTGATAATGCTAATATCAAATTTACTGAGAAGTTAAAGAATTTCGGTATTACCTTAGACTCTAACTTTAAGTTCACGCATCATGTTTCGAAATTGTTGCAACAAGCTTATATGAATTTAAAAACTATTTATCTCAATAGGCACATATTTAAATCAGAAAACAAAAATTCAGTTATGTAATTCTTTAGTTTTCAGTAGGGTAGACTATTGTGACCGTGTATATGGCCCACATCTAGATGTAATAAATAAAAATAGATTACAGAAATTACAATTGTTGTCTACGCCTTATTTATGGTATTGGCAAGTATTCCAGAATTAGTCACAAAGTTAGGGAGACTGGTTGGTTGCATATGGAACATAGAAGAATGTTTCACATTGCTTATTTTATAAAATTATTATGTATCGACATCCGCCATATTTATATAATTTAATTACATATCGAACTGACGTTCACAATTTGATTTTGCGATACAGAGGTTTATTAACTCCCCCCCGTCGCTACAGTCAAAATTTCAAACGGTCTTTTAGTTACTGTATCGTAAATTTTTTTAATAAATTCTATCTTGAATGTACTAACTTAAATTACAGGCAGTTCAAGTGCAAACTGTTTCGAACCTTGTTTCAATTACGAACGTAATTATCTTGATATTATAGCCATCACACATTATTAAATTAATTAATTATTAAATTAAGCATGTCTTTGTATATTGCTGTCCTTTAGGGTAGGTTTTTATTTTTTGTTAGGTGGTAGAGCAGTTTGGCGAATTAATTATTTAATTTTCGTCAATCCTGAACCTCGCCAATTGTTGGGCACTATAATTTGTACTTGTTTTAATTGTTATTTATTAATAAAGGCACAATTATTATTATTATTAACAGACTAACAACTACAAACAGACCGAGTGCAGATTTTCTAATTAAAGTCAACGATATTATAAACGAACAAAAAAAAAACGTTGAAATCTGGAATAAATGCTGTTTTTAGAACTTGAGGTTTTACTGTGTGTAAGTTTGATATGTAACACATACTGCAAAGCTTAATCAGAGACGTATTAAATTTAATAATAATGCACCTATCCATTTAAAATAACCGAGTAAAATAAACGTCCGCGTTTTAAATCACTCTGTAGAAAATAATAGGAATATTTTCAATATGAATACTGTTTTCTGATCTAGGCAGGTTATGTAATATTACCGTAATATTTAAAATATCTCAATTACCATGTACAATTGTAACTAATTTTAAATTATGCGCCTATACCACACGTAAGTAATAGTGAAAACAGATTTAAAAAATTTACAATAATAATGGCGCTATCTTCCGAATACGCACTATTACCTCACCCCGTAGTTATCATTATCAAAATTCTTTATACTGTAATAAATTTTCTGAATTTCTCATTTTTTGTAATTTCAAAATTTAGTTTCCACTGATATGGAAAACAAAGCCGCATGGAAGGAATGCTTCAAAGTTCAAGGTGTGAAGCTACCAACTGGTTATTATTTTGGCATTACTGCAACCACAGGCGATTTGTCCGACAACCATGACATTCTATCAGTTAGATTATTTGAATTAGATCTACCAGATGATGTAAGCTATAGATTTACCATCTTAAAATGAGAAATTTCATATGAACTGATTATAGCCTGATAATAATGAAGACAGATCAAACATATCTCCGTCTGCAACATTTTTCGAGCCGCCCAGAGACCACGTGGAAGACCCCAAACCGTCTACGCTTTCCGGATTTAAATTATTTCTTTTAATGTTCATTGGAGCCATAGCTATTGTTGCTTGCGTTGTTATTGGAATCATGTTCTATCAGAAACATCAGGAGCACAATCGGAAAAGGTTCTACTAGAGTAAAGAAATCTAAAGACTGTTATTGAGCCTATTGGTTTACATTAAATTTATTTGTTGTATGTATGTTACATGTTGTTTTCCTTGCTGTAGGTAGTTTTTAACTAATTAATTTAATTAGGGTAGGTCTTTTTCTAGATTTTTATACTTCTCAACTATTCACTTTGGCATGTTTTTTTTTCTGGTTTCTTTCTGTAATTTTACAATAAATTATATAAAGTGTTAAATGTTCTCAATTTATTGAACTTCTTGATTCTAATTGATGAGAATTCTGTCAAATACTGCTTATTCAGACAAATGATTTATAACAGGTAAACGATTGGTTAGTAATTTTAATAATATCACGATAGTTAATTGCACAAGTATACATTTGTTACTATTTAATGTTATTATTTTTAAAAGCAAAAGTGCAAATACGTGATTTCAATGCACATTAACTTTTTTCCTTTACTTCGTTTATCATTTCAACCATTAAACATGTTTCTACAATTAGTAATGTAACATGAAAAATTGTTACCGAGTGTGTGTTTTAAATGAACTTACTTAACACTTTCAAAATAAATTGTTTTTTGGTTGTAGGTTTCTACAATGAAAAGACAATTTACAATCAAATATTATATTTAAATATGTTTACAACAAATTCTGACAACAGAAATTTTAAAAAATTACATACAATCTATACAACAATTATAAAATAATTTCATAATAATAGTGACTAAAACAGATAGATCTTTAGATAAAACGAGACTTTAATTGAGACACCACTTTAAAAACTGTACACCAACTCACATCAAAATGTACATTACAAACATACAGTATACACAGCAGAACATGTACAGTTTTTAAACTTGGACAGTATTTCTAAATAAATTTAAGTATACATGACTAGCTTGTGTTGATAAATATTCTGTAGTTTTGTAATTTTGGGGAAAGACAGTAAGTACATTTACCATGTAATATTTTACCTCGAGTACGTTTACATTTTATTTATTACCTTCTTATTTTATAGATCCTATTAATTGGTTACATTTATTTTCTATCTAAACATATTTCATGAATTAAAGATTACGATGAGAGATTCTAATTGAAAAAAATAAAAGCCAGAAAAAATGAGATTTCGAAGGAACTGGTAGATCAATAAATAGGCCTACTTTTAAAGCAAACAAAAAATAATAAGGGTAGTATTTAGGCCTAAGCACTTTAAAGATTCATGAAAGTAATTGAAGATTTTATATTATTTAGCAATTAACTTTCCCAAAATTACTACAAAATAAATTAAAATGGCCTTCACTAACAGTAAGAATTTAAAAAGTGGTAAAACCAATTACAGTGTGATTTCTTGTTTAACAAAAAACTTGAAAAGGTAATATCATCTGGTACAAGTTTTACAAAAAATCACACTTTTAACATTTAAAAAACAAAATACTACATCAGATTAACATAATAATATTAATGTTTGTACTATTAAAAAAAAATATTCAGTTTTGTGTTCTATGTTTTGAGAATGTTTTACCTGTTTTTCTTAAAAAAAGGAAACAAAACAGTTTCACACAGTAGTTTCTCGAAACACTCTAACAGGATTCTCGATATTTTTTATGTATATATACCTCGTCACCGTAGTCGAATCAATAATATCATGGACATTGGAAATTTTTGGCATCTTGATGTTTAATTTGTTCAGTGTGTTTATACTCAAGCCTGTTCAAAAACAACAATGATTAATTTACAAGAAAATAAAACCTTTATAAACACTCAACACACAATCTGCAAATAATAAAGTAACATAACAATCAAGATGCAGAGCAACAAGGTATTTTGCAGCTAAGAAACTGTTCTTGTTTTCTATAATTTTCAAGTTGTTTTAATTTACAACTTGTTGCAAGCATAATTACAAATAAAAAAAGTATACTAAAAATAAAAACTAAGCAGTCACTCGTCGTAAACAAAAATCACAAAATAAAACAACAACAATTGTGCTTCCTCTGCATGCTTTTTTTTCCTCTGATTTGATCAACTTTGGTATAATTATCCCTTATAAATTCTAAACTTTTATTTTCAGCGAATTTTGTATCATCCGTGTTCACAAAGACGGAGCTTTTTCGAGAGCTACAATCTGATGGTTTCTCTTCGTATTCAAACCAGTCCTCATCACTTGAACTGTGATGACTTTGAAGTCTAGCGGACGAGTTCGCGCTACTATTGGAGATTAACCTCGGCCTGATCAGCTTCGAGGGCATCTCACTCATAGCTCTAGTCCTATATTTATTTCTAGGTGTCGTGCTAGCACATACATTTTGAGACGTCGATCGTTTCAGCAAGTGGGCATTGCTTTCATTCAAAATACTTTCTAATCTCTCCTTCAGTTCTTGTGGAGTGACAGAATTGCTCCGGAGCTGTTTCGTTTCTCCTTGTCCGTCTTTCTCGGGGAAGGGTGAACGAGAATCCGCGCTTTCGGGAGTGTAGGGGTCATGCAACAGCATGTCTTTGGTAATGGGCTCATGCAATAGTTTTGAATCGACCGTAACATCGGCATAGCTTTTTCTAGTGTTAAACAAGTAATCGCTCATGTCAACAACGTTAATTATTACAGAAGCAAACGATCGGCAACACTGGCAAGATATTGGCAAGCACTGAGAGTGATCGCAACATTTAAGTATACCTGCGTTTCCTATGAGCGCAGCTTTTAAATAAACCGGCTGGAAAAAATTGTATCTGTGTTACATATTTTTATTAATAATGCTCATGAATGTGAAATATATGGATTATAAACCGCAATTAATTTTCATCATTTTTGAAATGCATAGGCACGATAATCCATAAATTATCATAATCACAATAAAAATTCTTATACAAGGTGTTGTAAATTCAAGATCTGCCAGAGTTTTCATCCTTTCTCTTACCTAAAAGCAAAACCTCCAAAACATTTTTGACTTTATAACACCCTATATGTATAATTAGATAACATTTTAAAACTGCACTCTAATAAAAGACACCTAATGTGTATACTATATTAAAAATAGAGAAAGATAAAGGATGGTTTGTTTATGTGAATGGTATTTGTTGTCTAGGATATTTCGAAAGTAAAATTTTATTTAATAACATTGGAAATACTGTAAAGAACACAATTAAGTGCCGCAGAGCTACTGCTTCTCAAATCAACATGTATTAAACAAAATTTCATCAAAAAAATATACCCAGCAAGAAAACTTCAACTGAAAACCTAAGTACAGTAAAATACCTTATTCAGAAACCAACATGTGAAAGTCCAAATAAACTGGCTGCATAGTAATAAGAAGAAAATCATACAAGAGAGATTTAATACAGAGTTACAAGTGTACGGTTAAGATTTCTCCTTACCTTATGATCCCCCATGCACGTTGTTTTCCCCATTAAATTATACTCGACATTTTCCACGTCACTAACGAGTTTTTTGGCAGTTAAGCTTAACAATACCCTGTCACACCATGCTGGACATCGTGTCTGCATGTACGTTGATGCTTGATTAATTTTTTCTTCGAAGGGGTACGAGGGCGGAAATGTTACAGGAAATTCTGTCAGAGTATTCTCAAACGCTTCCAACTCTTTATCAAATTCTTTTAACTACAAATTGAAGCAGGACAACAAAAAGTTAAATATATTTGTTACTAAATTTAAATATATTTGTTATTATTTAGATTACTGGTCCACTATGCAAATTATGTTATTTTTTGATTTGTTTATTAAATGACCTTTATTAAGAGGGATACGCATAAGAGAAGTAGTCAACAGGAAATATTTTTCAATTTAAAACAAGTCTATCCTTGAGATGTTCGGCATGCATGCACGCATACATAAATCTTGTGTTAGATTTTGAATAATTATTTTACAAAAACTCCAACAAATTAAACTTAGAAATAATACTGATTTTATGAATTCACTAATTTAATTTTGTTTGGAATTTATAGCACGTATTAAATGATTACACCAAATAAGTTGATTAAAGAAATATTTGAAAGAACACTTACCCATGTTTCTGTTGGATTTAAAAAAATTTTCTGGTGATTAGAATGGTTAAATTCTTTCTTACCAACTGTTAATATCAGTTCACTGGCATCATTTGTGTACTGCAGCTTAGTGTAATCGTTATTCTTATTATTTTGTATTCGAATAGTATTCAGTCCTTCGGTTAGTTTCTTAAAGAACACTTCTATCAGACCTCATCGTTTCATTCAATAATACCGACCTTTATAACACCATCGGTGTCAGTTCTAAAGTTAAAATCACCAAATAGGAAGTACGGTATTTTTCCATAAGCGTCTGTGTGAAATCTCTGCAGAGTGTGTTCTAAAGCCCTACGTCTATTCTTACAGTAAACTGATGGATATGTCTCCATTGCGATGAAGTTAGAAGCATCGTGGAATAAATGTATGTTGATCAAATCGAAAACGGTTCCGCTGATGGACCAACGCGTTCGCAGGAAACCTTTTCTTGACCATTTACACTGCAACACCAGTTTCATCGAAAAATAAAAAAAATTTGAGAAAAAAATTATTACAACTTTACATCGTTTTAAATATTTTAAAACGCGTATAATGCAACTTTACATCATTAGGTATACTAGCAAGTGTCCAACAATTATTGTAGACCTGGGTGGCTGTGTAAAACATTTTTAAGTAATCATTTTTCAAATTGCAATAAAACATTAAATACGTAAACAAGAAAGTATTTTTAAATACTGTGAATTTGTATTATACAAATTTCAAAACATACTCGTTTTCACAGTACATAAATAAAAAGACCTTCCTCAGATACTTCTCCAACTTTTATATCCTTTGCTTGACTCATTATTTTACTCATTATCTTAAAACAAGACAAAAGATAGGTAACGTTTAGTTTACCTCGGCGGAATTTGAGCTTATGAAATTCACGAGAGTCTAGATATACTGGACGTTCCATTTGAAAATTTTGAGAAAAATTATCTTTTGCAAAACTCAACACGCTGTACACATAATAACTGATAGACCGAAGCTGTTTTGAAATTTCTGTAGAAAATATATTGTATTGAGTACCTACAAAAATTCAAGACGAAATGTAAATAAATAACAAAGATATAAGCACTCATAATACAGCAATTTTTTACACTTAAACATCAATATCTTGCAAACTCTTAAGTAAAATTTCCTAAATTTTTGGTTATTACCTATTCGTTATGTGTACTTTCGAAATATGTAAAAATATACTGGGTGTTCCATTTAAAAAAATATAACTTTGGTATGGCCCTCAGTTACTGAACACTCTGTATGGCCAAATATAATTTTATGAAGTAGAGCTGACTGAGTTACATCTTAGCTCGTTTCAATTTTTTTTCTATCTTATATACTATAGACGGTAGAGAAGACCGCGGCACTCGATGGACACCTGTATATTTACTTACTTTTTCTAGATTACACTAATGCAAAAATTTTTATATGGTTTTCAATAATAATTAAAATTAATTTTTTGATATATTTGGATTACTTAAACACTTTTAATAATTTAAACATTTTAAACGTAGAACGTAGGTGTTTGTCAATTATGTCACTATGATTTATCATAAAAGTAATTACAAAGTAATTGCCAATTACTTTTTTTAAGACTTGTACTTTGTAATTGTAATTAGTTCCTTTTTTTGAAAAAGTACTTTGTAATTGTAATTAATTCCTCTTTTGAAAAAGTACTTTGTAATTGTAAATAGTATATCGGGCTTCGTTCAAGCCATATACGAGTGTTCGTATATGGCTTGAGACGTCAGCTGGGGTGCGTTCAGAATAAACGTCCGACAAAGTGTGTTTACCCTGGCAAGACGATTGCCCGGACAACAGGCTATTATGAACGCTTTGAAACGAGCTGTCGAAACTGTCAAGTGGTGAAGATTGAAATACTGAAAGTGTCCTGAAACCAGAACAATAGATTACATTGTTAGTATTATACGTATAGTATTAGTATTAGTGTTAGTATTATAGGTAAAAAGTTGTTTACCGGACGAAATGGTACGTTTATTATGAACGGAACAACTTTTTACCTTGAGGTTATTATGAACGCGAAGGGTAAAAAGTTGCATGCCCGACGTTTATTGTGAACGCGCCCCAGAAGTACTCTCGCACTAGGGTGCGTTTTCTAGCCTCGGTCGAACACATCTAGAATAAAGTGAGATAAAGAAGTTAAAAATATATTTCAAACATTTTAATTTACACATTACGTTTTATTTTTTAGGGTTCGATTATTTCAGAGTAAAATTGAAAAATCTCGGAGCTTCCAGTTCGTTAACGGTTCGCAAAGTTGAAGACACGTTGAAGAACCGTTCCATTGCCGCGGTGTTCGGTTTGGAATTTGTTACTCCGAGTGTACCTCCTACCTCAACGGTTCGTAAAATTGTGAACTGGGTGTTCATAGCGGTACCAGAGTAAATAAATTTAACCTGACAAATAGGAATGTATAAATCGCTAGCGAAGAATTAGTGAAAATTTCATTAAATCATCAAGGTTTTGATGTAATAGCAATTGTAAGCACTAATGAAGCAGAAATTTTATTGTATGGTATGTAAACTGGTTTATCACTTTCAATACAAATTTCAAGTACCAATAAACCAAATACATACATCCACACAGAGTTAAACCTGTGGTTAAACCATCTAACCTCTCTACCTTTATCTATAAGTTAAACAACAATTAAACATAACCTCAACGTTGTCAGATTTTTGTTTACGTTACTGTACCGGACCCGGAGCATTTCCGCGACTTATTTACATTAGAAAAAGATGAAATGCAAGTAGAAAAGGTAAGAGTTTGTACCGCAAAGTACCGTTTTGGTTTAACCGTTGATGAATCGGTATAATACCTCGCGACAAAATCCCTATCACGAGAATTGTCAAAATATAAAATTTAGGTTATGTGAAGGAACTGAATTCAGACTATTTATTTTAACATATTCTTTTAAGAACGAAGATATTACTTTTAAAACGAATATGAAATGACTTTGCAGACATTGAGGCCCAGTTTTACAATCGTGGAATAAGAACGGAATAACTGTTCGCCAAATATCCTTTAATGTTCCTCCATATCTACGTCACACCTACGTCACGTTATACCAATAATAATGCTTCTCCGACGATTGTAAAATCGGACCTTAAAGTTAGATCTTGTCCACATACAAACCACACTTTGAGGTTAATCAATATTTATCAATTTTTGACATATGAGAAATTAATTATGCAAGAGGTACGACATACGATTTTTTTCCAAGAATAACTAGAGGTACTATTTTTTGCTTAAGACCCTATACATATACACAAGGACTTTATTCTTGAATTATCCAATGCATACGAGTGATTTCCGAATAAAAATCATGCAAGAATAATTTTCTTGTCGAATGCTAAATGTTTGCTGGAAAATTCAAAACAATCCAGTACATTTACTGCATGTACGGTCACCTTAATCAAATAAAGTCGTTGAAATTAATACCTAAATTCATGCATTGCAACAGCACGGTGAAGTGAATACTAACGGTGGCAGCATTCAAGTGAGATAGAGAGCCGTTACGTCATCGCATACCCGCTTTTCCTTCTAATACAACTGTCAACCGTGACAGTTAATATTGGTTAATAGCTTTGTTCGCGGAACACATTTCGAACCAATTCAGAACGAGTACGGAACTAATTCAGGATTGTCGTAGTGCGCATGCTCGATTATGAACCGATTCGGGATGTTTATTACCGCGAACGATTTCCGAACCAAGAATGAGAACTCTGAATTGTTAACTCTATAAATGACGATAAATGATCTGACATTATGGCCGTACTTTAAAAATATATGTTTTATTAAGTGAAAAGTAAAAACATTTTTTAATTTACTTAACAATTACAATTCTAATCAATATCAAATTAAACCTAAATTAAACTGTCACAAAAAAACTACAAGAGAAACCCAGAATAAAAACAAAAACAATCGTAAATATAGCCCCGCAAGCTGCGAATATAGCCACAGAATGTCCACTGTCGCTATATATAAAATTGCGCATGTCTCGAACTTACAGTTCTTGTTGAATCCCTAGAACCAGTAGAACTAGTTAAGAATCGATCTCGAACTGAATCTGGGTGACCCGCGAACACAGAACTGTAACTAGAAGTTCGGAATTTTGTGATCCGCGAACGTCATTATTTCAACTGCGCATGCGAATAGTCCCGAATCAGTTCTGAATCCTTACCGCGAACAAACCTAATAATTGTGTAAAAGGAGGAGCGGGTATGCGATGACGTAACGGCTCTCTATCTTGCTTGCCGAAATGCTGCCACCGTTAGTATTCAATTCACCGTGTTGCAACAGTGCCCAAAAAAGCGCTACTTAGTTACTATAAATAATAAAAAAAAAATCCAATCCCAGTGTTAACAAAAAGAAGTGATCTCTTAACTGTCACTTGTCACTATTAGTAAATTTAATGCACAGATGTTGGTGTTGATTGGTTCGTTTATTCTTCTCCTTTAAGATGCTGCATTTTCTATTTGTACTACCTTGCATTGTGGTTGGTTATTGGTCTCTTTGTAAATATATCAAGCTAACCCTTTTATGTATGCTGATATACACATATCCAATCATAAAAGGTGTTTCAAGCACCAACTTTTTAAGCAGAGCTTAAATTTAAGTTATGTTTAGAATGTGGACATGTACGTATGGTCAGTATAATGTCAAATACATTCTGATTGACATTGACATTTAAACTTCAACTTAAGTATCAATTAGAATGTGACTAACTTTTGTTAAATCTATAAATAATGTCATAGTCTAAACATCATTTAAATTTAAGCTCTGCTTAAAAAATTGGAGCAACCGAGCATAAGGCTTAGTTGCACCAACATCTTGGTTAACTAATTTTCATTCTAGTTTAAATAAAGCACTTTCTACAGTTTAATTCAGGGATGCAAGACAATGTAAATTCGGTTCCTTGGATCGGTTCTTTTGCACTTTGAGTGCAACTGGAACTGTGGAATGGTTTCGATTGCATTTTGCATCCCTAGTTTAATTTGGGATTAATTTTAAAATACCAGTGTAACTGGACATTAAAATTTCAAATCCAAAAAAAAGAATTTTCTTTAATTATTTGTTAATTTATATGTATTCAATCTGAGAGTTCAAAATTTTTCGATCCAATTATTAACTTGTACTGAAACCCTTTCTTTTCTTATTGTAATAAATACCTCTGGAAATAAGTCTTGAGGAAATTTAGCCTTTTCCTTAGTAACTACAGCCTCGATATTCCCAGAATGAATTTCCTTTCCATTTGCTGGCACAAACGTCAGATCCTTAAAATCGTATATCAAAACATCTTTGATACTTTCATGAATAAAATAAAAGTTTCCTAGCGCCTAAAAGATCCTGATTTAGAGCAGATAACACACACATTTGATAGAGTGATCAGTACCGTAAAATTTTCAGCTGAACTGTAATCCTCGTCTAGGAAAACTCTGACTTTGTCAAAGAGTCTCAGTTCATTACTGGACATCAAAAGGCTGACGAACTCCTCTACATGTTTCATACTGTTTTCATAGTTTTTTCCACCGACTTCTTGGCAATGTAGAGCTACGAACTTGGGACATAATTTCGAGATTGTAGTCAGAAACTCTTCCGTCCATATTTTGAGCATTTGTGTTGGCTGACGACGAAACAGCAGTGTTACTTACACTATGACATTGAAATTCAAGCAGGACACTTACATCCTCGAATATAGAGCCAACATTCGCTGTGACTAGGAGGATTGGTATCGTTGGAGAAGTCATTTTTAACTAAAATTAAGACTAGGTTAGTGCTATTTGTAGGCTTTTCGAAGTGCCTTATTTGGCATCCATGCATTTTAAATGTTTTTTGATTATCTTAAAGCACATCTTGCAGTGGTGATATACTCCTTTCCGTACGATTTTAAATGTATTCTTCTTGCACTGTATTTTTACATGGAGCAGCAGATACTTGTGTACAATTTCACTTATATTTCTGTATTGAAATCCTGCGCGCGCACGCTTATATTCAAGTGTACGTACATGTGCGTCAGTATATTGATCAATTAAATTAAATTATTGTCCCTAAAATGTATTGCGGTGAGGGTGCGCTTATTGTGTAGGGCAATTCTCGTACGTTTTTCGATTTGTTCGTTGTAAATTCTATTTTAAAATAGTTTTTCGCCTGATTGTAGAAAATGTTAATTTAAAATTTAAATTACTCAACATAAAAAAATTAATGACGCCTATGACGTTTGTGTTTCTACCTATTTTGTCGTATAACCTTTACCTCATGACGTCACATTTGACATTGATTGGCGATAATAGTACGTTCAACCGAGCGCTGAATTGCGGTTAACACTGACTGAATTTTAATGTTGAAACAAGAATGTTTGGAAATATGCGGAAATATTATAATAACGGCACGTGAATAAAATAAAAAAATATATGCAAAAATAATTGTAGAAGAGACTTAATATTTAGGTTCGACTTCAGAGTGACGTAAGTAGCATGATAACTTTAAAGCAATGCATTGCATATTTTTTATGTGTACGAGAAAAACCGATAAATATAAATAAGACACATTTAGTTAATGTATCTGTTTATTTCATTGAATAACCTTTACCTTATGACGTCATAAGTCGTCGATTAAGCCATATTCAAGTGAGTGTCGTCTGCGTTTAACGGTAACTGAGTCGCATTTTCAGAAAGAGGCTAGATTTAATGCTCAGCGATTTTTCACCGCCGCGTTTATGCGATAGAGATTTGATTGGATCATTTAATTAATTATATGTTTTGAAATTGAGCCAATAGAATCGTGTAAAACTTTAGACTCAACGCAAAACGCCTAGCAATGAATAAGCGGGAGACACATTGAGGCGGTTCCGGTGGCGGTGACGGTCACAAACGTTCACATGTATGCGACAAGATAGATCTGCCAATGAATTTACGTAACTTTACCGTGATCACAGTAAAGTTACGTAAATTCCTTGGCAGATCTATCTTGTCGCATGTATGTGAACGGTTTTCATCGCCACCGCCACCGCAATCGCTACCGCAACCGCTTTAATGTGTCTCTCGCTTAAAGCGGGACACACATTGAGGCGGTTGCGGTGGCGATCACGGGAGCGGTGGCGGTGGCGTTGCGATAGCGATTCTGGCGCACACACACTGAATTCGCGATATTTATTTTTCTAAATAACGCAGAGTTGCCAGGAGATTGTAAAGCGGTACACACATTGAGGCGGTTGCGGTGGCGATGGCGGTCACAAGCGTTCAGACAGGAGCGATTAGACAAGCTGCGTCCTGCCTACCGCTGGACTATGTTTTACCGCCCAACACTCTGCGGTGGCGATCAAACATAACAGGTTGCGTTTCACCGTTAACCGCGCCGAGAAAAAATGGAAAATGTTACGTAAAACTCATTGATTATGTTAAGAATTACAGAGTGCTTTATGATTTAACACATCCGGATTACAAAAATGTACGGTGTTAGTTGATTCTGTAGAACATCACTTGACTATGACTCTCTTCTGCTTCTGCTAACGAAGCTTTAAGCTCTATGGAGTGCTGCTTCCTCCTTTGAGAGATCCAAGATTGTATTTTTCAATATTATGTATTATTACCCCACAAGTGTTAACACTTACTGCACATTACAGTATTTAGAAAAATAAATATCATCACGATTTCAGTGTGTGCATCAGAATCGCTAGCGCAACGCCACCGCCACCGCTCCCGTGATTGCCACCGCAATCGCTACCGCAACCGCCTCAATGTATGTCCCGCTTAAAAATTTTCACCAGACGTCCCTGCGACTGCAATTGGAATAGCGGCAATTGACGGTCCACGGAACGCAGCGCAGAGTTAGTTAGGTTGGAGGGAGAACTGGTGAAAATTTTTACAACCTCCTGGCAACTCTACTTGTAAGTTTGCGACTCTAGATTTCTGTTACGGTTTAGCCACAAAATACAAAAACGTTTTTTGAAAATAGGTAGGTATAAATTAGTATTGTTACGAACTTGGGGTTTGCAGAAAATAATTTGCGTTTACTTTGAAAGCGCTTTAATGACCACAGTCGCTTAACACAATAACAACACAAGAACAATACTGGTCTAACTAATAACGCTTCTATAACTTAAATGTTCTGCTAATTAGTAAATTCACAACTTATCACCTTCGGAATAATAACCAATTTAAATTGTGCGCTTATCTTCGCTTATATAATAATTTCCTCCTTCCGGAAAAATGTAGAGAAACAGTCCAGTAGAGTGCCTCAGTCCAGTAATTTTTAGCACCATCTAGGGTTAAAAAGAAAGTTCTGGAATCTTCGGCTGACTCATAGATGGCGCGACTACCACAAAAATTAATAAATCTATCGGCGTCGCGGATATAATACTGCCCTCTCCTTAGTTCTGTTCGTCCTGAGCAGAGTATGGAGTCAAACGATCTTATGAGTACGTTTACACGAAAATCTAAAGTAGGTTTTATTACAACCAACGTTACTAAAACCGACGTAAATGACCGTGTAAATGAGGCATAACACCCATTTTACTAAATCGTTTTACTAAAACGGGTGTTATGCCTCATTTATACGAGCTTTTATGTCAGTGTAGTAACGCTGGTTGTAATAAAACCTACTTTAGACGTTCGTGTAAACGTACTCTATGTTGATCACTTTCATCTCCCCGCTGGCAAAGAGTAAATAAGGTTTCAAGAGAAGACACTTCGTGTCGGCTCGTTTGATCTTTGCCAAGTAGTTTCTACGACCTTGAAGTAGATGTCCCTTTAAATAGCGGAGTAGGTGAAATACGGCATTGGCTGGCATACAGTTTTCACCAATCAGATTATCGCAGACAATTTTTGTCCGGAAACACTCGACAATTTTTCAAGTGGTTTCTTTTAGAGCTGGCAACGGTTAACCGATTTTGGATATTTTGGATATTCGCGGTGTACAGCATGTCACTCATGCAAATAGAGTTGCATGAAAAAATTTTTTTTACTTAGATTCACATTCAAGTTATGCAACTCTATTTGCATAAGTGACATGCTGTACACCGCGAATATCCAAAATATCCAAAATCGGTTAACCGTTGCCAGCTCTAGTTTCTTTTGTATAACTCTTTGCCACTGGGTAGTTTCTATATTCTGTAGACATTGATCCTTTTGATTATTTTATAGCATAGGTTCTCAAACTAATTTCGTCTACCGCCCACTTTGAGAATCAATTATTTTCTAGCGCCGGCGCCGCCTAAAATTTTTAACTTTACCACATCTTAAAAATCACAATCGCAGTCATTACTTTAATAATTATAGCCTGCCATATATGAGTCTTATCTTGTTTCCCCCAATTTTCTCTGTGCTCTTTACCGCTCCCCTGTAGGCCTCTAGCGCCCACAAGGGGGCGTTATCGCCCACTTTTTGAGAAAGACTGTTTTATAGGGTCCATCCCAAAGCGTCCGTAGTTTGGGACACAGTCCATGAGTCCTTCTGAATTGTACAAACACATCTGGTCTTCTTTGTTACATCTAGCGCAATCATTTTCGACATCTGTTCTACATTTAATCCGATAGACTTTTGCCAATATCTTATTGGTGTCCAAATGTCCACCTGACGCACCTCCATGTATCTCCTCCAAAACTTCGACAATTTTGACTTTTGGGAGAACTAATTGCTCTTTAATTTCATTCCCATCAGGTGACTCTCAGATTTCCTTTCGTCTAACTTTAAAGAGTCTTACTGTACTAAATAGCTTTCAAAAATTGGAATTTTGTCTGACATTTCAGATCAGGTTGGGCATTGTCCGTTTTCTTTCCAAGAGATTATTTTCTCAAACTTCTTTCTTTGCGTTGTTCTCATCTTAATAATCTCTGGCTGCCATTGGTTGTTTGTGAGACGTGTTGTTTTGATTAGGAATTATTCCTTCTTTGTCTTCCACTTTTAAACAATGTAATTTTTCTATCCATCTGACAAGTTGGCCATATTGTGCATTAGTGTTATGAAAACACGAGTTGTTTCAAATGATCAGGGTACATATGAGGGGTTGATAGCAAAAACCTCAGTAGTCACAGAAAACGAAAAATGATTTAGGGGTTACCATCTTTTTGCCATCCGCAAAAACGCCACAGGTCGGGCTCACAGAAGGCTTTGAGAATATGCCGATTCAGCAAAAACCCCACTAGGCAGGTGCGGTGACAGCAGTGTTGCCAGTGTCAGTACATTTGTACTGAAATCAGTACTTTTAATGTACGTCAGTACAACTTTTTCAAAATTACTGATTTTCAGTACCCTACGGCCTGATATTTCAGTCGCAGTTTAACTTTAGTCTTCAGTTTATTGCTATAAACACATACATTCGTACTACACTCAGATACAAACACAAAATCCGGCAATTATTTTTCCTCTATGGATGTCAACAAACTGCCATATTGCAGAAACTGACCTACCGCAAAGTGGTAACTTCCGTCTAATGTAATTGCATCCTCCGACTTCCCGTATCTTCCCTCCTGTTTTATTCTTTCTTCGTTGCTGTTTAATTTTGAATTGAATTTCCGCAGTTGCCAAATGCCATAATTACTGTGTTTAATAGGTCTGTTCCATTCGTCAGGATTTCAGAGTTCTGAACCGTTCAAAATCGTACTGAGCATGAGCAATGCACAAAATTGGATATAAATTTCATACTGCGCATGATTCGAACGGTTCAGAATTTGAAATTCTGTCAAATAGAACAGACCTAAGGTTACATTTGAATTCAAATTTTGTATATTTTATGTCAATTTGAAAAATAAATGCTTCACTTTAACAGATTACGGCAAATTGGAATTCAAATGTAGGTAACATTTAACACGATAACTATAGCTGCGTTCGTTTATTCAACTCATCCGTTCACTCTATTTATTCTTTTCGCACTTACTTGTATTAAAACTTATTCGCTCTCACTCTTTAGTGTTTGAAAACGAAAACAGTAAATAGAGTAAACGGAGTTGAATAAACGAACGCAGCTTATGGCAGCGGTGGAAGTTCACTTCAAAACTGTGCAAGAGGAGCCACACCTGTTCCTGGAACATACTTTTTTCAATTTCCCACGCGACCGGCCGAATAAAGGACTGGTCTTTTATTAGCTTTGTTCGCGGAGCAGATCTGGATTAGTTCGGAACCGTCAAATCCATACATTCATAAAAATTAAACATTGAAAGCATTGTTATAAGGAGCATTCGGCATAACGTTTGAAGCGCTCGGAGTGTTCTTTTATCTCATTCTTACATGCACTGAGAGGCATTCGCTCTCCCTCACACTTCTGCTCAGAGCGTACCCGCGCCTAATGTCGAGCGCACCCAAAATCGATCGTTACTTCACTGGGCACTTGACTTTAACGGTTCCGAACTACTCCGGGAACAAACTTAATTATTAATTTAGGCGGAAATGCATTTAAACTCTGTTTAGCCGTTCCTGTATATGTATTTATTTGGGTATAATCGTCCGCCATTTTGAGTCCCCGTCGAAGCTACATTTTGAACGAAAACTGAGGTTTATTGTGTTGTCATCAAAGATTGTTAATCGTAATACCATAACTTCTTTTTAATTCTACCAAGACTCAAAATGGTGAACGATTTTACTCAAATTATACAGATCTATACTCTTGTTTAAAATCCAGCACAACTTTACTAATTTTTCACCGTAGGATTTTATCGAGGATCGATGGTTTTACGAGTTGTATTTTGATTGTTGTAAGTAATTGTGCTTGCCACTATTTCAAGTTCTACGATTCTAACAACATTTTATATATTTACTTCTTCATAGAACTACTACTATAATTTTAGCCAACTGTTCGGTAGTTGATCACGTACGTCGTAGATCACGTGGGATACAAGATGAAATGAATGCTCTATATAAAGAATTATGGAGAATGTCTTTAAAGTAAGAAAGACACTTGTGATATTTCATACATCAAAGAGAAAGTTAATATTGAATAAAAAGAACCCTGTTGATATAAACATGCTGAATGAACGGATAGAAAAAGGCGGAATTAGACCGGGAAAAAAAAAATGCAAATTTAAAGTTCACTACGCAAAGAAAAACATTTCAAGTAATTATTTTGCATTGATAAAGTTCATTTTTGACAAATTATTAGAAGGAAAAATAAGAAATTTTAACATAGGCAGAATTTATTTAAAAAACTACAGTAGTAAAAAATACAACAATCAACCAGATATAAATCTATAATGTACAAATATTACCAACAATATTCTTATATTTTGAACCCCAAAATTGTACTAAGTAGAATTGACTTCTAGAAAATTGCAAATTTCATGTGAATAATTTAAAAATTAGCACCTGCTTTGGAAAACACTTCGAAACTAGAAACTTCTTCAAAATTGTGCTATAGACTTGAGCAACAAAATTCGTTCTCTTTAATTTATTTAGTTAACTATATAACAATTAAGTAAAAACGCTTGCTGATTCAAAGAATGACTATCAAACGTACAATAATATTTAATTCGTGATCATTGACTCTTTGTTCTGTGATGCAGTTCACTGGACAACTGGCCATTCGTGTAATAGTCCGAGGCACTGTTTTGTTTAACACCATTCTCCTTTACGTAACCGTTGAGTTTAATATTGCCGTTCTGGTGTACGTATCCGTTAGCGTGGCCGTTTGCGATAGAAGTAGTCGGAGGTTGCTTCTTAATAGCAGGTCTTCTTCCGTACGACTTTGTGTAAAATTCTTTGAACAGGAAGAAGAACATCACCGCATGCATTCCAATCCACCAAACGAAGGCACGAGGGTAATTACAGTCGATGAAGAGTAATTGGAAGGCATGTACCATTATACCTACAAACTGAACCTATAACAGACACGAACGAACATTTTTAAAAAAACAATACCTAAAATAATCAATAATAAATAGCAATAATTGGATAAATAATTTAGACATAGCGACTGTACGTACAGTCAAAATTAAAAATAATGTCCCCCCCAATAATATGTGAACGTGCTGTCTAATCCTTAATTTTTTTGTTCCTACTCCATTTTCTTAAAAAAAAATTTAACGTACCATTTGTAAGGTGGTCAAATACTTCTTCCACCAGAGATACTTGTGTACACTTGGTCCCATTGCACTCATCATATAATACGTGTACATAACAATGTGCACAAATGTATTAAGGAATCCGAAAAACGTACTGTGACCACCTGCAACATCAACGAAAAAGAAAATCTAAAACGTGCACATTTCAAATACCTATCATACCTGGTGTGAACTTGACACCGAACCAAACCGACATGGGCATCACTCCATGGTGTATCACGTGCAGCGTGGAAATGTGGTCGTTCTTTTTCCGCAGCACGAAAAATAACTGCAAAAATCGCCACTGTTTATTAGATTTACGGACCTTAAGTTTAACTTACTCACGGTATCTATGAATTCCGTGAATTTCGAGAAGTAGTACCACCACGACGCGTGGACCATCTAAAATAAGTCATCAATATCTAATGACCTTTTTGCTAAGAACAAACTTACATTTAACGTTTCCGTATCGTTCGAGTAATCTACTGGCTGACATCTCCAATTGTACTTTCCCGTTAACCATCCGTTCATTCCTATCTGTGCAAAAAAATATCATTACTTTCAAGTCGTATTTATAACACTCTAGCAAGCAGGGCTGGCGCAAAAGTACATGACACTTTTAGGAAAAAAAAAAAAAAACGTTTAAGTGCCCCTATATATTGCACAGGCTGATTCTTGAATAGATCGCTAAAGAAAAATGAAAGTGGGAAAAATGTTAAGTATTAGTATGTATATAATTATTCGCAAAATAACGATACTCGAAATGTAATGTATACCGCTTTTTAAATACAAGGTTTTCAAGTATTTTGTTTTACTTTATTATCTCGAGAATGCATGAACGAATAATATCAAATTAGGTAATTCCATTTTTATATTTATTTACGTACATACGTGATTTTATATTGATGTCTGCAGCACATGGCATTCCCGTGCGTTTTAATGTGTTACGTTTTTATTTGTAATTAAATTCTAGAAAGTTTCTCAAAAGAGAAATTCAAAAATTCCTTCCTATATGTTGAGTATTATTTTCATGGTTCCAATAAATGACTTAAGTTTGGTAACACCCTATATAAGTACATTTTATTATGTACAGTGTCCCTAGTAGCAGTGGCATGAATATCTCTTATGAAAATACATTCCTGAAAAATTTTATTTCTCTTTAATTATTTAATTTATTTATTTGTAGACGTGATTCTACACCGGTATCTCCACCAGATGGCATAATTGTAGAGTTAGTCACTAAGACCCTTTAAAAAATATGCTGCTGCGCTATTGTTTATTCTACTTCTCAAGTTCTACATATTATGTATAACTTACTAATTGTAAGATATGCCATTTTTAAAAGCAAAAAAGCAATTAAAATTCTTGTTTAATGCCTGGAGAATTGGGTGACAATTTTTCATATTTTTATATTTATTTACATATTATTACATATGACAATATTTCGAACGATTTTTTTGGTTTGAGTAAAACTGGTGTCACCGCATTTTAATGCCCCCGTATAAGTCTCCCAGGCGATAGCCAAGGCTAAGTTAATGGAAAACCGGCCCCGATAGGAAGAGTTTAAGTGATTATCACTAATGATGATAAATAACGTTAATGTAGGGGTAGCCTAGACGCAAGCGTCATCGTATAATCACTCAAATCCACCTAACTTACCGCTTATTATTTTTTGATTTTAGGCGATTGAAAAGTGGGTGATTTGTTAGGATAATTAGTATATACATATACATTCCTTTAGTGATTATTTCTTGTGAAGAAATAAAAAAGAAATTGATTAAGACATTACATAAACTGAAGAGTTCAACAGTTTCGTTAAATTTTAATTCATAAAAAAAACACTATGAACATGTTCCTAGTTCACTCGTCATAACATATTCGTTATTTTATAAGAAAACTAAAAATATGGTAGGAGTATGAATTAAAATAGATAACCATAAATTAAAATGGTATATAAAGTTCATTTCTTTATTATGTATATGCTGATCGTATAAATCTGACAAAGAAAATATAAGACGAAATGATATGACATGACGAAAGCCGCAAGGCTGTTTCACGAAAGTTTGAAGGTTTATATGAAGTTTGAAAGTTTATATGTAGTTATATAAAAGTAAAGGGCTTTCAAATAAACTTCTCAGGCAGGCTATGAAAACATTTGATGCAATGTAATTTAATGAGAAGTTTTTTTATTTGAAAGCCCGATACTTTGATCGATCGACATATACTAAAGAAATGAACTCTAGTTTATGAATAAAATAAATAGTACATAAAATAAAAGTAATATACATGAAATGATTGTAGAGTAAAAATGAAACATAATAATACTGTATAAAAAGGTAATAAACAATGAAAACAGTTAACAATAAAATAACATACACACCTGTAAAAATAACCAAACGCTAAATATGACTTGGAAAAAATTATATACTACTAGAGTATTTTGTAGGTGGAAGGGTTTCCTATTTTCCATTAACTTTGGACCCACATACTGAAAAAAGAAAAAACATCAGTGAAAAGTTTTGAAAAAAGTATAAAATGAATTAAGAAATAAAAAAAAAATGGTTTGTGAATGATTTATTTTAATTTTCGAATTTCTAGAATTCTACCTTTTCATGAAAAGCTACGATAAGAAATGCTAAAATTTTGGAGAATAGATTAAGAGCACGGATGGGCAATACCTTCTCAAAGAAAGTCAAAGTGAAAGGAATCGGTGAATAAATGATTTTCATTATGTGAAAAAGCTACAACGTTAGAAGTGAGGAAAAATTTTAGAATTAAAAGAAGATAGCAAAGTGTTCTTTAATAAATTATGTAAAACTGTGAAGAAAAAAAGACAAAGTAATACTGACACGCTTAATGAAGGAACTTAGGAGGAAAATGACAAATACAGAAAAAAAGAAGAAAAAATAACTGTGATAGAGAAAAGAGATCAATAAGAGTAAGCTAAGGATGAAGAAGAAAACTAACAAATACAGAGATAAAAAGAAATTTTTGGAAAACAAATTTGTAATACTTATTCTTCGAACATGTTTTAAATATCTACATTTCGCTATACGTCCATCCATAGCATCTTCATTTATCTCGAAAAACTGTTGACGCACAACGAAATGTAGATATATCAAAAGTTTGTAAAAAGCTATCCCAAGAATAGTTACTATAACTGTATTTGACAAGTGATAAAATTTTAGGGAAAACTTGAAAACTGTAGGCGTAGAAATAGGGAACAACTAGGATGGCTTGGACGTATTATAAGGATGGAAAGCAAGGAGAGTTTACGAAATTAGAGGAATGGAGTGAGAAAACACGGAAAGAGAAAACAAGGAGGCAAATGAAAAGAGAAAAAGCAATAGCTGTTAGAAAAAAAGGGAAGGACTGTACTAGGAAACCTAACTCCAAATCAACCTTACATCGAAACGTCGAAGAATAAGTAAAATCAGGAAGGAATTTTTTAATAGTTTTTTGTAGTGTACTTGGACGAATATTGCATATTTACTATTGCCAATCATAACTACTTTTATAAAAAAGGTTGAGGCTAAAGAAATTTTCTTTCACATGTCCACTATGCCAGGGAAGAGCAACCTTTGATATGATGATAATAAATATTTATTGCAGAAATTGACTTATACATACCTTGACTACTACGATGTAAGTTATACATATAAATAACGTATAAAACGGACTGGACATTAGAGGCCAATTCGATGTCCTAGGATCTGAAAGAGTAATAACGGAGGTTAACATCTTTTTGGGTGGAAAGCGTGGATGAGATGCTCACCTTCATATTTGTTTAAAAAATTATTAATGTCTTGTACGTATCTTATGACTAAGGCCATGTTAATAAATCTGCAAAAAAAACAATCAATATTAATAAATAAAATAACACAACAAAACGTGAATAATTGATACTTGTTATTTTTCTCAATTCTTTTTCGGTTCATTTTGTACAAATGCATTGTATGTAATAAACTTTTTCATTAAATTTAGAAAGTTTTAAAAATATCAAAGCCAAAACAAAATTGTATAAATAATTGTATCTAAGTACTAAAAGTTCCTGAATATTCTAGATATGATCGCATAAACATCGATTTAGAATAAATCGAAGTAACAAAAAAAAATTCTGGTACTGTAATTTTAACGGCCTAAAAAATCCAATTCATCAGGTTTTGATTGAGATGTTATCGCTAATGACGATCGATGTTAATTTGCTACACACGCTTATAGCAACCTTGTTGTAAGCCTTCGTTATAACGATTTTCTCTTGGAATATTTTCTAGTGAACACCATCTCACAGTAACTAATATAATTTTAATTTATTAATTTTTCATTTATACAGCGGACATCGAGTTTCCTAGCATTTAATACAAGACAATAAAAATGTTCGTCATTAATAAAGTGATAATTAAGATAATGAAAAAAATTAGCTACTGTATTCATAATATTCCCAAATACTCCTCATGATAAATACAGTATGAAATAGTTTCAAATAAAAAGTCAAAACCAGCCAGATTGAAGTGAAAAAAATAGAACGTATTTTTTCTTTTGAAAAAAATAAATACAATATTCTGTATAGCTGTAAATTCTTATTTGTTTCCTTTTGAAAAATTAAATAAATAAATAAAAAATTATATATTTAAATAAATTATATATATTATAAATTATATTAAGTAGTAAATTGATTAAATCAATAAATTACGTAAAGTGTGTACATATAAGTATAAAAGTACACTGAGCGTTGAAAGTAATGTCTCCCCAACAAAATTTTAAGTGGCGATCTTGAACTGTATTGCATGTTTTCATTTTGTGTTTGTTTATCTGCTTACTCGCTTGCAACAATTCATGTAAGACGAACAATAGCAATGAAAGATCAGAAAGGGATTTTATTTAGGCGAGAAAATTGAGTTCTTGATGTAAGAAATCGAGCATTTCATAATCATTAAGCTCATTACATAAATTAAACTCAATACAATATCGCCTAAGCGAGCGCGGGAAATATGTTCACCTAAAAATTATGTAAACAAACGCCTTGCTTTGTCAAAAGCTTCGCCAATATGAGTCAAGGCTGACCTTTGAAATGAGGCTGCGTTCGCAGAAATTTTCAGCAGCGTATTGCAGTAGCCGCATTATGTAAACATAACTAAAGATTAGATCAGAGCGAGTACCTGTTGGACTTATCCATGGGAGAACCTACTGAGAGAGGCAGAAGAGACACCTTAGTTCCTCAAGAAATCCAGAGACCCCAAACAAGAAGTGCTGGTCCAGCAGAAGAACATCCATAGGTGATGTCGAGGCGTTTGGCCAGATTTCGCCGAGATTCAAGATAGAAAGAAACCGAGTCATTTCCTTCCCAATTTAAGTGCTTATTTATACAGCACAATTCCATTTTTTTTACCAATCACCTGAACGATATTTCGAAATCCTTCAAATTTCCTAAGAGGAGACTTTTTATCCTTTATTTTCTCCCCGGTCCTACTTTCGATGGTAATAGCCATATCTAACCTGTGACCAAACAATACATTGGTAAAAGGTCAATAAAAAGTCAAGAAAATGTCGAATCCATAAATGTTGGAACCAGACAAGGATGTTCAAGACCCATGTCAACCCAAAGTGCAGTTCGACCCAGAGAGGAGTCAAACCGAAATGACTTCAAAGTCAGTACCTTTGTGAGCACGGATCTATCCAAGGTTAGAGAAGTCAACACCACCGGTTCCAAATGAAACGGACAGCGGATCCATGACAAAGCCAGACCGAGATTGGGCCACTACCTAATCACACCAATGAATGAGAGACATGCTAGTCCGCGAATAGTCAAATAGTGCGACGTATATCTAACTCACATGTAATGCGGGAATGAAAAGGCAATTATTTCGAAATAAGTGATGAAACTATTTTGAACATTCTTTTTAAATAGTAAGACAGATGTTGTCTCCTGCAAGGTAGAAGCCTCTAAGGAGTTTTACTTTTATAACTTGTATGAGGCATCATCTAAGTATGCATTTAGTGTTTAATTTAGGGAAAGAGTTGCCTAAATCGTCAACTCTTTTTAAGTAAGAGGGAAGAGATGTAAGAAATCGAGCATTTCATAATCATTAAGCTCATTACATAAATTAAACTCGATACAATATCGCCTTAGCGAGCGCGGGAAATATGTTCACTTAAAAATTATGTAAATAAACGCCTTGCTTTGTCAAAGCTCGGCCAATGTGAGTCAGGGCTGGCCTGGCTTGGGCTTTGTATTGCAGTCGCCGAGTTGACTCATCAAAAAACCGCATTATGTAAACGTAACTAAAAGCGAACGATCCAGGGATTGAAATTTAATTTCCTGTTTAAAACGATATAAAAGGTCATGGCGTAGCACGACGGAGGAGACAGCCAGTGCCCGTTTTGTGGAGTGCTACTCCACAAGTCCGAGGGCGTAATCGACATTTACAGAATGTCATAGTGTGTGGTTGATCGTCCGTCTCTCTGTATCTAGCACGATGGTTTAGGGTGAGAAATTTATTAATTGATTTTACCATTTTGGCTATGTTTTTTTTTTTTTTTTAGAAACTAACGTCTGCTTATTTAATTATGAAATGCTGTTTTTCTCGTTATAAAATTAGTTTGAATTTGAATTGAGGCGTTGAGTCGTTAAAGTAAAGGAAGCTTAACCTTATTTACTTTGGTGTAATATCCACTAATGCTCCGTTAGCAGAATTGGTAAAACCAATAAAAGCTCTCTTTAGCTTAATTTTTCATTAATGTCTTTAAGGTTTCATTAAAAAACGTCGGTAATACCGGCCGTTAGTCATAAAGACCTACCAAAACATGTAAAGGCTGAAGTGATAAGAAGATTTGTGAAACCAACATTAGGTTTGCTTTTTGACAGAATTTCCAGTTCTGAACCGTTCAAATTTGACGCAGTATGAAAATTATATTTAATTTTGTGCACTCGATACTCATTTTGAACGGTCCAGAACTTGAACGAATGGACTTACTTATCTGAATCAAGAACATTAACGAAAAGGTAGAGAAATGAGGCTCTTGAGGAAACTTGAAGGTAAAACTTCAAGAGATAAAATTAGAAATAAACCTTTAGAAAACAGCTAGTAATTATACCAATCGAAAGAACTACAGAACAGAAACAGCAACGATGGTTTGGACGCATGACTGTTATGAAAGATAACAGATGAGTAATAAGAATTTGCGAGGTGAAAGAAGTAGGAAACAAGATAAGAGGGGGGCCTAGGAAAGACGAAGTGAGACAAGCAGTTGAAGTAAGAAGAGTACAGTGGAACTGGCATAAGAGAGAAAAGTATGGAAGGAGATGTGGAAAAGAAGTTTAATTATTCTATAACCTTTTGGGATTGAGTAAGTAAGTAGGTAATTTGTTTTTTATTTCTGTTTGATACATAGTGAGAATTTAATGAAACTCTTGGGTTTTAAAAAATTATTTTGATTTTTAATGGAAATTAAAAATAATGGGCAGTTCGTCGTTGTCTGCGCTCATTACAGTCCTTTATATACCTATAGAGAGAGAAAGACATGAAGTGGCATTTTGGAAGGTTAGAGGTGGAATAAACAGCTGGTGAAGCAAATAAACAAAATCCATTTAGGTATAAAGAGAACAATTCGCTTTTGAATGGTCAGATGTTTAATTCCACCATTAATCTTCCAAACTGCTACTCTCTCTATAAAGGCCTCTCACACATATCTAGCAAGCGACGCGGAGTACTCTCGAAATTTTTCGATTTTGTTAGGGTTATTCTATTCCCGACAGAGGGATTCGTTTATAAAAGCAAAACCGAACGCGAAATTTAAACAGTCTCTATACGAATGTGATTACATGAACAAAATCAGCTACAAAGAACGATAAACTGCTTGAAATAACAATTAGTAGCAAAATCCTACAGGGGTTTAATTAAATTATTTTTAATTTAAATAAATAGTGAACTCCAATTCTAATATCATCTAAGTTTATCGAGATAAAGATTATTCATAGGAAGAAAACCAAATCGCAATATTGTTGTAAAACTATTGTCAAAATACACAGAACAATTGAGTGGTTTTGGTGTTGTGATTCGAGCCATGTGTTAACTAAAACAAGCAAAGAATTTCTGTAACTTATATTGCGCTGGATATTGTTTGACGAATAAGGAGTACATAGTGTGTATTATGTAATAAAATTGGTGTTACGTTTCCCTTTTTTGAATTGAACAATTGTTAAAATAAATACAGCACTTAAAAATATTGTTATATAATTTACTTCACGATCGTGAATGAGGCTGTTAAATATCATCGCCTATTCTAAAAGTATTCTTGTAGCTTCACACAATTGTGAAAGTTTATGCTTTTTAACTCTGGATACAATCATTCCTTGATTCGATCGATGGAATAATAAAAACCCAAAATGTGATCTCAGTGACCCCCCTAGGGTAGATTTGAAAATGGCGCTAAAAAGAAAAGCCTGATACAAAGCACTACAAACTGAACTTGATGTTTGTATCTCTGAAAGTTATTATTTGTTTTTCGTATTTGATTTTTAATATCTGCTTTAAAAATCAATAACATTGTCATGTTGAAAGTTATTTAATAATTCAATTCTACAGTTTTCTATTAACGACTTTAGATTCGTATGTAGGGGAGCTGATACAATATTGAGTTTTGTGAGCTAGACTTATCCTTTAATTAAAAATAAATAGACTATAGTTTATAGTCAGGTAAATACATTAAGGTACTGTTTGATAAAATACGATCACAATGAAAAACACAGCTTCATGCGTGTTGTAGCAATTGCGTCTTTGTACAATCGGTTGAATGAAAAATTCGACGATTCATTGCGGACATTTTCCTAGTTACCATTACTATTACCAAATTCACGGAACTTGAGTTTTGTGTCGTCAATCACCGAAGTTACAACCGACGAATATTTTTCAGTAAGTATTATTTCTTTGTCAACGGTGAATAAGAAAAAAGGATCAAGTTATGCCTTTTATGTCTGGTGATGCAACGCCAGACGCGTTTTATTTATGACGCAGAGCTCTTCTCTTATGAAAACAATAATACAACGAACGTTGCATAAAGACGTGGCCTTTTTTACGATATTACACGTGCAAAATGAACCTCACGATATTTGTTTAAGAAAAGATAAGATATTATCAAATCGTGGAACGTGTCTGTGACGTGTAACTTATTATCTCACTTCATTTACATTCGTCCTATTAAAATTATTTTGACATTTATTTATGATCAGGTATTTAGAAATTGCGGGAGTCCTTTGGCAATTTCAATTAAATTATTAAAGCACATGGAGTGGAATCGATAGTTGTATTTCCCGCCGCGCCGTATCACCACAGGAATATCCGCCAAAACATTTTGGAAATTTATTCTGCTATAATTGTAGAGAAAACGCATTCATAAAATATATTTCGAAAACTACTGGAAATAATTATCGTGTGGTCCAAAAGTAATGAGATACAGCGCAACAGTGGCTTCTTGAAATCAAACAATTACGATTTAGCTAAACTGCAGAAATGAGTTGTGCTTCTATGCCCAAAAATTTTTTTAATGGACACAGTGTATAAGGCAGGTACCGAGAAATGTTTCCAAAAAGAAGTCAATCAAACCAGAAATTATTTATGTCTGTCTGACCGATTAGGAGAAATTGGTTCGTTTCCAAAAAGGATTATTTTGGGCCATCCAAAGACCATCCCACCAGAACAAGAAGACGATATTTTAGTTCGACTAGCAGCTAATTCAGAGACCTGTTCCAGAAAAATGAGTGCAAGTAAATCGTATTTCATAATGAACGTCTTTACCCATATCACAGTGTGTAATTTCGAAGCAAGGTGTCCCATTACTTTTGGACCACAAAAATATGAGGAGTAGCAACACAAAATAAATAAAACGTTCGACATAAATCTTTTTTACGGCGAATATGCACAATCACAAGGTTAAGTTATCTGAACTTCACCTTGTGATTGTGCATATTCTCTTTATGTTGTTTATTTGAATTTTCAATAACTTTATATTTATTTTTTAGAGTAGGTAGATTTCGCAATGATTAATTAAGGCGAGAACAGACAGACGGGTGTGGCACGATCAATTAAAATTTGTTATCTTCCACAACTCCAAAGTGATTTCACCTTATTAGAATTTTTATCTGCACATCATCAAGTCACCATCAAACAACGATAACACATGAATCACCGGGCTCGACGCGATAAGAGTAGAACAACTGTAAAAATTGGTCTACTTTTTTTTACCTGTCACTCGAATCTTCGAAGTAATTAACTGAATAAATAAAAGCGTAAACATGTGCAATGCGATCGAGACCCACATAACCCGGCAAGCATTGTCGAATAAGGTCACATATGGTGCAAGTCTTACCTACCTACCATAAACAAACGCTTCAGTTAAATTTCATAATTAACGCTGAAGTGACGTTCTAATGTTTTGATTAACAGCGAATTTCTTATTATCAGCGAAGTGTGAGTGACCTCATTATTAAGCACCTACTGCTTTCAAAAATGTAGGTACACCAGAGTTAAGTTTCTTTTTAAATTCAGATCACATCTACTTTCGGATAGAACACTGCAAAGCTTAAAGAGAATCTCTTCTTGCATTTCATACCAATTAGTTCGTTCGAAATAAATTGTAAAAGTAAAACCTTCATACTACAGTATGAGAGCATCACTTTGTATTACAAAATTAGAGTAGGAATTAAATTCATTGATTCTGCTTATTTTTCTAATCATCAAAGCCTTCCCAGATTCCACGTGCTACTTGAAGAAATCAACAATGCCGTCATAATAATAATTAAAGATGGGCACAACAATGACAGTGTTAGCACAGAACGAATTGGATAACAACAAAATTTATTTAAATAATTAACACCATGACTAGGGAACCGCAAATATGCGGAATCAAAATATTTTGTCTGCGAAAAAATAAATAAGAAGCGGCATAAATAAATAGAATAGCCAACACAGATTGACAGATGACGCGATTGATGTTCATGATTCAAGGAAAAAATTGTGTTTTACATATTTCCTCGTTTTCAGCTTCATCATTCATGAGATAAAAAATCACCTGCAGATGCAAATTATAAAAAAAATTACCTGAAAAATACTTATCAATGCAAATAAACTAATTTTTATTATGGGGGGGAAGTACTCCTACGTACTTCTTTTTATTTTTGTTCGTATTGCGGTAAAGTGACGCAAGTAAAATGTTTTAATCCTGGGATTACAATAGTACCTATAATTTGACATGCAAACTAATTCATATGGATTATTCAATGTTAAGTATGTTCGTCATAAAAAAAAATATCGGGAAGGCCACGTGCAAACGGACATAGCAATTCGTGTAAGGTAAATAGAATCAAAGATCAACAATGCGCACAAGGAAATTTTCCAATAAGAGGTTCCAGGTGTGAGGTTTCAAATGTAATGGCTAAAGTTGTCCAATAATAGCTGTGATATGATTTTTTGAAAATCAGATTGCAGAATCCAGATTTCTAAGGAAACTCAAAATATTTCAAAAATGATGCTATTTAGAGATAGGGAAACGTATTGCAATTTCACATATTTTTACATGTAAAATTCAAGAATGTAGTAACCCATTTAAAATAAGCGAGTTGACAGGGATTTCCGGGATAACCGGAAGTGACTGGAAATCAATTTTATTTTATTTGAAAAGATCATTTCCAAGTATCTCTCCTCCGTAAATTTCAAATTTCTATCTAAACTTCTTTCTTGAAAACTTGTAACGAACGGTTTGCTTGAATAACCCTGTATAATGTCGTCTTCTTGTAATAATTTATTTCTATTGGTTTTCAGTAAGTTTGTTTCATGGGCAATCTGTAAACGGATGTCTTCCTGTCACACTCTTCCTTTAAAGTATTATTTATTATTCTTCCTCTTCCAATAATTATATTTTGGTTTCTTTGTTACTCCTATTATTTTATTCTCGAAATAATTAAATGTTTGCCTAATTCTAGTTCCTTGAGAGAAAATTCCTTTTAAATAATGTTTTTCTCGAAAACCACACATTTCAAAAAAAAATTCTCGAAAACTTTTTTTTTATCATTTGCAAGGAGAATTTAAAAAACGTTTCTTGGTAAAAATATATACTACTAGTCTGAGTATTTTATTGGTTAGAGAGGTGGAAGGGGGGGGATGTTGGATGACGGTTGAGTATAAGAAAGAAAAGTGTCTCCCTTTTCGTTGGCCCAGCCTGTATATGTAAATAAGTGTCTTCTTGTTGATATTAGTACGACACTAGAATCGAATAATGAAATTATTTTAATCGACTTTTCAAGTTGACAAAAAGCAAGTTCTTAAAATTAAGTATTGGAATATTACACACAAAATAATATCCATTTGGAAGAAAAATTGAAATTCCAAAATTAAAAGTAAAAAAAAAATGACTTTAAAGTCAGCAATTGAAATGTGTTAATGAAACACAAAAAAATTAAAATTATTTTCATTCTATCGCCCGTTACTTTTGAAAGGGTTACTTTCCATTTTATAGGAAATTTTTGTGGTTTCACCATACAATCGTGAAAGTGCAAGTCGGTATGTCGTTTTATTAATCATAACAACCCGATTTTAGAAACAAGTTTCACACATTCGGAAATTTCCTATTTAATTCAACGTCATTCGATGCACAACTCGCAGACTTTCACGAGCGTAAAGGCGACCACAAATTGCATGGCAAACTAGCCAAACATTTGTGATGTGTGAAGTTCGCCGAATAGTGTGTATGGTAGAGAATTTGCAAAACTCCTTCCAACGTTTGCATTCGTCTACGTTCCGATAGAAGGCGGTAAATGAGATCCGAGTCAAAGAAATGTTTGCCGCTTGTACACACTTAAACGCGATCCGACAACACCGTTAAGCTTGGTTTCCATTTATGCATTTCCATGCCATGCATCTTTTGAATCTGCATGTTTGGAAAAATGCATGCATGTTTTAGTGCAAAGCAGCAAAACATGCACGACCGTTTATATTTATGCATTTATATTTTTTGGGCGTATTGGCGGACGGTGATTTTAGTTTTGTGCAACTTGTCATGTTATGTTTCCTGCTTGTTCAATGTGGTTGCTGTCAATATAAGCACCAACTTTCCAATAGCAGTTGGTAAAAAAGAAATTACTGAAAGCACTAAGAGTTGCGTGCAACTTGAAGCACGAAATTAGAACAGATTCTAATATCGTGCATCACGATTTCATGTAATATTTTAATGCATAGAGCGTAATGTAAACCGCAAAGTGCATGCATCAAAATGCATAAGTGGAAACCGTACTTTACACATTATTTGACAAACGTTTGGAAAACGTATTCATATTTTTTTTCATATCTTCATCGTTTTGTTCAGTTTTCACGATTTGGTGTCATTATACATCCAACATGGAGTGGTCCAATAATTTGATTATAGAGTTTTTGACTCTTTATGACAAATACCCCGTAATTTGGAACCCAAAACATGGAATTTGGAACCCATAACAGCACACATTATCAAAGCACTTGCAGCAATAATTATTGTATCGTCATCACTGTTCTCCATCTTCACTCACTACTTTAATTATTATTTTTTAAATGTATGTACAAACGTGTGTGCTTTTCCTACTACGAATGTCAAACTATTAAAATGTCAGGTGATTCGACATATTATTTGTATGGACCACTCGATAAACGTCACTTGACATGGAAAAATGTACACATCACCCACACATACCCACACATCACCAACGTTCGACATTCGCCTAGTTTGCCATGTAATGTGTGGCCACCTTAACAATATGCAATTTTATATCTTAAAAAAATACTTTTTTTCAAGAACGATGTAATTTTCTTATTTCACGGTTAATAAAGAAATTGCTCATTGCGTAACATGGCGCAAATTGCCTGCAGAATTACAAATCGTGATGAAATTCTGAGAATATTCAGAGAAATAACTTCAAAGGCGTTTTTTTTGTTTACGTGCAAAGGTAAACAAAATATGTAAACTTGTTCTGACAACATTGTTAATGACATGACTGTAATACTTGCTAAAAAGTTAAGGTGAAGTGAAAGCCAGTCAGAAATGCGCTCAGGTTCAAATTAGGTAACAATTCCGGTTCTAGCTTCTTCTCCAGAGCATTTTAAAAGAGGACAGCTGCTGGTTGCAAAAAAAGGGGGAAAATGCTCTTGCATTGAGTAAACGTTTAAAATAAAATATTGCCAGTTGAAAGGAGCGCGGAAATGTTCAATTTTTTATATACAAGCGTAAATTATTAACAATAATAAATTAAAAGAAAGAAACAGACACATAGAAAGGTTTCCTTTTCATTTTGATAAATTGATGATAATGCGATAAGGTATAAGATATTTATAACTTACAAATCTATTTATGTTTTTATCAGAGAGATTATAAATTGGCATTTTGATGACAGGATTCAATGACTCGACAAATATGGGCACATATAAAATTATCTATTATGACAGTTTCAGACGTCGCGTCGTGCGTCGTTCCTTCATCACTAAATCCTCAAACTTTTTTTTACCATTTCCGTATTTCGAACTTCCAGGGGCCCTTTACCTCAACGAAACTGCTTTGATCAGAATTTGACTTGGAAATGTGATAGATCGTCATTCCCTCAGGGATTTTTTAGTATTCCCTTCTTTTTCTTTTTTCTTTTCAAACATTTTATTTCACTTCATTTTCTTTAAGCAAAGTTGAAGTTAAAGCGCTCTCAGTTTTGATTAAGGCCCAATTATGCAATTCCAACTTAACGTTAAGCCTAAACTTAAAGCCTTAGCAACAATTGTTGAAATAATCGTTGTTATGGGTTTAAGCTTCATCCTTAAGCCGGACTCAGACTACCGGTGAACTTAGTCAATATTTGTTAATGGCATATACTTGCCATGTCATGTGAGTGGTTTACTTGTATAATTATTTGTCACTGGTGGTCAGTTTCCCATCGTCAGTTCTTAAAAATGGCACAGATAAGGAATCACAATTATTGATCCACTTGGCAAGTTCTCATTTGTGGTTGCGCTCACACGAGTTGTACATATAACTGTGCATTGCTTTGCTACTACTATTCATTCTGTATCGATAAGCAGATAGTTTATTAATGATTATGAAAAATTAAAAGTTTATTGAAACATTCTGTACGTAGAGAAAAAGATCACGACTTCACGACTTTTATTCAAAGATACCATCCACCATCTTCCTTTTTTAATTTTTTACTGCTTCTCTAGTTTTAATTATCCCAAAAAGCTGCATAGGCAACGATATTTTCAGGATGATCGCTATCCATGATGGTCAACACTGTTCTATCTATCCCGCCAACATTGTATAAATTCGCTGGCGTATTGAAAAAAAATGTACACGTCGTTTGAGTACCTTTGCTTAACAATGGTCTTAATGAGCTGGTACACTGGCCAAGTATACCAATATTGGTGTATTGACCAGTCGTCTGAGCCCAGCTATAATTTAAACTGGCATTGTACAACTGGGTCTTAATCACAAACCGTCACCTTAATACACTATATTGTAAGTCAGTTTTTTAGCGGAAATGATTATTCGATACCACATGTGACTTACAAATTAACCTTTTAGATGAAGAAACCATCGTAAGTCAATATTTGGGAGTTATAGAAGATAAACAGAATTCGATGTAAGTCCAGAGCGACCATATTTTTTCATGAAACAGTCATAAGTCCATCCACGAATATAGTGCAGGGTCTGTGTCAATGCGGAAGTGATAAAAGAAATATTTTAGTGTCATCAGTCAGTAATTCTTTGGGGAGGTGAGTTCTTCTGTTACAGGTAAGCTGATACTTTAGATGTATAACAACTAAACACTGATTACCTTTACCTTAGATATAAAGGTAATCTATTGAAATATGTTTGAGAGTTCGCCATTTTCTTGTTATACTTTTATCTGGAATAATTTATAATTTCGGACATCCGGTATTTGCTAAGTATTATTAACGAAAATGGCTAAGACCTCGTTTTTTTTTCAGAAAAAAGGCACACTTCAGCTGTAGAAGTAGAAAAATAGTTGAAATGGCCCAAAACATGAAGTTTGACTTAGGTCCCGCCTTTCCATCCTACCGTTAAAGTTATCCGGCGAATAACTTGATTTTTATGAATGGTTGATTGATTTTTATGAATTTTATCGAGAGATGGAAAGATCGGCCTTAAAACATGATAAATGTTGCATACATTGACAATCCAACTTCTCCAACAAAATCTGACTCACTCGAGCTGGATGATACGCAAGTTGAAGAATTTAATAATTTAGAAAAAAGCGACAGGGTGGATATAACATATTCCTGTAATGACAGGTCAATTGATTCACTGCAACATTGAACTTAATTTAAACGAAAATGACTGTTTCCAGGAGGCTGTGGTTACTAACAGTCACCAAATGAAGACTTAAGTGATTTATTTCGTAGCATTAAGTACACAGAAGTAGAAGTACCGATCAAGAAAACTCCAACCAAAAGGACAAACCAATAAATGGTAGATCAAGAAGCAGCTGTCTAAAAAATTGGTAGCCAGGATATCGTTAAAAAAAATATATTGATGATTCTGAATACAACAAAGGAACAAGCAGCATCGCAAGTGAAACTGAAGAAGTCAGCAAGAGGGAGCGGAAGCGAAGAAAAAGACAACATGTCATGTCATGATTCTGAATATAACAAAGGAACAAGCAGCATCGCAAGTGAAACTGAAGAAGTCAGCAAGAGGGAGCGAAAGCGAAGAAAGAGACAACATGTCAGTGAGAAAGTAAGTAAGTGCTTTATTGTGTTCTCTATTCATCAGAAAACATGAAAGAAAAATGACAATAAACGAAAAAGTGAAACAGGAGAAGAATACTTTGGGAAACGGAAGACTGTCGATGGTTGGAATTACAAGGTATCTAAAAAGAGAAGAATCATGAAGAGTAGGTAAAATTATAAAAAAAAACATTAACTAATCAAGAAAAACATACATCGCACAGGTTGGACAGGTATTGAAAGACAAGAGCAATTAAGTAGTAAAATTTATGTCACTTTACCTGCTAGAACGACAAGAAACAAATAGATCTAGAATAGGAAAAATTCCGAAGCGCCAAAATGAAATTATACATACATGGATTTACTATTTAAGAAAACATGATAATGAGGAAAAACTTAGAGTTTGTAAAAATACGTTTTTGAACACCCTGTTAAAAACAATGAAAAAAATAAAGAAGCTAACAATGCAGAGCTTCAAGTAACCACTCTCAAAAAAGTATCAGCAATGTAAAAAGTAGAAATGATTATTTGAAGGAACTTTTCAGAGATCTTACAAAGGTAGAATCTCATTCCTGTAGAACTAATTCTTCTTAGAACCGAACGGGTTTTTTATAAAGTCCGTTGTGATGTGCAAAACGTAAAGCCCGTTTCAATAGCTCTATTCCATCACATCAGGTATTCGAAGAAATGAATTAAGTCTTTTTACATCCAAAAAATACGAATGGAGCAAATGTGCGACTTACAAACCCAAAACCTTTCGGAAGAACAATACTCATCTAGAAAAGCCAAAGCTAGTGATAAAGATTTTGATAATAAAATATTTTGTATGGACATGTAGCCAGTACTACTTACTTATTACAAAATCAAATGTTTCTCAAGTCTGTATTTCAAACAAAAATTAACTGTGCACAATTTTACTAAATACGATGTGAAAATGAATGACGGTTACTATTTTATTTGGCACGAGGCAGCAGGCGGTGTGTCTTCTGAAACAGTCGCGGATTTGTTTTTCAAAACAAAATCGGGTTGCTTGTTTAATTGTAAATAACAAACATATGTTCAGATTCTCAGAAGTGCTATCGGATGGGATCCTGTCCAGGTCGCCGCGCGGTCCTTTTCAGGATAATGAAACCCCCAGCGCGAGTCATAAAAATTTGTAACGTTAGGCCACGCTTTAATGACACTCCTGGTTCTCTGTCATCATAAACAAGCCAGCTTAACATTTTAGCTTTGCGTTGGTTCAGATTTTTGTATGAATTGGTCACACTAAATTTTAGAATATGTCAGTTATAGAAAAGAAATCAATTACATTGCAAGTAGAAAGTAGTTTGCTTTGTCTGCTTACTGTTTCAAGCAAGGACCGGATAGATTAAAATGTCAAGTAGACGCTTGTAGGGTTGAGTTATAGAGAGAGAGTCAAATTGCGAAAGACCACCCGCCGATCCTTGTCTGGCAAGTTAATTTGGGGTTGTCTTAATTTATGGGTATGGGACAGGAAATGTGGAGTAGGCGTGATTTTGGGCTAGAGCAGCGATTATTGGTCCGGGGTTTTTTCAAAATTTGCTTGCGGAGTCCGAGGGAGGAGATTAATTGTTTAGTTGGAAAGAAGGAAGCTCCGGAACAGACAGAAATGTTTCAGTCTCCTCGAGCGAACGGTTGAATTCTTTAATTTGATTTAGCGAGATTTGCAGGTTAATTAGAAGCGATTTGTCGAGAGACTGAAAGTGCCAAAACCGCAAAAGCGGAGTGCCGATAAAACAGTCATTCGGGTCCATTGCGCCAACAAATTAGTTAGATAGGTTTAGTCGACGAAAAAACGACGTAAGGTGATTAAAAAAGCGTACACTGTACCACACCCTTAAGGCGATTGGACGTAGTTGAGAAGAGATCCTACCCATTCGACCTCCATTAATTAGTTTAGCTAGCAGTAGGGTTTTCCATCACCTCCGAAAGGAGTCCCTGAAAAACTTGCTGCGATTGCTATTGATTATCTTGAAAATTGATCGTCGATGGCGGCATTCTGAAAAATATTTTATATAAAATTCATCCTCTTGCGCCACCAGAGGGCTTTGCAAAATTTGTCTTGCCCACATCAAATTTAGATCTTGCCCCGCCATTGTTTGCGTGTGCACCAAGCCACCAGCTGTGTGATTCAAGTCAGTTTGGTCGCTACTGTACTTCCTGATAACCGTAATTGTTTCTCTGTATTGGTTTAAAACGCAAGGGTTTTGCGCACATTGTATCAGATCCCGCAGTGGCTGGTACAAGGAGTTTTTACCTTTTTTTTCTTTTCTCTCAATAAATAACTAATTAAATCTAACTTCCGCATTTTATTTAAACGTATTTAGTTCCTTAATCTCTTAAGTTTATTCACCGACGCACCAAAGAATTGAGTTACAATAACGTAAGGCCAGGAGTTGCATTGACGATCACGAGTTAAACATTATAAGGTTTATTGCGGGTTTCGCAAGGGTCGCATCAGAACGGAGGCCAGGTAGAGTAGGTCAGTAGGGTATTTCCTGTAGCCGAGTGTCTAGACGGGTAGGGTAGCACATGTCTAATTGAAGTAATAAAACCTTTGGTGACCTTTTTGGAAGTTCTCAGCAAGTAAATCTTTCAGTTCACTTTTCGGTCCAGTTAATTAATTTGGCAATAAGTGTAATTTGTTTTTTGTTTGGACAGTTTTATTGGTTATTTAGTTGTCCATAAAAGTCACTAAACAAGGTGGCACGTCGGCCTGTTACACTTCAAATGACTATTCATCTGTTATATGCTATTTTCTAGAAGAATATGTCTAAAGATCTGAAGCCCAATCGAAACATCATTATCTATAAATAGGAATAGTACATTTCGAGTGCACTACTCAACTGCACGGTTATTAATATCTCGAAAAAAGGTCACACTCAGATGAAGGCAGATTCTATGGACTCTGTTGTAGAAAGGCAATTAAGGAGGACCATTATTAATGTGCCAGCTGATTATGGACGAGTTTGTTTCAAAGCCAGAGAAAATCCAAAACCATATATGTATGTAGAGTCAAACATCTTAGCTATATTTTTTAAAAGATTTTTCTTCAATTACATTCATTTCCCCATAAAAAGTCAGGGGATCCTGTTGTTACTGATTTGCCAACCCCACAATACAGCCCCAATGATAAATTAATTATAAGATAAGACATTCCGAGGAATATGAAGTACTAGAGTTCAGGAATGTTTCTATTCTCATTTCTTTTAATGTATTGATGTATCAGGTTTACGATTAACGAAGATGATGATGATAATGAACCAAAGCGTCTGATCAACAACAATTGATCATGCAAATATTTGCAAACGATTTAGTGCTAGAAACGAAAAAGAATTCCAACGAAACGTTAAGTAGTGTAGGAAAGAGCCCTGGATAAATAAAATATGATAGATAATTTAAAAAAGCAAATGAAAGAATACGATTAGAAATTCTTTTATTGCATTCTTTTATTGGAAAAAAATCAATCATATATCCAGTTCTATTATTAGGAAGTGAAAGGTGGAAGAAGACTAGAGCAAACTTACATATAGTAAAAGGCATCACAAAAAGAGAAAAGGTTAGGAACGGTTTGGTAAGAGAAGAACTGAAACCTGAGCCAATAATAATCCCAATCAAGAAAGGGAGGAACAGGAATAGGAACAGTGGAGATAAACCTTGCAGGAAAGGTGGAACATAGCAAGATCATTGGCAAAATAACCTTTTGTATTTTTTTCTGGATATTTGGCAATAGAGATGGAGTATTGCACAACAAAAATTAAGCTAATTAAGTTAAACAGAATTATAATGTTTCATTTTCAAGATTAGTCTCTCGAAAATGAACAACCACTTAAAACAAACCTGTCTACATTAATCGTTATCTCTGCGTTCTCAGATACAACACAGATTGTAATATTGCATTAATGAACACTCCAGTTTCCAATCAAACCATTAATCAGATGAGTCATAAAAATTTAGGGATTGGTTCGTTTGCAATTTTGCGTGAAATGAGATGCACTATGAACGCAATAAAAAACGGACAATCCCGTAGAATTTTTTTAATCAATACCTAATTGTTTGGTTTGCGTTGCTGTGTGATATTATCATTAAATCAACAATATTTGACTGATAAGGATTAATCTCGCGTTTTCAAGTGGGAGGCACGCACAAGAGTGATAATTCACAAAAAATAGCGTTATCGTTGTAATCAAACTTTTTCCCTAGAGTTACATAATAATGATAATAATTAAGTATAGTTAATAAAGGACGTCTGCTTCGCTTCGATAAATAATAACTTAAAAAACTGTGCAACTTACACGTAGTTATGAATTGCAATTAAGTCTTTGGAATGTTAAGTGACCAGTGTAAATAAAGCAAATATTTACATAGATTCGGAGTTTCTAGTAAAATGCACACTGAAAATAAACTCTGAAATTCTCGAAACGTTTGCAAATGTGATAAACACCACGCGCATTCACGAATTCTGTTAGAACCCAATAAAAATTTATTGGCAGCTTTGTTTGTTGATTCTGCCCTAAAGTGTAGACAGAATCGGCCGGATAAATTATGCACTTTAACACACCGTCGATTTATTTTTAACACGACTGAATTTTGCAAGCACCAACCGAACGGAAGTCTGAATAATTAACCCTCGAGTTTAATTACGGATGTACCGCTGCACAAACAGACAATAAAATATTTAGAAAGGGCAAGATTTAGACTTTTCGAATCGAATTTTCTGTTCATTTGAAAAATTCGAGGCGCCAACGTTTGCGGAGCTTAACCTTTCGGATTTCAATTTGGAATGAATTCAATATTTATCTCAAACCTAGATTCGAGGTACCGGCTAGCCTTTCGCTGAATATTATACAATCACATGCACCCACAGAAGCTATTTCTTTCACCTTACGTAGGTAAGTTTGAATTGTGACGTTAACACGTGAATAATCGTCTAACTCTGACTGACAAATAAATTGCCTTGTCTACCATGAAATTTTCAGTGTACATACTACATACAATGCGTAATCGAATAAATTTACTTACTGTAACCATTATTAATATATAAGAAAAGAAGCGAATTATGACATACGTATGAGGCAGAGGTCAGTAACAACTCCGGAAAAATCTACGTTTACTTTTTACAAAAAAAAGTTTGAGAAGCACTGGATGTGATTTAAATGCCCCAGCTGAACGAAGTTTAGTATTATGTGCAATAAATGATAGAACAGCAAACTTACAGTTTTTAAATATACATAAATCTGTAACTTGCAAGTTATGTTCGCAATGCAACAAAAATTTATTTATGATTTATTATAAAACATTTTATCTACGTTTCTCGAAACAAGCTGAGATTTAATCTTGAAAATTAGTTAATTATTTAATTGGGAAAGTAATTAATCAGTTAATTAGGATATTAATTGTTTAGGAAATTGATTAATTAGAAATGTAATTAATGATTCAGATTGATTGGGATTTAATCTTGAGCAAGCTGTCAATCGTTTGGCAGGACGTTTCATCTAACAATAAGTTCTACGAAAAATAATTAAGTACGTCTTTATTTCAGCAACTTGCAATGAATCAGGTTGCAATCCAAAAATAATTTGAGGTGTGAATGTTGAATGTTGAAGCTTCTGACGTTTATTAACTACCAATCACCAGTTCAAAAAGAAAAAGACTTGAGGTAGAAAAGTATTACAATTTTTTAATAATTTAAAACATCATTTTTTTCATTTGTATTTTAATTAATAAGACAATATTAAGTATTAAATGATACTTTGTTTCCAATTTGTTTTTTCTTACATTACGCATTCGCATTTCATTATCATACATAACTTCATTCTCGTCGACTAATTTAGAATTAATGAAATCAAACACTGGTATCGATAAACGTATGTATGTAAACTGTGTGTATAACATTTGCATCATCATAAGGCATTTAATCGAAAGGTAAACCCGTGGCCTGCTTATATTAAAAGTAAAGTACGTACTATTTTTTTTATGTTACCACTTATCAAGCATTGAACATTTTCTGGTCATTTATAAAAACAGGAAATATTTGAAGATTCAATTACTTATAGGGCGTTTCAAGTATTATGATTCTAGCATCAATGAGGGAGTAAAGAAGATCTTAGGATCAGCTGTATTTACAAATCATTATTGTATTTACAAATAAGTACTTTAAATACCAGCTTGATATTTAATTCGTATATTTTATGGATCCAGCAACACCAGTTTCGAACATTAGGTTAGTAACTGATGTGTAAATTACGGATACGTGCAGTAATTCAATACAGTGGCCCTCAAAATATTTAAGAGATTTCAGTTTATTGAAGAGAACTTTTTCGTACTTTAAAGTATTGCATTTGTCAGTCTGTTAAATTTTGCATTGATTTTTGAAATTACAATACAAAATATAATTAACACGACAAATTATCTTAGTTTGAAGGTTTCCGAGATCGTAGTTTACCTCAAAGAGCCATTACATTGCATTAAAGCTGAAAATGAAGATAAGCTAAAGCATTTTTAATTACATACATATATGGTAAACATAATGTACGTGTTCGTCTGAATTTATAGGCACATTCAACAACACTTTCAGAAATTGGATTAGATTAGAAAAATCGACATAAAAGAAGAGGAACATTCAAGAAAAAAATAATAGAAAGAATGGAAACCGAAGTGGCAAGATCTGCCCTAAACCACACAACCTGCAGAGAAATGTATACAAGATATCCTTTTATTAGTATCAGCTATTTAGTATCTTAAAAACTACAGACTCAAATTAAAGCAAGTTATTTTTATCTCCCTCCACTCAATGATATTGGAAAAAGAGAAAGTCATTTTTTGATTACATTGATGTACATACTTTATGATTTAGAATTAAGTTTGGGGCAAAATTTTAAAATTATCCATTTATTTCAACGAGTGCTTTAATAAATAAAGCAACATTTCATAAGAATTTTGTACAGTTCAAATCAATCATAAACTTATAAATAACCAAAGTCTGGATGTGATTTTTCTCTTGATTTCCGAAACACTTTGTTTTTAATTTACTTTGGTTTCTTTTCATAAAAATTTGCAGAAGAAGAATTATTGTAAATATTGATGAAAATTATAATATACCTATGTATTAAACATATTAAATTCTGGCGATCAATGCCAAGAAATTCTCTTGCAAAATGGCAATAAATTTTATTAAAAAATTCACCGAAAAAATTTCTCAATAATGATAGGAAAATTCAAGCAAATTTGGAGAAAACCGTTAATTATTATCGATGTATCAAAAACTTAAGGTTTTTTTTCTAAATGCTTGAGAAAATATATTGTTTTAGCAATTAAATCAGGATCTTTAAAACACTAAATAGAAGCTGTTAATCGACGTTAAGCTTTTAAAATATTAACAATTAGAGAAATGCCAAGTTCGCATATCTTACTGACATTATTCTTATCACACCAGTCTCTATTGTGCCTCACAATTATTTTATTTTATTTTCGAATATGTACTTGCAATTGAAGTAATTCACAGTGTTTATGAACCTTACCTAATACGTCCCCCCCCAAGCACGAAAAACAAATGCGATTTTTTATCACCATAGTGCATATTAAATTTTAACCTTCGAATCCGTCCGGAAACTTTTAAAATAATTAGTAGAAATAGAGACTAGAAGACAGAGAACAGACTGCTGTTTAAGGAGAACAGAGAGCAGAGAAGAATAGAGATAGAGAACAGTTACCAGAGAAGAATAGAGAATAGAGAACAGTTATCAGAGAAGAACAGAGAATAGAGAGTACGGTTACCAGAAAAGAACAGACAACAAAGTACAGAGAACAGAGAAGAACAATACACAGAGAATAGCGGTTATAGAACAGAGAAAAACAATGAAAAGAGAATAGAGATCACAGTACAAAGAAGAACAATGAACAGAGAATAGAGATCAGAAAATAGATATAGAAATAGAATAAGCAGAGAAGAATAATGAACAGACAACAGAGATCAGAGAACAATATGTACATATACAGAGAACAGAGATCAATGTACAGTGAATAGAGAATGGAACACAGAGAACAAAGAAGAACATTGAACATTCATTTCAAGAACATTTGACATTGCCTAAGTGAACAGGAAAATTGTACTATAAATTTTTATGGTATTTATGGTTATTGATATACAACAAGCGTGACCTTGACACACTGTAATTTTAGAATACATACATGATACGTTTATCAAAAAATGATATTGTTTTCATAAGAGAAGAGCTCTGCGTCATAAATAAAACATGTCTGGTGTTGCATCATCAGACATAAGAAGCATAACTCCATCCTTTTTTCTCATTCACCGTTGACAAAGAAATAATATTGAAATATTTGTTGATTGTAATTTCGGTGATTGATTACGCAGAGGTCAAGTTCCGATGATATTTGATACTAACAGAAGAGTAAATATCGGTATTTTTTTTTAACGAAGTTTATTAATACTTATTAGGAATGAGAAATGGTAATGTCAAAATTTATGACCAATTGATATGCGCCCAGACGCGCATAAAATAACACATTAAAAAATAATTTCTAGTAGACAACGCGACGTTTATAATGATCATGAACAGAGACAAGCAAAGTGATGTCAAGGTCAACGTAAGGCAAGCGCAGAGCGGCTTATCAGTCCATAACCGTAACCATAAGCGTCACTTTCAGCATCAGGAGCAGAAACGGACGATTTACTAATAATAATAAATAAATAATAAGAAATTAAATATGTCATTAAAAAGAAATTCAATTGAGTGATAAGATAATTCTGCAAAAAGATAACTGTACTCTAAAAATAAAATGAAATACTAAAAACCGAAAATACCACGCAGGACGAAAACGAAATGATAAATGCTGTTTCAACGATGCCGCTGGCAACCGCTATGCAGTGACTATCGCGCAAGCGTGACATTTTCGTGCCGGTCTCAGATCATGAACCAGGTGGCGTCTTGAGAAACAATGCATATAATGTGTCATTGGTGTTAAGGACTTGTTATCTATGTAACTACTCTCACTGTCAAAAATTAACATGATGTATCAATAGGGCCGAAATAGCTATACAGAATATGCTCGAGGGCCTCAATCCAGTCGTCTTGCAGCCAAATATTTTGCAAGTTTGCGATGACACGCTGTTGTCCGCACTGGTCGCCATCTCGTGCGTGGTAGCTCATGGGACAGCAGTACTCGTTGCTATTTGCTATCCACGGCACAATTTACAGGTCAGAAAAGAGTCGTGCGGTGTCACGATTTGTGACAAGATGTATCATCGTAACACCTTAACCTTATGCAGTTATTTTATGCTCGAATGTGATCTAGTTATGCATTGATTTAAATTTAAACGATATTAAACTACTTATGCATCATATTAATTAATTAAATTGTCGATATTTTTAAATGAGGTGTCATTCAAGTGCTGTTAAGATAACATAATTGTTGATTGTTATCTTAACACCCATGATACATCATAGGCTTGACTATTATATGACTGTGTTTATGCAGTGGGATCGCCTTAAGTGTCGTCGAATAAAGAGAGGGTAACTATTCACCGAATATTCTTTAACCTTCTTCCATATCTACGTCACGTTATTCCAAGAATAGCGTTATACTCAGTTTACCCGACGATCGGGCCTAAGTGTAATTTTAAGCCGTAAATGATTCTTTTAAGTTTTCGTTTTATTATTGCTTAAGCATGCAGTGTGTTAGTTGCCAGAAAGTCGTTTGTGTAAATAAATTTCCCATGGTCGGTTAAGAGTGAAGGAATCTCCGCTCGAAGATCATTCTCAGATTCCTTTCGAAATTGCAAAGTGTATTATTTTTATACGGAATTACCCAGGAATATTAAATGGTCTTATGTGCAATTTTTGATAAAAAAATAAAGAGAGGTAGAATTGTCTTTACTGGTTTAATAGGAAGCACCCTGTATAAGTGTATCAGCTAAAGTCTCTCGAATTAGGAATAGTTATCAAAAAATAGTTTCAGACCATGAAATATTATGTATTGGTGCGGATATGTAATTTCTTTTACTTCTTAATAGGTCTATTCGTAGTGCAGTTTGTAACTAGTTTGGAACCGTCAGAACGAGTCGCCCATCGAAGTAATCATCAATTTGTCAGTTGCGTTAAATGCAAAACATTCATTGGTGCATATTTCCAACGGTTGCAAACTGCACTACGAACAGACCTAATAATTGTCAATTTCTGAATATCACCAATTTGTTACGTTTAGTTTTATGTTTGTCCTTCTCTTCACTTATGGTATGTATTCTTCTTTTCTTATTTTCTCTTGAATGATATTTTGATTTTCCTTCACATTTTGCTAAAATTTCCATCCCCATCACTTTCTGTTTTGGTTCTCTTTTTCGCCTTTCGATCATTTTTTTTTAATTTCAAGACCAGAATAACTCTTATCGATTAAACAATATCAATTTTTTTCATAGCGACATATTTGTAATAATTTATTTCATTTGGTGCCGCTTTTCTTCCTTGTGCAAATATAATGTCATCGTCATCACGACCGGTCATCTCCAGTGTCGGCATAATCTATTTTCGCGTCTTGCAAGAACTTAAAATAGCACTCCGTTGCATCACTTGTCGGAATGATGGTTTACGTGCCATTAGAGAAAGCGGACTTATGCTAATGAGATGCTTTCCTAAGTATGATCCCGACGCGTAATTTTTGGCCGTCGTGCACAAGTTGGCTTTAATTGACTCATTCGTATGCAAATGCGAACGTCTATGAACAAACAGGTTCGCTTGTACGGATTGATTTTACTGCGCTGTTTTCAAAGAAGTAATGTAACAGCACAATTATGATGTAAAAATGTGTTTATTGTTACATAACTTACGAAAGTTACGGATAAAGTAGAAAATATTGAGCACAAGAAAAAAAATAGAGGAAAATTGTATTTCTTGTTCACACTATTTAATTCTTTTTTATTTTATGAATTTAAAGTTTTTGTAATATCTAAAATAGAAATGGAAAAAAAGGACCAATTACCCCTTATAAGAACTTAAAATTCTTGATTCAACTGATTATTTTATAAATGACCCTACAAAGTTTAACAAAATCGAAGAATTAATCTGAATTCTGAATTGAGTGTTAATTATAAATACAGGGTGAATGTTAATTATTTCTCCAAAAATAAAAAATAAAAACATACAGGAGAATTAATCTATAGACTACTACTATATACAACGATATGTTTTATAAATACAATAGTAAACTGGAGTATAAAGTTTTATGATTATTATTTTATTGACTACACACAACGTGACCTTGACACACGTTTCATTAGATGTTTAACAACTGGAAACGAAAGTTTTTTGCACATTTTTAAATACCCCAAAATAGCACAAACCTTTTTGTAATATAAACAGTCTAGTCTTTGTATCTCTTATAGTTTATGAGATCCCCATAATGGCCCTTTAATTAGAAGTAACTCTGTATAAAAATTCATTTTATGGGGAAAGTTTTAAAGTGTTTTAAGAATTAATTGATCCCTGTGATACTCCATAATATTCCTAGCACGCTTTAGAATTCTCCCCAATCGGGTGTAATGAAGCAAATAAATTATTTTCAATTTATTCGAAGAAATTTTTCTTTTTTAAATATATTTATATTGTTTAACTACAAAAACTATTTAAAAACAACTAAACTTGAAGTAGCACATCTTTTTAAATATGATTTGATCACCTGATCTTTGTTTTTTAATTAACCCATAATTTATAACTGAAAGTTTCAATCGTTCCATTTAATTAATTCCTCAAGAGAATTTTTGAATTTTGAAGGTTTCATTTTGGATTTTTTAGACGATTTTCTCAAGCCTTAGATGTATTTTTTTTTATTTAAAAAATAATTTAAACATTTTAGATTTGATTCAGCTCTTTGCAAAAAGTATAAAAATGCATTACAATTAAAAATATAATATCAATTCAAAATTGATGATTGATGAACTTATGGCAGCGTAGCATGGTTATTTATCAGTTTGTTTTCATCACCCTGTATACAAAAAGTAAAGGGGAGAAAAATCAATAGAGATTACATAAAAAGAGTCTGAATCAGTTTCAAACATTTGGATATTTAAAGTGATGGTAAAATGGCATGGAAGACATTGGATCATGGAAAGTATCTCTTTATGTACGGGGTGTTCCAACGATGTATATTTCTTCTGGGGAGCCTATAGGAATAACATCAAGAGGAAAAAAAATTAAGAAAGTTACATTACTTAGTTATAAAAAAATGCCGCGTTATGTCTAGTATAACTTTCTTAACCTTCTTTTCTTCATATTATTTCTAATAATATGGACATCATTGGGATATCCTGTGCATGAGAAGCGGCGAAGTTGTTGAAAGGAAAAAGGGAAAAGGGAAAGTGGTAACATCGAAATTGAAAGATGGTAGTGAAACTTGAATTTCACAAAAAAGCATAAATGATGTAACATGTGTTTTTTTAAAAATGCCATAAGGGGTGGCTGTGGAAAAGAAAATTCATATTGCGGTGTTGATGAGCAGCATGTAATGTTTTTTTTAAATTTCATAAAGAAATAATTTTGTAAATAATAAAATAAATTGAGAGTACTGTATTAACTGCGTTTTACAGGATTTGTTTGTGAAATTGTTGAATTCAAGTGTGTTTTTCAAATATATTAAGTTTATGTAAATATTCTTTGAAATAGGTGATTAAAAATTACATGTTTATTATAAATAAATTACTTAGAATTTTTGAAATGTAAATACGTAAGATTTAGCTTAGAATTGTAAAGATTAGAATAATTAATTTAACAATATCATGACGACCCGGATATTAGAAGGAAACTGTAGGTAGTAAGGAGTTCAGAAATTGAATAAGTGAGGGCGCCGTATAGCTAGTTTAGGTTAGGTAGAATGCCTTAAAAGAAGAGTGTGGCCATACGTGAAGTCGATTTCTATTGGTCGCGAGCGATTCTCGACTTTATATACCAAGGTCGGTAGCCATGTTTGTTCTAAATGTGTTCCTGCGAGAGGTTATTCAAAATTAACTTAAATTGTGACGATTTCTATAGTGCTAACTTGATTATTCAGGTGAGTACTTTTTGATATTATATGCGTTGTTGAGATTATTGTTAATTTTGACATTTTTTAAACGGAAATAATTACATAACCACAATCTTGACTAATACTAATAACTACATAAAAACTAAATAAAAAGGTACTATAAATATACTTAAAAATAAAGAATAAAGCTGATATGTTTTTCTTTATTTAAATGCAGTGAAGGTAATCATCACTCGCAGAAAATAACATGCAACCATAAACGGATTGACCACTACTTAATTTTGAACTTGCCTCCTCAATTTAGAACAAACGTGGCGCCTGTATGGCCACACTTTCATTCTAGGCACTCTAGTTTAGGTGAAGGCACCCGGTCACGCTTCATAAGCAACCGGCCCGAAAAACGGAGGACTGAGGAGTCAAGCACGCAATTCGGAACCTAAGGTAAGTAAGGTATATTGGCGGTTTCGTGAGAAACCGACCAAACGTATAAACTTCGTTTCTTTAAAACTCCGAACTTCTTCATGATATAAATTTGTTCGTGCAACTCTAAAATTTTGAATTAATAAATTGTCGTTTTCCGGTTTATTCTACGAATATCTTATTTATTCACCTACACACGCACACACATACACACTGATAGATAATTTTGAATGGGAAGGCTCGTGAGTGCCATCTACATCCAAAATTTATCACACAACAAATACACTCTACGAGCAAGAATCAGTCTACGAGATACACTGCAAATTACATCATCGGAGTAGGAGCCGTCGCAGTAAAGAACGAAGTAAGAAAGCAATAAACAAATAAGATATAAAATGAAGATAAAGAAACAGAAAATAATAACAAATTACCCTGAGAGAACAGAACAGTAAACTAATACATAAAAAAATAAAACAAATGCCAAAGCCGTTGGCTTCACTAACGCGGGGTCAGAAAGAGAAAATTTGCAACAAAAGCTAAAATGTGGAAGGGTCCAGATAACATTGCAATATGTATTTAAAAAGAGCTTTATTGTGGAATAAGTAGGAGAGATAAAACAGAAAAGATAATAATTAACGATTAGGCTAACTGAGACATGCCCGCAAGTTGTCAATCGAAAGGCAAACAAAAAGCGAAGGCACAGCAGAAGAATTAAAAGACAATTAAAAAATGCCAATGGAAAGATGAATAAAAAAAAGAATGACGTGGAAAAGAATTTACAAAACGTGAAGACTTAATTCAATGGTCTTATAACTCATCACATAACAGATTTAAGATCAACAAGACTCAGGGTGGTCATGCCACCACAAAAAACCAAGGGGAGAGACCAAAAGTCAGGCAGGTACCTATTTAATTGAAAAATGGAATGTCTTAAGATTATGTAAATAAACTAAATTGAAACCTAGAAATCACTTAGGTCACATAAAAATTAACGAAAAGACTAACAATAAGACAAAGCGGAAGAAGTGAGACGACAGGGAAATCTTAGACGGGCAGATTTGCAAAAGCTCGCTCTAAGTAGATAGGAAAAGGTGAAAGGAAGCATGCAGAAGGAAAACAACAAAGTGTAATCCACCCACATTCGCTTTGAACGTCAAAGAATAGATAGGGGCAAGGACTTAAGTAAGGAAATGTTACTTTCACGTTTTTGGTTGTAAGTTTTTGGTAATTAGTATTATACCAAATATATAAGGTTAAAATATTTAAATATTTAAGGCCCGATTTATTCACCTCCAAGTAAATTTATCTGGTGATTAATTCCCATAGTAACAATTGTGATCACAATTGTTACTATGGGAATAAATGACCAGATAAATTTACTTGGAGGTGAATAAATCGGGCCTTAATCGAATAAGGTAATGATTCATAGTAACTTGCAAATTCATTAAATAAATTAAAACGTTGACACTACCGTTGAAGGTGCTTCCTGTCTACCACGAATCAGTGGTCGTGCATACAAGTTCATTAAGTATTAGCAGACCGTCACTCATAATGAGCAGTCAACCTTGAAAACGTATGTGCGAGGAGCCTCTGCTAAAGAGCGGAGGGAACGATAAATAAATAAAAAAAAAGAGTAGAAATGAACCGTTCAAAATCTTGTTTCACGGCCTAGTAAATTTCGAGGCTTCTCCTTGACATTTGCGATTTTGAAGATCGAACATTTTTACGTACTCGGTGACCCCCCCTGTACAAAACACATAGCTCGTACTCGCTGGAGCGTAATGCTGCTTTATCTGAAATGAACTGTAACGAAAATATTTTTCGAGAATAAATAAATAATCTACATCATGGAATGTTACATCGCAAACAAACGTTTACATTTGCATTCGTGTACGTAAACAAGACGTTTCAAATACTGCAATAAAATAACATATTGTCGTCATGTAAGAAGATATGACAATCGGTTTTATTTATTTAAATGTATACTAATTTGGTAATTTGAATGGGTCGCTTTCTCTGGAAGAATTAATAAAAAAAACTACCTACTACCTTTTAGAATTAAGCAATAAAAATGTCTCAAACCATAACGTATTAACGTTGCTAGGGTGTTAAGTGCCCTTGTGCAAAACATATTTTGGCGCCCCTTTAAAATTCTGAAGAAAAATTAATTCTGTTGAAATAATGTTTATAAACAAGTTGCTTTTGAATAATTATTTTTGCTGTTTTAGTCCCAAAAGCAGTTATATCAGTTTAAATAATTACAGATAATTTGTCGCCCTTCTGATCAGGTGTCCTTGTGCATTGCACCATAACATTATTTTGTAAATATGGGATTCCCTAGAGTTGTTTTTCCGCGCAAACATTTAATGGTAATTGATAATAATAAATTTTCATTTTTAATATAATTTAATTCATCATTAATTATACATACAGACACATAGTTTCCCTGCGTATCACAGCCACAAACTATACAATACATTGACTTCTGACTTTAGCTGCTGTCTGGAATACAGGTGAAAAAAAACTAGACTAATAATAATTAAGAACAGGTTTTCATCGTTCTAGAGCTCTGAAAGAATTTTTTTTTTTAATTTTATCAATAGTTTAATGCCCATTTCTATTCTCGTTAATGCTATACGAAGTCATGAGGAAGACAACATACAATGAGAAATGTGGAATCTTGGTTGAGAGTCCTGAACGTTAAATAATGACATTTGAAAATTTGTGGATGTGGTAGTTTTTTGTATTTTTTGTTCAATCCCTTATTTAGATGAACTAGGACAAGTCGGCTTTGCTTGCAATGTATTCCTCGAGCATCCTCTGGGCACCTGTTTCGGCCCTACTTTTGGTCTTGTCAGTAGAAGAGTAGCTCGACAACTCCCCACAGCAATCCCACCGACTTATTCTAGTTCTCTTGAATAAAGAATAGAACAAAAATGCAAATATTGTGAACAGATATCTGAGATCCATACTACTACATCCAATTGATGTGTAAAGTGTACCTACCATGACTCAAGAATGGACATGCACAGGAGATGATGAAATAGGAATACAAATAAAGAAACGAAAACACATCGAGAGGAAAATAAACAGAAATTTCAAAAGGGGTGCTACAATAGTGTCCGCAAAAGAAGATTAAAGCAAAAAATTGAAATAATTAATAAGCGCCATATGTCCCAGGAGGGATAATGAAATAAGTAAACACAACAAAAAAAAATGCATTAATATCTGCACACAGTAAAATGTCAAGGTCACAACTAAAAGAAATCAAGAACTGTATCGTTTTGGTGATACGAGAGAGTAAGATGGTGCAACAACATTAATTTTGCTGCGGTTCTGAATATTTTAGTTGAAAAAAATTGTCCACTTTGCTGCGTCCTTGTCAACGATGGAATATTAAAAAAAAAAGACAATGATGAGACAATGAGAACGTGAAAAAAATCTACTAAACTGGCTTCTGAATCGGCCTTCATTTGACATAATTCTCTGCACACTTTTTTATTTACTCGAATGCGGTAACATCATCCTTGAAAAGTTCATTGCAAAATCGATAACTTTCTCCATGCACGTCGTAAGTGTGGATGTATTCATGTAGGTGTGAGGCCGGTGATGCACGGTGATTCATTTTTGCCTAAAAAAATGCTTCACCGACATGACATTTCAAACATAAAGATTATCTATAATCGTACCTACACATGCTTATGAGAGCAAATAAAAAATAAAGTAAAATACTAAAGTTACTAAAGTTCATTTTTTATTTATATGCCGATCGTATAGATCTGATTGTGAGTTAAGAAAATATAGGACGAAACGACGCGACATGACGAAAGCCGCAAGGCCGTTTCACGAAAGTTAGAAGGAGATAGCATTTAAAAGTTCTTTGACATATCGATCGATCGATCGGCATATAGTAAAAAAATGACCTGTAGTTACTTGCCTAGATATTATGGTAATACTAATAAATTAATAATTTATGAATAGTTATATGCATGCGCGTGTGAGTTCATGCCGAGGTAGGTGAAAGGTGAAAAAAAAATAAAATAAAGGTCAGAATTTATATTTTTTTCTTATAAAATTTTCATCGTAGTTGATTGAAGAATGAATAAACTGAAATGTAGAGAGAACAGAAAAATAAAAGGAAGAGAGAAGATAAAGAAGAACTGCAATTTTTTTAACAGAGAAACAAATAAATCAAAACCTACAATTTTATTTTGAAAGAAAAATTAGGACATGAAAACTTTCTGCTTTTTGAAGAAGTAAAACATTTTATATATGCATGTAAACATTTACTTGCTTATTAAATAAGGTATGGGAATGGGAAGTAGGTTTTTAGTTAACAGTCTCAATATCCAGATCTGGAAGAGACTGAAGTCGTTGTTAACTTGCTTTAGAAGACGATGCATAAATACACTCGTAACCAGGGAAGAAGAAGGCTCATCGGTAAACCCATGAAGCTAGGAAAGACACTAATTTGTGTACGCGCAACTATTTGTTATAAATGAAGCAGAAATAAAAACTTATTTATATTTCTACCGCATCTTAAGCCGGCTACTCATTACGCGGTACTTGGCAAGTACTTACCAATACTTACCAAGTGCCGAGTAGTGCGAATTAAAACGCGACGTGCAAGTCGGTACTACTTGCCACGTTACTTGTACTTGCCGTGCGTTGTCGGTAAACTACCCAAAAGGTCTGTTCGATAGATCTGCACTTTTTACACTTTTAACACCTTTACTCTATTTTTCTCACTCCTACTTATGTTATATTTTATATATCGCACTTTCTCAGGAGCGGTTGGTGCAGAAAGTGTAGAAAAGTGCAGAGCTATCGAACAGACCTAATGTCAAACGGACGAGTCTTTACTTGCAAATTGTTTTTAAACCGCGCTACACTATTCGTCTGACTTGCCACGTTATTTGAGTTTATTTTAGCGCAATGGCAACCACGTGTTATGAAGAAATTGATGCTTCAACAGGAGTAGACTGGAATAACGACACTGTGATGAAATTTCTGAACTGTTATATGAATCATGTTTGACACTTTATCGACACAGTTGAGCATCTGCTTGTACTTCCCAGCCAGATTGGCTACGCGGAAGTAGCTAAGTAATATGTACAGTTTGACTTTTACTTACACAAGTACTCGCCGAGTACTTGTCACGTCAAGTCACTTGCCAAGTACCGCGTAATGAGTAGCCGGCTTTAAACCATACGCGTGTGATTTATGACGAGCCTTCATCTTTCCTGGTTACGAGTGTACATGCTTACCTACACTTAACTCATTAACGTGTAGACGTTAATGCATGGAAGGCTTAAATTTAAAGCAACAGGCTTTAATAACGGATAAATATTTTTAAAAAATTTGGATTTTTTAAACAAGCGTTCTATGTTAAGAAGCTGCATAACTCACGTCATAGTTTTTATGAATGAAAGGAAAAACTCGCAAGGAGTTACGTAACACTTACTTTGAACCGTTTGAAAAATGTGTTGTAATGTTTGTTGTTCTAGTGGGTACAAATATGCTCGCAGTTATTTCAATATTTACTTATTTAACAGAGTTTATTTTTCCAAACTACCTATCGAGTGTAGATTACACGTCTTTCTTCGCTCCACAATTTTAAATAAGGTCTTTAGATAGAATGGACTACGTTTCAACTTATCGTCTCTTTGTTATATACGCGGTGCACTCTGGTTCTTTGCGAACCTGAATCAAATTTTATTTTATTTACGTCATTGATCATGAAAAGAAAGTGAAACGAATAAGCACCGGAATTTCCTGATCGACTTCCACATACTAAACCATTCATAAAGTTCGTAGCATATTATGGGAATACTTTTTATTATTGGTTTTTGGGGAAAAATTTAATTCGTACATCAATAAAAACTAGTCTTTCAGAAATATTGTTAATCTCCATTTGTTACAGACTTTATGAAAGGCACTGAATACAGGATCAAACTTGTTGTGACGGGTTCATGCAGGCCTTTTAAGCTAAGACCGTCTCAGACTGTACTAAGGGTGCTCTTACACGAGCAATTAAAATTGCCCAATTTCCGGCAACTTTAGTCAATTTTGACGTTTTGGCAACATGTAGCAACATACGGCAGTACATTGTATGAGATATGTGGAGCAGTTCTTAGTCAATTAATTGTTCAATATTGCCCAGCGATATGGATCAATATCTAGCAATTAGGCAATGAATGCGTACACGATAAATTCAATGGAGCAACTGCTGCCGACAATAAACATTCGCTGTCGCTAAAAGTGCACTTGTTTATAATGCATTAAAAGAAAGAAACGAACTTGGATGCGAACATTTCCAGCTAGTCGAGGACACTTATCTTCAGCATTATGAAATAAATTAAGTTTAGACGACTTCTCGTTTAAAAACCTCGGAAGAATGTTCCGAAGTGATTTTGAATTAATTGTGAAGAAACTGGTTCCTATAATTACAAAAAAAAGACTACTAACATGAGAGACGCAAGTATAGAAACGAGTGCAATAGGAACAAAAATTGCTGGGGTTTTTTAAACCCGATGGATGTACGGAACTCGTAGTGGCGACATAAGCAACACGTGACAATATGGAGTAATATTGCCATACGTTGTCGAAATAATTGCTAGGAATCGCATGATGTTGATCGATACAGCATAAGAGGTATAGCTGCCAAAGTATTTGAATCATATCTGACAAACAGATTGCAGTTGGTTAGTGTTAATGAAAGTTTATCTGAGTTTGAAGTAACTACTCATGGTATACCCTAGGGTTCAGTATTGGCACCACTTTTATTCATTATAATCAATGAATTGTGTGATTCCATGCAGGGGTCCAGATGCACTGTTTTTGCCGATGACACCACATTTGTGAACTATTGTAACAAGACGGAAGATTTAAACATTACAGTTCATAGAGATTTTTAACGAACGCAGAAGATTGGTTCGTTTCTAATAAATTGTCATTAAATAGTACAAAAACTCAAAATTTATTGGTCTCCAGTAATAATAGCTACACAAATGGTAAATTCTGTAAGATACTAGGAATTGTGATTGATGACTCTTTAAATTGGTCAAAATATATTGATTGCTTAAATCAAAAACTAACTACATCCCTGTTCATACTAAGAAAATTAAAACTATTAAAACTAAATTAAAATTAAATACTAGGGGGAAGGATGACCTTCGCAAAATTCGCTATAGATTAACTAGGTATATCACAGAAAAATTCTCTGAACATAAATTTATATAATCACATTCCGTTAAACATTCGTAATTTACCTATACAAAAATTTAAACGAGCTAAGAAGAATCATATTCTAAAACACTGTTTTTACTCAATTGAAGAATACCTGCGAACCCCGTGTATAGTTTCACTTCGCTTTTCTATCATTCTGTATAGTGGTCATTTTTATTGTATTATTGCGAAGCAAAACCCTGTACCTAACCTTATATGCCAGGGCATATTATTGTGTACGTTCATTTTTAATTTGTTATGCTGTCACATACATTTATTTATACTGACTGGATAGCGATAAAAACGCTTATACTTATATGCCTCTTTTAGACGGTCATATTTTTGTATCAAATTTGTTACGAAGTGAGCGAGAAGTGCCAATTTAACCAATCAACATTCACTGTGGTAGCTTATCTCTCTCACTTTGTCACAAATTTGTACAAGAAATATGACCGTGTAAAACAGGCATTACACTTATTTTGACACATGTAGCCAGCAATTTTAAAGTGTTACAATAAATCTATGTTTATGGTAGGGAATACACGATCCAACATGTCTTAATACATGTACGCGCGTACATGTTCGCCGAATATCAACGTCACATAGTACCATACAATACACGATCGAACTTGTCTTAAGACATCATAGTCCAGTTATCAACCAAGACGATGTCCAAAGAGTTATGTTTGGTGGCAGTGGCGTGCGCTATTATAGTAAAACAAAAATACAAAATAAATAAATAAATAAATAAAGCTGTGATAAGTCCCCAGTTTAATAGTTCCAATTGCAGGACCTGCCACCACATATTGCCGGAAGGTTATTTATTAGAAATCATAAATTGGCTGTTTCGAGATGCTGTGGAAACGTCGACGCACTGCATTGAATAAGTCCGTGGCGAACATGTGCGTTTGGCAACCACACAGGCGAACATGTACGTGCAAACATCAACTTACGCACTTGTTTTCAGGAAAACCAGAAAACAAGTTCGACGGACTTTTTGTATGTGCGTACATGTTCGAAACGTTTTTCGGGCCAACACACGCACGTTGATGTTCGACGAACATGTACGCGCGTACATGTATTAAGACATATGGGATCGTGTCTTCCCTGCTTATGGGAATGTACAGTAGCGGACAATAAAATCCGGGCAAGAATTTGACATGTCATGCGTATTTCACCAAATTTGGTAAATCAGGATTTATTGAGGTTATATTTTTGTCAAAATAAATAAATAAAGTTTGAATTAAATGTCAGAATTTCTAGTGACATGTATTAAACGTCAAAAATATTAAAGTGAGGTTTACATTGTGCAAATGACTTGCCCGGATTTTATTGTCCGCTACTGTACTGTAAACATCAAATACCTACTAACCGAGAGGTTGGTTGTGATTTTTTGACGTTTGATTGTGTTTGTTAAAACAGGCATCAGTTTAATAGATATTAACATAACCAAAAAGATTGCTTTAGAAGAATTATTTTTATCATAAAATAAAATTGATGACAGTATACACAAAAATGTTGTAAATTACTTACATATTATTATTACTGTTATTTTTACGCATTATAATATAATGCTTTTAAAAATAAGAAGTAATTAAAAACTACCGTATTTCTAAGTGAATACAGGGTGATTCCGGTTTAACCCTATCGCTCATAGTACACAAATGTGCGCATCAGTTTCACAATTTTTCAACTTCAAAGTTATGGTAATAATATCCATGTTTTCACTTTGTACATATTCCTGTAATATACAGGAATTGTGAAACTGATGTACACATTTGAAAGCTATGAACGAAAGGGTTAATATACATATATAACTTCAGGAAAGCTTCAGAAAATAATAGGGCTTTTTAAAATAATAAATAATGTCGAAAAACACTTTGTTTCCGAGAAAAATGGCCTCAAATTTTAATTTTTTTAACAATAACTCAAAAACAGAAAGAGTAATGTTCACGATATTTGGGTACAATTTCTTGCTTAATTAATGTTGGTGTTATTTAGTTATGCTATGGACCTTCCCTTTTCTTCTGGCCTACTACAAATTAAGAAGTACGTGAGGGAATATGTAAAATGTAAAATAAGTCAACATCAGATATACACGAGTGTTCGCACAATTAAAGCTATCAAAAAAAGCACAGCTGATGCTATGCATTCATTGATGGGATAGGTATGCTGTTATTATATTTGTTTCATGAATTACTTTTATATAAACTACGTATGACGAAAAATATTTTCTATTAAATTTAGTATAGTGTCAGACGACCTATACTTGTACCACAGCAGATTACTTTACGCTGTGCTTGTACTATAAATATCTTAGGCACATTTCATGTTGATTATTATTGTACTTTATAAAAGTAAAAAGTTTGTTCAGAGTGTTTCTCTAAAGATATACGGGGTTATATTTTTCTCGATATGGGAAATGAAAGTTTTGTTGTTTTATTATCTAAATATACACAAATTTCCAACCAACTCCTCCGTGCATGAATACGAAACCAGAATTAGAAATAATTTACATACACCTTATAAAAGACTGACAGTTTGTTCGACGGATCCTTCACACGCTGGCATTAAATTGTATAACAAACTTCCATCGGAAGTAAAATACGCAACGAATCTCATCTCTTTCAAACAAAAACGAAGAAATTCTTATCGGAGCAACAAAAGTTTTTAAACAATTAGTATTAATAGGTAACTTGGTATCTTTTAAGTTTTAAAATGACATGTGACATATTCAGATGCCCTGTATAGTGGTGATGAATAAATTTATTGTTATTATTAAACGCGTCTTTAAAATGCTATCCCCAAGTGAAAATTAAAAATCTAAAATGCCAAGTAATAAATAAATGTGGCAGTATAATTCTAAATATTCATCATGTTCAACAATAGAGCTTTATAATCTCCACGTTATAGATTGTCTTACACGAGTAGAGGAGCGTGGGGGTAATGAGAGCCTGCGGGAAATAAGAGCCAGCCTGCTTTAGGTTTAACTAACATACGAAAAAAATTGAAATTTGGTGAAGCAATACCCCTTTCCGCGCAGGACGTATTGAATATGCATTTATCGCAAAAAACAATGTGTAGTAATAACAATGAGCACTTGTTTCAAATTAAGACTTGTGTTGTTATTTTTTTTTTTTTCGTAATTCTTAATCGAGAAAGTAAGTAGTCATATAGGTACTAATTTTTGGACAATGTTTTTATTTCATATTACTAGGTTGTTAATATACATATTTTATGTTTCTAATATTTGATTTCACGTTTATCTACTTATGCTTTTTTTCTAATTTTCATACCTAAAATATTAATGCTATCTGGTGTAATGAGAGCCAAGTTATTATTATCCACAGGTGACCCTTATTATCCATGATATATATTATAAAAATATGTTTTGTTGTGGAAGATGCCGAAGACTCGTAAAAGAACAACACTGCAAACTAGTTGGATATGTGACTTTTGCACTTAATAGTTCAACAAGTATGTTAAAGTATTTTTATTATTGTTTTCGTATTTTTCTCAGTTTTACATTTTATGTTGTGTTATTTATTTTATTAACTGTAGCAGTTATTTGCTAAAATAAGGCAGCGGTCGATTTGCCTTCTTTCATGGTTCTCATTACCCCAACAAGCGGGCAATAAGAGCCAGTTCCATTTTTATTTTAAATGAATATATTATAATTTCTATTAATGAAAGGAATGATATAGTTAAGTAATTTTAATGGTTTTTACTTATACGGAACAGTATTAAATTGTTGAGAGAATACACTATATGTTTTTCAAAATATATTGATTTTTCCTTAAGTGGTTCTCATTCCTCCCGTTTCCCCTATTGCGTGTCATTTAATGTCGGTTTAGTATTCATTGCAGACTAATAAATAAAATCAAGCGGATTTAAGTCACGTGATCTTGTGGGGTATGATTGACATTTTTCGTTTCCACTAGACCGTCAGTTTCAAGGACGCGTTTTACACCCAATGTTCGAAAAAAAATATGACCCCCATATAGCCAGCCCACTTTTTTGAGGCACCCTATATATGGGGAATGTATGGAGAAGTTCAAAAAGCCTTGTATAATGTGTATATCAAAAATGAGTTTTTTCGCAACGACAATTTTACTAAACACGTTTCGCACCTAAAGAAATAACGAACCTGTGGATAGAACCCTACATATTTTAATTACTTTAGGTTAGTCGAGTTGACATTTGACATATTAATGGATTCTATTCCGCTTGCACAAAAATTCAAGTACACGGAGCGTATCGACAATTCGTCAGAAAAATGTAATTAAACACTAAACATATCCTGATAAAGAGGAGATTAGTTTGTTTGCTCTTGATTAACGTTCAACGCCACGATAAAGAGAAATTACTTTGTACGATGTGTATGAATTTTTAACAACACAAAACAGCAGGCAAACTGATACTTAAGTGTTATTTTCAAGGTTAGAAAAATAAGTAAACATTATTTAGAATTTAATTTATACACAACGATAAATCAAGTAATAATGGAAGTACACTGGCCACTATAGGTAATAACGGATAAGCAAACACAAAATAAAAACATGAAATAAAAGTCAATACGTGTTTGTTTGTTTGTTTGTATAGGTACTTTTTAGATTGCGACATAAAAGTTTATTGGAGAGACATTACTTTTCTTTCTCAGTGTACATACATACATACATTTTTTGTATTAATTGACAGAATTATCATATAAAAATCAACACTTTAGTTACCATATGCATTTGTTTCTGTTTTTATCTAATTACCTACGTGCAGGTGCAGTATAATACATATTTAAATAAAACTATAAATAATATCACGAACGATAAATGAGTACCTATCGTACTCTATATTCTGCGTGCGTTTTAGCATACATTAATGTTGAATCATGCACTGAGAGAACAGCTTATTAATAATAGTACCTATAATTACATAAAGAGCTTAGTATGGTTTGCATACATTTAAATAGCGCAAGCTTTAATTACTTTTAATTTGATTGAGTTAAAATTTTATCAAAAAAAAAGAGTTTGCAGTTTCATATTTAACCAAATTATTCAATTCTCTAGTAACTGAGAAAATTGGACGTGCCAAGAAGCAGTAAAGGAATATTTAGCAAATTGGATCTCAACAACTGGGAAGAAAGAACACAGAACAAGAAAAAATAGAATGTTATTTTAGTATACGGGGCGAAGCACAAACGGTGTTCTAGTAAACTACGAAAATTAAAACAATATTAGGTAAATACTAATTACAATTTGATACCATTTGATGAAAAAAAATTTGATTACAGTTTCTTTGGTAATTTTTTTTTGTCGATCGCAGTATTGATTAATTTTAATAAGAAGGTCGTATGAAAACAGAAGCAAGGATCAACTTTTTCCATTCCTCGAGAAGAAGCGTTTAAAATTTACTCTTTCGAAAGAAACTTTTTGAAAAAAGTATCTTTTAATATTTCTTTATAATTTGGAAATGACTTGGCAAATTTATAAACCTAAAAATGTCACGAAGAGATCGAGCATGTTTAACTGTTACTCCAGAGATACTAAGGCCCGGTTTTTCAGTCACAGTTTAGCTTTAATCTCCAGTTTATTCCCATAGAATAAACTCAAGCTAAACTGTCACTCAGGCCCGGTTTTTCGATCTCAGTTTAACTTTAAACTTCAGTTTATTCCTATAGAAGCAATGAGAATAAACTGAAGTTTAAAGTTAAACTGAGATCGAAAAACCGGGCCTCAGTGAAATAAAAAGAAACATGCTAGCCAAGTGAATGAAAACTTTGACAAGAGTAAATTTTTAATGTTCCTTATGAAAGTTTTGTTATTCAAAATTTTTGACTAATTAATATGGTTTTAACTAAAAGTTAACTAATTTGATGTTGGCTAAAGGCTTTAATTCTTAGCAAATTGAATGTAAATATATTAATACATTAAAAAAATCCGAAAAAATAAATCCAAACGATCAAAATCAACCAAATTGCCATTCTAGATTCAGCAAGTGCTTAGCTACGAAGTTCTGGAAATTCAAAGCATCACTGACAACATAACTGAAGTAGAATTTCAACGAGAAAATGAGTAATAAGGAATGCATGAATATCACACTCAGCAAATAAACACGAACGAGATTTAATTTATGAGTTGCAATACTACGGAAAAGTACCACTCATTGGAGGATCTCATTCATCATTCATTAATCATTATAAAGAGTCGTTCATGAATGGACGACATTCAAATCACGTATATTAAAATGTTTCAAACAAATGATCGCTGAAATATAATGATATAAATAATGAATCATTTATGTCCAAGCTTTTCACAGCATCCTCATTTGAATATCAGCTAACGTTTAGATTATCCGAATCTTCTGTTTCAATTGACTTACGCTGGATTTCACAAACGTCACTTAACTTTAATCATCGATTAAGAAAAATCATTCCTATACCTTCAACACATGTAACCATGGCAACGTTTACTTTTAACGGATGATTAAATTTAATTAACGTCTGCGTCTGTGAAATCCGCCATTAGTGTCTCTGTCAATCTAATCGACGATCTAAGTAGCGGTTACCTCAGCACCCTCAACGTTCTGTAACATTGGAGAAACCTCTTCAACTTGTTCAGCTGCTGAACGGAGCCTGACTTTTAAAGTATTCAAAGAGGTCGTGTCTTCTGGTTCATCTTCTTGTCCCAGAGATTTGTTATAGGCAGTTAGGTTTAAGAATAATCTTCCTGCACTTTTGTAGAGTTTGCGAAGGTACCTCCCATTTTTAGGTTTAAGTTTTTCAGATAATAAGAAAAATTTGGGAAAATTTTTGCCTTAAGTCACTACGAACTAGGGATGCTCAAAGCAGTTAAATGAATCGATTCTATTGAATCGATTGTGTGTAATCGGTTCAGATGAATCGATTCAATTTAAACACGTGGAATCGATTCGATTCAATATATACGTTACCAATTTCTATTCTTGAAATTAAAACTTATGTCGCAGCATCATATTTTATGGTTCCTTTGCAGTGTTTACAACGAACAGATTTGCTTTTAAAATGCTTCCACATTTTACTTGTTTTAGGAGGCATTGTTCTACACTCACGCCCGAATACAAAATACGTATATTGTTACGGTAATAATTTCAGTAACATGAAATAAGGGACGTAGCTTAATATAACAAAACATTTATTAACAGTAAATTACAACTAATACTCGCCTATCATTTGATAATTAGACTAGTTGACACTCTGACTAGTATTGTTCATTCGTCACACACCATACGAAGTCCAAAGAACACCGTACCAAACGATGAAACAACGAATAACCTCCAGAAGAAATCCATCAAGCCCCAGGTCAACCGCAAGACTAACCCAATATTTAATTAATCCGAGATACTGTTTTCCCTTAAGTTTACATTTGCTGCGCCTTCCACAACAAACCTTATCTTGGACAAGATACTTATTTATATTACCTCTATACGGTATCATAACTTCAATGATTTCTTTAAGATAAATTGCCTCACTCATTGCAAATGTAAATAATTTTTTTTTTTGCGAGGGGAGAAAATGTAACTAGGATTAACCAGCAAAGATGTACAGCTGAAAATTAGTCGAGCGTAACATAAACACAAGATGATAACATAAACATAAGAATGACCTCATTTGCAATTATGTAATGTATGACTCATCCGCGTTGCGGAAAATGCACTTGCACATATCACAGCGATGATTCATTAGTGTGTCGTGCGCAAAATCTTATGACTCATCTACGGGCACAAATCTAACACGGAGCCGTGTGCAAAATGTCAAGGCAACAATTGACGTCATACCCCTGAACCAAAACCCCTATAAAAAGGCGACAAATCGAACGTTAGCGCATAATTAGAATAAACCTAGTCAGAGTGTCATCTAGTCTAATTGTCCGTAAGTGCCCCAAATGATATGTGAGTATTAGGTGTACTTTACTGTTAATAAATGTTTTGTTATATTAAGCTACATCCCTTATTTCATGTTACTTAAATTATTACCTACTGTTTAAGTGTGCAACGCAAATTTTTGCTAGTTAATGGTCAAAGAAATTTCTGTAATTTGAAATATTGTGTTTTATACCGCGGACTTTCCCTACTCACAATTTTATCGTTTTGAGTTATTGGCTGCCAGTAACATATAGATGGCGCGGTGATAAAAAATTGGTTGTATGTCCATACCTTTCCGATTCGATTCTTGAATCGATTCACACCAAATTGAATCGATTCGATTCTTTCGATGCATCGCTCGCAAAGAATCGATTCAACTATAAATCGATTCGATTCTGAACATCCCTACTACGAACGCTGTCGTTGTAAAAGCTATTTATTTTTCGCTTCTCAAAGACGACAAGTTTCGGTGAACCACCATTTTCAAATCTCTAACAAAATCTTAACGTCACTTAAAGGAAAACATTTTACTTAAGACTCTATAGCTTTCTCCGACACATGTCATCTTATAACAACTTTGATGAGCGAAAAATAAATAGCTTTTACAACGACGGCGTTCATACACAGAGAAAAATTTTAGGGAGGTAAATTTATCTCCTCCATAAGTTAATATTAATATCTGCTTTTTTTTTGTTAGTTCTAACTAAAACTTAATGGGTTTTTCACTTTTTCGGATAGACGTTTATCTTTTGGAAGTAGTTAAAATTAAGGTGGTGGAAATGAAAAATTCCACAACACTAACAGTAAGTAGTTAAGCTTCACATACTCGATTTTTACATACATAAAGTGGGAGTATATACCGAAATTTGTTAAACACCTTTGTAAATGTTGTTACAATTTTTCGCGATGATGTGGCATCTTTTAGTAAAGAGTTAAAATAATCTTAAAATTTGTTACGTTTGAATACCTGCTTCTTAGCGCACCCGTGTTACACCTTTGAATTTGAATTACCTCCTTTATCTCTTTCTTGGAGTTAAGAAAAGTAAGTACTTTAAATTTAATACCTTGCACGGATGGTCTCCAGGAAACTACCAAAATGAGTTAAAAAGGAGTTACATTAAGTCCGTATTTTTCCCTGTGTAGTGGCTTAAGGCAAATACATTTTTACAAATTTTTCTTATTTCATTTAGTCACTAACATAATCTATTACATTTTCAAACAATACTAGATGCTTTTTATCGTTAATAAAAATTTCAGTTGGAAGACTTGAAACGGTCGTGGAATTTGTTTTCAAAACGAAATCGGTTACTGCCTGTTTAATTTCAAATAATAAACACGTGTTCGGACGCTTCGGACTTTACGCAGTAAAATTGCGGCCGGATGCTCCAAGGCACCGCGCTGCCCCTTTTCAAGAGACTATAATCTACCCAGCGATTCCGTAAAACTTGTAACGTTAGCCCTGCAAATAACACTTCGGGTTTACCGTGCATCATAAACCTGTCATAGAGTAACCTTTTAGCTTTATGTTCGTTCGGATTTGTATGGGGTGGGTTGCACTAAATTGTAGAAACATGTCAGTTATAGGAAAGAGATCAAATTACGTTGCAAGTTGAAGTAGTTCGCTTTAATCTGCTTTGTTTCAAACAGGCGCCAGTTGTATTAAAATGTCAAGTGGGCACTTGAAATGAAGAGAAGGTCAGGGCAGTCGCAGATTGCGAGAGACCACCGCGATGCTGTATGACAAGCTAATTGGGGTTGAGTAGGCGTGATTTGGAGCTAGAAGCAGCGATTATCATTGGCCGGTAGTTTTAAAAAATTATCTTGCGAAGTCCGAGGGGGGTGGTTAATTTTTACTTGGAAAGGACGGAACGTGAAAAACAAACAGACAGAATTCGATCTCTCGAGCCAACGGTCGAATTCCCTTTAAATTTGACTTCGCGAGTTTCTTTTAGTGCTTGCAGTCATTTTCCCATTTTCTCATATTTCTAGATAAATCATTTATTTCGGTACGGTTAAAAATACAGTGTGTTAAGAGAAAGGGCAATTAAACAAAACCACGAATACGTGCGGTTCGCGCCGCGGGTGTCTAAACAAGAGTGTGTGCGTGTGTGCGCAACTCGCGGAGGATAGGTAATTTGCATTTATTTGTTGTATTCTTCGTCACATATTTGGTGGTATAAATTGGTTAAGAATAATTTAATTTGCATTAATCAGGGGCTAAGAATCTGTAAAGTTCAGTATTCTAATTGCATTTAGATAATTTTCGTCAAACTATTTTTATTTACATTTGAATCGAGTATTAAAACTCCACAAGTGGCATTCACCTTAGTAAAATTTGTGGGTCATTTATTTTTATAAATTATTAGGCCAGTTCTGTATTTAACCAACCAGCGCCAATTAACTGTTCCCTCAAATCTATTTGGAAATTCAAATACAGTGTACTCTTGGAAAATAGTTCTACCTTTGGAGATATTCTCTGCCAAGTTGGAAACACGCTAACGGCTGTATTTCGATTTGCACAGGGAACTCGCCAGTTTGAATCACTGGTCTAAGGCAAGTTATATCTGCCGCCGAAACCAAGTGTGCCAGCATAATCTAAGCCCAGAGATCAAGACCAATTAATTGCTCGTTACGAATTTCGTAATTACGAGGTCGAACAATTTGAACCACCCATTCATAGCCATCTTCTTAACAAAGTTTCGCTCACCCCAGTGTGTGAACCGAAGTGTGGTCTTTGCCGAGAGATTTGCAGGTTAATTAGAAGCGATTTGCCGAGAGAATGAAAGGCCATAACCACACGTAGTGGAGTGCCGAAAACAGTCATTTGGGTCCACAGCGCAATAAGTTAGTTAGACAGGTTTAGTCGACAAAGAGAGGGATTTGAAAAAATGCGTACATAGTACCACCCTATTAAGGCGATTGGACGTAGCGAGAAAAGATCATACCCATTCGACCTCAATTAATTAGTTTAGCTAGTGATAGGGTTTCCCATCACTTCTGAAAGGAGTCCCTGAAAAACTGGTGATTGTTATTGATTGTTCTGCAAATTGATCGCCCAGGGCGGCATTTTGTTTCACATACGTCTCCAGAACGTCTGATTAATTAATTAATTACTTCCATTAATTAAGTGCCCTGTAGACCCACTGTGTCACACTGTGCGTCGATTGATTAAGCAGAACGAGTCTTAGAGTACGATCTCAAGTGGCAAATACTAGTACCAAGACCAATCTAAGTTGAACTTCAATTAATTGTTAATTTAATCGAGGAGCAGAGTTCTCCAACAACTATTTGCGCGTGCACGAAACCACCAGCTGTGTGATTTGAAGTCAGTTAGGTCGCTCCAATATTCGAAAGTGAAATCTGTTAAGCGCATTTTACTGTGATAACCGTAATTTTGTTTTCTTTGTATTGGTTTAACACAAGGGTTTTCTCGTTCATTGTATCAGATCCCACAGTGGCTGGTACAAGGAGTTTTTACCTTTTTTTTCTGCAATAAATAATTAATTAAATCTAACTTCCGTGTTTTTATTTAAACGTATTTAAGTTCCTTTGATCTCTCAAGTTATCCGCCGACGCACCAAAGAACTGAGTTACGACAACGTAAGTCCAGATTTGCAGCGACGATCACGAGCCATATTAGAAATATTATTATTTTATTGCGGATTCTCCGCAAGGGTCACATCAAAACGTAAACAAATAAGTAGGTCAGTGGGTAGTCCCTTAGTGCCGGTCATAAATCTTAGGTAGCCAGCCGTAATGTAGCCGTCCAGACGGATAGGATAGTGCATGATTAATTGCAGTAATAAACCGTTGGGTGACCCTTCTTGGGAATCTCGCCGCAAGTAAATTTGGCAATAAGTTTAATTTGTTTTGTTCGGACAGTTTTGTTGGTTATTTAATTGTCCGTAAAAGTCAACAAACAAGATGACACGTTGGCGTGTTACAGACTTCTCAGATAGAAGAGATTTGAATTGGGTTGAATTGTGGTGTTCGTATTTAGGGACAGAAATATTACTAAAAATTCTTCATTGTCACTAATTAGTTGCGGTTCATTAAAATGGCTGTTTGCATTTTAATAATGAATTAGGAATGCTACATTTTGATCTTTCAGATTTTTTTTTGCTCGAGGAATGATATATGTATTTGAAGATATTCCCAGTCATCTCAGCATTAGCAATAGCTTTATTGGAAGCTCTTGGATACTTTGCTTTTTCGATGACTAAAAGTTTTAGCCCGTGGCTACCATCAGAATTACAAAATGGTAATTGTTCTTTGATAGTTCTTCTCTCCGCAGTTCCATCTCTGGAACTAACCGACGTTACATCTGGAAAAAGCTTCCAAAATAAATCCTCGATTGCTTTTTCCAGTTTGTCCATAAATGACTGAATAACATCAGATATTTTTGCTCCCATAAATTTTGCCCTGCTCTAGATACCATGCTGTAGAACACAAAAATAGAAGTACTAATGGAATTGATTACCAAACATCACAAAGTCAAAGGGCATCGCCACCGCTATTTAAAGAATTTAATTGCACGTAAATTAAACCGAGAAAAAAATAATACACCCAATACGTAATTAACGAAAAGCACGCAACAAATTACTAAATATAGAGATACTCGACGGCATACAGTGAATAAGTGTACTCTGGAATAACACAGTAAATAACATAAATTACACAATGCTAATTACGAACGTCCATTAATTCACATATTCGAACGAATGCCAGAACAATAAAGCAACGGCGACGTTCTGAACGATGAAGGATTCTTCCGAAGTTTACTACTTCGCCAGAATATGAAATGCCGATTGCATCGCACGAGGAATTCAAACGACACCATTACGATTGTAACGTGCGTGATTGTGTTGGAGGCCAAAATTTCGGAAAAAAACCTGTTCTTTTTGTCACGTGAAATAAATTTCGATTATTTTCTCGATTATATTTCCAGAGGATTTCCAAAGCTAAAAGTGAGACTCAACGAAAGTAAAAAAATATCGTAGTTATTTGAGCTCGGCAAAGAAAACATGTAACCAAATACAGAGATACCATTGTTTATACATACTTAAGCCGATAAGTAGTAGAAATATTTAAAATGTTTTGTTTTTATTTAATGAAGTGCAGTTCATTACTAATCAATTAATTAGTGATTTGATTATTTTTTGAGTATAAATAACTTACGCCCAGTAACCGGTTATTCTAGCTAAAGCTGTCATTAAGCATTTCTAATAACAAGTTTAATTCGATTTGCCTTGAGAACGTCAAGATTTAAAGTATAATTACTCGAGAAAAGAAAGGACGGCTCCGGGATTTGTTTGTCGCTCATCTACAAACTAGAAGTGATGATTAATAACATTGATACCATAAACACTTTTCATATTTAAGCTCTCATTACAATTCTGAATAACTTTTCCAAATAATATTTCCGCGTATCTTGAAAAATAAAGGTACATACTTTACTCTGTGTCGATTTCGAATATTTTGATTTCCTCAGTATATAACAACAGGAGTAAAAACTTTGGTAAGTGCGTTTTGAATATGATACAGGAACTTTCATAAAGAATAAATTTTTCTGACAAATCAATAATAAAAAAGTTTCCCATACTTTCTGCCTGTTTTCTGACAACACCCCGTATTTATTATGGTCGTTAATAAATGACTCGTGACATCTTTGCATTCATAAATAACTAATTTCTAAAAAGAATTTAGTGTTTGTAAGATAGCTTTCTGCAAGAACTATTTTGGTGAGTCAATTGTATTAAAAACAAGTTTTTTTTTTTTTTTAATTTTACAGGATGAATAAGCAAAATTTACAACTCGCGACGAGCTCATTTATTTATGCAAATCATCTCGAATAATAACTATAAAGAAATTTGAATAAACCTAACTCATCAAAAATTTATTTAAGTGGAAGCAAAAAAAAAACTGCATTTAGTTTGATGTAATGTATGTAATCAAATCTGGTGCAAAGCGAGGTGTTCGGTCGACTGTCATCATCATATTTTACGTTTTCGTACAGGTCGTTATTTACTTAAATTATGTAACTGCCATCACAAGTTACTATACGAGTCGTAAGCGAATGAAATACGTGCGCCATATATTAAAAGTTGAATAGATTACATAAACTAAGTGCGCATTAAAAATATTAGAAAGTTCACTGCTTGATTGTGATTAACTAGGCGCAACGAAGAAATTAAAAAATCATTAAAGCGCCGGGATTTTTTTAATGAAATTGTGCTAGTTAGTTTATATTGTTACGTTACAGAAAAAAAATATAATTCTCTTAAATGGATTAACCTTCCATAGCTTTTAAAAGGCTTCTCGAATCATATCGATTCATACATATTAGTATATAACGGTGTCAGGAAGATATGCGTGACATAACAAACGAAGATAAGTTCTACGGCCGAGGCGCTAGCCGAGGCTATAAATTATCCGGGTTTGTTATATGCTTACAGGCCGTATGTTGTTTTATACTTTTCATAATAGTAAACGACGGAATAAATACCTACTTTGGCAAAAATGTTCATAATAACAAACTTCGATAAGTAGCCTGAATTACGAGTTTAACTTGTTTGTAATTACAGCAACGTTTGAGATACACAACAACGTCGCGTGGTGGCCATTAAATTTTAACAAGCCTTGGCTGTTATGGATAGCATAACTACCATGGAAACAGTAAAGATATAATGAAATAACATTCAAGTATTACGAAAAAAAATTAAATATCCTACGTTAATTGAAATATGTATTTATTTTTATAAGGACCATGAGAGGTGATGCAGCAAAATGTAACGTGGCGGAACGAAAGTACATAATATAATTGGCAAACGCAAGACTTGAGAAAGGCCGCAGTTATTTAACTGTCGTTTCTAGATAAAGATATATTTGATATAAATGGGTTAGCAGGGAGTGCGTTACGTTAAATTTACTCCTAACAATAGCCCATGCTAACAATGCAATTCTATTGGGAACGATAAAATGTATCCTACATTTCACTGGAGTCATTTAACTTTTGTTGTAAATCAAATTAATAGATTCTGCTAAAAGAAAATTGGTAATTTATAGAAACTAAAAAAAATGAATAAATAAATATTACAGATTCATAAAATGAAGAGGGGCGCAGGATTCGATACTTAAATTAAAAGAAGTAGGAGAACGAACAATAAAGAACCACATAATTAAGGAAAGAGGGAACATAGAAATGTTTAAACTAAAGAAGAGTCCATCAACAATTATCTTGGTTATCAAAAGTTTATATGAAAACGACAATTATGAGTAGAATACGTTGCATCAGGAAAATTTAAAGCATGGGTAGGAGTTAGTAACTTTAGTAATAGATGATAATAAAAAAAATACAAGTCAGGTTTAATTATTATCAGAGCTAGGCGAAAAAGATTGAAACGTAACGGAATACCTCCCACTACAATCACAAATCTAAATTTCATTGTCCTGCGTTCGATGTAAAGGCGCAGTGCCACCGTATAATGTAGAGTAGTGAGAGGCGAAAAATCTAAACCGACGGTCTTTGAGTATTATTGATCATTGCATAGATTACAAACAGTAAAAATTAATGAATTGACCTTCGCTCATGACTAGGTGTTAGCTAGCAAAAACATGGTCAAGATCTACAAAATAATAATAATAATAACTTCTTTATTTCCCCGAAAATATGCAGTACAATAAGTTTAGTACAAAATAGGTATTACAAACGAATAGGGAAACCCCAAGGCGGGATTCACAAAAATGTGGTCTTCCACCCAAACCTTACAAAAAGGAATTTAAAAGTCTTGATTCAGACATACATACTAATCTAACTTAACTTAAAATTCTATGATAGTGCAAGAATAGACTTGAACATGTACAAAAAAAACAGCAAATGCTAATAAATTTCTAATGTAATACTAGAAAAAAAAACAGCAACTATGAACTTGCGAGATTACAATTACCGTCTGACTATTGCACATATAATAGATCTTTTAGATGACCTTTAAACTGACCAAAAATTGAAGACAGAGAGAGAGAGAGAGAGAAAAATGATGTACGGCGATATTGACAGGCAATTCAGGCCCATAACTTTATTAGTTCTTTCCATCGCTTATTATCTCTGTCTTTTCTTCCAAACTCAAGATCCTCTTCTAATGCAGATTCGCCATCACCATCTCCTTCCATCTTTTCTTTGGCCTCCCCCCTTTCTTTCTCTTGTCGTTTCCATGCCATTTTCTTAACTATATTAGGTCTGTTTGTTATCCTGCACTGGTGTACATCAATGCATACTTTTTCGCAAAATACTCTTTAATGCAACCTGAAATGCGTGTGTAGTATGTCAGTATGAATGAGTATGATTTGTATTGACACATTATCAAAGAATTCAGACTTCATTAAAGCATATTTCGTAAAAAAAGGTGTACACTAGTGTACACTAGTGCAGGATAACAAGCAAACCTTCTACCTTCTTTCGTCCTCTACAGATGACACTGTAATCTCTTCGCTTTGATCACTTATTCGTCTCCCAAAATTTTCCTTATGTATATTTCAACTTTATCCATCATCCGTCTGTTTTCCTCCCAATGTTCTCCTCAAAATCTTTCTAACCCACTGTAATACATAGTTTTTGTTGATATATTTTATTTGCGATCCACATTTCGCATCCGTATAAAAATGGAAAGAGAATATCAAAACCACGCTGATGGATCTAAGATATTAACAAGTAGGAAGACACAATAATAATAAATAGTATCACAAAATCTTTTAAGCGGACACTAAATCGCGCACTATACACTTTACGTTTCACCGTCGTTCGACAGCTTCGTCAGAAGTGAAACGTAAAGTGTATAGTCGCGATTTAGTGTCCGCTTAAAAGATTTTGTGATACAAATTTCATCGGACAAGAACCAACTGTAAAAATAAAATAAATAGATCAAGACAATCAGATAGATGAAGAAATCAATGGAAAACTGAGGCAGCGGAAAGCTGTTTTAGAGCGATAAGGAGAATCCAATATTTCTGGCAAAGAAAGAAACAGATGAAGTCAAAACAGAATCATACAAAAGGTGGCTATTTTTATTTTAACATATGGATGTTGGGCCTTAAATAAATCGCGGAAGAGACAAAGTAGGAAACAACTTAATATACAGATGTGTTCAAAAAGGTGTTGTACAGCTACGCTTTAAATATCTTTGCTTTTGAGCGGCAATTGGTTTTTCTATTTTTGTGTTCAATAATATTATTATTGCCAGAAACCGTATATGTAACAAAACTTGTACAACAATCTTTCGCACTTCATCATGAATGCACATACAAGTTTAGACAGTACAAATTCTGTACAACACTTTTTTGAACACGACTGTACATAACACCAACACTAGTTAAATTTGAAGAAAGACGAAATAGTACGGGCATATGAATGCATGAGAATAGAATACGTAAGAAGATATCTGAGGTCTGAAACCCATGAATGCATGACAATAGATTAAGTAAGAAAACATATGAGGCTTGAAACTAAATTCGGAAAGAGAGAAGACGAAGAAAAGTCATTATCAATGTGTCTCAGGATCGAACACACCTCCTTTTCATCTATTCACCTGTCGATTGGATTTGTCCATCATGTCATGTCTACTTCTTCTTAAGTTACGTTCGTGTTATGTTGTAATGCCCTTCCTTTACACACTTCCACATAAAGTACCAATAAAGTGAACAGTCCATACACATTAAGCAATCCAGCAGATCAAATAAAATCTCCTCTCTTCTTCTTGGGGGTGGCTGATCTATTCAACACAATCTGATAGAAATCCATTCGTTTATCTATCTACGTATATACCACATTAATTACACATTTATGTGTACAAGTAGGTACCATTTTTTTATTTATGCATTATTAATTTTATTCAAACATTTGCATATTTATTTTGATCTTGTTGATTGTCCATAATTAGGTAAAATTTGTTAAATTGGTAGTAAAAGTAATTCCTAATTTTTTAAAACTTTGTACTATAGCGTTTAAATTTATTCTTTTATATTTGACGATAGCAGCCTGAAGAAGATAATTTTTTAAATTTCAACCACACTTTAAATTTTGGCTGAAATAATTGTGATATTCTTTGTTTTTATCTGCGATATGTTAAGCTATATATAGTTCGATCTGTGTTATTGTGATGTGATGTGAAGTTTGTATACCTATGTATGTATAGTGACACGTTTCCTATTTCTTATTGGTTCTGATAGTTTCAGTTTGTTATTATTATTTTGATTTGATTTAATTTTTCACTCGCTTGAAGTAGTTCTTTTTTCCATTTTCTCTGTTAAAGAATGTGGGGCCAATGACCTTGGCAGTTGACGCTCTTCAATTCTTGAAACACAATAACGACAATAACAAGACGAACACTTATATAGGAGGAAGATATCAAGAAACATCTACAAAAAAAAGTTAAATGGGTCCAACGTTTAAGTAAGTAAAAAAGTAAATATGAAGACACATTTTAAAAAAATTATAAAGTTTAATCTTAGCAATTGTAAATTGGCAAGGGTGATGGACAAAAAACATTATATTCGTAATAAAAAATTTTTAACTTCACTCGAATGTTTTTGTAATAGTTTTCCATTGGTAGTTCTGGCTTTCGGGCTGGAACTACATTAACCTTATTTCTTCCACCGACTTTCGTTTTCCTCCTCTTGGGATTGAGGTTGAAACGTCGGCAGAAGAAAGAAGACTAACGCGATTTCAAATTAGGGGTTAAGAAATTTGGTTGTTATTAATTATCGTGATTATCAAATATAAAAAATACTTATTTTTTCAGGCGTGTTTTTTTTTCATCCTTTCTTTATATATTACAAATACATAAAATTGCGTCGCGTTACCTTCTTTTTCTGGTATATTTCGTTAGTTAGAATTAACATAAATATAAATTTCCTATTGACGTGTTTAATTATAGTGATAGAATAATTAAATTGATATCGCGCAATTATGTCTATCTATTTATAACTTATGTATAATCTAAATAGAACGTGCAATGAAAATATTTATGCTCGTAGCTTATATGGATTCGAAAAAATATTTGGTCGCTCTCGAAAGGAAGTCATTTTATTACTTTTTATGCAAATTTTGACAAAGGTAGGCATTACAGGTATGTATATAAACAAATTCTTAAGTACATTACATTCTTTAATAAATAAATAAGTCTGCGGTTTTTAATTTGATTAATGTTGAATCCACATTCATGCCCAGTCGTGCCTCGATAAATACGATTATATGGGGGCCTTCACACTACGAGTGACGCTCATCCGTTATGTTAATCGTTAATTAATTGTGTAGACTAGAAATTCGTATTTTACACACGAACGTTCTAAAATTATCTCCAAACTTGAATAATTTGCTATATACAAACAAAATTCTTAACTTAGCCCAACCGGTTTTAATCGCATAAAAATTCCCGATTCTCATTACGATCATTACACACGTCTTATCCTTGAAATGTGTGGTATAATCATCAAACAAAATTCATTGAATTCATGACAACAAGCAAAAATGTTAGTGTTGTTTACTATCGTTTCGTTCGATGAAAACTTAATTGTCCACGTTAATTAATTATCATGTCTTTCTGATTTAATGAGAACCTTTTATTTTAATGGCCACTTTGACTTTGCTATTTTAAATAATGTAAAACGTCTGTTAGGTGTTTCTTATTTTATGTAATAAATTAAAAACAAAATTCATTTATCATTTACCTTGATTTTAACGTTGAAATTATCGATCAGTAAATGTGTAAGTAATTCATTCAAAGGTACGAAAACATAAAATGTATGAAGCTAATAAAAGACTACAGATTCATATTCCAAGGGGATTTTGACTTGGGTTTTTATTGCTCTCACTGTACAAATCTAATAAAAACGGCATATTATTGAGACTAGAAAGACTTGGGAGAAATCACATTAAAATTAGAGCGGACTTCTTTAAAAAAAAATTCGTAAGTAAAAGTCTGTAAGTACCGATTAAGTTTTCAACATGGGATTTAGATAATAACAACGAAACGGTACTGAGAAGAGTAAAGCACAAGTAATCAGAACTATACCTAAATAAAAGCAGAAAAAATGATGCAAATATGTCAAATTTGGAAGTGAAACTTCCAACAATTGTAACTCTGTTAAACTAAGTTTTATTAATCAAATTTCATCCTGATGAATGCAGTACTTTTCAGTATTCATGAATTCACCACGTTTTAAGAAATAGTCACCATTATCTTCCTCAGATGAGGATTCGATTTCGGTACGTATTTGGGGGCCTCGTCAGCATCTAGTCATCGTCCAGATCATTGACGACTAGTGTATAAAATCCATTTCTCATCGCATGCCATTATTTTCTTCAAAACGGAACCTCTTTGTTCTGGGATATTAGAAAAGTACAAAGATCCAGGCGACACATCATCTCTCTTTCAGTGAGCACTTATCCACCTGAGTGACTTTTACAAGCATCGCAAAACTGTCGAATAGAGTACACTTAATTTTTCTGCTGTCTCTTACAGTCTGGCGAGTTTAGAGTTTATGGTTCGTAGCTATCGATGGCTGAGGCTTAATACAAACATTCTCGTCGGATCAAAATTTTTGGAAACATCGCTGTATGGTCCTTTCGTTTACTGTATTAAGTATCAAGAGGCTCCGTTGATATTCTTGGCTGCCTCCGTTGTGTTGCAATCAAGTTTAAACTCGTAAAGAAAGAAAGAAGTTCTTGGCTCAATTCCATCATCATGGAAACCTACAGCTGATCCCAAATACACTAGCAAATTGGATTTTGAAAACAACTACACTTTTTACAGCTTTGGCAGTAATTTTTAATTTCAATAAAAACAGGAATTATAATAGTTATTTAATTGGAAAAAGGATTGCAGTAGCCTACATACTAATGGACATCACAAGTAACTTTAATTTAAAGAAATTAATGGTTTTCAAACAGTAAACAAATAATGCAAATTCTGTGAAAAATTGACTTTGTGTGACACTTCTGAAAGAGAAAATGTATACAAAGCAACACCTCTCTTGTTATACATTAAACCAAACTGGATGTTGGTAATTTATTACTTATTCGCGTTGTTGTAGAAGTTTTCATGAGACAAATTGAAGAGCGGAAAACCTGCTAAGGCCATATTTTGGCAATTTGAGTTTAATTTCTAAAAATGGTGCAAGTGTCAAGGTAAATGTTCCACAAATATGTTAAGTGGCGTACAACTTCCATATGTATAGGAAGAGCTTAAGAGAAAGCGTTTTGCGTGTATGCTTAAAGGTTTTTTCGTTAGGAAAGTAGTAATTCCTTAATTCAAAGAGTTTAGTACTTAGCACGTTTGGTATTTCCATTCTCCAATCGTCCTATATATAATCCTCACATGTCTTAGTGGGGTCGATTATTCCAGAGAGTTTCGAATCGCACGCTAGATGGTTCCGGATGTATCCCAGAATATTCGAGAATGGAAGGATCTCTACAATAAAGGCGGACAATTTGAATCAGGGGTTATGTGCCGCTAAACTTGTCACCTCAGTATTGTTCTAGGTACGAGAGTGAATTATTCGCATCATTTGGAAATTTGGAACAAACGCATGTATTGGATAAGTCCTTTTTGAATCTTATTGTTCTCATTTGTTGCTATATTTTTTCTTGCAAGTATTCAGTTTTGGACACATTGTCGCTCCTTGAAATATTCAACAATTAGGCGAGTATCAATCATAGTTATATACAATTGTTTTTTTTTTGTTGGTGATGTAAATATAAAATAAATTAAAAATGAAGTGGAAGAGATCGCACGGCTCGCGTGTCGCATATCCCTACACTTTGCTCTTCAATCTTTATTTTTCCCATGTTTGCATGTTGGATAGTAGTCAAAACGTAGGAGGAAATATATTGGAACAAACTGATATGGCTTTCAACCTCTATACTTTGTAAACAAATTGCTCGACGAGTTTTATTGATAAATTAAAAAAGAAATTCTCGAATTATTCCTCTTTTTACAGAGTAACTTGACGACAAGTAGGTAAATTATGGAATTGGTCCTTGTATTCACCGTATTTTCCCCCTCGCTAACGGTTGGGACTGTTGCATGACTGCCTGCGATTGGATAGCGTAGAGATCGTTTCGGATTAAATGTAAATTACGCAAGTTGCGCAGTTGCTGGGTTAATTATCCTTACGTTTTTTAAAGGAACTTTTTAATAAAAGTCATTGGCCCTAAGTCAAACGTTGTTAAAACCGTACTCGATTTCTTATCAAAATTTAAGAAAACACAATTGCCTACTAGATATACATATGTATTCACAAACTAGTTCAAGAGGTAGTTCTTAAGAAAATGTTCGCGCTTTTTTTTAAAGACTCATTAAACAATTCATCATGTAAACGAGAATAAAAAAAAATGTGCGAAATCAGACCTGATTGCTTCGAATAAAAAAAGATCGGCCCATTTCGTATTAAGTTAATTTATTTAATTGAAATTACTTGTAAACAGGTCTGATTTTTTTTTTCAATTAATCTTAATTTATCGCATAAGCAATGTAATATTAATGTGTTATCATCACAAAACTAACAAGTTATTACAGAATCAACAATAAGTGCTTTTACTTGTTTATGCGCGTACGAACATCTTTAATCTTCTAATTAAAGGTGCTTTGTAAGGTCCATTTGACTGAAAAAAAAACACTTGTGCACTATATTTTTTCCTAAGTAAAGGACTCTCATGTTACATTTTATTTTTACAGAAATAAAAAATTATTGTCGTTCTTGTTTTACAGTAGGTAGGTAAGTTAGGGTATTTGACCAGTCTAGAACGAAGAGTATAGTTAAAGATTAAGTTTAGAAGGACCTCCATATCATCAAAAACTTCCGATGGACTAATTACACTAGCCTGCGAAGGTTTGGCGGATGACATAAAACTAAGTTTATGTAGTAGATTTGGTGTTCCTGGGTTCGAAAAAAATGTAATAATTTTTTCATCACGTCCCATTTTTTTTAATACAATATTTCAAAATACGTTTTTCAAACATAATTTTCGAGAAACTGACTGTTTTTTCCCATTTTATGGGCAAGGTATCGGCTTGCGGAATATTCCTTGTAACTTAGGCTCTAACTACTAAGGTCATATGGCCAACCCCACTAGAATTTAGCCGAATCACTCTGTATTTCGTGACTTCAATTTGAGTATGGTTTCTGAGATTTGCCGAGAAAATGAATCTTTTTATACAGAATGTACATGTAGTTAAAAAACTTAAATTTATGTGTCTGAAGGTGCTGGAACGGTAGAATTTTTTGTAAAGAATACATTTTTTGCGTAAAGTCAATAATAATAAAAACGTTACTTTGATATGTGCAATATGAAACTAAGAAATTTGAATTTTATAGACAGACTGTAGTTAAAAATTTAAATTTAAACAATGTATCTGAAGTAACTTGAGAAGCACAACATTTTATAAAGAATAACTTTTTTACGTAAAATTGATATTAAAAAAGTTTTTCCTCTTGTCAACTCAATCCGGAGAGAACTGTATACAGTAAAGTCTGGTTATATTATAACGAATCCAAAAAATGCACCAAAACAGGTTCGTTATATCCAAAGTTTGCTATAATCGGTAAATAAATACGAAGCATGTATTTAATAGGTTTTTTAATTGCTCGAAATATAGTACGTTATAACCAAGAGTTCATTTCAAATGGCTTCAATATGTATAGCCGACCTTTACAGTAATTTCATTTTTTTTTAAAAACCTGACGTGATAGAAAAAAACTAATAACAGATTCTTCTTTACAATGCCAAAATCATTCAAAAACACCCAATTTTATTTCATCCGCAAAAAAAAATATTTTTTTCGCAGGCTAGTGTTATAGTAGAAAGAAGAAGCTTAGGGAGAGAGAGGTTAGTCATCGAATATGGAATCAATCAAGAGTTGTACTGTGATGCTTTGACAAATCGAATAACTTATCACTATCAGGTGCTACGTGATACAAAGTTTATTTTTGGTAAATCGCTCACCAAATTTTACATTTTGTTAAACCAATAATGCCATGCTCTTTTCCTTTTGTAAGTCAGTAATCTTCTTCTTCGATTTTGGCTTTTGGATCAAACCATTCCAGCCAGTAACTAAGATCTGCGGAGCTATGCTTTCCTTCAATCACAATATTAACACTGACGTAACTTCGTGGGGTTTAAATATCTCGCTTGCTTGAGGAATAGAGATAGAAGGAAACTTAAACGAAAGAAGAAAGAGAGGCAAGGACTAGACTCTTCAAGCTGCAGGGCTCATTGTAGCATAAATACAGAAAAAGTGCCTGTGCTCACTGCTATGGTAAGTGTTGTATAGGTAATTTACCCGAAAGTCGGATGGTTTTGGTAAAAAGGGTACAATTGCGAGTAATCAAATTGTGTGAGTAAACATGGGTAATTCTGCTTTCTTGGTGAACGTAACAAAAGAAATGAAATTCATTCTTCCGTCTTGCTTACTTTCTTCCTTTCGCCTTATTTTCGCCGATTGTTCTCACTAATCTACTTTTGCCAGCCAATTTTTCTGCATACTTTCTAAATATGTATGTTGACCACCGGAGATTTCCATTAGTATACCTGTTATATTAGATTCTTTGTAAAATCCTTTTAATATTTCATCCAATTTTCGTTCCCACAACATGTCGTTTTCTTTTCTGTTCACCAAATATATTTTTTCCACAAATGTTTTGCTGTGCCTTACTCAATCTCCACATTTCATTATAGCATTCGCGAAATTGGTCGTATAATCGTCCTATACAATCTTGTGTGGAAAGATTCACTTTTCGGTGTTTTGTTATATGATTTTTAGTTTTCAGACGAACGCAGGTACTAAATAGATAAATATGTTGTTAATATTTGCAACGTATTTGGTTTTCTTCAGAATAAAGCAGAATAGCGATGACAGTACTCCATCCTCCTTTATTTCAAACTTCTTCAATCTGTTTATTCTCTTGCTCTTTGTTTTTTGAATCACACATATATTCAAATTTTGGCATCCCTAATTGAAGCATGGTATTCCCAAAGGGTCTAAGTGCCAAAAGCGTAATTCCTAGAAAATTAAGAAAAATGATGCTTGTTGTTGAAGGCGCGCGATAGAGAGAGTCATCTATGCATAATTATATAAAATATTTCCACATCACAATATATACACTTAGAACTTTTTCTAATGTGTGCAGCAAGACATATACCGTTTGTCCATTTGACAATGAGACATAGGGATTTAACATGAAAAAACAGAAATTGCTTTATATTATCTGCCCGAGTTAATTTTTATGAAATTGTAAGTTGCAATCCGAAAGATCTTGGTATTTAAAGCATTTTAAAATTAAACTTTTGATATTTTAGGCATTAATTATTTATAAATTTAAAAAAAATGTTTAAATATTTTTATATTGAGCTTAATAGCACGTTTTAGCAGCCACGGGAATCAATTCTCGTGGTCTAGTGTTTCAGTTCGGGTTTCATAACCAATCAGAGGACAGACGGAGTTTTTACGGTTTATTATTGCAATGAAGCGGTCAGTTATTCTATGTAGAATATTTACGCGACACAACGTATTTGCCAACGCTGCGCGACTTGCAATAGTGAACAATCGGCGAGCCAAAGAAGTAGTGCACTCATCAAAGTGACGTGATTCACAGTTTTGTAGTTGGTTGACTGGATGTTCCGAGCAATGCGTGGTAACAAAAAAGTGGATTCAGGAACGTTACGTGATTTTAAATACATATCGAAGAAAGTATTTAATTCAAATTAACTAAATTATTGTTCCGAAATTCAAGAAAGAGCAATTATTATCTTTTGGAATTAAATCTGTGTTTGTACTTTAATTATATTAAACTGATTGATTAACATTCACGTATAAACGTGCAACATCTATTTTCTCACCTTGACCGTCGCTGTCTCAAACTGGTGTTAGCCGGAAAAACTTTTCGAGTCCGCCCTCTGTTCATAACCGAAAGGTTACAAGATCAAACCCGAATCACCAAAATTTTTTTTTTCCATTGAAACTTTTTTAGACTGATTTTTTATAATGTTAATTTGTCTTCTATCAGCTTTGTTTTAGCACAGGCCTTTAGTTTTTCTTTTAATTTTTTATTTATAAATTGCATTTTGAAATTCAAATGACATCAGATCAGCTTACGAGATCAAATTCATCATTTATTGTTTTATTTGACACTTTCAATCTGTTACAATTATCTAGTTTTCCAATTTCTTGATAATTCTAAATATGGAAAGTCTTAGTTTAGAAAACAGAATTTTAGTTATTCGATTATACTTTCAAGGAAGTAGTTATCGTTAGATTGATGCTATTTTGATTGAAATATTTCAAAACATTCAAATTCCTGCTGTGTGCAGTTTTCAACGTTTAGGCCCAGTCTTTTCAACTCCAATTAACTTTATTTGACGATTAATTCCCATAGTAACAATTATGATCACAATCATTATAACCTTGTTTATTATGTTACATAATTATTAATACATATTAAAATGAATATTAAAATGAAACTTATAAATAAAATAATAAACTAGTTTAAGAGTGATTTCAAATCTGAAAAAATATTTAAAAAAAAAAGAAAAAAAGGTGTCCTCATTTGGATTTGAACTCGTGACCTTACAGTTGTGAAAAACGAACAAACTACCTCGACCACGAGACCCGTTCATAACTTTTCGTTAAATACTTACTAATCTTGTCCGGAAAAAAATAATAACTTTTTTCTTAATTTCTAAATAATTAAGAACTAAAATTGCACAAATTTAGTATCAAAACACTTTGAATGCAATAATCTTTCCGATTATAATCCAGAATTTCATATATATCTACTCAGGTAGATAATATAAAGCAATTTCTGTTTTCCCATGTTAAATCCCTATGTCTCATTGTCAGACGGACATACGTATAGATCCCTTTTATAGAAAAATACGAATTTAGCAAAATTTGGCACTTAGCCCCTTTGGAAATACCACGCTTCAATTATATACAAAATTTGTTTCCTTAAACAAATTACCTTCTCCGGTACCGGTAGGACAAGTTTTTGGTGATCTGAACAATGTAAAGAAAAATTACATCCCTTTTACAAAACAGAGAGTTCAATTGTTTGTTTTTAAACCCTACTGCAAATATGTTAAAATTTACCATTTGGAAAAAGAGTAACAAATATGTAATAAGTATCTGAAAGCATCTGTGGTTACCTTATATCTATCTGATATATTAAACGCCAGTGTTAACATATCGGAGTACTTTTAAACATTTAGGCCCAGTTTTACAATCGTGGAATAAGAACGGAATAACTGTTCGCCACATATCCTTTAATGTTCCTCCATATCTACGTCACACCTACGTCACGTTATACCAATAATAATGCTTATCCGACGATTGTAAAATCGGGCCTTAGTATTTAACTTATAACTTTTCGATTCACTTCTCTAGACCTAGAGTACTTTCAGAATATCTCTATCTATTAATATGTATTACCAAACTCAATCGAAACGTATGGTGTATACCGGGTGATTCAGGTTGGTATTCGCACTTCTGTAACTTTTTTATTTTTATTCTTAGGAAATGTCATTTCTTCAAGGATTGAAATAAAAAAGTTATTGGGGTGCGAATCACCCGGTATAGTGATTTAAGACCATCTTTATATTTTAAAAAATTTAAATTAAATCCTTTATTAAAAAAAGATTAAAACATCAATTACATTTTATGTATTTGGTTCATTAATATGTTTCATTTATGTTCAATTATCCATTTGATTTTCCGCAAAGTGTAATTTTTGTTAAAACTTCGTCCGTTTAAATTTCCTATTAATACCGAATACATTTTCCATGACCCGGTTCCCTACTTACTGGAACGGTGAACTTTCAATTCGACGTGAATTACATAATATATTTATGTAGGTGCAAAATTTAATTACGGTTACAGCATATGCTTGTTTGACCAGCTTTGTTTACAAACGAGTCAAAGAAGACGAAGTACTGTTACATACAGGCGTCGTCAAAAAGGACTGATGCTTCATTTATTAAATATATTATGTGTACATTTCTAGCGAAGACTGTTTAATAAAGAATGAGATAGGGCAAATTAAAAGCAGTGATTCATGCATGCGGAATAGTAAATTACCGAGTAGAAAATATATAAAAAAAATGTGTTCAAAATTATTATGCATTGTGTAACTATATTACTGCATAAAACTATTCGCTTTTATTATCATAAAATTGTGCTCTAATTCTTATTATGTTTTTTTTATACAGGGTGGTGCATGGTTCTGTGTTTTAAAAATAATTTTCTTATTTTGAGAGACAAAGCAAAAATGTTTAAGAAAATTTGATTGGTACAAATGTTTCAAAAGGGTCACGCATCCTTTAGTTTGTTTTATGACGAATTTTAATATACACTCAGAATAATGGTCATTTTAACCTTTCAATCTATCAAGAGATTGCTGTTGTGTCTATAAGGTGTTCAACATACAAAAATGTTTCTTTTAAAAATTTAAATGAAAAAAAATTGTCGTTTAGTTTCACATTTCAAATCTTAATTGTTTTGGCACAATTAAAATCAGATTATTTTTTTCTATTACGATCATTAAACTGAAATACAATATGTATTACATATATTCCAATACGTTAACGTTAATTGTGTTGATGGTCAGTTCGTTGGGTGAGGTTGCAATAAAGTCGAAAGCTGCTTTTGCATCTATTGCTGATGACTTGGATTAGAATTCTACCACTTCATATAACAATTGTAGCAAACATAATAAATGGACCAACGGACTAATAAACAGGAATATTATTAATGGTCACGAATAGCAAGGGTCCGAACGTTTAACCTTGAGGCACATCAAGTTCTGTGTACACCCCTATTTCGATTACCGATCTTCGATGTGTACTTTTAATTTTCGATTGATGAGATGTAACTAACTAATTCAACACACCAAGACGCCAGATATGATAGATAAGTCAACTAACTGCAAATGTGCTTGAACTGCGTCAAAAGAAGAGCAAGAAAAAACATAACAAAAAAAAGTCAAAAGAGAAACATACAGTGGAAAGAAGTAAACAAGCTTACGCAAAAGAGAAAGATTTAGAAAGAAAAATGAACTCAATCCAATAGTTTTACACTCAAAGGTAGAAATACTTGCAGCAAATAAGGAAACACTAAGAAAAGTGAACACAAGAAAATATGCAATAACATTAATTAAAGAATTTTTTGAAGTGTAATGTAGATGATACTCCTCCGACCATATGTTCGATCTTGCACTGAAGATCGTGTTTTGGATAAGTTTGAAATGGACTGTTAAATTAATATAATTTGTTCAACTGAAGAAAAATCTTAGATGCATGTCAAAATTAGTTTTTCATTGACAATGACAACTTTTTATGTAAAAAATGAAGCTATGGTTTCAAAGACAGAGCTTTTCGGTATACCGGTCATGCCGGAGGAGTATCATTGGGGATGAATGGTGATTTGGTATGGTCAAGGCTACAGGCGAAGCAATTTTAAAAGAGCACTATTTCAATATGTGTATCAATATTTGACACACACGAAAAATTATAATAAAAACAATGAATACGAGGGTTTGATAAAAAATACGTGAAATTCTTCAATTTCGTGGGCTGTATAAGTTCAAATATCACTATTTTTTGCGTTCTCAATTCATATCAGCATGTGAGAGAAATGGCGAATACCTGTAGCGTTAGCTCATGTGTACGACAAGGCTGTCAAACTCAAAGCCACGTGATTTAGGTTTTATTGTTATTGTTATTATTATTATTATTATGTGTGTATACCCTATCTCACTCTTAAGTTGATGTCAATTCTTCTTTATCTACGCCGAGTCCACGATATATTACGTCATTGTTAGTACACTTGTTCTTAACGAATCTTGACCTTGACACTGAGAATCTATTGGATGCTTACTTTACTTTTGGCTGTTTTGGTATGCTCGGCGATATTTTATTTATGGAACGCTCAATAAGGAGAACTACCTGGAAGCCCTACGTAGCAATCCGAAGAAATCGCCCGGATTTGTGGTGAAACAATTCATTATCGTGAAATTATATAATTACAAGTGCTTTCGTATAAATATCATTATGTGCCCCAAGCTTAAGCTAGCCAGAGAGGCTTGTTCAATTATTGTCATTTATTAACCGTTGTGGCTGTGACCGAATTACTAACTGTTGTTTTTCCTTCGACACTCGCTTTACAAGCTTGTGGAAATGTAGACAGCCTAGCTCGAAGGAGTCGCTGTGAATTCGAACACAACTCAAAACATGAGAAACTATTCTATTACATTAAATTCAAAGTGCAAACGAAATTACACCTCTAGTTGCTTAATCAAGTCAGATCCACCGTACCAATCTGATTACGCGACTACTTACATATAATTAATTAATTAATTAAACCCTGGAGTACCTTTTCAACATATCATTTGAACAAGGAGCTTTCCTAGATGTTGTGAAACTCTCGCTTGTGCTATTGCTATTTATATTTAATAAAAGAAATTTTGTAATGTCAGCTATTGCCCAACTTCTATTAGCAATGATTTTTTTTAATCTTTGAGAAAATTGTATCTGGTTAAAGTCTTGAATTTGTGGAAACTTACTTCTGTTGATTAACATGCATGATTTCGTGTTTTTTTCTTGGTGTGTCGTAAAATCTTTATTTATTCATCCACATCAATTTTTTTCCTTTCAAAGAAGTCCCCATCAGATCAATATCTATTTTTTCACCTTCAAAGTAGTCCCCATTAGATATATTACACTTGTGCCAGCGCTTTATCCCAACCGCGAAGCACTTCTGCAATGCAATTTTCGGAATGGCGTTTATCTTCTTCTTTATCTCCTCAATGTTGGCAAAACGTCGTTCCTTCATCTTACGGTGTGGGCAATGCGTTATCATGGTACAATTACTCTAAAAGGACCGGTACTTTAGTCATTACTCATGCCTTTTCATAATGTTTATAACTTTCGAAATGTTTTGAAGCAGCGACAGCCGATCCATCCGATTCGGTAGCGCACACAACATACTTACTGAGCGCTATCTCTGTTTATTACACAGGAAGAGAGAATGCTTCGGCTTTGTCCTGTGCTCACTCTATTCGTATGCACCGGCCGCCACTATTTTGAAGTAAAGTCAAAATACAAGGAGCATACTGATTTTTTGTCTTTCTTGCATTTTGTCTTTCTTGCATTGCGTTATATATAGTGTAGTGTCAAAGCCTAAGAGCAAAATATTTCTAAATATGAAAGCTAAATTTTGAGGATCACTATTAAATAATAAATAATAAAATTAAATAATAAAAAATAAAATTCTTATCCAATAAATCTTATAGAATCAGTAATAAAAAATCGTGTTAAATATTTGCAAAATTCGGGAATCCACAATAACAATAAACAAACTTCAAACAAAAAATACATATCATTACCCTACATTGAACCACTATATGACACATTTAAACACATATTCAAAAAACACAATTTAATTTTAGCTAGCAAATCTGTAAATAATTTAAATAGTATTTTCTCAAATTTAAAAACCAAAACACCAAAATTAAAACAGCCAAACGTAGTTTATGAAATTAAATGTTTCAATTGTAATTCATGTTATATTGGAGAAACAAGCCAAAATTTAAAAAAAACGTCTAGACCAACATAAATATCATATCCAAAAAATAATCAAAATCATTCAATGCTTGTAGAACATTCATTAGAAAATGACCATAATTTTGATTTTGAAAATACTAACATTTTATATTACGAGTCTAATATTTTCAAAAGACGTTTTATTGAAATGTGTAAAATAAAAATGTCGTCGAATTCTATTAATAAACGTACTGATTTTGCAAATTTAAACGATACATTTTGTAGTTTTCTCGATTCCTTAAATAGAACATAGATCTGTCAATTTTTGAACATTTGTAATGTTCAAATTATTTTTAGATTAAAAAATAAATATAATATACATAAAAATAAAAAAAAAAAAAAATCAAGTTACTTTTTCAGTTTCCGTTGACAACCTTGTTTGTTTTGACAACATAATTTTCACTTCTGACGAAGCAGTCGAACGACTGCGAAACGTAAAGTGTATTGTTGCGCGATTTAGTGTCCGCTTAGAAGATTTTGTGATACAAATTTCATCGGACAAGAACCAACTGTAAAAATAAATAATAAATACATTAAATTAAAAGCTGTAAGTTACACATATCAGTTGTTTCATTGAGACTTGGAAAACAGACGCAATTTAGGAGTGGAATGGCTGCTTTGTAAAATAAAGGATGTTCATATTTTTATTTTTATTTTGGAGAATGAATTCAAATGTGTTCATTATTACCACAGGTAATAGATCTCTCCAGGAGGTCAACGAGATAGGAACGAATGGACGCTCTAAATATTAAATAGATGTTACTTGTATGCACAAATTGAAAATTGAACATTTGTCACAAACCATTCCGAAGTTCAATTGGCTCATTTACCGCCAGATGTCGCTTTTGACAGAGAACAAAGTTTAAAGTGAGACCAGGTCATGATAATGTGACGTATGGTTATAATAAATGCTGTTAATTCTCGTTTTAAACTTTGCATCACACCTCTAAGTTATAGAATTTGTTTAAATGTTACTTATATTTACAGGTTTCGGTTTTCCACTCTGCTATTGTAACAGTAGCGCCACCACATATTTGCTGAGCTGCCTCCAAACTAAACCGAGTTTGTCTCCAAATTGAGGCGTCAAATTTAGAACAACTAATGAGCCTTGTATCTATGTAGTTCTATTATCTGTGTATTAGTAGTCAATTAAAGTTTGTTTTTGTAATGAATACAAGAAATAAATATTTTGTCATAAGAAAATTGTAACTGTTTTAAACCTCGACCAAATTCATACACGTAAGCCTCGCTTTAATTTCTTGGAACTTCAATTCGTTCTTTCAAAAGTACAAAAATATTTGTAATTCTTAGATGACTATTTTCTCCTTTCTTCAAATTCATTTCAATGATTTTGACAAGAAATTACAATAAAATTGAATAGAAAAATTAAGCTCCTCACATATAAACTCGTCTACTTTTCAGGTTCAATCAAAATAGGACAAGATTAATTCTTTAATAATAGGTGTGATTGTTATCCTGCACTGGTGGACACTAGTCTCTAGTGCACAATTTTACAAAATTTACTATAGTGCAGCCTAAATTCTTTGACAAATATGTCAATACGATTCATACTCATTCACTAACATACCACATACAGATTGCCGACTGTATTAAAGCATATTTTGCGAGAAAGTGTACACCAGTTCAGGGATAACAAACACACCTAATATTTATATCTAATACTCTTGCTTCAATTCATACATCACCTAAATTCCCGGCAATAATTCAAAATAAAAAGTAGCAACATTCCAAACGTTACGTACCTGAACTGCTTCGATAATTATCCTGATAAAACACTTAACTAATCTTTTACTCTATCTGAGCTAAGCGTATTACAAATTCCGTTCAAATAAATTCAGATAAAAATCTACTGAGAGTATCTTAATAACGCGGGATAATTTCGGCCTCTTTCCTGACGAAAAGACTGCCATTCAAGCCCACCAAAGTTGCGCAAAACAATCTAGGCAGACATTGCCCAAAATAATTCACGAAACTAGTTTCGTCCGCGTCAGCAACCGCACTGAATTAAATAATACACATACACACGTACTGACCTAGATAATAATTTTACCTCTCCCGTCTGATTTCGACTAATGGATTAATAACAAGTACATAATAAAGCAGTAGTAATTTAATGATATTAAAAATTCATCTCTCTCGCGTGCAACCGTATACTTACGATTAGTAATTGGCGGCGTTATGCTGGTGGATTCTGCTTGTTAAAAGAAAGCGTTTGTGGATTAATGTAACGAATTAAATAAAATATATTTGAAGCTTACTCAGGAGAAAGTTTATAATTACACAGAGAATAACATCAATTAAAAGAAAAATGGAATGACACCCTTCCACACGTAGATCATTGGTGTGGAGTATTACGTGCTTCTGTTCTACAACTTTACAATTTGATTTAGTTTTAACTCCTAGTGGAATTCGGTCAATTACCAAACGTCGTTGAGGCGTATATAGAATCAAGGAAAACTCCTGAGTTTTGTACCTAACCATATATGTAGAATCATTTTCTGACAGATATCTTTTACATTGAGTAAATCATTGGCCACAACATTTTGTATATAACTTGTAATGCTTCGGAGAGCATTTCTTCCTAAAGGTGCAGATAGACATGCGAGAAAACTTGCGCGAGTTACTGTCCGACACTGATGTCGCTAATGTAAATAGGGTTGCAAGTCGAGTAACTTAAGCGAAATTTGTCGCAAGTAACTCGCGACATCAGTGTCGGACAGTAACTCGCGCAAGTTTTCTCGCATGTCTATCTGTACCTTAAGAACAAAACTTTCTCGCCTGTTTGAATTTGTAACGAATATGATGATTGGATTTATTTATGATCGTAACGACTCACCAATTAACAGATGCCATTGCAATGATGCAACTTTAAAATCGCCATTAAAGCATTTGATAACCTGCGCTTCGAAGGGCATTTCTTTCTAAGAACAAAACTTTCCCGTCTGCTTGAATTTGTAACGAATATGATGATTGGATTTATTTATGATCGTAACGACTCACCAATTAACAGATGCCATTGCAATGATGCAACTTTAAAATCGCCGTCAAAGCATTTGATAATCTGCGCGGTTACGTTCTCCCCACAAATAATTAATTTGGTTTTAAATACACGGTACAATCAGGAAAAACCAGCGGATATAATTGCAGGCTGTTGAAAGTCTTATCTTGTTGGAATGTAACGTCATAATAGTGATAATCAGCACTACTTATTAGCACTTCTTCAGTGAAGTAACATTGACAATTTTAAATCAATAGTATACATTAATTGATCGTACATAAATGTCCGACGATTAAGTACTAATTTTGAATCGTTCTTATTCATGACATCTGCATTCATCAGAAACGAATTTTCTAAAGATGGAAATACACGATTCAATTTGGTTGATTCAACCAAATTTGAAGCGAAATTGAAGACGAAGGAAGACAAACGTATACACGAAAGTGTTCAATCGAATTGAACATTGAACGAAGTAGAGCGAGTTTATACTTTTCTTTCAATTCGTTGTACAACTGGATGATTCATCCAAATTTGACACATCTATACACGACGTTTGAACGTTGAAATATGTTATTCAATCGCTGCTACTGTCGTAGTTTGATGTGACGAAGTATTATTGTAAGTCGTAACATCGTGTATAGATGTGTCAATTGTGGATGAATCATCCAATTGTATAATGAATTGAAAGAAAAGTAGAAACTCGCTCTACTTCGTACAATATTCAATTCGATTGAACACTTTCGTTCACTGGAAAATATACACTGTTCTATTTGGTTGAATCAACCAAATTTAATCATGTATTTCCACCTTTTACAGATTTGTTCAATGTCGTCTAAAGAATGTTTACACTTAAGCTTAAGAAAGACTTACAGAAGTTTTAATAATTTTATATCATGTGTGAAATAAAAGAGCAACTTCACATAACATTTTTTTTTTTGCTTGAACTTAGAAAGTGAAACTTATTTGAGAGCGTATGACGGAATTTTACTGAGTAGACTAATCTAAATGAAAAAAAAGTACTATGCGATATATGTAAACCGGAATCCGCTCCTAGATATAATTATCTAGATTGATCGAGTTTCAAATTACATGGCAAACGATGGAAGCCATGCAATAAAAGCATTATTTTTTAATTGGACGAAATTAAAGTTTCGAATATTAAATGTTGAATTAACTGTAGTTTATATGAATCTAATATGATAATGAATATTTAATTTTTATGTTATACAGTTTGACAGAAAATGATGTATACAATTAACAACCACAAGAGCAAGCAGGATTTGGAGCTCGTAAATCGAAGGTAGACAATTTGTTTACTATTAATAAAACTTCTCCAAAAAAAAAAACTAAACGCAACGGAGCAGAGAAACATACATACGTAAATGCATATTATTAATTGACCTCGAAAAGGAGTATGACACAGTTTCAATTAAAATTAGAACACTTATAGATTTACCCAACGATTTTTTATAAACGGTATGTTACATAAAAAAATTGTAAAATTTTGAACAGAACCTAAAAAGTGTGAAAACTATTAAACTTTTTCTTGTACAATTGATACAGTTAGACAAAATTAAGTGTAAGAAATAACCAATATTTTATAAAAATATGACCCAAAATTTTATCTCTTGGAATTTCTTAGGTTTTTACAACATAATAAATGCATTAGTTCTAGAAATATTGTAAATTTCCATATGATACGGACTTCAGAATGACACTGTATAATGACTTAACTTTTCGAATTATTTCGTGCTAAAGATTCATTCTAAACCTCTTGTCTTGATATGTTATCTATTCCTACCGCTTTAACGTTTTTTGAAAGTCTTCCATGTTTACATTATGTTTAAGTTAAGTACCTTCACTTCAAAATATTCCTTTCACCTTGCTATTACTTTAAACTGAAACATAAATTACGCAAATTATATTAGAAACGAATACATAGATTAAGAAAATCTGCTTATTTACTAATGTCAATTTGTTGATAAATAAATAGCCACGATAATTGTGTTTTTGGATTCGTACTTTTTTCTGAAAGTGCATTTTCTTTATTTATTTATGTTTTGTATTGTATTGTATTTCTATTGCCTTTTCTTTTAAATAATCTGCAAATCTTTACATTTTCATTCGCTTTCCATTTTCTTGCCATAATAAATCGATTTGCTTTTAATATACCACATGTCTAAATAAATTTTTTAAGGGAATGAAAAACATTTGTTTGAGATTATTTGATAACTTAGCTTGACCTTAACCTATTCTTCAAGTTTCGTAATATTACAATGGTTTACGCTCTGAAATAGAAAGCTTCCATAGCTGAATCTTGTCTCTGTAATGCAGATTAAATTAAGAGGCAATAGATCATAAGGACGAATTTCGAAAAAAAATTCTTGACCTTGAACGCATTGTGTCGCAGATTACAGCATACGTTTTCATTTCCATAGCCTCTCTTTGCCAAAAATTTATTTGGCCAGAAAATCCTCAATTACAATTTTCTTTTTTCATGATAGGTAGGTAGGTACTATTTCCAACTCCTATATTTCCTTCTCATAGGTACAAAACGTTTCCAAATATTTTAAACTTATAAAATCGTTTGTAAAATTATTAATATTATTAGGCTGTTCACAATCCAATTCATGGCACGTTAAGTATTTTATGAATTTCAAATAGCTTGAAATGTTCTATACTCGTTATTTATTTCATGTCATTACGAAAACAAAACGTGTCGACAAATAATGTTACAATGCAGAACTTGATATGGCAATTTGAGTAACGTATTTTTTTAAAGAATTTATTGTTTATAAACAGGTGATTCAAAACACATTTAAATTCTAGAGCTTCCATTAAAAGTTCATTAAACATTCTGAAACTAAGCAGCTTTGGAATTGTTTTGGAATTTAAAATTTATTGGGTTTTACAATGCAGTTTCATGTTGCTTTGGTGGAAGCGAAAAAAATCACCGACCATGCCTAATGTACAATCAGAATTAGTAGTAATGTCTCCCCCAATAAAAGTTAGCTAGGGCTTACGTTAACAGCGTGATTATTCTTGTCTTAAAGCAAATTTATGTTGGAGTAAGTAAGAGTGAGTAAACCAAACTTTTTTGAAACTGGTAACATAAGAAATAGCAGAGGATCTAGAAGGTAGAAAGAGAAAACATCAAAAAGAATTAATTAAAAAAAATCTGAAAGTATGTAATCAATCACATTACTTATTATTTATGAACTTATCAGTTATGTACAATGTTTGGTCAGCGAATGAATAATGAATGATTATCATTATTTATGATTCGACGAATCGTTAAATCAATGCTGCGTTAATTGCAAGAGTATATTTATTCGACGTTCAATCTGTAACTACTGTTAAATGTAAGAGGCGTGTTTAGCAGGGAATACACGATCCCACATGTCTTAACACATGTACGCGCGTAAATGTTCGCCGAACATCAACGTGCGTGTGTTGGCCCGAAAAACGCTTCGAACATGTACGTACATACAAAAAGTCCGTCGAACTTGTTTTCTGGTTTTCCTGAAAACAAGTGCGTGCGTTGATGTTTGCACGTACATGTTCGACCGTGTGGTTGCCAAACGCACATGTTCGCCACGGACTTATTCAGTGCAGTACTCGGCGTCGTGCATAAACTTTTCCACAGCACCTCAAAATAGCCAATTTATGGTTTTTAGTAAATAACTTTCCGGCAATGTGTAGTGGCAGATCCTGCAATTGGAACTATTAAACTGGGGACTTATCACGGCTTTATCACTTTCACTTTTTTTTGTATTTTTGTTTTACTGTAATAGCGCACGCCACTGCCACCAAACATAACTCTTCAGACATCGTCTTGGTTGATAACTGGACTATGATGTCTTAAGACATGTTCGATCGTGTGTAGTATGGTACTATTTGACGTTGATGTTCGGCGAACATGTACGCGCGTACATGTGTTAAGACATGTTGGATCGTGTATTCCCTACTTTTGAGTGAAATGTTAACGTTACGTCATTACGTCATTTCACGTGCACCGCTGGGTTAATGAGCGGGCAGGAAGAGAACTTTATGCAAATGACGAGTAAAAAAAATTCAAGAAATTGAAGGGATCCATTTTAAGCGCCTTTCAATTTTACAGTAACAATATAGACATATTTATTTTAAAGAGGAAGTAAAACAAAAAATATTTACAACTCGTATTACTTAAAGGCACGGTTGTGCATAAATCTCAAAATATGAAGCATGTGGTAATTATTAAAAAGAGGATTTATAAGCTTAATAATAAATAAAAAGTTATATATCAAGAAGTGTAAATTTAAAAAAATCTTAAAAGTTGTGTTTAAATGAATTAAATCACTTTCACTGTGACATAACATAATTCATATCATAATTCATATCTAACTAATTGTCAAAAAGTGGTGAATGTGTACTTTCAAAAGGCATTAAAAATATGAAATAAATATTTATTATTATTTTAAATTTATTATTTAATCCAGATTATTACTATGTATTCGTAAAACTAAGCATATTTATTGCAAATACAAAACTAAAAGTGCTCAGTCATGCCCAGTCATAGATCTAGTTACACTCTGCTACCTCTACTTTATTCAAAATGCATTCAAACTTGCAAATCGATTTTTTTTATATGTATACAGCGTGGCTTTAATAGTTGTAATAAGCTTGAAATCTGTATTACATTACCATAAATGGTACCGATATCTTTAAACCAAAAGTGAGTAGTTTTCGAGAAAATTGCAGTTAAGTTGAATGAAAATTCTACTATATTTAATAAAGTTTTACCGTTTATCTCATATTGTGACAAAAGAAATTTTACTTAGACATATGGTATAATAAAAACACATTGCTAATTTGTGTAAAAAATAACGATTTTATTCTTTGGGATCAGCTGATATGTAACAACACATAATAAAAACTAGCAGAGTACTTGCATTTCTCAGGCACTGTTGTAACATAATTTTAGGGTACATTTTTAATCGGTTCTAATATATTAATTAGAAATTTATTAAACATTTTTCCGGAAATCTTTGACAAGGATTTTCTCTTAGTGGTTTCATTTTGGCAGGTCCTTTTACAATCACCCTGTATATTGCAAGTTTAAACTCTGTAAAATAGTATCTAACCACTTTCTATCAAATAATTCTACTGATTTCTTACAATTATAAATAAACATGCATGAAGACTACTTTAGCGTGTCAGTTCTAGCAGTTTCTAGATTCCAAAAGTATATAAGGTGAAATTCCGGAAATAATATTCAAAGGGATGAAGCGGCTTTTGGTCTTTGGAAAGAAAGAAATTCATTATGTTTGAAGAAGGGATGAAAATTATAGACGTCAAAGGTAGGTATAAACGAAAGTGTTCTGCTTGTTCACTTTTTGCATTTGCAAAAGATACTGGCGCCTTCTTCCTTATGGACGAAATATTCTGTGATTAAAAAACGTTTCAGTTGTATATAAGAAGATAGATACATATATCAAAATATGGGAAGCTCGTCTAATTTTTGAAAAATAAGTCGAGAGATCACCAAAGATCACCGAGATGGCATTGATAAGTTTTTGAAAAATGCACCTGACCAATATTTTCTCGATGATGAAAACGGCATTGATAATAATAATGAGTATTGCAGGAGCTTGCAGCTGTATGTGAAGAGCTGACACAGCTGAGCATAGAAAACGTTGACGACGAGGATTCTTATCTTTACGTGCCAATACAAGACACCAAGACCAAGATTTCCCGCACTTTGACAAACGTGCAGCAGGGATTTCCGAAAAAAGTGGTTGAATTATTATTTAACATCGCAAAGAAAATTAATTCCATGGTTTCTGTCATTCAAATCGTTTTAAAAATTATTTAATTACCAAACATACCTCAGTACCATAATAACTCATCAATAACTGTTGATAAAATTAATCACTGCCGGCACCTTTAAAGACATGTAAACTAAATGCGTGGTGGGTACAAATATGACGACCGTGGCTTCACTTGCTTGTGCATATTATGTTCTCTCTCTACTTCTTATAACCTCTTTGTATTAAGCACAGGAGTTCAACTGTATGGCATTCCTTTAGATTTTTATTTCCGAAGTAAATAAAAAAGTGAATTCTCCTTCGGTTACTTAATATTCAAGAAACACCTCAACCTGAACAACTCCACAGTGCGTGGATTTCTCTTCCTGTTCATAAATGAAGAGGCCACGGAAAGAACAGCATTGTTAAGGTTTAAAGTCACATGGAAAATCATAGAAAAATCGTATATAACTACAATTTGGAACATTTTTCCATGAGACTTTAAACCTTAACAATGCTCTCCTGTAAAATTAACAAACACTGACTTAACACGTTCTTCCTGTGGTCTCTTCAAATATGAAGCCTTGCATTAGATGTGAACGATTTTTTATTGCTGCTGTTTAATAACTAATTTAAAGTTCTAATAATTTTATAACTCTTAAGTACCGCATTTGTATATATTATTATTTTTATTTCAAGATGATATCAACCTCACCGCTTAAAAAGTTTGAGAAATCATTTATTAATAAAATCACGAAGTGACAATTAAATCTGCCAGTTTCACAGATTTATTAAAAAGATCCAAAAGGATTATTTGGCAATATTGAACAAATGGTTTGCTAAGTTTATTTTAAAGTCACGTTATAAAAGTGACAAAATAAACAAAAATAACAAAATTAAAACTTAAACTTTGATGACATCCCGGCGTGGGGGTTTGAATTTTTATTGTCGTTTTAAGAAGGGGGTCGCGTACCATTAACAAATCAGTATGCAGTTCTTTCTATCACGTATAGTTCTTTAAAATTTTGTATAAAATTCAACAAAAATCTCAATTTACAAAAATTTCTTTTATCACTTGCATTGTATTTGATAAAATTAAATACATACTTGGTTAAACGACATTCGCAACAAACTGACACTGGATTTCACAAACGTCACTTAACTTTAATCATCGATTAAGAATAATCATTCCTATACCTTCAACACATGTAACCATGACAACTTTTACTTTTAACGGATGATTCAATTTAAGTAACGTTTGTGAAATCCGCCATAAGAGAATCATTTTTAATCAGGGTTGCAAGTTACAACTTGTATGATCCTACTTGCAAACATCATCGAGACTGCACAAGTTGTATCTTGTTACCTCCGAACGTTGCCGAGATTGAAGCTTCTTACCAGTTGCTAAGAAGGTACTACCGATTCAAGGTTGCAAACCGATTGAAATGATCCCCTAAGGCAATAGATGGTGCTGGAAATAGTCCCTACTTTACCAACATTTTTGACGTTTAAACCAAATCACACTACTTTACGCTATAGTTTTTTCAAAAGTCTTAAAAAGTGATGAAATGAAACTTCGTTCCGTGCATACTGTATCAACAATCCGGATAGTTTTTATTACAATGTATGTAGTCTTTATGTAATTCAAAAGTGACGAAGAACTATCACGAATTTAAAAAAATGCATCTACAGTTCATTTTTCTACTATATGCCGATCGATCGATAAGTCAAAGAACTTTTATGTAGCTATCTCCTTCTAACTTTTGTGAAACAGCTTTGCGGCTTTTGTCATGTCACGTCATTTCGTCGTACATTTTCTTAACTCACAATCAGATCTATACGATCGGCATAGAGTAAAAAATGATCTGTATGTAATTTATAATTTTGGTTTCTCCATTGGGAATCAAGATAAATATTGGGTTCCACATCAAGTTTGTTATACATGCGTCGAGCAATTGAGGAAATGGTTTCATGGGCAAAAAGAAATCTCTAAATTTTGGAAAACCTGTGATATGGCTTGAGCCTGTAAGTCACGCAGAATGTTATTTTTGCCTCACCAATGTGACAGGATTCAATACTAAAAATAAACCGTACCCCAATGTGACCTCAGTAATTAAACCGGTACACCACAGGCCCGAGCTTCCATACTCTATCCCTCTAAATATTTTGAACTGTCTGACTCTGATGTGGAATTGAAAATTTCTCCTGAAGTCATGTGTAGTGAGGCTAATAATAGCCTTTTTTTTGTGATAACTTAACTCCCCAAAAAGTTACTCAAGCAGAACTTAATGATTTAGTGAGAGAATTAAATTCAAAAGAAGCCGTCCAATTGTTAGGTTTACGACTTAACTTTACATTTTTATGAATCCTGAAACCAAATTTGCGCAGTACAGGCACAGGGAACAAGAATACATCAGATATTTTTGCAAAACTGATGTTCCAGGTTTGAAAATGCATCTAAGTGCTGAAAATTGTGAAGCAAACGATTGCCGTATTGACTCCAGTAAAACAAGTTTAAAGGTAGTATTATTCCACTTACTCCACAATGGAAACAAGTACTCATCAGCCCCTCTAGCACATTCTGAAAGAAGTTTACATAAACTTGAAGATTTTATTGGATAAAATTAAGTATTAAGGGCATCGCTGGAAAATTGATTTAAAAATTTCTGAAACGCTTCTGGGCTTGAAAAAAGGCCATGATTCCTTTGGGAGTGGGACAGTAGGGCTCATAAAGTCATAATCTACACTGGACAAAAAATGAATGGCCCAAGAAAACCTCACCAAGCCCAGGCTCAAAAAATATAGCACGTCAAAATTTAGTTGTTCCTGAAAAATCTTGTTACTTCCACTTCATATTAAGCTTGGCTTAATGAAAGAATTTACGAAGACTTTGGATACAAACGACGTGTGCTTTATCATGTGTAGCAGGTTCCACATTCGAAAGTTGATGGCTGATTCACAATTCGAAAACCAGAAAAAAGCATAGTTGGGATTTAAAGGTTCTTTAGGTAACCACAAAAGTCCCGATTGTGAGATCCTTGTAGAAGATATGTTGCAAAAATTGAAGAACCTGGGTTGTAACATGAGAAATTCATTTTCTATTTCTCATTAAATAAAAAAAAAACATGGAAAAACGATATGAACGTCGTTGAAATATGAATATGATGGCAGATTACTGCTGAAATTTAAAACACGATAGGAGCCCTGCTCATACGAAAAATATAAAAAAAAGGTCTTTTGGCGCAAAAAGAAAGCGAGCATCTAAAAATTATTCATAAACAAAATACTATATAGATAAAAGTAAATGCTGAAATCCTTTAAGTATTGCTCATATTAAGGGCCAGTTTCACAAGGGAATTTAAAGGAGACTTTAAAATTAAAGTCACATTCAGATGTTTGAATAAATGTGTTTTCTTTTCATATTTAACATCATTTAAAGTCTTCTTTAAATTCCATTATGAAACTGGTCCTAAGTATTTTATACGTGTTTTTGTCCTGTCGTGTCCTTACGTGATAGAAATTTCTTGATGATGTCCTAGGAATGTGTAAACACATACTGAACAAATTTACACAACATAATCTAAACCCTAGACAAAAACTGTAGTTTTGCCGACCTATGTATGTTATTTTTTAAGATACACAGTTTAATCCTCTGCAAGCCAATGCAAATCTTTTAAAAGATACAACCAATTGCAAGTTTTGTAAAATCTTACAAACAAATATTGTGTACCTACTTAAATCAATTATCTCAATTTACTATATTTTTATTTAATTTTTTAATATTTTATTTTGTATAGAAGAACATATTTAAACATCAGAAATTTCTAACGTTTTATGACATATTGCGGTGTTTATAAGCTAAACGAAAGACTTTTTCAATGAAATAATTTGTAAATAGTAAAGAGAAATTTAGAGTAATGTCTAAGTTATGTTTTACAGGATTTATTTGTTTACAATGGTAAAGTTCAAGTGTTTTTCAAATATATTAAGTTTGTGTAAATATTTATAGGAATAGGCGATTTTAAATTACATGTATATAATAAGTAAATTATTTAGAATTTTTGAAATGTAAATACGTAAGATTTAAGCCCAGAATTGTAATAATTAGAATAATTGATTTATCAATGCAATTGACGGCCGGACGTTTGTTGGAAACTGTAAGCGGCAGCGCGGAGTTCGGAAATTGAATCAGTGAGGGCGCCGCGTGAGCTATTGTAAATTATAACAACCGGCACAGATACCATATCCGCCCGGGAACGATTCACATTCACGTTAGGAGCGTTTATCGGATTAGTAAGTAAATATTGCTGGTTTTGCAAAAAAAAAACATGCAAACAAATAAAAATTCGACTCCCTGAACTTTTTTACGATCAGTATTTGTTTGTACAACTTCATTGAACATTGATTTAATAAACCGTTGTTTCTATCACTTTCTACGAGTATTCTTCTTTATTTACACACACACACACGTACACTGACGCGGTAATTTTGAGTGCAAGGGCTCGTGACTTCGTGAGTGCCATTTACATTCAAAACTTATCACATAATGAATACACTTCACGAAGAAAAAGCCAGCCTACAAGATACACTGTAAAACGCATCAGGAGAGGAGCAGGAGCTGTCACCGAAATCAACAAATTAAGAAAGGCAATAACAAATAAGATTTAAACTATAAACAAAAATAAAGCTAGAGAAATCGACAAAAATTACCCTGAGAAAAACAACGAATGCAAAAATTTGAAAGAGTCTCAAAACACATCATAAAATTGGCTTCACCCAAATAGGGGCCATAACACTGCAATATATATGTATATATTTTAGCAGTATTGCTTTCTGTATTTAAATATAAAGAAAATTTTGGAGTTTTTCAAAATCATGATTATAGTACACGTAATTATAATTACTAATTACCTCTCATACATAGATCGTCCTTATTTCAAAAATGTCTTCATTATATGAACTGTAAACTTTTTAATAGCCTACTACAGCATATTAAAAAATAATGTAATTATAATATACAGGGTGTAATCAATTAAGTTTCACGTACTGTAACCACTATTAATAAACAAGAAAAGAAGCGAAGTTATGACGTTTGGGAAAAATATCAATAATAACTTCGGAAAAATATACCTTCAGTTTTTACATAAAACGTTTGAGAAGCGCTGGCTTAGATTTAAAGCCTCGGCTGAGCGAAGTTTATTATTAGGCACAATAAATGATAGGTCAGTAAACTCGCAGATGCGATACAAAAAGCATTGAGTCAGGTCAGGTCATTTATTACTTTCGCATGCCATTCCCAGCTATTTTTTTATTAATACTTAAGAAATAGAAATGCAAATTTTTCACAAAGTATTTCTTACATAATAATATTAATTTATTTTCTTAATTTAAAATAAAACAGTGATCATGAATCCCACCCAAGTAAAAAAAAATAAGTAAATCAATTATTAAGGTCAAATTCTAAAAGTACTATCGGAACAAAAAGCACGCCGAACTCGTCATCCCTTATATTATGATTCTTTATTGCGTTCAGACTAAACAAACAATATTCCGAAAGATCGCGCAGATAGTGGGTGGTATGCATAAGACGTAGTACATGCTAATACGAGTACTTCAAGCATCTACTTCGAAAGTGAAGTACTTACTATAATAGCGTACTACCTACTATCCGCATCTAGTAGATACTATTATGTACAAGAGTACATAGAAGTTTCTACTTCAACATAGAAGCATCTACTATAAATTGTGTAGTATCTACTTCAAGAGTCTCAAAATTCGATTACCGCGTAATATCTACTTCAGTTTAAGTGAAGCCGCCATTTAGTAAACTTCTCCGACACGCGATAGGAATTATAATAAAGTGTTATGGCTGCTTTTATGAATATGAATATGAAAGGAGAATATATGCTGATGATGTTTATACAAATTATTCAGGTAAAAGTGACATAATTTGTAATTAAAAAGTGTTCAACTGATATCCCAATCGATTCTTGCAAAAATACACAGATAAAATATGATAGATATTCAACAAACCGTATTCATGTATAACAAATGAACGAACAAGTCACTTACTTTTCTTGGCCAATCTGTAATAGATACTTCGTTTTAATAGTAAGTACTACGTGTTGTAGTATAAGTTTTGCTTTCATAGTATATGCTTCACAGCTGTAGTAGGTACTTTATACATATAATAGAAGATACTTCGAAGAATATACTTATTTGAGAAGTTTTAGCATTTACTTCGCATAGCATAGTATCTATTCACGGTGCCAGTTGATTACGATAGTTGCAAGTGTTGTGTTGAAATTTGCTTTTTTTAATTATTAGATGTAGTTTGTCATTCAATATTCTGAAAGCAAATGGTGATTTTTACGTGAATTAAACAATAAGCGTTTATACTGTTAAACTCGAGCAATAAAATTGCGCAGTAAAATATTTAAGAATGATCTTCTGAAAACTCAGGGAAAGCGTTAAACTACCCATTTTTATTAAGTGCAGTCAATGCATTTATTTATTTGATGGAACCAAAAAAAAAAAAAATGTTCGCATCTGCAAAATTCTCCTGTCACCAATTTGTTTCTAATCAATGTACTTAAAACATGCATTCTTCATTTTAACACGTGAAATTAACCAATTAAATCAGGTACTGTGTTATTTGTTTACAAAGTATGGAATATCATGATGTAATTATTATCGATAATCGAATGAAACAGATGGACCAAGATATCGTTATCGAATTACATTGCGAATGGCATTGTCTCAGTGACCGTGAAATTTTCGGAATTTACCATGTATTTATAAAAACCGCTGACGTACTGACGAACAAGCAGAGGTTTTCAAACAAAAGGCGATGCGGTCAGTTTTTTTTATTTTTGAGCAAGACCGTTGATATTTGCAGAATTAATCCCTTATGTGATGAAGAACTTACAGTATTAATAAGTGAAACTTATTCGATTACACCCTGTATATATAAAAAAAACAAATATTGAACTATTACTCTATTTCAGAATTTTGTGACTATTGTAAAAAATAACTTAATTAAGCATTATATGTTTTCTTTGACGTATTTCTTGTACAATCGCAATAATCGTGCAGAAAGTTTACAGGATATCGTACTCATCTCCTTAAAAACTATGAACATCGAATGCATCCAAATCTTACTACTTCAAAGTGAATCCGGGATGTCGTAAATTACTATTTGCTTAGAAACCACAAATAAAATGTCCACGATGAATTTTTCTGTAAAGGTCATGACTTGTACATATTTTTTTCCGTATTCTGTACTTATTGAAATAAATATATTATTATTGCTATTATATTATAAAAGTGTGTGTCAGAGGAGTCACATGCGGTCTGTAGATTATATATGTAGGTGGATCCACCAATTTTTCAGCACTCTGTATTATAAGAAGTTATAAATAATATCTTATTATAATCAGTTAAAACATCAAATTCTTGTAACTTGCAACTAAAGTTACTTTTGCATATGAATTTCACGATTGAATTTTGTACTTGAATTACATATTTCTTTAAAAAAATAATAATAATTTTACACGATAAGCCAGGAGAGCTCGTAATGTAGATTACGCGGCAAGAAAGAATAAGAAAAAGAATAAAACATAAATACAAACGATTGATTATTTATGCATACATATGGGAAATCTACTTTTAAAGAACTCAAATTAGTTATTATAAAATGCAGAAGGTTGCATTGAATTACATTTTCTGCATGACTTAAAGTTTCTTGATAAGTTAATTAAAAAATAGAAAAGCAATATTTTATAAAGTAATAAAATGATAAACTTGATATGAAAGGTCTTAACGATTTCTTCAAAACGAAAGCAAATATTTTAGCAGATGTAAAAATTGTCACAATTCATATTTTTTTGGGAACAATTTTGTAAATTTTGAACTAATGGAAACGGTTCATAAACATTGATATACCTATAACTCGTTGACTATTACAAAATGTTTTTTAGAAGATGCAGAAAAAAATTACTTTCACTCAAATGTAAATGAGTAATTAATGACTATTAAATTTGTTAACATGCAATTTCTGATGTGAGTAAGACTTACGTAAGGAAAGCAATAATAATTTTCTTGAATTTGTGCAAACGTTTCAAACGACAGATCTGGAATAGGATAAATGTGTGCAATACTTAATTGAACATCTTTTTGCAATAATTATGATCTTTTATTGGCTAGATACACGTGGACGTTGAGTTACATTGCACCTTTTCGCCTTTTCCGGAAGACGCTTTTATACCGGAACTTCCAATCCGCAAAAACAATAACTGATTTTCGTCTAATAAAAATATAAATGATTTGATTAAGCTTTATATGTATTTAATGATTTCATTTTCAAACTTGGTAGATACTTTATACATACTCACACCCACTACTTATTAAGGAAGTATACCTATTTGTATTACATAATTTTTCTTCAAAAATTCGACTTACATGGTAAAATGAACAACAACTAAAAGATCACAGTCACCAAAACACAAAAGTGCAAAAAAAAACACAGAAAAAAAATTGTACCGCACCGTTTAGCACGAACTACAGAGGAACTCGAACTAAAAACTGGCCCAACTACACATCGTCTACGTTAACGAAACTGAGCGCGATATATTCTGTTGGTATTATAAGTATCGGAAGGTCACATGACCGAGAGTAACATGCACAGAAAATAACTTTGATTCACGCTTCAAGTTCGCTGGCTTGACGGCGTTCGGCTAAAGTCGGCTTGCTCAATACTTATTTTCATTCGTTTCGATTCTTCGCCGGCTCATGAACGGATTACCATATTTTCGTCGCCCGTTGGTCTCTCACTTTTTCTTGCTTTTTGTAGCCCAAGTACCTGCTCCTCTGCACCCCTTTAACCCAATTTCGATGGTGTTACGTAACCAGATTTATCACACACAGATGCTGTTAAACTACATACCTACTACAACATAACTACAAATGTACATACAAGTTTATATGCCTAAAAATTATGTTAATACTTTAGCTTCTTGCTTGAAGTTAAAAAGGAAAGGTATTTTGGTCAATTAATTCATTTTTTACAATCCAAAAAAAGGTCAAGTAATTTTAAAATATTTCTGTTAGCAACCTTTGGAAGAGTCTTTAATGATGTATAGTATACATTCTAATTTGTATACATTGTATACAAATTAGAAGTAGGTACATAATATGAAGTATTGTAAATAAGGAATCTAGAGATCCTTAAGGTACGTGCACAACGGAGCTGCTTGGAGCTGTGCTAGTAGATCATAGCAGGGATGATTGCTTCTAGAGTACAGAGTAAAGCGCTGGTTGGTGTGCACAACGCAGCGTGATTAACAGCCAGTGTTTTCCAAAATGTCGTTGAGTGAGGAACACTACTTCTGTTCTGTGGCCACAAAACGGTATATTTTGAATCGCAAAAAATACTTTTTTGGCCCAAGATACCATACGCATCCATTAAATAAATTTCCAACAACGAACCCACTTCCTCCCTTTTCTTTTCTAAAACGTATCGGTTGTGGTGATCGGGATGAGCTTGATTCCAAAGACATTCATTTTTAAAAATTTCAGAAATAAGCATTTCAACGCTTATATTCATTTTGAAGTTATGTGTCAGCAGAGCAGCTCGCAGAAGAATGGTAAACACCATTCTTGAAATTATAAGCGAGTGTAAAGGCTGTTTTACATTATAATATTTTTTGGTACAAAGTGAGAGTGATAAGCTACCACAGTGAATTCTGATTGGTTGAATTGGCACTTCTCACTCACTTTGTATCAAATTTTAGATTAAAAATGTCATAGTGTAAAACGGCCATAAGATGCTCGATGAATCGTTTATTCACAGCTCCGATGTGCACGCTTCTGTTTAATTACAGGGCACATTTTTATCATCGCTTAAGAAAAACAGCCATCATCTCTGCTATGATCTAGTATCACAGCTCCGTTGTGCACGTACCCTTATTCTGAAACAAAATCAGTACTTACCCCCTCAGATTTCAATGCTCTTTTTTACTGAAATCTATGTATTGTCGAATAAAACAAATCTCTTAACGTAAGCTTCAATTTGAATTAAACATTTAATTATATAAGTTTTCCTAATAAATTTTGTGTTTAAAATGCATTTGCAGTGTCGATTCGCTACGTAAAGTTTTAACTGATTCTAGGCGATCTGAAAGGTAGAGATTTCGCCCGATATGTCATAAAATCTGTAAACGCCTACGTCATGTAAATATCGACAATGACTCGTTTTTACAATGCGGTTATAAAACTTTATACATAATACACTTTTATAACTGTATTTATTTCTGAACAACAAAATTCTTTAATGTATTATTTATTTCCTTCATCGCGATTCGAAAGTTTTAACTGTTTATTGAATTCTAGTTGACTAGGCGATCTGAGAGGTGGAGATTTCGCCCAATATATTATAAAATTTACAAACGCCTTACGTCATGTAAATATTGACAAAGACGTTTGGAATCCACTCGTTTTATACAATACGGTTGTAAAACTTTATACATAACACAATTTTATAACTGTATTTATTTCGTTCGTCGCTACTATGTACAAGACAGCTGACTTGTTCACCATTTTGGAGCCGAATATGAGGTTATATGTATAAATATATGATTTTTATGATGAAAAATTTGAAACTATTGCGTGAATGATTTGAACAATTAGGAGCTGCACAACGGGTCATATTTTAATAAATATGTTAACCGCATACACATACACGACACCAATGGACTGAGCTCCAAAAGGGACGACGAGTCAGCTATGATCTATGATAATCAAGTAGCTGTAGTGTATGCAATTGCAACATAATTCATGACAAGGAAAAACAATACAGCTAATTTTACGAGGTATGTATGTACAGGGTTTTTGTTTATATTTTGAACGATACCTACACATTTTATTATTAGACATACCAAAAAGTGTTAAATACAAAAGTTTTAGGGATTTAACCGAACCACCAGAATTTACTAAAAACAAAAACAAATGACGAGCGGAAACCTAATAAATGAGTATCAACTTTGTTATTTTAAATAGAACACTCAGTATATTTTCTCAATTTATGAAAGATATTTTCCCTCTAATTCCAAAAATATGTAGTTTGTCTATATTTGGTTTAATAATTTTTGCAATATTTAAGTTTGAAATTATTATTGTTTTGGTATACTTTGATAAATTTATTTTATATAGTACATTTATTGGTATTAATTGTTTGTATGAATTTTTTTTTCTCTCCAAAATTTGCAGGCCTGATGATGGTGTTCTTCACCGGAACCGGTCGCTAGAATAAATAAGTTTAAAAAATTAGGAAGTGCCTTTTTTGTCTTCATACATCGAATTCACCTAATTATGGACTTCATTCAACAAGTATTAATTGTTAGTGTTTTATCTTGTAAAATGTCCCAGATGAGTAATCTTTTAATTTTAATTATCACTCATTACATAATAACATTTTTATTAATCAAAGTAAATAAATTTTTTTTAATTTCAAACTTAAATATAGCAAAAAGTATGAACTCCAATATAGACAAACTAGTTTTTAGGAATTAATAAGAAAATATCTTTCATAATTTGAGAAAATATACTGAATGTTCCATTTAAAATAACAAAGTTGTCAATCATTTGTCCGGTCATCATCTGTTTCTTTTTTTAGCAAATTATGGCGGTTCAGGTAAATCCCTAAACCTTTTGTATTTATAATTTTTTTGTATGTCTAATAACAAAATGTGTAGGTACCGTTCAAAATATAAACAAAAACCCTGTACAAAAATTTTTCACCAATTATTTATTTTAAAATTCTATCAATGAGATTGTCTATACATATTTTTGAATGACATTCAAGACTTTTATTCTCAAATGTCACGTTGAATATTTCATAGACGTGGTCGATTATATTTAACTAACGAAAACAAAACAGTACGTGATGTTTAAAAATAAACGGCCCTAGATTTAAATGTTTATGCTCTTGAATTGATAGTATTGCTAAATGCAATTGTACAGGGTGTCCACGGAGTGCCGCGGTCTTCCCTACCGCCTATAGTATATAAGATAGAACAAAAATTCAAACGAGCTAAGATGTAACTCGGTCAGTTCTACTTCACAAAATTATTTTTGGCTATAGGGTAAAGGTGGCAACAGTGAAGCACTTATTATTTTGAGGGACGTAACTTTCTACTCTATGAACTTATAAGACTGAAATTTTACATCCATGTACGTAGTTTGATTATTCTAGTTTAATAATAAGTTATTAATTTTTTCAGAGATTCAAAAAAAGAAAGAGAAATTAGCGTGTTTTTCAAAAAAGGGAAATGATCCACTGTGTACAGCAGAGCGGGTACAGTGGTTCACCCCACTGTACACTAGTAACTCGCAGTGGTGTACATTTTAAAAAGTTTTTTGTCCAAAAAATACTCTTAGACTCGGTGTTATAAAGGCAAGTCAGCCTTAACTATCGGCTTATTCCCATGGTAACAATTCTAAACACAATTGTTGTTATGGCAATAAAAAGGGGATTATTCCCATGGTAACAATTCTAAACACAATTGTTGTTATGGCAATAAAAAGGGGATTAAAGTTAACGTGCGTTTATAATACCGGGCCTTAATATGTCAGAATTAACATTTATTAATTTTACTCTAAATAAAAATTAGAAAACAAACAAAAATAAATTTCTTTGGCACAGTGGATCAACTTGATTTACTGTGTACTCAGCTACCATTTTGACTTTTAAATGCTACAACATAATAACCTATTATATCATTCATTTTGCTTTAAGATATATTTACATATATGTACTTTATAACCAATGCAAAATTACGTTTGTAATAGGTATACTACAGTGATTATTATTATTTCAATATTGACGTTATTTAGTCTTTCCGATCGGTTCTTGTTTTGATTTGCTGATAAATGAATGAATATGAAGACCGCGGCACTCGGTGGACACGCTGTATAACAAATTATACAAAAAAAAATCAGCATTTAGAAAGAAACAGACCTACGCAGTTATACTGCTTAATTATTTGCCTTGACATTTTAACCTTTTTAAAAAATTGACTGCATTAGAATTGAATTTGGATTTTTCCTTTTGCATAAATTGTTTTCTTCCTCTCGAAAAAATTGACTGTAAGTTGCCGCGCGTACAGCTTGTCAGGTAAAGCTGAGTACACACTGAAGGAAACACAAGAACTTTTTGTTGATGGTTGTTGCTAAATGTTTCAAAAAGTTTTTAACTTTCGTCAACTTATGGAAATATTTTGTCCACACTAAAGGTAGCAAAATAGAGAAACATCTCAATTTTGTTTCTGTTCCATTGTTGTAAATTGTTGCACGTGACAATCTGTACACACACGCAAGAGACAAGTTAATATTGTTGAGAGTCGTGACGTACTTCTCGCTTCTGCAGCTTATATTGTTATTATAGCTATAGAAAAAACAAACGAAAACGAAGAGTTTGAGTGCGTCCAAGCCTCCAAGAGCGAGTTGATTGTGACGGCTTACCACTTATAAAATGTTTTACAAGGGATGGTCATCTTAAAAATTTTATATGTTTGTCCAATTCAACATAAAATATTCCCTAAGTAGTATCGATCCTTACTTTGCTAGATATTTTAAAACAAATGATTCTTTAAAAGTTCAAGCACAATATGGTGTTGATTGCCACAAGCCGTTACCAAACTGGTGACAAGGTGTACACATTGAAGGAACTTCCTTTTTTGTTCCTGCATGTTGCTGCTTGTTTCCCATTTTCCTTTGATATTTACTGCTTCGAATGGAAGCACGCAACAAACAGTAACTTTTGTTACTGGAAATAGAAACATGAAGAAACTTAAAGAAACTTTCGGAAACTACCGGTAACTTTTTCAAGTAACATGGAACAGAAACTAAAAGTTCCCGATTGTTCCTCCGGTGTGTACTTAGCTTTAGGGCAATATCACGTCATAGAAAAAAACCTATTGTGTGTCGTTCGTAAACATTTCGTAACAATCATTGATCGACAGCTATTTAGTCAATGAAGACAGTTCACGTCTGATAATAATTGCGGGTGTACAGACAATTTAATTTGTTTAATGTTTAGTTGTATGTGTTTATCGGAAGCTTATACTCCATTTCAACCCCATTTCATAAAACTCAATCACTGACAACATCAGTGTTTCCTTTGTAATTACATTTTCAAAAGAGAATAAAATTAAAGCCTTACTGAAACATAATTGTCTACTTCAACAAATTAGATCAAATTGTCATTATAATGAAATAATTTTTTAAACTTTCATGTTAAAAATATTCTTTGCTAAAACACTGACCTACGGACCACTGCCCCGATCATATAACGTCGAACGTCGACATCTTTATTGTCTACGTACAAATATTAGACAATGTAAATGGCATTAAAGTCAAAATCATGGAACTTGAGCTCTGCGTCATCAATCACCGAAATAACAACCGACAAATATTTCAGTATTATTTCTTTGTTATCGGTGAATGAGAAAAAAGGATGGACCTATAGTTCTTATGTTTGATGTTGCAACACCAGATGCGTTTTATTTATGACGCAGAGCTCTTCTCTTATGAAAAATTCTATACGCATACTGGGCTGGTGTTGCCGTCAAGTTTCCAGAAAATATTTTTCTTCATAACTCGAAAACGGTTACAATTAGGACACCAAATTTATAACATTATTTTATTGCTTTAAACCAAGTTACCACCGTGTGAAGCTATTGCACTCGAGTCCCTGACACCCTATATATTTCATGCTGAACGCCACGGTCACGGTGCGTCACGGTCACGTCACGGTGCGTCATAACGTCATAAGTCATAATATCAGAAGAGGAGCAAACAAGATAAATAACATTTATAACATAAGTCAAGAAGCTGAGTCAAATTAAAAAGAATATCCAGACTATTTTTAAGTAATATGTCTTATTTTTAACTCGGGTTATACAAGGTGATTCTAATATATTCCGATAAAATAAAACCAACAGAAAAAATTGTAACCTTAACCATCATATTCGACTGACTGTTACGTAGAATAAAAGAGAATGCGTACTATAAACATGTCTGGTAAAGTTTTATTCATTTATGATTGATTAAGGGCCGATATTATAGCATTACAGTGAAACTTGCTTATAACGAGCACTGGTTATAACGAGTATTACTCGGATATAGCGAGGAAATTGAAAAGTCCGTTTCTTGATATGACAAATTACATATATAAATATTTGTTTAAAACGAGCACGGTTATTGCGAGAACTTGCTTATATAGGCCAATTTTGTAAATTTTATTTTGTTTTACCTTGCATATAGCGAGCATAATGTTAAAAAATTGGAAAATACATTTTTGTTTGATATACGAGTAGTAGTATGTACTATGCCCGACAAAAAATTTAAATACGACGAATTAATTGTTAAAAAAATATTCCTTTGTTTACTTTTGTGTATTTTTACGTTACCAGAGAACAAGCAAAATGAATTGTTTAAAGTTGTATTCAAACTTATTAGTTTATTAAAAGAATTCAAAAATGCAGGTGTAGAGTTGTCCCAGATTCTTTTGGTGTTCATAGTACATATCACATATGCATATATTTTTTCATTTATAACGAGCACTTGCATATAACGAGCAATAAGTGTGGTCCTTGAGCCCTCGTTATATCCGAGTTTTACTGTAGTTTAAATTGCAGTTTGGCAGATTTTAAGATATTTCCGTTTTATACCTGCCGTTTATAGCTTCTAAGTTTAAACGACAATCGGTGGTTGAAAAGAAGATTAAACTTACTGTTAATATAAGTGACGTTAGTTTTGATAGTTTTTCTCATTTTATTGTCATACTTGTGTTTAATTTCACACTCATTAGTCTGAAAATGGATTATTATCATTATACTGATCTGAAGTTTTATCTTTAGATTAAACTGCTCTTTTAAATTAATGTTAAAATACCGGCCCTTAATTTCAGAGTGTGCTGTTGACATCGGAATGGCAATTAAAAAATAATAATTACAGTAAAAATTTGTCAGAAATAAATTGCAGTGTGTAAGTCAACCATGTTACGAATTCGGAAGAAACCAGTATGACTGTTGTATACGGAGAATCGTTGAAAACGACCTTCCGGTTGGAATCATTCTTTATTTCTTAACCGGCCAAGTAAAATTTGTACATAAATGACTGTCTGGCATCCAAAATATTGTACTATTACTATTACTTAAGCAGTAACAGAGCGACACATTTATAATTTTGTTTAATAATTACTTTCCAGCTACAAGCAAAGGGTGGATCAATTTCGATCTTCTCAGCATCTCTGTAACTATAAGGCCCAGTTTTACAATCGTGGAATAAGAACGGAGTAACTGTTCGCCAAATATCCTTTAATGTTCCTCCATATCTAATGTAATAGATAAATATTGTTAAGAATAACAGTTTTTTTTTTTTTAGGAATACTTGTGTCTGATTACATGACTTACTGTTGTATTTGCAGCGATGAGTTTATTTGTTTGTTACCAAACGAAATATTTACTTCATTATAAATTGCTCTCTAATTATAGTCAAATAGTACCTCTAAATTTAGCCATTTTTTATAGGTCTGACTACTGTAGAATTCTGAGTACGTATTAAATTTTATTTTCTTCCGACAGGCGTTTACTTTAATTAATTTTACACAAACAATACGAATTTGTGAAGTTTTGAAACTAGTCATCACTCTAATGATCCATGTCAGTATATATATTATTATTGATTAATTTAATATGCGCTTTATTTTGCTTTTAATTATTGCACTGACGCACGCCATGACTCCCCATAGTCAAAAATCAAAAAACCCAAATCCAAATAACTTGCCTATTAATGACATATAATTGAAGGCAAATAACTAAACTCCTGGAAACAATTATTACTTTCCTAATGAGATCATTAGGGATTAAATTTAGCCTGGCTACGTAAGAGGTAATCCACATTCGTCGACGAAAAGTGTGAACCTATCAAACTCTAATGTTGATAATTTTAGAGGAAAACGGAAAAACTGATTAAGAAAATAAGGAATCAGGGTATGTATTTTACAAAAATTACGTATGTACGTAATTAAGTATTCTGCTGAAGAGTCCCCAAATAAAGCTGCACAGAGGATGTTCCAATCAAAACCGACTTGCAATAAATTTCTGTAGTTTGATCTAAACAAACAAATCGCCCAAATTAGTCTCCCAGTTTTCGAGTCCCATTAAGTTTTTTTCTATTATTATAATTTTTAATCAATTTTCTGAAGGAGTTTCTATAATCTGTCTGAGGCGATAATTTTAGTATCCATCTTATTATTTTCAACACTGTAAGTGAGCTTAGGAGAATTTAAATTGCACCATTAATCATTTTATTAACGAATATCGAGTCCATTTATGCTCGACGAAAGGCGAGATACGTTGTATTCGCTGACAATACAGGATGGGTACAATGATCTGATTCCCAAACATGAAGAAAAATCATTTACGTATGTACAAAAAGAGTAGGACTCAAAATCGAGCCATGTGGAATTACTTGGTTAATTTTCGCAGTCAGTATTTAGTATAATAAAGTTCATTTTTTATTATATGCCAATCTAAATTAAGAAAATATACGACGAAATAACATGACATGACAAAAGCCGCAAGGCTGTTTCACGAAAGTTAAAAGGAGATAGTTATATAAAAATTCTTTGACGTATCGATCGATCGGCGTACATATAATAAAAAATAAACTTTAGGTAAGCTTTTTGATGTATTTATATAATATATATATTTAATGGACAGCCGATAATCATTCAGTAAATAATTATTAAATAATGAAGGCTCGGTAATTTTCTCACTATCATTTCAAAGTGTTATATGAAGCTTATTTTACATTACACTAATTTCTGTTATGTACAAAAAAATATTAATAATCAGTGTCTTGTTGCACGCCGTGTTTCTACACTTAATTTTTCTATTTTACACTGTCCTGAAACTTTTTCTATTATCATTTTATGAAAATATAAAACAGGCTTTAGCATCTTGGTTTCTTGCGCATAATGTATGAGGATGGCAATGATTTCAGAAAAGAATTGAGAAACATACTTAAATAAATTTGCGAGATGTAATTTGTTTGTTGTATAATGCATGGGAAAAGTCATAAGGCCAATATTACACTATGAAAGATCTTTGACAAAGATCTTTTATAAAAGATATTTTATAAAAAAAAATGTCAGTGTAATAGGCAATCTTTTATAAATTATTTCTATTTTATAAAATATTTTATAAAAGATTGCGTATTACACTGTCATATTTTTTATCATTTTTTTGTCAAAGATTTTTTATAGTGTAATATTGGCCTAAGGATAGCTTTGAAGAAAATTATTAAAAGAAATAACTGGAACATTACATAATATGATCTAGAAGATTTAATTACTTAAATTGATTGCATAACTATAGGTAATTGCACAAAATAGGAGACTCTTGAGAATGTCTTAGTCATGCATGAAACATTAGCCCTCCGTACACATAAAGATTTATCCATCGCTCTTGGTTCGTGACATAATAAGGCACGCAGTCAGAATCTGCATTCAGGCTCGCCAGTTTAATTATTTTTTAAAAAAATTTGCATTTATGGAGCGATCCAGGTTTTAATAAATTAAATTAAATAATAAATTAAATGCGCCCGATACACGCTATTGGAGAAATGAATTCCTGACAGGTTTTGTTGAAATTTATAGAGGAACTGCGTATCCGGCTTAATGAACATTTGATACTTGTACTTAGTACTGAGTATGCTTGTGCCAAAACTTTTTCTAAGATGCTCTATGTGTGATCAGCTATGAAATTTGTGGAACCTATTAGTCACAAACATGCACTCTTGAAGTTTCTGTCCAAATCTATTCTCTGATTTTAATTTCCTTTTGGTAGTTTATGGGCAATAGCGTGTCTGGTGCGCTGCGAATTGGGCACGACTACTTATTGTTAGTGTGCCAAGTACCAAAACCTTCCATAAGACGCTGTGTGTATGGCGGGCTAATAACTGAAGAAGAGCTACTTTTATAAGGGGACAAAATTAATAACTAGTAAATGCAAATATTAATACTACTCCGATATAAATGATGTTTAAGGGGCGTTTTCGAAATAGGACTTTAAAGTTAATTTAAAATAAAATTTAAAAATACGTTTGTTTTCGTATTCCTAAAGTGACTTAAAATTTAAGTCTCCTTTAGTCCTATTATGAAAATGGTCCCAAGAGTAATAAAATTTCTATCTAAAAATGAAAATATACTAACGCGGGAATAAAGACCGTTTTAGACTACCCTATATCTTGTACAAGATTTGGTCAATTTCCAGAATAAATGTTTGGGCTCAGATATGGTTTGGAAATAGAACAGGTTCTATTTTTCTAGACAGTTTTTGATCTAAATTAAATTTTGGCACAATTTAATTTAACTTGAAGGCTTTTCCCTCGTCCATATTTGAATTGGCTTCCGTTTGAAACCGCGTCACGTTGACTTCTTCTACTGCCGACGTTTCGTTCTCCATTGCAGCAGAACTTCCTCAGGGCTGCTGCTGCTTCTCGTTAGTCGTTGAGACTGAGCAACAGCAGCAGCAGCAGCCCTGAGGAAGTTGTTCTGCAATGGAGAACGAAACGTCGGCAGTTGAAGTCAACGTGACGCGGTTCCAACCGGAAGCCAATTCAAATTTGATTACAATTTATTTATTTATGATTTAATTTATTACAATTTAGACAAATCAAATTATTTAAGAAACTTTACTCTACATTTTTTTATGTTTTAAATAAGTAGATGAAAATTATTGTAATGATTCGTCGACACCAGCGTCAAATTGTCTCTTGCGTCATAGCCGTCTAGTCGACGCGCCTTAGGCGACAGCCTGAAGAATTCTGACGGCGGAATAAACAAGACCAGACAGTCCGTCGCCTGCTTCTAGAATGTTCGCGAAAAACAACCCCGGCATATAAAAATGCACGCGGCCGGGAGTGGGACAGTTCGAATGGAATTCAACGCTAGACGGACTTAAAGTCGCGTTATAAACTTTCGCTCGGCCGTTAAAATAAATTAGTATTAAGTTTGTAAATTATCTAGTGTTAAATGTTAGTGTTAATTAGTTTGCTTGTAAATAAATTAGTTTATTAACTATTTCGTGTTTTGTTTTAAAATAAAAATTAATAGAACGTTTAAAATCGTTACATTATATTTTGTTTCCTCTAAACAAATTTGTCTCAATAATTCAAATCTAATTCGAATTGGATTGGATGAATTAGATCGGAATAACGAGTCGCTAGAATATTCAGAAAGTATTTACAATTACATCTCAGAATTATGTTAAATGGAATCTATATATTTTTTTATTGATTTTACTCATTAATATGAAATAAAAGAAATAAAATATCTGAAGCTTTTCTACACCTGTAACTGAATTTGAGACACCGCAAATTGTAATTAAAAAAAATCTTTTCTTTCAAAACTTTCCTGCATAGCATATTTTTAAACTGCAAGCTGCATAAAATTTTGAAATAGAAGTTTTAAGCTTTTTAATGAAATCTTTTAAAATATTCACCGGTGTTCACAATGTATGTTGAATTGTACTATACAGGATGTAATCGAATAAGTTTCACTCATTAATATTAGGTTTGTTCCAGCAATAGTTCGGAACTAGTACGAAACCGTCAAAAGCATGCAGTCATCAAAATTGTACATTTGACGGCGCCGTTAAAATCGGTCATTACTTCGGTGGGCAACTGTTTTTAATGATTCCGAACTAGTTACGAACTATTGCTGGAACAAACCTATTATAAGTTCTTCATCACATGGGATAATTAATTCTGCTAATATCAATGGTCTACCTCAAAAATAAAAAAGTTGACCCTTATCATAAGGCCACATCATCTTTTGTTTGAAAACCTCTGCTCGTATGTGATATGTGTGCGTCTGTGCTTTTTATAAATACATCGTTAAACAATAAAGCAAAATTCACGGTCAATCGGTCAATGCCGCCCCGTCGATGATGGAAGAATATTCTAAATATCCACTCGCGTTGATTAGTGAATTAATTAATTATAAGCCAAATTTTTACGTATCGTTAATAAAGTTTAGAAGTGCTGCTCATAAAAGTGTAGCAACTTACATCGATAAAACAAAGCATTGTAATCTTCGACCATCTGTTTCATTAGATAATCGACAATAATTACATACATCATGATATTCCATACTTTTAAACAAATAACACTGTGTGACTTAATTTGTTAATTTAATTTGTTAAAATTTATTGAAAAAATAAACGATTATTATTATTATTAGTTTGCATTACAACACTCAGTGACCTGCATACTCAGAAAAAAAAATACATTAAATATGTACAATCAACGCATTTATTTATATCGTTAATACATGTTAATCTACACGATCTTTCGGAATTTTGTTTACTGTGTAGTCTGAACGTAATACAGTAATAAAATCATAAATTAGGGGATAATGAGTATCGGCGAGCTTTTTTTCCAATAATACTTTTAGAATATGATTATGTTGAATTAATTATAATCTAATTTTTTTATCACAAATTTTTTGAAACGGACACTGAATATGCGCACTAACACTTAACGTTTCGCCGTCGTTCGACAGCTTCTGACGAAGCTACAATTTTCATCGGACGAGGACCTGCTTGAACTAATTTTTTTACTTATGTTAGGTATAGGGTTGTCATCTTTCAAAAGTGGCAGCTCGGGACAGCCCTGCCTGATCACTGAACCACTGTTGCCAATTGACTGATTTTCTCTTTAGATCTGGCGATTTTTAGTAAATTTTAATAAATTGAGATATGTAATCTAAAATTTGTGATTTTGTGACCTGTTCAGTGATTTTTTCCTTTATTAATAACTGACATCTGTCACCCCTGCCTGATCACTGGATTATTGTTACCAATTCACTGAGTTTCTCTCTAGATTTGCTTAACTTGACGATCCTATACATGAATTGTGTCTGTTGGAGAAGGAAATAAACTAAACTGAAGTTTAGTTTAGTTTATTGATCAGTAATCAGTAATGATGTGAAACAATAGGTATACAGATATACACAGACGAAATACATAATGTAAATATAAAATAATGCAAAACATAGGTATAATGTGTAGTTATAGGATAACATTGGATAACATATAACAGAGACTCTACTTGTATTTAGAAAATTTGTAGAAGCTATAGTATATACAGGCTGAGTCCTTATTGTTGTATTTGAGCGATCAAAAAATCAAATAAAATGGCAGAAAAAACTCTACAATATACCATATCTTGGATCTTTAATACATTTAAGACAGCTACATGACAGCTGTCAACTTTAGTTTTTTAAATGCAATGGTATAATTACTGTAATAAATTTCGAAAGAACTATTTTTTTCTGCGTTCAATGATGTGCTGCAATAAACACTTATTTTTCAAAACAATAGAAAAAAAATAAAAAGAAATAAATTAATTATTGACATGAAATGACGTAATAAACAGTTGCTGAACAATAAATGATATCTCTTTTACTCTAAATAGTATAGTGTCTATAAGTATAGTCGTGCGCAGTTAAATGCTACAATTTGACAGTTCGGTGACCCTTATATCACAAGGTTTTAAGAGTGAGGTTTGCATGCTGGATGTGTATTTAAGATGCGCGGGACTGTACTTCCTCTTAGCCAAAGAAATGACGATAACTGTCAACATTTTTCTTTTTTTTTGCTGACAACAAAAAAGAAAGTTTATTATTGATCTTTGCTTCCTCTCTTGTATAATAATACTGCCCTGCTAAACGCAAAGGGGGTATCTGCAGTGTTTACTTTTTACTGAATTTCAATTTTTAGGTTTAATTTAATGCCATTGTACTTAAAAAAAAACCTAAAAACTTTGGACACTATCTAATATAATATATGCATGAAGTGTAGATACGGGTAAACCGGCCTAACATGAGATAAAGAAAGTGCTGTAGAATTTCTAGTCATTGAAGTCTCATTTTTGAAAAAGGTGTAGATACCCCCTTTGCGCTTAGTAGGGCAGAATAGCGGTTATAGTAAGTGAAACATATTCGATTGCACACTGTATTTTAAGTTTAAAAACTTAACTTTGTTAAATGGAACACCCTACATGTTACGGAGTAAAATTAAAACAAAATTGTAAAGTAGAATTTTAAAAAGAGATATTCCCAAATAATCACTAGCTGTTGAAGTTGCAAGACCTGTGGAACAGCAACATGTCTTTCCAAAGTTGAAGAACATGGCACTGGCAATATGGCGTTAAAAACGCTATTATGACATGCGCATTGACAGGTATTTTCCCATTGAAGTTGAATGTAATGATGTCAAACATGCGGTTACTTTTATTGAGAAACGTAGGAAGTTAAGTATTTTGAAGGACCATTCATTTGCAAAATAAAAAAAATTGACAAATAAAATTGGACGTACTTGTAGAAATTTGTTACAAGCTACGTTGTTGCCTCAATGGAATCCCGCCTTTAACGTTCTGCATAGTTTTCAATTTGTTATGTAATAAAAGTGATATTAGTTTTTTTTTTGTTACATAAAAGCATCATCAATTATTTTTCATTCAATTTTTGTAACAAATAAATAAAATAACGATTGTAGAAATGCATGGCGCTTGTTGATTCAAAGTTATTTAAATTTAAGGGCACTTAAAAATTTACATATTACAAAGACGCTTTTAATAACCTGTAATTATATTCCGAATAATTATTGCTTAAAGGAAACTTGAAATTGGTTATTATAAGGTCAATGTTAATCAGCCTACTTACTGTCTGAAAAGTCGTTATCCCAGATATTTTCCTTGATTTTCTTTTTTGAACAAACCAGGGGCATCGCCGAAAGTTTCTGACGCACACGGAAAACGCACAAACGAACCGCTTCGTTTTAGATGACACCTTTACGACACTTGCTCGATTGAACTTTCACTGAAGAGTTTCTGCCTATACTATCTATTGAATATAAAAGACTGATAAAAATTGGGTCATGTAAATTGCACGTCTTGAATGTATTGTGTCGTCTTATGTAAGCCTTGTTGTTATTGATACGTTTTCTTACTGAAACCGGCTAACGTAATATGTTGTATACGTATGACGTCGCTGTGTTTGTTATATTTTTCAGTTAATACTGCAATATAGCAAAAAAATTATAGAAGTTTTAACGAATTGGTATAATAGGTGAAATGAACTAAAATATAATTTAAAAATTATTTCCACAATCATGGGCAAGACATTATCTTTAATACGTTTTAAAGAATTACTCAAAGTAGCTTTTTGAACGCGGTTTTGAATTCTTGAAAATGTTGAAAGTTTCAAATTAATCTCATACAAAAAATTTCTTTTAGTATTAGTCGTCCTAGCAAAAATCGTTGGGCATTAACAATTTCGCTGTAAAGCGAATATCTGATGGAAGGTAGATGAGGGAAATCATGTAAAGACAACTACAACAAAAAGTCCGTTGGAATTGATCAATTCGAGCGATTGCATGCGCATTTTTGTAGTGCAATGCGCTGCGACTCGCCCCGGCATAGTTTACGCTGGTCTTAAAAGTACATAATAAAATTAAAAGCAACGAATGAAAGAATATTAATAACTAATGTAATTAGGTAATTTTATTTTTTGTGTGATTTATAGATTTCCTGACCACAGGTGTTAATCAGTGTAATAATAACAAATTAGCTTGAATTTCGTTTGAAATGCGTCAATAGATTTAATCAGTGCCTTGGTAACTTCCTAATGATTTTTTTTTTTTAATAATGAACGCAAGTCACCGTAAATCAATACGTTTCATCTTCTTTAATTACAGATTTACGTAATTTCTTCTAATTGGTGGAGCAACTTTCTTTTCGAATTTAATAGTCGGAATCCGCAATTACTTGAAAGTTGCAATTCGTTAATAAAAATTCTACTTCTCGTTGCTCCAAATCTCAATTAAAGAAATTTTTTTTGAAATATTATGTGGATATTAGAAATTTCGTTGCTCCAAATCTTAATTATTTTTTAAATATTATGTGGATATTAAAAAAGTGTTCAAGTTCAGATGACGCTCACGAAAATGACTTAACATTGCATGCCAAAAGTATAAGACCAAGATGCTCGTACTTTGTACTGTCAAAGTAAATGACCGTAAATGTAAAAAATCAGTCAGGGGGTTGCAAATTACAACTTGCTTTGATCCTACTTCCGAGCATTATCGAGACTACACAACGTTGTATCCTGTTACCATCGAACATTGCCGAGATTGCAGCTTCTTACCAGTTGCTAAGGAGGTACCACCGTTGGTAGGTTGCAAATCTGATTAGAATGACTCCCTCAGTCAGATTCAAATAATGCTTTAAGAAAAAATGATGTGTGCTACCGAATTGAATCTTTGATTGGTTTATTTGGTTTTGTAAATAACATGTGTCCAACAATTACTGTAGGCCTGGGTGGCTGCGGTGTCAAACATTTTTAACTAATTATTGTTTCAAATGGCAATAAAACATTAAATACGTAAAGAAACATTTATTTGTTGTTTAACAGTCAACATTTGAGACGTCAATTCAACGATACGAAGTAAAAATCGACATTTATGTTTGATTCCACAACCACCCAGGACTACAATAATTGTTGGACACATGTTAGTAATGTTAGTATTCTAGGAAAGAAGTAAAATTACACTGCACAACTAACGGACGCGAAAGCCAGGTAACAGCTAATTTTTTTCTTAAATGTTTCATTCAAATAAGAATTGTTAGTCTCAAATAATTTAATCAAAAATTAAAAGTAAAATAGCCCAGTAGCCATCGAATTGCATCGTTTATTAAAACCGTCATAATATTCGACAACCCGACCAAAATGTCTTGCACAATATACAAGCTGTTACAGAAAATGTGACCCTTGTTGTTGAAAACTTTGATTATATATCAACAGGTATTTTTTTACAGTTGAAGGGTCCAATGCAAAAACCTAATTTTACAGGAGAACAAAAAGCATGTAATTTACACACAGTTCTTCAGAGTTCAAAATTATGACTGAAACTGCATAAGGTAGAGTCAGCTCAACTAGAAAATAGAAAAACCTAATTCTTGTAGTGGACGATGAGGCAACATGTTATGGACTTGCTTGTATTCATAACTCAATTTCGGTTTTTGCATTGGACCCTTTAATTAGTCTTGATTGAAATGTCAGAATATTGAAATCGATAGATAATATTCTAAAACGAGCCAGTTTGAAATAATGGTTCAAGAAAAAATTATTAATCTCGTGTATAATGTCACCCTAATTCGCAAATCACATAAGTCCAGTTAAATTATAGATTTTAAGAGAGAAAAACACATACCTCCCGTAATAACTGCTACAGATAAAATGTATTAATTTTTCAATATTTAGGAGAAAACTGTAAAGCATTAGAGATTCCGTTAGTAAACAAAGATATCAATGTATGATATGATTCGCAAAATGAACACGATATTACACAATAACCACTCAAAAGTTTTCGCACAAATATATAAAAAAAATTGTTGATTTTATGGAAACATTTTCTCTATCAATAATTTGTGAATGTTCGATGATCAAATTATAAGATAGAATGGCGTCTGTCAGAAATTAGCCTAACTTAAAAACACTAATAATTTAATATTGTTTGTCATTTTGTTATATGTAATTTTTGTAGGGTCTATTAAGTTCATGCCAAATTTACCCTCTAGCTAAGAGAAGTTGAAGAATAGTTGAATTTATTTATTTCATCCTAAAGCCTTTCTACCCTTGCAGATGTTAGCTGGATATTAGAGCTGAGTCAGTGTTAGTTATCCTTTCTATGCTCTTTTTCCATTTCATATCCTACCCATATTTGTTTTCTTCCTTTCCGATTCTTCCGCTTTACTTTTGATCTCCTCTTTTCATGTTTTTCTTGGTCTTCCTCTTGAATTTCTTTCTCTTTCTCGTGTATCATACGTCTTCTTCATTAGATGTTCAACCCATCATACTTGGCCTTTTTTGTATATTTTTTAACGGTTCAGTTGTAATTATAAATAATCGGGCAGTAAATGTCGACGTCGCATCGCGCCGCTGTACACTTTCTCAGGATAAATAATTATTTTTCCTGAACAAGCTTCTTCAGGATAGTAGTTATTTTAAGAAGCTTCTTCAAACGTCCTTGATTATACGAATTATTCGATCAATTGTAATTAAATTTTGGGATAATTTTCAACGGACAAGAAAGTATTTCATTTTTTTGCACATTAAAGGGAAGACCTCGATTACCTCTGGATTTAATTAAATCAGCGTTTCCCAAACTGCGTTCGGTGGAACTTGGGTAAGTGTTCGATTAACCATAATCGAAATTGACTTTTTTCCGCAAATAAACGCTTGAGAATCAACAATTATTTAAGAAAATAAACCAAAATGTAACATGTCCCTTGGTAAAAAAAGTTTGGATAACGCTGAATAAGACAGTCCTCGTAGATGGTATTGATCAAATTTCGAAATTGATCTTAGTTTTCGCTTTCAATTGGTGATTACTTGTTACTAGAAGTGACTAGGTCAGCTGGTTAAAGATAGAAATTACAATAATCTAGTAATAATAATAATAATAATAATAGTTTTATTAGTTCGAATAGCGACGATACGTTACAATAACTATAAGAACATAATAAAGAGAAAAATAAATAAATACGTACACTACGAACTAAATGGAAAGCCATCAGTTGTGCTAGAGAAGTAGCACACTGCTCTACCTGGCCTACCAGACTACTAGACTAACTTATGTTAAACTAACTAATACTAATAGGTATGTGAAAAGAAAAGAGTGAGCAGAGAAAAAGAAGAAAAGAAGAAAAAAAGAAAAAAAAGCAGAAAAGAGAAGAAAAAAGAAGAAAATGGCAATGGCAAAGATATGCATTTAGAGGTGTATGTAGCAAGTAGATATTAATTTTAAATAAACTGAAAGTAGTAAAATTTAACATTGAAAGGATAATGATCATCTATCTCATTTGAACACGTATTAGATTACTTTTTAACTTAAATTTGAAAGATGCAGAAGGTAAGTTTTTTAAATGAGGTTCAAAATCATTGAGACACTGAGCAGCAATGTAAGTAAATGATCTTTTATAGAATGAGGTATGATGCAATGGAATATCTATTAGATCTTTACGGCGGATATTAATACTGTGAACATCAGTGCGATATCTAATTTTGGCGAATAGATATGGAGGGTTTTGAAAAAAAGAATTTTTTGACAAAAACATGCAAGATGGAAATATCTTCTATTTAACATATTAAGCCAACCCACGTCAGCTAACTTATGTGAGATGTGTTGCCGTCTTCGAATGCCGTATAAAGATCACAAGCATGAATTCTGCACTACTTGTATTCGCCTCGAATCTTTGTAATCCAAACAAGAACCGTATATCACGTCACAATAGTTAAAGTGAGATAAAACTAAGGCTTCGCAAAGAGATACCTTTGCTTTAGTGGTTAGAATATGTCTGCTAAGATATAGCATTTTTAAATTACAATATGCTTTACTAATACACGCAGTGGACATGCTCCTTAAAACGTAATTTATAATCGATGTGTAACCCTAAATTCTTAACGCAATCACGGTGGGATAGGCGTACACCAATTAACTTAAATTCAATTATGGGCAAAGCAAGGTTACGTGCTTTATCTCTTCCAAACAATAAAAAACATGATTTATTAGGGTTAATTTGTAAACAATGCTTAGATGAGATATTAAGCAATTCACTTAAATCATTGTTGATTTTGGTCATACAAATTTCTAAATCACAAATATCAAAGGAAGCATATAGCTGCGTATCATCAGTAAACATATGGCAGTTACAAAACGTGTTCCAGAAAGAAAAAAAATTTGAAGTATATATGGCAAACAACAATGGTCCAATGATAGAACCCTGAGGAACACCTGATATTAAATTGACAGGATTAGGTTTAAAGTTGTTTAAAAAAACCGACTCCTACCCGAAAGAAAGCTACCAATCAATTCAATCGCCACTACGTCCAATCCGCAGTAGTGTAAGATAGCCAAAAGTAGGTCATGATTGATCATGTCGAAGGCCTTGGAGAAATCAAGTAAGATAAGGGCTGTAAGCTTATTGTTATCAATACCTTTGATAATATCATCTATAATAAGCGAAAGTGATGTGGAGCAACTATAGCCAGGTCGAAAACCGGATTGAAAGGGGGGCAATAAGTTACATAATGTTAAATGATGGACGCAGTTGATTATCAATAATTTTCTCCAAAACCTTCGACAAGGTCGGAAAGAAGCTAACTGGTCGAAGATCTTGAAAACTTAATGGTTTGCTCGTTTTCGGTATTGGAACTACCTTAGCATGTTTCCACTGAGAAGGAAAAGTACCGGTGCTTAAACAGTAATTGAAAATGTGAGTAAAAACAGAAAGCAAATAGGGGCAACAACGCTTAATCATACCGATGGATATAGCATCAATATTTTAGCGACTTGATCCTCAGAGACTTCAGTGAAACTAAATTTGCTGGCCTTAGGATTAGTTCTAGAACTATAGAATTGCAACATTTCAACATATGGAACTGGACATTGACCAGTAACACTATTAAAAGAATTGTTAAATTCATTGACGTCTTGTAAATTTTGGGAAATATCCGCTGGCTTACGATTAAATATATTGAATTCTTTGAGTTTATTCCAGAACATTTTTTTATTGGAGTTATTAAAACAGAATTCTAAGTAGGCTTTTTTCTCCGATTTTACTGCAGCAGTGGTGAGGTTGCGCAGCTGCTTGTAATATTCCCAATGGGCTTGGAGATTGGTTTTTTTAAACTTTTGAAGAGCTTTATCACGTAGGTGCATCATAAATAGCAAATTATCCGTAAGCCAACCAGCTTTTGGTTTAGAAAATGAAGATGTTCTCCAGGGTGCATGACGGTCAAACAAAATATCAAGATAATAATTCAAAAGTCAATCTTATCATCTATATTATTGAGCATTAAAATGTTCCACCAGGGAATTAATGACATATCATTAGAAAATGCAACATGATCAAAAAACTTAAAAGAACGAAACGTACTCAAGACGGAGGTAGGTCTCATTATATTGAACTCAATTTGACAGAAAATTAGACTATGATCCGACACTTCATGAACATCTAATGTTCCATGTTCGTCACGTTTGCATCTTCATTTGTGATAATAACGTCAATTAAAGAAGAAGAATTTTGTGCAATGCGTGTTGGTACATCTATGAACTGCTTCAAGTTTAAACCTCCCAGTAAGTTTACTTACTTTCATTTGTTAAATTTCTGTTACAAATATGATAAAAATGAGATATTTCACATTCGAGCTCTATGTTTTTCTAAGTTATTTTCTTGATAATATTTTTAAAATTTAAAAGAAGGGTTAAGATTTTATTTGTTGGAAAAGAAGTTTTGGATATTCCCTAAACGGTTTCCCAGCTTTTCGTTGAAGTCCAAAGATCCTTTTGGCAGAAGGGGAGTGGCACTATATGAAAGGCGAAATTCAAATAAGCTATTGCAGATACGAAGAAGATTGTCGCGTGTTAATTTGTTCGAGGAGAGATTTCTGAGAACATATAAGAGTGATGCTAATCCATTTGCTAGTTTTTTGCAGTGTTTTTGTCATGCGAGGGAGGAGTCTATATGCATTACTAGTAATTTGCTTGAGGTTGAATTCGTGAAATTAGTTAAAGGTCGGGTTGAGAAAATTATGTGTTTCCGCTTAAGTACAGTAATGAAAAATTAACACTTTGGTCTACTACATCTCGCTAGGAGTTGGAAATAACAGTGTGTTAGTGACATTTTATTATAGAACAAACAACCAAGACATTCACTCAAAATGAGCACCTTTTCATTTTTAAAATATTTCAGGTGGATGGTTTAAAAAAAATCACAGTGTATGTCATAAAAAGTAATGGACCCAGGATCGATTCTTGGAAGACACCTGATGTAAATTTGATGAGATCAGATTTTTCTTGTTATTTATTTCAACATATTGGTATTTATCAGAAATGTATGACTGTTCGTTTAGTGAACAGAGTGTAAATCTTTAGTTTACCAAGAAGATATTTATAATTTATACTGTCGAAAGCTCGACTAAGATCACAGAAAGAGAGTTTACGTAAAGACCTTCTACTAAACTGTTGTTTAGAAATGATGTGACAATAATCAGGACAGATTCCGTGGATCTATCTTCCTGGCCTAAAACCAAAGAACCCGACAATAAGTTTTTGGATTCAAAGTGTGAGAGTAATTTCTTGTTCGAAATTATTTCGAAACTTTTACCTAGGACGGGGTTGATACAAATGGATTTGTAATTTGCAGTGTCGGAAATAATGCCTTTTTTATAGATTGGGATTACTCTAGAAGAATACCCCAGAAAGATTCGATCTATAGTCCTATTGTGCATCCTCTAGGTCTACGGTTTTTCTAAGTATTCATTTTTTTCCAAAATTCTTGCACATAGTACTTTAACTACAGCTCTGGTTAGTTGTTGCACTTTCTTGTGTTTCTTGTTTTGTGTTTATTGTACGGTTTAATACTTTATTCATACTTTCTTTATACTGAATCTGACTTTATCATTTAAACGCTACTTTACTTACTATCGAACATGTACAACATTGGTGGGCAGTGGATGGCTTGTTGCTAGGATTTATTTAAAAAACAAATTGTTTTTCTTTCTTTACGTAACAAATAAAATTAATTAAATATTTAATTGAAATGTATTGTTATTTTGCGTACATAGTTCATACAACGCTTGTTACGAAACGTAGGTATTACTGAATTTTGCATTGAAACTTCGTTTCTGGTTTTGAAAGCTTTTATTAAATTTAAAATTTTCTGGTTTTAATTTGTCGTTTATTGTTATTTTATGATGTAAGCAGTTACGGTTATGACTATTTTTAATCACGTTACATTCAGATGAGCTATGAAATATGGTTAAGAATAGAACTACGTACACACATACCTACGTGTGCAGACGTGAAGATTAGATTTTATTTATGCGTGTTGAACCTTGAGACACGTAACGAAAACTTTTCTGTTTATCTCCTCATTTTCCGTTAAAAACTAAAAGCAAGGGGTCCCAAAATTAAAATTTTAAAAGAAAACGCAACGAATAAATTCGCAAAATATACAAATTTATAAATCAAATTATTAGTCATGATTACTACATTATTTTAACAATACGTTGTTTTATGTTAATTTTTTTTTTCATTTTTTTCTATTTTGAAAAATAAGTGCTTTTTGAACGCAGAAAAAAAGTTCTTTCGAAATTTATTTCAATAATGATACCATTACATTTAAAAACCAAAAGTTGACAGCTGTCTTTTCTGCCATTTCATTTGCCGCTCAAATCCAACAATAGACACCGACGCTATTCGCGTAGGCGATTTTTTGGTCTCGGCCTGTATATAATTGTACCTAGTATACATATTAGTTTGGTAATAAAAAATTTAATTCTTCGCATTGTGTTTTCAGTGTCGGTTTTGCAAAGTGAAAAACAATAAATTATGCAACAGACAGTGTTAACGTAATGTTACGCATGACCCACTTAGGTACAGCTAGACATCTTTTTACGTGCCACTTAAACACGGCCGAATATTTTATCAAACAAAGTAATTAAAGTCATCGAAAATTAAAAGAGAGTTTTTAGCTCACAACAACACTCGATTCTGATGTGCATATCAAACATGTATAGAGTGGTGATAAAATTTCGCACAAAATTAAATAAGTTTATTATTTCATATTATTGGGAAAATGCTAAAACAATCCTGCAAAACGACAAGTGTATTTTAATGTCTGTAGTTTAAGCTCGATGCAACAAGAATTATCAAATATATTCATTGTATGAGAGTTTCATTTTCTGCCTTTCCTACGCTCTATAATTTACAGACTTTTTATTACTATTTCTTTCTCCTTCTTCTTTTTTCTTTCTTTTTATTATTTTATATCTATAATCTATAGAAATCGCAAACCATTTGTACTAAGATTTTCAAGAAGAATTATGTAGGGTCCCCATGAACTACGCCTCTGCTTAATATACACATAGTGCACATTCTAATAGGTACTTAATTTTTCATATTACATCATGAACAAGAAATACCTGAAATTTAGGAACCGATGGAAATAAAAGCGTCTTTAATTTGAAGAAAGAAATTTGATTATCCAAAATGAGCCATCATTAAAGTAGAAGTATTTACAGATTATCTGAATACAGAAAATAGATTTTAATCTTGTTTATTTATTAAAATTAAAAGTAAATATTAACTACGTATACAATAATCTAAGCACAATGCACTACTACAACGCCTAATGTTACCGCAACTTTCTTTACAAATGCGTTTCTCTATTACACATAAGTGAAAATCTACTTCTAAAAACTCTACCGGTTTTATAATGGAACGGTTTTGTCATGAAACTTTGTACGAATGCTCGTCTAACTGAAGACAGAAATCATTTATAATTTTATTCGTAAATTCACCTTACATTTTTATTTTATGTGTAAACCATATGATTTAAATTTGTTTTAATTTTTAATTCAATACAAAATTTAAGCGCAGGTCGTTACTTGGTAAGTTGGTACGGAAGTAGTCGAATACTTCAGAAACTGTTCGAGTTAATTGAATTCAAGATTGATACGTATCATCCTGTATATTGGGCCGACCGCTCTTACATTTTTATGCGGACGTCGGCACAGTATTGAATATTTCTTAAAAATACATTTCAGAATTGTTTCGAGAATAAAATATTTAGTTTTGTATGACTTTTACACAGCTGAAAAATCTTTGTGGTTAGCTTTTATCAGCCAAGTTAAAAAAAATAAATTTAAATCGAGAACATTCTTGAACCGTGATCTTTTCTTTTATGATGTTAAGTCAGCACTGACAATACATATAACAATGCCTTAAGAATGTCCTTAGCGATAAGGTCCATCTCCCAGGATTATCAATAACCGATGACAATAAGGCATCCATTAGATAGCCAAGTCCAAAGAATCGGCTGTGTCAAAAAATTGTATAAATCTTAATATACAGAGAAATCACAAATAATTTCAACCCATGTGACTCTACCGTATAGGCAACACATCCTACTCTGTTGGTAACAATGCAGTACTGTGTGTTAAACAATTCGAGGATGTAATGCCTGCTGTTTACAAAGACATCGTAATTTACATCAGCACCTGGGAATGCTTGGTTAAAGTGGTTAAACACAACAGAACATCTACAGCCACGAAAGTTAATGACAAACACACAATAATTTTAAACAGCAAACACCTAGAAAACAAAACCTAATTCAAATTGGTCACGTGGGTTGAAGTAATTTATGATTTCCTGGGGTGCGTTCAGAATAAACGCCCGACAAAGTGTGTTTACCCTGGCAGGACGATTGCCCGGACAACACGCTATTATGAACGCTTTGAAACGAGCTGTCAAAACGGTCAAATAGTGAAGATTGAAATACTGAAAGCGACCTGAAACCAGAACAATGGATTACATTGTTAGTATTATATGTATAGTATTATATTCAAAAGTTGTTTACCGGACGAAATGGTGCGTTTAATATAAACGGAACAACTTTTTACCTTGAGGTTATTATGAACGCGAGGGGTAAAAAGTTGCACGCCCGACGTTTATTCTGAACGCACCCTAACTTTGACATACTAGATTCACCGCCTATTTTTTCAAATGGGCAAAATCCTAAATCTAATCTACGAAAATAAACTAAGTGTTAGCCAAAAAGGGTTGCTTCTCCAGTTGAAGGGGTTAAGTGGTTACGACAGTACTCGACTATCAATGCAGAATGGTACACTACTATTTAATTTCCAAAGGGTTTTAAAAAAGTAAAAGAAATGGATACTCCAAAACAGATTATTCTTGAGCATTGCTTAACGCAAACAAAAAGCTAGCGGCGCGCCACGGCGGGGTAAAGTTGCTCTATTCCGAAATAAAGGTTTAAGATACACTTTATAGATAGGAGAGAGTCGCGGGACCAGATCAGTGCATACATTACAAAAAAAAATTGAAAGGGGCGGTATAACTCATAAGTGGAAGAAAAACAATAAAACCATTTTCACTTTTGATTTTTTCGTTTCAGAAAAAAATGACAAATTTATCAGTCGTATGGCGGAATATTAAAAATTTAGGTTTTATAAAGAGTGTTCCTCTTTTAATTGGCAGTAGAGGGTCTTATGGACCGTATCTGTCACTTATTACCTTTCCCGATTGTCCTATAATGCTATCCTTTTTAACGTATCCACATTGCCAAATGTATGTTTTGCTTTCTAACATTTTACAGTTTCTTTGTTATAGGTACTGTGACGGAAAGGCGAGACGAAGTGACGTTACTGCCTAGACCCTAGACGACGCGAGTTCACGTCATGGGTATCTTCGAAAACGTCCGAGCACTCGCCAGAGGATCCTAGAAGGACTAGGGAGACATAAAAGCTCGCCCTGTCGGATGGAACGGACTAAAAGCTCGCCCTGTCGGATGGAACGGACTAGTACTAAGTTAGTTTAAGTGTTAATAAATATTCTTTTATTCAAAACAGTCTATTTTTTAATAAAAACAGTACAATACATTTAAAAAATTAAATTTGACTTTCATAATGTGTTAAATAATACAATGTTTAGTCAATTTTCAGATCGGTTATTGTTATGTACCTACGTGTATACATATCAGAAGCCCATGAATGAACGTTGTATATAAAAACAATAGGTTGTTATGAGATGTCAGTTACATAAACAATTTGTACCATTTTTGAATTAAAAATAAATCTTTCTAAAATAAGCAACACAACAGTTATGCTTGATAATACATCTTAATAATTTGTACAATCTGATAGCTTTTACTCCATAAGCCCTGTACTGCCAGTTAAAAATGGGACGATCTATACATATAAAAAAAGATGAACACAATTAAATACTTACATTCTTCATACGGTCAAAGTTAATCAAAAATGTAATGTAAGACAGCATTCAGAGAGTGAAATATTCTCGACAACATACACCTCTTAAGAAACAGCAAGGGTTATTAAAAAAATGCGAGAATTGACCACCGAAATATAAAGGTAAAGAATAAAAGATCGTTCAAAATATATAAAGTGACAAAACAGGAAGTGAAATCTGATTCTAGAATATTCAAGAATTTTCGCCATTTAAACAGAAGCTTAAATACATACATTGTATATCAAGAAAGAAAGTTAATTTAAGTTTAGCTGATAACTTCATTATATGTATTTGCTTAGAACGAAGCATATTTAAAAAGGAATTATTACTTGAAGTGAAATGAATATGACAAAAAATAAATACATAATAGAAATCATCAGTTAATGTGTCCAGCACACACAACTTTTTCGAGGGAATCAAATTTACATCCCAAAGTAGAACAAAGCTACTTTGCTAGAAACGTCAATAATTAAAAAATCAAAATGTCTAGATAGAAATTATGGGGAGAGGAGAGAACGAATATTAAAATGATGGTATGAAAGGAACAGCTCTAGAATGGTACCAGCAGTAACATACTGGAGTGTAGAATGAATTATGAGATATTTATATCAAGTCGTAAGAGTATCAAGGCCAAAAAAGAACAATTAGGAACTCGACATCTGCGATTTAAAAATATTTTTTATATTCCAAACTTGAAATGAAAACCAGAGTTTATAATGAATGCATCTTCCTAATAACAAATATGGCAAGGAAAATTGGGTCCTAATAAAATGACTCTACACAAATACGTGTACAGACCTGTACTTCTTATGGCCGTATTCACCATTCCTCAGTTACATGTTTAAAAGTCAGTTAAGCTGCTAACAGATTGTTAAATATAAAAGCTGTATTCACCAACCACTGTTAAGAGCTAATGGTCCGTCAAACTCACTCTTTTAAGTTAATTATGCATTATTTGGCAGTTAATAGAATTTAACGCTTTGTTATAAGTAGGACAACAAATATAGTTAAATTAAATTAAATTTACTTTTGACTTAACAGACATTTAAATTTTAACGATAGCTTAGTAAATTGACTGTTAATTTGTGAATGCGGCCGTTAATTTAGCAGTTTTTAGTAATTTGGTTCAAAGCTTCGCTTAAAATGATCTCTAAAAAGGAAAGTTTTAAGAGCCAAAACTACTAATGGAAGATATTAGAAACATAATACTGAACAAAAAACAATGCTGCTTGTCTTTCGGCCGTGTGCCATTCCAGATAATTACGAAGTATATGTTTAGCTGGGTCTAACGGCCGGTATTACCAACGTTTTAAGGAGACCTTAAATTTAAGTCGTCTTTAGATTGTGACATTTCTGCTTGGTTTGTATATAATCAATCACATTCTATACACGAATTAAATTTAAGGTCTCCTTAAAACGTTGGTAATACCGGCCGTGAGTCTTTTAAACAGCACAAACATCCATGGCTAATGGTGGGATGACTATACAATGTTAGTGACTTTAGTACAATCTGATTTGGTACAATTAAAATTCTTTCAATCGCAATCAACGTTGTTCAAACTGGTACTTTGGTGCCAAATTTGGTACTTTCTTAACGTTTTGGTATTCCATTGTTAAAACTGGTGGTACTAACCACGTTTTGCAATAATATTTTTTAAACAATTTTTATTAGTAATTAATAACTTCGCAAGAAATATGCAGATGTTGGTAGTGTTTTAATTTTTTGGTACTAAATATTTAAATCTGGTACCCTTGGAACTGCCATCATGGTACACAAAAAGTTCCTGCTTGGAACAACGCTGATCGCAATCCTGTTCCTCTCCTCGAAGGAGTGAATTAGTTGATTGCGTTCATGAACTATACCTTTGAGTACAACTTGGGTGTGTAATCGCATCTTTCTCACTCACATATTTTGCATGTAACTCATCTGTTTCTAGAAGTCTTGTATTTATGTTTACATTATTTCCATGACAACGGACGAACTTCTCACACTCGACTTAAAAGGGAGATATTATGAAAAGTTCGTCCGTTGAAGTTAGGCGCGTTATTTGAATTGAATCAGTTATTGTTGTTATTATTTTGAGAGTGACGCGTACGATTAATAATGGCAAACAGTAGATCGTGTAAGTTAGGTAAGTGTAGCAGCTCGTTATTTTGTGTTTTTGTTATGTTAAGCTACTGTGGACATTAAAGTATATTACAATTAAAACGGCGATTACTTCTGCGAATCCCGATTTCGTAACAATGTACAGAATGTGTCACTTTTAATAAAACCAGGTCTATCGCTGAAAAATATTTAGTACAAAATTTTCAAGGGGACATATAGTGGTATGTATGTGTGTATTAATGCCAATTAAAGTATTGCTTTAAACGAGAATAAAGTTTTCGAAGCAGTTTTGAGTTGTTAGTTGTCAAAGCTGAAGTACCACTTATTTCCTAAATCACGGTTTCATAAACGCAAGTTAAATTTAATCATCAGATAATGGGGCAATCTTCTTTTTAAATTTGGGAAAGGTAGGTAGCTATTATGATATCCCTATAGACAAGAGGTGGAAAAAAAAATGTCAACAGGATACGAAATTTTAATTACTCATAACTCATAACATAATAAGTTATTACTATAAAAGCGTACTTTGAATGTTTTTAAATTACTGAACATTTGTCATACTTAATTAAGTACATTTTTTACTTTAGCCTAAGCACGCGTGCAGGTAATATTTCTGATCGCTTCATTAGTTCAATTGATTTCTGGATTCGTGCGAAATCAAAGAGTGCACAACAGACAGGCTAACCCAACCCTCTATACAGCCACCACGGTAAAACTATATCCTGCTTACCCCAAGCTAAAAAATACACAATGGAAGCCCTTCTAAATATTGTAAACCGGTAGGTCATGCAAACACTGGCCCTGTCGCCTTTCGAGGGTCGGCCGGCGACGCCACTCATTTTTCTGGGGTTCTGTACCCTCGTTGATGCAACTGCAATCGAACTAACTGGCGAAATCAGTACGAAACGTGACTCATGAGTATTAAGACGCAATCAATCAAAATTCGGCGCGTTTTCAATCGAAAAGTGTTTTTGTAGTTTTTCGGCGGCGCGGCGGTGAAACAGAAAGTTTAAAAACTATGCAGTGTTCGATATAGTTGAAATCAGTTGCGATTTACGGTTAAAATTTCATCGAAGGTAAATGAAGTGTCCCTTTTCAATTAATTTTAAAGTATAATTCATGTAGTAGTAAGAAGTATAGGATTTTAACTTACTTATTTTTGTCTTGTTTAAATATAATTGATAATTTATAATATCTTTAATAGTTTAATATTTAATCAAGTTGATTTTAATTTCCTTTTAACAGTTTACGAATGTGTTGAAATTATTTCATTTATTTTATCTACTACAATACTTTAGGAGACAATCACCATACTCATTTGATTGTAGCAACTTTTTTGTCTAGAAAGCTGTTGTATAAAACTTTATTTATTTTAAAATGGTTGAAAATAAATACTTCCTAATTTTTTCTATATTCTTTATTCTAGTGGCTACACATCTATCCATTTTGACAGCACACGTACATTTTCTTCCTCTCCAGTGATTTATGAATTTAATTACATATTTTAATCTCGTTTTTGACGTTATTGGCCTGATGATGGTCTCAGACCGAAACCGGTAGCCACTAGAATAAAGAATATAGAAAAAATTAGGAAGTATTTATTTTCAATCATTTCAACATTACAGTACCTAATTAATGGATATGTCACAATATTTATTTATTTTAGCCTCTTAGAAGAATTCATTCGCATGTTGAATGTTTTATTGTATTCAGCATTTGCCAACTAAAGCCGAATTACTCCGGAGAAAACATTGCTAATAACAATGTTGTTAACAAATCTTAAAAACTGGGACAAAAAGTGTTAGAATACTTCTATTATCAACATTGTTGACGACACTTGCGTTTAACATGTGAAAAAATACCACAGAAATGTTACTAACATGTTGATTATAATTTCTGTTAATAACATTTGCTGTTAATATTTATTATTATTTTTTAATTAACGTGGTACTAACATTCTTCATAACTTTGTTAATAGCAAATATTTTATAATCGGTCTGGAGGCGATCTAGATGAAAAAGTGTTGCTAGCAAAATGTCACTGACATGTTATATTTGTAAAAAAGATGTTAGTAACGTTTGGATAACATTTCATTGCGTACAAGTACGACTAAATACACTGTCGACTTTCTTGTGATTTATATAGTTTTGAATGTTACATTGTTGGTAGCAGTATCAATATTATTGTTGATAACAGTGTTAATAACATTGTTCTAACAATGTCAATAATATTTTTCTATCAATGCTAATAACATCGTTATACATCCTTGAAATTCATTACAGTTTTTTGTTAGTAACAATGTTAATAGCAATGTAAATATATATCAAATTATTATCTACGTTTCCAGTGCTACTTAATCCGGCATTACATCGAAGATAATATTGTTAGCAGCAATCTTATATGTATTTGCGACTAACATGTGGAAAATATCGAACAAATGTTATTAACACGTTGATAATAATTTCTGTTAATAACATTTGCTGTTAACATTTATTTTTTTTTTTCATTAACGTGTCAATAACATTATTCAGAACTTTGCTAGTATTTTGCGATCGGTCTGGAGGCGGTCTGGATCAAAGAGTGTTGCTAACAAAATATTACTGACATGTTATATTTGTAAACAAGATTTTAGTAACGTGTGGACAACATTTCGTTGCGTTCCGAACGAGTAAATACGTTATCGACTTTGTTGCGATTTAGATTTTGGATAAAATTGTATCCACTCTTTGTGTCTTTACCTTGCAGGTAAAGTCGAACCCAAATTCTATTTTTTTTTTTTTTTCGTTTTTGTTGAGTGTTTTTGTCGAGTGTTAAGCAGCAGTAATAGAAACTTGTTCAAACATGATACACAATGCACAACAAAATGACTGAGAAATAATCAGATTTACCAACATGTTCGTAACTTTCATAACATTGTTGATAGCACTGTTGATAACAGCGTCAGTAACATTGTTCTACCGATATCAATAACATTGTAATACATTCTTGAAATTCATTACAGCTTTTTGGTAGTAACAATGTTAATAGCAACGTAAATATCAAATTATTATCTATGTCTTCAATGCTAATCAAGGGAATGTTGTTTATATTACTTGCTATTAGCATTTTTGCTATTAACTGTTTATACTTTTTCGGTGTATAGGCACCTTCAATACAGTTGTGATATTTACGCGATATATTCTACAGGTGTTCAAGACAACTTGATGATCTCCTCGTGGCGAACAAAAAAAATGTTAAAACTGATTTACCTATTTCAAATTGTTGCACGGATGTAGATATTTTTTGTTTAAATAAACTTAATCAAGTCGATCTAATTAAAGATTTAAGAACCAACAGTTTAGGTCGCGACATCTTACGGCTGATTTTTGACCCAAAATTGCATGAGAAATAGCAACTAGTTTGCTGCCTGGTAGTTCGAATTGTTGCACGGATATAGATGTTTTTGTTTAAATAAACTTAATCAAGTCGACTTAAATAAAGATTTAAGAACCAACAGTTTAGGTTTTGTCTATGGTTTAGGTCACGACATCTTGCTGCCGATTTTTGACCTAAAATTGCGTGAGAAATAGCAACTAGTTTGCTGCTTGAGTTCTCGAACTAGTCTTCTGCTGACGAAGCCCCAAATAAGGCCGAAACAACTGTCCAGAGGATGGTCGAGGAATCCGTTGCAATCAAAACCGCTTGCAACAAATTTATAAAAATTTAAAATTAAATTTTAAATTGATTCTAATCTCCAAAAATTTATTAGGTATAAATTCACCAGAGTATTGTTTAATTTAATGCCCGAATGATATACAATTTTTATACAAAGACAAGTGATGTTCTGGCAGTAATTGTTAACGGATAAACATATTCGCAAGATAATTTACTAAACGCCTCTGCAAGAGAATTAGAATTTAAAGAAGATCTAAGTTCTTTCACTTGTTCAATTCACTTTATTAACAAAAATTGTAAACAAAATGGACCTCAAAATAGATCCCTGTAGAACCCCACAGCAGAAAGTTTTTCTATAGTAATTAAGCTTGCTGTCTTTTATATACTTCTTAACAAAAATAATTCTCTAAATTTTGCTAGTTCATTGAAACGGTTTTTCTAAAAATAGAATACATTGGGGATAACACAATAAATAAATCCCAGAGCTACTTGTTGATTGTATCCAAGATTCTGTAAATTGTATCTAAAAATTAGTTAAATGCCCTAAAAATGTGTTGTATGAAAAACTTAATGCTATGTAATTATGGTGTACTTCAGTATCCGAGCCAGGGCCTTTAACCTTTCTGGTTAATGACATTAAAAAAGTATTCAAATTAGCAAAAGACATTGTTCATCAGTACTTCCTGGCTTCCAAGCTGGAACTGCGTTAATCTTCTATCTTCTGCCGATGTTTCGTCTTCCAGGAAGAAAGAAAACGGAAGATTAATACGGTTTCAACCCGGAAAGTATGAAATATCAAAAACGATGATGTGGTAGTCCTTGAAGGGGAAGTTCCAAAAAAGTTCAAGGTGAACTCGTATCTCATAGAGCTTGTTTGGTGCAAAGGTGGAATTAACTATAACTCATTCCTTATTTATTTGTTATCGCAATATGCCGTGAAAGTCTAGTGAGAATGTGGTAGTCATGTATGTAATTAAATTTTGACATGAATGTTTTGTCGATTTAGATTTTAAGGTTACTCCGAATCAGGCAATGTTGCAACATTTCCTTTTCGTCACGAGGCGTATTCACGGCCAAATTTACATGATGCTGAGAACTGACAACACCGGTTAATCAATCTGAGGCGTTTTTTGTGACACAACGTTTTAAACACGGTTGGTTCATTGGTTTGAACCGTTTTAAACTGTGACGTCACTATTTCATATAGCAAGAAAATGCATTTGTTTGATACTTTTCGGTTTGGCGGTAAATGGTATCCATTTGAAAGTTTACTTACGTTTGCGAAGATCATTTATTTTGCGGATCTTAACAAATGTTTTCGAAAATCAAGAAATTCTTTCAAGTATCTTTTGTTTTTTTGCAGAAAAGTAAAGAAAGCCATTTTTTTAATATCTCCACTCCGATGACAAGAAAGAAATTTGGTTACGTTCACCCTTTGTGTCTTATTTCAGGGATACATATCTTTCAATAATTCATTCCTGTAAATAATGTGAATTTATTTACTTTTTAATTGATTTGCAATAGCACATGCAATAGTCTGTCACCTAACCTACAAATAATTCGTCCGTTTACACCTCCACAAATTTACGAACTCGTTTCGAACTGAGCTCCGAGCGCGGTTCAAACCAGCATCAATTATTTTGAACCAGTTGCGTCTGTGACGTCACCGTTGTAACACTAAAATGTATTGATTTGAAACTTTTGAAACGTTTCAAACCAATGTGTCACAAAAAAACGCCTCAGCTGATTTGAGTTGTCACAATTTGACGTATGTTGTAATGACAACAAATTAATTTTGTCCAATTAATGATAGTCAACTTACTAGCTTAAAATCATGGCGATAACAAATAGATAAGGAATGAATAATAGTGAAGGAAGATACTCAGGCTTCACAAAATTCGTTCAAACACAGAGAGGTAATCGCTAACCGTTGTGAATAGTTTTAAGTCATGTAAACGTCGAAGTTCATGTTAACAGTTTATTTTTATCTTCTTCTTATAATAATTGTTTAAAACATTTAAAATTTAAAAAGAACAATAACTCTGGCGATTTTCATTAAACTATTTTAACTTTTAAAGAATATTTGTTCCTGCAATATTTACAATAGCCAATTCACCATGTCTATCATAAGGATCAAACTTCACAAAACGAAACATATCTAATCTGCACTCTATGGCGGTTGGGTCAACTTCTCGAAGTCCAAAATCTTCAGTGATGCTCGGACAACTTAGGCTTTGCGTACTAATGCATTGTCATGGGTCTTTCCATGGTTTTCATTAATCAAATCCTTAACTTTCTCAGAAGTTCACTGTAATAGACGCCCTGGCGAAGGTAATCAATAAGCAAAATTCCTTCGCAATCTTTATTTGTGTCAAAATTTTAATCTTGTAAACAACACAAAATCTACGCGATAGAATCTGTGCGATAGACAACAACAAGTTAAATAAAAATGAACCACGAAGTACGGATCCGCTTTTCGTTCACAAACAAATTATGCCACATTGCCGCGACACCGCGCGACTCTTTTCTGACCTACAAATCGTGCTGTCAATAGCAAATTCGCAACGATACTGTTGCGTCTATAAGCTATTGCGCACGAGATGGCTAGTGCAGCCAAAATTTGCAAATCTAAATTCAATTAACTCCACAGTGACAATACCTCTTGGTTTAATTCAACGCCAAAAATATTATTACAAGTAATAATAAAAAAAATTAAAAGTATCTGACCTTCCGTCGTCCAAAGATGCATGCGCATCAGTTATACAGGTGTAGTTCGAGTAACAAACGACCGGGAGGGTCGCGTCAAATGTGTCAACCGGAGAACCAACTCCCTCTAACGGCGATGAAGCCAAACAACGGGGTATCGGCACAGAATAACCAGAAGTGACACTCCGGCTTTCCCGCGAAAAAGGAGTTAAACGCGCGAGAACAGAAGATCCCACCGAAAATATGGCGAAATTCGATCATATGATCTTGTTTACCATTTTGTCTTAACTATATTTCATGTTTTGTAAACGTACTTTATCTTGTGGTTAAACATGCTTTAAACGTGATTAGATTATTACAAGTGTGACTTAAATTTTTTGTACTTTTTATATGGAAGTTTGCAGTTTTTGCCCAAGTTATTTTAAATACTCCTGCTTATAGGTTCCATCGAAAACATGGCGAAGTAACACCAAACAACGTTTAAAAGACTTACCGACAACGACTGTCACTTACTTCTGGGTTATTCTGTGGTATCGGTCTCTAGTTCGCATGTCCGGGAATGAACAGTAACGATGTTCCAGAATTTTCTACCACGACTCAACGATGAAACAGCCAGGTAGCCCTAACTATAGAAACTCCGGTGAAACAAAAAGCCTGAGAAAACAGCGTTACAACCTGAACTGCGCATTTAGTTGCTTATATAAATTCTCTCTGATTATCTGCAGAAATCAGGCTTCGAAAGGCACAGAAGAAAGCCTTTTGTTACTTAGCTTAAATTAGTTTAAACTTCCATCAAAATAGATCATCATGATCAAAGCACAAGATGGCCAGAGCACCCACATACAACGATCTACACCCTAAGCTTACAGCAACAAGACTGGTGCGCTTATAGATTATAGATATAAACGAACACGCGTTGACGAACAACCACTGGAAGGGGGGTTGTTAAGAGAAGATAGCAAAATTACGCAGAGGATTGAGTGAAACAGAACAATTCAGTAACGCGTAGTTGTGCAATATTTTGCAATCTTGTGAAATGAAAGCAAACCAGTAACGTATGTTCGGTTCACAATATACAGGATGACTCGGAAAACTATTAATAATTATGATAAATTTTAAAACCGAAACAAGAAGGGTCAAAGGAATGAATCCAGATTTCATCCTCCGTTACAATTCTTTTAACAAAATTCTCCTTTTTCCCTCCACAAGCATTCGGAAATGTTGAGAACCTTCAATTCGTTGCTTGTCTAAGGGCGACAAAATTCTGGCCACTCACCTTGCGCTCGCCTTCATCAACCCTAAGACTAGGTTTCTCTGTTCTAGTTTAACTTTAAACTCCTGTTTATTTCCATAGGAACAATTGTTTTTATAATTGCTCCCTTGGGAATAAATAGGAGTTTAAAGTTAAACTGGAACTGAGAAACCCAGCCTAAGTGTTCATTAATTATATTGAAAACACGTTTTATGAGAATATCAGCTATCTGCTAAATTCTAATTCGCCAATCTTCTAGTATCAGCACCTTTCCTTTTTTAATGTTGTCTACAGTGGTGACCGAAATTGATCGACCACTTATATTGTTCGGATCCAAATTTAACGGTCTTGTAAGAAGGTGAGAGATTCACCCTACACAGCCGACAACCTGCCATGTATCTGTTTCGGGTGTATTTCCTTCTTTTGTGAGAAATTTTATAACGGCGCGGCGCAGTATTCGATTTTATCCATAACTTTAAAATTCCTAAAACTTAAGTAGGTAACAATAAATGACACTTGCCAAATAACTTTTTGAAACCTTAAAGAATAAACAAACATTTGTTTTGGATTCCGTGATCCTCTTCATAGTTATAGTTATCAAATTCGCCTCCCGATAGGGATGATCTAAAGTCACATTGCAAAGTCATAGAAACTATTGTTCTCTTTGTCATAAGCTAGGTCAAATGCTATATAATTGTGACCTTTTGTATAAAGCTACCGTTTCAGCTTTTCCTCGATCCCTTTTTAGTGTTGGATGTCCAGTAGATGTTGATGCACTATGGGTGTGCGTAGTTTGAATTGCCAATCATACGCAACTATTACTGCACATTCATTATTCATTGGTTAACTCCATAGAGTTAGGAGATAGGCAACTTTTTAAATTATTCCTTATGATTTTTAATTTCAAGACTTGGTTGTCTGATAGGATTAAAGACTAACCCTTGGCGCGAATTTTTGGCGGAATTATTCCGGATCTGCGTAGGGATGAAGGGAAATTTTCTGCTGAACCTCCCTGTAAAATTGTACCCCCAAGATCATCTCGCAGTAGATCAGAAACAGGAACTTAACAATGACGACGTATTTTTTCGGGAAACTGGTGCTAAGCCATTAGGTTGTACCACTTTAGTAGAACACGTGAGTCAGACCGACAGTGCTCCTATCAACCAGAAATATTTCCCTATATCCTCGGCTATGCAAAAGATCGTAAATACCGAATTGGACGAAATGTTAGCTCTCGATGTCGTTGAGGAATCTAACTGTACTTGATCCTCACCTATTCTGTTAGTACCCAAGAAGAACGGTTCATATCGATTTTGTGTCGATTATCGAAAACTTAATCAAGTAACCCAAAAGGATACCTATCCCTTGCCGTATGTTTCAGATACTTTAAATGTTAAGTCCGTTTATTGGCAAATACCTGTGTCCGAAAAATCTCGCCATCTGACTGCCTTTACGGTTCCTCTCGTGCCCTTTGGACTCCACAATTCACCGGCGACGTGGCAGCGTTTTATCGACCGTGTTATAGGTGTCGACTTAGAGCCATACGTCTTTGTAAACCTCGATGACGTTATTATCGTTACTCCAACTTTTGAGAAGCACATGGAAATATTGCAAGAAACTCTTGGACGTATTCTATCAGCTGGTCTTATTAACCAAAGAAAAATGTCAGTTTCGTCGAGAAGAACTGCGTTAATTGGGTTATGTAGTTAATAAGTTAGGACACAATGTTGACTATGAAAAGGTACAGGCCATCTTAAGTATACCTATTCCCAAATCTGTGTCGGAAGTCCGCCTGATGTCTGCTATTTTGGTATTGGTGTTGTTCTAACCCAACAGCTTGACGAGGGAGAAAAGATCATTGCCTACTTGAGTCGTACACTAACGAAATAAGAACGTAAATTTTCAACAACTGATAAAAGAATGTTTGGCAGTTTTATGGGCCATCGAAAAGTTAAGACCATATGTTGAGGGTTCACACTTTATCGTTGTGACAGACCATTACTCTCTGATCTGGTTGAATAATCTTCAAACTCCGTCTGGAAGATTGTCTCGGTGGAGCGTACGCTTACAACAATATAATTTCACCATTGTTCACCGTAAAGAGAAAGAACATCTTGTCCCCGATGCGTTGTTTAGATCTGTTCCGATGATTTTCAGCATTAAGATTTCGAATGATAATGACCCGTGGTACACTAAACTTTTGAGTTCGGTTAGGAGTAATCCGTTAAAGTACCTTCTACGTTCCGGATCGAAAATGGAATTTCGCTATGTTAGGGATCGTTATCCCAACTTTTACGATCAGTTCAATCCATGGAAGCGGGTTATCCCCAAACCGCAACGAGAAAATCTCCTCCAACAATGCCACGATAATCCCACGTATGCTCGAATAGCATAGAATAGAATTCTGGGTTTAGTTGTTCTTCAACTCTAACTCTTAATTATAACACTGTGCCTTACGTTCCCTAGTAGTAAAATAAGTCTTTTCAATTCTTGCCTCTTCAATTTTTACTTAAGGTTTTAACTATGCATTGATGGCATAGTTATAGTAGTTTGATCTATTAGTTTTAATTAATAAATAATAAACGTTGGTAACAAATTTCCGAAAATTTTATTTAATGACCCTCAAGATTAATTAAAATAAAAAAATAGGAAGAAAGCTTAAAATCAAATTTACAAAAAATAATAAAGAAAAACATCTATTGTTTCCAAAGAAAATAAAAAAGGTGGTATTTTTGCGCTTTATACTAAAAATAAAGAAATCGTTGACCCCCCTTTTTTTTAAAACAAAATGTCTTTTGTAAAGGCGGAAATTTCACTTCTTCTGGAATATTTTGCATACAATACTGCAAACAGGCAGAAAAATTGAACGCGTTCAAGGAAACGGACGAAATAATTTTAATATTATATAAACAACGGCATTGTTTATAAGTGTCATTTCATTGTATAAAACTGCAAGTCAGAAGGAAATGCAAATAATACATGCATATATTCAAAACTTACCTGTCTTCTTCGAATTCATTATTTACGATGCTCATTTGAAATGCTTTTTATTCTCAGAAGTCATCTCTACTTTGCTTTATATCTACATATACCTAAGTTCATCAATCATTACTATTAATTACCTACACTTTGTTTAGATTCGAAAACATAAAGAAAACTTTTTACTACATTTTTTCAGGTGAAAATGTTTTGGGTGTGTAAAATCTAATGAAATTATAATGTTATGGCCATTTGGCAATCCATGTAACGAGTTAGCCTAATCAATTTAGAATTCCTCAAAATATTCAGAAAAATAAATACGAGGGTCGCACTGAAAGACCTGCTCATTTTGGGATTAAACAATAACCAGTAGAGATTTCTAAACAAATCTTTTTTACTTCTGCATACATTAAACTATTTTTGATACTTCGACATTTGTCACATCATTTTTGTTTCTTTATGTTAAACACACCCACCAACAATTAATGTGATGAAAGTCGCACAGGAATTGGTTGACTGGTCAATTGGTCGAATTCGTTCATCTGCGCATGCGCAGTCGCTGTATTTTCCGAGCAAGCCTCGTACTATTGGTCTAAACAATAATTATTTTAAATACTGCATTTGTCTCAAAATTTTGTTAAATATTAAGAGTACTTCTTTGTTTTATTTTTTAAAGCAACACTAAACTATTCATGGCAATTTTTACCAAGATTTACAGGAAATGCACTTGAGTTTTTTCTTCCGCCTTGATGGTACACCTGATACGCGAATAATATATTGAATTTCATCACGAAGCTGTCGTATAAAATAGGCCTAAAAATTGAGCAAAACAGAATTGGCCAACTGCGGTGACACAATGCGGAGGAAGCGGTCCTCGGAGCGTCCTGGAGCAGGACGGGCCGTTTTTGCGGGCCGCTCGTCTAAAACAAGGAGACATTAAAAACCGCAAATCTGATACCGCGAGAAATTCGATATAACGAAACGAAAGAAAGAGCTGCCGCAGCTTGAAAAATCGCGGAAACAAGTTTCGAGTGGCGGACCGCGATTAAACGGGTAATTTTAGACAAAAATAGGCGCTCGCGATATCAAAACTCGCCGGGTTTTGAATTTGAAGTTCTCGCTGTAAGAAAATATCTATTTTGTATTTGGGAACTCAATGTGACAGGTAAAGTGTACTTAAGTGACAAATCGGTGGTGGTTGGTTCAGTTAGTGCAGCAGGACAAGGCTGAATCTTAACGAGGAAAATTTCGTCTGAACGTGATGGGAAAGTGTTCGGCAAATTCGTGATTTGGTGATCAGTTTTGGGGCATTTATTTGGTGTGGGGCACTGTTTTCTTATGGTGTCGAGATAGTTTTGAAATTCTAGCACCATACGAAATCAGTTCTTGGCGCCAAAAATTCTTCTTTGTGTTAAATTGGTGAGTAACGAAATTATGTTTTTCCACAAACTTCTCTGGTATTATGCATACAACCTTTCCGTGGGTTAATTAAAAAATTATAATAAAAAAATTAAACTTTATTTTATTCTTCAAACAGCAAACAGTTTTTTTTTCTTAAAAAATATCTATGTACAGGATTTTTGTTTATATTTTGAACGGTACCTACACATTTTATTATTAAATATATACTAAAAGATGTTAAATACAAACGTTTTAAGGATTTACCTGGACTTCCAGAATTTACTAAAAAAAAGAAATAAATGACAATTGGACACATAATAAATGAGTATCAACTTTGTTATTTTAAATGGAACACTAAGTATATTTTCTCGAATTAAGAAAGACATTGTTTTCCTAATTCCAAAAATATGTAATTTGTCTACCTTTGCGGTTTCATATTTTTTGCGATATTTAAGTTTAAAATAAAAAAGAAATGCATTTACTTTTAATAAGAATTTTATTATGTGTGACAAGTGTTGAACTAATTAAAAGACATTTTATAAGTCAAAACGCTAACGTTTAAGACAAATTAACATATCATTTGAAATAAATTAATAAAAATATACCAAAACAATAATAATTTCAAACTTAAATATCGCGAAAAGTGTGAGACCAAATATAGGCAAACTACATCTTTTTGGATTAGGAGATAAATACCTTTCTTAATTCTAGAAAATATACTGAGTGTAACAATATTATTTGTATTTATGATTTTGATGTACTAATTGATTCTTCATAATGTACTAATTGATTCTTCATAAATCAATTCAGTTTTGCATATTAAAGAAAAAAAATATGATCCCAAGGTATTTCAACATAAATGTTGTTGCTATTACTGAAAAACAAATTTTTGTTAAGATGTAAGTACACCATCGTGGAGGATTTGCAGTTCTTGAAGGCACCCCCGAAGTCAAACTTCCAAGACCAGAAGCAAGTCCAATTTAGCAGATCTAATAACATGTACGGTTTCATTTCTTTGATAACTAAAATCAGAATTACATGGCGATTCATTTAAGACCAAGCACGAATATGTAGGGTAATGAACCAAATATTCAAGATTTTCGAAATGGCAATTTTCAGTTTTTTAAAGATATTTCAGAAATGAATGAAGATATTTATTAGCACATTTTTATAGACCCCAAATAGTACAACGTTCTTATAATTTAACCGTGCGTGTATCTCCTATAGTTTACGAGTTCCCCTAGTAGGCCTTTAATTAGTTGTAATTGTAACCCTGTATACTGTATACTGTTCCATTTAAAAAATCGTAAGTTGAAGTAAGATATTCATTAGCACATTTTTATAGACCCCAAATAGTACAACGTCCTTGTAATTTAACCGTGCGTGTATCTCCTATAGTTTACGAGTTCCCCTAGTAGGCCTTTAATTAGTTGTAATTGTAACCCTGTATACTGTATACTGTTCCATTTAAAAAATCGTAAGTTGAAGTAAGATATTCATTAGCACATTTTTATAGACCCCAAATAGTACAACGTCCTTGTAATTTAACCGTGCGTGTATCTCCTACAGTTTACGAGTTCCCATAGTAGGCCTTCAATTAGTTGTAATTGTAACCCTGTATACTGTATACTGTTCCATTTAAAAAATCATAAGTGGGTCTGTAACTTTTAAATCAACAACCCTGTCGAGTTCAAGATAAATTATGCGGAAAGTAAACCTACAAAACTTTTTTTTGATAAACTGACACAAGTATTCTTGTACTATTCCGGAGGTTTGGTACCAATAAACTATTTCTTTACTTAAAAAAACTAACGAGGGTTTTATAAAATGTCAAAAAATGTCTAATTCAATGCAAAAACAAAAAGAAAGCTAAACAAATTCTATTTTTTTAATAGGAAACGTAAATTTAAAATAAAATGGTACCCATTTTTTCAATGATAAAGTGCTCATAAATTAAGATAACCATTCGTACTGATTTTTCCAGTACAGTACTGATTTTTTGGTAATTGGTCCTGATTAACCGTGAAATGTAACCAGTACAGATTACGAACATAAAATCACAAATTCATCAAAAGATTTTTGAAAAACAAATCTTAAATTTTATACGTTTGTTGTTGGTTTCTCGTCATCGGCCCTCGCTAATACTCGACATTCGGGGCGTTCTAAAATTCAGCATAGCAAGAGTGTTTCTTTTCATTACTTGGATTTGGATCCCCAAATTTGCACAAGGAAGTCGTTGCATGAAAACAAAATTTCTTGCTTGCACAAGCAGAAAGTTTGGCAAACTGCATGCAAATTTGTATGCGCAAATGCTTGCACAAATCCATTTGCACAAATTGCTTGAACGAGAAAACGGACCATTATCTGAGCTATTTTAAATGTCCTGGTTTTAAAGTTGAAAAAAATAGTCACCTTATCATAAATATCTTTCGAATTTGTATACTATTAGAAATCATTAAAGCTGACATTGTGAAGTTTTTATTTGAATACAATTTCTGAAAAGCAGTTCTAACAAATTTTACATTAATTTGAATACAATCCTAATCGAATATTTTCTAATAAATTTCAACTCCAATTTAAATACAATGCCAGAAATATCTGTGACAATTTAATACGTCAAATATACAAGAACTTTATTTTTTACAGGAACCGTCATCCGTCAAGCCACAGAAATCACGAAGCATAAATCGACTTTTAAAATTTGTTGTGATGTGCTAAGTTGGAACTTAGGGTGCGTACCGTAATTAGCAAATTGTAATCAGGTTGTTTGTGGTTGCAAATTTTGCGTTCCGAAAATAACATATTCCTGAAAAAGTTGATACTTACGGAAGAAGATTATTAAAATTTGATGCTTTTAGCAGCTACCACAGTCATCACTATAAAAGAATGATGCTTTCTGGTTGATGTAATTATTGCTGTCCAAATGTTAGGTTATAAGACTGAATACTCATTTTTTTAAATGGAAGACAAAGTGAAATGTACTTTTTTTTTATTATATATTTTTGACTTTTCATTATAAATAGTATAATAGTTTACAATTACATGTTGAATTTTCTCATAGGAAAAGACTTATAATGCATGAAAATAATAACAATAAGTAAACAATTTGCAACCATTTTGTCTTCAGCATTGTAAATTGTATTTCATGATAAAAATAATTCTTAAAAATAAATTGTTCGCAAACTTTTTGGTTATGTTAATACCAACTAAATCGTCGACTGTCCCGAAATTATTCAGTAACCGCTAACAATTACAAACAACTTTCAAAAAATCACAACCAACCATTTGGTTACTATTTGCTATTTACGATACATACCTTTAATTTTGTTGGTATACTCTATCCGGCGATAGATTGGAAAATTTCAAATATCCTAACATATTAAAATATCCTAGAATCGAGTAGCATCGAGTGGGCACATCATGCGCTTGCGGTTGGTATAAATGTTGTATATGCTCGCGGAGTAGAACTATTGGTTAACGTTACCCGATTCTAGGGTATTTGAATATGTTAGCACATTTGAAATTTTCCAATCTATCGGCGCGGCGGACAGAGTATATTTGTCTTGTGAATCCATTAAGAAAACGTTTTCGAGTGAACGACCTAAAACCAGGGTTGTGGAGTCAGAGTTACTGTATCGACTTCGACTCCGACTTCTGATTGTTTGTGTAAGCTTTTGATACCAATAAAACCACAGTATAGAAATTTACTTAGTATACAGTAATGATATGACATTGGGTGTAGGTAACTTTGATGCTGAACGTACAGTTTTGGTTGATCTTCGCCATAATGCGGATAGTATAATTGGCGAGATATTTAGAACGATTAGAGATTGTAGATTAGATCTTTATTTCTAAGTTTAGAAAATATTAGGTTGTTCGGAAAAAAATGTCGTATTATGTCTACAATTTTTTGATTCCAGAAAAGTTGGGTGATAACATCGTGGAATACAACTGCTAGCAGAAAGATGGCAAAAGGTCACTGATGCAAATGGTCATTAGGTATATAGTTTAATAAAAATTTATATACTTATGTATATAAACGTTCTGAATTAAAAAGAAAACGACATTTTTTTCCGAACAACCTAATAGTTTAATGCAAACGTTGAATGAATGAAATATCCAAACATCCATTTTGTGGATAGTACAGCTTCCAGAAATTATCTCCACTATAAAACAGGTCTTTGTTACTACTGTGTACGAAGTATACACTTCTATACTGTAATAAAATGTCATTAATTTCATTTTGTCGGTTTTGATTTTAGTTTAAAATTTCTATATTGATTTATAAAAGAGTCGGAATCATGGTTGGGTTGGAAGTGAGTCGGAGTTTTTATGTACCGACTCCGCAGCTCTAATTACCTATAACAAACTAATGTATTTTTGTCCTTTAGATAAGGTCTGAGTACGGCTTTAGGTGAAGAAAAAATTCAATAAATATTCCAAAATTCTGAAGTAAAACAATTTTCGCGCAGAATAGAATAAGCAGACGCTTCATTTTCTTTAGGACATTCTCTAAGACATGGTCAATATTACTAACATTTTAAGAAGAATTTAAATTTGAGTCATGTTTAGAATATGATATTTTATGTCGGTTCAAAAAAATGTCAGTCACGTTCTAATTGATTCTTGAATGTGATTAATATAACATAGACCATGCATAAAAGTCACATCCTTAATTTAAGCTTTTCTTAAAATGTTGGTAATACCGGCCATTAATTTGATAAAAGTGAACAACAAAAGCATAAATTTACATGATTATTTTTTAATGTTTTCATTTTCCAACTGAATAATTTAAGTTTCTTACTCTAAATCAAACTAAATTATTTTAAAAAAATTTGTGCAAATCGGTTTTCATTACAGCGGATTCCTCAAGCAGGCTCTGTACAGCTGCTTCAGGCCTAGTTGGGCCTTCGTCAGCAGAATCGTAGCTCGAGAACTCCATTGCAAACCAAACCGATCTGTCCGAGGTTATTCGCCATTGCGATGTGAAAGTAATGAACATTTTAAGTAGCGACATCTTTTGATCGCTTTTTGACCTGACATTGCAGTAGGATTGACAAATTGAAGCAAGTTCGCTACATAATAAGTCATCTCATGCAAGGCGGCCAGGGTTGCTGTCAAAGCTATGAGAATTTTAAAAAATTTTGTGCAAATCGGTTTTGATTACAGCGGATTCCTCGAGCAGGCTTTGTACAGCTGTTTCAGGCCTAGTTGGGTCTTCGTCAGCAGAGTTCTCGAGCTACGGTTCTGCTAACGAAAGCCCAACTAGGCCTGAAACAGCTGTACAGAGCCTGCTCGAGGAATCCGCTGTAATCAAAACCGATTCGCACAAATTTTTTTTTAATTCTCATAGCTTTGACAGCAAGCCTGGCCGCCTTGCATGGGATGACTTATTATGTAGCGAACTGGCACTGTATAAGAATCACACAGTAGCGTCACTCGAGTATAAATGTCACATTTGTTCTTTTGTTTGATACCTACCCAGCTGTAAGTTACATTCACTGAGAAAACAAAATGTGTTAATTCAACCAAAGATTTTATTTGAACGTATTGAACCGAAACTTTTTGTTGGGTGAACATTTTTTTTGGTTAAATTAACACATTTTGTTTACACTGATAAAACAAATGTGTTAATTTTACCAAAAAAATGTTCACCCAACAAAAAGTTTCGGTTCAATACGTTCAAACAAAATTTTTGGTGTTGCATTTCCATACGGGTATCAAATAGAATGGCCGCTTTTTTTGACACTGACGTTTAAATGACGCTACTGGGTAATTACTTATACTGTGGAACTGGCTTCAATTTGTCAATCCTAAAGTCCCTAGACAGTATAAAGTACGGCAATAGGGAAGCCATTTTCTGGCTCATTATGCGCGGGAATTTTAAAATGTCAATTTTTTAGAGTCTTACTGCGCAAATCTGAGCATATAATAAACTGTACTGTTTGTCGACCAGTAAAATTCTCCCATAAATAAACTGTAATAACGTCCTTACAATCCTTTAACACGATTAACCATTGTAAATCGATAAAAGTAAACAAAATCCAATAACCGTCACAAACCACAAATGAACAAACCAGGACCACCACGGGGCACGGACGAGCACCTTCGAGTTTCGAGCAAGCACAAATATTTTACACATAACTCAAAACTGCAATATTTCCGTTACCTTGTAAAAACCACTCCATGTTTTTTCTATCAAAATTCAAAATTTTAAGCAAAAGGATTTTAATAATCATATCTTCTACGTCTTTAGATTAATATGGCTTATTTATTATGGTGTTTTTAATATGATTTATTTCGTATTTCTAATTTCTTTTGGGAGCTGACATTTATCAACTGCCAAAAAAATCTAAAACTTCTTCGTCTCCATGACAAATACTTGTTTATTCAACTCAAATACACAAGTCTGTTTGTGTCACATGACACAGACGCCATGTTTTGACTAGTTTTTAAAATTTGGTCCTAAACTGTGTATTGCCGTACTTTAGTAATCTAGGGACTTTAGTCAATCCTACTGCAATGTCAGGTCAAAAAGCGATCAAAAGATGTCGCTACTTAAAATGTAAATTATTTTAATACATATTATTCCTTGTATGCGAAATACTGAAATAAATTTATATTTATATTTTTAGGAAACCAAGTCTGACTGCATCTAATTTGGAAATTTAGAGTTTTTAATTTTTAGGAAGTTTTTACAACAATGCATCGTTTTCCATTTTTCTTAACGAAAAACTCTTTTGGCATGCGACCTCCAGATTCGATATGGCCTCAGTGGATTGGTGGATGCAACAGAAGTGGACGTCGAAGTACACAGAACTTAAAGATTCCTTCCCGTTCAGGACTTTTTTCCTTCGACATATTTGGTAGTCTCCTCCAGCAGCTCCTTAAACTTGTTAAACCACTTTTTTGCATGTGGCAATATCGACCCTCAAGGATCTCGTCGTTGGATTGCATGCCAATAAATTAAGAAATATTTTAGTATTATGCCAAGGTTTCAGGAATTCTTTTTAAGAAATTATACGAGTAGAAATACAAAAAAAGAAATAAAATTTAATTTTCTTAAACATGACCCCTATACAAGCTGTCCGTTTGTCGGAAGGATCTCGGTTATCTTCCAAGATACGAAATTGGTTGAATTGGGGCAAAGTTACGGGCCAATGCCTAGCTTTGTTGGTTTTTATAAAAAATAAAATATAAACGAAAATCGTAATATTTTTTTACTATCTTAAAATAAAATATAGATGAAATTTGTCTACAGACAAAATACACTACAACTTTGTCCCAATTTAATCAACTTCGTAAAATAAAATAAAATTTGAACTCATTCACGTACGTCCAACCGATAAGTATTAACTAAAGATAATAAGATAAAAAGGACTACCGTTACTTTTAGATCTTAAACATACATACAAGCAAATCACAAATGATTACAACCCACGTTACCCCGCCGTATAGGCAACACATTTTACTCTATTGGTAACAATACTGTGCTGTTTGTCAAATCGTTCGAGGATCGAATGCAGAGGCATCGTAATTTACATCAGCATCTGGTTGCTTGGTTAAAGTGGTTAAACACAACAGAACATCTACAGTCTCGAACAAATACACGCTAATTTGAAACAGCAACCTCACTTTTCTCAGTGTTGCCACTTCTAGAAAACAGAATCTAATTCAAATTGGTCACGTGACTTGAAGTAATTTATGATTTCCCTGTACATAATTTCATTACAAAACATATTTATATAAAAGTGTTAATTTTATAAAGATTTGTACAATTTCAGCTAACTGGAAATTTGTAAATTGACAAAAATATATCATTTTTTAACGAAATTAAATTACAAATCACAACAAATCTCCCAACTGTGTAATAAAATTATTTAATTAATTGATGATGATATTCACTGCAAGGCTGCCACTTAAAAATGGCTTAACTTAAAAATTTGTGAGTAATGTTTGCCGATCGGTTATAATAAAGTATTGGAGCTTTTTTTCAGAGAAAGGAAAATAGCATTTAAGAGTTGAAAAAGACCAGTTGATTGTATTTTATTCTAATTTGATGTTGGAAGATGAGATAACAAATAAACTCAGATCTTTTCCAAATAAAAATGGAGAAGATTTGAGTTTATTTATTATTTTATTTTCCAAATTCAAAATAAACGTTTAAAGTGTTTAGCAATGCTGAATTACAACAGAACACATCAGATTCGCGTTCATTCGTCTGTTAATGTAACTTTAACAAATCTCTTAGGTGTAATGATAAGAAAAGAAATGTAACTTTCCTCGAACACTTCAAATTTCCATTTACGTATACAATAATTAAGAAGTTTCCTGCGGCATCTAACAAATTAACTTATCACTGCAACTTCAAGTAACACACCTGTAGCCTGTAGTTATTTTAAATAAACATTTTCCTGATATGTTTCAAAGCCTTTCGAAGAAGTGCGAAAAAGTCATTCTATGTAAGTACATTTTACCAAAAAAACTGTATCAACAAAAGTAGTGCAGGTTCGCATTCTGCATCATTTAAAATATTTTCAACTATACAGGGTGTTTATTAAGTTTTACCCCAAACTGTTTATTGCATATTTCAATATTTCATATTATTTATTGCATATATCGAAGAGCTGATGAAGATGGATATAACAGCATACTAATTTATTATCAGTAATTAAGTATTTTGTTCGAGAAAGGTAGTTGTTAGCCGAGTTGGTTGAGTCCGCTGGCAACGGGCTTGACGCTTGGCAGGGCAACTATTAGGTGTGGGTTCGAATCCCCTCCTGGTGCATATGGGTTCTATGTGAGAGATAGAGTACTTATGTATTGGATTGTGTTTCGGATTCATACCGGCTACCTCTAACTGGGCTTTCTGCATTTCCCTAGTTTGTAAGGCGAATACCGAAGGAGAAATTAACATCTAAGTCGGTCGCAGACGTCACGGCTCCCAGACAAGCTCTGAGTTTGGGGTAAAATTTGGTGAAAAAAAAAATAAATAAAAATAACCAAATTCAAACGTCTTATTTTAATTGATCCGGCAACGCCAGCGATCGCCACGCCGCGCTGCGTAATGCAAGAGAACTATTCAAAATAGAGTTTAAAAGCTTGTTTAAGACAATATTTTTGTTTATGTTAACTACTCTATACACATTACGTTTACTTTACTTGCTTATTTACTTTACGATGTGTAATTATATAATTGTCACTAATCCGTGAGCAACCATATTAACAGCGCTTGCAGCGCAATTTGTGGAGATGGCAATAAATAAATACCAAGTTGAAATTTGACAGAATTCTTTTAAACATCTGTACCACAGTATAAATAATTACCCAGTAGTGTTACTTAAACGTCAGTGTCAAAAAAAGCTGCCATACTGTTTGATACCCTTATGGAAATGTAATGTAATGTACTATCGCTATGATAAAAAAACTAGGACAACTTTCAAATCCAGTAGCCATGCATTTCCATTATTTTATCTTCTGTCTATCTGATGTCAAGTCAGTAACTGTATTTTTGTTAACACTAAAATTCTGACCAATTTGTCTAACTGTGACACCCTTTTCTATGCAAGCAGCTATCCTAGCTTTTAAAACAATATTTACTGAAGATATGATTGACAATGAGTGACCACTTCAAATAATTTTAAATTTATGGTCGGCAGCAATTTTACATAGCTTAAAAAATCTTGCCCTCGTTTTTTATGATAGCAATAGTAATTTGCAAATCGATAGGTATCAAACAAAATGGCAAATGTGACCAGTCTGTACCTTCAAAACATTCACGAATTTTACATGTCGTATGGCCATTAACAAAAACAGAGCCCTTTTCAAGACGAGCCTTCTTGCAGGCTTTCCAACGATGCCACACTTAATAAATTCAATAACGTCTAAATTATTGTTAATTTATTAATCAACTTACAGAAATTCAGTGTCCGATATCTTCCATTCGATTCAGGAATTTTATTTTAGCTACAATAATATCTTACTCACACCTTATTACCTTTCTGAAGAGGTGGTTATTAATTAAATTATTTTATCAATAAGAAGTGTCAGTAAGTAGCGTCAAGCGGGCGATCATGTGAAATGTGAACTATATATTGAATTAACTTTTAGAAAGGGGAACCAATAGACTTTTCTTCCTCAGTTCTTTTCATATTTTAAAAAACAAAAATTTGTTGTCTTTGTATAAGTTCAAAACGTTTACTAAAAGAACAGTAACCGTCAACGTAGAGACGCAAAAATATACCTTATTTTCGAAAATTGGAGCGGTACATGGATCGAGATAGAAAAGTGAGATAGCTCTTCTGCTGCTCTGGACAAAAATGATTTTTGCCGCCCTTTACATATACAGTGTTTTTCAGAAAGTATGCCACAAATGGGATTTTTTTAAATTATCTATTCTTATTAAAATTTATTGATGCAGAACGCTTCTGCATTTCTTCAAATCAAATTGGGAAATGCCAAGTGAAATTTATCTTTTACGTGAACACCGAAAAATGAAAACAGTTTAAAAGTAAAGTGCCCTTTTTTAAAAGATACAGGAAAATGTCATAAGAAATTGTTGCTTAGAATTAAAAATCATAGTCAAATACACAATTACAGCATGCTATCTGCAAAATAAAAAATTCTCCCTTTATTATAAATCCACTCTTTATACACACTACATTAGTAAATACCGGCGGGATTAAATATTCGCAAAGATAACCTGAATGGAAAAAGACTAAATTTATTGTTGTTTTTCAAAAGTTGCAAAAAAACTAAAAATAACATGTGTCCAACAATTATTGCAGTCCTGGAGACAAACATTTTTAAGTAATTATTTGTATCACAAAATCTTCTAAGCGGACACTAGTGTCCGCTTAGAAGATTTTGTGATACAAATTTCATCGGACAAGAACCAACTGTAAATAAGTAATTATTGTTTCAAATTTGCTTAAAAATCAATATTTGAGACATCAACTCAACGATACAAAGTAAAAATCGACATTTATGTTTGATTCTACAGCCACCCAGGACTACAATAATTGTTGGATACATGTTACTCTAAAAACTATAGTTTAAGGTCCAGTTGTACAATGCTAGTTTAACTTTAAGCTGAAGCCTAAACCCTTAACAACGATCATGTTAACAATTGCTGCTAGGGGTTTAAGCTTTAGCTTAAAGTTAAGCTGGAATTGTACAACTGGACCTCAATGTCATATAATTTGTCAATTAATGAAATTTTTCAAGTAATAATAATTACTCAGAATCAAATGAAATAATTGAGAAAACAACAATAAGATTAGTCTTTTTCCATTCATGTTATCTTGGCGAATACTTTAATCCCACCAGTATTTGCTAATTTAGTGTGTACAAAAAATGATTCGTAATAAAGAGTGAATTTTTAAGTTTTGAGATAGGAGGCTATAATTTTGTATTTAATTAAACTTTTAATTCTGAACATTTTCTTATGACATTTTCCTGTATCTTTGAAAATAAGGGTACGTTACTCTTAAGCCGTCTTTATTTCTCGGTGTCCACGCTCTATACGTCTATACCATTCGAGATCAATTTTATTTGACATTTCCCAATTTGATTTGAAAGAATGCAAAAGAGTTCTGCGTCAATAAAAATCGATAATAAAGAAAATTGCCATTTGTTGCATTCTTTTTGAAAGACTCTGTATGTAATCATAAATAATTATTTTATTATTATTTATTTATTAATGAATATTTTTTGTTGGTATTTATTGAAATCACAAAAACCTTTTCAGACTCTCTTTACTTTTACTAACGGCAATAGCACCTAGGAAACCTTCCTTATTTTTCTTTATTACGTCTTTGTGGTGTTTATTCATTTCTAAGATTTAACGAATGAAACAAAATAAATATAAAAAAAAGGTAAATTCAATATCTTCTTTATGTACTCACCTTTCCCTAATACCGTCTGTCTTACGAAAAACGCATCACTCTCTAACTCTATTACTAATAATCCAATCTCAGTAATTCAAAAAACACATAAGACTGATTTATAAATACTACAAAAGAGTATCATTTCTGATTTTTTTAGTATGACATTTTTATCAAGCAGTAATCAACTTTTTTTTTTCAAATAGAAGCACATATTATTTTGCATTCAGTTTAGAATTTGTTTATTCTGAATTCAGCGGTCTATTTCAATTTGATCTTTTAGAATATTGTAGGGAAATAATTTCGCTTTTTAAATAACAATAATAACATGAAGTGTGCGGTGGAATACTCTAATAGGGTAACTAGAAGATATCAGCTTCAGCTAGGTATTCAGCAAGGCGGAAAACATTTTGAGCAATATTTATAATAATTAACTTTTGTGTTTTTTATACTGTTTTGTTTCAGTACAAATAAGGTTTCCATTGTATGTATTGTATATTCCACCGCACCTTTCATTTCTATTTAAAACGCGAAATTATTTTCCTAGTTTTTTACAAAATCAAGTTGAAATAGACCATTGAATTCTATCAAATTGAATGAAATGTGCTGGTTTAAAAAAAAAGTTGACTTGGTGCGTTTTTTTTTTAATAGAGACGGTATAATAATAATTTTATGGGTGATTTTAAGATTAATTTATAAATTTGATATTACATTCAAACAAACATAAAACAAACCTACTTTTTCACCGCTTTTTCAAAAACTTTTATATTTCTTGGTTTTTATTGAATTTAATTTTCTTTTTCTACCCAATTTTGCCGCTCTGGGCAGTTGCCCTGCTTGCGCCCCCCTAGATCGGGCCCTGAGAACGAATGCGTTTAATGCATGTAGTGAGCAAATAGACTAACCGCTCCAATTTTCGTAAATGCCCATAATGAATGGATTACGATGTTAAATTAATTTAAGTAAGATGAAGTGGGGTAAATGTGATAAAGGGGGAATTGTGATAATGCGTCATAATTTTAACGCAAATTTATTATTCCTGCTGCCATATACCTTACAACTCTTAAAGCTTGTATACGAACAATCACAACATGAAACGAAATTACCTTCTAGTGTAGCTGCAAGCGGCGTGACAATCGCTAGTCATAGCACAGGTCATACGTAGGTGGGTCATAGTAAACGGTGAGCAAATAAAAACACAAAAAATACAACTCATCATATCGTGTGCTATGGAAACGAGAGATTCACGCAGTATTTGGCTTCGAGCAATGTGTCCTATATCCAAACTAGTCATAATTTAATTCCAAACACCTTTTATGGAAAGCAATAAATAAGCTTACTTTTCGTGGTTTTAAAATTCGTATTTTCTAAGTGTAATATCTTCAGTAGTAGTAGTATTTTATATGTAAAGGCATTTCATAATTAGAAGCTTACACAAATAAGTTGTGAAAAACGCTCGGTGGTTAAGACATAAAATTTAAATAATAAAGCTGTCTAAATCGTTTCTCATATCACCAATTTGTTGATTAAAAGTCTAACAAAGAAATCAGATTCCTCTGATATTGTAAAATCCACAATTTTTTTAAATTTTGGTTTTGATTAGCGTTTCGATTCGCCGAAATCGTCTATGAAGCCTATGAACCTAATTGCAAGATTCCAATCCAAAACCAAAATTAATTTAAAGAATTGGAAAAGTTGTGGACATTTTTATTTGAGTTAAGGTGAATGGTAAACGTTCAGAATTTGAAGACATGTACCAAGTGATCAAACACTTTTTCTAAACAAATGAGCTCAAGTTCTTTGTATACATGTTATCATTGATGGAATTTATCCGTCACCGCCAATTTATTATGTTCTACAGACAAGAAAACCTTTAAAAAAGTTAGTCCTGTTTCAATTAAATCAAATAGTTAATTAATTCGGCAGAGACGAGTTGAAAGACACGAAAGACAAAATGGAATAAATGTTTTTCGATATAATCACAAACACATTTTATCTCCCTTAATCTGGAGACTTTTTTAAAAATTTTATTCTCTTTTAATTCATTCGCTATTTGAAATAACCTCATGTAAACTGTAGAAAAAATGATTTAAATATAAACATTAAAAATGTTAAATTAATTTAAAACCATCGATTTATTTTCATTTACCTACATAGAATACATTTATGATTTTTTTTTATTTATTCATGAATCCTTTTCACTAAATTAAAAAATCATTAATCAGTATTAAAAATATAAATTTTTTTACGTGAGCCTTGTTTTTGGAAAGAATTAACGTAATACACAGCTGTTGAATTTGTAAATGCAAAAATACATTACTGGTTCTAATGACAGACAATTTAATTTCAAAGATTTTTGTAAAACTTTCAGCGTTCAAAATAATAAAATCCTTTCAATAAAAAAAGTTTTGCTAAAACAGAGAAAATGTGTAAATAAATAAAACACAAACATAAACTTAATACATTTGATTCCAAATTTATATCAAAACACAAAAACGCCATCCATTCAGCTAATTAACATTTGTACGTAAACATACCTCAGAAGAAACTTAATTTTCAAATACGATTAAAATATTTAATAATGTATATACACATGTATCGCTAATATATACAAACTAAAACTAAATAGTCGCTGAGAATAACAATAACTAAAAATTAAATAAAGACTGTCATTTTATGTACAATACTAAATAAATATTTATATCGAAGAAGCATCCCCGTCTCGATATAACCCGCGCATTAAACATATCAAACTAGTTACTTAGGTATTTGTATTATTGGCACTTAAAGCGTATGATACAGCCAGGAGAATATAATGCGTTCTTCAAAAGGAATTCCTTCTTCTTTTTATAAATATTACATTTCGACCGATGCATGATTAATTATGACAATAAATACTAGATGCTGAAGATTATGCCTACGCCATTTTCTAACCATACACTTCAGATTCAAATTCTAAGTATGAGACGTGTACCGCCTAGGTGGAGAGCGTCACGACGTTTTCGGAAGGATTGCTTTTTATTTCGTTCTCCTTCTTGTTCAGCTTCAGCCAGGTATCGCCGAGAGCTTTTGCGAAGTGATCGTCCACCGAAAGTCCGGTGCTATCCATTAACTCTATTACGTTAGAAGTATCTTTCGTCGGTTGTTTCGACGAGTTGATTTCCTTTGGAACGTTGTTGTTTGAGGAAAATATGGCCACGTAGTCTTTACCCAGTGATCTTCTGAAGTGTTCATCGATAATTGGATCACACATCGATATGCCTGGATAAAAAAAATAATTTTAGTTGACAAAATTGTTTAATTAAAATAGTACCTGAAGGAAGATCATCCCTCGCAGTGGGCGCCGAATTCTGCGTTATAACAGAGGGCCGATAGTTAGATCTATAACTGGGATTATTAATAGTCTGTGAGTAAGAGGGTGGCTGCCCTCTTTGTCTGACGCTCATATCTAACGGGGTGTCTACAGCCGTTTTACTTTGGCCGTTATTGACTGCATTATTCGTGAGACCATTGGAAGACTGCTGGGATGAGTTCGAACCTTCGGAATTTCCCCGAAGTTCCTGATTGAAGTTCTCTGGGATTTTTGGGTCCGACTTCCGCGAGTACTCGTTCCTGTTTCGGCGGTCCCGCTTCCACTTTGTTGTGGGTAATTGCTTGGTTGATCCTTGCTTAGATGAATCATCTGGAATGAACAGGGTAATTTGATTTTAACAAGTAAATTAGAGAACATTAAATAGCTCAATTACTTTCGTCAACTTTCTCGGGAACTACATGCACGCATTTGAGTCATCAACTAAATTACAAAACTATTAATACGAGGGTGTATTTTTATGTTATCTACCTTGCGGTGAAGCAAAAGCACGACGTCAAATCAATTATTAAAAATTAGCGGTGACATGTAAAAGTACAAGCGCTAAGTTGTGTGCTTTGAATGAAATTAACGTGGAACATCACAGTGTCATAAAATTCCTGACAAAAAGAAGGCAGTGGCCCAAAAATTATTTATGAAAGAATGGTTACTGTGTATGGGGAAAATACCTTATAATCTTTAGCTTCGTCATATTTTTTTTATTTAAAAACTTAAAAAACATCTCAGGGGAAAGCGCTTTGCATCTGATGAAACACTTAAAGAAGCAGAGTTACCAAAGGATTTTTTTAAGGGCCTGGGACAATTGCAAAAAAGACGGAATAAGTGTATGAGTACTGAAGGGAGTTATGTAGAAAAGTAAAAGGTTGTTAATATGATGCGTGGTGTTTTTCATGGCTAGGTGGATAACATAAAAATGCGCCCTCGTAAATATTATTTGAAAAAAATTATGTGGATATAATATCCTAACAATTAAAAGTTTATTTAAAGCTTTAATCACCAGGATATTTTTATTTTAAATGATAATGACGCCGCAAGCTTAACTTTAGAAATTTCAGCTTCGAAAACTAGTTTCCTATTAAATTGTGTTAAATATGATGTTGATGTATTATAAAACAATTCAATTATAAGTAATTATTGATATACATAAATAACATAATACCTAATAACAATTTCATGAAATTGCCTAATTAAAGCCACAAGCGAGGGCAATTAAAATTTCAGAACGGACATTTCTGACGAAAAAACTTCTCCCTAAAATTTATGTTGATTGGGGCCCAGCTAACTACCGCGATGGCCGGCGATAGAGAAGCTGCACCGGATGTTCTCCATCTTCTACTTAATTTGAAGTCAGAAAGCGACCTTGAAGGGTCACAATATTCAACCTACGGGTTGATTTTTTCACGGCATTACCCGCTGCCGATGGAACATAATTGACACGTACGGTAGAAAAACCATCGGCTCGAGAAATTACTAAATTTACGGTTGGTTGGGGGGCATTTCTCGGAGAATTACCTACTTCGAAATTACGTTTGTCTTGCTGCTTTTAATCGTTTAATACCGGGAACTCGTTCATTATCTCAGCGTTCGATTTTTGCTTAATTTTTTATTACCTTGCTTGCTGTGTTTGCAATTTGTTGGATTCATAGAATCAGAAGAGATGTAGGTATTTAGCAAGCGTCTTTTGTAACAATAATCTCCGTTTTTTTTTTCCTGTAAAAATACAACGAAAAGTGGATTCTTTTTCTATTGGAAGCGTCTGATTTTTGTTTTTTTTATTAGGTAATCCAAGCGTGTATTTGAATTTCAAGTAGCCTCATTAGGAATTCTGAATCGCGCCACGTGTGTTGCAACAGAAGAATATTTTTTCCATCAAAATGAGGACGAAATAATGTCACAATCTTCCGTCAAAATATCCATCTTCTGCTTGAATAACAGAAAGACACATTTTTAATGTAAATTGCAAATTTTTTAAGTTAATTTTTAATTACAGTCTATATAAAATCGAAAACGTCATTTTTTGACTAAATAAAAATCACTCAAGCACAAATGATTACCGTAAAAAGTTTCTCTGAAAAATCAAAAATAAAAATTTGTCACATTTGATGCCGACTTTATGGCGTCCACTATACAGGGTGTTATCGAGTTGAAAGGAATAATTTCACAGAGTGGTAGCTTGGATCAGGACGATCAAAAATTTTTATATAATATGGTGTCCTAAATGTAACCGTTTTCGATTTATGAAGGAATAAGTAAAGGCATATTTTCGGCCATATGCGGATTTTGGTGGGACGTTCATTTCTTCGTTTATTCGAAATTTAAAGCAACAAACAAATTTATTTTCGCGAAATTGGCGTAAAAATTATTTAATAAAAAAAACTTTGTAAATCGCTTTTCCCTATGAAAATACATATTACTTTGGTTGCAGGGATTTGTCGCGTTTTGATGTAAGTTTTTGAAATTCAATGTTTTTTTTTTCTCGAGAACGAATACATTTAGGACACCGTATTATACAGGGTGTGGCATTTAACCGGGTTTCTTCATTAAAGCCGTTCCTATTGAATATATGGAAAAATGTTTTATACAAAAGTATCATCCTTTCAAGCTCCGCATAATTTAAAATTATTTTCAAATATACAGACTGTCCCAATTTGGCTGTGGAACATCCTATGTTTTATAACGAATTTGTCAGGTTTGGTATTAATTTGGTATTATTAATTAATAAGGAAAGTTTAAAACATTGTGTTTAAAACATATTTAAAACTCCCAATTAAAAACAAACCCTTTGTTTTAAACAAAGAGTTTTAAACATGTTTTTTTAAGTTGATGTTTTAAATTCATTTTTGTAGTTTTAAGCGTAGAAGAAACACTTCAGAGGTAAGTGTTTTGTATTATTGATATAATATGTATTTAATAATCAAAGATTAATTGTCTTATTTAATGATCTATTTGAATTTGGCCATGTATTGGCGTTGGCGCTGTTGGTAAACTGTAGCTCTCGATAGTTTCTTGATACATCTATTTTTTATTCCATTAGATTGGTTATAATCAGTCTGATAGTAGTTATGTATAGAATAAGAAATTGAAAAACATCTGTCAGCATTTATTATTTATTTATTATTGTAAATTAGATATACAGTATATTAGTATACTTGGTGGTCTAATAATCAAACTAATACACTAAATAAATAACTATAACATTATTAACAATATATAAAATTTGCTTTTAGAAAGTTACATCTTAATTTTTAGTTTCTTTCCACATTTCCTATTAAATTTATCAAATTTATTTCATTTAAATTATTCCATTCTTGAACTGTTCTAGTAAAAAGGAAAATTTATGAATATGTATTTGTTTTCGAAAATGGTATTTATATGAAAATTTATGATATTTTCTAGTACTTGAATCATTTACTTTTTATTTATTTATTATTCATTCCATTATGTTTTGAAACGTAATATGACGTTTGCCAATATATCAACATAAATAAATTTAGGCAGCCTGTAGAAAATTTCTAAATCGCTGTTTTAGTTAGAAAAAGACAATATGAATTCGAATATTTGTATTTTGTATGTTATTGTTGCAATAACACAATCAAGTGTTTTACAAGTCAGATATACAAATAAGTATAACTAATTGAGAAAGTAGTAGGGCGACCATACGAAAAACATTCTGAAAATTCGTCGGTAGGATAGAATGCATCATCTTTTAAAAGCAATATTAATTTCATTTCAAATATTTTGTAAGACCACTGTCTTATTATTATTAGCAATTGTATATAGAGTTTAATACATATGCTGTTTGGTCAATTTTTCGATTTGCTTAACCTGAAAAATTGAGGACGTATTTGAAACGTTACATAAAGAACATAGAACGTCTGTTTAGTGCATTTAATTTTGTATATTCTAAATTAAAATATCAGTTAGAATATCATTAGAATTAGAAAAAGTTGGTAAACTAGTTACAATTTTCAAGGACGTAAATAAGAAATAAAAAATGAAATTGAAATTAGAAACTGCAGATGTAGAAAACATTTTTTTTTCCTACACTAGTAGAAAATTCAATTTTACCGGCTCATCAGAGAGGAGAAAGCGAACGTTTCCACGGCTAGCCCGGCAAAATGAACATAAATGCCTAGCCGAGAAAATAATTTACGAGGCTTTACCACTAGGTGGCGCGACAATAATTTCTGGAATGCATTCTCATCGACATCAAAAAATTAACAAACGTAAGTTTTTTTTATTTAATTCCACTGGTATTTGGTTTTAAAAAGGATTAAAATTATCAAAAAAAAAAAAAAAAAAAAAACTCGGCAGCGGTGGAATTCGAACCCATGCCTCCGAAGAGACTGGTGTATTAAACCACCGTCTTGACCGCTTAGCCACACTACTATACGTATTACTGTATTTTAAAACATCTATAATAATTTTAATAGTAACTCAATTTTAATATTTTTACTTCGAGAAAAAGAACGTTTGTGTGATATTAATAAAATTAATTATAATTGTGTAGGAAAAAAAATAATGTGTAAACCATGGCGGTAAAGCAATTTTCGAGGTCTTGAGAAGTGGCCAGGCTCGGCTGCCCGCCTCGCCTGTCCATATCTTCTCTCGACCTGGAAAACAAGCACTTTACCGCCTCGGTCTACAATATACTATTAGACGAAAATTAAAAACCCACAACTGTTTTCTATTTTTTTTATTTCAATCCTATAAATTACAAAATGAATGTCTCTAGAATTTTTATTGTAAATATTTTTAAACTTTTAACATTTCGCAATACAACTAAGAACTACTTTTTCCTTTTTACTATGTATTTAGGTTGTGAGAGTATTTGAAGCAATTAAAAAAGTGTTATAAATTTAAACAATACATTTGTTTTATTTAATTTTAAACAGTTTTTTCTGTTTAAAACATGATTAATTTCAAGTCAATTTTAAACATGTTTTAAACAAAAAAAAACTGTTTAAAATTAAATAAAACGAATGTTTTTTTTTAAAAACAGTTTTTTTCCAACCCTGATTAAAATAATGCCTAGTAAAAAGTAAAAGCCTGAAACGGTTAGGAAGACGTTTATTATTTGGGATGCTGAGAATCATTGCGAATTTTCAGATTTGAAATTATTCTCGTTTATGGTTTCTTCTGATTGCTATTTGTTTATACATATTTTAATCCTGATCTATTAAAACAATTAAAACAAAGAATTATAGTTAACTCTTAGTTTGAGTTTCCTATAAAAATGATGCTTTACATGACTTACATCAACTACTATGATTTTCAACACCGCATTTATAGAATCTAAATCAAATAGATATTTAAATATTTCTAGCCTGACGATATTAAATTATAACAAATTAAATTTAAATCAATTTTAATTAATTGTTACAAAAAACCGAGATGTGTTGAGTGTAATACAAATATAAATGCGAGTATTAAAGTTATTCCTCCTTCATTAAAAACTGCGAGGAGAAAAATTTAAATAATTTTTCTCTTAATGAATGAAACCTTTTCATTTCATTAAATATGACCGTTCAACGAAGTTAGGTTTATATTTAAAAAAATTATGTATTCTGAAATTTTTTATTAATCTAGAATAATACGCTGAGATGGAAAACATTTTACTTGAAATATATCTATTTTTCAAGTTGAAATGTACTAATTAAAAGTAAAAAAATGTATACCGTGCGATCGAAGAAAATATAATTGAGAGTAGACTGTAGATACAGCCTGAATGTTGCAGCACTGACCACACTAGACTACATATAAAATGTGACATTGACAGGTAACATGAGTATGTATTCAACATGCAATATTAAACTTATACGCAAAAATTAATTCACGTTTTAAAGTATCAAATTAACTTTACCTGACTAAATTATTAAATTATTTTTATTTAAAGTTGGTTCTTGTCCGATGAAATTTGTATCGCAAAATCTTTTAACCGGACACTAAATCGCGCACAATACACTTAACGTTTCACCGTCGTTCGACAGCTTCGTCAGAAGTGAAAAATATAAACAAGTTGTCAAAATAAAACAAGGTTGTCAACGGAAACTGAAAAGGCAAATTGATTTTTTTTAACATAATAAATATTTTATTTTAATAAATGTTAAAAATTGACAGATCTATATTCTATTTAAAGAATCGAGAAAACTAGAAAATGTATCGTTTAAACTTGCAAAATCTGTACGTTTGTTAATAGAATTCGACGACATTTTTATTTTACACATTTCTATAAACGTCTTCTGACGAAGCTGTCAAACGACGGTGAAACGTTAAGTGTATTGTGCGCGATTTAGTGTCCGGTTAAAAGATTTTGCGATATAAATTATTTTTATCGATCACACGGTATTTCTACAAATGATTCGAATTAAAATTGTAGAAAAGTGCGTTTTTAAATCGTTTTGAAGAAGCTTGCAGCAACTTTTAATAATATCGTTTACAATAGAATTAACAATATATCGTCGGGTTATTGCAAAAAGTCATTAAGTTACAATACCCAAACTTTTGGATATTCAAATTTTAAATTTGCAGTTCCACGATAAAATATATTGAAGAATATTTTCGATTGATTTTAGGGGTTTTTACATTTATTATTATGTTGTTAGTCACTTAAAGAGTTTTTCACTGGTGCTTATGATTAAAATGAACACTTACGCACTTTAAGCTGAAAATTGCAAAAATGTACTTAATGACTTTTCGCAATAACCCGACGATATTAAAAATATCAAATTTTGAAAGAAATTGTCTGCATAATTGAAACTGCATAATATGAATACTACTTCTAAACGTTTTGTTCATCTAGATATATTTTTACTTTTGTTTATTATCTATGTTTATATCGAAAATTAAATACAATTTTAATTTTAAAAAAAGAAACACTGGTCCCACCGAATAGGTTCAATTTTTCCAATTTCCGTATATAGCTTGCGACTGCTAAGGTCATACACATACTTCGTTCTGTAGTGTTTAGACAACGCTCTCGCATCATTATTGCTCTGCTTTAGTTTATATGAGGATAGGACCATGTGATCAACGGAATTTATAATTAGAGCAGGCTGTGATGTTTACCATAAAGTTGGCAACGCAGGCTTACAGCTTGAAATTAAAAATTTTAAGTGTCACAATTCTGACATTTATTTTTAAAACTGTTTGATATTTGACATAAAAATTTTTCTCATTGAAAGTTATTTCAAAAAAAAGAAAACAAAAAGTTGACGGCTAATGTTGTGCAGGATGTTGAAGCAAGACTGCAGTAAAATAATGTTTACTATATCATCAAAGATCATAACCTCAAATATAACAATTGTTAATTTTTTATTAATTTCTCAGCATAAAATTGCACCAGTCACAGCCTCCTCTAATTATAAATTCCGTTGATCACCCGGTATATTACCAACGCCGACACTCAATTAGGGAAATTATACCTATGTTTATTTCAAATAAAATTTACAAACACTGTAGAAAAGGAAATAACAGTAAGCGTTTTTTACTGCAACTAGAATAACATAGTTTTCAACTTAAATGGCGGATTTCACAAACGTTACTTAAATTTAATCATCCGTTAAAAGTAAACGTTGCCATGGTTACATGTGTTGAAGGTATAGGAATGATTATTCTTAATCGATGATTAAAGTTAAGTGACGTTTGTGAAATCCAGCGTAAGTATTTTCAAAATTAAAATTTCAATAAGGCAAAAATTTATTATTTTATTTTTCTCAATTTAATACTGACTTTCTGTATTTACATATTTGACCTATTGTTAGCTTTTGTGATATTTTTCAACGCAGTCATAGAAGCATTTAATGCTCAAATTTTCACAGATTGCTGCCTGCTACACACCGTGATGAGTACTGTTCGTGTATAGTCGAATAATCGCTCACTGACCTTAGGAGCCATTCGCATTCTGTATATATAGTTTACAGATGTCTCAATAGAAAGTAACAGCCATGTTCGAATTGAAGGATTAAAATTAAAAGAAGAATGGGAATTGGTATGAATGATAAAGTGACATAGAAAAAAATTTAGTTTATTTTTTCAGATTTCCAGTAACTATTAAACTTAGAATATTGACATAATCATTCCTAAGGTATACCTTCAACATATGTAGCCATGGCAACGTTTACTTTTAACGGATGATTAAATTTAAATAACGTTAGTGAAATCCGCCATAAGATTTTTAGATACAAAAATATTTGAAAGCTCGAAAGATTAATAACTGAAAATAAAAAGGCAAAACTATACTTTTTTGGCCAATTGATTTCAACTTATTATCATTTAATTGACGATTTATTTTGCTGATGTCTATTGATGTCTCATCTGCGAAAAAGACATCGATTTAATTGCCACGTTATTATCATTTTACCGGCATACTAAATTGTTATTACGTTAGCAACACTCGGTTTGTTACTCAGCTTTGTCACTTTTTTTCTGATATAAGAATGGCTAGTAATAGTAAAATAAAAAGTAAAACATCAAAATGCAGCTGCGAGAAATGAAACAAAATAACGTGTCGAGTGTAGACTCCGAAATTTGACACTGAATAATCAAAATCAATATTTGTTAATCGTAGCCACATCTAAAATGAGAAATACACTAAAAACTATGGCGTCAAATTCAAAGTATCCTCAATAATTTAAAATTGTACTGTATGTATTTGTTGTACTGATTTATGAATACAAAAAAAAATTGTAAAAAGATATAAAAATTACATAATTAGAGTTACGAGAAAGAAAATATTACAAATTTTTATGGTTTCTCTTTTAAACAAAAACAAAATTTTGTATAAAATATCAATTTTATTATTAGAAGGTCCTGTACGTGTCAATTTCGAAATTGCCACTAATCTTATGTTCAGAAGGAAATTTATTAATAATGCAAAAGGGAGAGGCCCAAAATGTTTAAAACTAATAAAACACAAAATTTTAAATAAAAGGTGTAGTTTCAAAAAGAAGGAAATTTTAGGTAAACCTAAACGTTTCAATGTGTTTTCAATCACACTTTTTCATCATTTCGATTACATTAGAAAAAAATGTTTATCTAAATGAAAATACTTCAGCTTTCGTCAATATTAATAAAAGATGTAATAGCTCAACATTTTAGACAATATATAAAATTGTGTCTTTTTACTTTCAGATTTGTAAAAAACAAATATTTCTAAGTTGCAAATAAATTTAAACAAAATTAACAATTTAATTTTACTCCAAAATATAATAATTTTGCATTAATTATTTTAACACGTTAATAATACAATGTATTATAATAACATTATGTAACAATATTAATTAGAACTTATTATTCTAAAAAACATTTAATAACATGAAATGATTCTATTGTTGTGGTTGCTGTACAACGTGAAGGAAAATTGGACGGAAAAGTTTTGATACTTTAAAAATCATAAAAAATACATTTAACAAATATAAGAAAATATTTTAGAATTTTGAGCATGACACTACGAAACTATGATTTTATATTCTCTGCAAAATAAACGTGCGTTTAACAATAATTTGAAACATTAAAACAATATTTTTTATTTCAACTGTACCTAGTTATTTTACTTAAATGTTTAAATGAAAAAAAAAATGTGAAAAGTGAATACCTTTATCAAGCCACGGTTGCCAAAATGTATATTTCTGAGGAGGCGTCTCATCTTCCATTTGGTTCTGGAAACTGGAGTGCAGCAAAATATTGCAGTTTTTTAAAAGTTCCTTCATATAAGGAGATAAATCCATAATATGACGCAGCACCGTCGCGCTTTATAACCACGGTAATCGCCAAAATACCAAACAATTTTATTCGTCGCGATTTCAGATGAAACTTTTAAAACTCGAACTCCCGAAATAATCTTTGGGTAAGTCCCCGGAAAAATCGCGCACCGCACGAAATTCGTTTACGCAAAAGTATTGTTGCGTCGAAGACGAACTCTAGAATAGTATCTTAGTTTCATTCATAAGATTCTCAGGTATAAAGCAGGTATTCGTAATTACTTTTTTATTCAGCGTGGATCAAACGCAGCTCAATACAAGGTCTCGTTAGGTACGAGTTTGGCGTGGCGCTCGTTTTGACCAGGTGGTTGCCTTTTTTTGTTTTTATAAAGAAGCCGGGGGCTCAAAAATGCTTCTTCGTTCGGATTTCCTTCACGCGCGCGTCCCGGCCTTCGGCGCTTTGGAGGGACGGACTCCGAATATTTGTGGAAATTTTGACGTAAAGTAACTTTTAAAGGCGCCCGGTTCAAAGCCGCACGCTCAACTTTCGTCCTTATGTCTCCCTCGTTTTAGACAAGGTCGTCGGAAAACGGCGGTATTCGAGCTATTTGGAACTTTTATTTTTTATAACGACATAAAACAGCTTTTAAAACGTATTAATTGTCAAACTGCAGGTATTTTTATTAGTTTTAGGGCATTCAAAGGCATCATTTATTAAGTGTGAAACGATTATCAGAATTATATTCAATGCAATAAATTTAAATTGTAACCCGCTAAAGAATTTATTCAATCTGTCTCGTTTTAAGGGAAAAATTCCGCAAAAATTGGTCAAGTGTCTCGTTGCTTGTTGAAATAAAATCCGCTGCTGCTTAGCTTTACGGTACTCACGCTCATGCTGTAGTACCGTTTGTGTAAATGAAGCCATTCACGTTACATTCCATTCTGAGAGATTTGTGATAAGGATTCTTTTAAGTTACGATGCGAACAACTTCGACGTCGAATGAAAAAAGAACGCACTTCAAATTCTGAAATTTGTTTTACATCAAAATCAAGAATATACTGAATTATATCAAATGTCGTGATTACTACACAATATCCAAACTACTGAATAGGTATTTATCAAAACCTACCGTTCAAATAAAGTCAATAAAATTATTTCTTCCAGTGTAATTTTAATTTTGGATAATTCCTTTCAGTAATTGAAATAGAAATTGTATAATAAAGAAACAGTAATAAAATTCAACTCAAAAGATACCTAATAATAAAAAATAGCAAAATATTTGATAAACAAGAATTATTCTAATGGCCGATTTCTTCACCATATTTAACCTAAGGTTAATTTATCCAACAGTTGGAATGTGGCGTACCGTTGGCCGTACACATACTATGTGTCACATTCTAACTGACAGATAAATTTAACCTCAAGATAAGGCGATGAAGCAAGAAGGTAGAGTATATAATACAGTAAAAGTAATGCAGTTAATTAATGTAAATACGGATGCACTTACCAATCAAAATTTACCTTATTTTATTTTGAATAATTTGTTAACTCTTTACGTATTATAATTGTCTTAAACATAGTGTTAAAAATAGGCTTGCTGTATGTTATACTGTGTTTATACAAACGAATTTAAACACCTAGGTGAGGTTCAAGAAGCACCTGATGAACAGGAAACCAAGAAACAATCAGAAAAAGTTTCAATTGAAATTGAAACATATTTGAAATTAGCTCAAATTACTCTCGTTTATAAAATTAAGAGATCCGCAAGAAATGCAGCAACATCGATCTACAGTCATACTAAATGTTTCTCCAAAATAAATGAGAAGACCATATGTAATAGAGTCGCATAGTTTCCAACATGGCTTTTGTGCTAACTGCTTTGTGGAATCGGCTTCAGTGAACTTCAACAACTTTATTAATGGAAAAAATGTGACAGGACTGTTCTTTGATATGTTCCGCGCCTTTGATAGCGTTAATCCCAGCTTTGTGATAGGCGAGCCTCGGAATTCGTAGAAGCATCCTGGAATGAATTCATTCGTTATTGACGAATGGAAAAATTATGTAAAAGTAGAAGACCAAATATTAGAAAAGTTCGAGTTGAACAAAATATGGCACAGGGGTCAGTCTTAGGACCATTAATACATATTTATAATATCATATAACGGTAGTTGCCTAAACGAGTTGGTTGAGTCCTCTGGCAAAGGGTTCGAATCCCTTGCATGCTATCTACAGACTTAAATTTGAAATAACTCCAGATGTATTGATACAAAATAATATATTACACAGTGAACCATTTGTACTTGAGTTGTAATATAGCCTCATGGAGCTAAATGACATCAAGCCTTTGTCCTACAAGCTTAAGAAATAGGGAACCATACAGAAGAGCACTTAGAATAAATCACATTTTAACTATTCCTTATATGTATTTGCACTAACATTTGAAGTAAGCATCCATTTTTGGTAAAGTACACCTTGTACATTTTACCAAAAATAATTAACACGTCTTAAAACAACTGTAAGTTAATTTTAAATCACATAAATTAATATGAAATGAAACTAACATAAATATTAATTTAAAGTGTTCCACAAAACGTTTATTTCAATCAAAATAAATTCATTAATTTCAAACTGAAAAATATCATAAATTTCTCTTGAAATAAACAGATTATTTCTAATAAATTAGAGTAGATTACGTTTTGAAGCGAGAGTAGAGCAAGTCGTAAAAATTGTTATTAAAAATATACTTTTTTCATTCCACAAAAGATCTTAGACGTGGTAAATGTTCAATAACAAACGATGTCGTACCATCAGTGACACACTTAATACAACACGACCTGTACGTCCACATTCCTCGATGCACAATGCATCATAAAATTCGGGCAGAGATTCAAAAATAAGCATCACAGATTCTTCTAATTCATTTGAAAATAAACGCGACAGCGCAAATTTAAATTCTTAATGTGACGTTTCGGTTTCAACATTTCCGACGTCCCACGGACGCCTCAAAAACCGAATTTCACGATGAAGTACAATATTCAAAAAAAGAATTTGTTTACAACACATTCGCTAAGATAATAACGAGGTTCGTTAAACGCTCCGGCGGCGGCTGCGGAAAAAACCTGTAGTCATTCCTGAAATTCCCCGCATATTTCTATCCACTCAATCATGATCTCACGATTTTGAAATTTGATCTGTTATGTTCAGATGAATAATGGGTTGGAAACTGTTGGAGCGACGAAGAAGTTTCGTCACTGCTGACTTCGAGACTCTCAAGTTTCCAGAAAGATAACAAGTGATGCAAAAATGATCTCACTGCATTATGCCGCAATCAGAAAAAAACAATTTAAAATGCAACAGCTGTATTCTTGTAAATAAATCTCAAAATCATCATCGTCAACATCTGCAATAATTATTGCAGGAGAACTCCGAGTTGCTGAGTGGAAGAGGAGTCAAATCAGGATGTACTGATTGCAACAATTGAAAACAAACACGTTAAACGATTTTGATTTATGACACAATAAAGCGGAGATTACTTCGAGATTATCACTGGAACGAATGGTTTTATTATCTATTAAATTCCAATTCACACTTTAATTATTCGAGTAGTACGATAATATCGATAACCGCCCGCCCAAAATTAATATTAAATGAATCCAAATTCTGATTTATTTCTATATTTATACGTATATGCGGTTCAATTCAAATTAATGACAATCTGTCATCATCTGTCAACTTCCTGACATTTTTTCTCGACTTTTCTAGACGACTATTACCATAGGATATATTGGAATATAATTATCCTTGTTTCGATATTATGAACATTTTCATTTACTCAAAGTACAATATGATCACAACGTTTTCTAGTAATGGTTGTCTAGAAAAGTCAAGAAAAAATGTCAACAAGTTGACAGATGTTGAAGCGAATGCATCTATAAAAATTTAAAGGATATTTTGTGACATTTCAATTTCGAAATCACTGACTAAGTTTACGTAGCACATTCAAAAATGAATGGATCAATTCCGAGGCAAATTTTCATCTTTAATTTAACAGATCACTTTCACAGCTGTTATATTAATTACGATCTTATGAACTAATCAACAACATTCCTTCTATTTTCTTTGGAAATCTCTTATCAAAAAACGTAAGGATTACATTATATAATACGAGAGGGTATTGATAAGTATTTGGCCTACCATATAAAACGCCACACTATTTCAAAACGAAATTTTATTTATTCGACATAATCTCCTTTAAGACTTCCACATTTAGTAGAACGTTCGTAAAGTAATTCAAAGCCCTTTAAAAACATCTTTGTCTTGGTCTGCAAACCACTCCTCAACGGCACATATTGTACATCGGCTGCAAGAGTTTCATAAGCATAGGTAACTCAAAACTGCAAAGTTTCAGTTACATGTAAAAACAACTCCATTGTTTCCATCAAAATTCGAAATTTGAAGCAAAATTGTTTTAATAGTCATATCTTCAATTTTTTTCAGATTAATATGACATATTTATGGTGACGGGAACAACATTAGTTCTACATTGTAATGAAGACGATTCTATTAAATTAATAAAAAAATTAATCCTATCTTATCTCAGCCATTATTCGAATTTTTGCCCGAAGCCACGTGGTTATATTTTCCTTTCTTTACTCTCGTGTGGGTAATTGTATTAAGCTATCACTTTTTAATATTGGAATGATTCGTTTCCTGTAGTTGTTTTCATAAGAGAAGAGCTCTGCGTCATAAATAAAACGCGTCTTGTGTTGCATCATCAGACTTAAGAATCATAACTCCGTCCTTTTTTTCTCATTCACCGTTAACAGAGAAATAATACTGAAATAATTTTCATATTATGCACTCGCATTGCCACACGATATCCATTCTACTATATCTATGGTTTTATCATTGTTCAACTTGTGGATTTCAAACTTTGACAAATTATTTATAAAACATCATAGTTGTAACCATAGCAACCGTATTCAATTCTGTCTATATTCCGTTTTTTTTTCTATAGTACCTGTCAAATGTTTTCGGAAATGTCTGTTTTAATTTAGTGATAAAAGCAGTGTTCCAACAGAAACCCTAGAATCTGACAAGAAATAATAAAAGAAAAAAAAACTATACTAGAAAGTTTCTAGTTTCTATAGAAACGAAATTATACTAGAAACTTTCTCGTGTATGTTTCGCAATAATACTGTGTCATCTCCCTTTCTTTCTTTTTGCTTTGCGCAGCAATGCTACTTGTCTTTCGGCCGTGAGACATTCCAGACAATTACGAAGTATATATTTAGTTGGGTCTAAGTCCTTTAAACAGCACAAACATCCATGGCTAATGGTGGGATTCGCACCCACGACGCCGAACGACACGACTTTCCAAGTCGGCTAGACTAGACCGCTGAGCCACTCGGCGACCCAATACTGTGTCATCGAATAAAAAAATGACTCAAAGTAAATGTAATTTTAGAGTTGGCAGCACTGAAATTAGAGTGCTATTCTTGTAATATGTATAGTGTGTCTGTAAATGTTTGTACGCCAATTACGTTGGCATCATTGATTTTATTTTTTTACAGTTGGTGGCAACCAGTGGCGTATTCTAAAGTTTTGGCTTGGCAATTGGTGTTTTCAAAAATTAATCCGAATAGTAAATTCAGTGACCTTGACGTTTGAAATTTCACTTGCATTAATCATGAGTCATCTGGGGTTAACCCGATTGATCGAACTAATCCGAAGTCACAGTTTTCGAAAACATCTAATGAGCGCAAGCTGACAAAGGTTATGTTTATGTAGCCTAGCTAAACGGGCATGTAACCAATGCTTTATTAAATGATTATAACACTGATAAGTAAGAAATAACTTTATTTGTATAGATAATTGTTAAAAATGTTCTCCATTATTTTGTAAAGACAAGTTCAGTCATCGTTTTATGTTTTCAAATATACAGCAAAGTTCTTCTTGCGTTTGTTTTCAATTGCACGCCTAATTGCTCGTTGAAGTTCATCCAAGTTGTGCAACCAGTTTTTGTAAACATTATTCTTCACATATCCAAAAAGGTAATAATCTGGTGGTGTCAAATCTGGATTTCTCGGTGACCACAAACCTTCCCTTATAATACGATTTCCATGAAACTGTTGCAAATAATTTAGGCTGGCATGTGCAGTATGAGCAGTAGCTCCGTCCTGTTGGAAATAACCCCTTGTTATTTCATCGTCATGCAGTTGATTAATAAATTCTATCAAAATGACAGTTTGTTTATCTCTCTACATGAATTGTTTCGTAAAAAAAATCCGTCTTGATGTTGCAACCCAAATTCCAACTTTTATTGGATGTAGGTCTGTTTCGACAAAAGTATGAGGGTTCTCCGTGGCCCATGTTCGGTAATTCTGGCTGTTTGCATAATCAAATAAATGGAGCCGTGCCTCATCAGTGAAGAAAGTTAAATCAAGTTAATCATCATTATTTAGTTGCTTGTTAAACCACTGATAGTACTATACTCGTTGATAATAATGATGAGAACAACTTCTGGACAACAGAAACTTGGTATGGATACATATGCAGGTTTTTATGCAAAGTCTTTGCGCAACTAGGTCTACTAATACCTGCAAAAAGCATATAATTAAGTACTTGCTTTATCTTCACTACTGAGGATCGCATATCTGATTGTGCCGATAACTTTCGTAATGATTTGTTCGGGCTCTGATCCATTCGTTCTTGAAGATTGTTGACAACAGGTTTTATGAATATTGCAGATTCATGACCGAAAACTTCATAATTTACATTTTCATCAGAAACGCATAAGAATGTATGCATCTTGTTCCAGCGTAAACATTTTTGATAAAGGTTGTGAATACTAAAGAAAATTGTCTAAAATAAATAAGTATTCATTGAAACGTAACTTGAAATTAATATTAAATTATTACTTACATGCGATTCACAAATTTTAATTAATGAGCGCAAAGAACTGTTCGAAATTAAAGAAACAAATATCAAGTAATCATGCCAAAGAACCCACGCCAATGTGCTCTGTTAAAATTGACACAAGCGGCATAGTTGCCACTACAAGTTGATGAAATTGTATACTAACTTGATTGGCGTACGGATATTTACAGACACACTGTATGTTACAAGTCAGCTAAACATTGACGTTAATTGTTGAGTTCAAGTTCAAAGATCACATTTTATATGCACTTTAAAATGTTTTGTATGTTGATTTTCATTTTTTAATTTTCATATGCATATACAGTGCCATTCATAAAATTCGTAACAAATGGGAAAATTTCTTATCACTGGCTTTTGCGAAAAGATTTTTCTGTGATCAGTTCGTGCATAAATCGAAACAAACCACATCTAAAGTTCTTTTTTTTTATTTATATGCCGATCGTATAGATCTGAGTTAAGAAAATATACGACGAAATGTAAGTAGGAGGTTCTTTGACTTATCGATCGATCGAACGGCATATAATAAAAAAATCACCTGTAGATTATAAAAAATTTGGCGGGAATTCAAATTCAAATTCTTTATTGATGCTAAAAATATCACAATGCATAAGTCAAATATACTTATGTATAAATATATTATGTGTGTATATATATCATAGTACTTGTTCGATTACAAATTGTCAAAAATGTATCAAAAGTAGATTATTGTATATTTGTTAAATTTGCACCTACAAATTAATTGAAGCTGTAGAAAGCATTTGCAAGTAAAAAGTTTTTTATAACAAAAATGATTTTTTTCTTTTCTAAACATTTTGTTGTTTCTGGTAGCGCATTATAGAATTTGATACTGTAATATGTGGTACTATTATGGTCTCGGTTAAGTCGAATGTTAAGTGGGCACAAGTTATGTTTATTTCGTGTATTATGATTATGGAAAGAGTTATGTGCTAGGTGTCATTGTGTATACATATATTGTAAGCAATATAAAATATATACGCATGGAATCGTTAAAATTTTCAGATTAATGAAGGCTTGCCTGCAGTCTTCTCTATATCCCATGGCAGAAATAATTCTTATAGCTCAACGTTGAAGTGCAAAAATTCTGTCCGAATGGCTGGAGTGACCCCATAACAGTATTCCATATGACAGCAAAGGATGTAGAAGGCCAAAGTACGATATCCGGAAGGATTCTTGGGCTCCGGAATTTGATAGTACTCTCAAAAAATATATTCTGCCATTTAGTTTGTTCGCTAACTCTTCTGTATGTTTATCCCATCTTAGCTTCGAGTCGACGTGGACGCCCAGAAATTTTGCAGTTTCTGCTGGAGCGATGCACGTATGTTTAAGGGAAAAAACAATACCGACAGTCTTTTCCCAGTTTAAACTTAATTTATTACTGTCGAACCAGAGGGAAGCCCTTGCCTGCTTCATTTTTTTGTTTTTCAATACATCTTGAAGTTCTTCATCGCTGTTAATTAGTGTTGTGTCATCTGCATACATTATAATTTCTTCATTGTCCATGTATTCGATTAAATCGTTTACATAAATAATAAATAGGAGTGAACCAAGAATTGATCCTTGGGGTACACTACAATTTGTTAGTTGTTCAGATGATAATTTTCCCTCATAGTGTACGATTGGATAAATATGATGATATTAATTTACAACTTGATGGAAGAAAGTTATACCAATAGAGCTTTCGTATTAAGGTTTCATGTGAAAGACTGTCAAATGCTTTACTTAAATCCATAAATGAGGCGGTGATAAGTTTTTCTTTTCAAAAGTATTAGTTATTTGGTTTACAAAATCCAGCAGCGCATCAATAGTTGATCGGAATTTCCTGAATCCGAACTGTTTATGTGAAAGAACATTCTGATCTTCTAAATATTCCAGTATTTGTTTTGCTAATAGTTTTTCAAAAATTTTGGAGAAAATTGGCAATAAGGATATTGGTCGGTAGTGTTGGTAACATCTTTCTCATCTCCTTTTTTGTGCACTGGGATTATAATCGCTTTTTTAGTTCCTTAGGAAACACATTATCTCTTATACAAGCATTTAGGATTCTAGTAAGAGGTGCAATCAAAGTATTTTTCATTTCGCAGATTATATCTACGTTATATCCGTAGATATCTCTAGCTCGACTCTTCTTTAATGGCTTCCCTAACTTCATTAAATGATACTTCAGTAAAGTGAAACAATTTTGTAGATGGATTATTTTTTATTGTCATTAAAGAAATTGAGTCAGTTGAAGTTTGTCTTAAGTTTTTTGCAATATTGTTTCCCACGTTAACGAAAAAATCATTGAAATGATCTGGAGTAATGTGATCTGAAGTTGACTGCTTCGGTTTGTTTCTTCTGTCGTTAATAATTTTCCATAAAGCTTGCGTTTTGTTGGGTGAGTTGTAAATAAAACGTTCGTTTGCTTTCAGTTTAGCATTTTTTATGGCTTCTCGATATTTTTTTCGCTCTTTATCATGAAGTGGTTTAAGTTCTGCATTATGTGTTTGATACATAGCTGCCCTCAAGAACTGCAGGTTTTCCCCCATTTTCCTCAAATCTTTTGTTAACCAATTGGATTTGTTTATTGTACGATGGTTTTCTTTTGCTTGTTTCTTTGGAAAGCAAGCAGTAAACATTTTACGTATTTCCGAGAAAAATATTTTCGATGCTTCAGCTGCATCAACTTGATTGAGTATGTGGGACTAATTATAGTTTTCCAGCATATTATGTAAGCTAAATTTACCTATATTATATATTATTGGTATATATTCTCTGTTATTGTTCTCATAATTACATTTACCTTTGATGGAGATATAATCTATGCCTTCATGATCTGACAGACCTGTACTTACAGGACACTTTTTTATCTTGAAGTAATAGTGTTCATGAGAGTTTGTAAAAATGTTATCTAGACAATTGTTACTGCGTGTTGGAAAGTTTACGGTTTTAATTAATCCATAACTTTGAAGAAGATCACATATCTCAGAACTCTGTTTGTCTTTTAAGTTAAAACGAACATTAAAATCATCACTTAGGATTATTGCGTTATTTGCATTATTTGGGAAACTCGCAAACTCACCAAACCAAAAAATCGTTGTACACTGTTAGAAAAGTATTCAACTTTATCTTGCAGAAATGATGTAGTGGGACAAAATTACTGTATACAATGACCTACAGTGTCCAAATACAATTTTTTATAAAAAAAAAATATGACCGAAAACTACTTTTTAGATTCTTTTCGTATGTGGTTTCAGAATTAAGAAATTGTTAAAAATGTGTAAAAAAACAGATAATATAAATGTAGTCTTATTCTTTGAAATGTTTTTATTTAAAAAATCATAACCAACAACAAAGTGTTACCTTGAATACGACGTTTTTTTTTTTTTTTTCAAAGAAAATAGAAATTTCGTTTTAATAAACACTTTTTTGTTACATTACGATTTTAATAAATACCTAAATATAATTGTTTCCACCTGTTTTTTACTTAATAAGAAAATGCTTTTCTTGTACAAAAATATTCTTTACGGCATTTTAAATGCATACTTTTGGTCGTTTAAAAATATTTTAAATTTTCGTAAATGTTACAGACATTATGAATGACACTGTATAAGTACGTTGCTATACAAATTGGAATCCGATTTATGTGACGCAGAGTACCGCAATAGCCAATAGGAAAGGCAGAGTAGGATATACATAGTATAAAACAGGGATTTCCAACGGGGTCGTCGTTGACTTGTTGGGGGTCGATGAAAACCTGAAAGGGTCGATGAACTTACAGGAGTCTGCGGGATCGATGAAACTTTACGGACCTTTTTACTCCTCCAAGAGTCCTATTTGCTTCCATATAAGAAAATAGACATGAAAAAGTGTCAATAATTTTGCGTTGATTGAAGATATAAAAAGTTGAAAATTTTACTCGTGTGTAGGTTCTCCTTTCAACTAAACAAAATCTAAATTTAACCGTTTTGGAGTTTCAGTAATAAGTTTAAAAGGGGGTAGATGAACACTTTTTTATTATAAGAGGTCATTGCTTAATGAAAGTTAGGAAACCCCGATATAAAACATGTCAGTCACAAAGACATTTTTACGCTGGCACCTTGATTTTTAATGTTTTTATCAGCTCTTAATTTTACTGTAAAATAACCTCAATGAGTACAATGACTTATTTTTCAGTTAAGCTAAAACTTGCCGTCCAAACTTGCCGAAAAAAAATTTTAAAAAAATCTCCCAGTATTTTCTTCTTTGTTTCTTCCGTTATGCACATCACTATGTTACACAAATCGATTTCCGTTCTGTATGTACTATCAATTTGAATAGACTACTTCCTGCTATAAATATGAGTTAAATTGCCAAAAAGTTATCTAGGTAGTTAAAGTTAAGAATTGAGTTAAATTTTTGATATTTTTATTACTGAAGACGATAAGTTCAGCGAGATGAGCTTTATGAAAAAAATGTTAAACAAAGCCAGTTTTACATTATCATTAAAAATTACACTATAGAAAACGTTCTACAATAGTATAATAGAGAAAATGATGATACCAAAAAGAGCTCGGAAATAGGACGTGTAATCATGACTTTTTTTAGTAACATTAAAAGGGTATGGTTACTATAAACCAAATAACAAAACAAAAACAACAACACTAATTTACTATTTCACATTAAACAAAAAATCATAAAAATAAATTAAATGCAACGAAAAGCACAATAATTGCTTTTTAAAATTAAAAATTTCACACTTATTACAACGGTAACAAATGCATTTTCACAAGCTATAAAGCGAGGGGATTTTATGTTTCCAATTGGACGAACAATTTCTTTAACAGGCGTGAAGAATGACGGTTTCAAATTTGAAATGCTAAAAATTCTTCGCGGAGATGATGAATTTTCGTCCGTCGAAACGCAGTGTTGTTTACCTTTATGTGCATATTTTGTTTAACTCGTGTCATTAGCGTGTGTCGTTAAATTAATTTATTGACAATGCATGTCGTACATTCGCATAGAAAAACAGCATTCGTATGCGCACTGGCGTCGCCTTACTCTTATTTTGTATTTATTTCGGTGGTTGAAAGTCTACCGTTGGAGAGATTTATTTCTAAATTATTGGTCGTAAGACGTTCCGAAGTATTTATTTCACAGACTCGTCGATAAAGTAAATTTGCCATAGCGTCATAATAACTACCAAAGTAGTACGACTGCATACCAGAAGACGGAATTCTGATTTCACACCAACACATCTGGCCAAAGCATTCCAGCAACCGTCGATTATCGCCCTTAAGTTGCTCATCCGTTGAGGCAACAAAGCAGAGCGCTTGTTTTTTCAAGCATTCCTCCAGCAAATGCATTTTGATTCTCGTTTATTCCACTTACACATAAACAATTATATTAATTACTCCGTGCAAATAAGTCTGGAATTTCGAGGTTTTTTTATTTTTATTAATCAGCGCAAATTCTTGCATTAATCATTGGCTGTTTTACTCACTTATATTACCTTTTAGTATCACATTAAAGCATAACTATAACGATTGTTACAGACAAGCAAGCCGACGAAACTGTAATGAATAGGGAACTTTTGTTATGATACTGACAATTTGTTTTTCGGTTTAAAACATGACTTGCCTTCTTGCTATTTATTAATCTGCAAGTGGTTCACTTTGAGACGCTATAAAACTTGTATAATTTTAGAGCATGAAGTTGTAACTACGTAAATGTACGTACACATGTCAGAAATCTTTGATAATCTTAACAATTTCTTTTTTGTGGAAAACATTAATTAATTCAACTTCACATTCATTTTTCATGATAATAATAAAAAATTCATACAAGGTAGGATTAAACCTTATTTCTTTAATTATTTGAAAATTTGGGCAAAACTTCAAAATATCCTTTACAGAGTGCTTTGAAGTAAGTAGCGCAATATTTTTATTTTTATTAAATTTTGCTAGTTTGAAGTATTCTCGTTTACAATAATTGTGTTAATAAAATGTGAAGTGTGATAAGTCTTTCATTGCCGTACACAAACTCGTTCAAAAGCATGTAACCAACGTTATCGTTTATAATTTTCTTCTTTTTTTTTCTTTCTGTGTGATAAAATTTAGCAAATTATTCAAAACGCATTGCGGGTATGTGCACTTTACCATATAACCTTCCTACATATATTTAACAATAGAAATAAAAACTCGGAATCAAAGTATTTGTGCCAATTTTCTATAAGAATTCTACAATTTATTTCTATCTATATTTATGTTTGACTTTCAGCTTCAAGTTTGCGTTTATACATTCCACCTACTTTTCTACCTTAAATCCGTACATACCTACTTATTTTTCGAGATCTTAATCAGTATAAACTTTTAATTCATAACTGGACTACAAGAGTACAAGAAACAAATTTAAAAAAAATGCTTGTACATATTTTAATACGATACAATTTTCGTGTAGGTACTAAATATAATAAAATTTCCGAAACCAATAATTCAGTTTAAAGAAGAGAAACAGATGATTAATTACTACAGCAAGTTATTCAAGTAGTGGTCAAATATCTTTATACAGGGTGTAATCGATTAAATTTCACTTATTAATACTGTAAGTTCTACAACACACAAGAATATCAATGGTCTAGCTGAAAAATTAATAAACTGACTTATCGCATGAATGAGTGTATCGTCTTTTATTTGAAAACCCTTGCTGTTCGTGTTGCGGAATTTAAAAAAAGCATACATTCAAAATATCTCACTGTGAACTTGGCTTTGTTTGAAATTATTTTCTTTTTATAAATTATAAGTCAAAATAATTGTCAAAGTGACACAGCGACACTAGCGTGCCGCATTTAAATGTTGCAATTACATTATTTGAGGAGGGGAGGTCTTCTTGGCTCCTAAAAAAGAAAGTAGAAAACGCATTGTGTCATTTTATGTGATTTGTCCATTTATGTCAATCAGACACTACTCTAGTATTGCAAAATATGTATAGCCTGAAGACTTGTATGCTTTTTTTTAATTCCGCAACTGTACGTCTGCGGTTTTTATAAACACATCGAACTGTACTTTTTGAAAGGAGCTTCTCTTTCAATATTTATCATATTTACAACTCGTTACCTGATTGTATCAAAAAACTCAGTTTATCAGTCTTCAGATTAAAATTTAAAAAAATGCTATGGGAAAAGAGCTAGCCAGGGTTCGTACTGTTGTGTGAGACATGTGCATTTTTTTTTTTCTTTTTACTATAAATATATAAATCGTTATTCGCGAAAGCCGCATTGTTTGTTTGTCGTGTATTTATGATGCGTATTTCAGGGTGGTACGGTAGAGCAGGATAACCTGAGATGCCACCTTGTGATTTCCATTTATGTTGTGTTTACATTAATTGTATTTCTGTGTCATGTATGAAAATGGAAATAAACCATTTATTATTATTATTATTATTAAAACAATAAAGCTCCAGCAAAATTCCCGGTTACTCGGTCAATGTCGCCCACACAATTCGATAACGTAAAAAAATCCACTCGCTAATGCCTGCCCCAACACCAACCATTTCAGGATGTAAAGAACTTTCAACTAATATATGAGGGTTTTCTGTACTCCACGTTCTAAAATATCCTGTCTTACAGAACCAAGCCTCATCAGTGAAAAAATCTTTCTTTAGTGTGTCATCATTGTCATTCAGGGTTTTGATAAACCTGGATCACCGGGCAACAATTCTTGCACCAATGTCATGCAGTAAAGAATAGAGCTTTACATCTTTACGTAACAATTTGCGGCAGTTCCCACAGAAAGCTCAATTTGTTGCGATAATTGGCGGACAGAGGTGTGAGGAGCATTGTCCATTATACCACCGATGAAGGTTGTCTTCGAATGTTTTGTGATCAATAATAACATCGGAAAATTCTGTCTAAGCTCTTGCAAGCAGTTTGATACTGAATACTCCCATGCCCAATCGACTTTTGAACTATTACGAAAATAACTTTCAATCACAAATATCCTCTGCTCTAAAGTAAACACCATTTTGTAATGTAAAATAAGAACGTAAATGAGTTCTGAAAAGAACTTATTTTTGTATAACATCAACAAACACGAAAACACTAGACTCGACAGTTGACAGGACGAGTTGACGGGCACTTTTCCCGTTGTAGCTTAAGCTTACCGCGAACAGAACAGTCACTAGTGTCATTCGTCCTGTCAACTGTCGAGTCTAGTGTTTTCGTGTTTGTTGATGAAGTATATAATAATAATACAGTTATAATAAGTTAATAACTTATTATAGCTAAAATAACATATTATAGCTTTACAGTGGATTTTAGAATTTTAAAATGTCTACCGGTGGAGTAACCGGTTAATTCTGAAAAGTGCCCAACATGTCTTTACGAAAATAAATAGCTTTTGTTACGTTCAAATCTCGCGCCACAACATCGTGGCGATACGGCATCATTCAACTGCGCTTTAGCACAGTTGGCCACACTATTACCCCCTCATTTACATCGCTATAGGGGAAACCTGCGTGAGGTGAACGCTTAATATTCATAGGCTGCGAAGGCACCATGTGACTCCCAAGTCGCCTGTCATTGGTTATCGTCGGTAATTTTCGCGCGTTTTAGCGATCTTCCCAGTGTTGCCAACCGTACAATAATTATCGAATTGTATGATAATTTTAAGGACGCGTACGATAGCTTTTTTGTACAATATTTTTACAATAATTTTGATGATTTTTTTCAGCAAATTATATAATAGTTTTAGGCCTGGTTTTACAATCACAGGTTAACTTTAACTTTCAGTTTATTCCCATAGAAACAATTGTTTTCAAAATTGTAATTATGGAAGTAAACTGGTAGTTAAAGTTAACTTGTGACTGTAAAACCGGGCCTTAATGATAAACGGAATAGTATTTTTATTCTATATTTTCAATAATTCATAATTTCATCAGTATTATCAGCTTTTTTTTTAACTACGTTTGTGTTGTGATGTTATATTTGTTTTTAGTATATTACCTATACGTCATTTTTTACAATAAGCCGATCTGATCAATCTGAGTTAAGAACACAACATGACCCCCAACTGCAAGTGGCAAATTTATTTCACGACAGTTAAAAGGAGATAGCTATACATATAAAAGTTCTTAAAATTACGATCGATCGATTGGCATTTATTAAAAAAGTGATGAACAAACTTCATTTTTTTATTATATGCCGATCGTATAGATCTGTCAAGAAATTGAAATGACATCACATGACAAAAGCCGTAAGGCTGTTTCACGAAAGTTAGAAGGAGATAGTCACATAAAAGTTCTTTGACTTATAGACCGATCGATCGGCATAATGGCATATAATAAAAAAAATGAACTGCACATATAGTGATTCTTTTTCAGTAAAGAATTAAATATTGGTATTCTTCATCCAAAAATAACAAAAAATGAAACTATGTAAATGTACAATAATTTGGAAAGTGAAAGTTGATAATGTACAATAATTTTGGTATACCCGTACGATAGTTTGGTTAGGCAAGGTCGGCAACACTGGATCTTCCCCATCTGCGATCTCGTCGCTTTCTTTCTTGTTCGAATCTTGGTGCCAGTGAGACGTGTTTTACGTGTGCTGTAAACCTATCGGAGTTCATTTGTAGAAGTAGCTCAATTGCGGCTTTGCTAGAAGATCTCGTGACACCAACGAACACATTTGGAGCCTCTTTTAAGCCCCATACTAAGCCGGGGACATCTAGAAAATGCCAGGCTTTTTCTATTTGGGCGCAGTTCTCTGGCGCAGGCTATTAGACCAGACTTTTTGGTCTAGTTCTCCGGGGGTGCTCCTGCCCCGTAGTCGTACCGAGACCCGATCGAGAAAACCTGATCACTTGATCAGCTATCTTGACGATCTGAGCGGATCCAGTTTAGACCAGATTGTCGACGCTTCCTGCGGTCGATAGAGGGCGTTGTAACTACCCACCGGCCATCTGCGCTTCGGTTGGTATCGCTGATTCTGACGTATGAGTGGGCGCACTGGTATAAGGTTAGGTTTTCAATTTAATCTGACGTTTTGCGGACTGATTGGTTTATAATTTTACTCTTGGCTCGTAAGTAGTAAACCGCGAGTACGAATTTCGAACTACGTGTTGCGCTGTGCTTACCGTAGTCAATTTAAGCCTAAAGTAAGCAGGCAATTGTAATTGTTTATTAAGAGTGTATAGTGTTTATTAAAGTGTGTAATAAATTGTGTTAACTTTAGCTACGATTTTAATTTCTACATTCACGCACACCAGTGAGTAAAGTCTCGCCTCTGATTTATTACTGATTCAATTTTCTGCACGATCAGTGCCGGATTAAGGAATTTGCCGCCCTACGCTAAGATTGCCGCCCCGAAATGAAAATACTGATTTACCTTGTCAAAATTGTCTCCACCGTGAATTTTTGGATGCAAATTCATTAAGTATAGATCCAAAATCAATATTCACTGTTAACTCACTTTCTATCGCTAAAATTGCTAGTGAATCTTCTCTCATGGTAGACCGTAAATATGATTTTATTAAATGAATGTTTGATTTTGCCACCTCCGGAAATTTGCCGCTATACGCACGTGCGTATTTTGCGGTACTGTGCACGATTTGGTCGATTGGAGACGTCGACTGATCGAATTACGTTTAGCTGAAGAATAATTGTCTTCTGGCGCCCTTAATAAGTTTACCACCTTTGATTAACCCGCCCCTTTCTTCACTGTTGCTAGCTGGGGTCCAGTTGATACGTCAGCATCGACAGAAGCTTGTCAACCGAACTGTGGTAAGTATAAGAGGCAAGTAAATTAAATTTAAAATTTGGTGACACTTTGCTTCTTTTCTTGTGTATTAATAGTGGTTGTAGTAAGTGAAACTTATTCGATTACACACTGTATAGCAGTAGCTGTACATTTTTGCAAAAAAAAAATTAAGAAAAGTTTTCATCGGGACATCCTGCGATCGCTTTTTGACTTAACATTGCAACCGACTTGCAACAAAATTTGCAAAAGAAATAAGTAATGTAACAATGATATAAATGAAACTGTCTTAGACTAGAGTCCAAATAAAGAATAAACATATAATATACATAATTCAATCTTTCCAAAAATTTTATTAATATGTTGTAAGCAAGCCAAAATTGAAAAATTTCTTCCTGTACTGATTAAGTATTAAGTAGGGTGCAAAGTCGGGAAACTTCTACTTAAGTTTTTGAAGATGATAAAAAATTAGTTTATAAGTGTAAAGGTATGGGAGGATCATATATAGAAAAAGCCACAAGAGTGATGAAAAAATATATAACAATACACAATTGTTATTGAATAAACCTTGTATATTAAAATGCCGTTTAAGCTATTCTTACTTGCGAATAGGAAATTATCTGAAGAGTTGTGGTTTCGGCAACACAAATATTTTATTTTTTAATTATTAAGGCTCAGTTTTACAATCGTAGAATAAGGACGGAATAACTGTTCGCCGAATATCCTTTAATGTTTCTCCATATCTACGTCACACCTACGTAACGTTATTCTAAGAATAATGCTTATCCGACGATTGTAAAATCGGACCTAAATGTTCTTTGTTTTTTACTTATTCCTTCTCATCAACAAAAACTTCTTTTTAATTTCTGTTCACCTTTTCAATAAATTTTTACTCTTTTACCTACATTTTCATTAGTTTATCCTTTACATCAATTACGTACCTCTTTTTTACGTTTATTTAGAACTTTTAGTTTAAAATGGGCTACATTCTTTTTTGTTTTTAATAATCGCTTACTGACTAATTAAATGATATTTTTAACGAAAAGTTTTAATCGTGACATCCTTCGATCACTTTCTGACCTAATGTTGCATTATATTGACAAATTGCAGCCAGTTTGCAACTTAATAAGTCATTCCATACAACGCAGCCATGCGTGCTGTCAAAGCATAATGACAGTTTTTAAAGAATTTTGTTGCAAGTCGATTTCGATTGCAGAGGATTCTTCAAGCAGCCTCTGTACAACGCTGTTTCAGGCCTAAGTCAGCGTTGTACAGAGGCTGCTTGAGAAATCCTCTGCAATCAAAACCGACTTGCAACAAAATTCTTTAAAAACTTTCATTAGAAAGTGCAGAAACGTGCAATAAGGATAATGACAAGAAGTAGCTATAATGATCATTGTAAACCAATCTTTAAGAACATGCAGATTTTGTCTTTAGCTAGTTTATACATTTATATTTGCTGTATTTTTACTAAACTAAACCTTAATGATTTTATTAAAAATTCTGCAGTCCATGCAAGTCGGTTTTGATTGGAGTTGATTCCGCGAACATCCTCTATACAGTTGTTTCGGCCTTATTTGGGGCCTCATCAGCAGAAGCTCGTCAGCCAAAACAGCTGTACAGAGGATGCTCGAAGAATACACTGCAATCAAAATCGACTTGCAACAAAATTTTTGATATTTCATTTTTCTTTTTACAGCTTGAAACTTATTTCATTTCATAATTTACCTTGAGCAATTATAACAGTTAAATAATTATGGTAGTATACAACATACATATTTGATATTGCGAATTCTTTAGAGTTCTTAATTTGCTCTTGAGCTGTTAAAATATGCAATCAAAAATATTTCTATAATAATTAAAGCGAAACGTTAAGTGGTAGTGCGCATTTTCAGTGTCCGTTTTAAAGAATGTGTGATACAAAAATATTTCGTTGATTAAACTGAAACATCATTTTTAATTGCAATATTAAAACATAACATAACAAGAAAAGCATCACCATTTCAAAAAATATCTTTGCGTTACACAGACGATAAACTGAGAGTAATGCCTCGACATTAATTAATAAGGAATTAGGTATTTAAGTGTTTACTTACTTAATTTCTCCTAATTTCATTAACCCGGATTATGTCGTGCAATTACAGTAATTAATTTTAAAAGATCTTCGTATGAATTCTTTTTAAAATGTTTGAGATAATTTAAAGTCTAAACCCAAGATGGTTTATTACAAAACATCGTTTACCCCCTCACCAAAAAAGAAATGTTTACGATTCATTACTATTATTTTTAAGAGAAGCAATATTTAGAGTGACAAATTTAATGTACTTGTTAATTTCAAAGGTCTATGAGCGTTCAATTTAATTGTACTGCATTCTGTATGAATTCCAAATCGTTTCACGTAATATTTATCAAAAGCTTGAAGACGAAACTTCAACTTTTAAAACTTTTTTATCTAATACCTTTAACTTGTATATTTTTTGTTATTTGGAGTATATCATTATGTGGATTGCCTTTTTTGTCAGTATTTTATTCTAAGGATTACATTAAGACGTAAATCTTACACGAAAACCTTAACGCTTAAGAATCTTATTTTTTTTACCGTGAAAGGAAGAAATGAGGATTGTATTTACGTCGATGGACTTATTTGAACAAAATACTATTCAAATGCATGCAACACCGACGGCCACATGTTTCATTCATGGACGTCGAAGCCCTCATTAGGCATCGCATTTACGAAGGATATAATTAAATTAGATTATGGATTATTAGAAAATAATAGTCTAATTATACATACTTCATGCTATCAAAGCCGTAATGACGCGATTAATCTTAGTAAAAAATAAATAAAAAATTAGAGTACCTGTGGAGACCATGGCCTGGTGTTGGTTTTCTTGTATCATTGTGGCAGCCCGGGAGAGTACTTCCAACGGAGACTCGCCGCCCTCCATCGCTATCTAAACAAGAATGTGGGGTTATCACAAACACAGCTTCTGTATTTGATAATGGCACGACCTCGAAATTTACAAGCGCTTATAATGCGCGACAACGTGCACGGCACATGTAAATTTATGGTCGAAGAATCCCAGTCATTTCAGGCATTTCAGTTCAAACACAATCGCAAGCGATTAATTCAATTAGCCGGTCGTAAAACGTCCGCGTAGGGCAAACACGCGTAAGTTCGATTAAGACGAGGTCAATTAGTTACTCGAAATTAATATTACATGCCCCTACATTTTATTTATTACAATCATGCCCGACATATTTAATTCATTGGTGACTTTTGCATGTCATCCTCTTACAAACAAATACCTCCGTGACGTGAAACTAGAATATGTACTACAAATCAAATTGGTTTCAGATCATTTCATACTTAAAGACTCGATACTCTCTGCAAACACAAAGTGTTTCTTTGGGTTTCCCCGAAATGACATTAATACCCAGGAATGAATAGAAACTGTATTTCTGAGGAGGAAGGGGAGGAGTACTGTCTTAAAATGAAGTCGAGGAATATTTTTAAGTTTAACAGTTTCACAGATAAAAGAATCTGGACATTAATTTTTTCGATTTTGACATTTTCATGGGCCAGTGAATGGTGTTGTGTATTACTAGCGGGTGGGGATCTTAATTTAATATTAAATGATTAACACATGTCGCATGAGATAAAACAAATCCGACTCTGAAATGTCCTATCAAACGCCGCAGTCTGGTTATTATATTATACGATTATTAAACTTTTTTGACAAAATGTTTTATCAGACGAGTAATATTTATTGGAATTAAGTACAAGAATGGTATTTTCTAAAAATTAAGATTAGCCACAACAAGATTTACTAAAATAAATCAAGAGTTCACTATAATTATTTCAGGCCCCCCTCAAGGATGTACAGCATTATGCAATCCACCCGGCAGTTGGCGTTGGCATTCGCCGCAAACACTAGATTAATAAAAAGCGGACAATGCAAAGTAAATAAAATATTTGGATGTTTGCCCTACACAACACTAATGGATTTTTCGATGTAGAGCGTCCGCCGTTTATTTTCACATGGGACAAACAGGACGGGAGTTATAAAGATAATTAGTTTAAAACACAAAGAATTTTCTAACACAGTCATTCATTTTTATTTTCGTTATTTAATTTAACTTATAATCTGTTTAAATGTATATTATTCAATAAATAAATCAATTTTTACGTAAGCTTTCTCTGTAAAATAATATACAATAAATGTATGTATATTTCAATCACAGAAATATATCGAATCAAAATCAGAAATTATTGAAGATTTCCAATCTTTGCAATTGGCAGAATACTTTAAAATTTTATTTAATCTGCCCTAGACCAATAAATATTATTAAAAAATAAATTCCACGTTACATATTTATCTCTACAGCGACGATTTATTTGCGCCAATAATGACATAAGGAATGTGTTGCTATTGACATTGACTTCATGATAACGTGATTTTATTTCGCCCAAGTAATATTTTCAACTTGTTTACTCGAGGTTGTTGCTTTAGCTCGAAATATCATCAATACTTCAATCAACATTTAAAAAAATATCATACACTAGTTGTTTTATAAGCTGGCAATTAATCCATTATTTAATTGTAGTACTTTTCTTAACCGAAGCTTACTTCTCATTGATGATTGTATATCATAGAGCATAAAGCAAACACCAGTTTGGTTTACTCACAGGAGCCTCGGACCTCCCTTTCATTATCAACATACATAAATTAACACAAGATCAATTATTTCAGTGTACAACTTTAGATAAAGAACGCAACTCTTATTTCTTTTCGTAAATTATTAATTTTTTCCAAGATACCAAAATGCTGAACTCTCATGATATTGACGAAAATGAGGGAAACGAAAGGTATTGAATCAGAGAGCTTTGACACTTTAAAAGTACCCCGTACGTCAGAGATGCACAAATAATGAGAAAAGAAGCAACAAAGATTTTTAAAGGCAATTCGGTAATTCCCCGAAAAAACTTACAGCACATCAAAAATGCCACCTTTTTGCCTATTTTACATAAACCATGACATTGTCAAAGCGAAAAGCTAACCCAATTGAAGAAAAAATTAAAACAATAACGGAAATAGAAAATAAGCGATTCAATGCAGGTGTCGACAGTTTCAACTATTTGGAAGAGAAGATATAAGAAAAAATCTTAATTTAAAGTTTTCTAAAGTGAAGAGGTGCAGGAATCCAATAAAAGTATCGGAGGTTGGAGCTGCTCTTTTAAAATGGTTCTCCTTACATAGAAGCCAAATTCACCTTATCAACTTCCAATTTACAAACAAAACCAGAGGAATTTGCCAAATTAAGAGCAAAACCACAGATTAAAAAAAAAAAACAGTATTAATACTATTAATGCGAGAAGGATAGATGAACAAGTTGCCAGGGTTTCCAAGGAAATTGCTGAATCTTGGATTAAAACTTTATAGCTAGCAGTAATGGCCATCATTTTACCATATAATTTATGAGAGAGCGAAATACCATCGGTGGCCTACATCCAATTAAATCTCTGGTCAAGAATGCTGTATATCTTAACTTGTAATTAGAATTTATTATTTTTAATGTTGAAATAATGCCATTCATAAAACAATATTGCTATAAAATCAAAAGTGTGCCAATTAACCACAACAGATTATATTTATTTATGAAAAACGAAGTGTATCAAAGACATATTTCCTAAAGAGAAATTTCTGTTTTTTGTAAAAAAGAAACAATGTTAATGCGATTAGTAATGATCCTCTCAATAAAAACAAAGGTAAAACAATCTATATTACGAATTCTGTGAATGGTACCGTATGTGTATTTTGTTACTGCTTGTCAATAGAATTAGATGTTATTGAGTAGATAGATAATGGAAAGAGCAGTATATTTATAAATAAAAATAAATAAATTATAGACATGTCCACTGTACCTGTAATTGTGTAAAATATTATATTACATATACAGGGTGGGTTTCTAAGAGCCCTTTCTTCCATAGTTCATTTATAGAATGAGATAGAATTTTTTTCTTTCACGAGGACATTCTACCTATTGAGCACTATAACCTAAAACTATTTTGATATATACAGAGTGTTATATAAAATAATGGCAGCATGCAGCAGGATCTTTTTAATGGAATACCCTGTGTATTTTCTTACAGAAAGACATAACACTTGATCCTCTAAACAGTAGCACATAAAATATTTATATTTATTTAATGAACTAAGAGTAAATTAATATTTTGTTGAAAATATAATAAATTCTTTCAGTTTTATTTGTTTTTTCAAATGCTCAGGCTTGTGCAATTATCAGATTTTCAAACTGGTGTTATTCAATTTTTCTTCATGTTTAATTTTCAGAGACATGAGAGAGTGCAAGCGTTTCTTCTTTGAACAGATGGAATGTTGCTTATTTTCTTTAAATTTCACACTTAGATGACTTAAAGCTGTAGACCAATAATTCTACAAACTGATATCTTCTGTTTTTGTTGTTAAATCAAAGATTATTTCGTAGTGTTGATTTAAATATAATCCAGAAATGGTAAGAATATAAAAATAATGATCGACAACTTGATTGTCTTTTATATACTGATTCTGCTGCCAACTGGATTCTCTTATCAGCAACATCTTCCTTTTACATACAACAATTAAAATAATTTTAGTAACCGAACTCGTCATAGCACAACATTTTTTTGTAAACTAACTTCTGTAACACTTCTCATTTTAATCATTTAGTTCTTTGGATTCCCTTTCTTTTTGAGTCACTATCTTGCTCTTTAAATGATTTGCCCTTCACTTCCAATTCTTGCAAATTTTTTTTTTCATTGGGACTTTCCATTAATAAATGTTTTGATGACATGGCATACCCCAACAGAATTTTTTTGAAACGCAGATGCACATAAAGATTAAATATGATGCTAGCCACATCTGTTGGGTTGGGTGCAGTCCTGATGCAAGAAGGCAAACCTGCATTTTATGCTGCAAGGGCATTTCATAAAACAGGAAAATATGCACAGATCCAATAAGGAATTTCTTATAGTTTTATTTGCATGTGCATAATACATACTGAAACTGACCATTAGCACCTTGAAACCCATTTTAAGAAACCTATTTTATAAGCACTGTACATTCTATAATGTGTAAATTGCCTAAAAATGATAGAAGCATGCGTCTATCAAAAGCACTATGACGCTATGGATGAAGAAGAAGACGAGTACAATTTCCTCCTTCAACAAGAAAATAAAATTTAGGAGTCAGTAGTATATCTAGAAGACGTTAACCTAATAGTCACCAGAAAAAAAACAATATATAATAAATGATAAAGATGTCAAGATCTATCATTAGAAATGACTTGCCCTATGCAAAAAAGGATGGCCGATAAATGTATTTCACTTGGAATTTTCATATTCATGATACACGACAAAAATTACTTAATAACAGTTGATTGCTACTTAAAAACAGAAGATAAAATGGAAGACTAACGAATACATTTATTCCCAGGTTATACTTATAGAAATATAAAATAGAAACTTGAGGCTAGGGAAAAAAGGAAAACCAATAATATGATAAAGGCCAAACAAAAATTTCTAAGCTAGAAGCAAAGATATGGTATGAATGAAAATAATAAAGAGGAAAAGAAGAGCTATCTCCAAGATCATACTTTGTTGAAATAGAAGGGTCCACTCGTAAACAAAATAAAATAGATGACAACACCATCAAAACGTATGTCCAAACTTTACTTTGTGTACAACCAACTGAACTGTACGACGGTCATGTGGTAACACAAATAAACAACCCATAACACATACGAATAAACGTTTAATTTAACAAATTTACAAATCATTTTACAGTAGATGTTGGAAATGACCTCCACCCACTTGGGCTCTTCTTCTCTACTTCCTCAATAACTTGCTGCAAGAAATCTGGTGAATTATTCAATTTCTCACATTTGGCAGAAATCAACTGTGTGAGTTTGTCAATTGTGGCACCGCTGTTTAAAAAATTGAACTTTTAAGATAAGAGCACAAGAAAACCTTGGGGGGCAAATAACGGGAGTATTTCTGCTAATTAAGCGATTCTTGATGCACTCACTAATTTGTTTAAGGTTTTCCATGCCTTTTCTTCGTCTTCCTCCCACTTCCAGTCTTCACCTACACGTGTAAAGCCCCCTCCGAATGTGTCCCATGTTCTATGTTCCATGGAGATACCACCAAGTGAGTTTGCTGGTCAATCTAATTCTTCCATTCCCGAATCATTTATACATACATCGACCAGATGTTTGATCTATAAAAATGAATTGTTCTTCTAATGTCACTACGTGTGAAAGAGTAATGGGTCGCAAAAGTTTGTCCAAATTTTCTTAAACAGTAAAGGATCCATTTTGAAAATCAGATAAAGATCTGAAATGAATCTTGTGGAATGTTTTCGCTTCCTTGGAAGCAAGTTCCTCAATTATACTTGGTGAAGTTTTGCGCCCAATGCATCCAATGCATAGTCGATTACATTAAATACATTACATTAAGGGCCGTTTTCATAATAGAACTTTAAATTTAAAGCGACTTTAACCTATAAAAACACATTAGTTTTCCTATGCTTAAAGTGACTTTAAATTAATGTCTCCTTTAACACTATTATGAAAACGGCCTAACCCCCAGTTTCATAATGGAATTTAAAAGAGACTTTAAAATTAGTCACATTAACGGCCGGTATTACCAACGTTTTAAGGAGACCTTAAATTTAATTAAATTTAATTTAATTTAAATTTAATTAAATTTAAGGTCTCCTTAAAACGTTGGTAATACCGGCCGTCAGATGTGTAAACAAATATGTTTTCATATTTGTTTTGACATCTGAAGGTGACTATAAATTTAAAGTCTCCTTTAAATTCGATTATGAATCTGGGCCTAATTAATAACTTTTTAATATTATTTTAGAGTAAAAATGTACAAAGTTTATTATAGCAAAAAAACTGTAAGGATTAGATACAGAAAACCTATAACAGAATTGAAGAGGAACATGAACACTGTTTATTCGTGAGAAGAGATAGGGGGGGGTTGCATTAAAAAAAAAACTGAATAACGCCAGTTTGAAAATCTGCGCAAGCCTGAACATTTGAAAAAATGAAAGAATTTATATCTAGGTTATTCTTTATATTTTAATTTATAACACTACTGTTTTTAATTGCTATACGACAAACAATACGTTTACAGTAAGTATTTCAAGAGAAGTTGAAAATCAGACCGTTTACAACCAAATATTAATTTACTATTAGTTCGTTAAATAAATATAAATATTTTATGTGCTACTGTTTAGAGCATCTAGTGTTATATCTTTCTATAAGAAAATACACAGGGTGCATGTTGCCATTATTTTACCTAACACTGTACGAATCAAGATAATTTTAGATTGCTCAATAGGTATAATGAGTCAAATGAATAAAACGAAGCAAATGCTTTTACTTCTGTTAAATTTCTTTTAAAGCTTAAATACGTGGAAAAAATTCAATTGCAAATCATTATACAATTCCTTTTATTAAAATTTTTACTATGGTACAGGCAAAATTATTTAGAATTTCATTTTTCTTCAAATGTTTGTAGTTTTCATTGAAAATTTTGAAGTAAAAGCATTTGCTTCGTTTTATTCATCCAGCTCAATGTCCTTGTGAAAGAAAAAATTCTATCTCGTTCTATAAATGAGTTATGGAAGAAGGGGCGCTTAAAAACTCATCCTTTATAAAAGTGACAAGTAAATGTAATAATGTCGGATGGAAAATTATTTAGATAAAGGGAGGCTATGAAAAATAAAATCAGAGTCTTAGCTTAATTGATACAATTTACCTATTGACCATCTGTGAAAACTGAAACGTAAAGATACATTTGACATCAGAAAAAAAATCTCCTGAATCTTCTAATTGAATACACAAGGATTTGTTAGAACTCTTTAATATGATAACGACCAATCTCAAATGCCGCTTGCTGACCAATTAGATACTACAGTGTTCGAGAACGTTTAACAACTAACAGATTTGACAGAAGTCAGAAAGCAAATGTCATACTAAGGCTGCGTTGTACAAAAGGTTTAAGCCAGGATTAAATTTAAGCCTGTTAGAATGTGATACAATATGCTGTAAGTCATAACATGTGTCACATTCTAATTTAGGATTAAATTTAACCTGGCTTAAATCTTTTACACAACACAACCTTAAAGTTTTGAATCAAGCTAAGACTCTGATGTTACTGATTTTATTTTTTATAGCCTCTCCTTACCTAAATAATTTTGGATCGCACATTATATGCTTTTAGACAATCAGCTTTAATATTTTTGACCAGAAATTACTTTCCTCATAATCATAAAACAGAAAAATACATAAATTTATTTAAAAAAATGAAATTCCACACTACTTTTTTGACTAATGTAAATTTACAATTTACTGCTATTGCTAATTAATTAATTACGCACACTGACATGTCCTCTCATATCTACTTATGTATTTGGGACCAAATAAATATTATTATTATTATTATTATTATTATTATTATTATTATTATTATTATTATTATTATTATTATTATTATTATTATTATTATTAAATATAATAAATGAAAAATTGTGGTCATAGTAATATTTCTTTTCTCTACGTTAATTGTCGATGGTTAATTTAACTAGGCATGAAAACACATGAAAACAATTCTTTTTAATATTTAAGCAAGCTGTGTATTTAAACCACAATTTTAGATAATTATTTTAGAACGGAACTTCCGGACAGGATGCAATCGATATGCATACAAGAATATGTAAATACAAATTTTGCTACTGAACTCTCACCAAAAACATTTCATTATAAAAAGCTATTATGAATTAGTATTTGAAGGGTTAATAAATTTTTTTTTTTTTTTTCAAAAATGGAAGAGCAAATATTTACGTAGAAATATTTACTGGAAGATACTAAATTTCAAAAGCAATACAATCAAAATAGTTGATAAGAAAGTTAAATACAGAGTAAATTTTCTATTTAATTAATGGAATAAATAATCTTACGATTTATGAATGAAAAATTATAAATAATAAAATAAGAAAATGTTTATCTTATTTTTAAGGAAGTTACTAAAAATATACGCACATTTTAAAGTTACTATATTTTATTGTTGATATACTTATCAAGTTGGTGCTGATTATAAGTAGGTGAGTACTGGAGATATATCATACATGTGGAACATCTGAACGAAATATGTTTATTTTAGGTCTTTCCAGGGAAGGGAACACATTTTTTTCCCGTTTATATTTATTCAAGATCCGTTTTACGTAAAAAAAAACGGGACGGTTCATGTGCGACCGATAAGTTTTATCACAAATCAAATTATCGCCTCGGCGAAAAATTTAACAAACAACAAAGCAAATATTAGCAGGCAACATACTTAACAGATATTTTCGCAGAGCATTATCGTTAAAAATACAATGTAAATAATAAGGCTGGTATGCAAAATATGCAGTAACCTTTGCAAAAAATGAGAAAATTACTGACCTCAATAGTAAAAATAATTTGAATTCTTTTGAACAATTGTTTTTCGCACGAAGAATTCGGGACATGTTAACAAGTTCAAATGGGCAGAAAATAGATCGGACGTTACAGAACAATGATGAATTTATAATAAAATAAACATCCTCAATTCTGCGGTACAATTTTTTGAATGGAATGCGGTTAATTAACTGAAAACTACGTTGCACATGTCGCCGAACGATTAATGCCGATTAAGGCAATTAAAAGTGTTGCGTGTCCGCCTTATCGGAATACGTATTTTTAAATTCCACCCCAAAAATCAATACGTCTAATGATATCACGTGTACATACAACCCTTATAATAAATTTCAACTTACCCTTATCGTATTTTGAGTGCGGCGCTTTGCCAAGAGCTTCGAGCTTCTTTAAATTCTCGTAATACTTAAATTTGACACTATTTGCTGTACTAACAAGTAAAACTCAATGAAGAATTTGACATTTCGGTCAAACCTGCGATTGAGGTATGTCAAGAATCTGAAATATTTATTTAGCGTCTCTGCCGGAAAACTCGTGCACTACGAAGACCGTTTTACACCATGCAAACTGATGGTCACTCAATATAATTAAACGCGATATCGCCAGTCACGACGTAATTTTTTAAACAACAGCGAAGAAATGTGGGGAAACAAAATTTTTGCCGCAAGAATTCGCCTGTTACAATCAGTAATCAGGACAATATGGTAATATTCATTGGACAATTTAATTACACGTCGTGCACGTGGCTTACCGCTCATTGGGTACATTTTTCGCATCGCATCGGTGATTTCAAGTTAGGAAAGCAATTTTGAGTTGTGCACTACTTTATGTGTAGTTTGGGCAGGAGCATTTGTCAATATAAAAGGAATTTGCTATCAATAATGCTTACCATTGGAGTTTCGGTTACTGCGTGTGCGCGGTTAAACGCGGGCTATCTACTATTACGGTAATTAATACAAATCTTCCTAATTACCAGAATTATTTATGTGATAATTTGATAAATTGAATATATAGTGTTCAGCAGATAGTTTATCTAGCATTGTAGAGCGGTAAAGAAGTTTAATTGAAACATTCTTTTCCTTTGTAGGTATATGATATAAATCATCCAACTAAATAAAAACTCGTCTTCTTCAGAACATAACATTTCACGATTTTCACTTACGTAATTAATTACAATCGATTGCTTATCAAGTCATAATACTGTTGCATGAGAAAGCTTCTTTTATCTTTTTATTAAATTAAATTAAAAATGTATTAACTCAGGAACAAAATCTCTTGACTATAATCTGGTGAATTAGATGTAAAAATTTAAATTAGTTATAAAACTTTTAATTAATATTAAAAATAAAAAAGTTAAATTAAGGATTCAGGAAAATAATTAGTATGAGCTTGCGACATCTTGGAATTAACAGCTTAACTAAATTACGATTAAAAGTACAATTGGGAAAAATGGCAAAGGGTGCGACATCTAACGGAAACAAATTAAACTACAATATCAAGGAAAACAATGGACGCATTCAGGGACGCTCAGCGGCTGAGAGGCTAAGTAAGCAACTTCCCTGAATGGACAAGCTGACAGATCGCTGAAAGAAAGCCGCTGAGATATTTACTCAGCGCATAAATTGTAGGCTGAGTTCCTCAGCGCTATCAAAAAAAGTGGTGGGGGCATAATTTAAATTTATTGGTTGAGTCTGTATTCAATTTTTCCAGTCGATGATTGGTCAGGTAGTTTATTCTGACCGTTGACTTGACGATTTTGTGCAGATTGACGGGATTGACCGTTTATTTAACTCGCCCATGTAGTAAGCCAAGCATTTGAGACAGCTGCCATTCAGAACTTCGTTCTGGGAATCATTGTGCGCTGACACTTAGAAAACGCTGACTAAATTACAGCTTAGCTAAGCCGATGAGCGTCCCTGAATGCGCCCATTGCTTTGCCATAATAACGTGTGTTAAGTTTTAAACCGAAATACCATTAATTATCTGTTTTGCGAATTTTTATTATTATATTCTATTTTAAGAAAGTTGAAGATCACTAGTAAATCCAAATCATACTGTCCAGTGTCGCAATGCAATAATTATATTAGTAAACCATCAGCATGCGCCGTTTCCCACGAAATGCATTTTTTTCGCAAAAGTGACAAATTATATTGAAAATAGGCGAAATTATCTAATAAGGCAGTGATGTAAGTCCTGATGTTTGTAAAATAAGTGCAAATACATTTATTAAATTAACATTTGCTAACTGGCACAATATAACACATGTCCAGCTTTAAAAACTGCTTCACTCTCAATTAATGGTCTTTGTCTCGGACCCACATATGAAAAAATATCATGTAATTCTACAAGAACTTTAACCATTTTAACTAACTAGCGCACTAAACGGTGAATGATACCTCAAGTTATCTTACATGTGTTACTGTCATGCAGCCACCATGCAGCTGTCATCTGACGCCCCACGTGTGGCTTTGTTTTCCTTTATAATTTCAGCGCCATCTATTGATTTCCCGTTTCTCGAATAGATGGCAATGTCATTAAAATGAGATTAGGGTACCTATATTAAAGAGGGTAAAGCTGTATTTCTTTTACCACGGAACTGTCTCAGTTGTGAGACCAACTGAGACGAAATAACTGAGTTTTAATTAAGATAGTCGGAATTAAAAAAACCGAATTTTTGTTTCAACTAAGAAAGTAATAAAAGTTATAATTACAACCTCCACTATAGTTCGACATTGTTAAAATAACCTAATTTTTATCGGTTGCTGGTGCACGTGCACACTCAAACGAAATCTAACCTCAACAAACAATCTCACATAAAACTCTCTTCAAAGTATTTTCAAGAGCAGACTCAGTTTAATTGAGAATTGAGAAAATTGTCTCACTTAAACTCACTTGTTATAGGTAAAAGAAACAGTAATTTATCTAAGCTGAGATACTCAGTTAAAAGTGGTAAAAGAAATACAGCTATAGTGTGTATCAATCCCCATTAACAGGCCAAATTCAAATAAAAAAGTGTAAAAATAAGGGCCTTTTTCCGTCCTCTCTTATTTTCTTTCGTCTTAATATAGGTATCCTAAGTTCTAAGTATCGAAAAAAATAATGGAAGATGGAAAAAGCCCATTATTTTTACACTTTTTATTTGACTTTGGCCTGTTAATGGCGCTTTATGTCTTTACCCTCTTTATATAGGTACCCTAAATGAGATTAAGGTCCAGTGCTGCCAGCTCTACCGACTTTTGGGTAGATCTACCCAAATTCACCGATGTACCGAATTCAAATTAATTCTACCGAAATTTATGCACGAAAAAAAGGTGAGTCTCATGAGATCGAGAATAAAATGATTCAGGGTGGGTCGTGATCTAGTTTTTCATAATAGGAACCATGCACATGCGAAGCCAGCGCCACCAATGACCATATTGTGCATTAGTGGTATGAAAATATGAGTTGTTTCATATTATTAGTGTACATTTGAACTTGAATATTGTAATGTATTTCAATACCAGGAAGCTCAAGTATTATGTACTACATCGTAAATTGTCATAAGAGTGATATTATTCCCACGCAATTGAACACTTGATACAATTTTAGTGATATGAAAATATTTCTTGAGACTCATTGCGTGGGAATAATATCACTCTTATGACAATTTACGACTGTACTACATAATACTTGAGCTTCCTGGTATTGAAATATATTACAATATTCAAGTTCAAATGTACACTAATAGTTTGAAACAACTCGTATTTTCATACCACTAATGCACAATATGGTCATTGGTGGCGCTGGCTTCGCATGTGCACGGTTCCTATTCCCCTTACTTCTTAACACCCTGTAGAATAGACAACAGAATTCATTTCTTATGGCGATCGTTTTCTTTACGCGACGTCACAAGAATAGAATTCTATTTATTGTGATCCCTGTTACTGCTTGATTTTTAAAAGTAATTTTGAAAAGTTAGGGACATTTAGTACCAATTTAGGGGGTTTCCAACTAACGTCTAGGAAGAAAATTCTTTGAAGAGTTGCGACACTGCTCGGAAATCTCTCAAAATCTGTCCATCTGCAGTGTTGCCAGATTTGGCAACGATTTTAGTTCTTCGGAGACATTAATTCTAATTTGGCGACTGGCGACCAAATTGGCGAATTTTTAAAAAATTAAAGCGATTATTGGCGATCTCCATTTTATTTCTACGCAAGTTCATATTCTGTAGCTTTACGTCTGTTTTCTATCTTTTGTTAATCTACTACATATGCATATAATATGCATTTATTTTTTCGGGTTTCATGTGGTTTCGTTAAGTCAAATGTCAAACTTGTCATCTCTCAAGTGGTAGTGTGAGTGTTGTACTAGCTGGTGTCTTGGTGTTCTTCTGTACCGTCGAAAATAGTAAATTGGTGTCTGTGTTTCTTTGAAAATTGGAATTTACCCACAATGAGTAGAAATTATAAAAAACATGGGAAGATGAACTATGCGTGTTAATTCATGGCCAACTCCATTAACATTCACTGACGTGTATGTATGGCCGTTTCAATTTGACTTTTAAAAATTTGACGGGTACTCCACTCAGCGCCTCTTGTGAGTTTTTAAGTAATTGCAGTTGCCATTACGTTACTATCAGTAGTTCTGTAGTACCTTTAATAGGGAGCGCTGAGTGGAGTACTCCATGGCATGCTTTCCGGAACAGAATTTTAGGCGAATTGACACGGCCATACATACACGTCAGTGAATGTTAATGTTGCTGGCCATGGTTAATTACAATAGAAATTAATTGATATTTTTTTCCTAATTCCAAAAAAAAAGTTTCTTGCGCTGTTTCTTGACAGCCAGATTTTTTGGCAACATTTGGCGACATCTGCTTGTTATTTTGGCGATAACCTACTAAAGAAATCTGGCAACACTGGCCATCTGGCGTGTCATTTGGCAACACTGCCGCCAAATCTTGACATTTGTGAATTGTGAGTTTCGTTTTTCTGTTATAATAATATTTATTTACTTATTTAAATGACAGGACATTAATATTCTGAACATCTTTGGATTATTAGATTTATTGTTTGTATTAACTTTATTCTATTTGCTAATTTAACACAGTGACACATAACCTCAATTTCCTTCAGATAAGGAAAATGTCTCAACCCAGCGGTTCGTCCGATTCCCAGGCGGCAATCGCACAGAAAACATGGGAAATGGCGAACAAGATAGAGACCATAAATACCATCGATGAGATATATCGTTACGATAAACAACAACAGCAAGACATCCTCACTGCCAAACCATGGGAAAAAGAGTATGATTTTTACGCTAATTGAAACATGTGCCACGAAACTTTTGTTACGTTTTAGTCCTCACTTTTTCAAAGATATCAGAATATCGGCGTTGGCTCTCTTGAAAATGGTTATGCATGCACGATCTGGTGGCAATTTGGAAGTTATGGGTCTGATTTTGGGGAAGATTGATGGTAATACTATGTATGTCATGGATTCATTTGCTCTTCCTGTTGAAGGAACTGAAACTAGAGTTAATGCACAAGCACAGGCTTATGAATATATGAGTTCTTACATGACAGCTGCAAAACTGGTAATTAACTTTAATATAAATTTTTTTATTTCTGTAATTGTAATATTTCATTGTGGGGTCTCATAATTTATAAAAACTGTAAAAGGATTTCCAACAAACAACAAATTTTTCTGTAATAGTACTATTATTTTTCTTAATTTGATTCTTACAGTTTACAAAATATGTATTAGTCCTTCAAGTGATTACAACGCATTATAATATCTGCTGTAGGTCGGAAGAGAAGAGAATGCCATCGGTTGGTACCACAGTCATCCTGGCTATGGCTGTTGGCTTTCTGGCATAGATGTCACAACTCAAATGACCAATCAAAGCTATCAAGAACCGTTTGTAGCCATTGTTATTGATCCAGTCAGAACTATTTCATCAGGAAAAGTCTGTCTGGGGGCTTTCAGGACATACCCAAAGGTTTGCGCTTGTGCTATCATTCATATATTTTTAATACTTCTTAATATTTAGGGTTATAAACCAGCCAATGAAGAGCCTTCAGAATACCAGACAATTCCACTGAATAAAATCGAAGATTTTGGTGTACACTGCAAGCAGTACTATTCATTAGAAGTCTCGTATTTCAAATCTGCTCTGGATCGAAGACTGCTAGATTCTTTGTGGAATAAATACTGGGTTAACACCCTCAGTTCCTCAAGCCTACTTACAAATGCTGATTATACAACTGGACAAATGGTGGACTTGTCAGAGAAATTAGAGCAAAGTGAAGCCGCTTTAGGTAAGTGAATTTACGATAACATTAAAAAATGCAATGTGTTAATGTAATACAGGTCGTGGTGGTTTTATGGTAGGCGGCACTGATCCACATGAAAAGCGAACTGAAGATAAATTGATGAAAGCAACGAAAGACAGCTGCAAGACCACAATTGAGATTATTCATGGCTTAATGGCACAGATGATTAAAGACAGATTATTCAACGGCATCAGTCCAAAACCAACCTCGCTTTAATTTAGTTTTCATTAAATATTAATTCAAACATATATGTTTTTCAATAAAATATCTGTTTAAAATAAAGTAAATGGCTTGAATTACTTGTTTATTAACAAAAAAGAAATAGATTTAATTTGTACATATGGAAGCAGCAATAAAATAACAAATTAAATAACATCTACTTTAACAAGCATCAAACATTTTTATATCGTTTGAGTTAAGCAGATTCTTCATCGCTGAGGTCCCATATCTGCAAAAGGAAAAATCTTTATGTTTTGAAATTCTGCAGATGCAATCTTACTTCATTGTAAGCTTCAGTGTAGATGTTGCTGAGCCCTGTCAAATCTTCCAAGTGCGATGATGAATTAAATACTTCTAGTAAAAAATCAAAACCTTTGTTTTGATATTCCTTAAGAACTACGTCCGAACAAGCTATGCACTGATTAAAACGCTCAGTGGCAGGCAAAATATGACTGTATAGACTTAAGAAACCTCTAATTGAATGTGGAATAATTCCAAGAATGCATTCGTTTTCTCTTTCAGTGGTTAAATCCGTTCTTGATGGACTGTATAAGGCAGGAGCTAAAACTCTGAAATTATAAACATTTTAGTATGAATTAGCGTAAAAACTGCAAAATTGGATGAGGTAAGGTAAACGTATTACATACACACCCTTTCTCATGTTGAGTAAGAGATATGGCAAGTTCTACAGCTAAAGCTCCAGCAATATTTGAAACACCAGGTCTAGTAACAGTACATTGCTGATCTAAGGTTCGATCTCTTAAAGACTGAAACATTCAAAATCATTTTACCAATTCAACCATTACAGAGGAAAAAACTCACATCACCAGGAGCAGTTATGTCGTTGCAAAAATAGCACCCCAAGTTACTTCCACATATATATTTCTGTCCCTCTGGTAATTTTGTCACGTTTGTTTCTATATTTTTGAATCCAGCACCATGCCTCATTATTAGGTAGGTATCAAATCCAAGGGCTGCATTTATGACTGTCTAAAATTTGAAATAAATATATCAGTTTTTCATGTACAGAATGTAATGCGTACTTTCTCAAAATTAGCACCCAGTAATGTTGGTAGCCACCTGCTTTCTCTCGAATCCATAAGTAAAAATATCATGTCATGTTTTCTTATCAGCTCTTCTAACATTTTAACGGATTCCTGTGTTTGGCTTAGTAAACTTTCCCCTACAGGATGTCCTGGCATTGGAATCGAAAGCTGATATCCTTGAGAAATCTACCACAAAAATATTTCTTATGCAGTTAAATTTTACATATTACTACTTACAACGTTCGGGAATATCTTCTGCAGATTTTCAGCTGCTGCTGTGGCTTTTGGTTTCGCAGCGACACAATCTTCATATGTATACAGATTCTGGCGAACTGGATTTGAAAACGATACAATCCCGTTGTCTATAAAATTTATTGTTCTAATGCCCCATGCCTAAAATTACAATGTTACGCTTACGTCAGGACGAGTTAATTGCTTTCTAATATTACAAGCAAATTTCTTGCGACTGCACATCCCAATGTTCCAGCTCCCAAAAGCAAACATTTACAATTTTTTATCTTATCTAAATTAATGTCAGGAAGGATTCGCCACTTCATCAGTTTTAAATTCAAATCTACAGCTGCCTCAGCTAAACTAAAATTACACGAAAAGTTTCACAATTGGAGCTTTTCATTACATCTCACAGACAAATTAGTTTACTGCAGTACCTAAGAGGAGACATGGAGTCTTTCATTTTCGCCAATCGCGGCCCCATTTTACCTCTTTCATTGAACTCGTAGCCAGTCCAAACATTTTCTCCAATAATATCTTTCCCTAAGTCGTCTTCTAAACAGGGCATTAGCACTTCGAATATGATACTGTTATTACACATGAGTTGAGATCCTTCTCGTGTTAAACGAAATCCCAGAAATTTCACTACTTTTCCACTCAGAATTGGACTGTATTAAATTATATTAATGATAAGTACTCGAATGATTCAATGTAAAATTCTTACCAGAGCTTCAACAAAAATATAATATAGTTTCTCAAAGGCCATCCAGGATGATCTTTCAAGGATGATGGATCAGAAAATGCAAATAAGTACTCTTGATAATCTTGCAAGTTGTTAGTATTTAATTCAGCTTTTGATTCTAGCTTGCAAACTTCGATGTCTTTTACATAATTAACTAAGAAAAAAGTTTGATTGTTTTGATCTAGCTTATTGTACTCTTCACATAAACGGATTAGCTAGAACATAATCGGTATAAACAGATCATTCAATAAAATTTTAATTTAGTAATTACCTGAGATTCTTCAAGCTTTTCCCTAATGTTGCATACATTATGTATATTTAATTTGATTTTACTAAGAGCAGGAAATGCAAACCAGTAGTAAAAATTATATTTTTTTAAATCCTACATGCAAAAAATTAAGTACATTTAACATGATATAATATTAAAAAATAGACTGATAAGAGGTGGTTGCAATACAGCGAGTTTTATGTTTACTGTTGATGTACTGTTTGAAAATTTATTTAGCAATTTGTTTGATAATATTTGTACAACTCAACTATTTAAACTTTGCCTTTTCTCACAATCATCCCTTAACAAAATATATTTGTATGTTTGTATAATATGTAGTATATACAGGGTGTTTGTAAAATAAGTGCAGAAATGTTAACCACATTACCGTGAGAGCACATAGAACACGGAAAAATTTAAAAAAATTTTTTTCATAACGGGGGAAAATTATTTTATCCGCCCCTTATACGACGGTCATGAAACAACAAAAAACTTACAGAGCCTGCTTCGTTGATCTTAGGCAATAAACATCGCAGGCGTGACTAATATGCAAAGGCGCACTCACTCACCGAATAATATCTATGTGGAGGAACACATTCAAATGTTCACTACAGTAATTTAGGAATGTTTATAACAACTGTTCAAAGTGGCATCCATCATTAGCGACCCACACACACGAAACGTTCCATAATCGCGTAAATGCTGAGATATTAGTTGTAAATGTTCTTATATGGATTTGGAAATGTGTTTCCATAAATCCGCCGTGCTTCTTCAGTATTTCCCCGAGCTTCGCCGTAGTTGAGGAACATATCTGTTCTCTCGCTCTTCGTGAATTGCGGCATTTTAATAAGTAATACTAAGCACAAACTTTTCACAAACTAAACTGTTGATCCCAAAGGATACGGAGCAATAAATTGTGTGTCATAATCATAAAAAAGTGAAGCAAATTCCTTGGCTACGATACGACTTTCTGCGACGTTAAAAAAAATGCTTTTATTGGCCGCCCGACTTCGGCAAAGGTCACTGTGTTACTGCTCGATTGCAGTTCTGTTTTTTGTTCCAACAGATGCTTTCTGCGATCGCAATAAAATTTCCTTTTCTTCACCTATCTCAAAGACATAGCTTAATTCTTGCCCGATTTTCAACTGCTATTTTTTTCGAAATGTGTAAAACTTTTGTTAAGGATATACGAGTTCAATCGTTGCCATTTATGGTGATGTATTACAGGTTTAAATATTTGCATACAGTAAAAGAACAGGCTGTATATCAAAAAAAGCAGTTTCATTAGGTATGATTTCAGCGTACACTTCGAATTTTATAAAGGACAAGTGCGCTAAAATATCTTATGAAATGTATTGCGTCGATAATTTCAATTCTGTGATGTTATGCGACAGTTGGTGCCATTGATTGTCGCTTAAAACAATGATCTGGTAAGACGTAGATACACAGTGCCTTATGTTTACTGCATTCTCGATTGATATCAGCATGTGAGTGAAATAGCGAATATCTGTGAGTAATTTTAGCTCATGTATGCGACAAGGATGCCACTCAAAGCCTAGATCACGTGACTTACAATGAACAATGCTTTTGAAACGGGTTATATACCATCTCACTCTTAAGTTAATATCAATTCCTCTTCCTCTACAGGGAATCTGCTACTTGATAAATCTGTGGCTTAAAATAATTTCAAACAATGTTAATTTAGAGATGTTTTAAATAAATGTCAATTTTAAGGCTATTCTTGTAATTTGAGATGTCAACAAATGTGGCTACATATGTATTGGACCACCTAACAAAATAAAATTTCGAGTGCTTTAATGAGCTACTTTATGAAACTCAACTGAGAGTAAATGTGCAGCTTACGATTTTCATTTGTGCATGCGTGTATCGTACAGAAGCGGACAATAAAATCCGGGCAAGAACTTAACATGTCATGCATATTTCGACAAATTTGGTAAATCAGGCTTTTATTGAGGTTATATTTCTGTCAAAATAATAAATAAAATTTGAATTAAACGTCAGAATTACTAGTGACATGTATTAAACGTCAAAAATATTAAAGTCAGGTTTACATTGTGCAAATGGCTTGCCCGGATTTTATTGTCCGCCTCTATACAACTGAATTTTAATACCCTTGTTAAGTCCAGTTTCCGCAACTTCCTACAAGAACCATCCCAAACTACAATCGTGTAGCAGAAATCTTTGCCATTATTGGCATTATTCAGAAAATGTGTACTATGAAAAATCATGGCACCTCCTATTACCATTTATATGAATTTTTGCAATAACAAAAAATAACTTGTTGCAGACAGAAGTTCTTTTTTACACCTTTTGCACTTCGTTACTTAGCATAAGGTTGTTATTCAGACTAATCCTATAGCGTTTTCGATTAACTGCTCTAGAGCACTCTCAGAGTATTCTCATCTTATTTTAACCTCATGTAATAATAAGCGATGGAAATATTCTGAGAGTGCTCTAGAGCAATCAATCGAAAACGCTATTACGTATTTAAGTTTGATAATGACAATTGTAAATTGCCCATTTACCCGAATGAGTTTCATAAAGTAGTTGTTAAAGCAATCAAAATAAAAAAATGTACAGTTTTACTTACAATTCAACAAATTTAATTTGAGATTGCGTCGCTATTTTTCTAGAGTGACAATCAGGTATAAGTTGCTGGGGTAAGTAGGTAGACTACAATCATTTTCCCAATACAGGGTTATCCACATAAACCGTTCGTTAAAAATCTTCAAGGTTGCAGTTCACGTAGATATTTGAAATTTAAGGAGCAAGGTTTTCCGTAGAGATCTCTTTAAATAAAATAAAATTGTCTTTGTATCACTTCCGGTTGTATCGGAATTCGCTATCAACTTGCTTATTTTAAATAGAATGCTATATTTTTTATTACGTTTTTGAATTCTACATGTAAAAATATGTTAAATTGCAATACATTTCCCTATCTCTAAAATGCATCATTTTTGAGATATTTTGAATTTTCTTAAAAATTTGGATTCTGCAATCTGATTTTCAAAAATTTATAACACAGCTATGATTGAAGCAATTTTATTTGTAATAGCTGATATTGTAGTTGAAGCTTTAAGGTTCTTAAAAATTCCATAAACATAATCTATTAAGCTACAGGGTGTCTAAAACGCACCGCTCCACTCGAAGATATTCAAACACAGAAAAATACTTTTTTTCAAATGGAACGACCAATATTTCAATACACCATCGTATGTGGAATTAAATTCTGCATCGAACTGTATTAGTATTCCCTATACCTAACATTAACAGTTTTGCCACAGAAGACTAATCTAAACAGAAGCGTCACTTGAAAAGGAGCTTCATAATTAGAAAGAGTAAGAAGAGCACTACCAGTTTAAAGGTCTTTCGTGTCCACTCGGCAACACTCGCGCGTTTCCTTCGACGCCTTGCTTGAAGGCGTAACGCGAGAGAGAAAAAAGAATGCGTTACCCTCGAGTTAACACAAGATGGATAAATTTGCCTATGCAGAAGCATGGCGGAGTAAAATTTCGTAACGAGAACTGCCCAAGTGCGACCTAGTAAGAGTCGAGAGAAAAGTTTGATAATAATTATAACCGAGTAACATTTATAGTAAAAATGTCTGAAATGAGCGATAAATGTGTAGCAGAGAAAAGTAAATGGGGTATCGCTCGTGCTTACAAGGGTTGCGAGTACAAATTTTATTTGAAAAAGATGGAACATGTTTTATTAGGTGCAAGAAAATAGGTCTGTTTCTGCAGTGTTCCGGACTAGTTTGAAACTGTTAAATATATTCGCCCGTCGAATTAATTACTGCTTTTAAGAACTGCGTTAAATGTGAGACTTTATACGGCGTATGGTCAGGGACTGCTTTAGAAACAGAGCTAAAGATATTCTGAGTGCGCACCAATGCCACAAGTGGAACTCGCTTTAAAATTAATAGCGTAGATTATAATCCCATTTCCACCTCATCTCTAAATATTTTCAAAGCACGCACGCATCTCTACTGCACTACCGATTTAAATGGCCAAGGTCATCGGCAGATTGTGCGGAAGATCAAAGGTGCCGCCTCGAGTGATGCTTCTGTATAGATTAGTATTCTGTGGTTTTGCCATGGTAACTAGTTTGGAACCGTCAGAACCAGAGGCCCATACAAGTAATGATCAATTTCGACAACTGCGTTAGATGTAAAACGTACATTGGCGCATATATCCAACGGTTCCAAACTAGTCAGTTCTGCTCTACGAACAGACCTAATGATTAAAGTTAAGTGACGTTTGTGAAATCCAGCGTAAATCGTTTAAATTAGGCGACGATTATTCTTAATTCATGAAAATATATAAACATAACCTACTTGACAAGTTCTAAATCTAAGAGCTCCTCCAAAATATTCCGAGCTGAGCGAGCGCGATCTTTTTCATCTGATCTGTAATTGCCGAACGCTCCAGATCTGTCAAAGTAAGCTCGACTTTTCATTACCGAACGATTCAGAGGTGATTGATGAAAAAGATCGCATTGCCAAACTCAGCTAGCATTCCTTTAAGAGTCTCTCTGTTCACTTTAAAATCAGTTCAGTTCTAAATGCTAAATCAAATCGATTTGATTTTGCATGAAGTGAATGTAAATGGAGGACGGCTTTTGTCTCAAGTTATATAAACATAACCTCCAAATTGGCATTTATTTGAAGCCTCAGAAAATGTCATCAACTGACACTTAACAGGATAGAATTTTCGGTAAACATGCAGTTTATCTCACCAAATTCAACGCGCTCAGCGCATGACTGGCCAGGCTGACAGCGTTGCCAGTTTTGACGGAATTGGAATTAATATTTCCCGCTTATTTCAGAATTGTCGGTTAGAAATACATTTGTAGTTTTTTTAAAATAAACCGTTTTTTTTAATAAACCGTTTTATTTTATATTAGTTTGTCATTCACGTCTACAACAGTCGACGTCAGTTTAGTGAGTATGTTTGATTATTTAATGATTGCACGTGCTATTTATGAATATACATTATTGCCGTAACTATTATTATGGTTTAATAAAGGATATTATTTAGATTATTAGTTATTAATATTAACATCATTAATTAATTGATTAATATTATTCATTAATTCATTTTTAATAATAACGTGTGTCCAACAATTATTGTAATCCTGGGTGGCTGTAGAGTCAAACATTCTTAACTAATTATTGTTTCAAATGGCATTAAAACATTAAATACGTAAAGAAACATTTATTTGTTGTCTAACAGTCAATATTTGAGACTTCAATTCAACGATACGAAGTAAAAATCGGCATTTTTACTAGGAAACTACGAGACATTGAAATGAGCCGCAAATATTCTCTATTCCTTTCAATGAAAACTGGCAACAGTGTTAGCCATGCTGCGCCCAGCGCGACTGCACAGCTTTTGATTTGGTGAGACGAAATGCATGTTTACCGAATTTTCCAATATGTATTTAAATTACAAAATAACCCAGGTTTTTAGGCTTTTTTTTATATTTAAGAATCAAGATAGAAAAAATAGTATAATTTTTAGCACACTTGTCTTGTGGCTCATTTTCAATTCACTGCTCTATTTCTATTGTTTATTTTTAAACTAGGAGTAACAGTTGTCGGTCTGTTAGGTAGATTCATACTATAATATGTACTAAATCAAAAATTAATTTTGCTTGCGTAGGTGGTTTACAAATTCTTCAAATAACCAGTTTTAGCAACAGATTTGCTTAAAAGTTTAAAACTGACTAAGACTGTCACACAAATTATGAAAGATATTAATTTTTAGGTTTAAATTGAAGGCTTGTGTAAAACCGGCTGTCAAACTGCCAATAACTTTGCGAGTTTTTGGAGGGCAAAATTCAAATTAACCCTCCTAATTTAAAAACAAACATGAGGTTTGTTCTAGCAGCAGTACATAACTGTTAGAAATTGTACTGAACATGTGTAGTGATACTTTAGCGTTGCTAAAACGTTGCTAAAGTGTCACTGCGTATGTTCAGTACAATTCCTAACAGTTATGTACTTTAGCAAAGGCTAAAGTATCACTACGCATGTTCAGAACAATTTCTAACAGTTATGTACTGCTGCTAGAACAAACCTTGTAAAACTACATTGCTCAAAAAAATTAACGGATATTTCATAAAATGATAAATTTTAAAAAATTTGATATAACACAATTTTTCAGTTTCAGTATTTTAGTTTTAATTATTTGTAAATATTATTATTTGTTTAAAAACTAGTTTATAGAATATGCTTTGAGTGCTCCAGGGTAGCGACTCGAAAACATTAAAAGTAATATTTTAAAGACAGTGTGAAATATATCAGTGATATTACAACAATGGTAAAAACACAAGATCATTTGTTATACAACAAATGACCAGTATTTATTTAATTGAAGGATCGAATGGATAAAGGAGGTTAGTAACACTTTTTCAAAAATTATACTATTGTATGCACGATAGTGGTAAGTGATATACTTCATTTACCATCTACTTCTACACTGATATTATTATTAATAGCAAAGTTACAACTTTTTGTGTACGAAAAAAAACTTTAGAGTTAATATTCTCCATTATGTGATGTCACTTTTCTCCTTCATCCTCTCGACTTCTGAAGTACTTGATTTAATAATAAATTTACTTACTGCAAAAGACAATACAAGAAAAACATTTAATTTAGAAGGATCCTTTAGAGTGGTACCATTATTTATATTTTCCAAAAGTTGCTTGCCCAACAAATTAATCAGATCCACCTTGTTACATTCTTTGAATTGTTCTACGGTATTCTTGTTTATTAACAATCCATGATAAGGTAGATACAACTTGCTTCCATTATAATCACTGGAACAGGCGCTGTAAAGCGGGGCTTACTTACTGTTTTTATCTCATCATACCAGTTGAAAGAAGTGCTGTCCACTTCTAAAATGAGTTTCGAGTGCGAATTCAGATTGGAATAGTAACCCCATATGTGATGGACTTTCTCGTTCAATTTATCCACGTCCAGTTTTAAGTGGCTTAACTTGAACCAGAAGCTCGGGTTTATGCACGAAGAAAACGGAACGAATTCCAAAAATTTCTCTTTTTCGTCCATACTCATTAAAACCAGAGATAACTTAAAACCATAGATAATACATAAATAGATGGGACACTCAATAGAAAGTTTGAGTACCTTGTAAAGCGGCCTCTACAATTAGGGGAAAAAGTAACCGTAGTTCCAAACCCAAATATAACCTTTGATATTTCAATATTTAATTTTCATTTATCATTTATCAACACTAAATAAATATAATCATACGTTAAAAATAAATATTGTTATGATTTTACCATGTGTAACCATAGCAATATTTACTTTTAGTCGATGATTACATGTATTTAGTGTTGGTGAAACCCAGCAATAACTTGTAAAACCGAAAATAAAACACAGTTTCATAAAACAAATTATATTTAAGTACATTTAAAATAAGTACAGTGCATTATAATACATACAACCACTATAGAATTAACGTCAGAGTAATATATGAAATTATAATTTTTATGTAGTCTACAATTGGACCGTATAATTCCAAAAGGACAAACAGATCAGTAAAATTCACGATCATCCTATTATATGTTCTACACTAAAACTACAAACTGTGATTTCTCAAAATATGGTTCATTGGTCTGTTCATCGTTTTGAAATAACAAGGTCGACTTAATAGTCTGCTTAGTTTTAATAAAAATAAAAAATGCTCATCAGTTCATCATCTAAATGTGAAAACGTTCAGGTTAACAATTGTGAGAGAATCAGCTGTTGATACATCACTTTTCAACATTCAAATCGATTTATGCTAATAAAAGATTCTGACCTTTGTTTTCAAATTTTCATATCAAATTATAACCTCCACAATCAAACAGCTAGTGTTCAAACAAAACAAAAAATTACTACGGACTAAACAATGTCGACAGTACTGACCATAAACTAAATGCAGGGCAACGAATCCAAAAATATTCTCACCTTCTGGAACAGGTATACTGTTACCTTCCGGAACAGGTTAATCTAATTGCTAGATCTCTTCATTTATCATCTCTATTTGCAGGGGCTCTAAATAACATAATTGAAATTAATAATAATGGTTATCTACCAAAATTTAAGACAGATTACTACCTGGTAAATGTTCAGTGAGAACAGCTGTACGAAGTAAAATATTATTTCTGCCGAAACAGTTTTCCATAAAATGTTTAAACGATAAAACTTTAAAAATAAACGATAACTTTAAAATAACACAAACCACAACAACGCCATGCCACAAAGAGCATAATCGCATAACGCTATCATAAAACGCTTGTAACTTGCATTCGATTGGTTGGACAGGTCGGTGGCGTTACGGAAGTAAGGCGCCAAATTTAAATTTATGCACTGCTGCGACCTCTACAATTAGGGGAAATACTACTACCTCATTTTGCTAGGTACCAAGTTCTCCAATATAAGTGTCCACCCCGTGCTTAAAACTTAAAACCCCTCCCCCTTAAACAATCGAACTGTCAAAACGAACGTCAAATTCTCAAATTTCGCTAACGTTGAATGTTGAATTGAACTACTCTGGAAACGTAGGTTTTCAAATTAAAAACGTGAATACCTGATTAAAAGAAATTAAAGTTATTAATTTTCTTAATCAGTACTAATCAAAAAATGTAATAAATTTAATGAGCAAATGAAATATAAATTTTTAAATGTATTTTAGAAGTTAGATTGGCAGTAGTACAACCGGTCATGTTTTACAGTTTTGTTGGTTGCCTAAAACACAGGCGTTAAATGTAATTGGAAATGTGATGATTTTTAAATTTTCTTTTATTGATATTAATCAATCATGAATAATTTGTAGGGTGCAACAATAATATGCGATAAGATATATGTGCGCAACTTCACGAATATTGTTCAAATAACTTAATCTTCTAGGTATTCAATTCACCCTTTCAAAAATGTGAAAATCAGTTGGGTTAACCCAATACGTACTTACGATCATGTAATATACCCACGTGTGTGTGTAGAGGACATGCATCCTCACAAATTACAGCTCATTTAAGAACATGGGTAACCCTTGCTATGTGAGAACATAACCCACATGTTCAATTGTAAATCAAGGTCGTTTTATCATTTTTATTAAGCCTAAGGCAATCAACCAACAGTTCCATTTTTTATAGTGTAAAATTTTCACAAGCAACAATCAATCAAAGTTTGACTGCATTTCAATAAATCAATTGAAGTGTCATTAATTTTGAAAGTTACTGTTCAATTTGCAAAGGTAATTTCATAAAGTAAATTATTTTATGTGTAACACCATCAAACGTGCCAGTTTTAAACAGATATCAATCTTTTAAGTATGTTTTATATGTGATAAGTGCTATTTTAATATTCAAGCAGTTCAAAGTAATTCAAAATTTTGTTAGTCATTTGCTTGTATACGTACACATACAGGTCCACAGATAGTTGTTGAGACTTTGAATGTGCAAAAAAATAATGCAAACTGTGCAAATATTAAATATATACATGCCTTGTTAAGAAAACTTTCAGTGATTTAACTGTCAGTGGTTTTTTTTCTTGTAGTTTATGAAAACGTCTACAATACAATGGAGAATGTTTCGGTTGCCCTTCAGCCTTATAAAGATGTCGTAGGATCTATAGCGAGTGTCATAACGATCATCCAGTTCTTTTCAGGGGCTCTTATATGCGTTGACATATACAAAAAACGGAGTACAAAAGGGATATCTGCTACACCTTTTATTGGTGGTACTGTTATGTAAGCGGCAATGTTTCTTTTCATTCAAATTTGAAACTGCTTAATTTATGCTTTTCAGTGGTGCTTTAGTATTGAAATATGCTATCCTGCTGCAGGACAAGGCAATGTTTCAAGTCAACATGGCTGCGATCGTGTTGAATTTAATGTACCTGATTTGTTATTTCTATTTTTCGGAAAATAAGTATCAAGAAGTGATTTGGCCGAGCTTCAAAGGTATACTATTGATTGGACTGGTGCTCGCTTATCTTGGATGGGAAGATCACAATAAAGTCGAGTTTAGATATGGACTTATAGTGACTGTTCTCATGTTGGCTTTGATGGCAAGTCCATTGATGCAAATTGTAAGTTTTAATGTCTAATGGAAACTAAAATAAATCACTTGGTACAATTTTGTTATTAATAAATGAAGTCTGGTTTTACAAAAAAGTAATTTACATTCTTCGAATAAGTAATGCCTTTTAAAAGGTAATTTGATGTTGGGGAAATTATCAGCAGTATTGGCTCTTATAAAGGTTAAACTATTTGAAATGTTCTATAAAAACCTTTCATTTTTATTTCTTTTTTTTTCTGTATGTTATAAATTTTAAGACATTTATAACGAGCGTCTAAATAAAAACCTGGTCGAGTGGGTTGTGATCGAGAATTTATCCATTGCATTTAAATAGCAGAATTACTAAATGTAGCCTACTTGACCAGGTTTTTATTTAGACACGAGTTACAATAAAATAAAAATGTAATACTAATGAAAATGTAATTTTTTTAGAATGAGATTATTCGCAAAAAAGATGCATCTTCCATACCATTCCCTATAACATTCATGGCCTTTTTTGTTTGTATAGCTTGGCTCACATATGGAATCATTCTGATGAATGACTTTATGATAGTAAGTACTTTGATTGAAGTTGACAATTTTGCTTATATTCGAATACGAATTTTGCGTTGAATAAAAAAAAAATACTTAGATAGATAATGTACGCTTCTAATTTTCAGATACAGAACTTTATTGGCACTCTTCTGTGTCTGATCCAATTAATACTCTACTTCAGATATCCATCTAGTGAATGCAGACTTCATGAAGATTAGTTTCAAAAGTTATTAGAAAAATATTTTTGGAAAAATGACATTTTTATAGTGAGCTTACTGTAATTATTAGAAGTTGGAAATTGTTATAAAATTTGACTATTAAGAATTTCATTGTTCCTTATACGTTTAAATCTAGAACTTAGATCTTCAGTTTCTTCCAGTTTTTATAATTCATATAACCAGGTGCGAACGGAAAATATTTTTGTATTCCTGAGCTGGTTTATTTAAATATAAATATTTTTGAAGTATGCTTTGTCCTGTTTTTACATTTTATGATTATATTGTAAACCCGAAAATATTCAAATAGCATTTTTGTGCAGTCAAAATAGAAAACGAAAACAAAGATAAACTAGTTAATAAATTGTTAATTCATTGTAATACTAAAAATAGGATTCTCAAAAATTAATAAGGAAAACACCTTTCTTTCAGTCGTGCTGAACATAGACAAAATAAACCTAGACTTACAACGGCAATGTATTTCTTTAAAACGTTTTGATGCCATCTACATTTTGTAAGAATACTAATGCACAAACCGCGGCAATTTTAAATTGCTTTCAAGCTGACTTCAAAAATGACAAGTAATGATTTAGGTATCGTAATTTGAAACTAAATTGAAGCGAAAATGATTTTTATTAGAAATTATAATACTAACCCTGTCTAATACAATAAAATAAGTCTTGTGTACAATGTGTGCATTTATACGTTAATGATTTCAGGGTTTTTACAGTGAAACCAGCCATATATGTTTTTATAAAAGACGTTTCAGTAAAATCTTCATGTGGAGAACTTTCTGGTACAACACTGGAAATGATTCTTTCTGGAAACAAATTTGAACTGAACAGTGGATTTGCTATATCATCTTCATGAAAAAAAGAAATTATAAATTGAAAAATAAATACTCCCCTTTATCATCCTCACAATCAAATGTGCGATTATAATTTGCAACTAAATTATCGATTGAGATGGTTTTGAAAGCTCCTATGAGACCACTGGTTGTAAGATGTATCATGGTTGTATCTCACTCCATTACTTCTAATTTGTCCAAATAAACTTTCTAGCGGGTTCTGATTGAGTCTTCTACCAAGTATATAATATGGTTTGTTCGATTTGGACGTTGGCGTTATGTTAGTTAGACGCCACTGTAAACTTGCATCCAATTTTTTGGAGGCAACGAAAATAATGGTAATGATTAAGCACGCGTCAGACTTGCTGCTACTACTTAAATCTACTCAGCTCAGAGATTTAAAATTCTTGACGCAGTCTCGAAACTGCAATCTAGGTGACTTAAATCGAACAGCCACTTTAACGCAAACAGTTTACAGCAAAACAAACCGAACGGACATTTGATGTTGCGTATACTCCTGCGATAAGTAACATGACGCGAATGGACAAATCGGACAAACCTATTGAAATCCTTGTGATTTTAAATATTCCCAACTGCACATAATATTTTTAATAGTTATTTTCCAATTTTTCTCTTTTCTGTCTCTGAAAATTTTTCGCAAAATCCATAGAAGCTAACATAGGTAAAGCTTTATTTACCCAAAAATTCACTGCTAACACTGCTACTACCAGATATTCCATAACGAAGTTCTTGCCCGCGCTGCGGTGCTTTCACACTACAATTCAAAGAATCAAACGTTTTTCGCTCTAAATAAATGACAGATAATAAATTCAGTTTTATGTCATTTACCGTTTTTATTTACACCTGCTGCCACCATGTTTTTGGAAGATAAACTAATTTCCGCTTTCAAGGTCATGCATTTGCGTGAAATGTCTAGGTTTATTTTGTCTATGGTGCTGAATATGGATCATTTTAAATCACAGAGTAAAGAATTGATGGAGAAGTACAGTTTGGTCTTGTTGTGAGCAAAGTCCTTGTATCTTGCAGCAGAAGAGAAAGTCATACTGTTGTAAATATACCGTATGATTTTTAAAATTTTAGATCAAGGGAGACCGTGAAGAGGAAAATATATAGCTTAAATTAACTCATACGTACGTTTTGGTTAACACCACTGCGAAACATGTTTCAATTATGAATGCCTTTTGAAGTTTTGTAAATATCATTTTGAATAAATTGTTGTATTTGCTAATTTATGCCATACCTTTTGCTTTCACGGCCTCCCTTTATCTAAAATTTAAAAAATCATACGGTACAATATGTAAGCCGATTGGAAATGCAATATTCAATTGACATGATAGTCAGGGTACATGAAAAAATGTATTAAGCTTGTTAAAGGTAGAGACTTTAATGTAGTCGGCTCATAGAATATTCTCATACTTTGCTGTTCCAGTCTTTGTAAAAGTAAAAATAGGTATAAAGTTTAATGTGTTCGAAAAATGTTGTAAGTAATCCAATTTGAAAAAATACTTTCAAAAATGTATTATACTCAGAATTTTCTTTTATTTCCATTAAATACTATGCGTTATTTATTTTTACGGCCCTCTTATGCCCGTATTCATAGAATTTCCTTTAATAAAAGGGACCCCTTAGAATGGGTATTGTTATAATGCCAACTCCCATTCTGAGGGGTCCCTCATTGAAGGATGCCTCAAGGAAGCACTATGAATACAGGCATTAGCATTTCTGTGATTTTCCTGTAAAGTTGGCAGCATTTTATAAGTTTACGGAATTTAAAAGGGACGTTAAATAAGAATAGATTGAAAAGGTAATTCAAATATTAAGTGTGTATTTGGTCGAAGTATTGAGATAGAATAACAGGAGACGACATAATGACTAAGCTCTATACGAAAAATAGAGTATTAGGGTCATAGGCTACCACCAATATGACGTTGAGTTTTGTAAATGTTCTTACCTGAGGTAATCTACCTATTACTATTCGTGTTTATTTAAAGAATTTATGAATTGATTAATTTTAATTTTAGAATTAGCGGACGCTGAAGTTGAAAGTGGTGTTATAAATCTGCCCAATATTTCAGATCATTCACTTGTATATTGCAACTACATTTTGAAGAATTCAACCCCTTCTCCCATTACATTTAATTTCTGTGATTACAATAACACATCATTTGATCTCTTTAAACGAGATTAATGGCGGATTTCGCAAACGTTATTTAAATTTAATCATCCGTTGCAGGTGTTGAAGGTAAAGTGCGTTTAATAAAAACCGTTATCAAGTAGGCTTATGTCAAATGCAAATTTTGCAAAGTCACGTCGTAACTATACGATTATATTATAAACATAACCTAACTTTTTATATCCATTTAATTACGATTTTCTACAAAATTGGTAATAAAGCGCAATTAATGAAATAAAGCATTTATTTTATTACAAATACCTCGAAGATGTAAACAAAAACTTTGACTGTTGACGCTATTGACAGTTCGCAGTTATTCAAGGTTGCAGCATACGTACTAAGCTACGACGTGCCGTACTTAAATTTAGGCAATCCTGCACTTTAGTGCGCTCAAAGTGTGCATGCGCTAAATGTGCGTTGCGATTCGCTGAGGACTGACCGCCAATTCAAATTTATTTTCATTGTTGGTAAGTTATTTGAATATTTCATTAATGAGTACAAAATTACAATCTATTAATTACTGGCGTTGTAATATTACATATTTCTAAAATTAAACACTAGTTCGCTGTAATATTACAACGCCGTCTTTTATATCTGCAAGAAGTAACAGAAAACTCGAAAACAATGGAAAGAAATTTTAATTGGCGGTCAATCTGCGTATCGCAACACACATTTAACGCATGCGCATTTTGGGTGCAGGATTACCATCAATGATTAAATTTAATCGACTTTTATGAAACCCAGCGTTAGGAATGATTATTCTTAATCGATGATTAAAATTAAATGACGTTTCTGAAATCCAGCGTTTCACTTTATTCCTTGGCTCTGGATCTATGATATGCAGAATATATTATTAATGACAAACTCACTTTCTTTAATACCTCATTATCTCACCTGTTCAAGAAAACAATTTGTTTTTGTGGCGATAAACTGAAGATAAAAGTTAACTTGTGATTGTAAATCCGAGCCAGTGTACCGACAGTAACTTTATACATTGTGATCAACAATGACTGAAAACTTGCTTCTGAAATGTTTCACTTCATTTCATTTCCAAGTCATTTTTGAAAATTGTATTTTGTAATTGACAACTAAATGGTGACAAACGATAATTTGATTAACAAATCCTTAAATCACAGCTTAAATGCATTACCAATGGCTTTTGTAAGACAACATAAGAACAAAAAGATCACAATTAATTAGTTAATTACTCAATGAAAAGTGAACGCAGTTTATAAATATTTCATTGTGATACCAACAAAAATGTCACCCTAACTCGCCTACTCTGACAAGGAAACCGAGTGAACGGAAATATTATAATCCATTCCTTATCTATTTACCATCGTAGTATGCTGTGAAAGTCTAGTGAGAATGTGGTACTCGTGTAACTAAATTTTGACAATGAATGTCATGTCGATTTATAGCGTTTTCGATTCAAATGCACCGGTTGCACTCAGTGTATTTTCATTTTCTTTTAACCTCATGTAATAACACGAGATGAAGATACTCTGAGTGCGCCCTTGAGCGGTCAATCGAAAACGCTATTAGCTCGCTATTAGATTTTATTTGTCACAATTTGGCGTATGACATGAAATTAAATGTCTAAAATATGGTAGCCAATCTACTAACTTAAAATGACGGCCTACTACGATGGAAAATAAATAATGAATGCGTTTTAGGTATAGGGACCGTGCACATGCGATGACAGCGCCACCAATGGCCATATTTTGCATAAGTGGTATGAAAACCATGGCCAACTCCATTAACATTCACTGACGTGTATGTATGGCCGTTTCAATTCGACTTTTAAAAATTTTGACGGTACTCCACTCAGCGCCTCTTGTGAGTTTTTAAGTAATTGCAGTTGCCATTAAGTTACTGTCAGTAGTTCTGTAGTATCTTTAATAGAGAGCGCTGAGGGGAGTACTCCACGGCATGCTTTCCGGAACCGATTTTTAGGCGAATTGACACGGCCATACATACACGTCAGTGAATGTTAATGTTGCTGGCCATGATGAAAACACGAGTGACAGTATGATGACAGTTCAAATGTGGTTCAAATGTACATCTGTCATTTCAAATGCCCAGTGTGCATTTGAACTTGAATTTTGTAATTAATTTCATACCAGAAGATCAAATAGTTATTATGTACTACAACTGTAAATTGTCATAAGAGTTATAGTAACAGGAAGAATGTTAAACTTTACAATTATCCAGACAGTAGCAAGAAAATGTATATGGATTGAAACATTTAAGTTTGTATGCCGTTTTGAAAGTGATTCATAGATTTCAATATCGATTAGTCATTACGTACAACGTACTCTATTCGAAAAATGTGCAGGAGACTCAGATGAAATGAAAGTTTGAAGAATTTCATGAGAAGTCGGAAAGCAAGTCAACAAATGTAGGCCAGTTTCAAATGCGGTTGATGATTAACGGATGGTTAGTCTTGGTATTGTGAATACATTTACGGTCAGGATACTGATGGTATGCATTTCATGTGAAGAAGTCAATATAAACAATAGCCCCAACTGATCATCAGACCGACTTCATGTCAAATGCATGTGGAACATGTTTTATACTATTTAACTGGAATACTTTGTGTTAATTGTATTAAAAGACTGATTATATTAGTGATGTTTCTTAAATTGAGGTTTGTACTCAGATTTTTGTTTAATTTATAGCACTTTTACATTAATTCTATGAGTCACTCTCGTTAGCCATTTTATTTATACAAATGGGTGTAAAAGAGCAAAAAAGAGTAAAGAATACGTTCCAGTTAGGCAAATTTCCATAAATTTGTGTACGGAGGTCATGCATTTAAAATCCACTGTGTTTGAAAGGAAAAATTTAGAAATAACGGAAAACGCCCATGTCCAACAATAATCAACTGCCGATCTTCTGATGTGTTTTCTGAAATACTGTGCTCATAAACAATAGAATTCAATTTGTAATATATTTTCACATCTATTAGTGACACCACGCAGGATTTGCATAAATTTTGCATATTTAGAAATTGTACTGATCATCAAACAATAAAACTTGTTGCAAGATTTGAGTAAATTTAGAAAAAGCCCTAAATATTTTTAATACAATTACAAGAAATAACAACAAATCTGCGCACAACCAAAAATTTTATTGACCATCAATGCCATGCAAAATTTCTTCCGCAAATACCAAAATTTTCGCTTGGCTATTGAAGTTATGCATAGGATGACTGCGCCTGATGGCCGGCCACTACCAGCTGGTCGTCCACTTACATAAATAAGATTTTAAAATATATTTCAACATCCATTGTAATTGCAAAATTAAAAATTACAGAGTGACGTTAATAACGTCGCTTCAACGTCACAGGTGTATTAACCTAAAAACAATGTTTTCATACCACTAATGCATAAATCACCGCCAGGCGTCGCTGAACGCAGGCATGTGCACGGTCCCTATACAATTTTCATCGCACAAAAATCTACTTTAATTATGGTAAAAACTTGATTGAAAATAGATTTCGAAAAATTTTCGCCTGGGGTGCGTTCAGGAATAACGCTCCGACTAAAGAGCTCTATGGTACTCTTACAGCGTTCAGAAAAAGTTTAATCGCACTCTAGATTAGAGATGTAATTTTTCCGGAAAAATAAAAAAGATGGAAATTTTCCGATGACCTTTTCCGGAAATTTACCAGAAAATTTCCAAATCAATTATAGTAACGTATTTCTTTAAAAAAAATTTTTTTATAAACTCAGTAGCAAACGATAGTACCAAATACTAATGTACAACGGTAATATAAAAAATGACAGAAATTACAAAATAATGTGTATTCACAAATCAAACTTATGCTTTGGCGTTCGCTTTTAATTCATAAATTGTACGTATAGTTATTTTTCCGCATTTTGGGCGCATAATCTTTTGATGTTAGGTTAGGCATTACATTTTAATAAATGATTTTATGTTAAACTGCGCAAGCAGGACAAGTAATAACTTCGTTAAATTTTCGTCGGAAATTTTCCAGAAAAATTGGTTGGAAAGTTTCTGGAAAATTTCCATTTTAGAAACTTTCCAAATTGGAAAATTTCTGAACCCACATCCCTACTCTAGATAATCATTTTTATGAGTTCAGAAATAGATAGAGTAAATGCTTGGAGCGCGTTCTTTTGTACTCGGTCTAAACTTGGTACAAGTGGACAAAACCGTAATTGAGGTTATGCTTAGGTAATCATCTCGACAGAATTCAAGTTTAAAATGAATGCAACTAATGTGAGTACAAAGTTTGTTTACTTTTCTTTAAACTACTTATTATTATTACGTCTTCTGTACCTGTATCTGTATCTATATCTGATTCATCATTTTCCAACAACGTTATACTATTTACACTATCAACAATACAATTTGCAATTGCAATTACAGCTGCAAATCTTTGGTCACGGCTCATTTTTCAGTTTTGATAGATATAGGTTATTGTTTCAGTCACCAATGACACAACCATCGTTGCCGACCATAGAGTAGTTGCCGACCTTATGAATTCAATAATCCGTAGATGTCACTTAAAAAATCCGTCGAAATCCGTAGGCGCCCATTTCAAATCTGCAGAAAAATCCTTATAGATTTTTACTACAAACAGCAGTCTTAAATTGTTGATATGTAATAAAATTGCTACAAAAATAATGTTTTTATTTAAAAAATTTAATATAGAGAAGTAAAATTTGTAATAAAAAGGAAACAAAATGACAAATTCTTCTTATTTATTTTTTATTATTATTTATTATATTAATTTCTTATTTAAAGCTTTTACTTCAATGTCAACTGTTTTTACGTTATCAAACCACAAAATTGTTGCAAAACTCCACAACCACAACCGACACACTTTGCCACGAAGTTAGATGTTAACCCACGTTTTTATCCACCCCCTTAAAAAAGTTATGGCCACTACAGGAGCTCCCACTGGTATTCTAATATTAAGATCAAAGTGGATCAAACTCTGAAAATCAGTCATTTTATACAACAACTTCTGTTACAATCAATACAGTCACTGTCAAACATTAAAAATCCGTAGATTTATACTATCTGAAATCGGAGAAACGTATTTTGTGATTAAAATCCGTAGATCTACGGATAAATCCGTAGGGTTGGCTACGCTGGACACAACTAACTTCAGACTTCAGTTAACTTTTTACCGTTAATAAATAGTTGAAGAGGCAGTGCAATTCTTGACGTTAAGGGTAAACACTCTGGGAACAAATGCACAAAGTACTCTCACTGTACCTGAACGCACCCCTGCGGTCCTTCATTTTACTTTTGCTATAATTTTTATTTATCATTATCCGTTCACGTTCTTTTTGCATTCTAGTAGGCCATGTTTCTTTTCGTTAGGTTACGTCAGTGTTGCCAACCCTACAATAATAATTGTAGTTCTACAATAATTTTACTATGTCTACCATTTCACAATTATTAAAGAAAATTCTTCAATAATTTTAATTAACGTAAGGTAAAAGTATTTTTGGGGTTACTCTCATCTCTCATGACAAATACGAATCGAGTAGGTCAAAATCAAAAATTAATTCGTCACATTTTAGACGACAGTGTATAATTTCTTTCTGACGTTAACCTATTCGATCAATATTTGTTCATTAAAAATTTCAACTTTTGATATTAAAATAATTAGATTAGTGGTGCACCTGTTATCCTGGGAACGTGTAATTTGTAATAAATTATGTAATTGATTATTAGAAACTGAAATTTGCTTAAAATTTTGAGCAGAAGATAAGTTAACATGACACAAAATTTTTATCACGTAAATCCCTATGACCACAGTTTAAAAAAAAGCACTGTATATTAAAAAGTGAGATTCGACACGGTTCTATTTTGTAAAAGTCATATGAAATTTTTTTCTTTTGATTTAATCAAACCGTGCAACAACTTAAATAGAAACTCAAATAATGTGAAGAGGAATATAAATTTTTTATTCGGCAATTTGCAACACTGCAACTGGATATATGTTTTGTTCGGTTATTTAACGTAATCTGAACAGCAACAAGATTTTAGGTTATGTAAATAAAAATTAGCGTTTTAATTTGAATCCGAAGTGTCAAATGACGCTTGTAAACTGACGGCTGCTAGTGTCAAGCCATCAACAATCGAATGTTACTCCAGTGGTACCATTTAAAAAGAAAATTCAGCACTGCCAACTCAAACAGTGATTCTTGATCACTTTGTATTTTATGTTTTTTATAATTTTTGTTATTGAATAAACATTTTTAATATACTTATTGTTCTTTTCTTTATTAAGACCATTTCTTCTTTTAAAACATTTCTACAATAATTTTTAACAAAAATCCAATAATTCTGTCATTTTATACAAAGTGGTCAAGAATAACTGTTTGAGTTGGCAATACAATTAAGAGCATTTTCTTATTCGGCTATTTGCAGCACTGCAACCGGATATATGTTTTGTTGGTTTATTTGACAGCGCCAAGATTAAGGTTATGTGAATAAAAATGAGCGTTTTAATTTGAATTTGAAATGTCAAGGTGACGTTGTCAATGTGACGGCTGTCAGTGTCAAGCCGTCAACAACCGGAAGTTACTCCAATTGTATATACCATTTAAAAATGAAATTCAGCACTGCCAACTCAAACAGTGATTCTTGACCACTTTTTACAACAGTAAAATTTCACAAGGTTGGCAATACTGGGTTACGTGCATGTATTTTGATAGAACTCAAAATGTGACAAATGTAAACTTCTGACACTTTAACGTCAGTCCCATCGACCATAATGCTTCTTATACTCTACGATGACATGAAGAAAGTAAAATAATAGCATTGAAACAAATAATTACTTGTGACTTTGCAATACTAAGTCAAAATGCTCAAAATCATCAATGTTTTTTGGCGTCAGTTTTCAAAAATATAACCTTCATATTAAAATGGAACATTTTAGGCATTTACGAAAATTCACCCGGTGGGTATACCAAATTTACCGATCGGTAATCAGCTGATACACCGGTGCAGAGATCGGTTGATTGAATTTAAAAACGCTTCGGTAGATAAACTTCGGTGAACTAACCAAACAAAACCTATAATAACATTTGAAAATAAGCATATTTAATGATATTTTCCATATGTGAAGCTGATGTTTTATTTTTGAATATTTTCCCAACTCCACATCCATTGCAACTAGTAATTATTTTAATCTTACCAAATGCTGCCTACAACTAATAACTTTTTTTAGGTTATGTTTAATGTACCGACCGCATGGACCATTAACTTTCCTCGATGCACAAATCATGCACCAGGTGCATGAATTCGGTACACGTGGTAAATTATCGAACGCGGTACAAAAGTAACCGGTTGAATTATCGAAAGCATTCGGTTCATGCGGTGTACAGTGTACACCCGGTGAATTTTCGTAAATGCCTATTCACTAATAGAAGGTACTAACAAAAATGTCACCCTAACACGGCCTACTCTGAATGCAAGAAGAAAGAAAGATTTTTTTAATGACAGTCTTGAGATTTTTTTCCTCAGTATTTGGCAACACTGATAATCATAAATATCTATGATAAACGTGCACATGCGCATTTTGTTTCCAAACGTCAAAATGCTGAAACATTGGCATTGCCAATTTGGCTTGAGGTTCGAAGAAGTGATGTGCGAGAGTACGTTACAGACAAAATGAGATGTGTTAGAAAGTGTTATATTTGCGTGTACTTGTAAAATATATGATGGCAAGTACTTTGGCGAAAATCGCCGCGAAGCAAACAATTAACCTCACTTGCAAAATCACTTGCGGCGATTCATGCAGAGCAGTTTTAAACAGACGTGCATGTGTAATTAACTGTCGATTATTGGGAACTGAATTGAAGGGCAACAGGAAATTCAGCGTGGACACAATTAGGGAAGGAAGCGCGGCAAGAGCGGAGACGACGAGCACCATTCAGGGCTTATCAAAACTACAAGCGCAAGAACTTGTGTTGAGATTAACCGACGAAGAACGTTCGATTTTAATCAGTGCATTGCAAGAATATCAGTCAAAGGTGGTAAAAGAAGAATACGAAGGTAACATCAACTTTAAATGTATATCCACGGTAAATTGTTGTCTTCCTGCAATTTCATTTTTTTGCAACTTCTACACCAACACGCACAGTTCTTTGCATTCTGGTAGTTTATTACTACATATTAGATACAGAACAGAAAATATACCTACCTACAATAATTTGCGAACTCACTTTTACGAACTCACTTATTTGTAAGTAGTTTTACGTAAATTTTGTTTACATACTTTAATTTTTCCACTGTTTATGCGAAGAGTTTATTTTATCCTTTTGTAATTTGTCGTTTTTAATTGCGGTGCTGTAAACATAAACTAAACTAAAAAAATATCGGGTGATAGAAAAAATGAATACACAAAACGTGACGTGACGTCTTTTACCAAATACCGTGTGATAGGAAAAAAAGAGTATGACTTATTTTTCAAAATTACATTTGTATTAAATATTACCTAAATACAGTAATACTAAATGATGTATTTGATGTAAATTACTCCTTAATCTAGAGAGTAAGTATCCGGCGGTTCAACAAATTTCCATTCTACGTTGGCTATGGAAAAAGAAGTTATGTTTTTGATTTTACTTAAATTATTCGTAAATGTAAAATGTCAGCCAGCGGATTAACCAATTCACCGCGTACAGTAGCGGACAATAAAATCCAGACAAGAATTTGACATGTCGTACATATTTAGACAAATTTGATAAATCAGGCGTTTATTGAGGTTATATTTCTGTCAAAATTAATAAATGAAGAGCCCACGCAAAGAACGAGTTAAGTCAATTTTTGGGCATTTTCAGATTATGATGCATTGTGGTAGCCAATTAATGCCCGGTTGCACCAACTTTTTAAGCAAAGCTTAAATTTAAGTGGTGTTTAGGTGTGTTTAAAATATGTTCAATTTTAAAAATTTCAGTATTGTAAAAATCTATTCCCATGTAGTGATTGAAAAAACAAGTAATGCGCGACGTTAGTGTTACGTTATTTATTATATTAAATAGGTGACCTTACAGACAGGAAATAAACAAAATGTCTTTCAATTTACATATCTATACTAAAATGCTGCATGAAGTTCTTTCGAGTATTAAGAATGATATAAAACATTACGTACAATGACCACTTAAACATTTTGTCAATCTACAGTCAACATGATTATAAACAGTAATCAAAATAAAAACGAATTAGAGTAGGCATTGAAATTTAAATGTGTCACACTAATATTAATCGTCAATCAATTGTGGCATAAATAGGGCGTGTTCTTTATTTCATCAAGTTCGTTCTTTTATTATTTGATGGATCACCCAGATTCATCAATAGTTGTTCTTTTATTCCAGTTAGTTGTAATCAGATGGCATCACAGATCCATCATTCGTTTTAGATGGTGGAACTGTTTTAAAGTTCAAATCTCAGATCTAACCTCACTTTTTTAAACGTAAGTAATAGTTCTGTTCGCTTGTTCTGGAGTTTTCTACATTTCTCGTTCACACAAAAACAATAATTCATCATCAAAAGATTCTTTTGAAGAATCATTGTGCAATTGCTTGCTAACTATAAGGCTAGCTACCATAATATTCTCGTGCCTGCAATTCATAACTTACAACCACAGAACAGTAACAAGTGTTTTGTTTCTACAAAATGATCTGCAACCAATGATTTTAAGGAGGTAAATAAAATATCTACTTTTTTGAGGTTAGAAAGAATTTCCAAGAGAATTTTAGTTGAACGCAAAGCGTTCTTTTATTTGTAGTCTGTTGTATCCATCAGTAGATGACGTTACTGCATCAAGTCCCAACACCGATACTTTCAATCACAAATTTGCGTTAAAATAAAGAATATGCCCATAATACGCCGAAAATGTTGTTAACGTCAGTCACGCAGATGTTCGTTGAAGTCAAAAGTGTCCCGATGCAGGCTATGGTCATTTTACGCATATGCTTTTAATTTTTTTTAAATAAAACGTTTTTCTTGCTTTGGATGTTTTAATTTCAAATTAAGGTTATCTTGGAATAGAAACGTAAAAAGTGACTGAAGGAATGTTCGATGAACTAAATGAACACATGCGTGTTTGATTGCATCGCTAATTCCTTTTTCATTTGATCGCTTGTTACATTACATTTTTGACATAAATTGTCTAAACTGGAGAAGATATACATATTTAAAATTGTTATTATTATACATAGTTTAAATTTGATACATTATTTTATATTAACTTCTAAATATTAAAATATGAGTAAGAGGTGACGTAATATTTAAATCAAAATGCACAACTCTCTCTAAATGGGGCGTGCTTCACATAAATCAATGTATCTACTCCTGATAAGTAAAAGCAAAATTGATTCCAGAATTAGAAAATTTACTTTAATACGTAGGTATGAAGAAAAAATTATAAAAGGAAAGCAAGCGATTTTTTAATTCGGTGAAGACTGTAGGTAAATCGTTTTATGTTTTCCCAGTTTTAACTATTTTCTGTTTTTCTGAAATTAGGGATCACTAACTTTTCTTAGGCTTGTTCTAACAACAGTACATAACTGTTAGCGACGCTAAAGTGTCACTGCGCATATTCAGTACAATTTCAAGCAGCTATGTACTGCTACTAGAACAAACCTCTTATATGTTTTCTTTATTTTTTTTTCTTTATCTACAAGCTGCTTTATTTTTAAAAATATCTAGGTACCTACATTTGTTTTGATTACTTTGCGTACTTTTAATCACATTTTAAGAATATTTTCAAGAAAACAGTAACAACACTCCCAGGATTTTATCAAACGAATTTAATAAGTAAATTTGAAAGATATGAAAGTCCATGACAATCCAACCTTTTTCTGATATTCTTTCTATTCTGTTTCTGGAATATTCTGTAAATTAATGTTTAAACAATTGCTAAGCTAAAGGCTTTTATATCACAATACATTTCCAAATTCTTGTAGTAGATTTGATGCTTATTAAAAATCATTTTAAATGTGACATCAACGTATAAAAATGTATAACTTTGAAAATTGAGAAATACTTAAAATAACACCAAAACAACCAACACAGGACATATCGAAATATATTTTAACGATTCAAAATCATGTCCACATAAAAGTTATTCATGATAATATGAGTAGTTAACCTTCGCTTTCTGTTAATAATAAATCAGATATTATTATTATCGGCGACGTAAATTTTGTAATCGTTGTGTCACACACTTGTTGAAACGTCTTGGTACTTGACGTCATCAACTTTGCCGTATAAATCCAGGATCGATTCTCATCCCATGACGCACGCTATAAATTTCCTGCAGAGGGGATGCAGGCAGGTGTTGGTCTCTTCAGCTGCCAACGAACGGGTTTTATTTGCGAATTCCACGCTTGTTATCTGCAGACTTTATCGTTGTGGAACAAACAGAAGCAATTTAAAAGTTTATCTATCACGTCTCTCGAGCATAGTATGAGACAGGATTATTTTTATTATTCTTAAGTGGACATGGGTAAATAGATAGGTACAGCAAATAACAGTCACGTATTCCAAGCAAATATTCTGGGAAAATAATAAATAAAACAATTTAAAAACCTACTCGGTTAAAAGGAGATTATGTTAGTTCTATATGTGTATGTGTGTAAATAAGTATGTACTTAAATGTATTCAGAGTGTCCCAAGAGTTCTCTGGCAATATCTCGATAACTGCTCAAGATATAATACCTAGTAAGTCGGTACTCGGTAGCAGCCACAACAGGCAATAGCTAGCCACACAGTAGCATTCATTCATGCCATTCTTTCTTTCTACAATCTTTCCCTCCAAGAAATTGAAATGAAACAAATCCTGTTCTATCCCACTAACACAAACTGATTCTTGGAAAGAGTGGAAGGAAGTATAAACAAGTCTACACGAAACAAAGTATTTATCGTGTCGGTCAGAAACGTCGGAACATCCTCAACATGATTCCTGAAGGAAGTAAAGAATGTTGGCTAGTCATCTCATACTTCTCACGTTCTTTCCTTCACGATTGGACTTTCCGGCGGGAATGAATGCTCGTGTATGGCTAGCCAATGTCAGAATAATTAGCCCAACGCCTCCCCGACAAGCACATAGAGAGCAAAAATAAAATTTAGTTTCAGGAATTTTAAAAGTCAATCAATTTCAATTTGAATGGCTTTGCTCTTTACAAAGTCCGTACCTATCTGCAGAAGGTACTTCCTAATTTTTGATGGCAAACGTGCCGAAAGGTGAATAAAAGATAAGCAGCGAATTGACTATTAGAAGTAAAAGTTATATATAGAATCGAATGTGAAACACGCAATGTTATATTTTACGATCCGCAGATAATTTTTTTTTCATCAGAATTTATGAAACTAATAATTCTGCCTGTTGGTGATCGTAATTTATATTTATCATTTATTAAATTTAATGAAACTGTTTTCATAAAATACGTAGCTTCCAAATATTTAATAAAATTTTTGTAACGATCAATACTACACATAGATAGTAAACTAAAATTTTAGTTTCTTTTTTAACGATTCTGTTTTGCTTTGTAATGTGGTTTATTTATACGAAAATACTAACTTGCCTTGGAAAACCTATACTTAACAAGTAAATATTTCGTTGTGTTTCGGTTACATGTTGTTTCATTTGATGAAATTAAAGGTCAACTAGCAGCCTCGAGATGGAGAAGTAAGTTCGGAAGACCCAGTAAATTACCGACGTTAGGAGATGTAGATCCCACGGGATCTTATTGCGCCGTTCCAGAGGATTGGCTCAGACGGAAGTGTGGTAGGGGATTTATTCTACAATGCCTTGGTTTTGGGCCAATTAACAAATTAATCCGCGATGTGCTGTACATAAGGATAGGCTTTGCATGAATTAACAATATTCGATAACAATTTTGGGCGAGGTCTTTTGTGATATTTACTTACAATTAGGCTAAATAGCTAATACTATTGACATATTTTATAATATTGGTGATGGTATTATTAACAGCAAAGGATAAGTGTAGAATAATCATGTAGAGTTTGTTGATTTTTAATATTTTTAGTAAGTCTATAATAATAGATCTGTTCCATTTGACAGAATTTCAAGTTCTGAACCGTTCAAATCATGCGCAGTATGAAATTTATATCCAATTTTGTGCACTGCTCATGCTCAGTAAGATTTCGAACGGTTCAGAACTCGAAATCCTGACGAATGGAACGGACCTAATGTGAAATGAAGGCAATTTTATGAGAAGCACTGTGAATGGTAGCTGTTTTTTTTTTATCACCACTGATACTTGTATGATTTTACAATAACTTGTGTAACTTTGTGTAACTCAATGTTTGAGTTGCAGGTATCAATAAAGGAACATAAAATACGCGTTTTAACAGAAACATTGATGAAGTGAAAAACAGGTTTATTGGAGTTTTTTAATGACACAGGGCCATTTTTAGATGGCAGTAAGTGTACCCCATTCTGGAGGAAAATATGGCAAAAGAAAACTGTGAACATTTTGAAAGTTGTTAACCCTAATTGACCGTGAAATTGACTACAATTCAATTCAAATTTGAACTACCAGAATTCTTCAAAACATTTCGAACATGCAGCGGAGTTTTGGGTATAGACAGATCTCTTACTTCTTTAATTAGAATCCGTTTGGGTGTTTCCCATTCCCCAAAATAAAAATCAAACTCCATATCACTTCTCGAAGCATTGGGGAATATCCAAAAAACCCATCTTTCATATTTGACGGTTTACCAATGGAACTATTCTGGAGGAGTTAATCTTTGCATTTCACTAGATTCACGTTTTCATGTACGTATTTTTAATTTCCCTGTCTTCTTTTCTCTTTTCACATTTTTATTCTTTACCATTCACCCCCTTTCACTCCATTTGAAACACATTATCAAATCGCAATGTTGTGTTTATTAACGAACAAGAACAAGGGTAAATAAAAGACGTGATGTATTAGTGTTCGTGCCGACGTGTTTATGAATAATGTAACATAAAACCTGACCTAAATTTCGTACACATTTACGATTTAATTAAAATACAAAGTACATACACATCGGACTTCTTTGTGCATGGTTAATTTTTATCTTAATTTGTCAGCGCGTACGAGTTTCGCCTCCAAAAAAGAAAATTGAAATGGAATTCGCAAAAGCCATGCGGAATGAAACTCCTACTCGATGAATTTTTTTGTGTGCTTCTCTCTCTCTTTATGCACGCTTTTTACTAATGGATTTAATTTATTTTGGTTGAGATGTTGAAGAGAGCGCTATGCCTGGATGAATGCTTTCTTTTCAGGACGTTGAAATTGTAGACAATTAAATTAAACATTTGGGAAAACGTTGTAGCTGTAAATTGTATTGTAATACGGTAGTGAACATTGTAAAAGAGGGCACATCCTAATTCATAGTTTTAAAAGACCCTAAAAGGAGAAAGAAACCTAAAAGTAATCATCAAATATCATGCGTTCACCCTTCTAGAATTTTTCTACGTATTTTTTTAAACAATTATTGAATACTGCAAGAGCAAGGCGCTATGCGATTTAAAGGGTGGAGATTTTGCCCCGTACATCATAAAATTAATAAACGCCTTATGTCAGGTAAAGATCTACAAGGACGTTTGTAAAACTTTATTTATAATACACTTTTATAACTGTCGATTTTCTAGTATTTTGTTATAATAATTTAGAGTATATTGTTTTTAGGTGTGTTTTAAGACTGTGAGTTAGAATATATATCCCTTTCTATACTACTTGTAGTGAATTTTAATTTACAAAACCAAGGTCTTTCTGGCACTTGAAATTGGAAAGATAATCAAGTTTTATGTGTCTGCAACGCCGAACATAAACTTCCTAATACCGCTCCCGAAACGTGTTTTCGTCGTTTAATGATATATAACGCGACGAGATTGCTTCCATCTGCAGGTTTCACGTGCGATTCTGATAACCAGTAGAACAAAGGAATCGCAGTTGAAATCAAATCAAAATTTTATGCATGTTTTATTAACCATTGACAAAATTGGGCTGTAAATAATTATGGTTGTACTAATTTAATTAAGAAATGTACAAGTTGAATTTGAAACTTAATTTTCTCTGATTCTTTTTTTATTTAGCCGAATCTGTACCACGTCCGTCCACAAAGAGCTTAATTGACAGTAGGTATTTAAATATTTTTTTCTGAGGGCAAATTAAAATATGTTTAATTTTCAGTTGCCATTGCAAATTCAATCCCGTTCATTGGATTCGGCTTTCTCGACAATTTCTTCATGCTGCTTTTCGTAAGCAAATTTTTAATTTCAAACCTTTTCTCTTTTTTGTTTCACAAAACACCAAAATAAATTTAAAAAAAAACAGACATCTCTATGCTATTATTTGTTTCAGGGTGATTATATCGATGTATATTTGGGGTCGTATATGGTTTTATCAACGATGGGAGCTGCGGCATTGGGAAACACCTTTTCCGACGTCCTAGGCATTGGAACGGCTTTTTACGTCGAGCGATTAGCATGTAAAATAGGTTTCAGTCCGCCCAAGTTATCTCCCATTCAGATGGATATGCCGGTATCACGAAATTTCGCAAATTTGGGTCGGGTCGTAGGTGTCACGCTCGGTTGCCTTCTGGGCATGTGCCCTTTGCTTTTTCTAAAAAAAACGAATAAGGATGCAGCCGAGGCGGACGCGCCGGAATAAACTTAAACGAAAATTAGTCAGTGGAATATGTAGACGTAGGTCCAAACTAACGGTTGTGACGCTTTCGACTCAATTTCCGACTTGATATTTGCTCAGATTATGTCTTGCTAAAGCGGAACACCAATGAATGTACGTAAAAGTTCTCTTCGGCACTCTCGTATATCATCACTTTTTGGTTTACATTTACATCGCGGTTTCTATCGACCAAATCATGTACCTGTGAACGTGTGTAACTTCTATCATAACGTTGATGTATGTTCATTAGATGTAACCCTATAAATACTTTCTGCCTTAAAAAAACGAAATTTCTACAAATTACCTTCCGCAAATTTAAAAATTATATTCTTGTTAGGACCTTGTACACATTGTAATATATTATTTATTTTAATAATGTTACTTGTATAGGTTTCGCATAGATCTATTAAATTATTTTTGTTGCATAGTTTTATAAGACTAACTGCCGTTGTAACTGCGTTTAATTTATTGTCTGTTAAAAATATTTCGTCGTTTCTTAGAGCTAAGTACAAATACATACGTCTATAACGTGGAAATCATTTTTTTTTAAATTTCAAATCCATTCTATTCTAAAACCAAAGAAAATCAAAAACAATTATTATAATAATTAGTGTTTCTGTTGTCATGGAATATCACAAAGTAACGGCGGAACGTGTTAATTATTTCAAAGAAAATCAAGTGGGGGAAAAAGGTTATATTATCAATAAAAATCAAAATTTATGCTTCATATTGTCCAGTTGTACCATTGATTTCCGATTTGGTACTATAACAGTAAATTACAGACGAAAAAAAATATAATATTTACACGAACAGCACATGAGTAGACCGCAGGTACTTTGCTATCTACCTTTAGTGTCTACCTAAATGATCTTGTCTAAGTTGCGAACGCTGGGGAAAAATCAACGATGTTGAAGAAAACCAATCTGGAATTATGCCCAGCTCAGTGGAGACAGGGTGGGCTACAAATGGATTGTCGGTAGCTCGATACCTGGATGTAAAAAAAAGGGCGCAACCTAGCGAATATAAGTTCCAAGTAGTACGGTGAAAAACGTTAGGACTGCGCACGTAGTTAAAAACATTCGAGATTCCCTCAGATTTAATATCCGCAAGCGTGTTTGTCAGACACACTGTATATAAAACAACTATCGGTAACCCTGTATATTGACAATAAATAAGAATACGAAAAACGGTGACGCAGTGTTTATTAATACGCAACAAAATTGTGGCCCAATAAAATAAGCGAAACGTTCAGCATTCGATTACAGGGGTGCCCTTAACAATAAGCTCGAAAATAAGTTCGTTACGTTAAATAATTTAGAAATTATAAGGCGTCAACTAACGCGAAATCACCGGCGAGGATATCCTATACGGCTCACAAAATAACGTACAATAAATTCTGTCAGAGGGACAATAAACGCAATTACAAGAACGAAATTTTATAAAAACATGCAACTAAACGCAGGTTCTTAAGGAACCAAAGTCTTCGGCAGGCACAAGCGGTATCACGAGGCACCGAAGGTACCCAATAATTAATTTAAAGATACGTATCAATAAAAGACAGAGGGTTAGTACAACACCACACTCGAATCCCACCAATTCTACGTTACGTTCGATCTGTAGCATAGGACACTGGCTCGACCCAGATCGTCAGCTCCTTCAGGGGTTCCGGAGCGACGAACGACAGTGTTACAGTAGAAGAGGCTCTCGGAATCGGCGGTATTCCTAAATCTCGTTCGGGGAAATTCAAACGGTTACGTCAAGGTCACGAAGTAACGCAGATTTTTCAAACTTAACCACCACGAAGTTGCTAAGGTCACGAAGAAGTAATGCAGATTTTTCAAACTTAACCCCCACGAAGTTGCTAACAGAAGAAACACGAAAGTAAAAGAACGAAATTGAAGCAGAACCAAAAAGACTTACTCCCTTTTAAAATAAGGGCCCGAAGCGATAAGAAACTGCGACGTGCGGCGACACGTGGCGCCTTCAGAGACAAAATTCACGACACAGACTTTATCTGCTATAAAAGCACTGTATTAATCTTCCAGAAGTCGAACGAAGACGAACGATAAGATCCTCAGAAGCTTTTGGGTCGCCAATTCCAACCACAAAATTAGTTCTACCGAAATGGCAGCCAACCGCTTATGAAGTTCCTTGACCTTGAAACAAAAATGGCTTTCTCGTTTAACGCCGAACTCAGCCAAGGCCAGAAATTGGAGACACGCCTCTTCCGCTCCGAATTCTAGAAAAATCTTCAGTGTCCCCAACTGTCATGGAAAGGGACTAGAAACAACTTACAAACGAAATGAAACCAAAACCTTAGAGTTTGTAAGCAGATAGAGTGATCACTGAAGCCAAAGTAGAAACAAAAGATTAGGAAATCGGTAGCGCAAAAATGAAACGTAACAACTTGCGCGCACCGCTGGTATGATGACGTCAAAATATATTACTCCGATCCCTAATTATTAATAAAACAGCTCTGTATAACCTGTGAGCAACTAAAAATCAGATAAGAGTCGGCGGTGCAAAGAAAAAGTATGTCTGTTACTAACGCGGCGTTAGGCTGATCTGACAGTTCATGAATGTATCAGATTAATTAATTCAGTTAATCACAGACATACATTTTCTTTGCACCGCCTACTCTAATCGGATTTTTATTTGCTCACTTTTTATTAAAGAAAACGAAACCTGAAACTTTTAATAAAGTAAAGTATCAGTTTTACTATTAAATTCGATCTCGTTTTTGCAAAACTAAAATTTAAAAACTATTTTAATTAATAGTAACAAACAATTTTAATGTTTTATTACACATATAATTCAAGAGTAACATAATTAAAGACAAACAAATATTGCAAGGAATAATTTATAAACGTGAGCTTTTGGAAGGGAAGAATACGGATGATTGCCACATTTTTTAAGTCTTGATGCCTCGAAGGTAATTGAATGGCTTCAACACGAACAGGCCCTCTTTTATCGTATCAGTCCATTCCTCATGCCAGGACCTCTCCAACTGGTCCTGGATCCGAATTTTCGTGGCCTTGTGCACTTGGTCTTCCAAGTCGATGATTCTCGAATTTGCAACAGCTGAATCTGTATTAACGTAATACTTGAATTCTGGTATGAAATCGAACTTTTGAATCATTTTCGAAATCCTCGTCAGCCATTCCATGGTCGGACTTGACCACCAGTCCCATGAGATCATCTGTTTATTGTCGAACTCGCCCAAATTTTCTGATTCTAAAGAAGATTTGTTGCAGTCGGAGTTCAGATCTGTCGATTTAATCGAAGCCAAAATCAAGCCGGTTTTTAAGACATCTGCAGCGTCTATTTGTTTCTTAGGAGCGCATTCGAAACTTTCCAGTTTTGATAGGTTTACGTCGAAGATGTTTTCTTCTGTAGGATATTTGGACGTTGGTAAATTTATCTCATTTTGTGCTGCCTCATTCTTCATTTGTTGCAAACAATTACCAGGTAAGTGACTGACGATAAACATGGAACTAATTATTGTTAATATTCCGATTGCGTAGGTAATAATTAGTACAGCCGTTAATGTCGCTACGTATTGTGTAACCGCCTGGATATCGACGTTAACCAGCAGAGACTCGAGTTCTGTGTAAGTAAACCAACCCCTGGTTGTACCTGCCTTTTTAGCAATTATACTTTCAAGTTGTTTCAATTTCTTCCAGAAAGTTGATTCATTTACAAAAATTTCCCAATTCTGTAATACAGGAATAATTTATGTAAGAGACAGTGTATTTTTAGCAAAAGTTTATCATAAGATTTTACCACATCAAAAAATAGAAAAGTTGATGTTTTCAGATAAGGCAAATATTTGCTTTTGGAAGCTATTATCATGCAAATATCTAATTGCGTTCGAATTTTCTGGATATTTTATTAAATACTTTCGGGAGAAATTAAAAGTAGCTTTGTTATTATTTTTTAAATAAATTTATTTAATCACTTACTATAGCTTTCAGGAAATCCTTTTCCAACTGAGCCAAATCTTTAATCGACACACCCCCAGAAATAGCCCACTCGTCAATAAAGACTTCATCTTCTTCTCCGTCGTCATACAAAAATTTGCTTGATACCATCTGCAATAAGAAAAAAATCATCTGTATTATCGACTTGTTTTCACGTGTAAGTACATTTACCAGTGAAACTAAAAATAATTCCGACGGGGTGATTTGCAGCAAGTAATCGGGGTTGCCAGCTTTCAGCCGCTCCAAATACAGCATGGCCAAAATAAACGAACAGGGTGAAACGCAGGCGTTCCTCGAGATCGACGCGGCATCGTTAGAGTGCAGTCTTTCCAGAGATCTTCCATTTTGTGCTTCAGAAAATAATTCACTGGCATATTCTGAAATTTATTTAACAGATTTATGTTCGATTTCTTCGTACTAATAGATAAGAATATCTCGGAGATAAAATCTATTAAACAGTAATTTTGCGTTCCTTGACTTAAATTGTATCTTAGATACAATTCAACTACTAATTAAAGTTAAGTAACGCACAGTCTGATTTTACAATCACAAGTTAATTTTAACTTTCGGTTTATTCCCATAGTAACAATTATAAAAATATATAATATTGTTCTTATGGCAATAAATTGGAGATTAAAGTTAACTTGTGATTGTAAAACTAGGCCCCTGAGAAATAACTAGCAGATAACTTTAACTGAAAGGTTAATATTTCCAGGTTTTCCATCTCATGAAGAAATCGAGCGTTAGTCAGTTGGTAGTTAGTTAGTTGGTATAAACCGGAGGATATTCTCCTCGTCAAATTTCTAGTGGAAATGCCTGTAAATTTGCTGAGGGGTATATCCTCCGGTTTATACCAACCAAAGATTTCATTTCACTTCATGAAATCTTTGTTTGCTGAAGAGAATATCCTCCGGTTTATACCAACCAAAGATTTCATGAAGTGCTTTTAACTTGTGAGTGAGTGTGTACTGAAGACGGTAGCATAGCTAGCCGAAATAAGTAACTACCAATATAAACTAATTGGTGCTACTGTAGTGTGTGGTCTACCTGCGAATCTGAGATATACTTATTGTAAAGTGCGTTCTACTCTCAAAATATATTTGAAAAACATCTCTAATTTGACTCTATTAGTTTGTGACGAAGTAATTAAAGGATTTACTTTTTGGGGGGCTGTTGTTGTCGTATTCTTTAGCCAAATAATTGATTGCCACAAACACAAAGAAAATGTCTTTATTAATAATAATAATACAAGGATGTTAATATGTCAGATCGCCTGGTGGTTATGTGCACGGTATGTCCACGGGGATGAGTTCGCAGTTGTCCTGGTGCAATGGTCGCAGGTGGAGGACGTGCTGAACCGGATTCCTCGGCGGAGTGGTCGTTGATAAGCCGTGTGCTGGGTGACGTCTTCTGACCGGACGGGTTTCTTTTCTGGCGTCGAGGGAAGCGGTGAAACGGCGCGGCGTATTCTGCTGATGCGTTTCAGTGACCGACGAAGCTGGGTGGTCGTAGGTGTTTGACGGACGTGGAAACCAGGATATCCCGACCTTTCGGCTGGCTTTTGGAGAGGAGGTCCAACTTTGCAGCTGGATTTGGTTAGGAGGTCCGACCTTGCGGCTGGCTTTGGTTAGGAGGCTCCAACTTTGCAGCTGGCTGGGGAAGAATGATCTTCGAGCTGCTCTGCACGCGTTTATATAGCCCCGGCATCCATCTTGTAGAGGGGGCTGAATGTGGTGTGGAAGGGTGTTAGAGCTTGGTGCGTGGCAATAGTATAGAGATGTGCCGCAGGTGGCGCTGTGGTCGCTACAACTTGTTTGGATATAAATGTTTTTCTATGAAAATTATTAGGGATATTAATAGTTAATGTTAGGGATATTGATACAACTTAGCGTAATTAAAGGATTAATTTGTTTTTGTTTGCAAGTTTCGGGAAGAACAATTAGAAACATGCAGGTAGACATAGTATGTTGACGGACTTTTTAATTTTTTTATCAAGTCTTGTTATGAAATTTGGGCGGCATGTCTTAGCTTGACTGTAAAAAAACAGTGCAATGACTTATTTTTCAGTTAATCTAAATCAAGAGTTGATAAAAAAAATCACCCGGTATTAGACACATGCAGGTAGACCACATACTACATTAGAAACATACAGGTAGAAACATACTGTAGTGTGCAGTACAGTAGAAACATGCATGCAGACCGCACACTACAGTAGCACCAACTAATTGTGGTAAGAGATTACTTTTTATTATTTCTAAAGCCACTGTCTCATTTACTATTCTTACTTATAAAAATATATATCACAAAATCTTCTAAGCGGACACTAAATCGCGCAACTATATACTTTACGTTTCGCAGTCGTTCGACTGCTTCGTCAGAAGTGAAAATTATGTTGTCAAAATAAACAAGGTTGTCAACGGAAACTGAAAAAGTAACTTGATTTTCTTTTTTATATATATTATATTTATTTTTTAATCTAAAAATAATTTGAACATTACAAATGTTAAAAAATTGACAGATCTATGTTCTATTTAAGGAATCGAGAAAACTACAAAATGTATCGTTTAAATTTGCAAAATCAGTACGTTTATTAATAGAATTCGACGACATTTTTATTTTACACATTTCAATAAAACGTCTTTTGAAAATATTAGACTCGTAATATAAAATGTTAGTATTTTCAAAATCAAAATTATGGTTTTAAGCCAATTAAATTTAATAATTTGGTTAACAATAATTATGCTACCTTCAGCACATATAACCATAGCAACGTTTACTTTTAACGGATGATTAAATTTAATTAACGTTTATGAACTCCACCAATAGAGTTCCTATATATAAGTTAGATAAGAGTTAGGCCATGTATGATGCACGTTTTAATTGGTTGGAACCAGTTTCAAGGAGTATATGATTTTATATAATTTGATAATTTAATTTTGGGCTTTTCGTTTCCTACATTTTCAAAAACATTCAAAATTAAAAGGTAGGTATTTGGAAAAGAAACAGTAAAATTTTGTAAGTATACTGGAGGATGCCAATTGTGAATTTGACGTTTTCAGGATGTAGTAGTTGTCCGACTTAGATCCAGTTGTATAATTCCATCTTAACTTTAAGCTAAAGCTTAAACCCTTAACAACAATTGTTGAAATAATCGTTGTTATAGGTAAGCTTCAACTTAAATTGGCATTGTACAACATTACAAAGTTTACATGTAAACTGGCATTGTACAACTGGGCCTTAAACGAAGAATTCTTAAACAGGACGTAATTTCAGTACTATTTGCAGCAATACTGAAAATAATTTCCTTAAAGACAAAATTTCTGAAGATGTTAATAATTTTTCTTTTAAAGCTGTCAAATTTCATCAATTAATTCAAATTATCACAAGATTAAGAAAACGACAACAAACAGCTAGGTATTTTATATGCAATTTTGAGAATAAGATTTTTACAGTATAAACAAACGTTATACGCAATCTTTGGAAAGAAGAATATGTCCATAAGCGTTCAACATTTTCTGTGACATAAATAGTTAATTTACAACCTTACACTGAACGTATTTCTGCAATAAAATTTGCGGATAATCCGTAAATTTCGAAATTATCGTCTTTTAAAACTTACGATTTCTAGGTTATGATTGATGTTTTATAGATCAATATTTTCGAATAAGTTATTCTCAAAAAGTGCTGTTAAAGGGAAGGGAAGCCTTTTTGTGTATATCAAATTATGAGACGGCGTCACAATAGCCGGTAACGCATTAGCACATGATGAATCCAAATTTACAGATTTTATTTTGCAATTTTCTATTTAGCTTTTTACCAAAATTTAAAAATTATGAATGTTGCGAGGTAGAGAAATTAAATTTGAGCCTTCGTAAAAACGCCAGAATTTCATGTTAGCACTAATGAAATTCCAAGTGCTATTTCACAAAGGGGCCAGAGTGGCACATTTAGCAATGGATGGACCTGTACACTTTAATTAAAGTAGCTTACCCAACGGGAGTTGGTCGTAAACATGTATAGTTATTTAGGCATTACGCAAATAATTTTTATGGAATTAGCTTTCAGGAGTAGTGTGTAATTAAAATAACAGCGATCGTATTAAGGAAATACAAGGTGATTCAGAATAAGTGTCCGACCCGTTAACCGCAGATAATACACGAAAAAACAAAAGCAAAAAAAAGCTATATGCATAGGGTATATGCTAATTTGCAAAGTTTTTGAGATAAAATTCATTGAAAATTCGGATGTAAATTGGTATCAAACGATTTTCTTACGTAATTTTATAAATACGGCATCAGCGGTACTTAATCGGTTTCAATTTAGGACTCACAAGACGCTGATTTTTCAAATGTCTCCAATAAATTTATTTCTTGCAATTTCGTACTAACGGGTCGGACACTTATTCTGATTCACCCTGCATATTCTAAGTCTAAGGGAAGGGAAGCTCTTGCGTGTACATTTTAAGGGAAGGGAAATCTTTATGTGTAAATACATTTTAAGAGAAGGGAAGCTTTTGTGTATAAGCTTTAAGGGAAGGGAATTTTTTGTGTGTAAGTTTTAAGGGAAAGGACATTTTTGTGTGTATTTTAAGGGAAGGGAAACTTTTGTGTGTAAATTTTAAGGGAAGGGAAACCTTTATGTGTAAATATATTTTAAGGGAAGGGAAACTTTTGTATGTGTTTTAAAGGAAGAGGAACTTATGTGTGTAAATTTTAAGGGAAAGGAAACACTTGTTTGTAAATTTACACCTAAACGCTAAATTTTTGGGGAAGGGAAATCTTTGTATGTAAAGTTACACACAGGTAAGGTTTCCCTTACCTTAAAACTTACACATAAAGGTTTCCTTTCCCTTAATACAATTGGCTGTCCATCTGAAACGACAAACTTTGCATAATGCTCGTTCGCCAACTAATAATCCGTTCACGATCTTTTGAGACTCTAGAACATCGTTTCTCAACCTGGGGGTCGCTGTGATATTAAAGGGGGGTCGCGAAAATAGCCTAAACAATAATGAAATCATTTTATGACAAAAATTGTTTATTATAAACATTTTACTTGCAATAAAATTATAGGAGGGGGGTCGCGAAATAGTAATTTTATTTATATTCACTATTTGGGGGGTCGCGGAGCTAAAAAGGTTGAGAATCGATGCTCTAGAAGGTCATGCTTTTTTTTCGTTAAGTTACGTACATGAATTTTGATAAAACTCAAAATGTGACAAATGTAAACTTCTGACACTTTAATGAAATCCGAACACCTAGAAAAAACTTTATATTTTGCATAGAATTCCGTATACATTCTGCCATCAAAGTAAACACCAACTGAGTGAAATTGTAAACAAACCTGTAAAGAAATAAAGCCTTATTAACAAAATTATCATGTTTTTAAGTTTGTGTGTTTTCTCGTTTTGGTCGTCTTAATAGAATTTCAGTCGTTGAAATCATCTTGGCCTCGTGCAGTGGTATACAAAAATGCCACCGGTAAGGAGAGCTCCAATTTTTCGCCAGTTAAGTACATTTGAACGAGGACGAATCGTCGGTCTCCGGGAGGGCGGTTTTTCATTTAGAGAAATTGCCCGAACAGTGAACCGTTCTGTCTCTACTGTTTTGCAATGTTGGCGTGCATGGTCTGTAGAAAATAGAGATCGCCATGCACAAGGTTCTGGACGCCCTAGGAGGACAACAGATCGCCAAGAACACCACCTAAAATGTTTGGCTTTTAGAGACCGCCACGTGTCAACAAGTGCAGTAGCAGCTGCCTTGTGGAATGTAGAAGGTCGATTGATTTCGTTACCAACAATTTATCGCCGAATAAGATCATGGGGTCTACACAATTACCGTCCTCATTTGGTGTTACCTTTGACGCGTGATCAACGTCGTCAAAGACTGGAATGGTGTCGCGAACGAATCAACTGAGATGAGGAATGGAATACGGTTGTTTTCTCCGACGAATCCAGATTTTGTTTGGGCATGAATGAAGAACGGGAAAGAGTCAGAAAATTACGTGGTGAACGTCGAAATCCAGCGTTTTCTGTCGAAAGGCATGTAGCTCATACTGTTGGCATCATGATCTGGGGAGCCATTTCTTACGGTAACAGATCTCCTCTTGTTTTTATCCAGAGCTTTATGACCGCCCGGCGATATGTTCAGGAAGTACTAAAACCCGTAGTAATTCCATACACTCAAGATATTCCTGACGCCCTATTCCAGCAAGACAATGCCCGCTCACACGTTGCACATGTTTCTTTGGACTGTTTGCAGCTGGCTTATGTTAGGCTTTTGCCTTGGCCACGACGTTCACCGGACTTGTCGCCAATAGAACATGTGTGGGATATGATAGGACGAAGAATCAGTAATCTTCCTCATCGACCACAGATCCTCAATCAGCTGAGACATGAAATTGAGGTAATATGGAATGTTCTGCCTCAGGATGAAATCAATAATCTTATTCGGGGCATGCCAAGACGAGTGGCAGAGTGTATAAATTTACGAGGAGGACCTACACATTATTAGACACAGCAACATGTTTGAGGGCTGCCATGGCGCTGAAATTATAACTTCATGTTAAATTAGTTTCTTAAAAAATATGTACTAAGTTTTATGAAAAAATATTCATTTTTTCTTGGTGTTCGGATTTTTTTGATAATTAGTATAATTACTTGTGACTTTTTAATACTAAGTCAAAATACTCAAAATCATCAATGTTTTTTGGCGTCAGTTTTCAAAAATATAACCATCAAATTAAAATGGAACATACTAGGTATTTACGAAAATTAACCCGTACTCTATTTTTCTTACTCTTACATGCACTCAGTCTCTTAATGTTCTCTCTTACATTTCTAACCCGGTTATCAACCGGGTGAATTTTCGTAAACGCCTATTTACTTGGAGGTACCAACAAAAATGTCACCCTAACATGGCCTACTCTGAGTCTAAAAAGATCGTGAATGGATTATTATACAAATCTATTGTTTCCTTGTGACTTTTTCTTTTGTTATTTATGGTGTTTCTTATTTTAAGGTTCTACATCAACATACAATGCACTCGCGCTAACGTGAACTAATTAAAACCAACTGTGTTCATGTTTGCGCGATTGTTCATGTTTCCGAGATGCAATCTTCATCTCTTAAAAACTATTAAAACATGAAACATCATTTTCAACCTTTATATATGTCCTACATATTATGTATTTTTGGAAAAAAAAAAATGAAGTAAGAAGTGATTATTTGGACTTTGCGCGATTGTTCACGTTTCCGAAACGCAGTCTTCATCTCTTAAAAACAATTAAAAACGTGGCAATCTTTATTTACGTACTACATATTATGTATTTTTGGAAAAAAATGAAGTAAAAAGTTATTCTTTGGACTTATGTTGTAAATTTCTATAGTATATAAAGTAGCTGTTCATGTTAGCGAGGTGCACTGTTCACGTTAGACAGTGGCCAATGCTAAAATTTAGGTGTTCACGTTATACAGGAGTTCATGTTAAACAGTGTTCACGTTAGCGCGAGTGCACCGTACTTCGTATAGAGGTAACGCATTTAGTGATTTTTTATATCTATCCTTGTCGCAAATTATTCCCATCTAGGGAAATATTATTTGAAGTGATGCTTGTCAAAGTTACTGTCAGTGGTTAAGAAAATTGAGTTTAAATATCGCATCCCAAACTTTTATCGCATGACATTTTATGATTTCGCCTTTCTCGTGAAAGAAAAATTCTGCACTTCTTAAAATAACAACTTTTTGATTGGTAAACTAAATAACTTAACAGACTTAACTAGACATAACCTAATACACTTTTAAATTGAAACCAGTGACATTGCGGTAAACAGAATTCCCTAAACTGTTGTCTTCCTTATTGCTTTTGCGACAATTGTTTTTGTTATCTCTGTTTCTCAATTCTCTCACGAGAGGAATGGGATTGCATTACCTGTACGGAGTGTTGATTTAGTACCTTATCTTATTTGGGTAATTAGCGGCAAAGCGGGGAAAATTTGCGTTAAATAAAATATTGCCCAGGAGGGTTAAGAGCTCTGATTCATGAAATCTAGTAGATCAAGTAAAGTTAAAAGTTATATCTTTACAAGAAAAATTGAAAAATAAAAACTCCAAACAATCCAAACGTAACAGATTCTAGCAATTTCATACTAGCGCACCAGAATTCAGTAATAGATCTATTATGAAAGTAATAAGGCATTGGCAAGAACGATTAGACACATGTTTTACAGCTCTTTCGTTTGGTGTGCACTAATAGTGTTTTTCATTGGAATTAAATTGTGGTCTGAGTGCCCACTCAGAGTATCTCCATCTCATTTAATTACAAGAGTTAAAACAAGACAAAAATACTCTGAGTACACACTCAGTGCATTAAAGTACACTTCAATCGAAACGCTATTATTAATAGTTCCTTGAACTAGTGAAGATAACCTCTTTTCGGATGTTCACTACATACATACACACCTGTGACTGGTAAACTTAATCTATCACTGGTAGGCAGTTTTCCGTAATATAAAGTTTTCGTTATTCTCGATAGGAACTTGTGTCGATCGCCGATAGCCTAAAAAAAGTTTACATACTTATGATATCTTGTTTCAACATCTGGAACTGACGTATACCTTGAAATGCTTCTCCTTGGTCTTCTTCGATATTTTAGACATGTTGTAATGTATTCTTAAATTCTTAGTTGATAAAATTGGGAATATGCAGATTTTTAATACAAACTCTGATGACCTCACCGTTTTAGTTTTAAATCACACCACCCGTTGGTTGAAATTCCATTACAATACTTTTATAAAAAAAAAAAAACTAACCCTAACCAAGGACATTATTTATATAGAGAAGGAATAACCTATTTAAAAACTTCGAAGCTTCGAATGAAATGCAACCAATATTTTGCAATACGGAAATGCAGTAAAAAAATTCAGTATTTATGAATTAAGACAAAAATTGCGTAAGTAAATTCATTTCATTATTCATTATTTAATTATAAAAGAAATTTCAACTTGACATTTGGCAACAGTTAACTTGTCTATATAAATTAAGTCCATGAAAGATGTAAGTGACTTTTAATATGTAATTGCAAAACTATTCTATTAATGATAATTGTAAACAAATAACCTACTTGCGTCCTTGCTGTGTAAAAAAAAGTGCGCGAGAATGTACCTGCTTCACGTTGAACGGTGAATTTCAAAATGTCAAATCGAACTACATCATGTGAAGAAGGAAGAAATAAATGTTTACGTTTGCGACTTGCGAGAGGTGCAATTAAATTTTGTAATACTGGAATTTTCCCACGGTAATTATATAATTGTCGCCTAATGTGTGATGTCGTTAACATGAAAAATGTTACAGTTCTGGAAAAAGTCAGGTAAACAACACACTCTGACATTTCAATCTAGGTTATATTGTTGTTTTCAACGGAATTGTTTGTAGGTCAAAGGAATGCAAACTATTCGAACTCATCCTCGCCCACAAGGAGCGCGTCTTCTAGCCCTTCTAAGTCGAGCTGTGGGATTAAGTCAAATAGTTGTGACTCATTTCGTTCTGGAGCTGTATTATCTCTCGACGACGATGGATTATTTGATATAGGTACTGATTCAACATGCTACTAATTTAAGTAGTTAAATATTACTAGTAAATTTTTAAGTGGTCCTGTAAGAGGTAATCTTGAGGTTTAAGAACCTATGAACATAAAGTCCATCACACATCATAATGGATTTACATTGTCCTCAGATTTACCTTTTTCTGCTTACAAGGAATAGAGGAGAAGGGGGGCAATTTCGAACTAAAAAAAAAAATAAAAGAATAAAGGCTCTTATAGACCATTGGCCTGTCAAAGGTTTTTTAGTTTTAATTTTTCTACCAAAATACCTATGAAATTTATTTTCTTGTTTTATTTTAGTATAACCCCTAAGCTTTAAGCCAAAATTAATTTCACATACCAGTTGTTTACGGTTAGTAGTTATATAGGAGTTTGCAGCTAAGCGTTCGCCACCTGGTGTCAATTAAACGAACTCTTGCGTGCTACATAACATATCAGAGGTCAGCCACTTTGTTGATTTTCTTCTATATAGGGGGGCCAGTTGTACAAAGGAGGTTTAAACTGACGTTCAACTGAACCAGGTTCAAAGTGAACAAATCGCATCCAATTTTATTTATGAATGCATTAATTGCCGTACGCCCTTAAGATTCTCTGCGAATTTGTTTACTTTGAACTTGATTCAGTTAAACTTGAGTTTAAACCGCCTTTGTTACAGTTGCCCCTATGTCGATGGGACTGACGTTAAAGTGTCAGAATTTTACACTTGTCACATTTTGAGTTTTATCAAAATTCATGTACGTAACCACACGTAACTTGCTGAAAAAAAGCATGGCCCTCTAGAGTCTATTAGATATTATGTAGTTTAACTCGTCTCGCGTGAATCCAAATGAAAAGTCAACTACTGTAGTCATTTTTCATGAATAGTATGTACGTCTAATACTGAAATTACTTTTTGATTTAAAGCTAAGGGGTTATACGAAAATAATACCGTGAAATGGAGTTCATAGGTGCTTCTGTAAACAAATGGAAACTAAAAAAATCATTAGAGGGCCTATGGTCTTTAAAAGCCCAAATATATAACAGTTACATATTTAACAGCTTTATTAAAAAAGTTGCTGACTAATGGCTATTTGCACCAAGCACAGCTCAACTTAACTTTAAGGGTCACCTATCTTCTACCTATGACCTGTTGTACCAATATTTTAAGCAGAGCTTAAATTTAAAACATGCTTAGATTATGACGTTTTTTGCAAGTTTGACAAAATGTCTGTCACATTTTAATTGACGCTTAAATTGAAGTTTAAATGTCAATCAGAATGTGATTGACGTTATACTCACCATGCATACACATCATATTCTAAACACAACTTAAATTTAAGCTTTGCTTAAAAAGTTGGTGCAATCGTGTATAAGAATATGACTTACACAATGCTGTGTAACCTAAAAAAGTCACAATATAAATACCACTTAAATTTAATCTCAGCTTAAGGCCTGATTGTACAATCATGGTTTAACTTTAAACTTCGTTTTATTCCCATAGGCCCGGTATTTGAGTTACAGTTTAACTTCAATCTTCAGTTTATTTCCATAGTAACAATTATCAAAACAATTGTTTTTATGGGAATACACTGAAGGTTAAAGTTCAACTGTGACTGAAATACCTGCCCATAGCATCAATTGTAAAGACAATTGTTTCCATAGAAATAAAACGAAGTTTAAAGTGAAACCATGATTGTACAATCGGGCCTAAGTATTTGGTGCAAATGGCCATAAAAAATACAATATTATAGATGTCGTTCCTACCATGACAAAAGTGGCTATATCTGTTCTTTTTTTTTTGAGTTATATCACAGATAATAGAACTAGACAGATGGCTCATCAAATGTTTTGAATTTGACGCCTCAATTTGGAGACAAACTCGGTTTAGTTTGGAGACAGTTCACCAAATATGTGGTGGCGATACTGTTACAATAGCAGAGTGGAAAACAGAAACCAGTAAATATGTATAAGTAACATTTAAACAAATTCTATAACTAAGAGGTGGGATGCAAAGTTTAAAAGGAGAATGAACAGCAAGTTATAACCGTACGTCACATTATCGTGTCGTGGCCGTACTTTAAACTTATTTCTCTGTTAAAGTCCCTAGATTACTAAAGTACGGCAATACACAGTTTAGGACCAAATTTTAAAAACTAGCCAGAACATGGCGTCTGTGTCACGTGACACAAACAGACTTGTGGATTTGAGTTGAATAAATAAATATTTGTCATGGAAACGAAGAAGTTTTAGATTTTTTGGCAGTTGATAAAATGTCAGCTCCCAAAAGGAATTAGAAATACGAAATAAATCATATTAAAAACACCATAATAAATAAGCCGTATTAATCTAAAGACGTTGAAGATATGATTATTAAAACCCTTTTGCTTAAAATTTTCAATTTTGATAGAAAGAACTTGGAGTAGTTTTTGCAGGTAACAGAAATATTGCAGTTTTGAGTTATGTGTAAAATATTTGTGCTTGCTCGATACTCGAAGGTGATCGTCCGTGCCCCGTGGTGCTCCTGGTTTGTTCATTTGTGGTTTGTGACGTTATTGGATTTTGTTTATTTTTGTCGGTTTACAATGGTTAATCATGATAAAGGGTTGTAAGGACGTTATTACAGTTTATTATGGGACAATTTTACTAGTCGACAAACAGTACAGTTTACATGCTCAGATTTGCGCAGTAAGGCTCTAAAAAATTGACATTTACGTTCATTTTCCGTTGACATGAAAATCAACAAAAATTTTCATTTTAAAATTCCCGCGCATAATGGGCCAGAAAATGGCTTCCCTATTGCCGTACTTTATACTATCTAGGGACTTTATTCTCTGTTGCTTAAAAGCGACATCTGACGGTAAATGAGCCAATTGAGCTTCGGAATTAGCAATTGGTTTGTGACAAATGTTCAGTTTTCGAATTTATGCCTGACGCACTTTTGAATTGGTTATCAGTAATATTGTATTAGGATAAATTAGGTTTAGTTAAAAAGTCAAGAAAAATAAGCTTCATCCTGTTTTCTCTTAAGTGCATTTTACACTATTTGATTTTTGTTTGATTTTTCTGTCTGATCGAATCAAAATAAACAAGCAGTTCTTTGTTTACATCTATTTGACTTTTTGATTGGACTGAACTGTCATTTTCACTTGGCATTTGTAAGTGTAAACATAACTTTAAAGTAATGAAATTTCGAATAGTGTTGTTATCTTGAAATATTATAATTTATTGACCATGAAATACAATAAGATTTTATTACAGCAACTATCTACCGCTATTTTTTCAACATTTTTGTTGTTGCAAATACAAAAGACAAACTGCGCATGCTCGAAATTCAAATCTCGAATGAAAAATCAAATGAAAATAGACATCGACCTATTTTCAAAATATAACATTTCACGTCAAACGTAAAGTCAAACAATGTAAACGTAAATATTTCGTCATTTGAGCAAGTCAAATGCAAAATCAAATGCTAAATCCAATAATGTAAAGTGCACTTTACAATTTAAGTGATTTACTGTAGGATTAATTTTAGCAGTAATCTTTCCAATACCTAAGAGTTTGTGTTAACTTTTTTGGTTTAAATTATGCGATAACATAATTAAAAATATGAAGGCTCTGTATTTGAGTGATTGAATTTTTATCGCTTTTGAAACTAAATTTCGTTTTACTTTTCGTTTTTTAACTAGCTCCAGTTCAGGCTAAAGTTTCCCTTTTTATTGTTTTTTCCTGGAATTTCAGTAAAAGTTTTGGATGCTATAGATTGAAAAGACCTGGTGTTCAGGAGAAATAAACAGCCCGGGCTTCAAAAATTTCAGACATAGAAATGAAAGAGTTGAAAGTACTAGGTTGAACATTTTCTAAAGGCCCATTCAGTTGTGAAGTTTTGTTAGTTGAATCAAAAGGATTAATAGTGGCCTTAAAATTATAATATCAATGGTACTTACAATTTGAAAATATTTTCACATATCAGATCTGTAACTGTAAACAAGTACAGTCGCACAACTGTAAATAAGTACAGTCGCACCTCTATAACTCGCACCTCCACAACTCGAAATTTTCTGTAAGTCGAAATTTAATAATATTCCTGCACATTGTGTATAACTGAAATCGCTTTCTTTAACTCGAAATTTCTATAACTCAAAGTAATTTTCCGGTCCCTTGAGATTCAAGTTATGGATGTTTGACTGTATGGTTTTAATCCTCTTCTTAGCTCTTGAAATGGGCAAGATATGGTTAGAACAAATTAAAGGGACTGAAAAATAGAAAATTGAAACTGCAATGTTTTCTGTTTATAAAATTTCCTTTATTTTAACAGTTTATTAAACATTCGAGCTTAATAAATGAGCGAACAAAATGTCTTTTTTCTTGTTTTTTCAGATGCTGCAAAAGTAGGAAGTGGTTTTTTTTTTAACATGATATAAATAATAAAATAGAACAATTAGGTCTTCTCCCTATACCTCACATTTACTTTTGCAATTCACTGTACAGAGTACATATATTTAAATTTGAACTATAAAAGCAATAATTTGATTTCAGATGAATTTGAATCACAGAAAGAAAGGTCAAGGTTATCGAGGACCTTAAAAGAAGTGTTACTTGATAAATCCGCTTTGGGCTATTTCGTGCAATACCTAGAGGCACGCAATGTCTTACAGTACATTCGATGTTGGTTAGATATTGAAAACTTTCGATCCGCAGTCGATCTACATTACAATGGAAAAATCAAAGACGTGAACTGTCTCTCTACTTCTTCTTCGAGTAGGAAAATCGACCATGACAGTTTATCTGTAAGCACTGACTGTGATTCCTACACGGCTGATTCGACAAGTTCATATGACAATTCCGCATCAGACAAACTGCAAAACGACAAGAAAGTTAGTGCATGTGATAAAAATACTAGTGATATTAGCCCTAAGGTCTGCTGTAAAAATGATGTAAAAAATAGTTGTAGTGAGCACGTACAAAATAATTTCATTGAGGAATTCACCGAAGATGCTCTGTTGATATTTAAGAAATATATCGCATTAGAAGCGATTGAATCGGTTAATTGCCCTGAGTCCATGAGGAACGAGATAATTGAGAACATCTGCAATTCAAACAAAGTGACTTCAAACTGTTTTGAAAACGTTCAAAATTTCGTACACGATATTTTAAACAGAGAATACTTCGAAGCGTTTTTGGACAGTGATTATTTTTGCAAGCATCAAATCGATGTATTAACTAGCGGAAACGTCGTGCTGGAGGACATTTTATATAACGAGACTGCTTTGTTCTACTTCATGGAATTTTTGGAGCAAGAAAACAACAGGAACTTACTCGAGTTTTGGTTGGCTGCCACAAACTTTCAACAGCAATTGCACGATCACAGGGTAACGTTTGATCCTGTGGTTGCTCAAAATGATGCTGTGGTTTTATATGACAAATATTTCTCCTTACAAGCTCACTGTCCCTTGGGGTTTGGTGATAAAGTACGCTTTGCAGTTGAACAAAATATTTGTGGAGAAAACGGGCTGATTTTAGATTGTTTTCATGTACCCTTAAAAATCATCGAACAGGTCTTAGAACGAAATTACCTCAAATCGTTTTTGGAGTCACAGCTGTTCTATAAGTATCTATCCGAGTTAATAAATGCAGTACAAACTAATGGTTACGCGACTGTCGTTGAACGAAATAGATGTCTCTCTTCGGAATGTAGTAGTGAGAAAAGTTTCAGCACGAACAACACTTTCCTCGCAATGGAAAATCCTAATAAGAAAACTAAGAAAGAATCCCGTACTGATATGAATATAGACACCAGACAATTATATGATCCAGATTCACTGTGGAAGCGAAAGAAACATCATCGACTGTCTTTCGGAAGGGTAACTGAATTGGGGCGTTTCGAAACTGATTTTGAGCGAGAACCTGCAAGAAGTACCGGAATGAAGTTTAGGAATGTGGTGAAGAAATTCGTTAATTTAGATGAGGATAAAAAAAAGGAGGAGATGGCTTGGCAGGTTGCAGAAATGATTGTGAAAGACATTACGAGTGTTACATTGAGCGAACAGTAGTTTCATAAGATGTTGAAATTTTTTAAGTAATTAAGCAGTAATTTTATTTAACTTTTTTTTAATTTTGATTTTTCCCTGTTGAGATGATCTACTGCATACTCAAGATGATTATTTTTTTCTTATTTTAAATTTGCAGTGCCAAAATCAGTCAGTACAACAATTTTATTAAGTGCCATATTCAAAACGTTTGGTACTGTTTTAGAGCAGCAATTACTGGAATTTACTAGATCATCTACACCAGTTTTTTCAGTATCACAGTTTTTTACTTGTGATATTGGAAACTTCATTTGATTTATTGTAGTAAATGTGATAAAAGTTTTGCCTAAATGTCGCATTGAAAAGTTGGTGTTAAAAGGTAATTCCATGTCAAATCATTGGAAACTTAAGGGTAAGGTAATTTCAGATTAAGTTCAGGGAAAACACTTCTGAGTTTGTACTTTTTTTATTTTAATTTGTTGTTGCTTAATTTACCATTGACTAATCATCAAATAGTATTTGAAAATAAAATATAATAATCCAGAGGGAGAAGAAATTACTCAGAAAAAAATGATAGATTGAAGCACACTGGTTCTGTTTTGTCATGGAATTAACCTTGTTTTCTATGGGCTCTACTAATATTTTTCAATTATTCAATTTTATTGATCTTTATAATGATCAATAAATGCACACTTCAAAGTTCCAATGTTAAAAATTTATTATCTTTGAGTTGTTATTGTACAGTACGAACCATGAATAACAAGCGCGGAAAAATACCAACAATATTTATATTATAGTACTCTGATGCTACTGTGTGAGTTTAGAGTTTTTTGGTTGTGAAATCGTACTGTACCTACTTATGTTTACTGTATAGGGATCAGTTTCTTCCTTAATTTTAAGTCTATTATTATACTTAAAATTTATTACTAGTCACAAAGAACAGGTGCTTTTCATTACACTTTTTTTTTATGATCTACTTACAGTCTCTTCCGCAAGTAATAACCTGTATGTTATGTATATAAAAGTTGTAATTATATATATTTTGTATTTGTATAGAGATGACAATTTAAAGTTTGTATTGTAATTATAATGATAGCAGTATCTTCTGCTGCACTAAATAAACGAATGTTTCCATGCACTTAGTTTATATTTTGTTGAAAGAAAATATGAAAATAATCCTTGAAAAAATGTTAATTTTCCCTATCTTTATTATACCTACATGTCTGCTTAAAAACTCGAAAACTTTTAATTAATATTAATATTTTGTCAATATACTGTTTTATACATTTTGTTGCAATATTAGGTCAAAAAGTGATTGCAAGATGTCGCGATTTAAACATTTCATTAATATTTTAATACATATGCAATTTAAGAATAACAAAGACGAACAAACATGCAAGGAATAATTTATAAATGTGAGCTTTCATAAGAAAATAATTTCGATGATTGCCACTTTAAGTCTTGCTGCTTAGAAATTGAATGGTTTCAATACCCACAGGTCCTTTTTTATACTATCAGTGTATTCCACATTGCTGATCCTAAACATGGATCCTGGTTTTTCAAATCGCAACGCTGAATTTGTATATTGTCATAATCAGATTCGAACTTTTCGGAGCGTTGCTACAATACGCAATACGAGGACCAATGAAAAGTGCCCATTCATTGCATGGCCATGGCAACACTCCGAAATGTCCGAAGTCTGGTCATAATATTTGAATTCTGAGGCAAAATAAAATTTTTGAATCATTCTCCAAATTCTTGTCAACCATTTCTACAGTTGGGCTTGACCACCAATCCTAAGAGATCATCTGTTTATTGTTGAACCTCGAACGTCTAGACCTCTAGATCAAAAAGTAATGGTTCATTACAGAATTCAGATAACGATATCCTGAACTTAGAAGTTCATAATATAACCATGTAGGTATTGATTCTTATCATTGAAAGGAAACTGTAACGGTGTTTGTATTTGTAAATGCAGCATTAGATGCCTTTTAAAATTTTGAACAAATTATTGCTGTACTATTTTACTCAAAAGTGTACAGGAGGGACGCCAATATTTACAAACATTTACAAATTATACATCCTATTTCCCTAACTGAAAAACGAATCAGCGTACTGTATAATATATCTTTGATATGATATTATCATCATTCTCATTAAATAATTTATACAGGCTTTTTGGTAAAGGTGATTCGTAAATTTGGATATAGATTCAGTGATAAAAACTAAGCAAAAAAGTTTATGTAAACATATGGTCTTCAACGCTTTGTTTCAAAGATATTCAACATTTGAAAATAATTTATTATTCTTATTAATCCAGATAATTTGTATCTAGATGGTTATTGCTTTGCTAAGGCCCGATTTTTTCACCTCCCGTTAACTTTATCTGGCAATTAATTCCCATAGTAACGATTGTAATCACAATTGTTACTCTGGGAATAAACCGTCAGATAAAGTTAACTGGAGGTGAAAAAACCAGGCCTAAGTAACCTGACATAAAGTCAGTTTGATATTAGTTTTGACCAGTCAAAACGTATTCGTAACTACTTATTAAAAAATACAACATTATGCAATATACTGTAACCTTTTTAAAGGTTCTATTAATTTTTATTTTAAAACAAAACACGAAATAGTTAATAATCTAATTTATTTACAAGAAAACTAATTAACACTAACATTTAACACTAGATAATTTACAAACTTAATCCTAATTTATTTTAAGAGCCGAGCGAAAGTTTATAACGCGACTTTAATTCCGTCTAACGTTGAATTCAATTCGAACTGTCCCACTCCCGGTCGCGTGCATTTTTATATGACGGGGTTGTTTCTTGCGAACATTCTGGAGGCGACGGACTGTCTGGTCTAGTTTATTCCACCGTCAGAATTCTCTAGGTTGTTGCCTAAAGCGCGTCGACTAGACGGCTGTGACGCAAGAGAATTTGGCGCCGGCTGGTGTCGACGAATCATTACAATACTTTTGAAGAATATGCGGATATGCACTTTTGGAAAGGCGGATGGTAATGCTGCTCGGGCGGTTCGATTGTATGCTGAACGTTATCCAAACCGACATTTACCATGTCCACCAAGATCCCCGGATCTCAATCCTCTCGATTATTATCTGTGGGGACATATTAAAGGTTTAGTTTATGCTCGTACCGCGAACACAAGATAGGAACTTCTTGAAAGGATACAAAACGCTTGTGAAAGTATTAGGAGTCCTAAAGTTTTGGAGAGAGTTTGCCGCTCCTTAGAGCAAAGAGCGCACGCTTGCTTTCAAGTAGACGGAGGCCATTTTGAACAATTTTTATAACTAATTTTGTTTTTGGTTTCAGTTTATTTAATTTTTTTTTTAATATCTAGTGTCCATCATAATGTAATATGTGCAAAACATAAAATGTTGTATATCTTCTGAAAGCGACTGCTGAGCTAAACTTTTATGCTTGGTTTTTATCACTGAATCTGTATCCAAATTTACGGACCACCTTTACTAAACACCCTATAGTTATATAAAGGACGTGTAAAGGACTGTCAACGTCAGCGCCCTTGTTATGCATACATATGTATGTACAGAGTGAGCAGATTCAACTGAGCCGACTTCAACGAGCCGATTGGTAAATTCGCCTTTAATTTTTTTTAAACTACTTATTTTCCATTTATCTTAAATTAAATTAATTTGCTTCTCGACTCTCGACTCTCGACTAAAAGTCGCTACAAATTCGTCAAATTATTCATATTGCCGCTACGTCTGAAACGACGCAAAAAGTCGCTATTTTCGCGACAAGTCACTGCGAATGGCAACACTGCTTAAACGTTTTGTGCAACCCGGGTTCAATTTAAGAAAATAAGATCCTAGGAGAGTGAATTGTATTCTACGAGTATATTGGAATTCTATGACTAAAAGTGTAAGAAATCGGAATTCTGTACAGATTTTTTTTATTTCAATTTAGAAAATAAATTAAATTTCCGACGCAAAGAATTAAAGCGTAGTTTTAAAGAAAGGACCAGTTTTTCCATTCGGGGCGGAAAAGATATTTTAAGATACTCAGATTAAAGTCCGCAAGTTAAGGAAATTCTGGTTTTTCAGCAAAAGGAGGCGAATTACGATTAATATTCAAAATTGATTGGTTCATTATGATGTGAGCCACTCACCTACAAGGCCCGATAATGAAGTTTTAAATACAGCGGCTCGGAAGAGAAAAATCAGTTATATATGTAGATATAGATAAATAAGTATAGGTATACAGGGCGACTGACAATTGTTTCGTTAAAAACAGAACTCGAAGAGTATGGGAAAAATGTTTCAAAATTTTTATGTACTTTAGTTTTCGAGAAATATTCAAAAATTATACCCAAAATGACGATTCGTCCCTGGTTAAGAAAGAACAACAGATAAACGCAATGCAGTAATAAAAGTGTTTTATAATTTTATGATTATTACGAGGTTGGACGTTAACTTAACCTTTAAACGGAATTATTGTGATCAGCTGAAATACGAGCTCTTAGCTATTCTTCATTACATGGGCTTCGATAATAATACTGTAGAATTTTTCAAGAACTATTTGTATCAACGAAGTCAAGTAGTTAAACTGGGTGACTCCTACTCTACTGCTCTGGAACTTACCTCGGGAGTGCCGCAGGGTAATATCCTTGGGCCGTTAATGGATGCAATTTGTACGTCATATTTATTTAACTCCTTAACTTATTTTACTTATTATATCTACGCAGATGATACACAACTCTTCTTTAGTTTTCTACAAAGTAACATCCAAGGGGCCGTTGAAAGTATGAATTTTGAACTAAGTATACTATTAAAATCTATCACAGATCACGGTTTATTAATCAACTCATCTAAATTTTCAGTTATTATTTTTCTGTAAAAAAAAATACAGATCAACTCTCTCTGCTCAGATCTCCTTGTATATGGAGGATTCTCCTCTCCGCATAGTAGACTGTGCAAAGAATCTGGGCTTACATTTAGATAATAAACTACACTTTAAAAAGCATACAGCTAATACTGTTGGTAAAGCTTTTGGTAAGTTAAAAGTATTGTTTGGTAGCAAAGAGAGCCTTAATGTGTACCTTCGTAAATTACTATGCGAGACTTTAATTCTCTCGAATTTCAACTATTGTGATACCGTATATGGCCCATGTTTAGGTAGTGTCGATAAGTCTCGGATCCAACGGGTCCAAAATGCATGCCTACGGTTCATATATATATGGCATAAAACGTAGAAACCACATTTCCCACACTTTAGTTTGGGCCAACTGGTTAAATATGAATCAAAGACGATATCTTCATATGGCTGTCTTCTATCATAAACTTATCATAACAAAATGCCCTCGATATCTGTTTAATAGAATAAGCTTTCGCACCGACGTTCATAACATTAATGTTAGGAGCAGAGGCTTACTTACACCGCCTCTCCATCGTACAGCTCTATTTCAACGTTCTTTTTCATACTGCATCGCGAAAATTTATAATAATGTTCCTGATCGATTAAGAAATTTAAGTATTCAAGCATTCAAGCGTCGGTTACGATTCTCTGTGCAACTTATAGCATAATTATACTTCGTCTCGTTTTTGACCATACCTATTTCATTATATTTATTTACATGATATGCTGTTTCATGTTCCTGTTTTATATTCTTTATAATCTCTTATTTAATATGTTAATATTTTATCTGCGTTCAAAAATTGTTAATTAATTACTTATTTTCACATTTCATGCTCTTGATAACTTCTGCTCAACATTGTATTGATTTAAAAATCTGTTTATTTTCAATACCATTATTCGTTAATAACGTGTGTCCAACAATTATTATAGTCGTGGGTGGCTGTAGAGTTAAACATTTTTAACTAATTATTGTTTCAAATGGCATTAAAACATTAAATACGTAAAGAAATATTTATTTGTTGTCTAACAGTCAATATTTGAGACTTCAGTTCAACGATACGAAGTAAAAATCAGCATAGCCACCCAGGACTACAATAATTGTTGGACGCATGATAGATGATTTGTTTATCATTATGTACTCTGGTTTATGCGCCATATTGTTTTAATTTATTATTTCTTTTCTGTTACGAATGGGACATCGAGGAAGAGCAGCACCCTTTCATGGGAAGCTGATCCTAGTTCCTTTAACCATTAATATATTGATACATTGTAACATTTATTCGCATATATTGTGGTTAACAAAGATTAATATTATTATTATTATTAAAATATTGACAAATGCATCACCTGGAATCATATGGAAATATGGACAACAACGGCTCCACTTTGAACACCTACAATTGTATTGTAAATACACTGGCGTAAGATACTTCTTGGGAACATTTTTCATTAATTATAAACTATTCCATAGAATTTTTTAAACATTTTTCGCGTAATCTGTGATAGCCATTCTGTTATGCGTCTTCTTTTTTTTTTTGACGGAACAATTGTCAGTCATCCTGTATGTACAATGTTGATTCAGTTTTCAGACGGGGAAATAGCATGTACAATTAAATATTTTGCAAATATTGACTGTCCTTTATATTTTGAGTAAAACGGTAAAGGAATATTATTGTTAAAAATTTTAAAATGCATTATTCAAGGGCGCCAAAATATGTTATTTTATTAAACATACTTGTTTTTAAAGATATTCTAGTATTTTATTGACTAAACTGTATTTGATTCCTATAAACGAAAATAGAGAAATCAAAAATATCAGTACTCAAAAAAACACTTGGACAGGAGAGAAGAAAACTTTGTCAGTTCCGAAATTATATACACTGTGATCAACAATAATTGAATGTGCCACTCTACAATAATTTTTTATTGCACGTTGTTGTCAGAATGCAACTAAATAAACCAACAGATACTTTTGCGCATTTATATTTTGTTCAAAAAGAGTACAAAAATAATTGTGAATAAATATTAATTTTCTTCTATCTGTACTCCGCATATCCGTTTATACTGGAGCGTGGTATATTTTCTAATAAAGGGACACTCTCTTCCCTGCTGGATGAGTGGGATTTCAAATCAAGTTGCGAAGGTATCCGTACACTCCAGTTGTTCCAGGGCATTATGACTCGTTCCGAACCGCTATGCCATCGCCTGTACACTATACAATTGAATAAAGCCTGCAGTGGATTTACAAATGCCTGCAACAAATGATACTGCCGATTGGATTATATGGCACAGGTATAACCCACCATGATATACCAAACACTAATGATGAACGTGACTGGAAGATGGAACCAAAGAGTCCACAGCAAAAGCCCGTTGATTAAATTCGGTATCCAACATATGTAAAAAACCAAATTGATCAGTGCAAACTTAATTTTAATGGCATCCATGATTTCCCTTTCTCTGCTAGTAAATTGTCCCGAGATCGTTGTAATCACTCTTTCCAAGTCCTTTGTTGACCATTTGTATAAATAAGGATTAGCCACCATTACCAACGCAATCGGTACATAAGTTGCAATGTAATTTGGTAATAATCTTATGATAGCTGTCGACAGTGATTTTGACTGGTGGCACCTGAAACATAAAAAGATTTGAAACTCTCATTTCAAGAAATTGTTTTGCAAAATTTACTTTGCATCAGGTACATAGAGAAGTGATAATCCAGCTGTTGTTAAAACGGCAGGGACAGACCAAGCAGCCAAGTGATAATATATCGTTTTCGATTGTTTGTCACTCAAGATCATCCTCATGTCTATGGCATAACATAACGTCCATATCCACGTTGCAGTATAAAAATACTGTATCCAAGCCTAAGTGAAACTAAAATAATATCGTAAAAATAATAATCAGGTTCACTTACTGAAGAGATTGCACAAAAAAGGACGCTTGAATCATCTTCTACATCGGGCATGATATTTTGGAAGTTGATCCATAAGGCAGATCTGGTGAAGACTCCTTAAATCAATCCTTCAATGCAAAACCATAAGATATATTTTGCAGAAAGGAAAATTACCTAAAGAAGCTAATAAGTCAGCGGTGGCCAACCATACTATGATTCTTCTACCTCTTGCAGCAGTTGCAGATATCCACCTGTGATTACTAACGTACTGCTGTCTGGGTAAAATCTGAAAGAATCAAGATCTTAGACTGAGCCTAAAGAAAATAAATGAAAAGAAGATAGTGAACCAATATTACTAGATTTCCCAAAACAATTGAATCATTTTCACAAATGAGAATATTACAATGCAGACAAAACTAGTATAAAGATTCAACATTTTTTATTTCTGCGTATGCGAGTTTATTTATTGTCTTGATGAGACACATTGTATTTTCATTGAGATTTGGAGTGTGCAAATAAATAGATACGTAGAAAATGAGACTTTTTATACCTGGTAAATTGCACCTAGTAATCCTAAGCAGGCTGAAAATAAACAGACTGTATTGTATGCATCTGTATTGAACTCTTCCATTATGGTAACGGCCATGTCTGTGCCATTGCCATGATGACAGCAAAAGGTCTGAATGGTTGGATCAGCCATGATTTCTAATTTTGAAAGCAGCAACCACCTGAAACAAAATAACAACAAAAACGATTCATACACTTATTTTCATTTAAAAAGAATTGCATCTTTTTCATTTTAATTGAACCGTCTTCTTCTATAGATCATGTGAAGTCTACCTGTTGTACAAAATTTCAACCTTTAACGTCTTTATACAAGGTGATTGACAATTATTATTCCGCCAAAGAAAAACCACGATAATAAGCTAAATCCGAGAGTATGGAAAAAAGTTCTACGTACAGGGTGGGCCAAATTTGGCACTTTTAATAGAAGAGTTAGACAAAAACTGACCTCGACGTCTGGAGCTCGATTTTTAAGACAAAATTAGTGGTGAAGACCGCATTTCGATATCTTATACCGCTTAGGAGCTACAGGGTGTTTTTCAAAAATCTACGATTTCTAAAAACCTCTACAACTTTTTTCTTTATGAAAATTATTGATTTCTGTAAAAACTCCTTTAAGGCACTTTTTCATGCAGAATTCGTTGCTGTAATTTACATTTTTCTGGAGTGCTCAACAGTTGAGATATAAGTTAGAACTTTGATTTTTTATATGGAACACGCTATATATTTTTACATTTTTGAAAAGAGCATAAAATTATATTTAGCTACTAAAATATTAAACTAGCTTCAATTCAAAGTTAGAAAACTGTGTTAATATTAAAACTGTTTTTACTCTTTATACAAAAAGGATATCAATTAATATTATTTAAAGTAAAGCGAATGAAATTAAAAAAATTAAACTTAAATAGGTATTTAAGAACGTTTTCGTAAATATTTTGCATTGAAAAGGGTTATCTTAGAGCGCAGTGAGATATCCCATTGCCATTACTGACCTTCCTCTTTATTTTTTATCAGACAAGAAATCACACAAGTGCTTCTCCAAGCATGCGCCCTGCTTATACGCACAGACAAAATTATTTAAATTAACTCAATGCTTACCTGAATTAAACTTTTGCATTTTGCTTTGAACACAACAAACTCACGGATTTTGCGATGGTCTCGATCACAATCACATTTCTTGATGCCTTATCGAATTACGTGAGGCAGTGTCTGCGTCGATAACTCTCGCTGTACTTACATACGTATGGATGTGTGCACGACTGCTTTTTACTGAGTTTTGTTTAAAACTGCTTTTCGATAATGTGAGAGGAGACGATAACTATGTTTACTCTTCATTTTGTACTTTACTTACTTGAGAAGTTTTATTTCTCTTGCACAACCGCGTAATACTTATTTATTAACTATAATCAATGCACTGAGATCTAAATTAAATGTCCCAAAGTTGACAAGAAATTCTATAACTAAAAGTAATTAAAGAAAGTGTAGTACTGTATAAAACTTTAATTTAATTTACTAGGAAAATTAGAAAATCATTTTCAAATTAAACGTTGACCACCAAGATTATGTCATAAGTCCTAATAAATTAACTAACAATAAGTAAACGCAAATATGAGATAAATTAAAATAGAAACTGAATAAATGACATGGAAACTTACAGTACATAATCTGAACAAATTTGAATTGTACCACATAAAGTCATATAATATGTGTAAGGTCAACGACCTTAAAAGTAATATTAAAAGTGAAAATAAATTCTGCGATTTAAAATCATAAGGTTTTTTAAATACAAAAAAAATATTCCATATAAGGTGTATTCGACATAACGTTTGGAGCGCTCGGAGTGTTTCTTTATCTCATTTTTACATGCACTGAGACGCATTCGCTCTCCCTCACACTTCTGCTCAGAGCGTGCCCCGAGCGTAATGTCGAACGCACCCATAGAAGGGAAGATACCGAGCTCAAAAATTAAAAAAAATTTAAAACCGTGGATATGTCAACGTTATGGTAAATAGAGAACAATTTTTTATCGTTTCGAAAACGCTTTAACACTTTCAGAACTTTTGGGATTTTCGGCTTATGTCGAATAAAATGTATTTTTTATCCATCAGTTGTTCCTTTTTGTATAAAAGGAAACTTTGTAGTTTTTAATATTACATATTATTATTATACATAGTTATTAATAAAGGTAAAGGAGAATACAGGGTGACTGACAATTATTCCGTCAAAAAAAAGAAGGATGAGAATCAATTACGGTAAATGTATAAAAAATACTATGGTGCCGTTTATAATTAATAAAAAAATTACCCAAAAAGTATGTTACGCCAGTGTATACAGATTAAAACGCCGTATTCACAGTTGCAAGAGTGTCATAAACTTTTCAGAGAATAAAGCTGTAAAACGTTACCTTGATACATACCTAGTAGATGGATCGTTACCCATCTGATAAAAGTAAACGTGAAACGAGGAACGATTTACAGCCGGTGCGCTAAATATCACCGGATAGGGAGTTGCAAACGCGTTTTGAATTTTGTTAAACTTTTAACAGATTTACGTTAATAATTCGTATTTTTTATGATAATAGAATTTGTTTCTCATTGAACGCCGCACGCCGCCACTAAACGAAATTATAATAATTAACATTTGAAACAGATTACGAATATGTTTACTGATTATAATGTTTTAAATTCTGCTTGCCAAATGTTTATGATGAACACGTTGGTTGTGGGAATAATCTTTATTTGCAATATAATTAAAATTAAAGAGAAAAACTAGGAATTCTTAACACGGAAATTTGAACTGTTTTCGTGTTGTAGTAATTTATTTGTTTAACTATCAAAGCAAGTGTTCAAAGTGGGGTGGTTATTCTCCTTTTTACGGAATAGTATTTTTGAATAATGTTTTCTCGAAAACTAAAAAACATGGAAATTTTTAACATTTTCCTATAGCTATAGGGACCGTGCACATGCGAAGCCAGCACCACCAATGACCATATTCTGCATAAGTGGTATGAAAATACGAGTTGTTTCAAATTATTAGTGTACATTTGAACTTGAATATTGTAATGTATTTCAATACCAGGAAGTAAAATTCAAAATTATCGGGTATTCGGTCAAAATAGCAAATTTAAAAACCTTTTTTCAGTGCTAAGCTATTGCTAAAATTTATTAGCTTCATCAGAGCGTTCTGTAACAATGAATATTTAACAGTAAATTGTTTCAAGTTAAGTAAATAAAAGTTTGTGACTTACGAAATAGTTTCTGTAGTGATAATTTAACACATATTAAAAGTTGCATACAACAATAGTCCTTACATTACAGAAAAGTTATTTATAACCATATAAATTGTTTAAAATTGACGAAACAAGTTAAAACATTTCAAATATGTAAACGCAAAATGGCGACAGCAACTGAAACAGTGAAAATTTGTTAATGCGCATGTGTGAAACATCGCAAAGAGCGCATGTGCGAATTAACCTAAAGGAGGCAAATTTGAAATGTTATCATTCAAGTCTGATTTTGAAAAATGTATAAAAAATTCGTAAAACGAGTTTAAATTCTGAGTGTCAGACCTAAAATTCATTGAATTAGAATGTCTTTTTATATGATACGTTTCTAGAAACAGACGTTAACGATAGTTGGATTCTTTATCTAAGATTTTGACATTGTTAAAATCAATCTTATGATCATTAATTTGTGAATGTTGGGCCAAAGCATTAATATTCGACACTTTGTTCGAGAAATTTTTACAATCAGGTTTGTGTTCTAGTTTTTAACCAAGTTGAAGTTTGACCAATGATTTGATTGCATTCAGAACAAGGTATGGAATAAACTATGTTGGAAAGTAAATTAATGGGAGTTTTACTTTTAGATTACTAAAAAACAATTTAATGGGTAAAACGTTAAATTTAGCCACCACTGTTATTATGCACAAAACAGATTACATCTCTAAGACACACTCTCTTTTAGAAGATGAAACCACATATAAAAAGTTAGATAGAGATCCTACTGGACCTATCCAATCCAAATCCAACGAGATTGTCAAATCTCTCAAATCATCAGATTTCATAAATGAAGAAACGTCTAGAAGACTAACAACGTATAATTCTGTGTCTCCAAAACTGTACTGTTTGCCAAAAATTCACAAAGAGGATGTTCCCTTACGACCTATCGTCTCTTCTGTCAATTCACCTGGTTATTTTTTAGCCAAGTTTGCATCTGACATACTTACCAATGCTTACAAAGATCGCAATGATTATAACATTAAAAATTCTTTTAATTTTGTACAACAATTTCAGAATTTTAAACTTCCTGATAATTTCATAATTATATCTCTTGATGAAGTTTCTCTGTTCACCAACATTCCTATTGATCTGGTGATTGATATTGTTGGTAATGATTGGGATTTCATTCAACCTTTTTGCAGTGCAAACAATATTGAATTTCTTAAGATTTTAAATTTCTTACTCAATAACAGTTACTTCTCATTTCAAAATACTTTTTATAAACAAACTTCAGGAGTTCCTATGGGTTCTCCTCTTAGCCCTATATTGGCCCAAATAGTCATGGATCATTTACTGGATAACGTAATTCCTAAATTACCTTTCACATTTGCTATTATCAAAAAATATGTTGATGACATCATCTGTTCTATTCCTTCTGATATGATTGAAATTACCTTAAACACCTTTAATGGTTTTCATACCAACTTAAACTTTACTGTTGAGGTTCAAAATGATTCATCTGTCCCCTTTCTTGACACTAAAGTTGTCAGATTACAAGATAATTCAATCATATTAGACTGGTACCAAAAACCTACACACTCTGGTAGGTTTATCAATTATCACTGCGCACCCTATAAATCAAAAAATTAACATTTTACGTGCTCAAAAAAAGAGAGTTACGTTAACCTCACACCCTTCTTTTCTTAAAAAGAATTTAGTTAAAGTCAAAACTATGTTCTGTAATAATGGTTACCGAACTTCTTTGGTTAACAAAATTTTATTTTTTCTAGTTCTAATTCCAGTAATAATAACATGGTTCTGAAATAATTTACAAGAGATTACCCCACATTCCAAACTTTACTTCTCAGATCATAAAATGCATCAATAATTTGAATATAAAAGTAGCTAAATTTAACGTTTTACCCATTAAATTGTTTTTTAGTAATCTAAAAGATAAAACTCCCATTAATTTACTTTCCAACGTAGTTTATTCCATACCTTGTTCTGAATGCAATCAAGTCTACATTGGTCAAACTTCAACTTGGTTAAAAACTAGAATCTCCAAACACAAATCTGATTGTAAAAATTTCTTGAACAAAGAGTCGAATATTAATGCTTTGGCCCAACATTCACAAATTAATGATCATAAGATTGATTTTAACAATGTCGAAATCTTAGATAAAGAATCCAACTATCGTTCACGTCTGTTTCTAGAAATGTATCATATAAAAAGACATTCTAATTCAATGAATTTTAGGTCTGACACTCGGAATTTAAACTCGTTTTACGAATTTTTAATACATTTTTCGAAATCAGACTTGAATGATAACATTTCAAATTTGCCTCCTTTAGGTTAATTCGCACATGCGCTCTTTGAATTGTTTCACACATGCGCATTAACAAATTTTCACTGCTTCAGTTGCTGTCGCCATTTTGTGTTTACATGTTTGAAATGTTTTAACTTGTTTCGTCAATTTTAAACAATTTATATGGTTATAAATAACTTTTCTGTAATGTAAGGACTATTGTTGTATGCAACTTTTAATATGTGTTAAATTATCACTACAGAAACTAATTCGTAAGTCACAAACTTTTATTTACTTAACTTGAAACAATTTACTGTTAAATATTCATTGTTACAGAACGCTCTGATGAAGCTAATAAATTTTAGCAAAAGCTTAGCACTGAAAAAAGGTTTTTAAATTTGCTATTTTGACCGAATACTCGATAATTTTGAATTTTACTTCGATTCCCAACGGTCGATACTCCTTGTATATTAATACCAGGAAGCTCAAGTATTATGTACTACAATCGTAAATTGTCATAAGAGTGATATTATTCCTATGCAATGAGTCTCAAGAAATATTTTCATATCACTAATTCACAAATCACCACGCCAGGCGTGCCTATACCCTCGAATTTCGCTTCTTATAGTGTTTTTTCTTTACCGGAATAATTGTCGATCACCTTGTATAAACACATTAAAGGTGGACAGCACGTAGATTTCACATGATCCACAGAAGAAGACGATTAAACTCATATAACTGTTTTTAAACGAAAATAACATGGTTGTTACCATGGGTGCAATTTACCAGGTATCAAAACTTTCATTTTCTATGTATTTATTTACTTGCACACTCTATCAAGTCTCCAATGAAAATACACTGTGTTTCATCGAGACATAATAAATAAGCTCGTATATGCAGTTTCTGCATGGATAATAACACAAATCTTATGTAACTTTTTTTTTAAATAAGGGTTTTTAAAATTATAACGGGTTTTATTTTGTTCATCTGCTGCTATTCTTTAACCAGAGAAGTATCGTCGTTTTAGGTTTAATTTTTGATTAATTATTTTTCGAAAACTGAAATACATAAATTTTTTTAACGTTTTTCCAATATGTCCTTTATTTAAGGTAGTTTCACAGCTTTCTTTCTTAAATAAATCTTTTCATTTTTGTTTACGATGAAAATTTTCAATTGAAAACTTACATTTGAGGTCAATGTGGTATATACAAGGAAAAAGTTTTTCACGATTCAGCTTTTTGTTTGCTTAAAAAAAAATGAAATTTGCACTCAATCTTCAATTAAAACAAATAATAATGAAAACTCACTTTAAATTGTATTTATTTATTGACAAAGCAGTAAATTTGCAGGAACAAAAAATCTGTTTAACCAAAAACTTGATTTGTATTTAGACATTTGCCATTCGCATCAACTCCGAAACTGCAGCGAAAACCAGAATCGATTGCTGCAAATTGACCTATCCTTTTAACATCATTTGGTGATCCCAAAAGAATTGGTACGTTATTGTTCATATTATTGCCTTCAGGAACGTGTGGGCTAAGTTTCAGACCGTCACCTTCCGATGAATCAACGGCCTTGATGACTTCATTCCCTCCATAACTTTCAATTTTTGTAGGAAGTTTGAACTTCTTATACTTCATGAGCACTTCATTTTTGTATGGATCCAAAAATATTACCTTGTCAAAGTGTACGCAAATTATTCCTCTTTTTCCATCAAGAGACTCGAATGGCACTGCATTGTAAAACGGAAGAGAACATTTCACTGAATAGGAACGCACGTTAGAGATATTTATATAAACGACGAAGAATAAAATCAATAATTTTACATCCATTGCGAACACGTTCTAGACGTGATATACTGTGGTTCCTTAAAGTTGTGACCACAACTTCCTACTTAATTTAATCATAATAAATCGTTCGCTTTTCGTTTTTGCAAACCCATGATGAGATAAAGAGTGCGGAAAAGTTTCCATGTTTTTTTTTTTAATTTCCGCTCTGTGATTGATGTTTACATTTGTTATAATATGTTATCGATTTGCATTGATTATTATTTTATACAATTTTACTTTTATGTATTTGTCGATTAGTTCTATTCTTATTTAGCTGTTTATAAGTCTCATAATAAAATTATTCTGATTAAAATTAATAAAAATAGTAATTATATTTCCTGTTTTCACACACATTATTAACTTCTGTATTATTAACAGTGTGTTTCCTTCCAAATGGAAAGAGGCACGTGTTTTGCCTTTACCTAAAAATAAAAACCCAAAAGAGTTCAAGGATTTACGCCCTATTAGTATACTGCCTGTTCTGTCTAAAGTTTTAGAGAAGATTATTGATCGTCAACTCAGAAATTATCTTCTACAACACAATGGGTGGTATGCATAAAACGAAGTAGATGCTAATACTTCTCAAATTAGTATATTCTTCGAAGTATCTTCTATTACATAAAGTACCTACTGCAGCTCTGAAGCATATACTACGAAAGCAAAGTTTATACTATAGCACGTAGTAAATACTACGCTGCAGTAGTATTTACTATTAAAATGAATCTGAGGATTTGAAGTAGATACTACAGTAGGTGCTTCTACAGCGAAGTAAAAACTTCTTATGTGCTCTTATGCTCTAGTATCTACTAGATCGCATAGTAAATACTACGTTACCGTAGTAGGTACTTCACTTTCGAAGTAGATGCTTGAAGTATTAGCACGTACTACGTTTTATGCATACCACCCATTATCTTACCGGAATTTCAGTCAGGTTTTCGTCCTGGTTTCAGTTGCGCCAGTGCATTAAGCAATGTTATTGACGATATAGTTAGTGATGTGGATGATGATAAGATGGTTTTGCTAATTCTACTTGATTATACCAAAGCTTTCGATCTTATTAATCATAAAATCAAATCCAATTCTTTGCATGTGCAGTGTGGTGTTCCACAGGGATCCATACTGGGTCCGCTGTTGTACACTATATATACTTCTAGACTTATAAGATCTCTTAGTTTCTGTAAATACCACATGTATGCAGACGATACGCAACTGTATTATTCCTTTGATCTGAAAACAGTAGATATCGCCTGCAACAGGATTAATTTTGATTTATACAATTTGGTTAAAATTTCAAATGCACATGGTCTGAAACTAAACGCTACTAAAACTAACGTTTTACTTTTTGGCAAAAAGAAAAACCGTATTGCACTGGTCGACTGTATTGACATTTATTTAAATGATGTCTTGTTGCCTCTGTCTAACTGCTGCAGAAACTTGGGTTTACTCATTGATACTGATCTCAAATTTACATTTCATGTAAATAAACTCATTCAAAAAGCGTATGCAAGTTTAAAATTAATTTACATTAATAGACATTTACTTTCTAACTCTACCAAACGTCTTTTGTGTGAAACGCTAGTTCTTTCGCATTTCAATTTTTGCGACACTGTATACGGTCCATGTCTTGACTACGCAACTACAGCGAGAATTCAGAAAGTTCAGAATAGTTGCATGAGACTCATATGTAGCATAAAACGAAGGCAGCATATATCACATAAATTACTTGAACTCAAATGGTTAAACATGAAAGATCGGAGACGCCTACATTGCATTCAGTTTTTTCATAAAATAATAATACACAAGTGTCCACCCTATCTCTATAACAAAATTCGATTTAGAACAGATGTTCATAATGTTAATGTGAGAAACAGGGGCTCATTTACAATACCTCGTCATAAATCTGAATTTTTCAAACGTAGCTTTAGTTATCAAATTGCTAATGTTATTAACAATTTACCTCAGGGGTGTCTGAATTTATCGACATCTGAGCTTTATACTAAAATTAAACGTATGCTGTTGCATGGAGAGTACTGGTAATACTAATACTTTTATACTTTTTTATTTTTTACTTGCTTTCATTTGATCTTTAGTTTTCACTATATTTGCTTTATGTTGCACTATTTGGTAGTGTTGTTCGAAATTGTTCACTTAGCGCGCCAGTTTGTTTATTTGTTATTTGTATTAGTTTCTACAGGTATAAGGGGAAGATCAGGGATCTAAGTTTTTAGACCATCTGACCTTATACCTATTAAGCTTATCACGTAATTTATAATTATTTACTTGTTTTGTTTATTTTCTATTTTGGGCTTAATAAAATGATTATTATTATTATTATTATTATTATTATTCATGTTTTTCTTACGAAAACATAAGTTTGTTTTTTTATGAGCGCATTAGTTTTATTGTCAAGTAAGTATTAAATTAAATGGGATGGAGAAAATGCTTCAGAATCAAAACACGTGTGATTTTTATTTAATTTTATTTCTTACAAGCAGAGAATAATTCAAATAAAATATGTTATAGATAGATATGTTTCCAGTAAGTACATTGATATTAGTAGTGGGGTAAAAGTAGCATTTTTCCTGGTATACGGAAATTATTTAGTCGTTCACTTTTCCATCTGGAACAAAAACAGATATTAAGATTAATTAATTAGCAAGTAATAATAAAAAAAAAGATTTGGTGGAACAAGAGTAAGAATGATTTATTACAAATTTGTAAAATGAAAGGAAATATAAGTATTTAATAAATTTGTTTGATACACTCGGAGATAAAGTAAGGCACATAGATAAAAAATCTTGTATTTTAGAAACGAAAAAGACGAATTCCTAGGTGGTGGGACGACGTTGACAAAGGAAGGTCTGAATAATTGGAAAGGTTTAGTTTTATTAAATTTCTGAATAGTGGCAACTTAAAATCGAATGCAGATGAAGAGACAGAAAGAGAAAAAATATGGCACTTCCACGGATAGAAAATAAAATATTTTAAAAATAACAAAACTCTAGGAAATATTGATATTATAAATGAACTAATAAAAGGAAGATACTAAAAGCTATTCAGGATCTGCGAAGAAGAAAAAAATTCTAGCCAAGTGGAAAGAAGCTGTTTTATTGCTTATTATGTATTACAGAAGGGAGATGAAGATAGTTTGTGACAATTGTAGAGGCAGCGTATTGGACGTAATTAAGAAGACGTTACCGAATTTAGTTAAAAAAAGATAAAGAAGAAAGCAAGATGAGAGGTTATTAGAGCAGATTCAGAAGTGGCCACTGACACGAGTAAATGTAGATATATTTCAATTGAAAACTAAGAAAACAGAGGACATCATCAAAGGTCATCCCAAAGTGAATGCAATCTGCAAGAAATACAGAAATTTCGTTGGAGACTTGAGTCGAGCAGTGAACAAGACGAACCTGTAGGTAAAGAATAAAGGTTGTATAAATCTATAATAAAATTCTAAGTGACGATAAATATTTGCTTGATTATTACGACGTTTCTATCATCTCTAAAATGTTCATTAAATTTAAAGTACAGTATTAACGCAATAGGTTATTTTTTAAACAATATGCATGTACTTAATAGAATTTAATAAGAGACTTACTAATTGAATATTACTGATGGCCGGTCGCCTTTTGCATCCGAACATCGGTCAGGCACATCTATACCAATACTTCTATCCCCAGCAGGATCATAACCATAATCAGCTTCGCAAAGACCAGCACGACTAGTAACTTCTACGGAAGGTTCTTTGTTGTCTCCAGCTTTCTTAGTTTCCGAGGATGGAGGAGGAGAATTTCCCTTGGAGTTCTTGTCTGCCATTTCTCTCTTGCCTTCGATTTCGGATCGTTAAGTAGTAACTTTCTATTATGCGAACGCTACAGTTTTTTTTGGTTTTAGGTACCTTTTATATACATATTGGCTATACCCTCTCCACACTTACATACGTATTGCAATTGTCAGGTGCGTGTTTAATTCCATTGCAATCTTCATTACATTAAACTGATAATTTGGAGATAATTATGTTGCGCTTTTTATGTTGAAATTTTAAGTGCAACAGTTACTGAAATGTTTAATAAGTTGTGTAAAAATTTTGAAAGTAGTACTCTACTTCTTCTCAGAATATTTTTTTGTGTAACAAGTAGCGTTTTAATTGTAGTAAATAATGACAAAGCTTTATTATGAAATTAATTATAAAAGTACCTTTTTAAATTTAAAATTAATATGGAAGATATCCATTATATTAATAATGCTGTCAGTAGTATCAGCAGTAATCAATCATCCAAAAATCTGTCAATATAAGACGACCTCAAGTCCTCTACTTACTCAGTATTGGGGCATTTCAAATTAGTTTTGTTAAGTGACTCCCACTCAAAAATATAATACAAAACCATGTTATTCTCATATCTCAATCAAAACAAACAAAAGTACATACCAAATCGAAAATAAAAGTACCAAAACAACTTTATACCTCTTGTTATTATTAAAAATAGTATATTCGTAGTTTAAAATAATTTCATATGAGCTACGTTGAGCTGTAACCACCTCCAGTTATTGAGAGTAGAAATCTTCAGCATCTTGATGAACTAATTTTATAAAAAATGAACATTTTAGAATGTTCTTCATTTTTTAAATTAATATCATTGTTTAGCTCCAGTTGTCTTACATAAATACATTTTTTAGTAAAATGTAAAATTTAATGCCAAGTACCTAATGATTAATTAAATCAGGCGTTTGAAAATACAATTGAGAACGAAACATTTTTGAGTTGAATATTTTTATTATCCTGAAGCGTGATTGAGATAGAATTAGAATACAATATAGATTTTATTTCTAGTACGCAGTTATAAGAAGCGGATAAAACTAAAATTTTCAGCTTTCCTTCTGATATTCCTACGCCAGATGAATTCTTTGCTCACTCTTCTATCTGAAAGCAAAAGAAACGTTAAGAGGAAGGTAAATACAAAATATTATTTATGATTAAAAACAGATTTAATAAATTTCATTAAGGCCCGATCTTTCCACCTCCTAATAAAGTTCCCGATAACGTTATTTGGCAAATAACTTGATTTTTATGAATGGTTTCAATGGTGATTCGTAGAGTTATTTGTCAAATAAATTTATTAGGAGGTGGAAAGATCGGGCCTTAATATAATAAATATTAATTATTTATTTAATGTGGAGAATTAACGTTGAAGTAAATAAATTACAATTTTAGCCTTTTAAGAACTTATGGATAATAACTCGCATTTTTGTTTTAGATACAAAATTCAACAAATGCACCGATCTATGATTCTTATTTATATTTTATCGGTTTTACTTACTTATTTTTTTAAGTCTAGACGTTTGAAATTATTTTGGTCCACGTAGGATATTAGTCAGTAAATCACTAGCAACTTAAAAGCTTCTAAATGTATAATATTTAAAAATTTGTGTCTATAGTTAATTTTTTTATTATATGCCGATCGACCGATCGGTAAGTCAAAGCTATCTTCTTCTAGCTTTCGTTAAATAGCCTTGCGTCTTTTGTCATGTCGTGTCATTTCGTCGTATATTTTCTTAACTCAGATCTATACAATCAGCATACAATTAAAAAAATGGTCTGTTCTTATCGAGGGGAAGGACATCGTTCGGATTTTGTACACCTATTTATAAATACATAAGATTTAATTGCATTTAAAATATTTTACTTTATTTAAAGTATTTTGTTATATTTAAAATATTTCAGTATATTTAAAACTATTTATTAAGTATTTAAGATAATTTTGAAGTATTTAATGCATTTATTTGATTGTATTTTAAGAATTATATTAATTTACATTTATTTAAACGTATTCAAAAATATTTTGCTGTATTTAAAAATAATAAATAAGTACTATAACACTTGATTAACATAATGCATTCCTTTGAAAGAAAATAATTGTTCTTAAATACCGTTTAATGCAAAAACTTAAAAAAATAAAGTGCAACGATATATAAAAAAAGGAAAAATACATTTTTATTGTTTTAGATATATCTTTGTGTCTACACTGTGTCCCCGAATTGAATTCGCGGTGTTTGGCGCGAAATGAATTTATGCCAAATTTGACGTCCAGGTGTTCAAGGTGGAATTAATGCAAGGAGAAATAAATCTGTGCAGGCAAAGGTTCTTTCTTTTAAATTTCGGAGACAATTTTAGTAAGAAAAAATGTTTCCCATTTAAAATTAGGGAAGTATACCAAATTCCAACATCCTTGAAAGAAAAATAGAATTACGGAAAATCACTAATAAATATTTCAGTAGAGTTATAAGACTACTATTTATTGATCAAAACACAAATAAAATGTGACTATTCAAATAATTCTCCAGCTCTATTAGAACATAACTTAACTGTTTTCTTTTTTATTTAATAGATAAAGGGCATTAACGTTTTACAACTCTACTGGAATATTTAGGATAGTTAGTAATTTTCCGTAATTTTATTTTTCTTCCAAGGATGCTGGAATTTGGTAAATCCCCCTTAAATTTAAAAGGAAAACCATTTTGCCCACACAGATTTATTTCTTCTTGCAATAATTTCCCCACCTTGAAGACCTTCGATGTAAAATTTGGCACAAATTCATTTCGTGCCAAGCATGAAATGCAAAGCGTGAAATCTGAATTCCAAAATTTTTGCTGCATTATAACGCGAACTCAATCCGGGGACACAGTGTAGTGTACAACATATCCCAGCCAAGACTTTCACCCCTAATATCTTTGTTATTTATTGATGAATTTTGCTAAAATTTGGCAGGTACCGTTATTAAAAACTAAGAAACTAAATATTGATTCAGTATTATCAAACACCATTGCAATAAAAATGTATTATTTTTAAACGGTTTTTTTAATGAATTGCAGAAAAAGTGAACAAATGTTAAGATTTTGAACACTTTTACCTTTAATATTACCGAAAATAAATGAATTACTGCTACCATTCTTTCTCAAGTCAGTCATTTCTTCAATTCTTTCCATCTTTTTAGAAATTGGTTGATCTGTTTGGTAACCTGATGTTTTGGATGGGGAAGTGTACTTTCAAACTTGTGTTCGTTTTTATGTTATTTCATCGTTTTTATTTTGACATAACTTAAAAGAAGAAAGAATTCCAGTCGAACTAAATGTTGAGGAAAAAATATGTTAGGCATTTGACCAATTTTTTAAATCTTTGTTTGATTGATTTGTACAATAACATTAATTCTTGATGACTCAATAATATTTTTAGGTTGAATGGCGTTCAACTCTTTCATCAAACTACCACTAAATTCCTATACATATAACATAAATCCATTATAATCTAACAGAGGTGGATTTCTGTTCAATAACTTTCAGCGCTGTCCGCATCCTTCACAACAATGCTGAATTAAAAAACAAACCCTATTGCTGTCTCTACGTAAAGCATAAAATAATAACAGTGAGCATTGATTTCGATATAACTGTTTAAACTAATAAAATTCTTTGATAATGTATTTACAGTTGATTCTTGTCCGATGAAATTTGTATCACAAAATCTTTTAAGCGGACACTAAATCGCGCACTATACACTTTACGTTTCACCGTCGTTCGACAGCTTCGTCAACATATTTTTCACTTCTGACGAAGCTGTCGAACGACGGTGAAACGTAAAGTGTATAGTGCGCGATTTAGTGTCCGCTTAAAAGATTTTTTGATAATGTACGTATAATGGGAAAATTGGTTACGTCGTCAACCGAAATATTTTTTTTCAGCGGGAATATGGAAGCTACCAGAGAGATGATATAACTACATTTTAAAGGGAAGTTATTAGTTAGAAAAATGATATATGTATGTACATATAATGTTATTTTATAGATTTTATCAACCTGAAAAAAATAAAATGCAGGTCAAATTTGAATCGCCTTCGTATTTTCATTTTTTTTTAATCCCTGTATTTGAAATTTGTACAGGACTTACAATAAAATTGATCTCTTAAATGACATTTTTCGAAAAGTATTGGAGTGAATGAATTAGAGCACAAAATTGTTTTAAATAAATTATTTCTTTTCGCTTATCGTTCTTTTTATTATTTTAAACATTACATTTACAGGATGTTCAACATAAGATGGTTCCTTTTTTTTACCTCTGTTTTAAAAGAAAATGTGGCAAGTGAAAGTTTATTAATAGTTTCTTGGATACAGGGTGTTTCGTTTAGTCGGTGCGTTACATTTTTTAATCTATATGTATACAGGGTGACTGTCAATTGTGCCGACAAATTGAAACCACGATAAGAAGCGATGTCGGAGAGTATGGGAAAAATGTTAAAAAAAATTGTTTCTACTTTAGTTTTCCAGAAATAATTAATCGAAAATTAGCCCCAAAACGACGATGCGCCCCTGATTAAACAGTCGAGGAGCAGATGAGCGAAATAAATACTACCGTAAAGGTTTTTTATAGTTTTATGATATGGCGCGCAGCGTGCCTTCGTGGACTTGTCCTTTAAGTGGAATTTCACTCCGTTTTTGGGTCAACGCCCGAGTTGACAAATAATGCATGCAGCAAATTACCTGAAGTAGACTCATGCTCAATAAACTCATGCGTAAACTGTTTCGAATGTTAATTATTATAATTTCGTTTTGCGTGTGAGGATTTATTAACACAAATCTATTAAAACTTTAACAAATTCCACCGTTTACAACTTCAGCATCCTCTATTTTTGGCGTACTGGCGCATTCTTTTCACTTTGCATTCAATTCTTAATTAATTATGAACTATAACTTAGAATTTTTTAAACGTGATCCCGAAATCTGTTACATTCGTTCAGTACGCGAAGAAACTGGCCGCATATCACGTCGCCGTCCTTTAAAATAGCTGTAAAATTTTTATAGTCAGCGATGAACTTTAGGTCTAATAAATCGTTTCATATTTTCATATTCGTTTAAGCAAATGTAATCAAGTAATCATTCTTTTGTGGCGATAATTATTTATTACCAATTAGTATTATGCAGAATATTAGCAACGTAAAACAACAGTAATAATACTTTTATTATCTCCGTGCGAACATTTTACTATTAGCTTGCAATCCTTGCATTTTTTTTTTGTGAACGAAGCGAACATTCCCCTCTAGTAAATAATCCGCACGAATTAACAAACAATTATTTGCAAATTTATTATTCGTATTTCATACAGTTACTTTAGAAATTAATAATAATTACGTGGCATAAAAGAAACTTGCCTTCCCCAGCTGGTATAAGTGTAATAAAACCAATTGAGATATGTGCTAAGGTCGCATTGTGCGCAAGCGAGAGTCAATAAAAAAATTATTGGGCTATTATCCTACCGCATTTACAGGACGTGGCCGCCGTATTTCGTATGCAGTGCCGGAGCATGGTTTTGGGGTCATTTTTTAATTAATTATAAACTGTTAACAAGAATTTTTTTAACATTTTTCCCATACTCTCGGACATCGCTTCTTATCATGGTTTCAATTTGTCGGTATAATTAACAGTCGCTCTGTATTTGCATTTTCGAATAATAGATTAAACATTAACCTTTAACCTTATGTATCACAAAACACAACAGATACTAAAGCGAACTCTTGTATAATCCATTCGAAAAACTTCCGACATGTCAAAATGACGTTCAGTTTCACGAAAGTTAGAAGGAGATAGCTACATAAGAGTTCTTTCACTTATCGATCGATCGAGATAAATAAAAATATGAATCGTAGGTAACTATTTAAATTCAATTTTAAAGATTTTGTTAATGTGTCATTTTGACGTTTGAAGTATTAAATTAATGTCTACCAAAAGAATATTGCATATACTCCATTAATTCCTTAAATTGATTGTAGGTATAAATTATTATACAACGACATCAGAAATGATGTCAACCCACGTGACCAATAATTTGAATTGGGTTTTATTTTCTTAAAAGTGGCAACACTAAGAAAAGTGAGGTCGCTGTTTCAAATTGGTGTATATTTGTCATTTGTTCTGTTGTGTTTAACCAAGCATTCCCAGATGCTGATGTAAATTACGATGCCTTTGTAAATCGCAGGGGCGTGTTCGAAAACAGGGAGTAAGTATAAGAGTTATATCAACAGAGCGAATAAAGTGAAAAGCAAAATATACAAAATGATTTATATGAGAGAGAAAAGAATAATATCCAAGAGTAACGCTCTGAGTTTTCGAACACGCCCCAGGATTACATCATCCAACGATTTAACGCAAGGCATTGCATTGTTACCAACAGAGTACAATGTGTTGCCAATTCGACGGAGTCACGTGGGTTGAAATCATTTCTGATTTCTCTGTATATTAAATATTACTGTATTTTAAATATTACTAGATATTAGGTCTGTTCGTAGTGCAGTTTGTAACTAGTTTGGAACCGTCAGAACGAGTCGCCCATCGAAGTAATCATCAATTTGTCAGTTGCGTTAAATGCAAAACATTCATTGCTGCATATTTCCAACGGTTGCAAACTAGTCAGAACTGCACTACGAACAGACCTATTATATGTATTTTAATTTTACCTACTGAGCACAGAGTGTTTCAGTTTTCGAAAATTAATTGTAGCTGGTTCTTGTACTACACATTATTTTCTTTACTTAATTTCTTTTTAATTTATGTTAGTTCTTCGTAATTTCTATAGATTTCATCATAAAATATCTAAATTACCTACTTCACTTTGAACATGCATTTTCTTCAATAAAAAACCATACCTGAACCAATTACTTTTACAAAAAGAACGTAATCTTCTAAAATAATCAAGAAGTAGTCGACACTGACTCAGTTATATTTAACTGAAAACTGCTGCGAATAGAATCTTCAGCCTCATTTTTTGGAGACGTATTTGGCAAACAGAGTTCTGCGTTTCCTGACTTACAAGCATTCTCATCATCATCTGGTACTTGTGGCACGGCGAAAGTCGTTACACAAAACACGTTTTCAGATTCGGTTTCACTCAAAATAGTAATATTCGTCACACAATTTTTACTGCTAATGCAGGCAAGATCAGTTGAATCTTGATCAGCGTTATTGGATTCACTAATACAAGATTTTTTAGGTGAAGAAATGCAAAATATGGTACTGTTAGTAGTGCATAATGCTTTGCTACTCGTTTCGCATATCATAGTCACATTTTTAGGGCATTCCACTATATTACCGGCCGATAAAGACATATTTTTGGGTATCATTTCTGGTTGGTTGTAATGATTGTATACGTTGAAACGGTAATTGGTCAATCCGTGCATTAAGTTCCAAATTAAAAGTCCGGCCAAGACATTCTTGTACGCGTTATTCCCAAAGCCGTAGTTTCCGTAAGGTCCTTGTTTTTGCCCGCCAAATAATCGCTCGAAAATTCCTGCATTGTTGGAGAGTTTGGGCATGTTGGCATAACCCAACATATTCCCGTAGTAATCAGCGACGTTGATACCCTTCGGAGGAATCACTCCAATGTTAGAAGTTTCACGATAACCTGGGAAAGGTTGTTTGGCGTCGCTTTGATAACCATTCCCATAATTGTAGCTTTCACTAACTCCGTAGTAATTATAAGACCCCGTGTCTGGATATGCGGTATTTGGATAACTTCGGAGATTGATTTTTGTAGAACTCTGGAAATCGCCTGTTAATGCTCTAAGTTTAAAGTCATTGTTGTTTGGAGCGGGTTCGATTCCACCCATGTTCCATCCGGTTGGTTTTTGTGGATTTGGCGAGAGCAAAGGATCTACCGCTTGTCTGTTTACTTGATCAAATCCCGGAACTTTCGGAGGCGAATTAAACCGGCTATCTAGGGCTGTAGGAGCCGAACCAACTTTGGTCGGATTGTCCTCGTCGACTTCAGGTTGGCCCAGTGAGCTTTTATTTGCCGATCCATACTGTACATTCAAGTCATGAGCGCCGTGTCTTGACCTGGATCCTCTGCTTCGGGCACTTCTTTTGCACTGGATTTCACAAAAACACATCAAAGTGAGTGTGACCAAAAGGAATATCTTCGTAGTAGACATACTATTGAGAAGGGCAGACATAGAACTAACGACGTCAAGTTCTTATCGTTAATAGAATGATGAGCGACGCTTGTCTACGTACTTCCTTTGTTGTTATGTGTTTGAAGCGGCTCCGCTTAAATGTTAAAGTTCAATTGATAATGTGCTATCATTCTCCTTTGGAGATGCCCGGGTGAGTGGTTTTTAATTGTGGAAATACAGTGGTTCAATGACATTAAATGCTCCTTACTTTACAATATGCTCGCGAAAAAATAATTTTGATCTTTTAATGATTAGTTTCCTGTCTGTTAGGTACATAAATTATCAAATTTAAACTAAATCTTCGATTATTTATAGTTGTTTGTTTTAGTAGACTTTGGATATATATTTCAATGTCATGTTTAGAAATGTGTAATACGCAGGTAAAATTGGGCCAAGTTTATTTTAGGTTTAATAAATCTATCACAATATTTATATGTATATATAGTACTTGTTTGAGAAATTTACTCCGTTATGTACAATGGTGTCCAGCTAAAATGATACGTCTCGGCAATTTCCTTATAGATTTGTGCCAACAGTAGTTTCTGATTAGTTCGAAACCGTCATAAACAGTTGACCATCGAAATAATGATAGGTCTTGACACCTCTGTTAAATGTACGACTTTCATGAGTGCTTGAAAAAACCTATTCACATACAACTTGCAATTGGTCGACTATAGACGATACCAGTGGACAGTAATTTTAAAATTGGAAGTTTTATCGCAGATGGTAAAAATTAGAGCTGGCAACGGATAACCGATTTTGGATATTTTAGATATTCGCGGTGTATAGGATGTCACTCGTGCAAATAGAGTTGCATAACTTGAATGTGAATCTAAGTGAAAAAATGTTTTTCATGCAACTCTATTTGCATGAGTGACATGCTGTACACCGCGAATATCCAAAATATTCAAAATCGGTTATCCGTTGCCAGCTCTAGTAAAAATGCCTAGTTTTTCAGCAATATAAATATAAAACATTTAATTTGAAGGCTGTCGCGGCCGTCGTCCATATTTGAATTGGTTTCCGTTTCACGTTGACTTCTTCTGCTACCGACGTTTCGTTCTCTATTGCAGAAGAATTTCCTCAGGGCTGCTGCTGCTTCTCGTTTAGTCGTTGAGACTGAGTAGGTATGTCCGTTGTCGTGGTATTTATAGTAGTCGGTGGGGGTAGAGGGTCGGTACGGTTAGCGGGGATTGGTCTGTTGGGGCGTGACAGATTGCTAATGAAATGTTTCCATGTATTGTGGTGGTAAAAGCAACAATACCTCTCATTAGCCAATACCTGGAAATATCTCTTTAGCGATCCGTCACGTTCCAACAGGCCAATCCCTGCTCACCCTTTCGATCCACTACCCCCACCGACCATTATAAATACCAGTAATACCACGACAACGGATACACCTACTCAGTCTCAACAACTAACGAGAAGCAGCAGCAGTCCTGAGGAATAGACGATGGATAACGAAACGTCGGGAGTAGAAGAAGTGAACATGACGCGGCTCCAACCGGAAACCAATTCAAATAATATTTAAAACAAATTTTGGAAACAATAATTCGTATTTTATTTAATAACTTTCAGAATTATTATTATTTCGTAATTTTTCAATTATATTCTGAATTTTATAGAAGTGATAAAAATCAACTACAACATCCCAACAGCAACAGTAATAAATCTCATTCCTATTTCTTAAATAATAAAAAAAAAAGATAAGTATTATACATTTTTACAAATTTAAACTATGTATGTATATGTTTTTGTCACTTATTTTTTAAAATGGTTAAAGGTCAAGGTCAACCTAACCCAAGGCAAGGAAATAGGGAAAAACTTTAAAAAATTAGAATAAATAAATAAAAAATAAAGCTCAAAAGAGGTTAACCCGACCCAAGGCGAAAAATAAGGGAAAAACAAGAAAAAATTTAGATTTCAAGAAATGCGGTTCAAAAAGGTTAAAAGTTAATGTCAACCCTCTCCAAGGCAAAAAATAGGGAACAAACTTTTTAAAAAATTAAATTTCAAGAACAAAGGTTCAAAGAGGTTAGAGGTCAAAGTCAACCCAACCCAAAACAAAGATAGGAACAAATCATTAAGAAATTTAAATTTCATGAAATGTGATTTAAAAAATTTAAAAGTCAACGACAACCAAGTCAAAATAATTGCGAGAAAAACTTAAAAATTAAAATTTCGAAAAACAAAGCTCACAAAGTTAAAGGTCAAAGACAACCCAACCCAAGCGAAAAATTAAGAAAAAACTTATATCACAAACTCTTTTAGACGAACACTAAATTGCGCACAAACACTTAACGTTTCGCAGTCGTTCGACTGCTGACGAAGTCGACAGCTGACGAAGCTGTCGAACGACTGCGAAACGTTAAGTGTTTGTGCGCAATTTAATGTCCGTCTAAAAGAGTTTGTGATACAATTTTCATCGGACAAGAACCAGCTTTAATTAAAAAAACTTATGAAAATTAAAAGTTCAGAAAACGAAACTCAAAAAGTTAAAGGTCAAGGTCAAAGAGTTAAAAGAAGAACCAACACAATTCAACCTAACTCTACTCAACCAAGGAAAAAATTAAGGCTGGTCAAAGGAAATTTCAAGATCAACTAAACCTAACTCTATCCAACACAAGCAAAAAAAATTTAAAATGAAAGAATTAAGAATTTTAAAAATTTAGACTCAGAAGTCCCGTCCAACTCAAGGTCAAAGATAAAAACACGTCGTGTGACCACTTAAATGAAAGCGCTTCGTGAGTATAGGACGATAAGCGCACTTTGATCAAATTCCTAGGTGCCGCGAGCTCCCCAACGGCGAGCGGCCCTAACAGCGCGTCGCGCTTTCTTCGTATCAATCTCTCAATAAATGAACGCACAAAACATGAAAGCGTTTATTTAAAACAGTTTATTTAGAAACAAATTTAAATATTAAAAAATCGCTATACACGGTAAATCAAAATTGTCTCCCGATATTTCCAGGGTGAATAGAACATCGAGAAATGAGGCCACCTTTTTATAATTTTTTTTTCCAAAAGTCAACACTATTTGACACTCAGATATAAGGCATCCAACTGAACATTTATCAGATCCTTCCTCCCTTTTAAGGGGTAGTTTGAGGGGATCACTTTCGGTGTTTTATGTTAGCAAAACGCAATAGATGCCAAATAATTTAAAGAATTTTAGGGTAGTTTTTTTTGTCGGTTCTAACCGCGCTCGGGATTTTTCTCGGGGGTGGTCGCTATCGACTTCAGGCACCCTTCAGTGTTGGGGATAAAATTCGACACTGCTTCCCCTTAAACGGCGAGAAGGTTTGGAAGTGACAAAGCCATGGAACACTTTACACACACTCAAAATACACTCCCGCTCCTGAGGTCCTGACAAGTCTATGACTTAGGACCCCGTTGGGCAACCACCACAGATAAAAGAAACATCCTCGACTGATAAAAATGTCAGAGGACGAGTTACAATAAACATTCACTCATCCTTCGGTTAGATCTCTCTTTCCCTGCTTTCTTTCTCTCTTTCTCGACCACTGCGGAGCTGAGGGTAAACTTCTTAACGTCATGCAAAATTACAAATAATCATTTATGAGTATCTACTCAAGAATGTAGAACTTATTACTCACTGGGGCCCTCTCCCGGCCCAACCTCAAATGTCCAACTTCGTACTTCGTATGCATAAAGACGAATCCCAGGTGGATAGTAATGTACCTTGACTTCTGAACGTACGTTCTTAGAATCATTGGTGCAATTCTCCTACACTATTAGCCACACTGGCCTAAGCCCAGTCAACACCAAGTCATAACCGTTCTTGGAAAGCACAATGCAATTCACCAGGTCAGGTATTACAGCTAACTGCGTCTCCGGCATTTCGTACTCACGCTTCTGCAGCCGGCGGATAAGATCAAATGCCGTGTGTAGGTGGGGTAATCCTCTACTCTTAATCCGGCTTTTCGGTGAATACAGCGAAATCACACATATGATAGAGTGCCCAATCTCTTACCCTTGTTCGAGCCATCAGCGGACATCGCGAGATTTGCATCTTACTCTATCTCAGAGTATCATCTATCATCAGCAAGTCTCAATTCTTGCACAAACTCCTTCATCACATGTAATTTGCCGCGTCTTACCAACACGTTTACCACTCAAAGCCCACCCGGAGACTGCCTGCTCTCTTTTCTACATCCCTCTGCCTGACACGTATCCCCGTATCATATTACCAAACCATAAGACAAAATAAACAAACGTGCTCGTGATTTACGGATATATTGAGAATGCGTAAACTTTCTTAAATTCTAAACTTGATAAATTATAGAATGACAACAAATATTTGATGAAATATGTAAAAAATAAAAAAGTAACCCCCTCAAACTATCCTTTAAAAAGGAGGGAAGATCCAACAAGTACGTTGTAATGCGCAGTTAGGTGCCTTATACCTGAGTTTAAAATATGTATTAGTATAATAACTTCAAGGCTCTAGAAGATATTGCCAAAATAATAATATTTTTCTTCCCTCTTTCAGGGTTTATAACTCCCTTATTATTCACTTTTAGGAAGAAAAGGTTACCTTATTTTTTGATATTCTATTCAGATGAATAGAACATCATAATTGATCTGTCAAAAGCGACAAACGAATTTATTAGAATTTTTTATTTCTTGCCATTTTTCCGCTAAATGTTCACGAGGACGAGGTTTGCATGCAGGAGATCACTTCGCGTGAGCACCATTGTACATGCCCTTCCTGAAAATTCTCCAAGAGCAATTTGAAATTGTGAAAACCTGAGACTAGACAAGTCGAGGCTACAGAAAAGTCTGGATCATCTCGATTCAGTGCCCCACACTAATATTTGCTGCACGTCCTTCAGAGGTCTCATAAAAAAATGATTAATAAAAGCACTATAAACAAGAAAAGTTTTTTCTGATGTAAAAATTACTCTCCTCTGACATCAAAGTTCAGTTCAGTAGCGACGGATTGTTTTGAATTAACTCCGGAATTTGTTGGCAAAATTGCAAGCGATTCAATTTATCACGGTACAGGGTTTTCAACAATATCCCACGTGATCACCCAAATTAGGCAAGCAAACTTACACTTATCTTAAAATAAAATACCCCAAACTTATCTTAAAATAAAATACCCCAGCTACAATAATATGATAATCAGTATAGCCTGCATAACTTCAAAATAGGCATTTCCTTGTGTCTCACCTGTATATTTATCTCTTTTCTAACTAAATCGCAATATTTTCCAATAAACTAATATTAAGTACTCACGATTAAAATGACAAATACGATATCAAAAAAGAAATTCGAATTCAAAGCACATGTGGGAAAGAACAATTTTTATGTGATTCACAATTTTGGTAGTATTTATCATTTGATATTTTCCTCTAAACGTCTATTTGTTTATCAGTAATTGGAAAGAAAAAAAATACTTGTGATTAGTTTAACTGGTGTTTAAATTTACCGTCATTCGAATTCAATCTGCTTCCGGTGCTTCCCACAGAAATAGTTTCTGAATCATACATATTTATTATAGTCAATGTATACGATATTCTTAGAAGCAAATGAACATCTGCAAATAGCCATTGACGTCAAATGCATACTTATTATTGTTAGATAAAACAAGACACGTTTTTGCTAAATTTCTTTTGTTTATATATTTTGACTTATGACTAGAGAGCGGCCAGTTTTAGGTTCTTGATATTAGAGGTGAGAAGTTTGGCTTGAATAAGTCATTCACAAGACGTTGAATGAGCGTGGATAAGTGAATATAAGTAAAATAAATGTGCAAGATTCTGTAAAATTAGTTTTGATTCAATGGTTAAGATATATGAATTTCGTCGAAAGACATTTTTTATTGTTTAATTTTAAGTTGTTTGCTACCATGAAACTCTAGTGTGAATTACTCTTGTCTTAATTACTTAGATCGGTAATAAGTCTGCCTTGTATCTATCATCAGCTTTTCCTCAACTAGCAACAGGCGCCAGGGTGAACAGAATACCTAGCCGATCCGAAATAGGCCTCGACAGCGTTCTCAATATATCTTGGCATTGCAGTCGATCGTTCGCAACAATCATAGGACGCAACACTCACTTGTACGTTTGGGATAGTTGTACAAATACACAAACAATTAAAATAATAATTACTTTAATTAGAAACACACAGAATAATTACAAGATCAGTTACAAAGTTACAAGCGGGTTAATTCAATGCGACAGAATGTCGCCGAAATACTAGGCATAAGGCGATTCAAAAATATTGTGCTCGAGTGTACACCTATTAACTATTTACTATAAATCTGACTATCTTCTACTACAGCAACTGACATCAACTAATTAAACGCGCAAGATCTGTCGAAAATTCGCTCTTGAGCAACGCAGCGTCACGCAACAGTTAATAGAGGTCCTGAATAGACTCACGTCACCAAGAATGTATACTGTAGGTCAAGGACGTTTTACGAGTTTTCTGTGGGTTGTCCGAAGCGTCGCGGAGTAATCTGCACGGTCACCTCCAATTCAATCGGGCACGGCAACTGCTTCCAAAATATTGGTTAATTAATCGAGTATCAAAAGGGGATCCAAAACGAAAAGTACCAAGAGATATCCCAACAGTAAAAGTATCCAAAAGTAAGCCAGGGTAGTGTGAGAATCACCCCAAACTTGTTTGACGATGCACTGAGAATTTCCGACCACGTCGAATACTCTCTTAGCAGCTAACTCTGATAACTTAATCATAACGACACAAATATCGCCAAAGTTAAACGAGAACTAATGCGTTAAAACAGAGCCAAATAGGACGACGCGAGATGAGCTCGGATGTCGTCAACTTCAGCCAATCAGAAACCGTTATGTCGAAATGCCCATATTAGGACATCAAGGTTTTTATTTGAATTTTTACGAAATAACTTAAATTAGTTTAAGTTTCAGAACCTTTTCCGTCCGATTTTATGGCAATATCAGAAAAATAAATTGCTGTCTGATTATGTCTTTATCATCGCAACGCATTCAGATTGTCAAATTAATTATATCTCTAAAATTTTAATATTTATTTATTTTCATGTAGCGGCTTCTCGTGGACACTTCTATGTATATTACGAAGATGATGCGATAGTACTAGCGGAAGTAAAAGTAGTTTAATATGATAATCAGGAAATATATGTAGGTAGTACAGAAATTTCTGCAGCCAAACAAAATGATGATTGTTAACAAATCGAATATATTGTTGTCGTTGTATATTTTATCAAGTTTAGAATGTAGGAAAGTTTACGCATTTTCAATGTATCCGTAAAACACGAGCACGTTTGTTTATTTTATTTTATGGTTTGGAATATGATACGGGGTGTGTTTCAAGTACAGGGATGGAAGGAAAGAAAAGCGCTAGCGCTCAGTCGAGGCGCGGTTCTTGAGGGCTAAACGTGTTGATAATGTTGCGCTAATTACGCAGACGGGCTCGCGAGTGTTGCAATGAATTGCAATGACATGTGATGAAGGGTGATCGCTCTTTATTCGCCCATAAATGGGAGAGAGTAGAGGATCATTCCACCTGCATACGGCATTTTGACCATATCCGCTGCTGCAGAGCCGTGAGTAGTAGATGCCGGAAAAACAACTAGTTGTATACCTGACCAGGTGATTGCATTGTGCTTTCCAAGAAAGGTCATGACTTGGTGTTGACTGGGCTGTGGCCAGTGCAGCAAACACTGTGGAAGTCAGTTAGCACCAATGATTCTGAGAACGTATGCTCGGAAGGCAAAGTATGCTAATATCCACCTGGGGTTTGTCTTTATGCATGCGAAGTACGAAGATGGACATTCGAGGATACCTTTCTCCGTGAATTTGCATCCCAGCAGGGAGCTTCCGCATCTAGAGTCACCGCTGGAGGGGCGGGGCCGGGAGAGGGCCCCGGTGAGTAAATAAGTCCCATAGTCTTGAGTAGATACTCGTAAATGGTTATTTGTAATTTTGCATGACGTCCTTGTCGAATCGAAAAGCGAAGCCCAGATGTTAAGACTTTTACCCTCAGCTCCGCAGTGGACGAGAAAGAGAGAAAGAAAGCAGAGAAAGAGAGATCTAACCAAAGGGTGAGTGAATGTTTATTGTAACTCAGTTCTCTGACATTGTTATTAGTCAAGAATGTTTAACAAAAAAAAAAACTATCCAACAATATTATATTTTTCTTTAGAAAATTAAACGCTTTTATTATTAATTAGTTTTTATTAACTTTAAGCAAAAAAAAATTCATATTTATTTGTGGAGTTATGCTAAGTAGATAAAACTAATATTTTCAGCATTTTTTCTGATGTTCAACCAAGGCTTTCCTTTACCCACTCTTCCACCTGAAACAAAAATAAATATTCAGAGAAAACCAAACAGGAAATAATAATAACAACAGATATAAATGTTTAATTAATTACCTAAAATTAAATGATTTTATAAATTAAATTGAGAAAAACAAAAATCTAGTAAAAAAACACTTTAGACATATACAGAGTGTAATCGATTAAGTTTCACTTATTAATACTGTAAGTTATAAACAAACAAAATGATCTACCATAAGAGCGCATTTTGTTTGAAAATCTCTGCTCGTTCGTGCGATATACGTGCGTCTGTGGTTTTCATAAACATTTCGTAAAACAATAAAGCTCCAACAAAATTCACAGTCACTCGGTTAATGTCGCCCACACGGAAGAAAATTTTAAATATCCACTCGTGTTGATTATTGAATTAAGCCAATTTTTACGTATTGTTAATACAGTTTATAACTGCTGTCCATAAAAGTGCAGCGATTTACATTAACTAAACAAAGTATTATACTCTTCGACTATCTGTTTCATTAGATAATTGACATGATACGTTATGATATTCTACACTTTGCAAGGAAGTAACATACTATCATGTGATTAAATTTGTGAAACGAATGAAAAGATAAATGAATGTTTTTATAAAATAGTTTTCATTACAACACTGAGTGACCTGACAATCAGTGTATTTATTTATTTCTTTCTTTCTTTGAATGAATACATATTAATCTGCACGATGTTTCGGAATTTTGTTTGTATAAAGTCATAAATTAAGGGATGATGAGTATCGGCATGCTTTATTTCCAATAATACATTTAGAATATGACCTCTATTAATTAAATTAATTGATTAAGCAAATAAATTAACATTATTATGTAAGAATTATTTTGTGAAAAATCAGCATTTCTATTACTTAAATACTAGTAGTCCTAACAATTAGATGTAAATGTTTCAACATTATTTGTTTGTTGCTTACGTATCACTAAGTAACTGTTAATCTCCGGATTTTTCATACGAAAGTCGTAGATGACCTGCCTCAACGTTTATTGTATTGCATCTGTGGGTTTACTTGCATGTAATAGTAAACTTCGCTCAGCTGGGACATTTAAATCACATCCAGTGCTTTACAAACGTTTTTTGTTAGAAGCAAACATAGATTTTTCAGGAGTTATTATCTTTGTCTCATACGTAAGTCAAAAGTTTGCTTCGTGTGGTTACAGTAAATGAAACTTATTCGATTACACGCTGTATATGTTTTGATGTCATTAGATCTCAGCAGGATAACATAAGTTGTATTTTCGATTTTGTAAGACTCGCAGGAATACCTTCTCAAACTTAAACATTTATTAAATCATCAATTTCGTTTTTGAAAACGAGCAAGATATCAATATAATGAAACCTGAAGATTACGAAAAGAAGTTTGACAAGACAAACCGTTAGAAAATGCTGACAACGTAATTGAAAAAAATAAACAGCGTTGTGTAAAGAGAGTTGGGGAATAATTAAATTACAACGTTTGCAAAAGTAATTGAAACATTTTGAGTAACTCAATTAAAATCTTTCAAATTGCCTTTTTATTTTAGTACCTTTATATTTGGTTCTGAAATATTTTTTGTACTTGGATAACTTCAAGTACCTTACCTTACTTACTTTAATTAGAGTGTATCAATTATGTATTTTATAAGGCGCAACAATAATTTAGTTATTTAAGAAAAGGCGCACACTTAGGCGAGGAAACATGAGATGGCTCGCGCGTCACGTATCCCCCAGTCGTTGCAGGCCTTGAGCTAAACGAAGCATACGCTTTTACTTCTGTTAGAAATTTTTTTAAAGCATAGATACGTGGAGAAATTTCAATTGCAAATCATTATACAATTCCTTTTATTAAAATGTTTACTATGTTACAGGAAGAATTATTTAAAATTTCATTGTTCCTCATATATTTGTGGTTTTCATTGAAAAATTTGAAGTAAAAACGTGCTTCATTTTATTCATTTAGTTCTTTGTCTCCAATCTATTTCTGGTTTTGTCTTGATACAAATTTACTTTGGTGATTCTGACCGCTTCAAATTAAATAAAAACCCTTGATATCAATCCTGATATTATCATCACCATAACGATAAGCAAACTCTATTTAGGATTTCATATTTTGATATAATTTTTTCGCTTAGTGATCTTGTATTCATTTTTTTACAAAAAAAAATCTACCAAAATATTTCATTATTAACGGAAATAGTTCAGTTTCACTTTGTATTAGTTCAGCGTTTGCTACTAAAATCCAAATCTATAATTAGCTAATAATGATAAACTAACTTTATTCCGGTGCTTTTATTATCTCTGGCATCATCTTGATTAACTTTCGAAAATTGTGTTAATGCCATAGATTACAGAGCTTTACAATTGCAAAGGACTTACTAACGAAATATTATTTAGGGTTGTTGCCATTTGAATCCGTTTCCCTTGGCGGCACATTCACGCCAGTCGTCGCCGGATCAAGTTTCTTTTCCACGTTTTCTGCTTTGCGACATTTCTTCATCGGTGCTTCCTCCTCCATTTTCAAAACGACGTTACCTTCATCTGAAGGTGTATCAGCTTCCGGAATTGCTGGAGAGTTTTCGGACATAGCCGCTTTGCCCAAAAAAACTGATTTGTTAATTTAATGGTAGCTGACCGACGAACAACACGTGAAAGTATGCAGGAGGAGAAGAGAACTATTTTCTTTCTCTGCCAAGTGACCACTGTGGTTTTCTTGTGAAGCGATTTTACGGCATCGCTTTTTATATGGCTACGTGCTGATATATACGTAACTTTAAAAGGTGCAACAGTATGACTAGTACACGAGAGTCTTTCACATGCAACTGTAAGGGGAACCAACGTTTGGTTGTTACTAATCAATTAATCATACACTGATAACGCCTAGTAATTAACTATTGATAGCCACGGTGATTTATATTTTATAAAGCATAAATACCCCTTTTAATTTTCTATAAATTATTATTTCCTGCCACAGACTTAGCGGCACAATAGTAAGGAAATTTTTCTAAAAATGGCAACAGAAACTTACAAGAAACAGAAACTAGCGACAGCACAGAAGAAAAATTGGACAAAACATAGTAATGGCGGCAGAATAACAGGACAGGGACAACGAAAAGTAGATAGACATAATTAAAACAGGTGTCGCAGACAAGAAAAAGAATGGAAAAGAGAAGAAAGATCCAAGTAAATACGAAGAATATACACAAGCAAGGAAAAACGTTAAAAGAACAATAAAAGAAAAGCAGAACAAAGTCTGGAATCGTTTTGGAGAAGAGGATAGGTGATCACAGAAGCGGAAAAAAGATCATGGAAAGGTGAGAAGAGTACTACAAAGAATTGTTGTTAGACTGTATAGACGTATCAGGAGACAACAGAAAAGAGCTAATACAACAATAGAACGTTACCACAATAAACAGATTGGAACATGCAATAAGAAAAAGCAACTTAAGAAAAGCCCCAGGTCAAGATAAAATAACAAATAAAATGGTAAAAGCGTTACTAAAATTAGCATTAGAAAAGTTAGAGGAAATAATAATAATAAAATATAATGATGAGGCAGGGGAAAATACCAATTACACCAATATTAAAAAAAAGGGGATAGCCAGGAATATCAAAACTATAAAGCAATCAACTTGTTAAGTGATATTGCAAAAATATTTATCAGAATCCTGGAGAAAAGAATAAGAACAGAACTTGAATAAGTTACTTAATACAGTTTCAGGAAGGACAAACAGTAGCAACGCAAGAGGCAATATTTAGCCTAAGACAAATTACGGAAAAGTCCTTAAAAGAAGGCAAACGGAGACACCCACATTTATATTATTAGAACAAAACATGAATTCTTTAGAAAGGTAAAACAAGGATGCAATTTTGTTCTCTCTAGTAATACACGAGGCAATAAAAAAGGTAAAACAGAAAGCCAGAAATATGAAGTTGGTTATTGGGAAACGCTGAAAGTAAAATTTGCTCTGCCAATGTCATCAAGGTTCTTTGCCAAAGATGACAAATATGAAACAAAAACTTAAAAGCAAATCAAGAAATAATGAACCAATACAATATGAGTATTAATCGTGAGAAAACACATTGATCTTCAGTAATAGACAGAAAAGAAAAACAATATAAAATAAGTGGCGTTACGAATCTTAATGTATACCTCAGAATCAAGAACAAGAACAAAAGACACAAACAGAAGATTACAGCAGCAGAGATGAGGTATTAAAGGAAAATAAAGGGCGAATCAAGAACGGATAAGATCAGAAACGAGTTGTTCAGAGGAAATCTAGACACAAATCACTAAACCAACCAATGGAGGAACATCAGCTAAGATGGTTTGGGCATACTACAAGAATTGATAAAACAAGAAACATATGGAGCAAGAAAAATAAAAGAAGAGAAGAAGAGGGGGACTGATTAGTCTAAATGTAATTTTATACTATTTTTAGTTGTAGTAATTATAGGGTGCTGTCATCGTGTGGTTTTCAATTAAAACACACTTCCGGTGATATAAATACATAATTATAATTTAGAATTCCTCTTAGTCTGAACCACAGAATAATGTTCGTGGATTGAACACCCTGCAATATAGGGTTAACAATTTGACCTCAGTAGTTGATGCCTAGAGGTACGCATGAGCAGTAGCCCACAACCCTATACCTAGCCCATTAAATAAGAAAGAAAGAAAACTATTAAAACATTTGAGAATTTGTAAATTGTACCTAACTTAGACTAAAAGATTGACGAACCCTTCAACCACCGGAATTGACGAACCTTTCAACCACCGGAACTTCTCTAAACTTAAAGAAGCTCTTGTATATGTGGTTTCGTCTACTTTCCCCAAATTTTAATATGAAATTGGATTTAGAGAAAGTTAGTGTTTTCCAGTGGCTGTTAAGATAGGAACATGGTTGGCTCTATCCCGCCGTAGAATCATGTTTTTCCACGATACAATCAATGGTCAACGTTATAGGGAACAATTGTTAACCCTATTTTTAGAGCATGTGCATCTCGATGAATTTGAAAATGGTTATTTTCAGCAAGATGGAGCAACAGCTCGTACAACCCGAGAAAATTTGGAATTTCTTGGCCGAGTTGTAAGTAGGGGAACTTGGCCAGCAAGATCACCAGACCTCGCCCCTTTGGACTTTTGCATATTTGGCTTTCTTAAAAATGAGGTCTACAAAGAAATAATTAATAATTTGCAAGAACCGATGACAAGGATCGTATTGAAATGCAACGAGATAAGACCGGATACATTGCAGTACATTTTTAATAATATGAAACGTCGTGTAGTTATATGCATGCAGCAAAATGGTGGCCACTTTCAACACTTGTGGTGACTTACTTTCGTTGACTTTCTTTTCAATTTCAATCTCAACTTTACAATCATGTCATCCCTTCCTTATTTTCGTAGAGTGGCACTTCATATTTTTACATGGGTAATGCAAAGGTAACTAAATGAGAATCAACCAAAGAATATCTACTATAAGAACAAGAAGTGACACTTTCTATACTTTCTATGTTATTAATTTCAATGACCTTCAACAGAAATATCGACGACTATTGGTTGGCTTTGCGCATGTTCGCTAGAAATCTCAATAACACGTGTAGTGTAGTTGAGAGTCGCTTGCTGTTACGTTTTTAAACATAAGTGTTCTACATAATAGCAGTAAATATTCTATTATTAAATAAGAACAACAAACACTTGAATCAAGAACGTAACCTATAATAACGATCACAGAGATTCAAGCCCACTGCTTTTGATTTTTGATACCTTTGGTAGGCATGCGCATTTAACTGGATTACTCAAAGTAGTCAAGTATCGCTTCTTGTATTATGTATCTTATAGTAGATATTCTTTGGTTCCACTCTGTATTTATAAATAAAGATTATTTGTATACTTTTGTAGTCTCCTTTGATGATGGATATGTTTATAGCCGAAACTAGTGGGAAATGAAATTTACTTGAAGTTACCAACATTCATTTTTTTGTATAATAACCCGTCCTTCTGCTTTTTACTATTAATTCTTGGGTAGGTACTAGATGGAGCAGATAATGGTCCTCTGGCAGTTATGAAAAATTAGTTACGTATTACTTTAGGATGTAGGAACAAGCCCTAATACTCATGGATTAATAAAAAAGTTGCTACTGTTTGCTTAAGGCCCGGTTTTTCAATATCAAGTTAAACTGTAACTTTCGGTTTATTTCCATAGCGACAATTGTGTTCTTATGGGAGTAAACTGAAGGTTAAAGTTAACATGCGATTGAAAAACCGGGCCTAAGAGCTATAAATTTTTTCCCAAAACTTATGTTACATACGTTTTTAAATAAAAGTGACGTTTTTTTAAGGGCATTTTCTAGAAAATAAACCTGCAGTTACTTCGAAGATATGATTGCTTACAATTTTATTTGTATTTAACTGAAAAACGTACTAACGTAAACATGTGGTATATGTAAAATTTTGAGTGTTTAATCATCAGTTCAACAAATCAAAATACCGATACTCGATTAGATTATAAAAAAAATTAACGCGAAATGTTTTAAAATCTGATGAGGATTTGTTTAATGCAGTTTAAAAAAAGGGTTTGAACATTTGGGTTTGTAAAGTTGAAATCTTGCAAAAAATAATGGGGGAAAGCGAATTATTCTGCAATAATACCGAGTTGCAAGCGAGGTATAGCGAAATTGGTTTATGTTGGTTTTGAAATCCTCAAACTATTAAAGCAACGAGTCCGGGTGGTGTCATAAATCGATAAGTTTTCAAATGCCAGTGGCAGCAATCATCTCGAACAAAATGAAATAAACCATTATCTATTTCAACACATAACTTTTCACCACGTGAAGCAAAGAAGAAATGATTTGCATATGAAACATGTTTGAATTAACAGTTAGGCTAGCTGCACATTGACAACATGAAAACTTTTTCAGACGAAACGTTTAGTTGAGCAAAATGTAACATTTTCGTTTCATAGTAAGATATATTCATTAGACCAAATATCTGAAGTAGGCAATAAACAATTCAATAATTGTCGGTAAAATACATGGTAAAACTTATGTAGGTACTGATGTAAAAACTTGTGCAATTCACGTTACAATATTTAACTAGATGTGATGTATATTAAATAGAAATACGTAAGACGGGTGTTACACGCTCAGTCTGGCGTGTAACATGACATGGCATGACTGTGGTCAGAATTATGTCAAACTGTTCACATAATGCGTAGACTGACGGACTGATAAACCGGAATGACAAGGAAGAGTTGTTCTCAATTTTCTCCCAAATAATAATTCTGCCGGTGAATAACCAGATTCCAATGGTGTTGATCTATATGCTAACAATCCCAGATTTGGATCTTTGTTTTTAGTCAACATACCTTTTGCAATTCTCACTCCCGTTTCAGCTTCTCCATTCGATTGCGCATATGTTGGACTTGAAGTTATCAATTCAAAACCGTATTCTTTTGCGAAATCAGCAAATTGCGCCGACACAAACTACTTACCTCCGTCACTTCTTAAGGTTTCTGTTATTCCATGTCTTGCGAAAATATTTTTTAATCTTCGTGATGATAAATTTGATAATTCTACAACTTCTAAATATCTCGAATAGTAATCTTCAATTACTAGATAATATTTCTTACCAATCTGCATAATATCTGCTGCTAATTTTTTCCAAGGACGATTTGGTAAAGATGTCGTTATCAAGGGCTCTGATCTATTAACTTTCATTTCTAAACACTCTCTACAATTCTCTACCATTCTCAATATTTCTATGCTTATACCTGGCCACCACACTGCTTCTTTCGCTCTTCTGCGACACTTAACTATTCCCATATGTCCTTGGTGAATTCTTTCCTTTCTTAATTTCCACGGTATAAATATCCTATTATCCATAAAAATTATTTCATCTAAAATAGTTAAACTGTGTTTGTATTTCCAAAAGGCTGATTCCTTCGATGCAGTTCCTTCTCTTATCTGTCTCTTTAATTTTTGACTTTCATTGTCCTCTTCTTGAGCTTGCTTTATTTCTTTTAATTTTTTGTCTGAACACGGCAAAGACTCTGTTACACATCTTACGTGTAAGTGTTCTTCTTCTAATATGTCAGTCTTTTTTCTGGCATTTCTACTGGGCTTCTTGATAATGTATCTACAACATAAAACTCTTTACCGGAAACATGAACTATTTTATAATTAAATCCCATCAACTTCATTCTAAATCTTTGTAACCTAGGTGTTAAATCAATAATAGGTTTTCTTTCTAAAATCTGAATGAGAGGCTTGTGATCTGTTAGTAATTCTATTTCCATGCCTATTATGTAGTTCTTGAATTTTTCACATGCCCACGTAAGAGCTAAAGCTCCTTTTTCTATTTGAGCATATCGAGCTTCAACCTGTGATAATCCTCTTGATGCGTATACTATCACTTTCCATTTACTGTTCATGAACTGCTCAATTAATCCTCCTAATCAATAGGATGATGCATCTGCTGAACCCTTGTAGGGGCACCTCTTTTGAACGTTGTTAATACCGGTTCCCTGCTGAATATTCTCTTTCTTTCTGTACAATTTTCTTCCTGTTGTGTATCCCATTTCTATTCGTTATTCTTTTTCAGAAGCTCTCTTAAAGGTTTTGTTTTGTCCACCAATCTAGGCACAAATTTAGCTAAATAATTTACCTGTTCTAAGAACTTTCTTAACTGGACAATATTTTTAGGGCTTTCCATTTGCCTAATTGCTTTAGATTTTACTGGATCTGGTCTAATCACTCCTTCTTCAATTTGTCTCCTATCAGTGAAACATCTGCGCCAGTGTCTAATTTAAATTTGATTTTCTTGTCATTAACTTTTAATTTAAACCACCAGTTATCTTCATTATTAATTTCTAATACTTCTCCCATGTACATACATTCTTCTGTTTCTTCACTGTCGCTCTCTTTAATCTCTTGAATTTTTCTATTTTTACACATTTTTGCGTAAAGGCCCAATCTCTTGCATCTTCTGCATATTTCTTTATTAGCTGGACATTCATACCACTTATGATAAGGTATATGCCCGCACTTAGGACATTTTCCATTTGTTCCTGGTTCTCCTTGATATTTTCCTTTTATTTCTTTATTCTTGTTTACTCCAATCAGAAATTTAAAAAGTCAAATCTATAATTCCCTCGAAAATTAAGTTCATTTTAAAAATGTTCCTGTGTGATCCTATAAAGTTTTTATGTAGATAATAATGGTAATCGTGACTTCTACATCCATTTCAAAATAAAAGACAACAAGGTGGATATAGTTTTTGTTTCATCACCATAACATTTAAGGACAGTTAATTTTAAAATAGTTGTTTCAAAAACACACATATTTAGCAATAAGTTTCAGAAAAACTTTCGTTCTAACAATTCCGAGAATTTGTACAACAGCCCAAAAAAGGGGTTTAACCGAATTCGTAGCTCAGTTGTGAAGATGTAAGACATTACCATTAAAAAGTCCAATAAAAAAATTGCAGGATGTGTACATAACGTCTTGGAATTTTCCGCCGCCGTTTATGGCGGTAGTATTTGCCTAATAAATGCGCGTATTATTTAATTTGTCACGTCATTAGTACCTACGAAACCTCAAACACGAACGAACATCCAATTGTAAATTAAAATGGTTTCGATTATGTCGATTTGCGGTCGTTATCTTTAGCGGTTAGCGGCTTAGAAAATTATTGCATTTCCTATTGTAGTTAAATTAATTACACAAATGTTTTTTCTTTTCTAATTGGACGCGTTTCAATTGAATTTGCTATTTAAATTATGTTTATGTTACGCGTTTCAATTAAATTTGCTACTGAGATTACGATTTTCATTAAATAAAAATAACTAACAATGAGCGTAGAAAATTATTTATATCTAGCGTAATTGTCGAATTAATGGTAATCGAGGCCAACACAATAATATAAGTACGTTTGTGACTAATTGCAAGGCGAGTAAACAGTTTTTCACTTTAAGCATAAGAATGAACATATTTCTTCCTGTTTACTATGGAGATTTACAGTCATTGTTCGTTTTATGCCTTATAATCAACTACGTACCTTGAATTTAATAAATTAAAAGTACATATTTTCATTTAATGTCGAGTGAAGCTTTATTAATCTCTCTTCATGGCTTAATTCCGATTCTGTCATTAAATTGATCAAGTTCGATCAAATTTACCTACTTTAAAATAAACACAGTTTTTTTGTGTTTGTGTGTGTTAACTAACTATATTAAAAGTAACAAACAAAAATAAATTAAAAACAGTGACTCTTTGGTATGCATCACGAAACTCAGGCTTACTTTATCGCATTCTCTCTTTCGTAAACGAAATGAACTTTTCGTCATGTTATAGACATCAAATAGATTGAAATGATGAAATAAGTCCAAGACATTTCAACTCTTCGGGAACAAGCGTACGCTAGAACCACGCAATTACGAAAAAAAAATCAAATATTTGCGTTTCTCCACGTGAAGTTAACATAATGTTAGCTTGTTGGTTCAATGTAAACAGCACATTTAGTAGCGACAGGATTTATGTGGTCAAGACTTCTTCGTGAAATGTTTATTACATTAGCAGAAATTCATAGAATAGTGTATCACTTAGTCATTTTCTGTTTAAAGTGATTATTTTTAAGTCTTGCACAAATTATTTTTTATTTCCTAAAAATGAGTATTAATTAATGTCTAAATCTTTGTTTTCTTCTAGACATTTATTAATATGAGAGGAGTATAGATTTTAGTTCACCCTGTCTGCTTTTTAAGGTTTAATTGTACACCCAAGGTTTATCAACAGTAATAATTTGTTTCAGGTTTTCATACAATTGTCAATCATTCTGGAAACAAAACAAAAAGTCTTTGGTATTCATCAGCCTTCTAAGTGTCTTGGTTATTATGAAGTAAATTTGGATATTGTTCATTGTTATCAAAGTTAAATTTATACTCCCTTCGTATTCCTTAATAATTTATCAACACATTTCCTTTACATAAAATTATTAGCTGATGAGACATCGTGTTTAGCTTTAACTTAAATAAATATCTCATGCATGTGTTACATACATGTAAATATTTAGATGTCATAAAACTTATACATTCTTGAATTTACATTCAAAGCGAAATTACTGTGTATTTTAAATTCGAGAAAATTCTTACGAATTCAAATATAAACAATGGTAATTTCCCGTTTTCTTTTTCGCAAATTAAAATTTTAGTTACAGAAAACTGCTCTCTCTTTCTGTATCATAGATAATCAACTTCTTATGTCCCCTGCTAGTTCTTGCATCATTAGTTTCAAAAGTTAAGCTTCCTTCACACTTTCTTCAATAAATTTGCATTAAAATAAGAACGGTGGCATTGTTAAACCTTAACCTAGTGGCTACACATATTTTTCAACAAAAAAGAAAGTAGTATGAATAGTTTATGACAAACCAGCAGGGAAAAGTAAGAAACGAAATGTAGGTCCACATATGAATAATTAATTCTTAATACGATAAGAAATTCAATTTTAAGAAGCCTTTATGTCCGTATTCATAGTGCTTCCTCGAGGCTTCCTTGAACGAGGAACCCCTTAGAATGGGATTGTCGTAAAGCAGTTGTATTTCAACAATCCTATTCTAAGGGGTTCCTCATTCAAGGAAGCACTATGAATACGGACATTAAACTTTTTTACATTATGATGGTGAATACAAATTATTACACCTCTAATTCTGAAATACATTTGTATTGACTGTAACAATAAACTGCGTGCTTTTGAATTTTTATTCTACAGCATGTTCCAGGATAATGGACAATAAGGTAACCGTAAATTATTGGAATTAATGTCACTTTAAACTTATTTGGAATGCAATGGAGTTTGAATTATACTAACATAAGTTGGAATCAATCGATTAGAAAACTCTATGTGTAGTGTCATGATTTAATAGAATGCGTAACTGTAAATAAATTGTTAACATAATTCTAAAGGTAAAGATGATTAATGATTTTAATTTTTAAAACTTCGTCAAGTACAACTTGAAATAAAAAAGAATATTATATGTATGTTCTTAACATAATAATCTCCAACAGTAAAAAAAAATGTAAATGTTCTTGACAATAAGTGTGTTGGTAAACTGCGATTCATTAAATTTCCAGTCTAGACAGGCCTTGGAATTTGAACGTCATTTTTCATTTACGTATAACTTAGGTTTAATCAAAGACATGACTTTTGTTTCCACTGCTAACCAAGAATAGAAATTTATTGGACCGCCTGATATAAAATGTATTAATACTAATAAAAATACGAAATCCGCTTCAATAACCACCGGCAAATATTCATTACAGTTCGAAGGTAATTTTTTCAGCCCAAGTCGAAGCCGAAGCCCAACTTCGGCCTTCTTGTCACCTTCGGTCGAAGCCCATGAAATTGCGCAACGCTAAGAAAATGACGATTTGTTGCTTTCTCACTTCTTATCTTATGTTTAATTTGCATTATAAACTGAAGATTGTTATTGACATATCAAATTGAATTAATATTTTGATTTTCCAGTTCACTTTGATATGTCATCAATCAATTTAGGTATGAGAGTTGTAATTCACATTATTGTGAATTACAACTCTCATACCTCTCGATGTTGTTATATTAGTATTTTTACTAATATATCAACATTATTGAATTTAATTTTTTAATGCAGTTTTCTTGTATTAAAAATATACATAGTCTTCTTTAATTTTTTTTTTACAAAACTGAAGTTATAGTTGCACAATCGAAAGCTACGTCCGCTACTTGTTGGTGACGCCCGTTTATTAAAAGAACCTTCGGCTTCGGCAAAACCTTCGGCCTAATTTGGCATAAGTCAGTTATTTTTGCCGAAGGTGCAATTTTTGGCCGAAGGTGGCCAAAGCCGAAGAATACCTGCTTTTTTGAACGAATTTAATTCTGAATTTAGTGAAGTTGAATCCTGGGAAAGTGAGGATGAACTACCACTTTCATATTTTGTGCCAGCGCCAAACCAAAAACTCAAAAATTATCAGGTAACATGGACGCAAAATCCTGAGTATTGCACGACAGTCAATGAATTTATTGAAGAAACAGGTTCAACTGTGCCACAGCATTTCGAAACTCCATTAGATGTATTTCTGCATCTTTTTCCCAACGATTTTATTGATCATTTTGCCTTCCAGACAAATTTGTACTATACCCAGACAATATTTGCAAAACGTCAGTTGATGCGCCTCACGAACTGCGAAGAGATTAAAGTTTTTGTAGCGATGAATATAATTATGGGAATCAAACGTTTACCGAGCTATCGTGATTATTGGTCATCGAATTTGTCCATTTGAGACACATTTATAAGTTCTTGCATGTCACGAGATCGTTTCTCATGGTTACTTGGAAACTTATAATAACCAACAACCTAAAAAAGGGGAGAGAAATTACCTACGACAAATTGTACAAAATACGGCCGTTGATCGACACATTATCTAGAACACTTTTAGAATCAATGCGCCCACAAAGAGAACAGTTAATTGACGAATCAATGATCCGGTTCAAAGGGCGAAGTAGTTTACGGCAATATTTGTTAATGAAACCGGTAAAAAGGTGTACAAAATCTGGGTTCGTGCCAACTCAAGCAGTTATATGTGCCAGTTTCAACTTTATACGGGCAAAGTGTCTGATAATGTTGTGGAAAAAAAATTAGGAAAGCGGGTTGTCAAAGACCTTACAAGACCATTGGTCGGAAAACACCATCATGTATACTTAGACAACTTTTTCAATTCGGTGGAGTTACAAACTGATTTGTTGAAAGACAACATTTATGCGTGTGATACCGCAAAAAAAGTCCACAAATTCATGCCACCTTTGAAAGAAGATAAGAAATTGAAAAGAGATTACGATTATCGTATTGGGACTAATGGCTTAGTTAGTCTAAAGTGGATGGATAAGAAAAGTGTCCATTTCATTGGCAACTTTCATAACCCAATCATCAATGAGTTCGTTGGTGATGTTGAAGAAGTTAGTTGTCCTGTTCTAATAAAAGATTATAACCGACACATGGGTTATGTTGACCTTTTTGATATGTATAAGTCATTGTACGGAATTGACCGCAAATCGAAAAAATGATGGCATAGAAATTTTTGGTGTTTTGTAGACGCGAATGTCATGAACGCCTTTATAATTTTTCGAGAGAAGTCACCAGAAAGAAATAAAGTTGAAAGAGTTCAGACTAAAATTAGCAATGGCATTGATAGAATCCACACCGGCAACATCAACACTGAATCCAAACACAATACCTTCAAAGTATTCGTTCCGCCCGAAAAGCGCTTTGATAAATGTCAACACATGCCAGAAAGAACAACTTCACTTCGATGCGCGCATTGCAGTACATCCAAAGAACCTCGAAGATCGCTTGCAATGTTGGGATACGTCTTTCTCATCTAAGAAACTGTTTTCCTCTTCACCACTCCAAATGAACTTTTTATTTTTTCCCAAAATATTACTTTGTATATTCATGTTATGTGTATTTATTTTTCCAAGCTGTCCGCATATTTTGGTTGTACTAAATGCATGAAAAAGTAAACAAATTTTGAATATAAGTTTTCGTTATTTTCTTGTTTATAAATGTGTATTTAGTTCTATTGTGAACAAAAGAATTCAATTTTTGAAAAAAAAAAAAAAATTCGGCCGCATAGGGTTCTCTTTGGTTATGAAGTTTACTGATTGTTGAAACTTCATGATAATTTCATAAGATGCAATAAATATTATCCGATATCATCAAAATTATTTAAAACATGCAATAGTTTGATTACTTCTTGTAACTAGACTGCGGCGTTTGCTAGGACATTTGACTTGTTTTATTTCATGCCCACAAGTTTACAAAACACTATAAAAAGGCGATGAATTTTAAAATATTTCCCGACTTCCATTGCATTGGATTGTAATGTATGTACAGGGTGTCGACTTGACATTTCCCGCCCCCATTAACTTCCTTATTTTTGAATTTAGAAAGAAATGTTTACTGTAAAACTTGTAAAGAATAATTCAAAGCTATTGCTGATGACACTTTTTGAAATCTATTTATTTTTTTGGTAGTTCATTTCTTTCTCTTTTTATATTATTTAGAGAAAAAGCTAAATTGATTATGCTATTAAATTCGGCAATGAAAGAAGAAAATATTTTACTAGCATCGCTAGCAAACTGGATTTCCTCTCAATCTTTTGCTGTAAGAAGAGACTTCAAGTGCCATACATTCTCATTTGGTGGTGGGAGACTGTGATCCCTCAGTGAGAGCTACACTGAGGATACAACGCAAGCCCACGAGAAGGTCGTCTAGCGTGTACATTCGACCTTCGCAGCAAGATCACAGTCTATTGGATCGACTTTTGTCGTCTCCAAATTTAACGGGCTTTTCTCTGCTTCGGCAGACTTTTCTGGCAGGGTTTATGTTTCCAAATTTTCATAGACACATTCGAGAAATATTTTCCTCGAATGGATCCCGCGCCAAATCTTCAGCGCTTTCCCTGTGACTGTGGCAAGTCTTATGTCATGGAGCAGGGATACAAGCAGCACAAACGGCGCTATTGTAGGTATATCCCCCCCGCTACCTCATCGCCCGAAAAGTTACCCGAGGGACAATGTGAGTTTTGCGATCGCGATTTCAAGACCTTTGCTGGTCTTAAACTACATCAGAAGCGCGCCCACCCCGTTCAGTACAACGAACAACTCGAACGTGAATGCGTCAATAAACGCAAAGCCTGGTCAGCTCTCGAAGAATACGAAATGGCCTTGGCAGAAGCCACCCACGAGGGACTGTTTATAAATCAATTCCTCGCGTCGAGAAGTACCAGAACGCTTGTCGCCATTAAGGGACGTCGCCATAAAGCCAGTTATCGACTTTTAATCGAACAAATTAAGTCTGATATTGCCGAGCACCAAGATATCCCCGAGGTTCCTCCACTTCCCGATATTTCTTTGGAAGAAACCTCGCAACCCATAGCTCCAAATACCAGCGAATCTGAAACCATTGACCAGAGCTTCAACGTTTTTGACTTCGACACTAGCGATCGTGCTCTGCTCGCTCCCACACATTCTTATGTAGATCTCAATGATCCTTTCATCATACTTATTAATTCCTTGTGCCACGAGGATCGCTCAGACGACTCCGATAAATTACTGTGGAACAAACTATGCTCCCGAAAATATCCTGTCGCGGACATAGATAACTATTTACTTCATTTGTATCAGCTCGTCAATATTGAGCCCGATAATCAATTCACTGCAAACGCTCGCAATAAACCAACCAATATACAATCTGATCCCCCCAAAGCTCATACAAGATCGAAAAAGAACCCGAAAAAGGTAGCTAATTTTAGGGCTACCCAAAAGCTTTATAATCTAGATCGCGCCAGGTTAGCCAATATGATCCTAGAGGATATCCCCCTTGCAGTCAAGAAAAGAACGCTACCCCACATATACAGGATGTTTTTAATCACTATCAATCGATTTTTAACGTACCTCCTTCCTTAGACTACGAAGATTTTGATAAGAAACCAGATGCTGGTAACTCTTTTACATTATCCCCGATATCTACGGATGAAATCAGCCAGGCCATTAGGCGCCTTAAGTCAGACTCGGCGGGTCCTGACGGACTTAAACTGAGGCATATTAAAAATATTGCCGCCAGAAAATTGTGCATATTGTACAATGTTATGCTTTTTAAAGGGTACACTCCCGTTACCCTCAAGAGATGCCGCACTATCTTAATCCCCAAGTCTAAGGACACTCAAAATATCAATAACTGGCGACCTATCTCAATAGGATCCATGCTAATGAGAGTTCTGCATAAAATTTTGGCATCGAGACTTAACACTATTAACTTGAACAATCTTTGGAGCAAGTTGAACGCACGTAATATTAATGGTCAGATAAGTCGCTGTAAATTATTTCTGATTTAACTCAGGATAGTGATATGTATAAAACTTAAGTACGAGGGTCAAGTTGAATTTATTGAGAATAAAAAAACACGGTTAATATTTTCTAGGATTTTATTTTAAATATGCTCGAAGTAATTCCCTCCAGCAATGATACACTTGACCATTCTTTTTTTCCACTGTTTAAAAGCTCCCAACCAATCTTCTTTCGGAATACCTTCAAAATAAGCGTAAACTGCGGCATCAATCTCTTCTTCAGACGAAATCTCTCTACCCCGCAAATTCCTTTTAAGTCCAAAAAATAGCCAAAAATCGCACATTGGTAAATCAGGTAAATACGGCGGATGCTGTATTACTTTTATATTTTTCTCAGCCAAAAACTGGAGCAGTATAATTCCCTTGTCTGGAACTTTACTGAACACTTCAGGCAAACATTTGTCACTGTACCATTTAGCTGTAACTGTCTTTTATCTAGCTTAAGTGCCTTTACTAGGTCCGTAGTTCTGAAGAATACCGCATACATAACTTTTTTCATAGCTCGCTGTTTCTTGGTCATTGTTGGAGTTTTCTCATCTTCGTGAATCCATACACGACTCTGTTGGCAAATAGGTACATCGAAAAAGGGAATATAAGCTTCGTTACCTGTCACTATTTTGGAAAACCACTTTTTTTAAATGCGGGTGATCGTGTATGATTGCTCTAACAGCCTAGGATCCAATCTTGAGTTGATGCTCTATTACCGGATAAGTGACTTTATTGTCCTCTTCAATTATTTTTTAACAGCAGCAATGTTTTTGTCGGTAATAGCTGTAGGAGGACGTCCTGTTCCTTTTTGATGCTGAACAGAATTCCTTTCGCGTTCCTTTCGGTAAATTGTAGCCAAGGAAGGTGCTTGTTCACTAGAAACCGAATCTAAACTCTCTTTGCACTCATAAGCGCTTAAACCCTTTTTAAAATCATAATAAATCATGATTCATCAATGCTCTCTGGTAAATTCCATTTTTTAACTTGTAATGTCACTTTAAGAAATTAGTAACTTGGGTTATAACGAACGTAACTTCAACCACTGAACTTCAAATGATAGATAAAGAGTTGCTCTAAATAATATTGTATGTTTTGTTTTTCACGGTCTACTAGATTTTCTTTTTCACAATAAATTCAGCTTGAGCCTCGTACATATATTCACTTTCGTCACTTCAGGTTGTAGCGGATATTATTTATTAACTGTCTTATTCCAAACAGAATTTTATAGTTTTTGTTTCATTTTTGAATTCTATATGTTAATTTGAAACAATTATCAATAGGTTGTACCTCTCATTCTCCTTCGTGATCTTCGTCGTTTTCTGGTTCTGCTGCAACTGCACATTCATCAACAATCGACTCATCATTAGGCAGGAAGTCATTGTCAACATTAACATAATTAAATCTACTTCACTGATGAATTGCTGAACCAAACTATTTTTACTCCAAACCTAGAGACAGATTGTTATCTTCGTTAAAGACTTTGTCCAAGTACGCTTTTTGTAAACAATATTTAATTGTGTTAGCGGTTAGCCTTCTCCAGGCCATATTAACCATTTATAGTATCTAAAACTGTGACTTTAAACTTCAGTTTGTTATCCATGCAACGAATCAGGCCAGTCAGAAGATATTTCGATAATGCGTTTTGAGCGAGTAAATAATTCCTTGGTCTAAAGGTTGCATAATTGCCGTACAATTTGGTGGTAAAAAAAAGTTTTGTGCTTTTCTCTTCTAATTCTCTATCCCAATTTCTTAGTTGCCCTTCGAACAGTTGCGTCGTCGCATCGTCCAAGCTTTCCTGTTACTTCTGTAGTTCACAGGTAGCGAAGTGCAGTTCTTAAAACTTTTAGGATTTTTTTTTTAATTTCCCTCCCTACCAAAAACTTTCTCTTCTCTGTTCCATACAAGAATTATTAGACGCTCTTTGTTATGTTAACCTCCGACTCATCTTTCCCCATTAAACCTCAGCGTCGTGCTTGGCATAATTTTATAAAATAACCAGTTTCACCTGCACTGAAGATATCATTTTTATCATATTTGCCACTTATTGCCGGACACACCGATTTGATCCAAGATTCCGTATTTTCCTTGGACGCACTGACAGCTTCTCCATGTATTTTTTTTAATCAGTCCATCCACTCCTTGAAGCAAACGCTTACTGTTAATGTAGCAAATATATCTGTTTTTGTTTATGGAATGGAAGTTGATAAGGATATATTTTGTCTTCGTTGTAAGGAGAACCATCTACCTCCGGAAATTCTATCGACTTCCTGCCCTTTAGAAACGTTTATTTAAGATTATTTCTCATGTCTTCTCTTTTCTTCTAGACATCTGCACTGCTTTGCCCATTTTCTATTTCCGTTATTAGTTAAATTTTTTCTTCAATTGTGATAGCTTTTCGCTTTGACGGTGTCATGGTTTACGGAAAACTGATGGAAAGGTAGCATTTTTGATGCGTTGTAAGTTTTCTTGGGGAATTACCGTTGTATGTTTGACGGCTCCGTTCCCTATAACCAGTGTTGTAACATATCAAGTTACAAGTATTTAGATACGGTATCTAGATACTTTCAGTGTATCTGTATCTGTAACTTGTTACATTGTGGTACTTGGTATCTGTAACTAGTTACATTGTGGTACTTGGTATCTGTAACTGTATTTAGTTACATTTATGTATGTATCTGAGCATTTAGATACACAGATACATTTTTTGCATAAAAGTTTTTATTTCAATTTGGTTTTTTGCTCATACTTATGCATTTACTAATTCCAGAACGCTCGAACGTTGCTCGTTCATTGTATGATTGTATGGTGTATTTTTTTAAAAATGCCATGAAAATTTAAACTCATGTCGTAGCTTGGCATGTAACACATACCAAAACTGAGAATTTAAAGTAAGTGAATGGAGCTAAGACATGAATTTTCTTTTCCACAGCCACCCCTTATGGCATTTTTAAAAAAACACATAGTATGATGTCAAGTCAGGCGACTACAGTGACTAATCGCAATAACATATTTCAAAATTCAAGGTCAAATATTTAAAAATAACTAATTTTGTCATTTTCTAGCGATAAATTGTCACTATCTCAAGATCAAGAACCATAAACTTGAGCTATTTAATCGTGCTACAATATATAGCATGTTCCATTAAAAAATATACAAATTAGTGTTGCCGCACTCTTACGAGACACTCTATACACGTCTAAATAATTTCAGATTGTGCATCTAAGCGATATGTATGTATGTTAATGCATACACAGATTTTAAATATATTCAACAGTAACGCCACAATCTCTCGCTTACGCACTGTTGGCCTACGCTTTATATGTCTATACATAGTATGTACGTGTATGTATATGTATGTATCTCAAAGGTATCTAGACACATTGATGCTGTATCTGTATCTAGTTACTTTTCAAAAAGAAGTATATGTAACTGTATTTAGTTACAAATTAGGGCAAGTATCTGTATCTGAATCTAGATACTTTGAATACAAATGTATCGGTTACAATACTGCATACATACGTTCAAACAGAACATTTGTGTAACCGAGTTCGCTGTAAGCAAATAAAAAATAATGAGGAATATATGACAATTTGAGGGGACTTCAACATTGTAAGCGTGTCATAAATCGAGGCCGTTATCGTTATGTATTAACGTGTACCATCGCCGACACTAAAAACGAAACGAAAAGCAATAAACTTGTTCAAAAATAAACCTGAGACAGTGCTACTTACGGCTATGGTGCAGCGTTTCGTTTTAAATGCCGGCGAGTATACGTAAACACTAACAGATGTTCTATCGAGTGAGCAACTGAATTTTATGACTCGAAAACGTATGTCGCACGTATGTCTAAGATAATTACATTAGGGACATTCAACGGACGCAATCGATTCATAATCGATTTATGATTGCATACAGTTTAGCATTCAATGCATCTGAATCGATTCAACATCGACCGTGAAATTGCCTATCGTAAAAATTTTACGATTCAACTGCGATTAAATATGGCGTTGCGGTTTATGTCATGTGTGCGAGTTGTTTATAACAGTGTATTGTTTATTTCGGGGATTTATCTGAGAAATAACTTAACCGCACTGCTAATATTGTGACATTGCTATTGTTGAAAAGTTAAATACCAAATATTATAAAAAATGGGGTTATATCGGTCACGCCACCGTTCTGTTTTTTATAAAACGATTTAAATCGATTCAATCTGATTGTAATCAATCGATTTGTTTGTTGAATACCCCCTATTCTCTTAAGTCTGTTTTGATATTCAGATTATCAGCATTGTGATTTTCTAAATTTTGGAACAAGAATTGAATTAAAATGGCATTTGCGATAGTCCAAAAAGCTTTCATGATAGAAAGTTAGTTTCGAAATTGGCTGAAAATAGGTGGTGTTTGAATTTATTCAATTCATGATTGCTTTGCACTATTTCAAGAACAGTAGGTATCCAGAATTTCTCTTTATCTACGATCAGTTTCGTCATTCGATATTAAATATTGTTGCTAAATTTCGCAATACTGGTAGCGTTGATAGAATAAAAAGAAATCGAAGTCCACCGGTGCGTACTGAAGAATCTGAACAATCTCGAGAAATAATAGAAAATGAACCTTCAACTTCGGTTAGACGCTTATCTCAACAATTAGATTTATCTTACGGTTCTTGCCGCACCATTTTGAGAAAGGATTTACACAAATATCCATATAGAGTGACAGCAGTGCATGAGATTTTACCGAATGATCGTCACTGGTTTTTAAATATTTTCGACTACCAAGAAGAAGCGTTCGAGAAGCTTTTTTACAGATGAAGCTTGGTTCCACTTATCGGGTTACGTAAATTCGCAAAATACGCGAATGTGGACCAATGAAAACCCCCATGTCTTTGTGGAACGACCGCTTCATTCTGACAAAATCGGCGTTTGGGCAGCTATCAGCAAAAGACGAATAATTGGACTCATTTTTTTTTTTCAAGGTAATTGTTTATTTGGTAGTTGACTCCTAGCTTAAAAAACAAATTTTAGGAATAATAACAGCGTTGCGATATCGCAATGAAATACTGACTCCTTTTATAAATCAACTCCTGGATGATGAAATTCATAAAGGGTTTTTCCAACAAGATGGCGCAGCTGTGCATGTTACTAACGAAAATATAAATTTTCTGAGAGAGTGTTTCGACGATAGATTGATTAGTCGAAACACACCACACATTTGGCCGCCGAAATCTTGCGATATGACTGCATGTGACTTTTTCTTATGGCCCCACATAAAAAATTCAATGTATGCAACATCAACGGAAAATTCAGCTGAATTTCAACAAAAAATATTGAACATGATAAAACAACATCAATAAGTCACCGGATCTTCTCACAAACGTATTCCGTTCAGTTAAAAGAAGAGTTAGAAAATGTTTAGAAGCAGATAAATGACCACCAGGTCATTTATCGCACATTTTGTGAATATGATGTACACTTTAAAGATTTTATTTACAAATTGGCGACAACGTTTTGTGTATTTATTTTAACATGAAAGTTTGGTAACCACGGTAAGATTCTGAAAAACAGCAGCACTAATCACAGACAACAAGTTTTACCTTCAAAGCCCACTAGAGGTAAAATTCAGTTGCTCACTCCATATTAATCAGAATTTAGTATAGTAGTTATAAAAATAGTCTTATTTAGTAATAAAAAGTGGACCCCTAACACTATAAGTACCTATATAGGTATATGGAATTGAATTAATTTATATGTATACATAATTACGTAATTATTTTCATTTGAGTCTTTCATTTCAGCGTTTGCTATTTAAATCCGCAAATCTATAATTAACTAATAAACACGATACATTTGCTTTATTGTCGATGCTTTTATTATCCCTGGCATCATCACTCATTCAATTTGAAACGTAGTGTTAATGCAATAGCTTATTTTTAAATCAGTATGGAAAACCACGTACACTATGCTTAGTTAATAAAGACAATTTTGAAGTACTTACTATTTAAATATTAGCGTAGGAGTGTTTCCCTTTGCATCTGTTTCCCTTTTAGGCACATCTATGGCAATCCTCGTACCAATTTGCATCCCATTCTCCTCCACGTTCTCTGCGTTGCGGTTATTCTTCGCCGCCTGTTCTTCGTCCTCGTCCTTGAATATGATGTTATCATTAATTGAAGGTTTGTCAGCTTCCAGAGTCGCTGGAGGATTTTCGGCGTTGCTATTCTCGACTTCTGCCATTTTCGCTTTGCCAAAAAAGGTTTGATTCGGGATTGTTTATTTAATGGTAGATGACCGACGAACGACACGTGAAGGTATGCACGAAGGAGAAGTAAGTGTATAATCTTTCAAGGAACCCACTCTGCTACGTGACCACTGCAGTTCTCTTGTGAGGCGGTTTTACGGCGTTGCTTTTTATAAATGTGTACCTACAGGATCCGGAACGTTTATCTCTCTCAGATGACCCCGTAATTGTGTACTTACATACATTTGAGTCGTGAAATATTACTTAAACAAATTCGAATTTAATGGTTTTCTTTCATGTTGAAGTTTTACATGCAACAGTTGTTGAAATATGTTTAATAGACGTATTTCACATTGGTTAGACGTTTTATTTGGAATCTTTAAATTTCATACTTTAACTGCTCTGAGCAGTTCCATTTTTCGATACATCTGAACAATTTATAGTTTAAATTATTATGAGACTTAAGTTTAGTTATTTTTTAAAGTAAGAGTATCTTATATGTACATATTTACTTGACAAAACGTTTGCGAATAGATGTTTAGTATGAGTCAGTTTACCTGCTTATAAGAAGCTTTAAAGCACAAGTAATAACCAAACTGCGGCGTTCGTTAGGACACTTCAGAGCCGGACTTGTTTTATTTCATGCCCACGAATTTACAAAACACAATAAAAAGTATAAGATATATTTTAAAATATTTCCCGACTTCCAAGAAACTGGAACTCGAGAAGAGTGCACTATTGATTTTTTGTGTGTATGAATAACTATGTAATTAAATTGAAGTTTTATAAACTTAAACGTGCGCATGAGGTAAAACAAGTCCGGCTCTGAAATGTCCTAACAGACGCCGCAGTCTGGTAATAACTCTTTCCTATTTCTAAATACATATGTGTAAATTATTATTTCCTTCTTATAACTGTAAACTATTATTTCTTGTACATATACTAAAGTTATATGTAACTGTAATAGTTCAAGGAAAAATTTTTTGTTCTGATTGCAACTATTATTTCAAAAAAGTCGTAAAGTCAAATATAAACGATCTATAATAAAAAAAATACTTACTTCACCTTGGATCTTCAATCTCCATATCTTCGATAATCGTTTCTACTCCTAATGAACAATTTTATTATTTTTTATTTCTATAATTTTTTTGCAAACTCTGTACTTTTTTTAAGAAAAGCCTGTTTTCCTATTCACGTTGCTTAAAATTTAATTAATATTATTAAGCCTTAGAGTTCCTAGCGAGTAGGAATTACTTTGACATGCGTTGCTTTATAGTGCAGTCGCAATGTAAACGAATAGTTTTTTTTTCTATAGTATTGTGAGGGGCGGGTGGTTAAAAATGATAACAGAGAGGGGATGAATTGTCCTTTACTTTCAACCTTATCAATTTTACAAGGCCGCATCGAGACACTATGCTTCTCTAGATGTCACGGCGAGAGTGAGAGAGAAGTCCTTAATCTATATCTGTATCTTAATTCGCAAAAATAATTACACCACAATAAACAATTTCCACTTCTTCTCCTTACTCTCTTACCAAAATTTTAATCAGACTATCAAGGACCTAAGTAGCAATTTATTTGTTTGTACAGTTTGTTAAATGGATCTTTTTAAGCACGTCTTTGACAAACAGCATTAGTGAAACCAACTTTTATATGTAACTATTTTATCTAGGTACATCACTCGTTGAACGTCTTTATACGAATATTTGTATTTGTAAAATTTACGAGTTATTACTTGGCTTGAAAGTATTCATGTGTTTCATACGCAAAAAAATCAATGACGTGCGTATAAAGATCCGTTTAACGCACTGTAGGTATCTGGTTTGAGCTTTTTAGCCAGAAATTACTATTAACACCCTCTTTATATGGAATGAGATTTTAGCCCTTGCCCGCCACTAAATGGATAACTCAAATAAGTTTCTAAAAAGATTGGCAAAATTAATTAATGTTATCTCACCCAAACCATGGTATTAGATACAGCGAGACGAACGGAATTGCACACGACCAAACGGGGACTAGATGTCTGATGATCTATCGTCAACGCAATCGCCCTTTTATATGGTTTTACAACGGAAATTCCGATTCATCGTAATTTTTCGAAGACGTCTGCTCATACCCTTACATAATGCCCGGCTTTTTCGATGAGTCACCTATGCAGCTGAAATTCTTGCAATCTGCAAAGGTCAGTCATGGCTCATGTCGGGATAAAGCGAGTCGCTGCAATGTTTACTTATGTGGGTGACTTTTTCTGCGGTCGCGTAGACGACGCTGTATCGAATTTAACTTACGTACTGAGCTTAATGATTTACGAAATTGCCGATTTCTTACAATACCTCTCAGTGTCAAAATTCTAGGGTTTCTGTCGGAACCCTAATACAACCTAATACAACCCTAATACAAGTAATTACAATTACTTCTTATAAGTACAATTACTTTATCAATTACAATTATTTTTTCTAATTACAATTACTTTTAAAAACGTGTTTACAATATATGCGTGGTCTAAAACCAAGATAATTCCTGCATGAACTTTATTTCTATTATTATAATATATTGTATTCAAATGATGAACTAAGAGTCTAATTAAACTTGTTTATATAAGAATCTCAATGCAGCTTTGCAGTGCAAATTATTTAATTTTGACTTCGGAAGTGTAATAATTTATAAACAAAAAAAGTACATGGTGTCTCGTAACAGTTAACATTTAGTCCAGTAGTTCGTTAGGATAGAATTAGGACTGTACAAAGTGTAGCAGCTGGTAAGACAATGAAGATGGCTCAATTTGATGTAAAGACAGCATTTCTATACGGTGAATTGGATGAAGAAATTTATATGAAACAACCAGAAGGGTATCAAGATGGTACTGATCGAGTTTGTAAATTACACAAGAGTTTGTCTATGGATTGAAACAAGCACCTCGGTGTTGGAATAAGAAGTTTAAAGAATTTCTTCAGAGTTATGGACTATTTAGAACTGAAGCAGATACTTGTTTGTTTACAAATAAGAGTAAGAGTTTATTATTATTACTATAGGTACGTAGATGATGGTATTGTTGTTGCAAGAAACGAAAACTCTCTTAACAAATTTCTTCGGATTTTACAGGATGAGTTTAAAGTTACTATGGGTTTACCTAACAGTTTTTTGGGTATGCATATAAAAAAATTGGAGGATGGTTCGATTTTTATTAATCAGAGGTCTTATGCAAAGAAAATTCTTGAACGTTTTAATATGACTGATGCAAAACCTGTGTTAACGCCTATAGAGAAACAACAGGTGCTTGAAGAATCAGATGAGAAATTAGATACAAATTTTCCTTTTCGTGAAGCTGTAGGAAGTCTTTTTTATTTATCTGTGGTCACAGGACCAGATCTTGCATACTGTTTAAGCGTGCTATCTCAGGTACTGGATTGTCCTAAAGCCAAACACTACAAGATAGTGAAGAGAGTTTTGCGTTACATAAAAGGAACGAAAACTGTCTTAACAAATTTCTTCAGATTTTACAGGATGAGTTCAAAGTTACTATGGGTTTACCTAACAGTTTTTGGGTATGCATATAGAAAAATTGGAGGATGGTTCGATTTGGAATTATATATAGTTCAAGTGAAAACGTAATTTTAGAATCTTATTGTGATTCTGATTATGCAGGTAATATAATTACTCGAAGATCTACATCTGGAATGGTTTTTAAATATAATAATGGAACAGTTGTCAAAAATGCGTAGCACTATCGACAACTGAAGCTGAGTTTGTTGCTGCAAGTTTAGCTGTAAAAGAAGCTATATGGCTAAAATTATTGTTACAGGAAGTAACAAATTTTAATATTGTTCCGATTTTAAAAATTAACAATTTCATTCGTTTAATAAAAAATCCAGAATTTCGTAATCGTTCGAAACATATTGATGCATGTTACAAGTAAGCAACAGATAGCAGACATCTTTACAAAAGCTCTTCCAAGGAAACGGTTTGAAATAATAAGATCTGCACTTGGAACGCATGTTCAAGATTAAAAATACTAATACATTGATTTAGGGGAAGTATTGAAGATCAAGCATTCATTTGTGCAGTGTTATCTACTCGTAGAACTCTATTTTAAAATAATAGAATGTTTGGTCATATAAAAAACTTGCATATTTGAAATATAAGAAAATACACTGTCAACGTTTTCTGCAGTCTTTAATTTTTCAATTACTTTCAAACTAAAAAACTCAACATATACAAACTTTGGTTGAAGTGACTTTTTTGTTCAAATACAATATGTAACAATAAACTTTTAAAACCTCAAATTGTTTCTTATTATATTATAAAATTGCCTTTTCCATTTTTTATAAATTTATTTACTTTTTGTGGATTATATTTAAGTGCAAAAATTTTTATATGGTTTTCAATAATACATGATTAATTAATTTAAACGTAGAACGTAGGTGTTTGTCAATTATGTCATTATGATTTATCATAAAAGTAATTACAAAGTAATTATAAAAGTAATTGCCAATTCCTTTTTTTAAGACTTGTACTTTGTAATTGTAATCAATTCCTCTTTTGAGAAAGTCCTTTGTAATTGTAATTATATTTAAAGTACAAGTAATTACCCAGCTCTGGGTATTAATTACATATTATGCAGAGTGGTATAAAACGTTTCTCTAAATTTAAGCTCGTCTACGTCGCGTCATTTGAGGCATAAATTGGATTATTTCGAGTTTGTTTTCATTTGGGTTTAGTATTACCTTGATAATTCTGACATTAATTGTATTCCTTGTTATTTATCAGTGCATCACAGGCAATGATTGCTGCCATATCTTATTTATTCATAATATTTTTATTCTACACTTTTCACTTTCACTTGTTATAGTTTTCCTTCTGTCCCTACAGTCCATGTTGCTCTTTTCACTATTTTCTCTTTTCTGCTATCCTTGCTTCCATATTTGGTCAACACTGTAACTTTGAATTTTCTTTTCCATGTTCATCGTTGTTATATTCCATTGATGTTTTTGTCTCTGCCACTTCCATTTCTATTTTACATCACCTATACACATTTTACAGCATCCAATTTTCACTATCTTTTCCTTTGTTCTTTTCAATGACAGTCTTTTTTGTACCTCTGCTATATACCAGTGAAGTGAGGTCATAATACAGTTCGGGATTTATAGTGGCATGCATTTTATGAAGTCCCAGTTTCTCTATGTAATTTAATGGAGTAACTGGGACTACATAAAATGCATACAAACACATTGCATAATTTGTTCTTAATTTTTTTAATTTCAATTTTATCAGTAATGATTATTAAAGGTCGCTATGAATTTTGTAATTAGTATTTAGTATATTGCAATATTATTTTATGTTTAACTCATACAAAGTATTAATATTATTGCTTTCCCATAATAGCTCCCTTTTATTATAAATTTGAATACAAAAGATACCATAATGTACCAATGAATTAATTTATCTTAAAATGTAAACCGATTTAATATTTCCCCGTGTGACATTCATGAATTCATGAATTCTTTTTTACGTCAAGATTTAAAACAATCGCATTGCAATATGTTACGTATATTTCGATTGATTGGGAGCATCACTTCCACTGGTCTGCATTAGTTATTCTTTTCTTGTAATCATTATCTTGTAATTGATACTAGTATTTATAAAAGCCGGCAAAAATTCAACCGCGAACGTGTATTTTCGTGTGAACTCGATTCCCGCATCTTCGCAAAAAAATCATATACTTTTTAAGAATGTCAGAAAAGTTCCGACCCGTAGTAATCATACATATTTTATCGTTTAATTTATATGCGTTTTTTATTTACTTCAACCCAACCCATTTTATTAGGCGCCCCTCTTTCGTTTGCGTCCGTGGCAAGTGCCACGCCCTAGTTACGGCCCTAACATTGCCCGAGAGAAAGAAAAGTTTTTTTTTTTTAATTTAATCTATGGCCTTAATGTCGTACTAAAAAAAATTAAGGCTATACAGGGTGTTCAGAAATTAGTGGACCCGGAGGTCGTAGCGCTGTTCCTTGGATGATTCTAAGAAGAAAATCAATACAAAAATATATTTTATCTTACTTCTATTTTATTCATTTTATTAGTTTTAATTCGTTGAAAACATGTTAAAACAATTTAAAATGAAGACAAACCTCAAGGATAACAAAATCTTCTACGTAATTATAATTTGAATAAATTTTGGCCGGTTAAATGCACTTAAAACGCATTTTTCATTCCTCATACCTTCAACTTTGATGACCTCGCATATAAACAGGAGGGCTCGTACAAAGTTTTTGTATTAAGATTTTTTTCTTAGAATCATGCAAGGAACAGCGGCCACGACCACCGAGTTCCCTGATTTCTGAACACGGTGTATTACATTGACTAATTTTAAAAGCAAATTTTGGAAATGAAATATGAATATGGAGGGCGTAATCTATTGTCGCCCTTGACCCAATTGTATTATAAAAAAATTTTAAAGTAAAATAGATCAGTTATTGAATATTAAAAAAATCAAACAATCACGGAACAAACTAAAATAGATTTTCAAAAAATATTTTTAGAAAGTTCAAGATCATTTACGTAATAAAATTTAAATTTATTAAGCAAAATTTGACTTCTTTGCAAATCAAATTTTGTTGCTGTGCAAACAAAATTTAAAATTATTCAACATATTTACATTGTATTCGCAATCGGGGAGATTGAAAAGATTGTGCAAAAAAAAACTTGGATCTCTTTCTTTACTCGGCACATTCCTATTCATTTTCCTTTTGTTCTCTGATTATGTAGTAACTGAGATAAATAGGTCTATTTCTTTTTTCATTTATTCGTTTGTCCAAATTTTTGGACCTTTTCTCCTTCTTCCTGTTATAAAAACGTATCGGCAGGATATCATCGAGATTTTCTTTTCATATGGGCCAGTTGTACAAAGTAGGTTTAAACTGACGCTCAACTGAACCAGGTTCAAAGTAAACAAATTCGCATAGGATCTTAATGACATATGGCAATTAAAGCATTCATAAATAAAATTTGATGCGATTTTGTTCACTTTGAACCTGGTTCAGTTGAGCGTCAGTTTAAACCTCCTTTGTACAACTGGCCCTAAGACTTATAAGGTCAAGTGATACCATATTCAAAAAATCTTATTAGATCCGGTATGCTTTGCTTCCACCCAGCTAAAGAAACATTTTTGAGTGAAATATGTAAAGTAGATGTGTGTATTTAAGACCATTATAAGCGAAAAAAAAATGCAACTTATCTACAATTCTACAAAACTTTGAAATATTTTGATTTAAAAAGGGCCACTTTAGGTTATGTCAATGAAATTTCCTGACTTGGTGAAATCTTTGATTAGCTCTTGTTCTGGAATTGATAGACCTTCAGGACCTTTTGAAATGGATGTCTGGCCCACTCGTGACTTTGCTATTAAGTTCTCGTCGATTATCAAAGCTTAATAATTTCTTCTTTTCTGTCGTTCTATAATAAAAATTATGAATGCTTATTTTAGTTACATGATAGTCATTTATTAAGAAATCGGAGGGAGGTTCTTCCTGCCTTATAGAACTGTACAAGTGAATGAAACACATAATTCGCCGTATCTTATCGTAAGGAGAGTCAGTATTTTGGCTAAACTTTGTCGCTTGGTCCTCTTCCATCGCTTGAGATTGTTTATATTAACAATTAAAGCGTGAAATTCTTTCGTAAATAACGCTGAAGTAATTTTACATAAATTTAAAAATTTTCAATTTAAATTTTTGGCTAATTACAAAAGCGTTGCAGCACTAGGCACGAAAAGTATACATCTCATTCATTCTAATTAGAATTGTAATCTAAATGTTTAAAATATTGTTGCCCATGTTTTTTCTTAAATAAAATTTTAGGCAATTGCCTAAAAATCCGGGCTTCATATATAATTATAATGAAACTTTGAAGAGATATTTTTTAAATAATTTGTTCCTTCCAGAATCATGTTTTTGAATTCGTATGTTCGATACTCTAGGTTTTATTTCGTTCCTGGAGTCCAATCATTCGACATCATGTCGTATGCGACATGACGTCAAAATGACGCAATTCTTGAACGATTTGTATAGTTTTGTATAGAGTCTACGTCATTTTGACGTCATGTCGCATACGACATTTGTCGAGTGATTTCAAGAATTGGGCCCCTGAAAGTAATTAACGCAAAAATATGCAATTATTCTGTGTTAATACATAGTACATACATAAATTATTCGGTCCAAAATGCAATTCAAATTTAGAAACGGTTATATAAGCAGGTCCTTTTTCTACTCGCTGGTTCAGTCATTCGCTTATAGGAGTATTTTCAGCAATCAACAAATTTTCAGATATCTAATAGTTCAGAGCAATTTCACAGTGTGACATGGTTTCGAACGGTGAAGATGAATTTACTAAAGACAGAACGTCTAAAATTTATCGGATGTTATCTCATCCACCGGAAGGGGAAGATGTGGTCATAACAGGTGCTTAATTACAGTATACAGGAGGGTGCAAATGTAAAAATTTTAATTTTCTACGATACCAGGAATGGCGGGGCAGTTTCCAAATTCCAATGATATATATCATTTTCGAGATAATCTGTTTGATAAGGTGGACCTCATAACGGATGATCAACGTCGTTGGAAGCCGACTGTTTTTAATATGCCGCATAGAACAGGAAAAATGAACGACATTTCGAATTTTGATGCTGGATTCTTTGGTAAAAGGGAGCTTTTTTCTATCTAGAAGAAAGAAAATTTTATCTTAACTATTCTGAAAAGAGTTTCGAGTAAAGTTCGAATTTTTTTTTAAATTATGAAAAACCATTTCAGGAATTTCGAGCCTACACGCAAATAATATGGACGTTTGTGTTAGAAAGTTATTGGAAAGTACTTATGAAGCTATAATGGACGCAGGATACCATCCCTCAGAGTTGGCAGGGACCAGAACGGGAGTCTTCATTGGTGCGTGTTCTTCCGAAATGCAGAACGCAACTTTATATCAAACTGTAACTCCCAATAGTCATTGTATACTCGGGTGAGATGCTTATTAAAATACGGCGACAATGTTGAAGATAATTTGTAAACTTCACAGTTTAACTCGATCTATGATGGCGCAATATATAAGTTACTTCTTCCGGTTCCAAGGGCCATCATATGCTATAGATACGGCTTGCAGCAGTACAATGACTGCTATAGTACATGCTTACAATAGCCTTCGACTCGGATACTGTGATATGGCCATAGTTGGAGGAGTGAATGTCTGTTTAACTCAAGCGTTATCGCTTCAATTTGCCAGGTAAGAACAACAAGAAAATATAAAAATATTTTTTGTTTTGTACGTACTCGAAATTTTCATTTTAATACTTTCAAAATTTCCGTTGCAAACGAAGAGTTTTTATAGATTAGGTGCCTTAAGTGATGATGGACGTTGTAAGGTCTTCGATAACGGTGCCAATGGCTATGTTCGATCCGAAGCGACTTCAGCAATTTTGCTGCAGAAGTCGAAGGTTGCTAGGAGACTATATGCTCACGTAAGCGAGACCTAAAATATGAACCAAGAGAGTAGTTTTCAGTCAAACTTTCAGTTTCTTCATTCGAAAATGAATTGCGACGGTTACAAAGAACATGGCATAACATTTCCCTCATCAGAAATGCAAAAGGTTTTGTTGAAAGAAGTATATAAAGAAAGTAAAATTGATATAGGTGATGTTGACTTTTTTGAAGCACATGGTACAGGTAATAGTTATGGTTCTTTTTCAACATAAAAACAAAATTGTGAAATTTTATAAATTCAGGTACCGAAATCGGCGATCCTGTAGAATTAAGTGCGGTGATTGAAGTATTCTGTTCCCAAAGGCAAAAGCCCCTTTATATTGGATCAGTAAAATCCAATGCAGGTCATACTGAACCAGTTGCGGGCTTAACAGGCGTCGTTAAGGTAACTCTGGCGAAATCTTTTGGCTGCGTTCAAACCCTTTCAATTACAGGTTCTTGTAGGTATGGAAACTGGTTACATTCCGCCAAATATACACTTCTCTAAGCCCAGAGAGGGCTTCGAGGCTTTGCTGAACGGGCAGTTACTAGTACTAACAGAGAAGACACTTTGGCCAAGCAACAATGGGATAGCCGGTAGCAATTATTGTTAGGTGCTTTTATTTAATTGTTACCTTTCTTATGTAAATGCTTTAGGCATTAACAGTTTTGGTTTTGGAGGTGCAAATTGTCACTTAATACTGAGTTGGAACATGAAAGAAAAAATAAATATGGCTCTACCAGAAGATAATTTGCCCCGGCTCGTCTGCGTTAGTGGTAGAACAGAGCAAGCTATCAATGCCATCTGGAATGACCTCAACAAAAGAAGCTTAGATGCTGAGTTTATAAAAATACTGCACACAATTTTCCAGCAAGTTTCTCTTAGTTTAATATTTTTCGTCCTAAAAATTATATTTTAGGAAAAATATTTCCAACCATCTATTTCGAGGTTACCAGATCCTGGGCAAGAATGAAGTTGTGAAGCGACGCTTACGCGAAATTACCAACGGTAAACCTAGACTCGTTTTGGTATTTAACAATTTTGATTCGAGCTGGCCCAAACTCGGGAAACAATTGCTGAGCCTTCGTGTGTTTGCAGATAGTTTAGCAAAGTGGGTTTCACAAAAAAAAATCTCCTAATCACACAGCTCATACATTTTCGATTGCAGAATTCAAAATGAATTATGTAAGAGCTTCAAGTATGACTTATTCGAACTCGTTAGGACGTTCAAGCAGGGAAATGTGATCGAACAAATATTGACGACGGTGGCTATTCAAATAAGCTTGACGATGACTTTGAATGCTGTGGGAATATCTGCTGATTTCTTCGTGGGACTTGGCACTGGGGAATTAATCGCTGCATACTTTGAAGGTTACTTGAGCTTAAGCGATGTCTTATCTGCCTACCTTCAGATAGGTTACACATTCTCCGGAAACAACAAAGAGAAAAACTGTAATTGGCTCTATAGTTACAAGTCGAGCTGTACATTGACGTAAATTGTAAACTTTCAGATGAGGAATTGGTAAAAACATTTAAGAAGTATATTCCGAGTGAGTACAAGTCCTTTAAAAAATGGTTGCCTTTGCATAGAAAGGATAACTTATATACTCAAGGCTCACCGGAATATTTTGCCAGAAATATATCAACACCATTTAATTTTTGCGAAGCAGTGGAAGAACAGTTATTGGATATACGCGAAGTTTTAATAATCGGAGCGCCGATCGAAAACTACGAGAACTTAGGAAAAAGATCTGAAGATTCTGTGTTGGATTTACTGTTGTTATTGGGGGAGTAAGTAAAATTCATCGATAAGTGTATATTATTAAAAACGAATATGTTTCAGTTTTTATCTAAAGGGTTACGACTTGCAGTTGGAGCATTTGTATAAAAAGACATCTTGGCCTGTGAGTAGAGGAACTCCAATGGTTTCACCTCTGATAAAATGGAATTATAGTCGGAAATGGTCGTCAGCGGCGAAAACGACACGACGTTTACACCGACAAAGCACTTTACAAATTGATATTAAAGATAAGGATTGGAAATTCATTGCTGATCACATTATTGATGGTATTCATTTTAATACATTGACCGCAATAAATGTCGTTGTTGTTTCAGGCAGAATTCTTGTACCAGCAACTGGCTACTTGTATTTCGCATGGGAATCTTTGGGAAAATTGAAAGGAAAACGGATTTCGGAAATGAAAGTTATTTTCGAAAATGTGAAATTTCTTCGGGCTGTTAATTTAACGAAAAACACGAACACCAACTTAGTCGTTGGGATCCACGAAGGAAGCAATCGATTTGAGGTTTTAACAATTTCTTCAATCACAATCATGGATGTAGGTAATAAATAACCATATGCTTTTAGATTAGCGAAAATGAGGCTGTTGTCTGTACTGGAACTATTTATGAAGTGGAAACTATAGAAGAAGAAATTCCGTATGCATTTGATACTACTTTCACAAACGATAACGAAAGTATCACTTTGGAGGGATCGGAAATATACAAGGAATTATTGCTCAGGGGATACAATTACAAGTACATATGTCTTTTTCGTTTATACCTAAGTAGTATAACGAGTATTGATTTTGCAGAAGAAATTTTAAAGGAATGCACCATGCAATTAGCGACAAGAAAGCATATGTAAAATGGCTGGGAAATTGGATTACCTTCATGGATACTTTGCTTCACCTGTATATATTATTTATAGAAACTAAAAATTTATACGTACCGACTAATGTGAAATATGTAGCGATAGATCCCATAAAACACTTAAAGATAGTCAAGCAAGAAGAAGCTGAAATTTTGTTGCCAGTTCAGTATCACTTATATGAAGATTACAGTATTGCGAGGTAAAAGTGTTGTTTTTTTTTCTGCATTTACGTAGAAATTTTCTAGATCCGGCGGAATAACAATCAGAGGAATAAAAGCGAATTCTATAACAAAAAGGAAACACGCAAGTCCAGTCCTGGAAACAAACAAATTCGTCCCATATAAAGCTGCTTTACCCTTGGACCAATGCCTCCGCGTTATCGTACAAGTCATCCTCGAAAATAAACCTAGTGCGAAATTGAAGATAGTGGAAATTGCGAATGAGTCTGAATTGGTTTCACCTTACATAAGCAAAACACTGAAGGATCTTCCTTTGATAAAAGGAGAGATAACAGTGCTGACTAAAAATCCACCAGATTTATCGGATGACACGGATGTGACGTTCGAAGACAGAAATCTCAACGAAGATGAAAATTCAGATATCGTTATTTCGCACGGCTTCGAAACTATTGAGGTCCCTACTCAATTACAAAAAAAAGAGAAATAATTTTATACATTTCTTGTAGGCACTATCCGAGGCAATGAATGTAACCGACACTTATATTTTGATTCGCGAAAAAATTGATTTCGAAGTTTCACCCGAAATGCATGAAGGTTTAAATATTTTATGCGAATATGCTACAGATTCGGAGATGTTAATTCTTTTGCGTAAATCTACTGACTTTAACGAACCAACGGTTATCGAAGTATCTGAAGACTTGACTTGGTTAACACATACTCAAGATGCGCTAAAAAAGTGTCGCAATTTGATCTTATTTTCGCAAAATAAGTTTACAAGTGGTATCTTGGGGCTGATCAATTGTCTGCGAAGGGAACCCAATGGAACAGGCGTTTCGTGTTTCTTCGTAGTAGATAACGCCCCCATTTTTGATATAAGTCATCCATTTTATGAAGAGCAAATCCAAAAAGGACTGGCCTTCAACGTATGGAAAGATGGCAAATGGGGATCGTACAGACACTTACTTATCGAGGAAAATAAGGATGTACCTTGCAAATATTGCTTTGTAAACGTAACTGTGCTGGGAGACTTATCCAGTGTGAGATTTATCGAAGGAAATTTGAATAAAGAAATTGATACCGCATGCACTATTTATGTAAGCGACGACGTTTGGCTGTGATTGTACAATAAAACTGGGTTTCCATTGCAGGTTTACTGGACAGCCTTAAATTTTAGAGATATTCTGATGACTACAGGGAGAATACCAGTTGAAGCAATTACAAAAGACAGAGCTGAGCAGGAATGCCTACAAGGCTTCGAATTTGTTGGACGAGATATAGAGTAAACAAATAATACAAAAGTTATCTGATTTTCCTTCCCTTATTTCTAGTGGAAAACGGGTGATGGGCATTGCAACAGGCAGTGCGCTAGCCTCACATGTCTTTTCTAAATCGGTTTGTATTTGGCGAATTCCTGAGCAATGGACCATGGAAGAAGCTGCAACTGTCCCTGTTGTATATGTTACACTAATTTACGCTTTGTTCATGGAAAGTAACACTATTTAAGAAAACAACAAAAGTCAATTGCATTTATTTCCAGAGGGCAACTATGAAGTATGGCCAAAGCATTTTGATTCATTCTGGTACAGGAGCCATTGGTCAAGCAGCTATTAATATAGCACTTCATTTTGGATGTAACATTTTTGTTACTGTAGGCTCTATAGAAAAAAAGGATTTCCTTCGAGAAAAATATCCACAAATCAAGGACACTCATATCGGAAACTCACACGATACTTCCTTTGAACAAATGGTTCACTATCAAACTAATGGTCGCGGAGTCGATATAGTTTTAAATTCTTTGGCGGAAGAGAAACTTCTGGCTTCTGTTCGGTGTTTGGCAAAAGATGGACATTTCATAGAACTCGGAAAGTTTGATTTAGATAAGAATAACGATCTTCCGATGGAAATATTTCGGAAAGGAATATCTTACCACGGCATTGCGCCCGACATGTTACTTGTAAAGAAATCGGGTTAGTCCATAAATAGAAACTAAGTACTTAAAAGAGCTGAAAATTATAAGAATCTGTTATGTAGGATTTTTTAAGATGTTGGGAAGACGTTTACTAGATTTAATTAAACAAGGAGCTGTTAAACCGTTACCTAGGACAGTTTTTAAAAAAGAGGAGGTCGTAAAAGCTTTCAAATATTTGTCAAGTGGAAAGCATATAGGAAAAGTCCTCGTGAACATCCGGAAAGAGGAAGCTGAAAAAATCTGTCCAAGCACATGTGAGATGTTTATGGGATTACCTAGGTTTTGACTAATTTATTATATTTTTAATTTAGTCGCAATCACAAATTTCATTTTAGGTACTACTGCGACTGGAGAAGTGTTTATGTTATCTTAGGCGGTCTCGGTGGATTTGGTTTACAGTTAGTCGACTGGTTAGTAATGAGAGGAGCAAGAAAGTTGATTCTGATTTCACGGTCAGGAGTAAAAACTGGATACCAAGCAATGCAATTGCGGTAAATTTCTTTAACTGCTAGATATTACGAATTCTTTCAATTTGCATTCAGTTTGTGCCGACGTCATGGTGCAGAGATCTTTGTAAGAACCGATGACGTTTCCACGAGAAATGGATGTATCGAGTTAATTACATATGCAAGTTCTTTAGGACCTGTTAAAGCAATATTTAATCTTGCCGTGGTTTTAAAAGATGCCTTGTTCGAAAATCAATCGATTGAGAATTTTAGGACTTCTATGGCGCCGAAGGCAATTGCAACTCAGCATTTAGACGACATAACAAGAACGATGTGTCCTGAACTGAGGTTAATGCATTCCGCAATTTTATTCCACAAGCTTCGAATCAATAAGAACTTTCTGATTCTTTCAGTGAATTCGTTGTTTTTTCTTCGTTATCTTGTGGAAGAGGCAACGCAGGCCAAACCAATTACGGAATGGCAAATTCAGTGATGGAAAGGATTTGCGAACAACGGAAAGCAGATGGATATCCGGCATTAGCTATTCAATGGGGTGCAATCGGGGATGTAAGCGCTTTCAAAACATATTGTGGAGGCATTCGAACGTATTTCAATTGCAGGTGGGTTTGGTTGCAGAAATGCAATATGCTTATGCTTCGGAACTCGTAATCGGCGGTACCATCCTGCAAAGAATTTCGAATTGTTTAGAAGTACTGGACACCTTCCTTCGACAAGATGAAACAATAGTCAGTAGCATGGTTATTGCTAAGAAAGGTGTCTCGTCAGATAAAGATACCAATATCGTAGAAGCAGTTTTAAATATTCTAGGTAATTCTTCAATGCTGCAAGTTCTTTCAAAAAATAACACCAAAATACAGGCATTTCAGACATCAAGAAAATCAACATACATTCTACTTTACCGGAAATAGGTATGGATTCGATAATGGCCATGGAAATAAAGCAAACTTTAGAAAGGGACTACGAAGTATTTTTCACTGCGCAGGACTTCCGGGCAATGACTCTCGCAAAGTACTAAACCGCTTTTTTTTTATTATCCTTGTAATAATTGGTTAACAGGTTGCAGGAATTGGTAATAGATAAGGAGACAAAAACGCAAACTTCTGAATCAGTTAAAAACGAGCAAGGTTACTTTGAGATAGTGAAACAAATGTTGTTTAAGTTAGGTGATCCAGTGGCTTCGAAAGAACCTTATATTCAGATGGGCGATGTTAGGGAAAACAACTTAAAAATTTACTTTTTACCGGGTATTGAAGGAACTGCGGCTGGAATGAAGCCTTTAGGCGAAAATATGAAGAGAAACGTCACGTGTCTTCAATATAATCCAAACAAAATATTGCACACAGTAGAAGAATGGGCTCAGTTAGTTTTGCCGGTGAGAACTCCCCTCTCGATTCGAATATATTCCCATCAAGGGATGGTCTTTTTTAGTACTTCAGTGAGAACACTGACGACTTCGTTTTTGTGGCGCACTCTTTTGGTTGTGTGATTGGTACTGAACTAACATACCTTTTGGAGCAAACTGGTCGGATCGGTAAAATAGTATTTATTGATGGTTCACCTGATATGTTGGCGGGACAAATAAGAGAACATTTCGGCTCGGAAAGCGAAGCAGATTTAGAGACAAATATCATATGCGCGTATATGTCTAACTTTTTACCTATGGATACAGTTTTAAAGCACAAAGTTAGTCACAGTTTTAAATCCGCATTTCTTTTACTTAAAATTGATGTTGACGGTAACTTTTTGTTAAGTTTTTCTTTTCTTTTTTTCCTGCAGCTGGAAATGATAAAATGTACATCATTAGAGGAACGCATCAAAACGTGTGCCAGCAGCTTTCAGCTCGTAAGCTTTAGCGAATATTTAATGGAGATGTGCGCGCAATGCTGTCGAAGAGTTAAGGCTATTGTAGACTATTCACCGAAATTTCCTAAATTAAAATCCAAAGTGAAGCTAATAAAGCCTAACCAAGTTTTAGCTGCGGATCTGACTGATGACTATGGTCTTTCGAATTTGTTTGAAAACGTGGCAGGAATCGAGACATTTGATGGCGATCACTTGACTGTGTTAAAAAATCCGGATGTTGCGAGGGCTGTCGTCAAATTTATAACCGATGTTGAAGATATAAATTAATAGTAGTGAAATATAATGTGTGGTTCAAAGTAGGTTAATTGAATGCTAATAAAAAGATTAATCATTTTATACTTTTAACGATTACTATTGAGACGAAATTTTGTAGGTGAAAAGAAAAAAGGAAGCAAATAATAAAGGTTTTCTTTTCTTACTTTCAATATCATATATTTTTTTGAAATTGAATAATTGTTACTACTTAATAATATTGACATAGATGATAGGTAGACTTGAGAGTTGGTCAAGGTTTTGATTTAGGACCGTTGCTTTTTATAAATGGTTTACCGGTTTATGAAAAGTGATTTTCTAGTATTAAACGCGGATAATGTTCCCATAACAGTAGGCTATCCTTCAAAGGAATTATACCGAAAAATACAAAAAGGATATTTTACTACTGATTCGTGGTATTAGGTACAGACAGACATACAGACAGCTCCCTAATCATACCCTAAACGCTACGAGCGGCACCTGAGCGAGTTAGCCCTTCTCCGCTCGGACCTCGACCAGAGCCATCGGATTGAGATACGCCCAATCAACTCGCAGGGCAGCCCACCTTTCGGTGGCTGACACTATAAAGTGTCGTCCTGCAACCAGACTGGTTCGGGGTTGCACGCCCCTCGCCCCTTCTGGTCAATCTAACCTATCTAATCTCTACTAGCTATCCAGGCTAGTGCCGGAACTGAGATCCGCAGTTCACACGTCGGGATGGGGTGGACATCATCCCTAGCCCTAGCATGCGGGCCAGCAACCACTGCCCCCGTGAGTCCAACCCAATCGACCGGCGGAGGTCCCCTCTGCTCGCTCCACTCCAGAGGAGGGGAGGGTATCCTCCGGGCTAACCGGTCCCCACGGTACCAGTTTGCTTCACTGGTTGGAAGTTCGGCCACGACCGAACAAGTCGGCCGCGTCCTACAGATTAGGTTTCGTGCAACCAGGCACTGGTACGCCAACTCGGGACAGGGCATCCCCCCTGCCGAGTGGTATTAGGTACAGTGGTTTCGGCATGTTCACAATGATTGCATCTTGAAGACCGAATCACATGACCTAGAATTTTAGTTTCGGCATATTATGCCCGCCAAAAATATCTGGGACAACTCTACTTGTGCATTTTTGAGTTATTTTATTGGTTTGAATGCAACAATTCATCTTGCTTGTTCTATATGGTAACGTAAAAGAAACACAGAAATAAACAAACGGACGAACTTTTTTTTAGAATACTTAATTCATGGTATTTACAATAGAACATATTCAGGTTTTTCCTAAAGTAATAATTGATTAATTAAGACAGCTGTAAATTTATATTTGTATTTATTATATTAAATATATTGTAACGATTTTAAAGGTTCTATTAATTTTTATTTTTAAAAACACGAAATAGTTAATAAACTAATTTATTTAAAAGCAAACTAATTAACACTTACAATAATTTATTTACAAGCTTATGCCTGATTTATTTTAACAATCTCACGCGAACTTTTAATGCCGGACTGTCGATGCCGAAATTTAATTCGAACTATCCCACTCCCGGCCGCGTGCATTTTTATATGCCGGGGTTGTTTTTCGCGAATATTCTGGAGGCGACGGACTGTCTGGTCTAGTTTATTCCGCCGTCAGAATTCTCTAGGCTGTCGCCTAAGGCGCGTCGACTAGACGGCCGTGACGCAAGAGACAATTTGGCGCCGACTGGTGTCGACGAATCATTACAATATGTATATCTACATTTTCCTACTATTAAGAATAAATATAAAATAAAATAATAATGGCATTACTTGCAATAATTATTATTTTTTAATACTTTTTTTTTTTAGATACTTAAATATTACGAAGTGAAAATTATTAGAATAACTTGACTAAAACACCGTGGACTAAAAATTATCTAAATATAATTTTAAACAAAAACTTTAACGAAAGATACAATAAAACACTTAAAAGTGTCATCAAGGTATAATGAAAAATTTTGAGCAGGAATAGTTTTTGTCTTGCACGTGGAATAGTGTCGAGAGGATCTTTCAATAAATAGATTCTACCTCCTATTAAGCCCAATTGGAAAAATTCGAACCAGTCGAGAAGTTCCATGTCGAATTCAAACAGCTCTTTGTCCTTGGTGTTCAATTTGCCCCACATTTTTTGCACGTTTGTATTCTTAAAATTCCATTCTCGTTTTGAAAAGTATACGAAAATCTTGGATATTTTCTTGTATTTTTTGTAACCATTCACCGCACTGAAAATATTACGAAATAGGTCAATTTTGAAATGTGTGAGCATCTGTGAATGAACCATTTGCATGTTAGTCAGTACAAGTCAGTATTAGAATATTCGTGGTAAAGACAAAGGTGCAATAGTAAGCTGCGAAAATACGAGGCGAGCGCCAACCGCACTTTATTGCAGTCTTTGTTATTAATACACTTACTATACTATGTTTCTTTCTTAGTCTTGCACATGCTATGTTACAGAAATCAGTGTACAAACACAGCTAAATTGTGTAAAAAATCTAAAAAGAAATTAGTCTTCGGTGTTTAAAGAGAAAAAAAGAATCATCGTTTCGCATTCACAGTGTAAACGTCTTAATCAATATTATCTTGTTAATATGACTAAAAACAAAATTGCTGTTTCAAGAAATTTTTTTTCGAACGGATACTTACGTTGTATTCCTTCCAAGGCACAAAAGAACAAAGTCAACTAGGTACGCCGGTATACAGTGAAACAGAAAATCGCAAAATAAGTGTAAATATAAGCTATTAGTTACAATGAAAGAGGGATATAATATTATGAAAACAGTCGGTATTCTTATTCCTTCCTTCAATCCAAAATCCAGTATATATTCTAAAAAAAAAAATTGGAAAATATCCTTTAATTCAATAGATTTTCGAATTTTACTGTAATTTATTGCTTTTTGGACACTGCTGACGCAATTATAAATGCTGCTACGGTTTTCAGTATTGGTCGAATCACAATCGATTTGCTCTCGTGATGGGCTAAAATGATATATTAGATCTCACTATGAGAAACATGGTGTTTTACGATACTTTTTTCTCTCATTCCAAGTTGCTGTTAGAATAGTATTTACCACATAATCTAGTGGGATTAGATCTACAATTTTTTCCTTGTCACAATGTACTGATCTCACTAGACCAATTCCACATCCAAGTCCGAATCCAATAAGTCCATAAAAGTTGTCTATCCAACCGGGTAAAGGTTCTTTATAGGTGCTGAGAACTGGAAAGTTAAAACTGATTTTCCATTATATTAAAAATGAAGACAATTTACAATAAAAAAAGAAACACTCTGAAGCTGTGAAGTTTGACATAAGTGTTCATAGTTAACACTTTTTTAGCATTAATGCGATAATATGTATATAAACGCGCTGTCATCAGTATTTTTTTATAAAAAAAGTGAATTAGACAACTCACTAATAGACGGTCTAACAATTGACACTGGTAGCCCGTTTCCTTCGGTTTTCACAACATCTTCCGCTATGGCCTTAGTAAATACGTAAGTATTAGGCCATCCTATTATAACACTGGAATTCAAGATTGTAATTGAATAATTTATCCAAGGGATTTCTTACCTTGGGGTTATCGGTTCAAGAATATCATCTTCCAAGGCTTCTACCAAATCCAACAATTTCTGCCCAGTCATTGGAGGTTCATAAAAGACCTCGTCGATGTCTCTCCTTGGGCAGTGAGAATAAGCAGTAGACACATGAACAAACGACTATAGAAAACGGATCGAACCGCAAAAATATTTCGAGCACTTTTCATTTGTTCTTACCGTTAATTGTTTCATTTCTTTGGCAATTTTCAGTAAATCCCAAGTTGCTCTGACATTAATATAAGTTGCTTTACGAAGGGTCGCATCGAAACGTACTGTTGCTGCACAATGAATAATGCAATGCACGTCACTTATGAGGACTTCCAAATCGTTTTGAGTCAAACCTAACATAGGTTCTAGACAATCGCCAGTGCACAATGAAATTTTACTAGAAAAGTTCGGCATTTGCTTCTTAAGAGGTTCAAAAGCCTAGAATCGAAAATCGAAAGAAAAAACATAAGAATCGATTTATTTTAGTGTATGTAACGGATCAATATCGGCATGTACACGAAGAAAATTAATAAGATGAAATACAATCTTTCCAATGGACAAAGCAAGCGTTCTGATAAAATTTTGAAGAATATAAAAAATGTCGAAAATAAAAAAGAAAACTAAAAGGTTAATAGATAATAGATCAGAAGATGGCCAAGTTAAAATTTCATTGGATAAGTTCATTATGAAATAAGTACGAATGTAAAATAATTCTTACAGGTACTTTAAAAATTTCCTCAAAACGTTCCTGCGGCTCCTTGCCTTTTTTGGCCCTGACGAGAATGTAAACTCTTTCCACCATGCAAGAACGGAGTAGTTTCTCAACGACCAGTTTTCCCAAGGATCCAGTAGCTCCAGTCACAAAAACAGTTTTTCCCACGAAATAATTTTGAATATTACTTATATCATCGTGCGATACTTTCACATCTTTTTCGTTTACGTTCTCCGATAATGACATTTTGTTTTTGAAAACTAATAAATGGTAAATGTTGAAAACTAAAAGGCAAGAGCAAGTACCTACCTGTTACTCACTAAATTTTTGCTTATAAATTGGTAAGACTCCATCCATATGTGAATAAATTTGTGTGTCCAATCAAAAACACATAGTCATTCTTTGAGGTCAACAACGGATATTTACATATTCGTCGCAAAATCTATTTTAATTCTAAACGTAATGCATAATACAGTGTTTATACAAAATCATTTTGGACAATAAACGTATTTTTGTTTCATATGTACCTAATACTTCAATAATAGATGTCGGCTAATGAAATGCAGAAATGCATCGATATCATCGGTTCGGCTTTTATATAGATGATTCTTTCGAGAACATTGTGGAATTTGTAAAGAATCTATCACTATAATTCCAGCAGCACCTACAGCGCAGCTCGAAACTTCTCGAATCATCGGATAGTTTGTGGATGGCATGATGATTATAAAGATGTATCACTTCCAGGAAAGATCCTTGTACACATATGTCACTACGGTTTTCGAAAATTTTAAAGCAAAAGCATACTAATTCGATATATTTATGAAAGAGAGTGGTGCAATGTTATAAATATTTTCAAATATGTAACTCAAAAATAAAGCAAAATATCGACAAAGCCATAAATGTACAAATCAGGTAACAGGATGGACTATTTAATTTTTTTAAGTCTTTTTCTTTTGTATTTTCTTGAAATATGGTGCCTATCAGAAGTTATAACTGTAAGTACAGATATCTTGAAAACAGTAAGCTTTAGACCAATACGTACCTATGTTAAAAATAGAATTCATTATAACCGACAACTTTAATACAAGATATTTTCCTTTATAATTAATAGTTAACGAGTATCCTGCATAATAACTTTATTGATTGGTAAATATAAACTTTATATAGACTTATTTTTTACGTGTGTACAACACAAGAGCTCCACCAAGACTAACCCTATACGTGCGGACAACACGAAAGTTCTACCAAGACTAATCTTATACTGTACAACAAAAGAGTTCTACCAAGATTAATGTAGGAAGATGATAATTACTCTTGTATGCACATGGTATTAGTAAAAAAGATTGCACACCTGCGAGATATGAACATATGAAATATGAGACTTGTAAACAAGGTCAAGGTTACGCAGCTGCACTATTTACATAAATGTATATGTGAATGTTCTAAGCCTTTAACATGTATTTATGGTAGTAGAATGAATCATTGTGAATGTCATTCACCCCAATTCTGTAACTCATAACAATATTGCTAAGTTAACAATATTGTTAAGTGAGATATTTTGACCAATCAGAGCTTAGATACAACGGATTTCTATGTACTGATTGGTCAAAATATCTCACTTAACAATATTGTTAACTTAGCAATGTTGTTATGAGTTACAGAATTGGGGTAATTGTCAGTGTGTGTGATTTTTCTGTAGATTTCAAATTCAAATTTTTGGTCTTTTCTTTGAATTTTCAAATCCAAAAACGGTAAGCTAATAAAGTTTTGTTCTAGTTCGTATGTGAATTTGATCGAGTCATAATTACCCCAATTCTGTAACTCATAACAACATTGCTAAGTTAACAATATTATTAAGTGAGATATTTTGACCAATCAGTACATAGAAATCCGTTGTATCTAAGCCCTGATTGGTCAAAATATCTCACTTAACAATATTGTTAACTTAGCAATATTGTTATGAGTTACAAAATTGGGGTGAATATGTACACTGTGATCAATAATGGTTGAATATGCCGCTCTACAATAACTTTTTATAGTTCGCGGTGTGTAGAAAATACTGAAAATATTATTGATATCCTTATAGATAGTAAATAACTGTTGCGAAATGAAAAGTTGATATTATTTCAGAAACATTTCAGGTGTAAACCTACAGTCATTGTTGATCATATACACAATGAGATCAATAATTAATGAGTGTTCGTGTCGCTACTTGAATGTCCCGCTCTGCAATATTTGTTTATTGTTCGCACGTCGTTGTGTACCATTTTTTACGCGGAAAAAAAGATTGATGTTTCGGAAATATTGTCACGCCCCTTAAAATTTTAAAGGGTCGCTGGGGTATTGCTCAGAGGGAACAGAATTGGGGTGATTGAGTATTGATGAAATTTAAGAAATGGTCGGTATCAAACTTGTCAGGAATTATCGCTAAGACGTCATCTACATATCGATTCCAAAATTTTGGGAAGTTTGTATACTTCTTTTTTGTTTCAGTTTCTAAGTTGTTTAAGAAAAGGTTGACTAGGAACGGGGAGAAGGGATTGCTCATGGCTGTGCCGAAAATTTGCTGACAGAATCTATTGTTGAAAGTAAAGGTGCTTTGGTCCATATAATGTTTTGTTAGTTTTAGATATTCTAATGTTTCTTCTTTTGGGATGGAGTTATATTCCAAACAGATTTTTAACATTTCTAACAGGGTGTAATTTGACTTTGTTTAGGTTGGAAATTAAATCTGAGGTGTTGGCAATTGAAAAGTTTTGCGGAAATTTTAATGAGCTGAATTTGTTGACCAGCCATTTTGAAATGTTATAGGATGAATTAATGTTGGACACTATGGCTCTGTACGAGTTACTTGGTTTGTGTATTTTCGAGAGGGAGTACATGTTAGGAAATTTTGGGTTTGGAAGTTTTAATTTTCTTTTTAGATTGTCATCAATGAGTATCTTACATTCGTTCAAGGTTTTGTTAGTATTTTTTATAAAGTTGTTTAACGGGGTGTTTTCACTTCGATGTAGGGGCCAGTTTCTAAGCTACATTCTACTTCTAGAATATATTTGTTGTCAAGAATTACTGTCGTATTACCTTTGTCCGCTTTTGTGAATATGAAGTCTGAAATGTTTCGATAATTTGTTTTAAAAATAAAAAGCGATTACTGCATGTTTGATTTCAATAAAACACATGTTCGCTCTCAGGCTTGCAGCATTGAGGTGTTGACCAAGGCGCCACCGGGACCGACGGGCTGTATATTTCTGCCCACCCAGGAGCACAATAAATAGATCATCGCCACATGGGTTTGAATTGTTTCTAAATTTTAAGTACTCGTCCTGGATCACAAAGACCAGATTGCAGGCAATTGGAAACATGTCTCGCTGTCCGTTTCGTGTTTGAAAACTGACGACGTTCGCAGTGGTAGAGTCATAAACCAACCTATCTTGACATTTCAAGTTGTTTTTCTAAACTCTTATGTATAGATTGCTTTGTCAAAACTGCAAAACGTGCGAGCTAAATGCACCAGGATATCACGTTACGTTGTGAGTTTCGGCTTAATGGCGTTGCGCGCGTCGCGGGTGATTAAACAAGGTGTGTGATTTGTGCGGGAGTGTTTCCACGCATTAACGCATATTGGTAATCTGCATTTATTTGTATTTTCTCTATCGCATCCTTGATGGCATAAATAGAGCGAGGATAATTTAAATTGCATTAATTAGTTGTCGAAAGATTCAGTAAAGTTCATTCTTATCATTACATTTAGAGAACTTTAATCAAACTATTTTTATTCACTTGACTGCGAGTATTAAAACGCATTAGTGATTTTCATATATAAAAGCTTTGATTGGTCAGCGTTCGTAACTTGTAGCCGAGTTCGTTAATTTAATTAGTCAACGACCCTTTGTCATTCCCTACATCTACTTGGGACTTTCCATACAGTGTACGTTAGAAACCACCACATTCTAAGGGGATTTCTCTCAAGCAAATTATAATCCAGACAATTTGTCATACATTCCTGACAATTTTCTTGGCCAAGGTCTTCACACCCTGTATATGTGGGAGGGTCAACCTGTTGTCTTGGCCGTGAGATTTGCAGGTAAATGAGAAGCGACTGCCTCGAGACTGTAAGATCAAAAACACCCATAGTGTAGCACCAGGAAAAACAGTCGAAGGGACCTTGCGCAATTAGGGGTTAGATAGGTTTAGCCGACGGAAAACGACGAAGAGAGAGATTTGAAAAAACGTGCCAAGGCGATCGGAAGTAGCTGGGAAAGTCCTCTACCCATCGTCCTGAACTAATTAGGTTAATTAGAGAAGGGGTTACTCCAATACCTCCCCTAGGGGGAGTCCTTGAAAAACCGGGTGATTGCTTTTGGTTTACCTGCAGATTGAGCGCTAAGGCGGCAGGAATCACATACTTTGCCAAAACATCTGACTAATTCATTAGTTAACTCCATTAATTAAGTACACTGTCGTCCCACCAAGACACTTTGGGCGTTGGTTTATTAAATCGAACGAGTCTTTGAATACCAGCAGAGTTACAGACGCTGAACTAAGCCTCTAACTTTGAATCTCAATTAATTACTGATAAATCAGGAAGGGAACTCTCCAATAAAAACATCGGTAACATTATACCACCAACGGTGTGAATCGGAAGTAAAGAGATCGCGCCGATACCCGAAGTCGAAAACTTATACGGAAGTCACAGTGTATTTCCTGAAATCGTAATTTTTTAACTAATTGTATTTATTTCAAACAACCAGGGTTTTTACACCCAATTTCTCTGATTCTATAGAAGAGGAGAAGCGGAGTTTTTTCTCTTATCAAATTAATCATTATAATAAATAATTACTTAAATTTTAATTGTTGCGTTTTATTATCAACTTGCCTATTTCCTTGCTAAAGCTAATTGTACTATCGCACCAAAGAATCTGGGGAAACCACAACGTAGGCCATTTACATTCGATAATTGTGTCATAAGTATATAATATCGAAAGTAACCGCACAGGGCGAATTCCGACGGGTCATTCACCCAGTAATAACATCTGGGGGTTGGAACTGTTAGAGACGGGCGCCACGTGGGTAAGGACGAGACGACCCTTTGAAGTCATAAACCGTAGTTGTAAATTCCAGTGACCCATATTTATTATTTACTTAGGTAAATTACTTGTCTGTTTACTTATCAGTATTAATTAATAATAGTAATTAGTGGGCCCGTTACAAGGCTTTCTTTTTAAGTGTTTGTAGCGCGTTCCTTGCCTGTTTGCTTTTTTCATCTTCTTTCTTCTGTTTGCTTTTTCATCTTCTCATGTTCTTAATAATTCTATGTGCTTCTTGTGTAAACTCAGGGATGGTGTCTTTTGGGAGGAATAAAGTGGCTCTGTGAATATGATTTATCAGTTTATCTTAGGTTTTTTGGGTCGAATAGAGAATTTTAGCCTTAACAGATTTAATTCTTCTGTGGTGAATTGTATCGATAACTTGTTCATTACGTGGTTTTCATTAGTTAGGCTGGGTGAGTCATCATTAGTGTTGCTCAGTTTTTTAATTTTCTTGATTTTATTTTAACCTGTACTTTTTTCTTCAGTATTTGTTGTAATTTATTGTCAAAACTTGTCCATTCCAAATAACCAAGTTGATTGCTTAATTTTATAATGTTTGTTTACTTATTTCTTGTCTAATCCATTTAACTTTCATATTGGACAAGAATTTTTCTTTGTTGCTTTTTGAACTTCTTAAACCTGTAACACTTAACTTGTTTGATTTTGTAAATCCAATCCAATCACATTTACCCCTTGTCCGTGCACCGGTTCCTAGAAAATATCAGCCAACTTCCGTCCATCCCTTCAGACTAGATATAAGTGCGAAGATGTACTGAAGATGTAAGCATCGCTTATGAAATGTATCTACCTCTAGTTTTTAATAAACGTAATTTTGTGAAAATGGTTTTTCTTACTAGTTTAATTAATTACATTTCACAAGTGCTCAATACATCAATACATAAGTTGACTTACCAGACAGAAAAGGACTGGCTCAAAACAGCGGAAAAAAATAATACAATGATGCTTTTGCAATTATCAATAAGGCCAAAATGGAATGTGAAAATCGTTCAGTAATTGTTTTTCGTATTCCTGTTAATAGATTTGTAGTTTTTTCGCACAGTTATACTTATAATTTATTAATTAATAAAACTGTAAATTTGTATTTGTATTTATTATATATATATATATATATATATTCACATTTTCCAATAATATTATAAGACTACGAAATTCACTTGTGAAAATTATTCTTTCACTAATAAAATAACGACTGACACCGTGGACAAAAAATTATCTAAAATATAATTTTAAACAGAAACTTTAACAAGAGATATAATGAAAAACTGAGAAGTGTCACCAAGGCATAATGAAGAATTTTGAGCAGAAATAGTTTTCGTCTTGCACGCGGCACAGTATCGAGAGGATCTTTCAATAAATAGATTCTGCTTCCTATCAAGCTCAGACGGAAATATTCGGGCCAGTCGAGAAGTCGTACGTCGAATCGAAACAGGTCTTTGTCCTTGGCGTTCAACTTGCCCCACATTTTTTGTACGTTTGTGTTACTAAAGTTCCATGTGCATTCAGAAAAATATAGGACAATCTCGGATAGTTTCTTGTATTTTTTGTAACCATTCACTGCACTGGAAATATTACGAAATGGGCAAATTTGGAAATGTGTGACCGTCTATGAAGAGATTTATGTAACGACAGTCAGTACAAATAGGAAGTATATTATAATTTCCGTGGTAAAGACAAATAGCGTTTTCGATTTACTTGCGCCGGTTGCACTCAGTGTATTTGCATCTTCTTTTACCTCATGTAATAAAACGAGATGAAGAGACTCTGAGTGCGCACTAGTGCAATCAATCGAAAACGCTAAAAGATGGGAAGATACGAGGCGAGCATCTACCCCAATTTATTGTAGTCTCTGTTAACACGCTTAATACACTATGTTTCTTTCTTTGTCTTGCTCCTGCTATGTTGCAGAAACCAGTTGACAGTCTATATGTATGTTTACAAACACAAGAGAAATAAAAAAATGATCGTTTCAGAAACATTACATTTACAATAGTATATTGATCTATAAGTTTAGAAAAGTGATAGTTTTCCAGTGAGTGTAAATGTTTGAATTCACGAGTGAGCGTAGCTCACGAGTGGATCAAATTTACACGAACATGGAAATTCACTTTTCTAACGTGTAGATCATGCTATTTTTTCGTGTAGTTGACGAAAATAACGCTAACATTATGAGAGTGTCGAAGAATAATAATATATCAAGGTATGTAAAGCATTTGTTGACATAGTAACAAAACATCAATCAATCAATCTTCGACCTGTGAAACGTCACCATAATAAATAAAATGAATGTAAAAAAGTGTTGCTAACTGAAATCGTGAAGAAAAGTGTTGCTAACGAGACAAGTCCCACTTTTCTTCACGATTTTTGATTAAACATTGTGTCACTTTTCTGTCAACTACACGAAAAAGTAAATGTTTTAACTAATATTATCTAATAGTTATTAAGGCTCCAAAAATAAAAATGCTGTGTTTCAAGAAATTTTGGACACTTACATGGTATTCCTTCCAAGGCATAAAAGAACAAAGTCAATAAGGTAAGCTGGTATGCAGTGAAACAGAAAATCGCACATTAAGTATAAATACAAGCTATTAGTTAAAACCAAAGAGGGATACCAGATCATGTAAACAGTCGGTGTTTTTCTCATTTCCTTCACTGCACTATCTAATATATACTCTAAAACAGAAAAATTGGAAAATATCCTTTAATTCAATAGATTTTCGATTTTTACTGTAATTTATTGCATTTTGGACACTGCTGACGCAATTATAAATACTGCTAGAGTTTTCATTATTGGTCGAATCACAATCGATTTGCTCACGTGTTGGGCTAAAATAATACATACATATATTTAGATCACACTACGAGAAACATAGTATTTTACGTTACTTTTTTCTTTCATTCCACGCTGCAGTTAGAATAGTATTTACCACATAATCTAATGGGATTACATCTACAATTTTCTCCTTATCACATTTTATTGATTTCACTAGACCAATTTCACACGCGAGTCCGAATCCAGCATATCCATAAATGGTGTCTACCCAACCGGGCAAAGGTTCTTTATAGGAGGTCATAACTGAAAAATTGAAACTGTTTCTCCCTAATACTAAGAATGAAGAAAATTGATAAGTAAAAAAAAACTTCGAAACTCGTTTGTGTTCTTCTGAAAGTGTTTGTAGTTAACATTTTTTAAGCATTAATGCAATTTTGAAATGAAAAATTGAATTAGATAACTCACTAATAGATGGTCTAACAACTGACACTGGTAGTCCGTTCGCTTCGGTTTTCACAACATCTTCCGCTATGGCCTTGGTAAACACGTAAGTATTAGGCCAACTTTTTATAACACTGAAATTCAATATTGTAATTGAATAACTTATCCAAGGGATTTCTTACCTTGGCGTTATCGCTTCAAGAACATCATCTTCCAAGGCTTCTAGCAAATCCAACAGTTTCTGCGCAGTCATTGGAGGTTCGTAAAAGACCTCGTCGATGTCTCTCCTTGGGTAGTGACAATAAGCAGTAGACACATGAACAAACGACTATAGAAAACGGATCGAACCGCAAAAATATTTTCGGCACTTTTCATTTGTTCTTACCATTAATTGTTTCATTTCTTTGGCAATTTTCAGTAAATCCCAAGTTGCTCTGACATTAATATAAGTTGCATTACGGAGGGTGACATCGAAACGTACTGTTGCTGCACAATGAATAATGCAATGCACGTCACTTATGAGGACCTCCAAATCGTTCTGAGACAAACCTAACATAGGTTCTAGACAATCGCCAGTGCACAATGAAATTTTACTAGAAAAGTTCGGCATTTGCTCCTTAAGAGGTTCAAAAGCCTAGAATCGAAAATCGAAAGAAAAAAATATAAGAATCGATTTATTTTAGTGTATGTAACTGATCAATATCGGCATGTACATGAAGAAAATTAATAAGGTGAAATACAATCTTTCCAATGGACAAAGGAAACGTTCTGATAAAATTATGATGAATATAAAAAAATGTCGGCAATAGAAAAGAAAACTAAAAGAATAATAGATCAGAAGATGGCCAAGTAAAAATTGCATTGGATAAGTTCATTTCAAGTATGAATGTGAAATAATTCTTACAGGTATTTTAAAAAGTTCCTCAATACGTTCGTGCGGCTCCTTGCCTTTTTTGGCCCTGACGAGAATGTAAATCCTTTCCACCATGCAAGAACGCAGTAGTTTCTCAACGACCAGTTTTCCCAGGGAACCAGTAGCGCCAGTCACGAAAACTGTTTTTCCGATGAAAAAATTTTGAATATTGCTGATATCATCGTGCTCTAATTTTACATCGGTTTCGTTTACATTCATTTTGTTTCTTCTGAAAATAGTAAATGATGAGTGACAACTAAAAAGTAAGAGCAAGCAAGTGTCTATCAGTTACTTGCTAAACTTTTACTTAAAAACTGATAAGAATTTCGTCTCCATGTGAATAAATAACCAAAATTGTAAAAGCAAAAAACACAGTCATTCTTTGAGGTCAACAGATGTTACATATTCATCACAAAATCTATTTTAATTGTAAACTTAATGCATAATACAGTGATTTATCCAAAATCATTTTAGACAATAAACTATTGTATTGTGTTTTATGTAATATTTCCTAATACTTTAATAGTAGATGCAGTACTACCTAGAAGGCATCTCGAAACTTCTAGAATCATTGTATAGCTCGCAGATGGTAATTATGAATGACTAATATTCGAAATTTCTCGAATCATCTGATAACTTTTAGATGGCGTGATAATTTTAAAAGCGTATAACATTCTCCAAAAAAAAAAAAAAAAAAATCCTTGTGCATAGGTCACTAAAGTTTTCGGAAATTTTAAGGCAAAAGTAGATACGTTAATTATTATCAACGACCATAAAGAGGATATTCTAACATTTATGAAATAAATCAAAGAAACGAAAAGTGCCTTATAGACTTTATTATGGCTAGAAATTTCACCATCACCAATCTCTTCGCTTATCACAATACCTAGGAAATGAAACGAATCTTATAAACTATACTTAGATACTAAATTACAATAGTCTCAGTTCATTAAAGCTCTGTTCCAACCATGCTTTCTGACCGTTTAAGAAACCGTCATAATCAGTTGCCCACCGAAATAATGATCCATGTTGACAACATTGTCGAGTGTAAAACTTTGATGAGTGCATGCTTATGACGGTATCAAAACGGTCACGAAGCGTAGTTGGAACAGATCTTAAGTCGACCAATGACTTACAGCCCCAACCCAAAGTAATACTACAACAAATTTCTTAAGTGTTTGACCGTGGCTGTATGAAACTGACAGAAAGAGCAACGAATAAATCACAAACATTGACTTTCACATGACATGTTAGCATAAATAGAGGTGCAATGTTGTAAACAGCTCAAAATTTAAACTCTAAATTATTAAATTTAAACAAAAATCTTCTAAGACATACCCACAAAAGAATTTCAAACTTTGATTGTAACGTAAACATTCTCATATGATAACAGGCTCGAGGGGAAAGGCCTAATCAAAATACTGACTCTCCTTCAGATAAGTGACCATTAAGATACGTTAAGAATTTTTTAAGGGGGGGAAATTTTTAATGTAAACAATAGGATTCCGCGATAACAGAAAATTTATTTAGTTCCGAAAGTTTATTTTGCCGCGAACAGTTTTTGAATGTCTTTGTTTCCTAGGGTGGATTCTGCAGAGAAATGTGTTTACGTCCCAATGAACTCCTGGAGATCCAACTATGTAGAACCTGAAAGAAGGTAGAAATAACCCAGAGCAACTACAGCCAACAAATCCTCTGTTACTGCGTTTCGTCCTTCCTAAAGGTAAGAACAATTTGTATCCTTCATTATATGTATAGAGTATACTAATTCATATACTCGATTAATATCCTTACTGTTGTTCTTTTAATTTGGGTATATTTCTGCATTCACTTTCTACAGCTTTTTAGTTCAAGAACTTAGTCCTCCGATGCCTTCAAAACTCCGGCGGTGGCAGCGTAATTATTTTGCTTCAAGAATTTCTCTATTCTACAATTATGTAAAATCCTCGTTTTAGAAATGTTGTAAGGACCCGAAAAATGCGTAGGAAAATTTCCAAATTAACATTATAAATTCTTTCTTAAAAATTTCACTTGATCTCGCGAAATCGGAACGCAGGAAAAACATATTATATTCAGTAGTCTAGAACGTGCTCTCCAACTAGAGAAAATATTAAGTTACGGAGATAAGATTGTTTTCAATTTTAAGGGATCAGCAAGAAACCGTGCGACCAGCTTCTCTGGCTCTGACCGCGCGACACGTGGCTAAAAATGGTAAAAGCAACACGCGTACGCCACCTAGTGGAAAGCGGCTCGCCGCTAAAAACCCGAATCAACCACGGACTTTTTCGAAAATTTGCTGAATTTGAAAAAGACCCCACTTCAGGATACGAAGGCGGTAGCGAGGGCTTAAGTAAAGAGGCCGCGCGCGGGAGAGTGAGTTCCCGGTTGCCCTTAGTTTTGCGTGTTAAATTCTCGTCGAAATTTTAGTTTAATTAATTAATTTTTGTTCTAAGTTCGGTTGTATTTTTGGATTTAATTTTTCAGAGTTTGATATCGGTTTTCGTGTAGTTTTTTTTTTGTGTGTCAGTGATTTTAAATTCGCTCGCTAACGAATCAATATTCGTAATTTTAAATCGTTAGTGTTTTTCCTGAGTTACGAAACCCAAAGAAAAATCCTTCGAGTTTCGTCCCCGGTAAGTTCCATGTCTTTTCGGCTTAAAAAGTTTGTCAATTACTAACGAAACGCATTTTTCTAAATGTACCGCACCATCTTTCCTCCTGGACGAGTTTCGGGTTATTTTTTAGTAAATTTTGTTTTGTTTTGTTTCGATGTGTAATAATTCAAATTTATTTCCAATATAATTTTATTTGTTAAACTTTCCGAATTTCATTTAATATTCACAGTAGAGTTTAGAGAACCTTTTTATTAAATAAGTACCTAACCAGGAGAGGAGGAAAATCCAACAATTCCAAAGTAGTAAGTCCGAAGATCAAAAGGGCTAAAACTCATACCGAGTCCAAGGAGAGCGACGGAACGACTCCTGGCTACTTTTCCACTAATTCCAGGAACGCTACTCACAAAGGAGTCGCCCTTAGCGTCTCGATTCGGCTTGTAAAAGTTTTGGGTAACAAAGGGTGAGAAAAGTCCAAGAGGGATAAATTGTAATATTTTGGTTAATTGTTGAAAGCCATTTTTATCAAAATTCAAATCACCCTTTCCCGTATCCCGGGTCTTACATTTGGTGGTACAGCGTTGGGATTTCTTTTTTTTTCCAAATTAAAACAAACGCTTAGTAAGGCACGGCCTTACATTTGGTGGCAGCGTTGTAGATTTTTATTTAAATAATTGATTATTAATTATTGATTTTGATTTCTGATTTTGTTGTTTAGTTTTGTGAAAATAAGAAATTTTGGAATTGTTGGATAGGTTGAGATCTATTTTGTTTTCTTTGGTTCGTTGTGTAATAATAATTTGTCAAAGTGAGATTTTTTTTTCTCAGATCGCGAAAAAACGGTTTATTTGAGTAAAATTGTTGTCTAGAGCGAAAAGTTTTTTTTTCCTGTGTGTTAAAAAAAAAAAAAAAAAAAAAGTAGAAGATTTATTAAAATCACGAAGTCAAAATAATTTTTTTTTTGTTGTTTGATTTATATTAAATTTTGTTTGCACGGTAATTTTTCTTTTAAGATATAAAGTTAAAAAAGTAATTGTTTTGAAAAGTGCTATAAAAAGTACGCAAATCGAATTTCTTTTTTTTTTATTGTAAGTTACATCGCTCTAAATACCGTAAATTAAAATGCTTTAAGATAACGACGAATGAAACTTGAAAATTTTGCTGACACAAAATTGCGAGCGTTGAAATAGGTAACGCGTCAGGTTAAACCTTATTTAATAATATTGCGCCAAAGATCTCTATATTGTGCTAACTGCATGCTTGTTTGAATATAAATTTGTTTTTGTTTGTTGTGTGAATTTCGTGTCCCATAGGTTTATGCCAAACAGGCATCCGAAAGGATAATTTTAAAAAATTATTTAACGATTCGTTTCTAAAAGTTGTGTGAAAAGCTCGCTTGGCCTTGATATAAACGTCGACGCGAGAACACGTCGAGAGATAACTGCCGAGTTGCACATTTGAAATTGTAACTACAGGGTGTTCTAAAACATTTGTTCAGATAGTGTTAAAATAAATTGATATAATTGAATCAATTTTAGCTTTAAATCAACAGAAATTTATTTGCCAAATTTAAATAAATTTTCTAAATTCTATTTAAAAATTTTTTTTGAGTTATAAATTTTTGTTTTATTTTTTTTTATTGTTGATTCAAAATTTATTTTTATAATAAATAATTTATTAAGAATGGCAGAAGCAAATCAAGGCACGTCAACTCAAAACCCTGTCCAAATTATCATGCCTAGAACTATTGGCCAAACGTTAGTTAATTTGCCACATTTTTCGGGGAAAGCTGATGAAGATATTACTTTATTTTTCACTAAATTGGCTCAACGTTCTAATATTGACAATTGGACAGAAGCAGAAACTTTAGAGGTTGCGAGATATCAGTTATCTGGAGAAGCTTATAAATTTTTGGAATCCGATCCCCGATTGCTAACCTCCACGATAACTTATACGGACTTTAAAGAAATTTTGAAGAAACGATTCACTAAGAAGTATTTACCCGGTCAACCTCAGTTAGAATTAAATAAGTGTATTCAGAAACCCAAAGAAACCATAGATCAGTATGTAACGAGAATTAGAAATGCAGGAAAGCCCCTATTGGAAGAAAATTTAAAATATGTTGATTCAGCACAGCCAGCACAGGTTGAAGCTGTCAAGGTTCGGCACGATCGAGATCTTATAGAGCAATTTAGGAGAGGACTTGACCCGGAGTTATTGCAAATGATAATTCTCGAACTTAGTAGCGCCCCTGCAAAAGTTTTGACGAGGTCGTCGAATTAGCAAGTCGAGCGGAGACTAGTAGTCAGATGTTGACACAGTTTAGGAGGATGAATGACCTTTATTTTACGCAACCAGAGTTAGACATAAATGAATGCGAAGCATTGAACCCTCCACGAGGACAATTTAACGAAAGGTTACGAAATAGGAAAGGTCAAGTGCAACGTACCTTGAATGATAGAAGAAATACTACGCTCCCTAAGCCAGGAGTTAGAAAATATTTCTCAACAAGTCAACCACCAAGGTTTACGGAAAGCAGATACCCTAAACAAGCAACTGGTCCACAGCCGTTTAAGAAGGATGTCGAGGTTATTTGTTTCAAATGTAGGCGCCCCGGACATTATGCAACTGAATGTCCACCTGCAAATCAAGTTACCTGTCATCAATGCGGACAAGCAGGACACTTCGCAAAAGGATGCGCATCACTAAGCCAAAGTCAAGCCCCAAATGGAATTTTTAGAAGAAACCCCCCGGAAGTAAATAGGACAAAGAAAGTAGAAATTAAACAATCAACTTTGGGAGGTAATTTAAACTTCCAGAGTCCTCTGCTTGTGAGACAAAGCAGAGGACAAAATTAATACCGAAGAAAGAGAGTCGAATACCCCTAACTTGTAAAGAAATTGTCGAAGATGAAGAGGAGATGCTGTTATATCGGCCCGAGTAAATGGGCGAGAGGCCGTGTTATTAGTGGACACAGGTGCCTCGGTTTCTATTTTAAAAGAAAGTTTTATTAGAAAAATTAGAGCCAAGATTGGTCCCAGAACCGGAAGTGCATTGCGAGGAATTTCAGGTCAAGAATTGCCTTGCCTCGGAGAAGTCTCAGTACAACTCAGAATAGGTGAGCAACAAATTCTTGTCCCCTTCGTAGTATGCTCAGATTCAATAGCCATTGCGACAGATGGGCTGTTGGGACGTGATTTCTTTCGTAAATGCGATGTGAAAATTAGCTTTCGAGATGAAAAATTAGTAATGGAATTAGGGGTATTCAGGAGCGTGAGAAAGACAATTATAAAGAAAAGCCGGAGGAGATTTCGAAGACGACGAGAGTAAGACAGAACGCCGAGAAAACAAAAGGGAACAAAAAGAACTCAAAACGTTTTGGAGAGATAAGAAGTCAAAGTCAAAATGGAGAGAAGGGCTTTGAACTGACACAAGTGTGTGGAGATGTATTTGATGCTCCAGTGGAATATAGTTTAGCACATTGTGTTGCTGAAGATTTTAAAATGGGACGCGGGATCGCAGTACAGTTTCGGAAACGTTATGGTCAAGTGGAAAAGTTGAAAAGACAACAAATCAGGACGGGAGATGTCGCTGTGTTGTCACGGGCCGAGGATGGCCGCAGATTTGTGTATTATTTGGTAACCAAGGAGAAGAGTTGTCAAAAACCCACCTTAGACTCATTGAAGCAAGCGCTGATACAGCTGAAGAACCATTGTCTACGCAACAAGGTTAAGAAACTTGCAATGCCAAAGTTAGGGTGCGGATTTGATCGACTTAATTGGACCAAAGTAAGAAAAATTGTTGAAGCAGTGTTCAGTGGAACACAAATTGAAATTTTAGTTTATTATTTGGATACCGCGAGTTTGGAAGATGGCTCGAAATCAGAAATTAGCACGGAGCAAATCAAAGGAAAAGAAAGAAAGGTGCACGTTAAAGAGAAGGGGATTGTAGAAAAGAATAATGTTAAGGGAAGTAAGAAAACTACGTCGGAACAAGAGGTGCAAAGGAAATCAAAGAAGGTGACATCGAAGGAAGAACCAAAGTTGCTATCGTCACTACCAATGGCGAAGGGTAACGCGGATGAAGTAGTTGGTAGCTACCCAATTCGTATTAAGAAGTCCATCGATATTCCTCCGAGATGTCAATACGTTTATGAAGTTGAACAGAGTTTGGCCAACCCTGATCAGACAATTTTAGTTGAACCGACGGAAATCTTAATCCACGGAATTGCCGTTGCGAGATCCATATCTAAGGCTAAGCCGAAAATTCCAATATGCATTCTTAACGTTTCTGAAGAAACAATTCGTTTGCCAAAGAATCTGGTTGTAGCCTATGGAGAAAAGATAGAAGTGCCCCTAGTAAAGAAAAAAGTAATTAGTGCCATCAAGAAGACTGTGAAGAAGACAACTGGGATAGTTGAGGATTTTGATTTAAGCCACCTAGATGAGGTGAAGAAGAGAAAGTTGTTAGTTTTGCTCCGAAGGTATTCAAATGTTTTTATGAAGGATGATAGTAAACTGGGATGTACTCAGGGAGTGAGGCATCGAATCATTACAGAAGAGGTACCGCCAATTACGAAGGCACCGTATCGAGTACCATTTAGTCAGCGGATGGAGCTGAGGAAACAGATTGAAGAAATGTTAGATCAAAAAGTTATTAAGGAGTCCAACTCACCTTGGTCAGCACCAGCTATCATGGTGAAAAAGAAAGCTGCCGAGGGTGAAAACAAAATACGAGTTTGCATAGATTATCGCGCCTTAAATTCTATTACAAAACGTGATTATTTTCCATTACCTAATCTTCAAGAGACCATTGATCAGCTTGGAAATGCTACATATTTCTCTACACTCGACTTAGCCAGTGGATATTGGCAGGTAGAAGTCGATCCTCGAGATATAGAAAAGACAGCATTCTCGACACCGGATGGGCACTACGAATGTTTGCGTATGCCATTTGGACTAGTCAACGCCCCAAGCACTTTTCAGAGGTTAATGTACTCAGTGTTGTCAGGAATGACAGGAGAACAATGTCTAGTTTACCTAGACGATATAATTGTCTTCAGTAGAACATTCGACCAACACCTAGAGAGACTTGAAGAGGTATTTAGAAGGTTAGATAAAGGAAATTTAAAGTTAAAGCCATCAAAATGCAAATTTGTTTCTACGGAAGCCAAGTACTTAGGACATGTTATTTCGAGAAAAGGAGTAAAGCCGGACCCAGAGAAGATACAAGTCGTAAAGAGTTATCCACGACCAAAATCAGTGAAGGATGTAAGAGCATTTTTAGGACTTGTTGGATTTTATCGGAAGTTCATACCCGAGTTTTCCCGTAAGGCAATACCGTTGACCAGTCTTACCAAGAAAGAATCCAAGTTAGAATGGACGGAAGAGCAACAACGAGCTTTTGATTATTTGAAGGAAAAGTTATGTACCCCACCAGTGTTGATTTACCCGGATTTCAATAAACCATTCATAGTATCAACGGACGCATCAGGAACAGCTATAGGAGCCATCCTCAGTCAAGAAGTTGGAGGAGAAGAAATCCTATAGCCTATGCCAGCAGACAAATGAACCGAGCAGAAAGGAATTATTCAGTGACTGAACAGGAGTGCTTAGCGGTCGTATGGGCCATAAAACACTTTAGGTGTTATCTCTACGGAAAGAAATTCACCATTCACACTGACCATCGACCTTTAAAGTGGCTCTTTTCATTGAAGGATCCTACTTCACGTCTAGCTAGGTGGTCCTTATTACTGTCCGAATATGATTTTGAAATTCATCACAAACCAGGAAAAAACATAACCATGCTGACGCACTCAGTCGGATTCCTGTCGAAAAATAGTGGAAGCTCAAAACGATTCAAGGGTTATGAAGGCAAATTTAAGGGCGCGAGTTAAACCTCAAGAGTTAGAAGAGGAAAATTTTAAAGATTTAAAGAAATATGAAGTCCCAGGAGATGGGAGTTGTTTATTTTGGTCCGTTGCTCTCGCTTATTTATGTCCCGTTGTGAAAAGTGATATGAAATTTAAGACAAGATTTGTTAATTTATTTGGAAAACGAGCTGTTAAACGTGTTAGCGCCATTCGACACGAATTATGTTCCCTGAGAAGCACCAACGAAATGGAATTCTCACCCACCTTTACAGAACTAGTCCAGACTGTTTTACGAGATAGAACGGCAGACGTCATGACTCAAGATGAAGAACTGCCGGATTTAATAACGATTGAAGATTTTAAGGCCAGTCAAAATTCAAATTTTATTATTCACGGAAAATTTTTAGAAATGTTTAAAGATAAATTTCCTCGTTTGAAAATAAATGAAAGAAAATTAAAACCCAAATCTTTAAGTAAAGCCAATATTAACATGTTAGAACAAGAACTTTCAAATGTAAAAGATCAAGATGAATTAAAACAGTTTAAACTAGAATCGTACATTACCTGCATGCGAAATCAACAAGCATGGGGTGGAGAATATGAAATCAAAGCTCTCAGTAATTTATTGGACTGTGCTATAGTAGTGCACAGTGGGAAAATTCAGCTGCGTTATGGTGAAGGTGAAGAAACTTTATTTATATTCAATGTTCGGGAAAACATTATGTTTATGGGCTAGAGGAAGATGAAGAAGTGAACACTAGAACCACTCAGGGTAAAAAGCAAAACCGAAACGCCGAAGAGCCGTGTCATAAAGATCCTACTGATCAAAATTCAAATGGATATTATCATCCAAAACGAAGGATCAGGCCTAAAGGACCTCAAGACACTGCAGAGCGTGAAGTGGTGCCGTATATCCCATATATCGACAAACAAGAGCTCGCAAGGAGACAAGCCGAGGATCCTGAAATTCAAAGGATCAAGGAAAATTTAAAGAAAAGTCCCAGTGAAAATTATTTTGAAGACGATGACGGAATTTTATTCAAATTTGATTATCAAGACGAGCCTGATAGAGTGGTTGTACCAAGGTCCCTAGTCACAAAGTTTATTGAAGATTATCATGATCCACAATATGTTGGACATCAAGGAGTTCGGAAAACGTTAAATTTGATACAACAGAGAATGTTCTGGAATAACATGAAGCGTGATGTTGAGGATTATGTGCGTAAATGTCATTCTTGCAATTCAAGGAAAACCTCCAGTCATAGAAGACCAGTACCGTTAAACTTATTTCAAGAAGTAAACTATCCATTTGAGGTAACCGCTATGGACATTGTTGGACCGTTAACAGCGACGGATGATGGAAATCGATACATACTTACGTTTCAAGATTATTTTACCAAGTACCCAGAAGCCATCCCTCTACCAAATCAAAAGACTGAAACCATTGCCAAGGCATTTGTTGAGAATATCATTACAAGGCATGGAGTACCAAAGAAATTATTAACCGATCAAGGCAAAAATTTTATATCCGAATTAATGAAAAACGTATGTAAACAATTAGGAATAACTAAAATTCAAACTACCCCTTATCATCCCCAAAGTAATGGTATGATCGAAAGAACTCATAGAGTCCTAAAAGATTTGTTATCGCATTATATCTCTAAATCACAAAGAGATTGGGATCGTTGGTTACCATACGTGTTAATGGCTTATCGAGCCACAGTTCATGCATCAACTGGAGAAACACCGTATTTTCTTGTACATGGACGTGAAATGACTTTACCGAACGACGAGGTATTTAAGTCAAGTCGACAACGTTATGATTACGCCGAAAATTACGCTTCGGAAATGGTTGCTCGATTGAAGAACGTGTTTGAAAGAGTGAGACACATGTTAAAAAGGACAGCTGAACAGAGAAAGGTCCAATACGATAAAAGAACCCAACGAGTTGAGTTTCATGTTGGTGATTATGTGTATTTAGATGACCCTGTTGTAAAGAAGGGACTATCAAAGAAGTTGGCAAAACGGTGGAAGGGTCCATTCGAAGTTGTAGAAGTTATGGGACCAGTAACTTATAAAATCGTTCAATTAGGCTCTAATAAAGAAAGTATAGTTCATATAAACCGATTGAAACGATTCTATGGGGACGTACCTACTCAGAATAGGCGTCGTCGTAGAAGTTCTGGAGGAAGGCCGAGACGTTATCAGGACGAGGAACCGTCAGAATTGGAATCAGAAGACGACGATCCCGAAGAACAATGGATGGGTCCAAGCAGTTTTATCCTCCCAGAGCCAATGGCAAAGGTTCCGAGCAACAATGATGGTGACCCTGTACCGGAATTATCCGAGTCCGAAGATGGAGGAAACGATAGGGCAGGTTTGGATTTATCAGTACAAAGCCCACAGGTACACGATATGAGCGAGGGAACTGAACACTCAGAAGGTCACACACCTGTAAATCAGCCCAGGCTCCGTCACAACACATCTAGTGAATGGAGGCGACAGACTAGTGCTGATGGGTCAGTAGATGGTTCGGACGGTGAACTTAGTCAATCACAAGAGTTTCTAGACGCTACAGAAGACTACGAAACAGCCACTAGTGAGATGGGTGATGACCCGATTTATGAACCTGAGGAAGCAGAGAATGAAGAGGATTCTGTCGAAGACCTAAGCGAGTACCTGTCGGACTTATCGATTAATGAACCTGCTACAAGAGGGAGAAGAGACACCCTAGTTCCTCAGGAAGCCCAGGGACCTCATACGAGAAGTGCCGGTCCCGCAGAAGAACATCCATGGGTACTGCGAAGACGTTTGACCAGATTTGGTACAGATTCAAGTCCTGAATAAACAGGATGAACTTCTTTTCAATTTGAATACTTCCTTTTTTTTATATATACTGCACATTCTTCGCTTTTTACAAACAACATATCTCATATCTATAGCCCTAACTTTTCCTATTGATCCTGCCAATAACCAAATTTACATAACCAACGTTTTATGGAGGATGCCAGGGAATTCCTCCCCCACAAATCCTAGAACCGAAGATATGGAACAACTTCGACGTCAGATGGTCCTACCTGTGGAACGCCAAACTGTTGAAGGCATCTTAGCCAGAGGGGCCATGGGCATGTCACCCGACATGCAAGGAACAAGTTTCGACCAGGTCATTGGAGAAGAAACCATCAAGAATTGGGCCAAGCAGCTATGGAACACTCTGTTCCATTGGTTCACCGCCCTGGGGTCCATTACTTCTGGAATAATGGGCATCTACATCATTTTCAAGGGTATCAAATTCTTGGCTGATACCATAATCCATGGGGTCCTACTTTACGATCTATTTGGCTGGAGTTTCAAAATAATCGGGGCCCTCCTGGACAGTGTGACCATGTACTGTGTTCACGCTCATTCCAAAGGAAGGGACACCTTCGCCAATAGTCCAGCCAATCCGGAGACAAACCAGGCAGAGACGACTCCAATATCAGTAACACCCAAACGAGTTTACCCGACATCAGTATTAACACCAAACCGAGTTTACCCGACCCTGGAGGAACCAACAGCACCCGCCCCGGAACACCATGAACTCCAACCGATCAGCAGGTCAGACCGAGGATGGGCAGTGCCATAGACCGTCCTAGTGTTAGTGCGCGAATTGTCAGTAGTGCGTCGCGAAAGCTGACGCGAGTCAGTGCGGGAGTGAAAGAGCAATAATTCGGAAAATTAGTGTCAAGAAACAAGCTAAGTAGAGATAGTAGTTAGTCATGTAAATGTTATCTCATGCATTACAATTTTTGTTTTTTTTTTTTTTTAAGGTTTCAAGTTCTAAAGAAATGCGTGAGGTAGCATCTCCGACGTATAATTGTATTTTTGTTTATTTGGTCTTGTTTATTATGTTTACTTTCTTTAATTCATAAGAAAAAGTTGTTTGTTCGTCAACTTTTTCTTTAGTAAGGGGGAAGGGATGTAAGGACCCGAAAAATGCGTAGGAAAATTTCCAAATTAACATTATAAATTCTTTCTTAAAAATTTCACTTGATCTCGCGAAATCGGAACGCAGGAAAAACATATTATATTCAGTAGTCTAGAACGTGCTCTCCAACTAGAGAAAATATTAAGTTACGGAGATAAGATTGTTTTCAATTTTAAGGGATCAGCAAGAAACCGTGCGACCAGCTTCTCTGGCTCTGACCGCGCGACACGTGGCTAAAAATGGTAAAAGCAACACGCGTACGCCACCTAGTGGAAAGCGGCTCGCCGCTAAAAACCCGAATCAACCACGGACTTTTTCGAAAATTTGCTGAATTTGAAAAAGACCCCACTTCAGGATACGAAGGCGGTAGCGAGGGCTTAAGTAAAGAGGCCGCGCGCGGGAGAGTGAGTTCCCGGTTGCCCTTAGTTTTGCGTGTTAAATTCTCGTCGAAATTTTAGTTTAATTAATTAATTTTTGTTCTAAGTTCGGTTGTATTTTTGGATTTAATTTTTCAGAGTTTGATATCGGTTTTCGTGTAGTTTTTTTTTTGTGTGTCAGTGATTTTAAATTCGCTCGCTAACGAATCAATATTCGTAATTTTAAATCGTTAAGTGTTTTTCCTGAGTTACGAAACCCAAAGAAAAATCCTTCGAGTTTCGTCCCCGGTAAGTTCCATGTCTTTTCGGCTTAAAAAGTTTGTCAATTACTAACGAAACGCATTTTTCTAAATGTACCGCACCATCTTTCCTCCTGGACGAGTTTCGGGTTATTTTTTAGTAAATTTTGTTTTGTTTTGTTTCGATGTGTAATAATTCAAATTTATTTCCAATATAATTTTATTTGTTAAACTTTCCGAATTTCATTTAATATTCACAGTAGAGTTTAGAGAACCTTTTTATTAAATAAGTACCTAACCAGGAGAGGAGGAAAATCCAACAATTCCAAAGTAGTAAGTCCGAAGATCAAAAGGGCTAAAACTCATACCGAGTCCAAGGAGAGCGACGGAACGACTCCTGGCTACTTTTCCACTAATTCCAGGAACGCTACTCACAAAGGAGTCGCCCTTAGCGTCTCGATTCGGCTTGTAAAAGTTTTGGGTAACAAAGGGTGAGAAAAGTCCAAGAGGGATAAATTGTAATATTTTGGTTAATTGTTGAAAGCCATTTTTATCAAAATTCAAATCACCCTTTCCCGTATCCCGGGTCTTACAATGTCATGAAATGATGAGAAAATAATCTAAAGATTGGTCTGACGAAGCCAAAAAGGGTTCAAATCTAGCAAATGGGTCTTAGAAAATATCAGTTCACTTGGTCACTTCAAGCCCTTTTTAGTTGAAATTGCGGAAGTACGGAGACTCAAGAGTCAGAACTTGTATATGGAATCAGTACAATCAATCATGGGTTTCGATTACCTACACTCAACCTGTGATATGGGATTCGCAACGAAAAAGGTTAAATCTAATCAAGTAACCAGAGCAGATCAAATCACTGTCAAAGTTTTCCAAGTCGCAAGAGTAATAGAAGGAATTAAGATAGCGCATTGCCTTTGAACGATTAGAAAATTGAAAAACTTGTAAACGGCCGAAAATTTCAAACTCTAAATTATTAAATTAAAATCAGAATCGCCTTTAGTCGTATTCACAAAAAAATTTCAAACTTTAATTTTCAACGTAAACAGTCACAGGCGAAAAGGGGCTGAAGTGGAAAGTCACTAGCCAAAATACTGACTCTCCTTCAGATAAGTGAACATTGAGATACACTAAAGACTAAAAAAACTTAAAGACTCTTGTCGCATGAGAAACCCACCCACATATTATGGGAGTAAAGTCAATGAAATTACTTAGCCATTGACTTGGAGTGTAGGCAACTTAAACCACTCCAGTGACTTAAATGAGCGGGACTAAAAAGGGGACTGTTTAATTTTCATGCGTTAGTTGTGGTACTAGTTTTTGTTTTTGTAATTAAGATAGGTAAATCGTTTATGCTGTGCATGTGGCAGTATGTATGAGACGACCAAAGTGTATATACGTGTAAATAAATGGGTCAAAATATAATTAATCCTAAACCAGTGCCCAGAATTACAGTGAACATTAAAGTTTCTTGTATTTCTTTCCAATACGAAACCCTCTCTTTAGGTCACCCTTTGATCCCGTTAAATTTCTGCTACCAGAGTGACTTAAGTTGTCCACCCTCCAGCTTAGTAACTAGGTATTTGGTCCAATATGCAAAGGTGGGTGCTGGTCGTTTCTTAAGCATCGCGTGGAATTTTATTTTAGCGTATCTAAATGACTAAGTGATTTAAGGACTCAATGTTTTGTCTAAATGATTTCCTTCGCACACGTTTATCGCTCGGGAATGTTTACTTTAAAACCAACGATATGGGGAAGTAAAGCGAAAGGTAGGAGAACCAACTCAATGGATTGATTAAATGGTTCAAATGATAAATAAATAATGAAAAGTTTAACTAGCGATATCCTGCAATCGACATTGCATTAGGATTGACAAATTTAAGCCAGTTCGCTACACAATAAGTCATCCCATAAAAGGCGGCCATGCGTGCTGTAAAAGCAGAGGATGTTCGAGGAATCCACTACAATCAAAACCGACTTGCAACTAAATTTTTGATAAATAAATAATTGTAATATTGAATGAACGTAGGAAATAAGTGATAAAGAAGCACAAAATAGTTTTTAAGGTATCAAGGGCGTTATAGATAAGGTTTATAACGCGCAAGGGCCTTTAAATGGAAAAAGAAGAGTTTAATTTCTCAGAAAAGTATTGCAAAGGCAGCGGAAGCGGAAAATTGTACGAGAAAGAGTATTTGCGTTTTCAAGAATGGTTGGGTTAATAAAGATTACTTACAATTTATATTGTTTTTTCCATAATAGTGTGCCGTGAAAATTTATAATACCCTAGGGCATTATTTCAATGGTAAGGCGTCTTAAAGTTGATCCATTATTGTGTAAACAATTATCTAGATGGACATTAAAGATATAAATGACGTCTACGAAGAAATGACAGCCATGATAATTGAATTGATTACACCAGAATAATTTATTTTAAAAAATGATCCATGAAACTATTAAATTGGAGGAAAAAGTATTCAAGGAAGATAACTGTCCATGAAAATTAATTAGACATAAAATGTTTGACATTTCTTTAAAAAATAAAAAGTACCTTTTTCATAACGCAACGCTAACATCATTAGTCCTATACCTACGAGTAAATTAAAAATTAAAATGTTTCTCCCAAAGGTAATAATTTCAAGGTAAATATCTTTTTTAATAGCTAAGTTTCAGTATAGCTTTAGTATACACTTCATAGAATCTTGTTTGGTTTAACTGGAGAATATTCTCATCAAATCTCTAGTGCAGATTTGACAGCTTAGCTGCTGAAAAACGTATTTACGTTAAAAATATTATTTTGAGAAGAAATATTCTATTTTTTTGTTTAATTAGCCACACCACAGTTTCCTGTATTACATCTTTGAGAGAACTTACTTCAATCAACTGGTAAAGAAATAACATTTACGCAGTAATTATTTGAATATATGATACTGCATGTATTGAAAGAAACTTACCTATAGCTTTATCCATAGAAGATAACTAGTGCCGCTCATAGATACTAATAACTATTAGGAGTGTTATATTGATTTGATCAAAATGTCCCCTTTTTATCTCCACCATGGTTTCTGTCACTGATTTTTTAAATTTCATTCTGGTTAGATGTCCAAACGACTTTATCCTCAATCTTTTTTATATTTACTATTTAATTTTATGCCCGTTGAAATTTATTTCGAACTGCCTCTGAACATTACAAAAATTTAAGGCTTCTATTAAAGTTTATGATGATTTCTGATTCCAATAACACTTGTGCGTTTCGAAGTTCTTTTTCGTTTTTGGATATGTGCAAGCATCAAATTGTCTGAATTTGTTTCATGAAGCTCCGTCTTCTTAAGTATTCCTGAAGAATTCCAAAAATGTTTCCTAATTGATAGGAAACATTTCATATACGGCCGGCGCGGCGGTCACCTTTTAAAATTTCGATAGATAGATAAACGAAAAATTGGTAATTCTTTAATTTTTTAATGTATATTTCCTAATACACATATTTTTATATGAAACACTTTATCGTTATCTGTAAGATGAAAAAATTTCGAGTGCTGGACATTAAGAAAAATCCGTCGACGTTAAAGATAAGAATTAAATTGACTTCCAATTAATCGAGTGTGTAAATCATTTTCAATTGAATATGCATTGAAGGGATCTCCTAAATCAGGTAAACATTTCTTAGAAAAGAGAATGTACAGAAACATAACAGAAAATTATTAAATCTTTCTCTTTAAACTAAACGAATAAAATTATACACGATTTTTATCTAATAATTATTAAAAGTTAATTTAAAAATATAAAAAGAAACAATATTTATTCTTTAACCACATATTCTATTCAGAGTTTCATTTGGTTGTAAAAATTTCTTAATTCGCCTTGTAAATGTTCATCTGTTACATTTATTTGTATTGTTACCAAATTTATAATTTAATTTAACTTGCCTCTCACTTACCATTGACAGATGACAAGCTTCTGTTGACTAAACGTTTCAGCTGTACCCCGGACTAGCAACAGTAAAGAATTGGGTGGGTTAATTAAGATGGTAAAAATTATTAAAGGGCGCCAGGAGACTGTATTTTACAGCCAAAACGTAATCGACCAGTCGACGTCTCCAATCGCCCAAATCGGGCAGAAATAAATCAAAAGTAAAACAGAGGTTTTACACTCACTTGTACGTCAAGGTGGTAAATATAAACACAACAATGAAAGTTTACTTAAATTTAATTAACACAATTAAACAAGTCGTACAATGATTCAAAGTAGTGACAGGTTTCACAAGGCCAAAGCAATGGCTTACGTTAAATGAACTTCTTTAAGACTAGGGCGGTTGATTCTTTATTATTACAACACGCAACACAAAGGAAAAGGCCGTATTTCGCTCTTAAAAATGCATGCGGAAATTGGATTGAATAATGAACTTATGATTACGACCCAGCTGTCAAGTCAGTGTGTTAACTACGCTGTGAAGTTGGCGGTTGTCACGCCACCTGGTGATGCTGGCCAAGCCGTCAACTAGTTGATACCGGACGGGATCCGGTTACAAGATGGCTGACTTACGCTACTCGTCGCTACAGGGTCGACACGGTCGTAGCCTATCACGAACGGCACGGTGAACCACAGAACGGAAAACCTCGCGCAAAAGCTTGTGGGGTTAAGGAAGAACCTGAGTATAAAAGGAAACGGTTTCGTTAACGGCCATTTTGGTACACGCCATTGCACATTTTTACATTACCTGGGGCTAATAAGTTCCCAGGCTTGGAATTGGAGTTAAAATTATCCTAAAGTGTCACTAAATCTTCCGGCACAGCTGCAAATGAATTACTTCTCCCAAAGAGCAAGAACTCCGATAACTTTACAATGCACGTAAAACACGTCTGGCTTGTAACACACTTCGAACGAGAGAGAACCTCATCGAGGCGAAATTGTGGCAGGTGATGGTTGCCAGGATACGAAGCAGAAGACAGTTACGTGGTGTATCACCCACCAATAAACTTCGAGGAAGCAAAGAAGGGGTACAGGCTTGCCAACTATCGAAAGCGGGTCAGATATCGTCTAGATTCCGCGTTTTCTTTGGCGGGAAATTTGAAACGTAGCAGTATGTTTATCCCAAAATAAGCACATTATAATTTTCTGTACAGTTTTTAATCGCGTGGTATTACCATTTGCCGATCGTTGTAATAGACCCTGTATAGATGCTTTGGAGAATGCTGAAAGAGAAGAGGATAACTACATAACTGCATAACTACACGTAAAATGAAATTTAGAAAACCGTGGACTTATGGAGAAATTGATTATCAAAAAAATAACAAGTATCAAGAAAAGTAAACACGAAAATTATAATTAGAAAACTAATCAATAACAAAACAATTAAAAGAAAAGGTATTAAAAGGAGTAAAGCATAATACCTAAGATGCTTCTAAGTAAGAATTACATGCGTGCGATCCATTTTTCTAATGTTGAATTTATTAATCTACATTCAAGACAAACATTTTATCATTTATTTGAAATCATGTAAAAACAATTAAAAGAATTACGGGAACTTTAGGAAATATTAAATCGCGATAAGAACCGCATTCGTTTTCAATTAAGTGACTTTAAATCTGCTTTAGATATACGATAATGGATTTCAGCTTTCATCATCGGATGAAATTCGTTTGCTTTGCACAAAATTTTATGTAAATAAAAAGTAAATCGTTGGCCCATATATTTAAGAAATAAGACCTTTGAAAATTACGAACACCACAAACAAAAGAGAAGAACAGTGAAAGATCCAGTACTAGAATCAAAGCAAAAATGATGGGTAGAATTTGGTGAAAAACTGGAAAGGAACAGAAACTTTTTTATAGAATTTTGAAGAACCTCAGGGAAAACAACTGCACAGAAACCAGAAATGGAAATGGGAAAATACTTACGGAAGAAGGGAAAATTATGAAAATGTGGAAGGATTACTCTGAGAAATTACTAGATCCTGACAATACCGTTTTCCATATACACAAAACACAAAAAGGAAGCACTACAGAAGAAGAATTAACCAAAGCAGATGATGAAATTATACTAAAGGAAGAAATAGAAGAAGCAGTAAAATCACTAAAAAACGGAAAAGCACCAGAACAGGATAACCATCGAAATGATGAAAGAACATGGGAGATATGGATTATAAGTGCTCGGCTTGTGAGGAGCAGATACCATCTGACTGGAAAATGGGATTAATAGTTCCACTTTATAAAAAAGGAGTGCAAAAACTATAAAGGTATTTCCTTACTAAGCTAGTGGTGAAGATATATGAGAAAATATTAGAAAGAAAGTTAAGAAAAAATGTAGAACCAATACTATCAGAATCTCAAAGTGGGTTTACAAGGGGAAGAAGTGTGCAACATCACATATTTACATTAAAAGAAATAATTAATAAGATTTTGAACACCAGGAGTAGAATTTATTTTGCCTTCACGGACCTGGAAAAAGCCTTCCATAGAATTCCAAGGTGAAAGTTATGGGAAACCCTGCGGAAGAGAAATGTGAACAACAAATTAAATAAATAAAAGGGTTAAAAACACAGACTTAAAAACACACACACAATTAAACACAGAAAACTAACAAATATACACAATAATCCACTCATCTGAAAACAAGACAAGAAGCACAAAATGCTGTATTCAAACACAAACCATACACTAAAAAATTCCCATCATTATGCTAAGGCGAGCCATGGAAACGTTGGAAATAAACATCACAAATAAAGAAAAACAGTGGGTGAAGGAACTGCTGAATAATAATATCACCAAGTCTGGGACGAATTTGTAAATTACCTGGCCAAGTACATGAAGAAGCCGAAACAACCCTATACAGCACGATTTTGGCCCGTCACGAGTGCAAGGCTTGTGAATCTCGAAGATGGCAATAGAGTGAGGGTGAAGACAATTGTAGCCCAGGATGTAGGTGTCAATTATCAAGAGCTGGTGGAGCGACGCTTAAAAATGGTGACGCGAGTGAAAAAGTGAGGGTATATTAAGCCGAACATATTTTTGCAAATTTATTTAGATGTTCTAAATTTCAAGTAAAGCATTTGTTGTAAATTAAAAAATAGAAAATTATAAACAAATTTCGAAAACAAAAATAATAAATAAACCCTGAGATCACAGCAATATGAATAAGGAAAATAAAAATTGTGTGATAAGTATGAATAGAAGATCCGAGGCGTTCACTACATCAATAAGTCTGCGTCAAGGTGGAGGTTTGAGCCCCTTGTTATTTATAACTTTCATGGACGATATTTTAAGACCAGGCAACGCTCAAACAAAAACATTCTGGTTAGGAATAGAAACATGCAAATCTCTGAATGTGCTTTCACTGACGATATAGTGCTCATATAGCTAGAAGTGAGAATGACCTGCAAAAAAAAACTAAATGTATGGAATAAAATACTAAGAGAACAAGGGAAAAACTAAAGTAACGTTAGTAACTCCAGAAAAACAATACATTCACGTAGTTATGCAAAGAAAGAAAATTGAGCAAGTTAGCGTGCTTCAGTCTTTAGGGGTCACAATAAGTGAAAACTGAAATCAAGACATAGAAATAAATACGAATAATAGTAGATTATGTATCAAGTATCAAAAATAAGGTTTTAGGGGACGAATCGTAATTAAGGACGAGGCGACCAAGGAGCCGAGTCCTTAAAGAGATGAGTCCCCTAAAACCATTTTGCGTACGTGGTACATACAATATTTTTTGGTAAACTTGCTCAAAAAAAATCCGCTAAAGTGTTGCCATGACAGCTTTAAGTACTAGGTCGCTAAATTTTTTTAACGGATTCTAAGTGTTGCTATGACGATTGAGGTTGCTAAAGATACGTTTTTTCGTTCTGAAAATAGTCCCCTAAGCGACCATTTTGCGGAGCGTGTACCAAAAAATATATTATGCACTGTGCAATGGATAATTAAAAAGTAAATTTCAAGAAAAACGAAGACGAATGTATTCAAAACTATATGCAGACCAGGGGCCTATTCCACCAACAACTTGTTACAGTTTAATTTTCCGATTGTGTACGAACACACCCTGTATAGTGCACATTTCAACGTTCCGGTCTATTTTTAACACGTTTCGTCTTGTTTCCCCCATTAGGCGTAGGAATGTGCCATTTCGCGTCTACGTAATTCACCTACAACCTTCTTTTTAACATATTTTCGTTAAAAGCTTCAGATCAGTCGAATAAGTTCATTTTATAAGAATTAACCCCATCCTTGCTTAGGGTCGAAATCGTGTTTACGCGACATTTAATTGTCCAATTTAAATGGTCCTATTTTGCGACGCGGATGTTAACGGATGATCGAGTTCCGGGCCTTACGGAAAACAGTCGCACTTGGGACCGTTGCGTATGTCTGTAACCCTTGCCCTTTATTCTGATTGGTTTCCGCTGATGTCATAAAAATCGGCCATTGGCACATTCGAATACTTCTCTCTCTTTTGTTTTTTTTTTCCGCCGGTCGAGGGAAGCGTCATTTTTCAGTAATTACCTATTCGCCCTGGGAGCCACATGTTGTTGTCTTTCGTGGGAAGTTTTGTGTTAACGAGTTTCACTCCACCTGGGCGGTCAGAGCGAATTTGTACGGCTGTGTGCCGAATTTCTTTGGCTCATTTGGGGGCGAAAAAGCCGCGTTTCTTTTGCGGTTTGTGTCAGCCTAGCCCGACGCGACTAGGTAAGTTTTACGTGGTGTTTCTCTCTCGACTTGGCCCTTATGTTCGTTTTTCTTTTTCCTCGTTTATAGACTCCTGGTTTCTGTTTTGATCTAAGATTTGGATTTGGTTTTGGCTTTTGGCCTACGCTGTTGGTATCTCGAGGCAACTTGCGACTACTAATCGACGCATCCACCCCGAGGAAGCCGATCGTCCACGGAAGCGCCCCGTAGCTGGCCGCCTCCATCGCCATCGACGGACGTGACGACGCTGCGTGAACAGGTCATGCTTTTTTTGTTTGCCTAATTTTTGCTTCTCGGTGGATTTAATGTAGCCGCATTTGTGCACGTAAATTGCGTATACTCGCGAAGTAAACTCCATTTCGGAGGAATTCATCGGCTGTTGTGCACAGAACGATTTCTTCGAAGTTAGAATAAGCGAATGTTATCTTTGTCATTTCGATTAGCTCTGTATTAGTTTCGGATCCGAAAAGTTAGTTATTATCGTATCACGATTATTGCTTGGTTTACTAGTTAATTTGTTTGGGCTTTCGTTGTTTTAAACGTTTAATAAAATTGTTTCATGCTTTGGACGTACCGTGTTTTTCTTAATTTTTACGCGATTTCTTTCAAAAAAAAAAAAATTAAGTGGCGCCTATTTTTGGATTGGCCTTCGCGTTTTGGTTTGAGAACCCCCCCCCCCCGTCCCACTGCAGCTGGCTGGCAACACTGGAGTAATTTCGCTCCGGTGTCAAAGTACCACTTATCGACTCAGGTAAGTGCAACCTTGCACTTTGCACTTAGCGTTTTCTTGTCTTTTCGACATTGCTATTATTATATTACGTTATTGAATTTTATGGCTTTGCAAATTAATATGCTTTTCATAAATTGCAAATTAACTCAATATAATCTGCTAAAATGTTGACAGAACCAAAATAAACTATACTTTTCAGTTTTCACAAAGCGAAAAGTGCAAAGTGCAAGGTTTCAAAGTAGTTGGTGGAATAGGCCCCTGTTCTCCCATATGGATGTAAGAGCTGTGTACTCTCCCGATAACAAAATGTAAGCATTAGAAATTAAGTATTTAAGAAAAGTTAAAGGACTTACGAGGAAAGATAAATTATAATATAATAATTACATACAGACTGAATGACAATTGTTCCGACAAAAAAGAAAAACACATAAGAGAATCGATGTTATAGATTACGGGAAAAATGTTTAAAACATTTTTAGTTTATAGAAGAGAGACAGTTAAGTTGGTGGGGTCATCTGCAAAGAATGAACAACTCAATTCCAGCTAAAAAGTATGGATGGCAGCAATACAAACGAGGAGGAAGAGAGGCAAGCCAAAAGAAACGTGGAATGATGCCTTAGAAAAAATATTCAGAAAGAAAGGCAAGGAGATAAGCGATGGCAAGAAGATTGCGTTGAATAAAATAAGACTCATGCAAATTCCTGGATAGTTTAAAGCTTAAGCTAATCCCTAGCCTAACGGTAACAGGGAAATTGGTTGTAAGTAGGTTGAGAAATTTGGCAAAGGTTTGATGCTCTATTGGGCAAGTATTAATCTGGGTTCGATTTACTTACCTACCTATAAAAAAATTGCTTATGTTACTATTGAATCGCGTTCGGATTTATATGTTTCTTCGATCTTCATTTTCTGCATTTCCCCGATGTACTATGCCAAAAGAAAGAAAGAAAGAAATAAATAAATAAAGGAGAGAATACATCTAGTAAGTCGGTCACACAATCGCTATCGCATCCGGCGATATGAATAAGTACTTGAATATTCCGCACCGACAAGTTTTGAAACGGTCGTTCAATACAAAAAAAATTATGAATTAAAAAAGCGTTAACAAACTAAAACTCAAGTGAAAACAAAAAATTCATAAAAGTAATAGTAAAAGTAAATTAGAATAAAATGTATCGGCATTATAACAAACGTCAAGTTATAAACGTAAAATTGTAATAAATCAGGAAAAGTATCATGCAAAACAAAATTCAGATAATTTTGTAAATGCACGTGCGCTTGATGGGCAGCTAAATTTAAAGTTCACGCAATATTATTTTGGTAATTCCAACATTTTTTATCTTTCTTCGTAACTACGATATCGCTAACTGATATTTTCAATCAGCACATAATCTGGCCGGCATTACCTACATAAGTATTATCTGATTCTTTAAGATGTTTTTATCATTATCAGCGTCGTATTCTTTTTACAATCTTCGCACGAGTTAGACGTACAAGATAACCTAAAAACGTGCTTCCGCTGAAGCTTCCGTTGGGAAATAAAATGGAAAAAGAGAATTTGGAAGAAAAAATCAAAGAAGAGGTCTGTAACTGCAACGGCCAAGAACGAGATTTCCAAGACATAAAATCAAAGGAGAAAACCAAAGATGAAGTTTACAACTGCAACAACGGTCAAGAACGACATTCCCAAGAAATAACTTTCGTATCTGAACTGAGAGTAAGGCCACCCCGAGAAGTCATCGATGTACCGGATAAAGCAATAGGCCCAGATGGAAAACCCGTAAAAGAATTTTAATAAAGGTTTGATGAATACGTATTTGTTATATCATTATATTAATTATTGTTTGTTAAAAGTTTTGTAATAGGAATAAAATTTTGATTAAGTTATTTTTTATTACTTATTGCAACTTACGAAGTGCTACAGAAAAAAATGATCTTTAGACTTATTCTCAAATTCTGCGTAAAATTGGGAAAAGCATCAACGGAAATGGTGCCATTAATTCAACAAGCAAAAGAGCTGAGATCTGGCACTATGTCAGATTCGGCTTTCCCAGCATCCTAGTACCTGATGAACTATTCGCTGCATCCTCCAGTTTTAGCCACTACATAGTAACTTATGGTTATTTCCTAAATCGGGCTTGAAAGGACTCCGTTCCAGGAATATCAAGGATATTAAGGATAAAAACATGAAAAGATTTTTTAAAGAATTTACTTCAGAGGACTGAAACGTTTCGCTAAATTTGTTTTCAAAACAAATTTAGTGGTTGCATTTCAAATAACAAACATATGTCCGTATTCTGGGTATTTTTTTTTTCAAGCGATAAGCAGCAATGCTGGGCGACGTGCAGTCCCTTTCGGGTAATGATGGACCACACAGAGAGCCATAAATCTGCCAATGTGAAGTAACCTTATCTTTGAATTACGAATTTCTGTACAAAAGTTTGTCGCGCTAAAATCACGAGTACATGTATATTAGCGGAAAAGGCAGATCGAATTACGCTCGAGTTGAAGTGCCTTGTTTTGGTCTGTTTCTGTTCCAAGTCTAGCGTCATAATTCTGTGTCAACTCAAGAGGCTCTTGAAGCGAAGTTAGAGAAACCAAATCGCAGACATCGTGAGACAGACGCATTCCTTATGACAGTTTGGAGCGCATAATTTATAGTTGTTTGTGAGAAAATGCAGTCAAGGGCTGGGCTAGAATTCAAATCAACGGTTACCATTGGTCGGTGGGTTTCTAAAAATCTATCTGACAAGTACGAGGGGGTGATGTTAATTTTTACTTGCGGGATAGGAACGAGGAAAAGGAGGCAGATAGCATTGGCGCTTTGACGAGAACGGTCGAGTTCAATTCTAATTTGACTTAGCAGTTTTCCTTAGGCGCTTGTAGTCTTTATTCATTTTTTGTTAAATCATTTATTTCGGTAAGGTTTAAGTACAGTGTGTTAAGAAAGGCAATTAAACTAAACACGTAGACGTCGCGACGCGAGTGATTTAATCAGAGTGGTAGTGCGTGGAAGTGGACACGGATTATACGGCTTAGGTAATTGACATTTATTTGTTTCCTTCAGCGCATCTTTGGTGGTAATAACTGCGTAGAGATAATTTGATTTGCATTAATTAGACTAAAGAGTCAGTACGGTTCATGGTACCATTATATTGAGATAAATTGAATCAACTATTTTTAGTTATATTTCAGCGAGTATTAAAACTCACTAGTGACCTTCATCTTGGAAAATTTAATGGTCAGTGTTTCTTTAATTATTAGACCAATTCTGTAATTTAATCATCCAACAGCAATTAACTATTCCCCACATCTATTCCCCACATTTAACAAAGTTTCTCTCACACCCTGTATATGTGGGTGGGTCAAGCTGTGGTCTTGGCCGAGAGATTTGTCGGTTAATTAGAAGCGATTGCCTAGAGACTGCAAAGCCAAAACCACCCTTAGTGGAGTGCAAACACAGTCAAACTAATTCCTTGCGCTATAAATTAATTAGATAGGTTAGACGGCGAAAGAGCGACAGACAGAGGGTCCTGAAAAACAGGCAAGTGGGTAGAGCACCACCCTCAAAGTAATTAATTAACGCTCTGGTGACGTAGTAGAAGAAGTTCGGCTCACTACACGCACCATATTAATCAGGTTAGCTAGCGATAGGATTATACCACCACCTCCCAGGGAGTCCCTGAAAAACAGGTGATTGCTACTGATTTACTTGCAAATTAATCGCTGAAGGCGGCATTTGGTATCACATACTTCTCCAAAACATCTGATTAGTTCATTAATTAACTCCATTAATTAAGTACACCGTGGTCCCACTGTGACACATTGTGCGTTGGTTTATTAAACAGACCAAGTCTTTGAGAACGATCAGAAGTGACGAACACGTGTACCAAGACTCGAGTTAATTTGAAATTCAATTAATTATTAATCTAATTAAGGAGCAGAGTTCTCCAACAGATATCTGTGTAGACATTAAACCACCAACGGTGTGAATCGAGAGAAAGTAGATCGCACCGATATTCGGTGAGTTAAACGAGTTATACTGTACTTTCTGAAAATCGTAATTTTTGTTTATTTGTATTAATTTCAAACGCAAGGGCTTTTCGCTCACGATCTCCGATCCCACAGAGCCGGATATCAGGAGTTTTTCCCCATTTTTTTTTCTCTTTTTTTTAATAAATAATTAATTAAATTTAATTGTTGCGTTTCATTATTAAATTATCTAATTCCTTGTCCTGAAGAATTATTTTACTGCTCGTACCAAAAGAACCAGGTGATCACAACGTAATTACGGGGTTACATTGACGATCAGGCCATAATTAGGAAATACTAGGACGATTAGCCACTTATCGCACGAGTTCCGAAGGGACGTTCAACCATAAATACAACCTAGGTCATTAGGACCGATAATAGCAGCCGGCCGGCAATAAAACCTTTGGTTTGAGTAGGTAGAACAGACAGGGGCCAGACTAAGGCATGCTAGTGGTAGTTTTAACATCTGGATGAGCCTTGTCCGAACTCTTTGAAGGTAAGTGCTCACTACCGTTACTTAAGGGGACAATAAATTTCAATTGTTGTGTTTGTTTGTACATTTTTATTGTTTGTTTACGTGTAAGTAATAGTCAATAAGCAAGTCTAATTGGTGGGCGCGTCACAGGACTTTAAGAACTGCTTCGACTAATGATGGAGTGGGTTGAATTAGATGTTGACTGTACTGAAAAGTCTTACAAATAAAGCGAACATTAACGAAATTTCAATGAAATAAATCAAAAATGTAGTAGGTGTTCAAGAATGTTTTATTTAGGGCAATGTTATTTAATGTAAATATTTTTTAAATTATACATATAACATTAGTTACTGATGAGGATGTATGAAAATGACTTTTGTCCCGTGTAGCATTAATATTTTATTTTCAGGCATAACTTAGATGCAAATAAATAAAAGCAACTTTAACAAAAGATACATTAAATAAATTAAAAGATACAATAAATAAATTAAAAGTATCACCAAGATGTAATGAAGAATTCTGAGCAAAAACAGTTTTCGCTTTGCGCGCGGCACAGTGTCGGGAGGATCTTTCAACAAATAGATTCTGCCTCCTAGCATAGCCACTTCAAAATATTCTTCCCAATCGACAAGTTTCATGTCGAATTCGAATAGTTCTTTGTCTTTGTCGTTCAACTTGTTCCACATGTCTTGCACGTTTGTGTTCTTAAACTTCCATTCATTTGTGGAAAAATAAACGACAACCTTGGATATGTTCTTGAACTTCTTGTAGCCGTCCACCGCACTGGAAACTAATTATTATAAAATCTGTTTCAATCATAACCATTTTGTCAAATTGTTAAATTTTAATTCAAAATAATTTAGATTGAATACAGATTAAAATATTGCATTAAGAAATCTGCATATTATTAAAAGTGTATGTATTGGAATAAGCTTCCAGAATTTTGAAATTTCATATTGCTTATTATAAATAAGACACAAGGCAAAGGAAGAAAGCAATAAAGGGAAGCAGGTGAAAATTGGTTTTACGAAATTAGTGGTACTTAGACAAAGTAATTAATTAACGCTCTGGTGACGTAGTAGAAGAAGTTCGGCTCACTACACGCACCATATTAATCAGGTTAGCTAGCGATAGGGTTATACCACCACCTCCCACGGGAGTCCCTGAAAAACAGGTGATTGCTACTGATTTACTTGCAAATTGATCGCTGAAGGCAGCATTTGGCATACTTCTCCAAAACATCTGATTAGTTCATTAATTAACTCTATTAATTAAGTACACTGTGGTCCCACTGTGACACATTGTGCGTTGGTTTATTAAACAGACCAAGTCTTTGAGTACGATCAGAAGTGACGAACACGTGTACCAAGACTCGAGTTAATTTGAAATTCAATTAATTATTCTAATTAAGGAGCAGAGTTCTCCAACAGATATCTGTGTAAATAAAGGGAAGCAGGTGAAAATTGGTTTTGCGAAATTAGTGGTAGACAGACAAACCTGAAAATGGAACAGACGAATAAACAAGCTGTAAAAAATTGGAAATACTCCAAGTAGCTCAAAAAACTAATCAATAAGACAGCAGACGGAAGCAGAAATACGACCTGGCAACGAGACGGATTAAAAATGAATACAATTAAACATAATAAAAATTCAGTTAGAAGCGGCGAACAATTAAATGGTGAAATAGGAAACAGAGACTGTAGCACAGATTACTGGAAATTGGGAACATGGAATGTGAGGAGTATGCACGGTAAAGAAAGGGAACTTAAAGAAGAATTCGAGAAAGTTGGACTAGATATTCTTGGAATCACAGAAACAAAGAAAAAGGAAAAAGGCTCAATAGCTATGGAAAACGGAGGAGTAAATATCGATGTAAGGGCAGCTGCAGGATGCAAAATTAATCAAAGAATAACTCACCTAATACATAAATGGGAAGTATACTTGGAAAGGAATGTAAAAATTGAAATGCTACACGGAATTAAAGATATTAGAACATTCATTATTACATATGGTCCAAACGAAGATGCTACAAAAGATGCCAAAGATAGATACTGGGAAGAATTAACGAACATAACAGAAAGTGTAAGAGGAAAAATATACTTTATGTTAATAATTTTAAACAAACAGTAAAATTTGAGTAATTGTGTCAAATTAAAGAAAAGAGAAAACTGATGGACCCTATTTTCCACAGAGGGGTTCATAATTAACGAGAAAGGATTTGTAAAATTATCTCGACCAAAAAAATGTAAGAAAAATAAAATAACAGTATCGATTACACGCATGAAACATCAAATCTACTCAGGATGCAGTTGATTTGAACGTTTAAAATAATTTTCAGGATTAAACAGAAATTATATAAACAAATAACTTTGTTTTTCTATATTGTAATTATTTCGTTCATAAATCGAAAAACTGAAAGTTGCAGTGTTATTTCATATACCTGATCAGTGCAGGATTTATTACGCAGTTACTTTGATTCTAAAAATTAAATTGACTTTATTTTCTCAAAATAGTACTTACAAGGTTTTCCTTCGAAGGCATAATAGAACTAAATCGACAAGGTATGCTGATACTTTGTGAAACAGAAAGTCGAAAAATAAGTGTAAATAAAAGTTACTCGTTAAAAAAAGAGAAGGATACAAAACCATACGACTTGTTGGCACCTTGCTCTTTGACTTAAATTCATTCTTTACCACATCCTCTGAAAAATATATTCAAAGGTTGTATCTAATTTTACAGATTTTTGATCTTTTTACCGTAACTTATCGCATTTTGAGTACCACTAACGCAGTTATAAATAATGTTAGATCTTTTGCTACTGCTACAAACGTTGTTGACTAATTCTTGTGATGTGCTGAAATAACACACACACACATTTGGACCTCGTCATGAGAGACAGTGTTCTTTACATTACTTTTTACTGCCATTCCACGCTGCAGCTAAAATCGTGTTTACCACGTAATCTAATGGAACTATGTCGGCAATTTTCTCCGGACAACATTGCGCTGTTCTTACTAAACCAAGCGCACATCCCAGTGATACTCCAATTAGTCCATAAAAGTTGTCTACCCATCCGGGTACGGGTTCTTTAAAACTCACTAAAACTGAAAAGTAAAAAAGGCAATATTGCAGTTTTCCTTAATAATAAAACTTTAAACAATTCAGGATTAAAACATTCTACAGCAGTAGCAACCTATCAGTTGTCGAGAGCAAGAAAGAAGAATTTTGACGTGGTAAGAAAAAACTTAAAGATCCCAGTTATAGGGTAAATAAAATCAAAGCTAGAATTCCTCTTATTAGGCAGCTCTCTTCGAGGTCTACATAAAATTTTGTTGTTGACTATAAAACTATGTAGTTGCAAAGAGCGAAGAATACTTCTCGAATTATTAAGCAAGTTTCCATGTATCCCTTCCCGCCTTAGTTATTTTTTCAAAGTAAATTATTATTAATTAAAGATGACTCACTCATAGATGGTCTAACAATTGACACTGGTAGTCCATTTCCTTCAGTTTTTACAACATGCTCTGCTATGGCCTTGGTAAACACATAAGTATTGGGCCATTCTTTTATAACACTGGAATCCAAGATTATAATTCAATAACTTATCCAGTGATTTCTTACCTTGGAGTTATCGCTTTAAGAGTATCATCTTTCAAGGCCTCTACCAAATCTAAAAGTTTCTGCGCAGTCATTGGAGGTTCGTAAAAGACCTCATCGATGTCTCTCCTTGGACAGTGAGAATAAGCAGTAGATACGTGAACAAACGACTAGAAAACGGATCGAACTGAAAAAATAATTTTGGCACTTTTTCGTTCGTCCTTACCGTCAATTGTTTCATTTCTTTGGCAATTTTCAGTAAATCCCAAGTCGCCCTAACGTTAATATAAGTTGCGTTACGCAGGGTTGCATCGAAACGCACTGTTGCTGCACAGTGAATAATGCAATGCACATCATTTACGAGGATCTCCAAATCGTCCTGAGACAAACCCAGTTTCGGCTCGAGACAATCCCCAAGGAACAGTGAAATTTTAGTGGAAAAGTTTGGCATTTGCTTCTTAAGAGGTTCAAAAGCCTAAAAGCGACAAATCAAAGAAAAAGAGATTGAAGATTTTTTCTAGTGTTTCGATAAAAGCATAATCATTTTAGTGCCTGAAGAGAATAAATACAAAAACATTGTTATAGAATATTTTAGTCTTTAAAAAAATGTCAGCAGTAGAAAAGAAATTGGAAAATTCTCTTGGCGATAAAGCATATTGTTTAGATCACAAGGATCATAATTGCGCGTAAAAACCAGAGCACACCTCGAAACACATTCATCATGGTTTCGAAGCAAACATCAAAATATTCCGTTTGCGAAGACGACTTCAGCGTGACAAAAATTTTAAATATATTGGCGAAGAAGAAAAATATATCTTCAGGATTTTAAGAGGGATGGATTCAGCAAAAGAAAATAGAGTAATGTTGTAACGTAAATCGACTTCGTTAACGAAGTTGAAAGCTATTTTTTTAGTTCAAAAAGGAAAACAAGTTACTTAAAAATAAAAGACTAGCATCTATGAATTGAAGACTATAAAATTCATAGGATAAATTTATCTTCAAGTATCTCTATGCATATGACATGTACAGTATGAGCATAAATGTTTGAGGACAAGTTGAATTTCCCGCCTTTCAATATTTTTCTTAAGTTGGTCAAATGCATGGGTTACAAAAAAAATAGGCAAGTAATTTATTTATTTTAAATACAAGAAGCGGCAATAACTACTGACAGGTACATTAGGTAAACGCGCCCCATTTTGTCTTATGAATTCTTGGAGCCGGCTGCAAAATTTACACAGGCGACACTGAGCAAAAATTAATTTTTCAGGACGGCCACACACAAAGAGTAAAAATTACTAGATAGAGACGCGGGAAATTCAACTTGTCCTCAATCATTTATGCTCATACTGTATGTACGTCCATGTAAATGGCGTTGTATAAATAAAGATAATCGATTGAATGATTGATTGATTGATTGATATGAAAATTCTTACAGGTATTTCAAAAAGTTCCTTAATCCGATCATGGGGTTCTTTGCCTTTTTTTGCCCTGACGAGAATGTAAATCCTCTCCACTTTGCAAGAGCGCAACAGTTTTTCAACGACTAGTTTTCCTAAGGACCCAGTAGCGCCAGTTACGAAAACTGTTTTTCCCACGAAATAATTTTGAATGACGCTGACGTTATCGGGCACTAATTTCAAATTGGTTTCGTTTACGTTCTCTAACAATGACATTTTGTTTCCGAAAACCAAATAAGAAAAAATACTAGGTATATGAAACGCCAACGCAAGTACATAAGCATTACTTTCACAATTTTCCTTAAATACTCTGACGGAACCTATTTACATACTAATAATACATTTATGCGAAATAATTTGAATTTGAAAAATACATACATATTCACTATTGTAACAAACAGCAGGGCATTATTATTAACCTCATTTAAAACAAACTGTATTGCATTTTGCTTCGTAATTTTTGATTTGGAAAAGTTGAATATTAATGTGTACCTGTAGTTATCTTTAAATTTAATAATGGTATGAAAAAATAGGAATTTTTTGTTCATTTTAAAGCACAAGAGTAACTGTGATCACAATCGTTACTATGGGAATTAATCACCAGATAAAGTTAATTGGAGATGAAAAAATCCGAGCCTTAGAATAACGTGACGTAGGTATGACGTAGATGTAGAGGAACGTTAAAAGATATTCAGCGAACAGTTATTCCATGATTGTAAAACTGGGCCTTAATAAATGATGGGACAAATTGAAAAGAAAAACCACTTTGTTAAATAGTTTTCCGAAAGGTAATAGTCCTATTATGGCGATTTTTGCGCGTTTGTGCTCATTTGCGTGCGCAAAGTGGGTAACGGGAAAGTGGCTAATACGGATTCATTGAAAATAGGTCATCGGCAAACTTTACCATATGAGTTTATGCAAAATATTTTCAATCAAAAGGTTGTACACGGCTGAAAGTCAAAAAATTCAGACCCACAACATCAAAGGTGCCGACAAGCAGTTTTGTATCTGCTATGATATTAATCTGTGCTTAAACGTTCTATTAATCGCTAGATTCATACGCTTTTGGAATAATAACGGTTCCTGGCTTATATAGTAGAGATCCTTTCCTCGCAAGCAATAAAATTTTTTTCGTATACGTATTGTTTTGCAGCTTATAAAAAAACTTGACCTTAACTTTTATAACGGCGTCATTAGGCTGTTGTCACACGACGCTATAGCGATACTGAAACGGTCGCGGAATTTGTTTTCAAACAAAATCGGCTATTGCGTGTTTAATTTCAAATAACAACAGAGGTGTTCACACTTTACGCAGTAAAAATGCGACCGGAGCGGACGGTGCCGCACTGTCCCTTTCAAGAGGATGGAACACCCAGCGAGTCTTTAGATTTCTATAACGTAGGGCACCACTCAAATTGCACTACACTCTCACAGACATCGTAAACCTGTCATAGAATAACTTTTAGTTTTGTGTTTGTTTAAATTTTGTATGGTTTGGGTCGCGCTAAATTTGTAGATACACGTCAGTTATAGAGAAAGAGATCAAATTACGTTGCAAGTTAAAGTGTTTCGCTTTAGTCTGTTTTGTTTCAACAAGCACACGATGTATTAAAATTTAAGCCTGGTCACTTGTAACGTTAAGTAGTTGCAGATGGTGAGAGACCACCGCGAGGCTGTGGGACAAGCTAATTGGGGTTGCGTAATTTATGAATGTGTACAAGAAAATGTGCAGAGCGAGATTGGCCGAGGTTGTTCAAAATTTATCTTGCGAAGTCCAAGGGGGCTGAGCTAATTTTTACTTGGGAAAACAGGAGCGCGGAAAACAAACAGACAGGATTCGATCTCTTGAGCGAATGGTCGAACTCAATTTTAATTTTGACCTAGCGGGTTTCTTTAGTGCTTGCAGTCATTCCTCATTTTCTAGCTAAATCATTTATTTCGGTACGGTTAAATACAGTGTGTCAATAGAAAGGGCAATTAAACAAAACCACGAATACGTACGTGTTCGCGTCGCGAGTGCGTGTAAAACAGAGTGCGTATGTGTGTGCGCAATTCGCGGATACGCGGATAGGTAATTTGCATTTATTTGTAGTCTAAGAATAGTTTAATTTGCATTAATCAGTGGCTAAAGAGTCTGTAAAGTTAAGTATTCCTATTGCATTTAGATAATTTTAATCAAACTATTTTATTTACATTTGAATCGAATATTAAAACTTCACAAGTGGCATTTGTTTCTTTAATTACTAGGCCAGTTCTGTGATTAACCAACCAGCGTCAATTAACTGTTCCATCAAATGTATTTGAAAATTCAAATACAGTGTACTCTTAGGAAATAGTTCTATCTGTGGAGATATTCTCTGGCAACCGATTTCTCTCTGGTGTCTTCGACACCAAGGGCACCTAGGCGTCAGCCCATCTCCCATTGAGAAATGGCCAGCGGGACGTCGTCCGGCACGGTACTCCCGCTGTGCATCAGCTATGACACTGCCACTAGGAGGCCAACGCCTATGAGGGGGACCGGCCGGGACCGGTGGGCTCCCCCTCCCCCTAGCACTCATGTCAGCAAGGTTTCCCTAGCTAAGTTTGATGAGTAACCGTCGAGAACGCTTACGCGAATCTCTACCACACATCTCATACTAACCCCAGCATCCATTACCCATACACGTATGGGATAGGGCAGCTAGACAGGTTAGTTTTAAGGGTAACAGGCGTGTGGTCTGCATCGGTTCTCGTCTCGGATCCTAGGCTTCAACACAACGCGGTCCGACACCTCAAACGATGGCTACCTACATATTCTCTGGCAACCAATTACTCTCTGGTGTCTTTCGACACCAAGGCACCCGGGCGTCAGCCCATATCCTATGTGAGAATTGGCCAGCGGACCCCCGTCCGGCACGGTACACCCGCTGTCCACCAGCTATGACACTGCCACTAGGAGGCCAACGCCTATGAGGGGGACCGGCAGGGACCGGTGGGCTCCCCCTCCCCCTAGCACTCATGTCAGCAAGGTTTCCCTAGCTACGTTTGATGAGTAACCGTCAAGAACGCTTACGCGAATCTCTACCACACATCTAATACTAACCCCAGCATCCATTACCCATACACGTATACCCGCGTGTATGGGATAGGGCAGCTAGACAGGCTAGTTTTAAGGGTAACAGGCGTGTGGTCTGCATCGGTTCTCGTCTCGGATCCTAGGCTTCAACACATCGGGGTCCGACACCTCAAACGATGGCTACCTACAACTCATCTCGGATACTAGTGCCCCGTGCTATCGGCCCGACACCTCAAGCGACTGAACCGCCGTCACTTCGTCCAAAAGCAACATCCGGTTACCCGATTCTCTGGCAACCGATTTCTCTCTGGTGTCTTTCGACAACCAAGGGCACCCAGGCGTCAGCCTATCTCCCATTGAGAAATGGCCAGCGGGACGCCGTCCGGCACGGTACTCCCGCTGTCCGCCAGCTATGACACTGCCACTAGGAGGCCAACGCCAATGAGGGGGACCGGCCGGGACCGGTGGGCTCCCCCTCCCCCTAGCACTCATGTCAGCAAGGTTTCCCTAGCTACGTTTGATGAGTAACCGTCGAGAACGCTTACGCGAATCTCTCCCACACATCTAATACTAACCCCAGCATCCATTACCCATACACGCATATCCGCGATTCTCTGGCAAGTTGGAAACACGCTAACGGTTGGTTTCGATTTATACAGGGAAGTCGCCAATTTGAATCACTGGTCTGAGGCAAGTTATATCTGCCGCCGAAACCAAGTGTGCCAGCACAATCTAAAACCAGAAATCAAAGGCCAATTAATTGCTCGTTACGAATTTCATAATTACGAGGCCGAACAATTTTAACCACCTATTCATAACCATCTTCTTAAGGAAGTTTCTCTCACACCCTGTATATGTGTGGACCGAAATGTGGTCTTTGCCGAGAGATTTGCAGGATAATTAGAAGCGATTTACCGAGAGGCTGAAAGGCCATAACCACCAGTCATTTGGGTCCATTGCGCAATAAATTAGTTAGATAGGTTTATCCGACGAAAAAACGATGTAGAGGGATTTGAAAAAAGGAGTACATAGTACCACCCTCTTAAGGCGATTGGACGTAGCGAGAGAAGATCCTACCCATTCAACCTCAATTAGTTTAGCTAGCGATAGGGATTCCCATCACCTCCAAAAGGAGTCCTTGAAAAACTGACTATTGATTGTCTTGCAAATTGATCGCCGAGGGCGGCATTTTGTACCACATACTTCTCCAGAACGTCTGATTAATTAATTAATTAATTCCATTAATTAAATACACTGTAGACCCACTGTGTCACACTGTGCGTTAGTTGATTTGAGCAGAACGAGTCTTAGAGTACGATCTGAAGTAGCAAACACTAGTACCAAGACCAATTTAAGTTGCACTCAAATTAATTGTTAATCTAATTAAGGAGCAGAGCTCTCCAACAACTGTTTGTGTATGCACGAAACCACCAACTGTGTGATTTGAAGGCAATTAGGTCGCTCCGATATTCGAAAGTGAAATCTGTTAAGCGAGTTCTACTGTACTACCTTATAACCGTAATTTTGTTTCTTTGCATGGAATTAACGCAAGGGTTTTTTCGCTCATTATATCAGATCCCTCAGTGGCTGGTACAAGGAGTTTTTACCTTTTCTTTGCAATAAATAATTAATTACATCTAACTTCCGCATTTTTATTCATCGTAATTAGTTCCTTTGATCTCTCAAGTATTCACCGACGCACCAAAAAGAACTGAGTCACAACAACGTAAGTCCAGATTTGCAGCGATCACGAACCGTATTAGAAGAATTATTCTTTTATTGTGGATTCCCCGCAAGGGTCGTTCAACCGTAACACAATAAGTAGGTTAACAGTAAGTAGTCCTCGCGCCGGCCATAAATCTCAAGTAGCAAGCCTGTAGCCGTAGACAGATAGGGAGTGAATGTCCAATTGCAGTAATAAAATTTTGGGTGACGCTTCTTGGGAATTCAGGTAAACTGCCGCTGCCGGTTCGGTTCGGTCCAGTTATTTAATTTGGCAATGAATTTAACTTGTGTTTGTTTGGATAATTTTATTGGTTTAAAAAAATTCAAAAAGAACACAGGTTCTACCCTTTACAGCAAATGTTCGATGCATGAGCATCGTAGGTCGTAGGTGTCATGCAGACTGAAATTTTCCGTAATCCCGCGGATGTTTTACAACGGAATTAAACGTTGTAAAATGTGGGAAATGTTTCCATCCACAGTTAACAGGCACAACATGCATTACATCCAAATTCTCCATAAAGCAGACCCATATCCGTTTTTTCCGCAATCGAAAAATTCACCATTTTACATAACTCATTTCACTCACAGCGAATATTAGACCACTGAGGCACCGTGTCAACCCCAACAAGTGCTGGTGAGTTCATCCCACCCCTTCCCTTTAACTTGTACAAATTCCCCTTAAAGGTCAAGTTTACGTGCTGTAAAGGTGTCCACTGACGTGTCGACTCTCGGCCAATCCTATCGAATGACATTCGCTACGTGAATGGGCAGTAGCGATTTGATTGCGAGCGATATTTTGATCTCCCCGTAAGTTTTGTTCGTAAGCAATTGAGGCGTCAGTCAGCCCCATTCATTCTGGCGATTTTCGTGCAATTTTCAGGCGATCAGATTGTAGCAACCAAATCGCTTGAATATCGCTAGCAGATTATTATATTCCGCAAAAATGAATTATCGCAGAAAGATACCGATTCCATAAACGGATGGAAAAGTTTGGTGAGAATTTTGTGTCGAATTAAAGAGTGAGTTTGGGGATTTTCTGGACGATGCACTGCGTGATCAGCTAGTGTATGGTGTTTTAAACGAATACATTAGGCAAAGATTATTGGCTGAAGCTAAATTGACATTTAATGGAACAGTAAAAATCGCAGCGTCGATGGAATTAACAGTGGCACAAACAATTTGGTAGGGAGGAGCACAATATCTCCAAGGTAACAGCCAAGGCTAACCCGAAGTTTAAAGCAAATAAGTATAACAATAAAGAAGCAAAGAAAAGGAATAAGAAACCTGAATGCTTAATGCTTAAATGACATCTTAGAACACGTATTGTCATTAATGAGCGAAAATATTATATTTTTCAAGGTTATCGGTCACTAACCGCTCCTGAGAGAGTAGATGTACATAATATAATGTAAATGGAGTGAGAGAAGTAGAGTAAAGGAGTCAAAAGTGTAGAAAGTGCAAAAATGAACAAACTTTGTACGTACTTTGCAAGCATTTCGCTCACCGATAACCTTGGAAAATATAATTCTCCCGCTGTTTAATTATCACTAATGGTGTAAATACATAAATAATGTAAGCAGTTGTTTTTTACAAGTAGACTTTTAATTATTTTTTTATTCATAAGCTCGAGGGACAATTAAGAAAACAATGGCGATACGCACGTGACTAATTTATTCATGATATTACGTTGGCAGAAAAAATCTGAATTAGTTGGGTAATTTGCGTGCATTATGTATTTTTCTTTTCGGCAAACGTAACATAAATACATAGATTTTTATTTGAAATCTAGCACCTGTTTTTAAAAAGTTCAGAAGTTTTTCCTTAATTTCTTCATTTGTTATTTGGATGATAGACTCCTTTCCCGGAGAACTATTTTTATTCCTAGTGTTTGTGAAATAACCTAACTCCATAAAGAAACCGAAAACTATATTTCTATCAGGCTCCCCGTTAGTGGCCTTCCCGTAACAGAAATCTCTGAACATTTCAAGTTGGTGTAATTCTATCTTGTTAGGGAATATAATTTTGCTAGTTTCGCTCGCCCATAGTAAGCTCGAGAAGATCTACAGCAAATGAAGGGTACTGGAGTAATCCAGAAAAACAACCAATGACGGATGGTTTGGTCTAGTAACTCTTTGTCACACCCACCTGTAAATTATGCAAAACAGCCCACAAGGAGTATATAGATGTTGCATTCTTGCTGTAATATCCATTATAAAATCCCCTTACAATAGCTAGAATTTGTTTTACACTGTGACCTTCAAACTTTGGAAGTAAGGACATTTTCAACAACTTTGTAACAAGCGTCTCCAACTATGCCATAATATTGAACAAGAGCTTCATTCTCTCCAAAGCTGTGCGTCTTAACCATGTTTAACTTGTTAGAAAAACCTAAGCTTGATATGAGCGATATTCCACACATCAAAACTTTTGCCACGGATATCTCAGAAATTTCATCCTTCACAAGTGGAAGGACTACGTTTGTCATCAATTTGGTAACCTTCATCAGCTCCTGCGAATTTGTCATGCCAAATAACGCATCATATTCATCGACCAATACTATGACTGGCCTTCGAAAATGAGTGTTCAGATATAAAACCAGATTACACAAACCTTCGGGAACTTCAAACAAATCAACTTCTCTGTTGATCCACCTTTGTATCTCCTTTTTTGTACCTTTGCTCAAATTTTTACTCTTTATCAAATATCTATGGTTCGAATAAGCTCGACTAATAACATTTCTACAATGATACAATGCTTCTTTAAGAGATGCTACTCCAACCTTTTGAAAATCAACATGGATGACCGGATATCTTCCAAAATGCTCCTTCAAAATGTCTTGTTTTTTCACGATTTCACATTTGGGTTCAGTGGAAGCAAATAGCTTGTAGTTTTGTAGGTTACCTTCATGGAGCTCTTCTATGGTGCCTGCTGGTTGACTTACAATTCTTAGTGGATTTCCATCTGCATCCACTTCAATTTCTGCAAAGCTTTGGATCATACGCATGTTGGCCGACTTGGTGAACCGTGATGGGGCTGCTAAGTATGGTGAATGTATGCTTGAAAAGATGGTTTCGATGAGACAGGTGTGATCAATGAAGGCAGGCATCTGTGACACTTTTGCAAACACGTTACATAAGGTTCAAATACTGTATGATTTTTAAAATTTTAGATAAAGGGAGGCCGTGAAGAGGAAAACATACGGCTTAAATTAACTCATACGTACGTTTTGGTTAACATCACTGCGAAAATATGGTTCAATGATGAATGCCTTTTGAAGTTTTGTGAATATTATTTTGAATAAATTGTTGTATTTGCTAATTTTACGCCATACGTTTTGCTTTCACGTCCTCCCTTTATCTAAAATTTTAAAAATCATACGGTATCATCTACAAAAAAAAAATAATAATTCATTAATCAGAAGTCAATAAAATTGTCATGTTAGTATGATCTTAGTGAAATTAAACCACATATACATATAGGATACACATATCTCAGTTTTTTTGCGTTTAGGGTTACACATGGTCACGTTAAGCGTTGTGATTAAACTGTGTTCACAAATTAAAAGACCACTGGCGATGTTGCCTTGTGAAAAGTACAACCGGCAACAGTGTCCTAGTTAGAAATTTGGTAACATTTTGGCATTTAAAATATTTTTCTGCTTTCGAGGCATTGAAATGGCTTGTTAAAATTAATATAAATGTAAACAATATAATAATAAAATTGATTTGACAAATTACTTTCACATGAAACTTCAAATACCTTGCCAACTTTGCTATTTTGATAATGTTTTATAGGGGACTTATGTTTTATATCAACATAATGCAGCAGGTGGTGGTTTTTTAATTTGTGAACAACGTATATGTCTGCTGACTTTAGCAACTAATCTGAAAAAAAAATCTCCAAATAAATTAAATTATCATTTTCGCTTCATAATAGGGTGTAAATGAAATGTGGCAGCAAAGGTACACCACACTGATCACCAGTCCATGAAAATGCCAAAATCGAAAAAATGAGTATCCGGTTTGCTTTAGTTTTGAAACTGCAGTTAAAGTTAGCACTCGGGGCCCAATTCTTGAAATCATTCGACAAATGTGTTATACGACATGACGTCAAAATGACGCAATTCTCGAACGATTTGTATAGTTTTGCATGAGAGTCTACGTCATTTAGACGTCATGTCGCATACGACGTGATGTCGAATGATTTCAAGAATTGGGCCCCCGTTACTGCAAAATTTGATGGTTTTAATTAACTTTCCTGATAAAAATTGTTACTAACATTATTAACAATACTACTCTAATTTTTTATGAGGTATTAAATTATAAAATATTTTTGAAGAATTCAAATCTTTGCCGTTTATCTGGACTACATAAGTGTAACGTATTTGGAGTGGAGCTCTTTTCCAAACAGCCAAAAACACGTGGCTTTGACATTTTTTCACTCCCACGTTACTGTAGCTGCGTTCCTTTTGCCACAAATCTTACCTCAGATCACATAAACGTCATTTCCGTTTACACGAACAAGTAAGTTTGAATAGATATTTCAACCTAGCGACTAATGGGAGTGCTCGAGTGGCAAGGTGGGAGGTGGAAATCTCGATTCAAGCTTACTTGTTCGTACTAACGGAAATGACGTTTATGTGATCTGAGGTGAGGTAAAAGGAAAGCACCTAATAAAATAAAGCAGAAATGGATTGACTTGATCATGTTAAGATTATAATTGAAACATTAACCTAGTACGAATGAATTAGCTATGATTTTTAACTTATTTTAGGCCACTTTAGGGTATTACACCATCATGTACACACAAACTTAACCTCAAACGTCAACGTGCAAGAATCGCAGCACAGCACCAGTACGTGAAATTTCAGATCGTACTAGACTTGTTGACTTGTGGAACAGAAATAAATCTTACATTTGATTGGATCAAAATATTAAACAGCGTATGCGCCTGAATGCCGGTTTCTGTTTTCATGTTATGTCAAATCAGACTGCCCATTTTTGGCGAATAATCGCCATTTTGGCTATCTCAAACACAAAATTGGTTTTTTCTTCCAATCGGCGACTTATGGCGAATTTAAAGATTACATTGTTGATCATATTTTTTATTACCGGCAAACATTAATAAATAGTTTGGTGCAGTTCTTACTCGTGATATTATTATATGAAAAAGAAAACAGATTTTTATCGAGTAAATAGTATAATCACAAACATATTAATAATAAAGGAGATCTAGATTCTCACGAAAGCTTAGAGATACACAGAAACAGATTGAAGAATTCAGAAAAAACAGGGCCGGTCACTTCCAGCCTGTTCGACTTTTAAGTTTTCATGGAATCCGGGTTTACATGTTTAATTTAGTATATGGGGAGAAGGAGCTCTATTTTAGTTTAGTTTATTTTATTCCTAATTTTAAATTTAATATCAGTGTAGCGCTGAGGACGGTAACATTGTTACTGAAATACGTATTCGTTATCAGTGAATTTATGTGGTTAGGGGTGTATCTCATTGATTAAGAGTAAATAGTATATTAATCACTTAATTATTAGTAAGTAATTGATATACTATTTACTCGATAAAAATCTGTTTTCTTTTTCATATTAATAAATAGAATATTATTTTTGTGGATTACTTATTCGCCAACTATGATTGAAAGAGGATACTAACCATGCTAAGGTGCAGATGATATGTTAGAATTATTTTAATAGTGATGTACCTAAGTAGTTTATACCAAATGTATTGACGGAGTTGATGAAAATGAAGATATTATTTGTAAACGTCCTCCAAGAGTACTTTTCTTTATTTGAAATTTATTATTTTTATTAAAGTAGACTCTTCTCTGCACTGAGAAAAATAAACTGTTCAGTCAACCAAAAACACGTTCAGTTAACAATATTTTTCGTTTACCTATTAGCAATCACGCGTGGTCATTGAACCAACAGTCAAAAAATGTTAAATATTTTAGATTGAATCAACTCAATATTTTCTTTGAAGCAAGCATACAATGAAGACATCTTTCTAGTTGCTTTAATGCCCAAGAAGATTGATACAAGAACTTTAGATTGTTAAAATTGCTAAATATTTTATTTGTCTGAACGGTGTTAGGGAATTAAAATTATATTTTTGATATATTTAAAGTAATTTTTCAGTACAGCTAATAAAAGCGTAGAGTCAATTCAATCTAGACTATCGTTTAGGGAAACATCAATTAAATGTTCACCTCTTTGCGATACTGCCAAAGTAAGATAACCCTTCAACCTTTGTTGAGGTGACAAGAGGAGCTGAATAAACCTCTCAACGAACTTTATAATGTCGAACGCATTCGAAATATGAATGACTTATCCGTTTAAGAAACGATGTCGAACAACAAGGTTATGCTGGGACAGGCAGTAAATATACGTGAAGTTTTAGCAGGCGCCATCTGGAACTCGATAGCTTATTAATAAGGGAATTAATCCTCGCTTTTACTTGACTTAACATTTATTACGTTAAATAAAAAATCAAAACAGACACATAAAAGCAACAGCACTTTACGATCATTTTGAAATTTCAACTTTTTGATTTAACATATTAAACACTTTCGTTTTAAGGAAAACGTTTACATCGTTCAGTCAAACGTAATAGTTTAACATTTTTTTAGTGTTACTTCAACAATTTCCAAGATGTTTAGTTAAGAATATTACCGTTGAAACAAGTACATTTTATTTAAGTCAATGCACAAAAAGTTGACATTCAAAAAGTTGTTGACTTAACTATTTCATTTTTCTCAGTGTGGTAAACATTTTTATAACAAATTCTTTTTAATCTTTTTTGGTACACGCTCCGCAAAATGGTCGCTTAGGGGACTATTTTCAGAATGAAAAACGTATCTTTAGCAATCTCAAGCGTCATAGCAACACTTAGAATCCGCTAAAAATTTTTAGCGACCTAGTACTTAAAGCTGCCATGGCAACACTTTAGCGGACTTTTTTGAGCAAGTTTCAATGAAATAAATCAAGTAACTAATTGTAAGTATAAAATTCAACTCGTTGCTATGATTACCGATCATTGCCATGTCTGATGAGAGGGACAATTTAGACTTGCTAATTCGAAATTCGAGCAATTTAACATTAATGTTGGTGATTTGGCGAGCGTGTACCAAAAAATATTGTATGTACCACGTACGCATAATAGTTTTAGGGGACTCATTTCATTAAGGACTCGGCTCCTTCGTCGCCTTGTCCTTAATTACGATTCGTCCCCTAAAACCTTATTTTGCGTACTTGATACATAAAGTACTATTAGCGAGTACCTACTAATAATCGCTCAACGTTTCTCTAAACTTTATACATTCTTCTTATTATTTAATAAATAAATAAAATTCCTGAATTCCTCGGTCAATTTTCTTTATTTAAAGAGCATAATATTTTCAAACCCGGCCGGGTCCGTCCTCAGTGCCGTAGTCTAAAATTAATTACATTGTTATTAGTTTACAATTATCTACCTAGACAAATTTGTTGTTAACTTATGCTAAATTAAAGTAAGGAAAGAACCATTACTTACAATTAAGAAACGAGTCTAGACCCGCAGAGGAATGGGACTGAAGACTGAATACATTCAACCATGGATTCAACTAACAGTTGTTTGGGAGGGCAAGGCGCTTCAGAATCGGATGATAATGGTTATGTAAATTATAATAATCTGTTCTTTTGTTTATTGCCTTTGAATTAATAATGATAAAACACATTTCAAGTGTACTTCTCTTGTGATAATTGATTTACTGTCTGAAAATCTTACATTGTCAAAATCAAAACTATGTAAATTGCGTGGTTAGATAACATGGAGTATTCTATGTATATGTTATTATTTTTTATACTATATTTGTGGTTACACATTCTGGTTAATATTTAAATTATTATTTTGTCAGTAAAAACCAGAATACACCTCGAAATCTATTCATCATCTTTCTCATATTTTCTAAGCAAACACCAAAATATTATGGGAAGACGACTTCGAATTCAGCAAAGGAAAAGGGAAACAGGTTACCTGAACAGGTACAGAGTAATGGTGTAACGAAAATCAACTTCGTTAACGAGGTCAGAAGCTATTCTTGTAGTTCAGAAAGGTAAACAAGTTAGTTAAAAATAAAAGACTTAAATAAGATTAGTATCTATGAATTGAAGACTATAAAATTCATTGGATAAATTTATCTTCAAGTGTGTATATGCATTTAAAAATTAAACAAGATTCCTTGCCATTTTTTTGCCCCGACGAGAATGTAAATGTCCACAAGGTCGCATTGTGTGCAAGCGAGTAATCAATAAAAAAACTTTATAGTACCGTTATACTGCCGCATTTATAGAACGTGGTGTCGTATTTCGTGCGCAGTGCCGGAGCTTAAATTTGAGGTAATGTTTTAATTAATTATAAACTGTCGAAAAGAATTTTTTAAATATTTTTCCCGTAATCTGTGACATCGATTCTCTTATGCGTTTCTTTTTGTCGGTACAGTTGTCATTCACCCTATACATATTTACATTGAATGAATATTACATTCAAAAATTGCACAAGTAAATAAGCCAGAACTAGAAATCTGTTTCCTTTTATATTCTGCCTTAATAAGTGCATTTTCTACATACCTACAATAGGTAAGAGTACGGGTGGCGCCAACATTGTTTATAGCAGACACCTTGAACCTTCATTACGGCATCCATAATTCTATTGTGTTGTCGTAAACACGGAATAGGAAATCACGAACTTTTTTATACAGGGTGTAACTGAATAATTGCAAAAATTTTGGAGAGGGGGTTCCCAGGTCGCTTTTAAGTAAAAAATTCTTATAAATATGTACAGAGCAATAAAATAAATTTTTGTTTCGTACATGCAAATGTGCAGATGATTGAAGTACAAACAAAGTAGGAAATTAAAACTTATTTTTAAAAATATTAATTTTATTACATACAAATACAAAAATAAAACATAGAATTGTAACTATATCTAACTTGTGCTGCAATCTATTACTAATATTGTAACCCTAACCAGGATATGTCCATATGTCCTTACTATATGTGTATAAGTCGTTTGATGAGGTACATATTTAGAAGTATGGAATCTGTAATACAATGCAATTCATCTATTATTTAAAGATTGAAACTTATAGGCCCAGTTTCATAAAACGTAGTTAACCACTCGATCAAGTTAATTGTGTGATTAAGCAAGATCATTGGTGGAAATTTAAACTTTCCTCCAATGATATTGCTTAATCACACTTGATCGAGGGGTTAACTACGTTTTATGAAACTGGGCCATAGTAATTTTTAGCAAATAGTAAAAAAAAATATTGGGGCTTACTTTCAACTTCGTATTAAAAAAGTTCGACTGGATTTCCTTCCGCATCCGCGTACGCAGGAGGGACATCGATGACGTGTCTTTTGCGTCTGGTGTTTCCTGTTGAGGTTTCCGTTGTATTTTCAGCTTCCAACGAAGCCAAGTCGACTGCAGTCGTCTGCTCTTTCTGTTGGGCTTCGCTTGCTCCGTTGGAATTGTCAGCATTGTCCGCCATGGCTCACTCGGTCACTGAAAATGAAGGGATATAATGAGTATTCTTATCTTTGAGATTAGGACTCTGATAATGGTATTTGCATTGGGGAGGTTGAAATGATTATATTTGTTTACTTTATGATTTTAAGCTTTGTTTTGTTTGACTTTCGCAAATTAAATAAAATTAACGAAGGAGTGGAGATCGTTTGTCATCTAACATCATCGCTTGTCATGTAACATCTATCATTCAGTAGGTACTTCGATTTTTTTTAAATTAATTATACAGGATGTAACTTAATGATTGCAAACAGTTTCGAGAGGTGTTTCCTGAGGTGATTTCAAGTAAAAATGTTCCTAGAAATATCTGGCCTAAAATGCTTCGTTTTCGATATACAGGGTGATAAAGTTCAATTTTTTGTTTTTTAAATTAATCTCATACATTTTTTGCAATAATTGACTGAAACTTGACGCAGAGACAGGTGATATGTTCGAAAAAAGATTTTAATTTGTAATGTTTGTAGTTTCCATAAAACTAATGATGCCCAAAAATGTGTGAAGATATAATGACAATGTTAGTTAGAAACATACACGTATTTCTTTTCCATAAATTAAAATCAGTGGCGTAACAATTGGGGGTGCAGATATGGGTCCATGCAGGGCCGGCCACAAGGGGGGTGCACCGGGTGCAAAGCACCCGAGCCCTGGACTACTCAGGGGCGGAATTGAAAATAAATGTTTAAGGAAGGCAGATTAAAAAACCTAAATTTTATTTAATTAATTTCTTAAGGGCTCCTCGAGATACTTTTCTCCTCTAGATAACCAATACGAAACTGAGAAAGAGATTCAAATATCAAAGTACAATAATAAAAAAAAGACATACAATACAGTCAAAATTAATTCGAGGAGAGAAGAAACGGTATTCTGTACATTTAAAGCTTTTATTAATTTCTGATATTTCTTTAGGCTTCGGCATATCAATCGTTGAATCTGAATTCATACAATAATCCAAAATTTGGGACAGTTCAATTTTGATTTCGAGGACGTTTCGTTTACGACTTATTTAAATTTATTAAAACCAAACAAAAAAAAATACTCGCAGAAAAACATTTATGTTTCCTACCAAATATAAATGAAACTAAAGAGAAAATTTATTTAACAAGACACCGAACTGTAGACAAATCACGACGAGATTTAAACACATCACATTATTTATATAATCTATCTGGCGTCTCTAAGAAGGGTAAAATGACATCACCCGTAACAGTAAAATTCAAAATATTTCCACTTCGCGCATAGCTTTCGAATGAAATACCGATAGAGGGCGTGCCATTTCTCTGTTCCATTTCTTAGTACGCCCACATCTGTGTCAATTTGCGGATACCATCATGTTACTCAAGGTTTGTAGCTGAAACTATATTCGAATTATTTATCTAACCACAGGGACTGATTGTTACAGTTTCAACTCATGGCGTAAAATTACTATTTTTAATTTCTGATGGTTCCGACAACGACTGCCAGTTTTTTCGTTTGTGACTGTGACATAAACTAACGGATGTATTTTTTATTTTTTTTTTAAGTGGCGTCGAAGTTGGCAGTAACAAGGTGCTTATCGCGAACACACTACAATTTTGATTGCGTGTTGTAATTCTAATTTTCTTATGTCTCAGATCACATTCTCGTGTTATCCTATCGACCTATCGTACTGTTGAACTCAAAACTTCGAGAGCAAGGTTAGGTATGGCAAGTTCAAATGTCAAATTAATATGATGATGATGGTTAGACTTCGGACATTTCGCAGCGTTGCCATGGCTACGCAATGAAAGGCCACTTTTCATTGGTGCTCGTATTGCGTAACGCTCCGAAATGTCCGAAATCTGATGATGGTTCACAATTAAATGTTCAAGGCCAACTTCGACGCCAAATTAAAAAAAAATACTCTTTATAAAGGGAATTGATACAATTTTTTGGGCAAGTTAAACGAATTTTTACTTACAATTTATTATTAGGTTTTAAATTTTTATGCCGACTTCTAAACAATACTCTGTTTTAAATAGTTTCGTTCGATCATAAAGTTTTCAGTTTTTTGTTACTTCATCGTAAACTTGAAAATATTTAGGTCGGGCTTCTGGAACGTTTCATAAAGTTAGCGGTTCGATTAAAATAAACATTCCTATGGTTCTAACATGTGTAGCCATAGCAACATCTACTTTAATCGGACCGTTAACTTTATGAAACGTTCTAGAAACCCGACCTTGGAGAATTTGTTTTATTTTTAATGTCGCCATCTATAAGTTTTCTACCGAACTCCAGCTTTAAAGGCGGGCGGTCACTGAACGCGAAACTAAGCTAAGCTGAGCGAAACTAAGTTTTTTGAAAATTAGTTCCAACGTAATCTTACGCGGACAATTCATCCTAGCGAAGATAAACATTGTTTTATATCTTTGCTATCCTAACTTCGCTTCGCTTAGCTTTAGTTACCACGTCCGCGTAAGATTACGTTGGAGCTAATTTTCAAAAAACTTGATTTCGCTCAGCTTAGCTTAGTTTCGCCTTCAGTGGCCGCCCGCCTTTAAGAGCGTCAAATTTTAAACTGCACCTTGCAAACAATAAATTTTATAAAAAGAGAAAATTACTTTTAGACATACGACTTCAAAACAATATTTTTTTAAATAATTTTCTTTGTACGTAAAGCTTTCTTAATTTTTCAGCTTTTTGTCATTTCATCGCTAACATAACAATATTTATGCTGGGTTTCATAAAAGTTGATTAAATTTAATCATTGATTAAGAACAATCATTTCTATACCTTCAGCACATGTAACCATAGCAACGCTTACTTTTAACGCTTGATTAAATTTAAGTAACGTTTGTGAAAACCACCACTAGAGATTTTTTTAAATTTTTAGTATCGCCATCTATGAGTTTTCTAACGAAGTGCGAACTTTAAGAGTGTCAAATTTAATAAACACGTTGCAAGTAATAAATTTTCTAAAAACAGAAAATTACTTTTGGATATATTACTTCAACATAATATTTTTTTAAATAATTTCGTTCGTACGTAGTTTTCATAATTTTTCATCAGTTTTTTATTACTTCACCGTTAACTTATAGCGTTTTCGATTGACTGCACTAGTGTGAACTCAGAGTATTTTCCTCTCATATTATTACATGAGGTTAAAATAAAATACAAATACTCTCAGTGCAACCAGTGCAAGCGAATAGAAATCGCTATTAAAAATATTTAGAGAATTTTTTTTTAAATGTTTAGTGACGCCATCTATTAATGCTCTAACGAACTGCATCTTTAAAAGCGTCATATTTCAAACTACAAGTTGCAAATACAAATCAATTTTTTAAATAGATGAGTTTACTTTTGGACATACGACGCGAACTTAAAAATATTTTTTTTTAATATTTAGTGGCGCCATCTATGAGCATTCTAACGAAGTGCATCTTTAGAAGCGTCAAATTCAAACTAATTTAGACTAAAGTTTTGTTTTACTTGATCACTTTGTTCTAATTCAAACTCATACGTTTAAATTTTATGATTTCAGTGATGTCCTTAAAAAAAGGGCCCCACAATTCCTACTGCACCCGGGCCCCCGGCATTTAGAAGGGCGGCCCCATAGAGAACAAACAACAATTTGTTTTCTGTAATTCATGTCATTCGCATCTTACTAGTGCATAGGTTGCAACAGAAACCAATAGTTTAGTCAAATTATGTACCTAACAATATGTACGAACGTATAAAAGCAAAGTAATTCTAAATATAATGGAAAATATTAATTTGAACTAAAATAACAAAGTATGAAGAATTAGTTAATAAAAATAAAAGACGAACAGAAAAAAATCGAAAAAATACAAATTTAATATTACATATTAATTCTGCAGAAATATATAAAAAATAACAACAATACTAATACTTTAAGAACAATATGAATTATCGGCAATTTTTTTGAGTAGTCCTTAATTGTATTACGGTAGTTTTAATTTTATTTATTTTATCAATCACTCACTAAATTGCCTTTTATAAATTTTCCATGCGCCGCCCATGGCAAAATAGTACTAACTCTTAAAAAATAAACTACAGAGCGGGAAGTTTTAACGGCTTTCAATCATATACAGGGAGATCGAAATTTATAGTCCTGATCCTACACTACTTTCCACGAGCTTGATATTTACATCCATCACATGAACGTTAGAACGAAAAGCAGTGCGTGCATAGAACATCCATGAAACATACATCGAAACCTAACCATTAGGTTAGGTTGAACTTGAAACCTGAAACTTACATTCAAATCTAACCATTAGGTTAGGTTTTGATGTAAGTTTCATGAATGTTCTATGCACGCATTGCTTTTCGTTCTAACCTTCATTGCGCTAATCATGTTCTTTATTAATTATAATAAAGAGCAAAATTATTGTTCAATCAGGTTACTATTACAATGAAATAAACCAGTTTTCATGAATGAACGGTACCTAATGAATTGTCAACAAAATTTTGGGATATCTAGTAACTTCCCCGGATCTCGCTATGCTAACTTCATTTTTATAATTGGATGTAAATATCGATATCAAGCTTGTGGAAAGCAGTGTAGGATCAGCGATCAGGACAATTAATTTCAATCGCCCTCTATGATAGCTCCGTATATAATTTTAATTAAATTTGCGCGTAGGTCATTTTCGTAATTTAACAACGACCTGTAAATCATTATTCGACGAAAGAGAATAGAAAACAAACAACATGGAAATATGAGAAACAAAGTGGATAAAAGTAACAAAAAAAAATCAACTATTTCTCAATGAAAATGAAATAATCAAACCGTTAACAAAGAAAAACAACAAAAGAATAATCTATTTGAAGTGTCAATATTAATATAAAAAATTAATTCGATTATAAGAAACCAAAGAAAACTCGAATAAAGCTACGAAGCAATACGAAGAAAAAAAAACGAAACCAAAAGAAAATTAATTCTCTTATGCGATGAAGAACTTACAAAATTAATAAGCGAAACTTAATCGATTACACCCTGTATACATGTTATTTAATAAAAGAATGATTTGTCTCTTCTACTATCTATACGTACGCAAGAATAAACATCCGGTTTTATTTTTAATCGTCACTTTCCACACGCACATGAACTAACACGTACATAACTTTAATAAATTCACTTAACCTACTGCAAAGTACAACTATAAGTAGGCACAAGTTCAAGATGAATAACTCAGGAGTTTACGGACGTAATACAAAACTAAGAAATCGACAGGTTTTATAGACGTAAATTAATACTCGTGTTGTGGTTAATCTTGGAAAACTCCAAGGAAATTCAGTCTAAAATGAGCAAGGAAGAAACATTTTTTATTCAAGTATTCCCAGAAAATCGGAAAATTATTTATACCTTCGCTCTACTTTTAATATTAAAAAAAAAAATGATTGTAGTTTTTGCTGCTGGGGTATTTTTAGATCTTCACTAACTCACTGACCACTTCCTGCTTGCTATTAATAAATAGCTGTTTAAACAAACGCAAAAAAAGTTGCCTCAATAAATTATTGATGTCTCCTTCAACAATTTTATTTTATTTAAGTTTTAATCAATGTCTGGAATGTAGAATGTCTCTCTGTGTTTACATGCGATAAATGACACTTTGTATCAAGTATTGTTTCCTTTATTAATATTTATTCGCCAAGGTAATCAGCAATAAGATTGAACAATGTTGGTGAATTCTTTGAATTACAATTTTCTTTTACTACACATTAAAAGGAAAATGTTGGGATACGTTGTTGTACATTCAGTAACTTATTTGATGGCATTCATTCATCGCGCTTTTTCTTAAGGCCTTTTTAATTTTTGCTAAAAAGTTATCTGAAAACCTTTTTGAAAACTGCATCAAGGACAAATACTTAATGTATTACAAGGTGCGTCCAGTTTTTTAAAATGAAAAAGAAAACAACGATCTCTTGCTACAAATATAATAACATAATAAGGTTTGTAACAAAAAGGAAAGTGTATTTATACCTGTCTTGATTCATTAGCTTAAATTGCATTTACATAATTAGTTGTTAGACTAATTTGGAAGTTTCTTCTGCATTTCTCAATCTAAATATGGTGAACTAGCCGGTCAAACACGTGCATTTCCATTTAAGGAATGCACACACAAGACCAGTTTAAGAAAAATGTTTAAATTCAGATTTGAGTTAATGAACTTGACGTCTTTTATCAGACGATGGCATGTTTACATTCACCTGCACAAATCTAATTCGTTAAGTATTTTGTAATACCAGTTCTACATTCTTTAACTACAGGTAAAGAACTCATAACGTGTTCGGAAATGGAAGACACCAACGCACGAACTTTATTTAAATTAAATTAAAAAAGGGAGACGTGATGAAATGTGAAAGCCAAAAGATACATACATATAATACATGTTAAAAGCATACATTATTTATTCCACAAGTATTTTAAAAAAAGTTGTCTTTATATTTCACCGTCACTTTTAGTGCCTTCCGTATTTGTGAATACTGTATTTGCTCTTTGTTTAATTTGCTCTTAATAAAAGCTGTTTCCGGTTGATAATATTTGTTAAAATTGAGCACTACAACTGTAAAATGACTTGTAATACAAAGCCAGGAAATTCCAAATTAGACAAACACTTCAAACGGATCTGATATGCCTGAAAATGATGCGAAACATGACATTGTATTTGAGCAACAGTAATTAACGTTCATGAAATCATAAATAAACAAACATCCTATGATAAGGAAAAATAAATCTGTTCGTCAAACTAAATTAATTATATCTGATTTTTATGGTATTCCCGTTTAATATTTGGATTGTTCTTCCAAGCGATATTAAGAAACAATTAAAGGAACTATGTAAATCAATTTCTTGTAAAGCAGCCTATTTTTAAGGATTTAAAATAAGAGATAAGAAATAAAATTACTTTGGCTTTCGCCGGAAAGTTAAATATTTGTCACGTACAGTACGTTCACGGGAAATGATTACGACAGCTAAATATTTTATTAAGAACTTTCATAAATTTGTTTGAATTAGAAAATATCTTAACCTTCTGTAAGTATTCGATTCTGGGGCAATATCAAAGAAACTAGTTACTGTCAATTTTTTTAAATTAAATAGTTAGGCACTCAAAATGTGATGCGATGATAACAACACAGCATTCGATTTAAATATTTTTTTTTTAAATGGATATCTCGAAAACTGTAGTTTGTTTTTAGACTAGGAGGAACAGCAGTTGTCGGCCTGTTGTATGTAGATAGATTGACACTGTAATATTAAATCACAAATTAATTTGACTTACAATTGAAAAGCTCGCAAATATTTTTATAACAAAGTATGTAAGTAGTTGCAAAACAATATTCTAGTTCAGTTCACAAATATATAAATTAAGTAATTAAAATTAAAAAATAGTATATTTGATGCAATTCTAAATTATTTAAACAATTTAAAACTACAATTACGAGAGAAGAGTTACATTAAAATAGTTGTGAATTTTTTTAAGGTAAGAAAGATATACGGAACGTGTTACGACCCTATAGTCAGACACCTCAACTTTTCAAATCAAATTAGAAAAATTCAAAAATCTACAATAATATAAAACAAACTTCAAACAAAAAATACATATCATTACCTTATATTAAACCACTATATAACATATTTAAACACCGATATTAAAACAACCTAACGTGATTTATGAAGTTAAATATTTATATTGTAATTCGTGTTATATAGGAGGAACAAGCCGAAATTTAAAAAAATGTCTAGACCAACATAAATATCACATCCAAAAATAATCAAAATCATTCAATGCTTGTAGAACATTAGTTAGAAAATAACCATAATTTTGATTTCGAAAATACTAATATTTTATATCGTGAGTCTAATATTTTCCAAAGACGTTTTATAAAGATGTGCAAAATAAAAATGTCATCGAATTCTATTAAGAAACGTACAAGATTTTGCAAATTTAAATGATATATTTTGAAGTTTTTTCGATTCTTTAAACAGGATATAGATCTGTCAATTTTTAACATTTATAAAATATTTATTATATTATGTTTAAAATTATTTTTAGAATTAATAAAAAAAAAGATCAATTTACTTTTTCAGTTTCCATCGACAACCTTGTTTATTTTGACAACTTGTTCATATTTTTTTACTTCTGACGAAGCTGTCGAACAATGGCGAAACGTTTAAGTATTAATGCACATATTCGGTGTCCGTTTCAAAAAATTTTTGATACAATTTTCATCGAACAAGAACCTGCTTTAATTATTGAAATAATAATTATTATAATACAGTCGCACCTCTATAACTTGAACCTCCACAACTCGAAATTTTCTGTAAGTCGATGTCCCTGTACAACGTGTATAACTAAAATCCCTTTTTTAACTCGAAACTTTTGTAACTCGGTCCCTTTGAGATTCGAGTTATGGAGGTTCGACTGTAGTTTAAATTAAAATTTTTTTGAAATGATGTCGCTAAAGATATCACCAAACCAGTCACGAAATCACTAAAATTTCAACATGTCTGACCTCACTAGAAGTTGTCTGAAATTCCAACAAAACTCACCAAAACTGGCGACGAAATCACCAAATTACCAACATTGGTCTTTAGCGATCATAATATCATAAATTTTTTCTGCGATTTAAAAGGAATTGTTGACGTCTTGAGCTGGTATCTGATTCTTCAGCACCACGACGTTTCTGCTTATGTTTTACTGTGTTGAATGTGTTAAATGAGAATCAAAGTAATGCGAATTTATGTGAATTTGTTTATTCAACATCTCATCTATAACTGAACTTATGCAACTTCTTAAAATCTAAGGGTGGTAAAGGTGAGCTAAACACAAATTGGGCTACATGGGAACTGACATGCTTCTTAGAAAAGTGGTATTTTTGCGTGAGCCAGAGATTCGGAAATAGAAATACATACATAGAACACGGTGTCGTCACTTTAACGTTAAACATGAGACCGTTATACTTCCTAGAGGGACAATCTTTATTACTAAGGAAAAGCAAAGATTAAAAACACTGACGCAAAGTTGCCGCAATGTCTGTTGAATCTTAAACAGGAATGTAACCAACCAAGAACAGTAAAACTCATAAAAAAATTAGAAATACAGGGTGTTTTACTTAAAGTGTGCCAAATGGAAAGAGGTCGTCCAGAAAATTATTCTAAGCAAAAAAATTCGTGTAAACGATTCAGTTTAATAATTAGAGAATCCCATGATATGAAACATACCGGGTCTCCCGGGAGGAAAGGTCAATACTTCGTGGGGGTCTGGAGTGGGTTATTATAAGTCAAAAAGTTTATAAAAACTGGTAGTCTTTTATTAATAGTTTCTGAGAGAGAGCTATTTAAAATTAAAAATATGAAGTTGCTAAATAACTTTTATTTTAAAGTATTGACATAAAATTTGTCAAAAACAGCGTTACATTATGGTGAAGAATTAAAGGTGCTTTCATTTATACTCGTGATTACTAATCATGTAATCGTGATCACAATTCTGCGTGTTCGTTCTCTATGATTACTTTCCCATCCACCTCCGATTAAGCGATCATGATTATAATTGGATAATCACAAGTTACACTCACTTTCATATGAAATGCACCACCTAGAAAAAACAACGCTAGAAACGTAAAATTTTGGTAAAATGACGGTTGGGCATCATGTATGAAATGATTAAAATTTTAGTCCAAAAGGTTAATACGTGTGGGTTTTTTACCATGATTATTAAAAACGTCGACATGTTTTTGCGTAGAGATTAAAGACTATTTACTCAGAACTTGTTAATGTTTCGCATTTCAACTTGTTACACGGACAGTTTACAATGCCTCGAGTGAGACGAAGGCCAAATTTCTCCCATATTTCGGATTTTGAGAGGAGCCGAATTATTATAATAATAATTGAGAGGAGCCGAATTATCGGTATGAAAGAGGCAGGTCTTTCCTTTCGTGAAATTGGAAAAAGATTAAATTGGGAACACACTACTGTCACCCGAATATGGTCTTCATGGTCTGAAGAAGGCAGGAGGCAACATCGTCCGCCTGGAAGACCTTCTCGAAGCAGCAACGAACGCGAAGATCAACTTCTTAGACGAATGGCTATACAGGACCGATTTCAAACAACGAGGTCTGTTGATGTGGAATGGATGAGAGCTCTCAACCGTCGAGTGTCAATGGCTACCGTTTACAGAAGAATTTCGTCCTTTGGGCTACATTCTTATCGACCAAACCAAGGCCTTCCATTAACTGCTCCTCAAAAGGCTGCTAGGCTTGAATGGTGTCAACAGCGGCAGGATTGGGATCATCAGTGGAATAGTGTGACCTTTAGTGATGAATCTAGACTTTGTTTGTGGAAGAATGATGGCCGCAGACGGGTGCGCCGATATCGAGGGGAACGACGAAACTTGCAATTTAGTGAAAGACGTCACACAGCCTTAACACCTGGTGTAATGGTTTGGGGTGCGATATGTATGGGACGAAGATCACCTCTGGTGTTCATCCCAGGCATATTGAACGCTCGTCGCTACATTGATAATGTCTTAGAACCAGTCGCAGTGCCATTCATGCAGACGTTACCAAATGGCATTTTTCAACAAGATAATGCAAGAGCTCACACTGCAAACGTCACAAGGGAGTACTTGCAGCGAGCACAGTTGGAAATGTTGCTCTGGCCTGCACGATCACCAAACTTATCCCCCATCGAACACCTATGGGACATGATGGGTCGCAGACTACGGACCTTAGTCCAGGCCCCTGATAACTTGGACAACCTGAGACACCAACTGGAAGTTGCTTGGGACGAGATACCTCAGGAGGAGATAGATCACCTGATTCAGAGTATGCCCAGAAGGCATACTTGCATTGCTGTGCATGGCGATGCGACGTATTGTTAATATTTTTAGGAGAAATTGTAGGTATTTTTTCTGGATATTTTAATCATTTTATATTCATTAATTATTTTGGCAAAGTTTTGGATTCATAGCATTATTTTTTCTGGGTGGTGCATTTCATATGAAAGTGAGTGTATATGTGATTTTGTATTATTTGATCACAAAAACGTAACCTAGAAACATTACCGGTTTCATGTGTTTTGATCAGTATTGTGTGATCATATGATTCTGTTCACCTAATCGTTGATTCTATGATTGGTTTGAACGAAAGCAGCTCTTATCAACATGAAGCGCCAAATTTAAATTATTCCGGAAACGACTAGTAGTAAAATTGTCCAATACTTAAACAATATTTATGTCAGAATCCATTAATAAAAGACTACCTGTTTATATATAAATTTTGACTTAATAACGTAATCTAGACGCCCACGAAGTATTTACTTTTCCTCCCGGGACACCCTGTATATTGTTTGACAGTTAATAATAAAACACTAAATATAACGGTTGATAAAAATAATGAACTTCAGTATACGTGGATATGTATGGTATGTTTATGGTTTTTGTGATGGCAATACTAGAAAAACCTACCGTGAATCCCGACGACAATTTAAACATTTACTTTGACACTGTTTTTTCGTATTTGTTATAATTTATTTATTTATAAATTTGTAAAATTGTTAAACTTTCAGAAAATCTTAATCTTAACTCTTTCGTTCATAGCTTTGCAAATGTGCACATCAGTTTCACAATGTTTCAACTTCAAAGTTATGGTAATAATGTCCATGATTTCACTTTGTAAGTGAAAACATGGACATTATTATTTATTATTAAAACTTTGAAGTTGAAACATTGTGAAACTGATGTGCACATTTGTGTACGCTATGAGCGAAAGGGTTAAATCGGTAACGAATCGGATGTATGCTTACATGAACGTTTTTGCTTAGAATTTTCTGTACAACCTCTTTCTGTTTGGCACACTTTAAGTGAAACACCCTGCATATTTCACCTGAAAATTTTAAAAATGTACTAAAATCTATTTTATCACAAAGTTTCTTTATTAATCAACAAGCTTGTTGATTAATAAAGAAACTCCGTGGTAAAATAGATTTATCAATTTTTTCAACCCTTTACAACTATTCACCACGAGCCATCGTGGAGCAACGAAACACAAAAATGTACTAAAATCTTTTGGGAGTTAACTATTGTACTGAGATCTTTTCAATTATTCTGAAAATAGTACCAAAAGTACCCATATCACAACCCTGCACTGAAGCGTGGAGCGTGACACTCCGATCTTTTCCCCTCTGCGTAAACGAACATTAACGATGTGACAATAGGCGCGCAATACTCTCTGTGTATATATACAATGTGTCCATAAAAGATCATATATAAAATACAAACTGGTACAGCATGGACAGATTTCTTTTTATTACAGATTTCTTTATTAAATATTGATCATCAATAAACTGCAAATTCTTGCAGAAATACATAATCCATTATTATCACAACCTAAAATACATTATCACGATGATTACCATGAAACTAAAGCATGAACTGCAGCAAAAGAAAATCCCAAGAGTCGTTGTATTAAGCTAAGTTAGTAAGGCCCAGTATTTCAGTTATAGTATATCTTTAATCTTCAGTTTATTCTCATAGTAACAATTGCTTTGATAATTGCTATGGAAATAGATTGAAGGTTAAAGTAGACTGAAATACCGGGAAAGAAAGAAATCATTTCTTTTAATAAGACTCTAAAGAAAGTTGATGACAACGGAAACCATCATTTTTGACTCTTGAGATACAATCTAGTCTAAAAATGTACGCGTTTTTTTCTAATTGTTACTGTATGTACAGCCTGAATCAAAACTAATGAAACGTTCAAAACCGAAACGCTGTCCTTAGAGAGAGAAGATAGATACCGAGTGTTTCCGAAGTCCTTCGGAACCCCACAACACGTTGCGCTCTCTCTGACTCGGCACCGTTGCACTCTGACTACAGCGTTTCGGTTTTGAACGTTTCATTACTTTTGATTGAGGCGGTACATGGTGTGGCACTTAAGCGGTTTTCGTCAATGAGTATCTTCCCGCTTCTGAGATTGCAAACTATGTTTAGGGCTTTTTTTGTGGAATGAAATTGTTGTTTTAGTATATATACAGAGTGTTAGTAAAGTTATTTTCGTTTTGAATATAGTTGAAGGGCGATCACTTTTGTTACGAGAGATGACGCTGTAAATTACTTTCTTTATTAATGATGAAGTCACAACCGCTGAGGACTTAAGGGCCTTTTGAATGCACTTTCTTCTTAACTTCTTTTTTTTTAAATACAAAAGTAAAAGCAGCTGTCATAGGGAGATTATGTGTTTTTAACTCGAACACATCGTATTCAATAAATAATATACAGCTGCACGATTGTCTACTCTAGGTAGATGCACTATATCTTTACCTGAGCGATTAAAAACATATGGGTTCGCAAATGTTACAGTTCTGTACATGTGCAGGTCTACAACTGTCCCGGATTCGCTTAAGACAATCGCCCAATTAAATATTTCGCAGTGTATAATAGAATCTCTACGTTTACAAATGGTGTACATAGAGTAATGGGTCTATTCTGCTCACATCTGCAAGCCTGTAACTCAATTATTAAATATAGCATTTTGAAGTTCTCTGGATGATTTGATTCCTTTAGGTCTCTAGGATTACTCGTAAGTTTCTGCGATGTTATCTTAGAGACTTAGGTACAAGAAATTGTATCATATTGAGAACTTTAGAATTTTACTTTTTAATAATTGAGTTACAGGCTTACAGATCCTTACGGTACTTACAGATATGAGCAGAATCGAGCCATAAAATACCATCACATTACGCCGCAGTATTAATTTAATTAATTATTGCTCTATGCTATTACTGATTTTTGGGAAAAGATTTTATTATACTAGAATCAGCTCATGAATTGATCAAAATAAAAAAAAAACAATACAATCACATCTAAATGAGCATTTAACATTTGACTGGCAAATCAAAATTGTTATAAACGTAAAATTGCAATAGTTCAAACATTTCTTTCTTATAAAATTGATGCAATTAAACAAAATAAAGTGTAACCAATAATTTACAGTGACTATACAATATTTTACAAAAATTGTGACCAAAAATCACCTTTTTTTGGAATCTTTCAAAACCAAATACAATCTTACTGTTTGATCTGTATTTATTGAGAAAGGCTCCATTAACATTAATATATTGTCTTAATATGACGTTCCTTACAGAAAATGGAAACATTTCCATTTACATACTTTTTTCCTTTTTTTATACATACAGTAAAAATCATATATCAACAGTAATACGTCATTAATGACTAAAACTCGAACCACCTTAAAGTCGTGAAGGTATACGTTTGGAGTATCCTATGTAAACGTAAATATTAAGTCGGCAACAATTCACTAAGTTGCCAAATATGTAAAGATGTGCTCTACAATAATTTTCAAACTGTATTTTAAGTGTTCGACTTATTGTAATTATTGAGAAACTGGTTGAAAGAAGTTTGTGGCGTTCTATTACATGACTTTTTTTATATACATACACAATACGTATTTGGCGCCATTATTTCTGGCAACGCTGTCTTCTTCTGACGTCACTGTTAGCTATGACGCAATCGCATTACGTCAGTTCTTGTATTTGTCTGCACTAAAACAATTTTTACTTATGGTCTTTTAAAAATATTGTAAATACATTACGAACTTTAACTTTTTATAGCATATTTCTGTATGTAATTTGTCCAAGAATGACCCTGTATACTTTATGTAATTTTATGTATGAATTTTTATGGACACCTCGCTATCTCGCTAGACTACTTTAAGTATTCAAAAAAACAATATTTTCTTGTATTGTTTTAAAATTCTTTGAACGTAATTGTGTCATGTCTCTAGGTGTAATTTGTTAATTGGCATAAAATTATTGGTGCGCATTTAATATTATTGAAAATCGACAAATATACGTATTACCTAAGCCGATTGCTCATTGCTGATTGTCTTTTTTAAAATTTAAATAATTTGTTTCATTGCGAGATGTAAAATAAATGACATAAGTACCTTCAAAAGAAAAACAAACATAAAAACTGAAACTATTTTCTCTTTTGACACTAAACTTGCCTTTTCTGAAGTAATTTCAAATTTTCATATAATTAAAACACTTTCTGATAGACATAGTTATCACATGAGACGTTTCTTCATAGTCTCTTTGACTATTTTACCAAGAATAATATCATCAATGTATGTTTATTATAATGCGAGATGATTTACACTTTTTTTTACTTGTTTTATGTTATGACATATCTCGTTAATTAATTACGAAATTTAATAATACCAGATAAATTATCAAAAAGTAGATAATTTTGTTTTGTAAGATTTCATTCACTTTTTCAGTACAAAACAATTTTAAAAAACACACGAAAATAAAAACTACAATAAATGAACGACCAAAAAAGATGTAAGAAATAAATAAGAATTCTAATAAATGTTATAATGCTAAAGAAAACAATATAAAATACTTCATAGTTTGTTAGTCGACAGAAATGAGAAAAAGGACTTCATCACCCACTTACCCAACAACACTCTTAACTATGTGTATGGTAGAAAGTAAGCTGCTCGATGTTCGACGTAACACTGACAAACTTTTTGTTTCAGGCCCATTAATACTCACTTTCCTAATGGTTACTCACTATTCAAACATGTTTAATGCCTCGGCGCCTTTACGACCCTAAATTTTTCAGTCGGATTATTTTTAGTGCGCTTATAAACATTTTCGAACGGTGCAACCGAACTGATTCAACGTTTCAGTTTCAGTTTTATTCAGAGAGGAGCACAGAATTCTTGGCCCGCAAAATCGTTATTTTTAGACTTGCTCTTCAAGTGATTATCTGCACAATAAATAAGTAGTTTCCTTGACTCTTAGGCCAGCTACACACGTGCAGACATACTCACGTTGATTCTCGAAGGAATTGTTCAATTGCTCAATTGCTATAGCAATGGAGTTAGTCGAAGGGCGACGAGGAATTTTTTGCAGTAGTCTTATGAAATTCGTTGTGTTCCTTTCCTCCACATCTAGATAAGACTATCACAAAAATATATTTTTCGTCTACTACCGAATAAATATATAAATACACTTCTTTTCCTGTTTGACAGTTAAAAAGAAAAAATGAGACAATTGAGTTTTGTGATACTTTCATTCAGTATTGCATGGATTTGTTTGCTTAAACATGTAGAACAGGCCTTACTAATAATAAATAAACAACAGAAATGTTTTGTCCTCTCTCATATTAACCGTAATTTATTTTGTACACAGGAAATCTGTGTTGACTGTGAAATAAATATATATTCTTCGGGAATTTAATACCTTTTATCAATATTAGAGACGGGGCACTTTCGGGGGGATTTTTTTGAATTAGTAGGGTTTTGGATTAGGCCAAAAAATATGAGGCAGGTATTAATTTTATTTTGTCAGTAGCTGTACCATTTTGTAGCTTAACTCAAAAATATGGAACTAAGCAATTTTTAATTAAGATGTAACATTGTAATTATATTTGCAGTCAGACCCCAATGTTCACAATGTTTAGTTAAGATTAAACTTAAAGCGCTTTAATTTCATTTAAATGATATAAGAGTTGATTATACCCTTCTTATTCTAACCTCTTCAATTAAGTCTAAAGTGTATAAAGGTAATTTTTTTTTCTATTCCTTATGAATATATTTGTGCGTTACCTAAATCAACTAATTATAATTACTAATTTCAAAGTTGTGAATGCAGCTTACCGCTCATTAAAATGTAAAGTGAAAAAAGGTTGGAAGACGACTTAACGGAGAGAAACCACCTATGTGCAGTTTTGTTCATTCGATTTTGTTTTAAAAGACGTGGTATATGGGGAAAGATTCAAAATCATCATGTAATGTAAGCAAACAAGTACCTCTAGAAACTAGTGATAATTAGAAAAAATGCAAGCATATTTGAAATAGGTAGCAAACGAAGAAGCAGCTATTGGATGCCAATCAGAAGATGAAACACTTAGAAGGAGTACCGAATATGTGGAAACCATGAATGCAAAAAAAGGAAAGGCAACGACACAAGTCCCACAGTATCCTTGGGATGCTCCACTTAGGCTGGATTACAGAAAAGCTTTAAATTTAAGCCTAAGTTAGAATGTGACATACATTGTATAGCTGCATCACATTCTAACGTAGGCTCAAATTTATCCAGACTTAAATATTTTATGCAATTCAGCTTTAATGACTGTGATTTCTCTGAAGTGAATATTAGGATTAAATAAGGACAGAAAAGAATTGGAAAAATGTTTGGAGAGAAGAAAGTATGGATAGGCAGAGAATAAGAAATGCAGAACTTTATGAAGAATGAATTTATGAATATCTATTTCTTTGTTAATATTTTAAGAATGGTAGAATGAAGAACGATTACGGATGCATTGGCACGACATTAATAATAGATATCAGAAAAGGACACCAAGAGAAGATGGTAGATCTGAAAGACTTTCTCAGTAGAACTAATATCAAAATAGAGTACCAATATAATTTTTTATTGAGATTTATTCATTTGATTATCGATCAATTGGGAAGGTCGTGTGTGAAAAGAAGAGTTCTCACAATGTGGCTTGTCTATTAATTAAAAAAGCAATGCAGTTTGTAAATTGTTCATAAAATCTCAAAATTTTTGTTACCCATTTTTAAATGAACGGTACTTTTCGCATCTATCAAAATAGTTTCATTTTATGGTAATTTTATTGTTCATTATTTAATTTTTATTACAGAACTCATCAATTACTTTAAATTAAAAAAATTTCAGTCGTTCTTCCTCGAGTTTCTCAGTTCTATGTAATCGATTTGTTGCTGATTATGTATATTCAATAATTTAATAATTTAAAGTACTCTAATTAATTTTCATTTTTTGTGTTTGATTCAAATAGAATCAAAAAGGAACGTCTGAAAGAAATAATTTTATTCTCCTGAATAATTTGTATTTTGAACTAGTGCAGAAATAAAATATACAAGAATAGATGTAAAAGTTGATAAGCGAGGTTAAAATATGTATATTCACTAAACGTTTAGGTTAGTAAAAAAATTTAAATAAACACGAATCTATTGTTCATATAAATTTCTAATTAACTAAAAAGACATGTTTAACACACTTGATGTTTCGCTACTTGATCGTCTGCGTTATCAAAGCTTATTAAAGAAGATACAACACAACAATAAAGCAAAATTTGAACAGCTAAATTTAGCAAATTTTATTATCCTGTCGTTTTCGACAGAGCTATCAAACGAACTGTAAAGTTAAACATAGCGCATTAATATATTTCGGGTTCGATTTCAAAAAAGTATTTTAATTAAATATGGCTTCTTAGTGATGAATTAAAACAGTCACAAATGAAGTAAACGTATGAGAAAAAATATGAAAAAATACCTGACGGCACTGATTGACAAGAATAATGTAACTGAGGCACACTTACTTCGAAGTTTATTGTCTTTAGGAGATTAATTAAAATCCAATCATGACGATTGCAGATTAGATTACATGTATACCGAATTACACCTCGGAGGTTAGTAAAATTGATTTGATATCAATTCGATAACGTAATAGTTTTTTTAGGTCTGTTTTGGTCTACGAGTACTCGCTTAGGTCACTGGAGTCACTTAAGTTACCTACCCTTAAGGGATTACGAAGTGCTTTTAGACGGGCTCCGCTACCTTGCGTGGCTGAGGTTCTCACATGCTCAGGGTCTTTATCGCGTGGCTTATTTACTTTAACGGATTTTTAAAGCTTGTCGCTTGTTCCTCTTATCGCTTGAGATTGTTTATATTAACAATTAAAGCATGAAATTCTTTCGTGAATAACCCTCAAATAATTTTATTTAAATTTACACGTCCAATGTCCTTAATGTGTTTTGGCAAGGAAGTACGCGTATCTACACACAGAAAAAAAAACAATTCATAAAAATTAATTGTACAGTAATCACCCATTTTAGGCATAAAATAGGTAACAAAAGATTTTGTAGGCGTTTAAGTTATAAAGCTAGTCAAATACTTAAAATAGTGTAAAAATAGGCACATAGGCACGAAAAAAGTACACCTCATTCTAATTAAAAATGTAATCTACATGTTTAGAACTAATTGCCTATGTTTTTCCTTAAATAAAATTTTAGGCAACTGCCTAAAGATCCGGGCTTTAGTAATAAAATTGGATCTAATTGAATACAATGGAGAATATGTTCTCATCTCCGTTTAACGAGTCTAACTCATTTAAGCATGGTGGGGGCGTATTGGACTGCCTAAAATTTCCGTACCACCTCAGCATTCAATTAAGGGAAATTAGAAAATTGGCGGAATTATTTCATTCGACTCGATCTAAATTTATATTTGCATAAAAAAATATATGACTCACTTTGTCTACGTTGTTTCGTTTTGAGCCTAGCATTTTTTTACGTTTATATTATTAAGAAAAATTTATTTGCGTTGAATAAAAGGCCACCAAGAATGTGAACCTCGTTATTTTGAATTCGCATTCTAATTTGTGTTTACGAATTGCTTACATCATTAAATAAATATATTAATTCTTTAAACTTTAAAATCAAAAAGCTCACACGAAAATTTGATACAGAAGAAACCCACTGACATACAGGGTGACTGTTAATTAAGCCTGCAAAATAAAACCACGATAAGAAGCGATGTCCGAGAGTATGGGAAAAATGTTTAAAAACATTCTTTCTAAAATTAAAATTACTATTCACGAAGAAAATGAGAGCACTAAAAAATTCCAAAATCACAGGTGATCTTAATACACAACAACAGTGTCATGCTTCAAACCTCCTATGCAGATAGCGATGTAATCTTCTTAATCATATTGGAACTAATGATGAACGTTGTATCCGTTTTATGGGTAAGTGAAGTCTCGTTAACAACTTTCGCAGAAAGAATGAATGCAATATTATTCATGACTAATCATATTTAATTGTGAAGAGCAACGTATAGAAATTATTTAGTAAAATATGTCTTTTTACTATCTACTTGTTTAGTTACTCTACGTGATGAATGCACGATTGTTACATATTAATAGTAATTCTCATGACTAAATGCACTCGATTCAGTTGGTCAAGCTCTTTGTTTATGTCACGTGACCAAAGAATACCAAGAAGTGCAACTCTAGGTGTAAAAATGGGCACAGCGTATTATGTAGTTGTAATTATAAGTACATACAAGTTACAATAATTTCAAATTTACCTGCTGATTTTGGGCCAGAATAATCGATTATCACAAAAAAAGGTTCCGTGAATTTGACTTAAGTATTTAATAAAAAGTCGTTAAAACGAAAAAATAATACGTATGTTATTCCACATATACAGTTATTAATAATTGTTTATTCCTAACAGTATCCTTAACATTGTAATCCAAATCTCCTTACTATTCCAATTTAGAATTAATTATTCGCTTTCTACATCTTTCATCCTTAACCCAGTCAGCATCCACCTGCAATAAAAAGAATAACAATGTTATTAAAACGATAAGAAAATTGAATGACAAGTTATATCTAAGGTTACCACAGATATAGATAGGTGGTTAATTAAACAAAGAATAGCAAATTACGCAACTTATTTGAATCTCAGAGAGTACCTACAAGATTATCATGTTCGAGATTCTTATCACTAAGGCCCGATTTTACAATCCTCAGATAAGCATTATTCTTAGAATAACGTGACGTTAAATATGGAGGAACGTTAAAGGATATTCCGTCCTTATTCCACGATTGTAAAACTGGTCCTAAATAGTGGATTTCTTGAATAAGATAACTACACAACAGCATTTCATATACAGGGTGTATCAAAAGTCGCGACGAAAAATGAAAGGGGTTATATATAAACATGTGTCCCATTTCTATGCATTTATTAGATACAGGGCTTAAATTTGTTACATCTAAATGTGATTAACGTAGGTCGGTTGCTATGACTTGATTGTGATTGTGATTGTAATGTTTGTACCTTAATAAAAGTTTACATGTAACAACCTTGCGGTTCTGTATCTACTAAATGAGTAGAAATCGGACACACGTTCATATGAGAAAAAATGTTTGAAATTCCATTCACTACAACTCCTTTCATTTTTCGTCTCGACTTTTGGAACATCTTATATATTTGTCATTATACAGAATGTTACACTCATCTCTGCAAAACTTTTTCTTCTGTGAGTGATTCTATAGTGAGGAGAAAACGTTTTCCTGAAGGTGACCTAATTTGTACCTTATCAATTTCTTATCGGAAAAATATCACACTACTTGAAACTCGAACTTTCAAATTTCGCAACCAGTTTCGTTAGCAACATCTAACAACCAACCCTCTAAGTCACATTTGATTAAATTTTAATGCTGCTATCTGACGGACCCTCGTCAGAAAATAACTGTAACTTTCAGGTAGCGGCCGTTAGATGGCGCCACTACGACTAGGATTTTTGCTTTCCATTTAACTGTCCAGGCCCTAGTCAATTGTAAATCAATAAACAACTGAATAGTATTTGCTAGTCTTAAACTGTATGATAAATTCAGCTACGTAAATGTATTAAAAAAAACTCAAAATATGCGTATGTTAATAAAACTTCCACACAAATTAGATTCGATGAAGCAATTAAAAACTTTAAAGGCAACGGACCACTGCGCGCGAAACTAAGTTTTTTGAAAATTAGATCTAACGTAATCTCACGCGGACGAGGCAACCGAGTGAAGATAAACATCGTTTTATATCTTTGCTTTCCTAACTTCGCTTCCCTTAGCTTTAGTTTCCACGTTCGCATAAGATTACGTTAGATCTAATTTTCAAAAAACTTAGTTTCGCTTAGCTTACCTTAGTTTCGCGTTCAGTGGCCGCCTGCCTTAAATCATAGCCATGGGGAAACGTGTGAAACAGAGAAAACCTCTCTAAGCGAAAGGTGGGTTGTGAGTTGTGAGTTAGTTTTAGTATTTCTTATTTAAAAATTTCATTGTAATAATATTTTCAATCAATAATTGAACAATTCAAAAGAGAAATGGATAAAGAAATCAAAGTCGTATAAACTAGGTTTTAGATGTGCACTTTAAAGAATACAAAATATTTTTATATTACTGTTGGAAAGACGCGACGGTAGTGATCGACTTACTACTTGTTCAATCCTGTTTCCCTCGGCACACGCCTTACAAATTGAAAAATCGCAGAGATTCACCCAAAAGAAAATTAGATTTAAAAAAAAAGAGAAAGAATTCAAAGTTAAACATATCCTAAATTTTTTGTTATTTCAAATAGTATTACATATTTCTTTTCATACTAACTGCACACTTTCTAAAGATCAGGTTTTAAATAAAACGAGGTTCCTAAATTCTAAGTTCTATGTAAAAACAGGAAGCAAGATTCCAACCTTTAACCAAATAACTCCACCGGTTCTCCATTAGGTCCAGTAGCCTTGTTCGGCACGTAAATAATTTCCCTTTTTCTCCTGCAGTGAAGTTGTTCCCTGGACTCTCTCTGCACTTCATCTTCGGTAGAATTGGACGGCTCTTCGGGCTTTGTTTTCTGCGCCGAAGTTTCGTCAGTTTCTTCCTCCATCCTCTTAAGATAACTTTACCTCGCGGAAAAATTACTTTGGAAATAAGCCCGACTTTTTATATCCGCGTAATACCCCCATCCTTATCAATTAAAGATACGATAAGTAAATACGCGGAGAGATAATTGATGGGTCTTAACATCTTACCGGATGACAAAAATTTTGCAACTTTTAATAATTCTAATAATTAACTGATTGATTACGGTTTGTCTCTGTCACATACATTAAGTGCAGGTGTAATTCCATCTCTCTCGTCATTAGTTGAATGCCTCGAGAATAAAGAAAATAATTTCTGTTGACCTCAAGTAAACTTAAAAAATATTTAATTTAGTACTAGTTACGTTACTGATTTTTTTAATGCACTGCAGTATTAGCCAAACTATGTTTTTTTTTAATTTGACGTCGACTGAATTTAATCAGTTGTTTATTGTACTCCTTATCTTTAAATCTCGGTGAATATTGTTTGTACCGCATACGAAAATAAAATGATACATTTAAATAGGCCACCGCTTGATTAATTGATTGACAGTGAGAGATGTAAAAATAATTTAGAACATCTACGCTGGATTTCACAAACGTCACTTAACTTTAATCATCGATTAAGAATAATCATTCCTATATCTTCAACACATCTAACCATGGCAACGTTTACTTTTAACGGATGATTAAATTTAAGTAGCGTTTGTGAAATCCGCCAGTAATAAGCTAAGTTTACAGTCGCTTATAAAAAACAGCCAGTTTACAGACGGTGATAGCGTCTGTAGACGTTACTTGTATACTAACAATGTAAAATGGTTGTTTTCAGAACAAAGAAAAAGACGTCGTAATAAATTGATTTTATTAAAAATTGTGTTCTTAACACATGTAACTTATAAGTTAATAAGAGTTTACAATTAGGTCTCCGGACATACGTAGATTAGTCGACACAGATTTTTTAGGAAATGTAATTCAGGGTTTAGGATATAGTAGGTGTTACAAAAGAGTAGTTTAGTACACATCTGTGAAAAACTGTGCGTCGAGACAATTACGTTGTAAACTTATTAACAGAAGTGAATAAGTGAATTCATATTATTAATTGAGAGCACTTACAAACACATTCACCAAAAAATTACTTCCTCGTTTCGTTAATTTCTTTTCTAGAAAACGGCTTATTTGTCGCAGGATCAGTTTCAAATTCTTTATAACTTCTTGGGTCACTGATTTTCTTATTGCCACGTTTGACAACTTTTTCTGGAAACTGCGTTATCGGTACATCTATAACATTTTCCATGAATACTAATCGTACGCCTCCATCAGTTTTCCCCTGGTTTTTGTTTCCTGTTACACTTTCACTTTCTGTCACTTGGGCTTTGGTCACTCTTGCACTGTCGCTCTCCATTTTAACAAGTCATAGGAAGCTTGAGTGTATAGAATCGGAACTGAAGTAATTATAGAATTAAACAAATTTATGCAAATATATATACCCGTATTTTTTAACGATAAGATTAATTTGCGTAACGCATTCATTTATAAATAATGCCATTCCTTATGCATTAATTGCAACATAATTTTTCGACACATTATACCAAAAACAGGAAATTGACAAGCATAAGCGTGATTAAGACTTGGTAGAATTAATTCCGAATATGATTTATACGCAAGTGAGACATCATAATAAATATTGCCCATTTTTTCCAACCATAAAAATACAGTCGTGAAACATAAAGTTTAATTTTGTTTACAGAAAGTTACAAGTAAAAGGTTTGAGTTTTGGTCCATTTTCGAGCATCACAGTTTTCAGTTTAGTTTGTCATTCATATCCTTAATTATAAGATTTCTAAAACTATTTTCCTAACACGTTTCGGTGGCAAATCCACCAATCCGGGTTTTGCCCTCTGTCAACTGATATGCGATCCCTTTTTCATGTTGGTACCCTTGCTTCTCTCGCTCTCTATAGGCAGCCTATGTTATAAACATACGAGGACCAATTAAAAGTGCCCATTCATTGCGTAGCCATGGCAACGCTTCGAAATATCCGGAGCCTGATTATAAATACTACGTCTATGGTTTCATAGACTCAGACAATAAAAGAAAAGTCAAGTAAAGTAGACTAGTAGATTAAAAGCCACAAAAAACAAAAAAATTGGAAAAGAGTGTGCTGGCAACTTAGAAGAAGCAACCATCGATTTCTGTATAAGATTTGGTGAAACGAGTTAATCTAACAAATTAAGTCTGGCAAGAATTTAAAAAATACATGTTTTAAGAACGTACCGAAAACCAAAAACACTTTAAAAGATCAATTAATTATACAAAAAATTAAGTTAATAAATGTACACTAATGGCGGATTTCACAAACGTTACTTAAATTTAATCATCCGTTAAAAGTAAAGGTTGCCATTGTTACATGTGTTGAAGGTATAGGAATGATTATTCTTAATCGATGATTAAAGTTAAGTGACGTTTGTGAAATCCAGCGTAAGTTGTATGAATTATTGTGATACTGCATTGTGATGAATACTACTTATAAAGATGAAATTGCAGATCCTGGAAAATTTGAACACCAGGTGCCGGTGTGGCAAGCCAATCATCAATGTGGAGAAAGAACCAAGCCATTTTACTACGAAAGATCAATTAATACCCAAACTATATTGAAGAATACTTAAGTTCTTTAAACGCCATGCAACGACAAAGCAACGTTCTGAAACAGTCGCGAATTTGTTTTTTCAAAACAAAATCGGTTATTGCTGTTTAATTGTAAATAATAAACACGTGTTCGGACGTTTAGAACTTTACAGCAGTATAGCTATCACCGGATGCGACCGGAGGGCGCCGCGGGTCCATTTTCAAGAGAATGGAAACCACCCAGCGAGTCAGAAAAACTTGTAACGTTAGCCCTGCAAATAACACTCCGGTTTCCCGGACATCATAAGCAAGTCATCTTAACCTTTTAGCTTTGTGTTTTCGGTTTTTTGTACGAATTAGTTACACTAAATATTAGGGACATGTCAGTTATAGAAAGGAGATCAAATTACGTTGCAAGCTGAAGTAGCTCGCTTGGTCTGCTTTGTTTTCAAGCAAGCACCGGATGCATAACAATGTCCAGTGGACACTTGTAAAGTTAAGTTATAGATAGGGTCAAGACGGTTTCAGATTGCGACAGACCACCACGGGTCTGGTCTGGTAAGCTAATTGGAGTTGAGTAGGCGTGATTTTGGGGCTAGGGCAGCGATTATTATTGGCCGAGTTTGTTTCAAAATTATCTTGTGAAGTCCGAGGAAGGTGATTAATTTTTACTTGGGAAGGAACAGGCCAGAAAAACAAACAGAAACGTTCGAACCTCCATAGCGAGCGGTTGAATATTTTTAATTTTGACTTAGCGGGTTTTCTTTTAGTGCTTGCAGTTATTCTCGGCACGGTTAAAATACAGTGTGTTAAGAGAAAGGGCAATTAAACAAACAAGAGCATATAAACAAGAATGCGTGAAGTGTATTGTGCGAGTCTCGGGAACGCGAACAGATAATTTGCGAATGAAGCGATTTGCCGAGAGACTGAAAGGCCATAACCGTACGAAGCGGAGTGCCGAAAATATTTGGGTCCATTGCGCCAACAAATTAGTTAGATAGGTTTAGCCGACGAAAAACGACGTAGAGGGATTTGAAAAAAGGCGTACACTGTATCATCCTCTAAAGGCGATTGGACGTAGTAAGAAAAGATCCTACCCATTCGACCTCAATTAAGTAATTAGTTCAGCTAGCGATAGGGTTTTCCATCACCTCCGAAAGGAGTCCCTGAAAAACTAGCGGCGATTGGTATTGATTATCTTGCAAATTGATCGCCGAGGGCGGCATTTTGTATCACATACTTCTCCAGAACGTCTGAATAATTAATTAATTACTTCCGTTAATTAAGTACAGTGTAGACCCATTGTGTCACACTGTGCCTTGGTTGATTGAGCAGAACGAGTCTTAGAATACGATCTTAAGTGGCAAACACTAGTACCAAGACCAATCTAAGTTGAACTTAAATTAATTGTTAATGTAATTGAGGAACAGAGTTCTCCAACTATTTACATATGCACCAAACCACCAGCTGTGTGATTGAAGTCAATCTGGTCGCTGCGATATTCAAAAGTGAAATCTGTTAAGCGAATTCTACTGTACTTCCCGATAACCCTAATTTTGGTTTCTTTGAATTGGTTTAACGCAAGGGTTTTAGGGTCACTATATCAGATCCCGCAGTGGCTGGTACAAGGAGTTTTTACCTTTTCTTTTTTTTTCAATAAATAATTAATTAAATCTAACTTCCGCATTTTTATTAAACGTATTTGGTTCAAGTTTATTCACCGACGCACCAAAAGAACCGAGTTATAACAACGGGCCAGGGGTTGCAGCGACGATTACGAGCTATATTATAAATATTATCAATTTATTGCCGAGTCTGGAGGGTCGTTCAACCGTAAAGAAAATAACTATGCCAGTAGAATAGTTCTTTAGCGCCGGTCGTAAACTAGTCAGGTAGTCCGGTAGTCGACGTCCAGGCGGATAGGGAGCGCATGCCTAATTGCAGTAATGAAACCTTTGTTGGTGACCCTTTGGAAATTCCTAGCAATAAACTTCGGTTCCGTTTCGGTCCAGTTATTTAATTTGGCAATAAGTTTAATTTGTTTTTGTTTGGACAGTTTTATTGGTTATTTAGTTGTCAATAAAAGTCAACAAACAAGGGGGCACGTCGGCGTGTTACAGTTCTATTGGCTAAACTTAGTTAACCTCTCATTATGCACAAAACATTCAACAAAAAAAAACAAGAACGTCACTTTTCCAAAAAATTAAGAATCCTCCAAATACACCTGAGCTTTGTAAATACTGCGAAATTTGGCTTAGGTTAAACAAAAACTGCAATGTATTAGGCGTGGAAAAGTTATTTACTTGTACAAAAATCAATGTTTTATTTGTCCTTATACGAATTATCGCTGTTTAATATCTATGAATTTTATTATAAACATTACACTTTAAGGATATATTTAAATTAGGTAGTACAATGGAAATTCATAATTTGTTTCAATTCCTCGATGTATTTTCCATACTTAATCAAAAATTCTGCGAAACTTTATGGAATAGGCTAAATTTTAATAGGAAATAATTTATCTGATAAAAGTTTAATTTAAGAGTTGTTTTTAACAGAACTAAAGGAAACTTTAATTTAAAGTCACTTTAGAATACAAAAAACAAACGTATTTTTTTTAATTTTAAAGTAACTTTAAATTTAAGGTCCTATTATGAAAACGGCTCTAAGTTTTTTTATACCATTTCTGAAAAACAAATTTCAATAGACATTTCCTTTTGCCTTTGCAGGGTAGTGTCGGCAGCTTACATAATTATGATAGCACCTTATAGTGACAAATTTTAACTTTATACAGTAATGGATTTTGCTTCACTAAAAATATTCTTCTTCTTCGAAAACTAATTCGATTTGCTTAGCATTATTTACACACAATTGGTAAACAAGGCCCCGAATCAAAAGCTGCGCGACTCTGCATCGAAGTGTGTACTTGGCCTAACAGAGCTGGGTCAGTATCAGCATTCAAACCTCGATTTTAGGCAAACTCAGCCGTTTTAGGATAATAATGATTGCTGCGAAAAAATGGGAGTTCACCTATAAAGAGTCCTGCAAACTGAGGACCTTCGAGGCTAACGCTTTAATCAAAAGAAACGATGTTTCAATTCAAATTCTTTTCATAAATTTCCTCCTTCTAACAGAAGGATTAATTTTTGTATGTAAATATTTTGAAAATTAAACTTATTTTTTGAAAAATAATAATACTACGTATGTTTATATTTACAGTTGGTTCTTGTCCGATGAAATTTGTATCACTTCTAACGAAGCTGTCGAACGACGGTGAAACGTAAAGTGTTATAGTGCGCGATTTAGTGTCCGCTTAAAAGATTTTGTGATACGTATGTTTAGTTTTGATAAATGTTACTATCTAGAAGAAGAAAAAAAATCAGTGATATTCAGAAAACTAAAAAAGTATGCAAATTGTATTAATCATCAAATCAAAAATTTTTAGGAGTCACTTTGAGGTAAATTGATTTAGGATAGAGGTGAGGGTAGGTTACCTGAATGATATAGGTCACGAGTAAAAAGATGTTTATCCGACGAGACGAAAAATACAGTCTTGGCCACGGTTAAGAGGTCGTCCATTCTTGGTAGTGGGTACTTGTCTGATGTAGTAATTTCGTTCAACGCCCTATAGTCCACACAGAGTCGAATCCCTCCCCCTGGTTTCGGTACCATTAGAATTACATTCTTCAATCACTTCGTCTTCAATTCTTGACGCAGTTGTTCCGTTTTCATGGGGTTCAGGCGATAGGGAGGTTGAGAAATTAGTGCATGATCACCGATTTCAATACGGTGTTCTGTCTTGGTGGTGGGTTTTTATCGTGGCCGGGAGAGATCTTGATTTTTTCTGAGCAGTTCATTCAGGCGTCGGCGTTGGTCTAAGTTTAGGAGTGGGTCCTCATCTTCTCGTAACAGAATTGAATTTACGTCAAGGGTGGTCAGTTCAAGGCATTGACTGGAAGGCTGAGGACTTGTTGATCTCAGATTGTGCCGATGGCGCGTTGCGCGTCCCAGTATAGGGCTTCGATGAAGTCGATGGATCGGTAGGGATAGGGGAGAGTATCCGCGGCACTGGTCCGTAACCCTCACTAATGTCACTAGGGTCTCTAGGTGCTATTTCCTTCGGTTTCTTCAGCGGGACGGGATCGACCGGGAGCGTGTAGGTATTCTCCTTCCTCCTGGGGTTTTACACGGGAATTCTTTGGACACATATTGCCAGGGTGTCAAGTCTCTTCTTTTTCCTTTCTACGTCGTTCTCGTATCGAAGTGGACACCTTTTCTCTGGCTGAGTGATGCCGGGATGTCTAGAACTAGACCCGCGTCTTCTACGAAATCTACCTCTAGAAGTGTTCTGCTGTTCCTGGCATTCCCGGCAGGGGGGTACCCTGCTAACCAAAGCGTGGATCATTGTGGACGTTTGATAGAGTCCCTATGGGTGTGACGAGCCCACCGTCCCGAGTTGGCGTACCAGCGCATGGTTTGCACGAAACCTAATCTGCAGGACGCGGCCGATTATTCGGTCGTGGCCGAACTTCCAACCAGTGAAGTTAACTGGTACCGTGGGGACCGGTTGGCCCGGAGGATACCCTCCCCTCCTCTGGAGGGAGACCTCCGCCGGTCGACTGGGTTGGACTCACGAGGGCAGTGGTTGCTAGCCCATATGCTCGGGCTAGGGATGATGTCCATCCATCCCGACGTGTGAATTGTGGATCTCAGTTCCGGCACTAACCTGGTTAGTTAATAGAGATTAGATAGGTCTCCCTTGACCAGAAGGGGCGAGGGGCGTGCAACCCCGGACCACTCTGGTAGCAGTGAGTTGGATGTCACTATATAGTGCCAGCCACCGAAAGGTGGGCTCGCCCTGCGCGCTGATTGGGCGTATCTCAATCCGATGGCTCTGGTCGGGGCCAAGCGGATAAGGGCAAAATTGTTCAGGTACCGCTTGATGAGCGTTTATGGTATGAATACGGAGCTGGACTGGTCTGGTCTGTTCCTGGTATTTCCGGCAGGGGGGGGTACCCTGCTAACCGATGCGTAGATCCAACGACCTTAGCCGTAGGTGACCATTGTGGAAGTTTCCCAATGGGTGTGACGAGCCCACCGTCCCGTGTTGGCGTACCAACGCCTGGTTTGCACGAAACCTAATCTGCAGGGTGCGTCTTAGGACGTCTGACCTCCCCTTTTCAAACTGGTTACCTTGACTTTTCAGAAGACAGTAAAAGTCCCAGGTGGCGACGCTGACTCGAGCTCCCGTGTCATTAGGCGTTTTCGAAAATTCGCTCTGAGTAGAAATGTGAGAGAGAACATTTAGAGACTTAATGAACGTAAGAGTGACAAAAATAGCTCTCCGAATTAACGAAATCGCCTTTAGTAAGCCAACCCGAAATGGCGATCAATCGCGATGGTCAGAGCTGGCCTTCCTCTAGGCTTTAGCTTGGTTTTAGTTTGTAGGCTGCAAAAGTTGATGGTTCCTTGTGTGTCTATCGCGTCTCCCGGATTACATAAATTACATGCACCTTATTATTCCAGGGTAGTTGCATCAGTAGCAGCTTTCTCTTCTGTGGGTTTCGTGGTTGCGGTCTTCTTTCTGCATTCTTCTTCCACGTGTCCCGGATTTCGGCAATAGTTACAACGTACCTTTTTTGGTTTGTTAATTTCAGGCACTGTTGTTTGTTTTAGGTTTTCCTCATGCAGATTAGGTAACATGTTTCAAGCTTCCTGAAGGAGTTCTTGAAAGGTCTTGATTGTCTCTCTTGGAACTCATTCCCGAATTTGAAGGTTCAGTAGTCCGTAGATAAGATCCAACTGAATGTATCTGTGGGTGTTCGGTTGTCTTGTCGGGACTTGAATATTTCTAGATACACATGGTATGCAGGAGGTCTTAAAGCGAGAGCTTCTCTGATCTGTTTGCATTTCTCGTCCCATGTGTGGACGGTTGTTTTGATACCTTCCCACCAAGTTGAGGTGATGTCGTCCGAGAGCAGCGGAAGTCCTTCTAAAGTTTCCGTGTCCTCAATTCATTCGCATTTTTTGTAGATGGTCAATGGTGTTCGGCGTGAGGGGAGTATTAAGTGGCGCGCTACAACTGGGAAATCTGTTCATACTTGTTTCAAACTTATATCGGATTTTGTTTTCCTCCACGAAAATGAAAAACGAACAAAAAATTATTATTTCAAAACTGCACAAATTTCCCAGATGGGCTTTTAGGTAAAAAATGTGTACCAATGGAAATATCACTAAATTTCTGTTGAATTTAAAAAGGTATTTTTACTACTCTTGCTTTTAGGCAAGTCGCTTTAATTACAAATAAAATCTAATACATATTCAAAAAGTTTAATTTACGCTAATCTTTACAGATTTGTAAAAAAATATAATTTATTCCAGAATATCAAAAAAATCAACTACATAATTAATAAATAAGTACAAATAAATTATGAAAAAATTGCCAAATTAGTTCTTCGGGTCGCTACTCATCTCTTCTCTAGAAGTTAGGGAAGTTAAATCGAGCACTGTATAATTCCTCCTAAGTTGAGGGAGGGCACCATTTACTCTCGCACTGTTCTTTCCGATTTCTTGATCGGCGGTTTTCTTTCTGTTGTCAACTAATTTTCCAAAAGGTACTATGGGCAGATCTATGACAGAAGGCTTTTCTGATAATCTGCTCATGACGTGTCGAGCAAACTTTTCTTCTTGCGCCACTTCTGCGGATGGATTTGCTTTCTTCGCCCTTCGACTTTCGTTAGATTGCATCTTACAAACTTTTGCACCGTCAATCTCCATATTTTCCCGTTACACTGGAGGAACACCAAAATTGTAATGCACCGAACTGAGAACTAGAATGGGAATATAGCAGAAGCAAGTGTATGTAAATTTATACTGGTATTTTTTGGGCGATAAGATATTTATTTGCGAAATGCATTCATTGATAAATGCATTTATTATTAATTTGTTGACAAACAAAGGGAACGCAGGGACAAAACCTGAATGAATGAGTAATAGGTAGAATTAATTTTATGCGATTTTCGTGAAAATGTGCTGCAATTATGATGACAAATAAAATAATTACAACGATTTAATTGTGAGTCAGTTACATATTTTGAAATTAATATTCATAAAAATGATTATTCTTAATTTTCAGCACAGCATTCATTAAAAATATTCATAAGACGATTATTAAAATACATATTTATTAAAATTATACATTGGGGAGCACTAAAATGTTTATGTTTTTAATTTAGGGTGTCGTTCCTGGTAGAGATTGCAAACTGCGTTTATATTTTCACCTACTTCTATAAAGCATTTTAATATACTGTACTTCTCATAATTTTTGTACATTTTGCATTGAATTTTAGGAAAATAATTTAAGAAATCTCACAATCGCTTTAAAAAATGCGTTGAACGTTGACAGTAATCTACTGTGACAATGCAAGAGAAAGTCAATTGTTTTAATAATAAGTCACAGCCTACTGAAATATTGCAAAAATCGTGAAGAGCCTATATCTCGCAAATCCTTTGACTAATACATGAAGTATATTATATTTTTGTAAAGGTAATTTTATGCTCTTTTCAAAAATGCAAAAATATATAGGGTGTTCCTTATAAAAATTCGGAAGTTTCACTTATATCTCGAAAACTATGAGCTTCAGAAAATTGTAATTAAGAGCAATAGATTCTACGCCAAAAAGTGCTTCAAGAAAGTTTTTACAGAAATCAGAAATTTTCATAAACAAAAGAGCTACGATGGTTTATTAAAATTGCAGAATTTTGAATAACACCTTGTAGCTCCTAAACGGTACAAGATATCAAAATTTTCTAATAAAAATCGAGCTCCAGGCACTGAGGTCAGTCTAAATCCTCTAGAAATAGGAGTTTCCCATTAAAAGTGTCAAATTTGGCCCAACCTGTACACGTGTATGGAAACTTCGACCGGTTTGACCTATATATATGCCTCACAAAATCTTTTAAGCGGACACTAAATCTAAGATTTTGTGATACAAATTTCATCGGACAAGAACCAACTGTAAATATATATATGCCCTTTTACAATAATCGCATTTTAATTTATACACTCCGGATTTCTGAAATGTATGTATCTTGTCTTTAGCGTTGAAATCGTATTGTTTTGTGGTGGGTAAGCTATTATTATTTCATCGTTGTTGAAATTTTTGCCTATTTCTTCTGAGATCTTCCCAAAATATGTCAAAGTGATGAACACCATTAATTATCAAGATATGGGTACGGGGCTTTTTCCGAATATTCTTTTTTAGGTAAACATTATTAATGGAAAATATGTGGTAACTTAAAGTATATCTCACTAATGCTTGTTTCACACAGTTCAAGAAATCGATGAATTAATTTGTAAATTTGTTCATGAAGAAATCGTTGAATTTATTGAAAATATCACTTTGTATTACACGGTCCAACTTTTTATGACATATTTTGTAATGCCCATAAACGACATAAGTCACTTCGACAAAATTGGTATTAATTTATAACACAAAATGTAACTAGAATCCCTAAAAAATTGATGAAAAATTTGAAGTGGTTCTAATTTGTCAATTTATTCATGAATTTATTTGTCGTCGATTTATTCACGACGATTTTATGTTTACATGCATCAATAAATTCAAGGCCACAAAATTCTTCGATTTCTTAGACTGTGTAAAACAAGCATAAGCTTTAAAATATCGGCAACGGCTATTTGAAAATTTGAACAAAAAGCTGTTACAAAATAGCCAATTTTAATGGCATGTGACAATTATTTGCAACCCGATACCTGACACACTCGAAGAAAGTAAAAATGTACAAGACGTTACACAGATAAAAATTGTGCGGGGTTTAAGGAGTAAGTAGTTAAATGCTTCTACAGAATAGTTAAATTTTCATCTAATGTAATAAAAATTATTCCTTTATTTCTTCAAAGTAACTCTTTTTAACAATCTCTACAGTAGTTAAAAATTTTAAATATGCGAAACGGAGAAATATTACAATTTCACGTTGTTAAAAATGAATTTAACATATCTGTGTGTTTAAATGTTTCTGAACCGATGAACATGTTACAGATTTGAGGAGGTAGATATTAGGTCTGTTCCATTTGACAGAATTTCAAATTCTGAACCGTTCGAATCATGCGCAGTATGAAATTTATATTCAATTTTGTGCACTGCTCATCCGCAGTGCCATTTTGAGCGGTTCAGAACTCGAAATCCTGACGAATGGAACAGACCTATTATTTCAAGAACAAAACTGTGTTAAAAAGTTAGTATCAACATAGTTTTAATGTTACTTCATCTCTACAAAAAGTGATTATAACAAACACATGAATTACAACTAACATTTTATTACTTTCTTGAAGCTACTTTTATTCCTTAAATTTTAACATCATCGTGTTTAAGTACTTGTGTAAATGGACGTGGACGTGAGGGAACAACCAAAAAAGAGTAAAAATGGTGTTAAATCTAACTCCGCATTTTTATCTATGTAATAAGACCTATAATTACATACGCTTCAGAAGCAATGATTTCAACATTAAGAGAGCATAAGGCATTATTAACACAAGAAAGAAAATAATGAGAATATTAGAACCAGTGAAACTGAAATGACTACAGCAGATGTCCTAAAAGAATTAAAGGTTTAAAAATATAAAAAAATGAAATCACAGTACCCGTATACGATTCTTAACGGAAAGGGAACCCAGAGGGGAGAGAGCCCGAGGAAAACCCACTGTAAAATAGCATAACGAAGGAGAAAAAGATCCCAAAATGGCAAGAGTGAAAACGTGAAAGTGGTTAACATCAGAGAAAGAATGGAAGGAAATTATAAAAAAAGTTGGGAAAATTGTATACACTCTCCAATGAAGAATAAATCGAGAATTAGACTAAACCAACTAGTAGAGGATTAAAAAGGCTTCATGAGAAGCGGCGAGCGTAAAGTCATATACCGTTTGTCCATCTGACAATGAGACATAGGGATTTAACATGGGAAAACAGAAATTGCTTTATATTATCTACCTGAGTACATATATATGAAATTCTGGGTTATAATCGGAAAGATTATTGCATTCAAAGTGTTTTGATACTAAATTTGTGCAATTTTAGTTCTTAATTATTTAGAAATTAAGAAAAAAAGTTATTATTTTTTTCCGGACAAGATTAGTAAGTATTTAACGAAGAGTTTACAAACGGGCGTCGTGGTCAAGTTAGTTTGTTCGTGTTTCACAACCGCAAGGTTCAAATCCGAATGAGGACACTTTTTTCTTTTTTTTAAATATTTTTTCAGATTTGAAATCACTTACTCTTAAACTACTTTATTATTTTATTTATAAGTTTCATTTTAATATTAATTATGTAACATAATAAATAAAGTTATAACTTTAACATAATAAAATTTTGCAAACGAAAAAATACACATAAATAGAACATAATTAATATTAAAATGAAACTTATTAATACAATAATAAACTAGTTTAAGAGTGATTTCAAATCTGAAAAAATATTTAAAGAAAAGAAAAAAAAATTGTCTTCATTCGGATTTGAACTCGTGACCTTACGGTTGTGAAACATGAACAAACTAACTTAACCATGACATCCGTTTGGAAAGTCTTCGTTAAATACCCACTAATCTTGTCCGGAAAAAAATAATAACTTTTTTTTTAATTTCTAAATAATTAAGAACTAAAATTGCACAAATTTAGTATCAAAACACTTTGCAATAATCTTTCTGATTATAACCCAGAATTTCATATAAATGTACTCAGGTAGATAATATAAGGCAATTTCTGTTTTCCCATGTTAAATCCCTATGTATCATTGTCAGATGGACATACGGTATAATATTAAACAAGACTAACCAAGTAGGCATTGACAACAAATGCCATTTGTACCATGACATAGCGCTTTCGATTAAAATTCACCATATGCACTGCGTATACATACACACAGAATATTTTCATTTTGTTTTAACCCCATGTAATAAAACTACATAGATAAGTTTAGTATACCCCAATCGAAAGCGCTATTAACCTCGTGGTGACATACTGTCAAGTAGGCAGGGGCAGTGCTGTAAAAAATGAATGATTTAAAAGAGGAGCGCAGGAAGATTATAAAATATACTTTTATAAAGAATGTGGACAGCGAAGTGAAGTTTAAAAGATTCACCAAGTTTCCCAGGAAGATTCCGGCAGTAGAGGAAAATCATTCCCCTGTATTGCCCCTTCAGGACTTTTGCATTCTTTTGCATAAGAAAAATGCTGGTTTTTTTTTTAAGAAAATACCATGGAGATAGTAATTACATCTTCTGGCTCGACATGACAACGACAAATTACGTTGCCATAATTTACACCCGCTTACATTCAAAGATCAAAAGATGTTCCTAATATTCTCCAATTGAGACAAACAGAAAGATTTTGGCATCAGTTGAAGCAAAAAGTATATGAAGATGGTCGGCAAGCAAACGATTTGGCAAAATTGGAAAAAATAATTGAATTGAAGCTCCAACAATTTCAAACACTTTGAGCGTTAGATGCTAAGACGTCATACTAAAGTTAGATAGGCTACTAGTTATGTTATTGCTCATTAGTCTAAGTACTGTTACGTCCCGTTTTCGCGATAATAATTTCTTAATCTTTTGTATCTATTTTGGCTTCATTGATCGCTCTATCTGTTTACAAACTCTAAGGTTCTAGTTTTATTTCGCTTGCAAGTTGTTTCTAGCCTCTTTCCATAACAGTTGGGGACATTGATAATTTTTTTAGAATTTAGAGCGGAAGAGGCGTATCTTCGATATCCGGCATTCTCGTGTCCCGGGTTCTTCTTAGAAGCCATCTTTGACGTGCATTTCACGAGCTGCGGTCAAATTTTCGGTGGAGCTTATTTTGGAACTTCTATTTAGAGACTGGCCACCCTAAGACTATTGGGGATCTTATCGTTCGTGAACTTCTGGAAGTTTAATCCAGTGCTTTTATAGCAGATAAAGTCTGTGTCGTTGAGTTTTGTTTGAGGACGCCACGTGCTAACGAGCCCTTACTCTACAAGGGGTAAGTCTTTTTGGTTCAGTTTCAATTTTGTCGTCATCTTTTACTTACTTTCGTGTTTCCTCCGTTAGCAACTACGTGAGGGTTAGGCTATGGAAAATCTGCGTCACTTTTGGGACAACCTCGTAGAAAAACTTCGTAATGAGTTTTGTTACGGTTGAAAAATCCATTCAAGTTACTCATAATAATTTTCCGTACACCCTGTAGCAGCGTGGGAAATACGGCGTTCGTCGCATTTCATCATATTGCACAACATAGCGTGATGTTAAACTATCCGCTGTTACTTCAGGCATACTGCATAGCTCCATTTCACTTAGTTTCCGGGGTAAATCTGTCCCGATCGTAACGACTCCTGTCCGAGCTGGTGTTGGGGAAAGAACGCGACATTCGTCCGCTGCCAGTCTCATATCGTAAGCTCTCCCGTTCGCTTCGTTTATTTTGTGTGTGTGTGTGTGTGTGTACAGCATCTTTGTGCTCCTTTTCACGGGCTTTTGTGAAGGAGACGGAACCGGATTATTCCGAGATTTGTTGTTATCGTACGTGGAGAGAATTTTAAGCTTACTAAACAGCTTTCCAAGCCTGTCGTCGAAATATGAAACGGGTATGTCTTGTGGCTTTGTTCTGGCTGCGACGAAACGTAACGCATATTTTCTTCCATTAGGCTTTTAGTTCGAGTATAGGCTTTCAGTTGAAGCTTAAGTTTGAGACATAGCCCCAGTTCAAGACAGCTTGCGGAGGTAGTTTTATTTGGGTGAGAACTATCATCGTCCCCTTGGGTGCAGGAGAAGCCCGAATTGAGCCTGTTGACGTTGGACAGCTGATTGACATTGACTGAGACCAAGGTCGAAGTAGCCCTATTAATTTTGTATTTGCGGTGTGGTTAATGTACAACTTATTATCGCGGGGTTCGTTTACCGTTACCCGTGTCTTTGAGAATCATTAATTGCGTTGTTCGTTTAAACCGTATGTGTGACCGAAGCACAGATATGTGGTATCTGTGCTTCGGTCACACATACGGTTTTAATTTTAGATTTAATTTAACGTGTTACTTGTTCATTGATATTTATAGTTCGTGTTTGAGTTGTCGTTATTGGAATTTTGAGCAAGCTAAATATAAACAAGTGTGTTCAGCTGGTGTTTTTCATTTTAAATCATTTTGCCCACCTTTTGCATTGGGGTGTCGTCGACTCTCCCTTCTCCACTAGCTACGCCGAGCGGTGTGGAGGTATTTTAGTCACTTCGCACAAAATTTGCAAACCTACAGGTAGGTAGCAGTTTTTAATTTGCGATTACGATGACTTTTCGATGAAATTAAAAGATGGACTCGGGGACCCCAGGAGAGAATTAGTTACATATATGTTTCGGTTATGATGAATCTCTTTTCACATCTCTCTGTAAAGGTCTCGGAGAAAACTCAGTTAAAAATAAGGAACATTTTACCTTTCTACCAAACACAGTTAGAACTTGCTGAAATTACATCTGTCAGTCAATTGAAGACCTTTTTACAAGAACAACCAATGTCCAAAATTGCGATTTTTGAGATTTACATAATGTCATATATATCTAAAGATTAGCAACAATGTGGTGAACTTAGTTTTTACAAAAGCAACCCAAGTTCAGTGATATGAGTGTGTAAAGTACAGGTAGTCAGTGGAGTTACCTTTTGCGTTAAGTTTATTTTCTTATAAACCTAAATTGTGTTTTATATTTTGTTCGTTTCTTTTATAAACAACGTCCGCAATCTATTTTGTTTGTTTTCCTATAATTATAAAATAAAACAATTGAAACCTAATCAATATCACAAACATATATTTTACAAAAACAGCCATAGTCCAACGTTTTCTTTCAAAAAATTAAACTTATCTAATTTTTATGTCAGTAATTGAAATTACACGAAAGGAAACTCCGAATATACAAAGGAAATGATGTACCGTTAAAAACCGTTTGAAATGCGCACTGGAATTGAGAAAAATTGTTTTTGCATAATTGCCGAAAATGTAAAAATGGACAAAGGTCGTTTTTGTAAAAAGGTCTCCAATTGGTGTAGGTTTGTCGTACCCTAGACGCAAGAAAAGTTGCGGTTGATTCTTATGTGCTTCCACCAAAACGTAATCAAACTTTGGAGCCTAACTTGGCATACATTTCTTCTGGTGCCTCGACGTCCTCATGTAATTCGGTCCAGACTTCGGATCGTAAGTGTTGGAATTGTAACCAACAAGGACATGTGTCGGCTAGGTGTCCAAGACCCTTAAAGAAACATTGTTTCCGTTGTGGTACTTCAAATGTGACTAGGCCAAATTGTCCAAAGTGTTCGGAAAACGGCAGGAGAATGCAATAGGAGACCGGCTAATGCGTCCACACTCTTCTTGTAGCTCGGTCCTCTCTACACAACAGACAATTTTAGATTTTATTCTCGCGAATGCCAATGGTAACGAAAGACCCTGCTTAGAAGTTACAATCCTTGGCACACCTTTTCTTGGACTTCTTGATTCAGGAGCTTCTAGAACGATAGTTGGAAAGCTCTACAGAGCTTAGGTTTTCAAATTGCGTCGCAACCAACTTCGTGTACCGTCGCAAATGGTAACGTTTGTAAAAGTCCTGGTATAGTAGTAGTCCCTGCACGAATTCATCATATCATTAAGATGGTAGAAATTGTTGTTGTACCTGATGTAGACCACCATTTGATTCTTGGTGCAGAATTTTGGAGAATCATGGGAATAGTTCCAGACTTGCGCAAAGGTGAATGGCAATTTTCATCTAACCCTCTCTGCTCGATCGATGCTGTGGTATCACACCCTCTCTTATCATCTGAGCAAAAAGTTGCGCTTCATGACATAGTGAATGCTCATTTTCAGAGCAATGAAGGAAAGACTTTAGGTTATACCACTCTCGTCGAGCATGAAATTCTTACGGACAGGCCACCTATTAAACAAAGGTATTAGCCGATCTCGCCTACAATGCAGAAAGTCGTCGACAAAGAACTCAATGAAATATTAGCGTTAGGTGTGGTTGAGGAATCCAAAAGCCCATGGTCTTCACCCATTTTGTTGGTCCCAAAGAAGGATGGATCGTACAGATTTTGCGTGGACTTTCGCAAATTGAATGGAGTTACCCAAAATGATGCGTACCCTCTTCCTTACGTATCCGATATCTTAGACAAGCTTAGGGATGCCAGATATCTTACTTCGTTAGACATCAAATCCGCTATTGGCAGATCCCTGCAGCTGAAAAATCTCGACAATATACGGCTTTTACTGTTCCGAATCGTGACCTGTACCAATTTCGACGAATACCTTTCGGTTTGCATAACGCTCCAGCCGTTTGGGAACGTTTCTTAGATAAATTATTGGACTATTGTGCATCTTGACGACATCATTATCGTTACAACTTTCGAAAAATATCTGGAGATTACTCAGAAGGTTCTTGATCGAATTGCTTCTGCAGGTTTGATCTTGAGCAAGGACAAGTGTCAATTTTGTCGTGAAGAATTACGTTATCTGGGGTAGGTCGTCAATAAATTTGGTCTTCATGTTGACCCTGAAAAATTACAAGCCGTACTCGCCATTCCAAAGCCAAGTACCGTTTCTGAAGTTCATTGTTTTGTAGGCATGGCCAGTTGGTACGAAACTTTGTTTATTTTCTAAAATTCAACTTAATGAAATTCAAGTCCACCTACGTTTCCATTTGAAATTTCAAACTTGTTTCCTGTATGCCTAATCCTTATTGACCTTGAAAAAGCTTAGTTTCGACATCCAGACGAAATTTGTTTCCGCAACTCTTGGATTACTTCGTTTGTACTAGCGAGCAAACAAACAACCGGTATAAAATAAACTTTTTTGTATTATTTGCTTGCCTATAATAACACTAAACTGACCATAAATTACTATTTATTGAGTTTAATGCCTCCAGCAAAAATAAAAAGGAAAAAACAGCCAAGAAAATAGTAAATATAAAATAATACTACGTTTGTAATAATAATAAAAAATATTTGAAAATTTACTTCCTGAATTATTCATATTTTAAATACATATTACCCCAATCCATTCAAAATATTTACACATTTATTGTGCAATGCTGAATAATTAAAATTATAGCAACAGAAAAAAGTAATAAAAATGTATTCGAGACGATTTATTTCACAACAGTTTTATTGTGGAACAGCTCATAAATAAATAGTGAAAAAAAAAACTAGATAGTAAAAATGTCTTAATCTAAGTATTTATTTATTTGAATGATAAGAGCAACAATCCAGTTTCTGTTCAGCGCACACTTTTACGCACAACTCTTCTTGTACTTCGCTTTTGGGTAGCATCGAACTTTCCAAGTGCTTCAAATATTTTGGACTTTGTACCTCCTTGAAATCAATAATTTTATTTTCGGGATCGCATCGTGGAGTAACATTCCTTGTTGAAGGATTGCGTAGTTTACAGTCTATTTCGTCTGAACTAGTATAATTGCAACATCGACTACTGTGCAGGGCACATTTGCAAATCGGTGGTTGAGAAATCCTCACACGCACACAAGTTTCGTGCACTTCTTTAACTGGTAGCATATTAGACAGTAGACAAACTTTGCAAAAATAAAATAAAGCGGCATCGATTGTATCGACTTCGGAAAGACTGTTAAAACGTTTTTGTTTATCTAGACCTACACTGATAAGATTAAGAAATGAACGCGCGCTTTCAGAAAGACGATACAAATTGATCCAAGAAAAGACTATGAAATCAAATAATAATAAAACATGACAAAATGTTTACAAACGCATTTACTCAGCAAATTCATTCCATAATCTAAATTCCCTTTATTAGTGAATATTACTGGAAACCATCTATTACAAATATTTGTTTCCCTATTTCAGTTCGGCGTAGTTAATCGAAACAATAATTTTGAAATAAATGTTGCAATTAATATATATTTTTAGACAGCAGACAGCGGTATCTACCACTGTAATCAGTAATTTTTTTCGTTTTTTGTAGAAATTTTCAATTGCATTTCGAGCGATGCAATTAATCAACATTGCACCAAAATATCTAAAAATAGATGTGCATGAAAAACGACTTATCGATTACTAAGCAGTTCCAATTGACGTGTTTCACTTTTTTCTTTCTTTTCATTTTTACATTTCATTGCTTTGACATTCAAATTATTTGCAATTGATAATTAGGAGAACTATCTTAAGTCTTAACCTGATTTCCCGAAAAATATGTCAAAATAGACATTTTTTGTGTCTCTGAGGGTCTGTACCACAGATTAATATCATAGCAGATACGAAACTGTTTGTCGGCACCTTTGATGTTGTGAGTCGAAATTTTTTGACCTTCAGCCATTTTGAAAAGGGTGTGCTACCTTTTGATTGAAAATATTTTGCATAAGCTCATATAGTAATGTTTGCCGATGAGTTATTTTCAGTAAATCTGTTTTGGGAGTGCGTATTAGCCACTTTCCCATTACCCACTTTGCACAAGCAAATGAGCACAAAAGCGCAAAAATCGCCATAATAGGACTATTACCTTTCGGAAAACTAAATAACGAAGTGATTTCTTCTTTTCAATTCGTCCCATCGTTTATTACTGCATAACATGTAAAAAATATCACATTAAAAGTTAATGTCAAACTGGCACACCTTTCTGCAAAGGTGACTTGTTAAAAATAATCAAATCGGCAAGTTTCGTATCTGCTATAATATTAATCTGTGGTCTGTACTAGATAGAGTTATTGATCTTTTTTACTATTCATAAATGATATGGTTAAACAGGAAACTTGAAGATATTAAACCACAAAGTCCACAAATAGTCTATTAAATTCTGCAATAGAATAAACTTTGCATAACCAAATGTCAATTTCTTTAAATCCAATGAATTTCTTGATTTAATAATTGACCGACAACCGACAAGTAACCTGGTAGGAATGGATAGCTTCATTTTGTAAAAAAAAAAAAAACTTACGACAAGAAAATAAAGCAAAGATAATTAAAAATATGGGATCGAAAGAGAAAAAAATTTACATTAAAATAATAGAAATACGGAGTGAAGAATTTTTCAATATCTAAAAAGAGAGATAGCAGAGAGTAGAACAGTTATGCCCGTATGCACAGACAAAACTTAGACTTAAGCCAAAGTAAACCTTTACTTTGAACAATGTAACGAGTGGTTTTTTAAATCCGACGTCAAGTTGGCTGTGAAACATTCGTTGTTCTATTCACAATGAATAGAACAACGAATTCATTGTGAATAGAACAACGAATGTTTCACAGCCAACTTGACGTCGGATTTAAAAAACCACTCTATACTATCGATATCATAAAAAAACTAGGACAACTTTTAAATCCAGTAGCCATGCGTTTCCATTATTTTGTTATATTGAGTCTTATTTTCTTGTCAATCAGTAACTGTATTTTTGTTAACGCTCAAATTCTAAGCAATTTGACTAACTGTGACGTGACACCCTTTTCTATACAAGCAGTTATCCTAGCTTTTTAAACAATATTTACTGTAGGTATGATTGACAATGAGTGACCATTTTAAATAATTTTAAATTTATGGTCGGTAGCAGTTTTACACAGCTTAAAAAGTCTTGTCCTAGTTTTTTATGATAGCAATACGACGCACAATTGATATGAAGTTAGCTTTAAGTGTTACTTTTTCCTCATGTCTACCTTAAGATTTGTCTGTGCATACGGGCATTACAGGATTACATTACCAAATACCATAATGAAGATACAGAAGCAAATTATAGAAGAGTAAGCACAGTAGTTAGGAAGAAGTTTCATAAAGTGGATCCAAAAGTAGGAACAATACAAAAACGACATCTTCACGATAAAACAGATAACACAAAAATTGTTACCAAAAAAAGAGAATACTTTTGGTATTCATGAAGTCGAAGAAAGTTCTTGATAAGATTATCAAAACAGAAACTATGGAAAATTCCAAAGGAACGTGAAGGCAAAAAGACGAGGAAGGGCTAAACTGAGCTTCGTGTGCCACATAATTATATTAATCACCGTTAGGGGTGCGTGCTTACGGTCACTTCGTTCAAAAATAATATGTTTTTTTTTTTTTAGTGAGTTAAAGAAGTTAATTGACTTGAAAGAGTTTGTTGGTTTTCTCATCTTATGAGAAAAGTCGACTTGTGTCTGTTTTGTGTCTTTTTTTGCAGAAAAAGTCGAAGTTGTGAAATCGCTTTAGATGAAATTCGTCATGAAACGATCGTTTTCTTTTTGGCTTTTTTTCAATGAAGATATGAGTGTCGAAAGTTTTTTTTATAAATGGTCGATCGTCTTCTTATTTTCTTGTCCTTTCGGATGAACTGATGAAATATTTGTCAGTTACACTTACGCACTCGATCATCTTCCGTTCATGTTTTTTCCCTTTTTGATCGACTTTCGCTAGTTTCTCTGCAAAAAGAAAAGAATAATAATTATACAAACCAAATCAGTCGTGATACCTTTGATTTTCTTCTTACGAAGAAAACTATGCATAGGACGATAAAAAAAACCACTATGTATGAAGAAGAACATACTTTTTTTTAAACTTTAAATAACAAATTAAATTGTTCAGTTAATGATCTTATGTTTATGTTATTATTATTATTTTTTTCTAAATACATATAATCTAATTCCTCTTTATTTTTTAAAAATTAGAATTGACTAGAAATTAATAAACTTCAAGTTATTTTTTGAAACTAACACAAAAACAACTTTTGAACATGATTGGTTTTCGTGTTATCAATTATATCGTGTTATCGCGACGAGATTCGGAGACATAACGACATAAAACTCAGCAGGGATTCGTATCCGGCACAATTACAAGCTGTAATTAGCCGTTCCTTAAAAACGTTATTGTGGTTACTATAAAAGAAATCTATGAGGACAAAGTGAACCACTTTATAAGGAACGAAGTATATGTAGAACTAAGCCAGAATAGGAAATGAAAATAAATAAAAACGGTAACAGTGGGAAAGTAAGTAGGCAATCCGAAGACTTGAATTTAGGGACCGAAAGAACTAATGTAGAACAAATAAAATCGTTTCGATACCTAGGAAGGGAGTTGATAGAGGAACACCAGCAACAGAAATCAACAAACTAATCAGAAATTCGTTGAATTAATATTACGCAATATTAATAAATTCAAGCACGGAAAACGAAGATAAAGATATCTTAAGGCGATTTATAGACCCGACCATCGGATCGTGAGTCCTGGACGTTGAAAGAAAAACTAAAAAGTTAAATAATTTTTTTTATATAAAATACCTGAGAAGACTTACACTCCTGTAAAAACAGTTCAAACTCAATTCCCTTCCAATAATAAGACTTTCCAAGATTTCGCCCCAACCCCAAAACACAAATTAAAGAATATAGAAATAGCAAAATTTAGAGAAGTAAGGAAAACCTCAATTAAATTGGAACAAAATCATGGCTAAAAATTTTAAAAGAAAAGGAAAACGTAGCAAGAAGAATATGAGACAAATTAAAGAATGTTATTTTGAAGAAACAGAATTCTATTAATTTAAAAAAAGAAAAGCAGAAGACTAATTGGTAAACCAACAATAAAGAGAGAGAGTTAGACCAACTATAAAGAGAAAGGGAAAGAAAGCAAAACGAAAAATTAAAAAGAAAAGACCATGAAAGCAGAAGCCTAAACAAAAATTAAAGAACTTGTATTCGTTGGGAGAATCCCGTTTCTCAGTAAAAAAAAATGTTGCATACATTGGTTATTAAAGTTTTATTTTAGTTCCTAGTAGTAAATTAAAGTAAATGTTTGCGCAAACATTTTCCTTCTATTCAGCTATTTATACAACGAGCCAGCCATATTTATTTGCTGTGGTCGATCGCTCAGACGATCGATTTCTTCGCGTTAAATCTCAGTTATTTATATCTCCTGTAAATTTATGTTGAAAGTAAAAACAGCCTTCGAATTGCCCGTCTATTTCCACAAGGTGTTTTAAAATAAACGGATCAGCTCAATCGTAAATTTTGAAAGAGATTCACGAAATTGACAAGTATAATAGATTAACTTAAAACTTTTAAAAAAGCTGTAATTTATATACTGTAAAATAAATTAGATAAAGCAGACATAAACTTTGAAGTATTTACTAGCACATTTGTTGTTTTGTAACTTTTTAAAATGATAAGTGCCCAACTTATTTCTTTCTGTCTCAATTGTTCTTATCTCCCTTGTTTTTCCCAAGACCGCGATATTTAACTTATTTCAAATCCCACATACAGTCGCGGCCAAAAAAAACGGAACACTTTTTTAAACGTCAATTTTCTAATACTAAAACTCTTGCTGGGTGGTTGTAATTATGAACTGATACTTACGGATGACAAACAATAAATATTACTGTTTGTCATCCGTAAGTATCAGTTCATAATTACAACCACCCAGTCCCGTTTTTTTTTTTTGGCCGCGACTGTATAATGGCACATTTTCTTTTACATTGCTCAAATTTCGCCCAAAAAATGTCTAAGGGATTAACACCCATGAAACTTCATTCCACTCTTTGAACTATGATTGTAGTTAGTTCATCTAAATAGAACATTAATTTGTATTTTATATGTTTAAATACGCCCAGCAATTTTTTTTTTCAAATTATTTTATAGCTGTATTAAGCTCAATGTAGACATTGTGATTTTTCTTACAAATGTTTTTTTTTTCACAGAGCAAATTTTACAAAATATCCACTTATATAAATAGAACCTCGTTAATTTTACTCCAGTTCAGTTAATGAACGGCAATCCTATAAAATGTAATTAATGTCTAAGGCTAGCACATTTTTGCGTAGTCTTGGTATAGACTAAAGTTAACTGTAACTGAAATACTGGGCCATAAACTCTAACCTAGACTGATATATTATGAATATGACATTTTAGCAAAGGGTAGAAAAATCTCCAGTTGGTATTAATCAATTAAACAGATTCTTTTCAAAACTCTATATTTCTTGTTACAATCATTACAAAAAATAAATGTCAATAAGTTTATAAACGAATGTAAAAGAAATTTCAAAGTGTACGATATTTACGTCAAGTGAATTCTGCAACAAAATTCATTATGCATCTTAATATTTTTCTCGATTATCAGGAAATTGTATAATGTGTCGCTTTCCGCGAGTTTTTGGTTCTCCATCGGAAGTATCTACTGACGGTGATTCCTGCTCGTCACCATTTTCTTCTTCTGCTTCTTCTTGGATATCGTTGTTTTCTATTTCTTGTTCTCCTTCAACATCATCTTCATTTTCGGTCGGCACATTCTCTTCCAAAGAACTGCAATCAGACGGATCACCATTCGCGTTATCACTCATTGCAACAGTAATCTATATAGTATTTCAGGGCCTCTGAGCTAATACTAAACCATTGAGCCGGTGAAGTAAAACACTCGAATAGATAATCTTATTAGTATTATCATTTTATTGATATTATCGATAAAAGCTAGGCAATTAATTATGAATAAAAAATGTTAATCCTTCAAGTAGGTACTAGGTCCGTCAAAAAATCCGGAACACGTAGGCCCGGTTTACAGAAACTTTAATTGCAATCAAATTTTAATGACATTGTTAATTTGACATTTCGGAATGTAATTCTTATGGCAACTTAATCGTAATTAGTTTAATTCGCAATTAAATATTTGATTTGCTTTCTGTAAATCCACCCGTAATGTATTCTATTGTAAAAACCATGAGAACGTATTTCGTATGTTACTACATCTAACCTGTCAGAAGTTAGCTGTCATCGCTGCTTTTAGTCCGCCAATAGTTTGACCCCTAATGGCGGATCTTCAAGTCACTGTCTTTAGGTCTGTTCAATAGCTCTGCACTTTCTACACTTTTAACACCTTTACTCTATTTTTCTCACTTCTAGTTATGTTATATCATATACATCGCACTCTCTCAGAAGCGGTTGGTGCAAAAAGTGTAGAAAAGTGCAGAGCTATCGAACAGACCTTTTATAAATGCACTGTAGATTGAACCGTATTGTGTATAGATGCGTCATATCCAGCGCACGTCCGTGTTAAAAAAGTATCAAAAAATCCAGGATTCCATAAATTGAATGAACCTTCAATTTGATTTAAGCAAATGTCATTTCCGTCAAAAATGACAACACTAAATCAGTCATCCGTTCTTCCATAAAAACAGTAAATGCGTCTTTCTTAAAAATAATGGATTTCAAAATTTTCCGCGTGTGGTTTCAGCTTCCGTAAAAGCAAAAAATGGGGAATTGCGCTTCTGGGTAAGTCTTTAGCTTCTTCATATATACTTTGATTTCACCACGTCCGCATTTTTAATTTCTTTCAATGTCTAATTATAATTTACCGAACGATAATGGAAAATCGTCATTTTTATAAAACATTTCGAAAATTAAAAATAATGTTTATGATTTTAATTTTAGAGTATTTATACATATATTATAGACTTCGCTTAATCAACACTTAACACAAAGCATACTCTATGGCCCTGTATTTCATACGGAGTTTAACTTTAAGCTTCGTTTTATTCTCATAGCAATAATTGTAAAGACAATTGTTTGCGTAGAAATAAAACGAAGCTTAAAGTTAAACTCCAAATGAAATACTGGGCCTAAGAAGCACTAAGGCCCAGTTGTACAATACTAGTTTAAATTTAAGCTGAAGCTTAAACCCTTAACAACGATTATTTGAACAATCGTTGTTAAGGGTTTAAGCGTCAGCTTAAAGTTAAGCTGGAATTGTACAACTGGGCCTTAATATTATAGATCATTTTTTATTGTGTGCCTATCGTTTAAACCTGAGTTAAGAAAATATACGACGAAATGACGTGACAGCCGCAAGGCTGTTTCACGAAATTTAGAAGGAGATAGCTACTTAAAAGTTCTTTGACTTATCGATCGATAGCATGTAAGTAGTAAAAAAGAGGAACTGTACAATACGTTGAATTTATCTTTGATCGACTGCTCAAAGTTATGCAAAGTCAAAACCAGGGGTGTTCAATGAAACAATTGCTCTTGTCGAAAATCAAAAAGATAAGAGTGGTGGAATCAGGATTGGCAAGTTCGTTTTGAGCTGAAGCGAAAAAGCTAAAGAAGTTCCAATAAGAATGTCAATCTATGTGTGCCTGGCGTGAATGAAGAATCTGTTCAAAATGAAGAACCTCGAATACAACGGCGGAGATGAACATATCCTTAGTGAAGGGAAACTTGGTATCAACAGCATTTGTTGGTGTCCTTACCGACAACCGAAGTAGAGGTCGTGGTCCGCCAAAGAAGATTATCTTGTTCAAAACGAAGAACAAGTTGCAGTTTCAACTTGGTACTACGAGTCAAATGAAATCGGCGGTGCTGAAGAAATATTTTTATCTGAAATTCCAGTGAAATTAGCGAGGATGCTAGTTAATGGCATCAAGCCATTGTAGTGGGTACTGGTAGATCGCTCTGAATAGAAAAAAGTCATCTACTGCGCGCAGTAAATTGAAATTGAATGAAACGCTTGAAAGAAGAGTGGCACAGAATTATGCTAACAATGGGGAATTAATTTTTCTGAGACTTTTGTATCAGTGCCAGATATGAATCAGTTCGCCTCGTGGCGTTTCTGGTAAGTGACATTGCAGCTGTGTATTTAAAAGACATCGTTATGAAGAGGCCGAAGTCTCTCGAAAGAATTCTGAAAAGTATCATCGATTTAGAAGGCATTCACATGATTGGAAGTAAGGCAAATACTGTGTTGCGTGAGTTGTGCAAAGGAGATACAGTCTGTCTGCTAAGAAAATCAATTATGAATTATGAATTGCATCAAGCAAGTGGAAGTCGATACTTCAAGCTAAACAATATTTTCAGGAAATATAACGCGATTGAATTCTACATTTCAACCTTTTTTTGTATTGAGGTTCAGGGGAATTTTCTAAAGACGCCCGCAGATGTATCTATGCCGCGGGTGTGCTGGATTCATCTGGGAAGTTGGCCCAGACGCCTACCAGCTAAATCCCCTTTCCTCTCGGTCATAGCAACCTACTATGGAGCCACCATCTGGTATTACTTTGCGATAGGGACCTAGGCCCAGTATTTCATTCAGAGTTTAACTTTAAGCTTCATTTTATTCCCATGGTAATAATTGTAAAGACAATTGTTTCCATGGAAATAGAACGAAGCTCAAAGTTAAACTCTGAATGAAATACTGGGCCCTAGTCTCTTTGTCTTTGTCTACTCTTCTTCTCTTCTTCACTTCGTCCTTGTACGACGGTCCAAACTTTTGTTTACTCTTGCCTTTAGTTATTTCTTAGATCCACATATTCTGCAAACTTAGCATATTCTTCTATAGAAAACTCCTCAGTACAAGACAAAATGGGATTAAATTCTTCCAGCTGCCGCTACTGGCCAATCTTCTCATCTTCTTCTTTCTTCCCCAGTATTTTCCTTATCATTTGTTCCATGACTGTCCAGTTTTCTATGTTCGTTGGCATTCTACCTATAATTGTGTCAGGTTCCATCCTATAGTTTATCTCCGCGTATACCCGTGCCCTTTCATCGTCCCATTTAACACATTGGAAAAAGGTGTGTATCTTCATCCGCCTCACAGTATCTACATGCTGGGAGTTGATCTTCTTTATTTTATACCTGTAGGCTTCAAAGGCGCCATGTCCTGTCAGGAATTGCGTCAGGTGGTAGTTTGTTTCTCCAGGCTCCATTTGCCTTCTAGTCCATACTGATTTCGTTCCTTCTGCCCATCTGCGTTACCAGGCTAACATTGTTCCTTCCCTAGCTGTCGCTTTCATTTCCTTGTTCATTCCTAATGTTTTGGCTCTCTCTGCAACTAGCAGGTCAATGGGGATGACTTTCGAGATCAATAGAGCTGCTTCAGTCGCGACAGTTCTATACCCTCTGCATACTCTTATGGCTAAGATTCTCTAGCAGGTTAACATTATCTCTGTATATTTACTAAATCTGCACACACTCGACCATACCGGCGCTGCGTACAGTAGTATGGACATTTCAACCTAAAAGCAAGCAAGTGAATATATGCTATCTTTTTGTTGGAGATGTAATTAATTAGGGATAATGTATTCACCATGAGGTTTACAGCGACTGAAAATCAAGTTACAGAATTTCTAGTAAACGCTTGCAAAGGCTGAAACGTAAATGGTATATGTCAACCTGTGGGTCAGCTAAATGTAAATGATTGAACAGAAGAATCTAAATTGTTTCAAGTGATATTTATTCAGCTTATAGTTTAGCTAAATGCAAATGACGAATCCAATTGGTTAAAGTAACCTTTGCTCAGTGCCTCAGTGTAGAGTTCGGCTAAACGCAACTGGTTAAACAGAGGAATCTAGTTTGTCTGAAGTAATCTTTGTTTCACTTATGTATAGTTCAGTTAATTGCAAATGATTGAACAGCGTAAAGCTACGTTTACATTCAATATCGTGACAGCACGAATTCGTAGCACGAAAGTTTGACGTATGCCTTGGTGTGTTATCATTTACATTGACAGCCGCCTGGGTGGTCCACAGGTTTGCACGTTCGCTTTCCGACCCGAAGGATTCGGCTAAATTCTATGTAATAGGGTGGGTCTTAACCTTAGTAGTTGGAGCCTAAAGGTACGATACTTTTCCCATTAAAAGGAAAGGAAAGAAATTTACATTGACAGACTGTCTGTCAGTGTAAATAGTAACATATGAAGGCATACGTCAAATTTCCGTGCTACGAATTCGTCCTGGCACGAAATTGAATGTAAATGTAGCTTTACATTCAATTTTGTGCCAGCACGAAAGTTTGACGTCTGCCTTCGTGTGTTACCGTTTACATTGACAGACAGTCTATCAGTGTAAATGGTAATACACGAAGGCAGACGTCAAACTTGACAGACAGTCTGTCAATGTAAATGGTAACACACGAGGGCATACGTCAAACTTCATGCTACGAATTAATCCAATTTTTTATATATTTATTTGTTTGTCAAAGTAGAAAATTCATAATTAGCTTACTATTACTAATAAGTGGATGTTTTGTAAAAATTACATTGTATTGTAAATAGATTGAAAAAAGAAATTGGAATTAACTGTAACCATGATTATTATCGACTTTCTCTTCACATAACTAATTGTTTTTTTCTTAAGCACTATTTACAATTTAAATAAATAACTCAAGTTCGGTAATACCCAGTATATTATTAAATTTATTTTTTTTCCTACACTAGTAGAAAATTCAATTTTACCGGCTCATCAGAGAGGAGAAAGCGAACGTTTCCACGACTAGCCCGGCAAAATGAACATAAATGCCTAGCCGAGAAAATAATTTACGAGGCTTTACCACTAGGTGGCGCGACAATAAATTCAGGAATGCGCTCTCATCGACATCAAAAAATTAACAAACTAAGTTTTTTTTATTTAATTCCACTGGTATTTGGTTTTAAAAAGGATTAAAATTATCAAGAAAAAAAAACTCGGCAGCGGTGGGATTCGAACCCATGCCTCCGAAGAGACTGCTGTACTAAACCACCGTCTTGACCGCTCGGCCATGCTATTACTCGTAACACTGTGTTTTAAAACATCTATAATAATTTTAATAGTAACTCAATTTTAATATTTTTACTTCGAGAAAAAGAACGTCTGTGTGATATTAACAAAATTAATTATAAAGTTGTGTAGGAAAAAAAATAATATGTAAACCATGGCGGTAAAGCAATTTTCGAGGTCTCGAGAAGTGTGGCCAGGCTCGGCTTCTCGCCTCGCCTGTCCATATCTTCTCTCGACCTGGAAAACAAGCACTTTACCGCCTCGGTCTACAATATACTATTGTACTTTATTTTGAATCATTTTTTTACTAGTAAGTAACGTCAAATATTTTCAAACCGTATGAATGTTTTATTAAATTAATGCACATATTTCATACACTCTCAGGTCAGGTCTTTTTTTCTTCAATATATACCGTCTGTCTTATGAAAAACGCACGACACTATAACTCTGTTATTAATGATCCGATTTCAATAATTCAAAAAGCACATAAGACTAGTTTAAAAATACTACAAAAGGATAGCATTTTAGATTTTTTTAAATATGACTTTTTTGTCAGGCAATAGTCAACTTTTTTTTTTCAAATGGCGGCAGATATTTTTTTTTTACTCTGTTTGATAGAGATTTATTTTCTGAATTCAATTATTTAAAAGTCGATTTCGAAATATCAAATTTGGGGGGGGGTAATCGAAAAACTTTCGGAAAAGTGAAACTCACCGTGCGGATACTCAAATTAAAGGTCTCAAAGAGGAAAATTAGATAATCGAAAAATCGAATGTTCGGTTTCACCAACGCGGATTGAGAATAGCAGTCGGTTTAACTCTAATTTACCCTATTACTTTCTTATAAATGACTCAGAATTAATCCGAGTGGTAGTGTCAAATCGCTTTGGTGAAATCGGACATAAATGAATCTTAGTCTGTAGTGACATATGGGCCACCAGTTCGGTGGCCTGCGCGTTCACCTGGGGGGTTATTCTCGAACTGGAGAGAAGTGATCGCTCCCGAAAATGACGTCAAAATGACGTAGGCTCTCGTACAAAAGTATACAAATCTTTCGAGATTTGCGTCATTTTGACGTCATTTTTGGGAGTGATCATTTCTCTCCAGTCGAGAATAACCCCCCTGATATTACGCCGCTCGACTTTTGGTTATGGAGCTATGTCCATGTTTATTTAACACTACCCGAAAATGCTTTCTTTCGTTTGATCCAAACGCAACATAACGCGTTTTGATTCAAAGATGGGTGCTCTCTTGTAACTGGATCTTCGCGAAATTTCAATTCCGATCAATCCCATTTCCCCTTTCAATCTTCCAATTTTGCAATCCGTTTGGATTGAAATGTATTCAGATTCAGAGCGGGTAACGAAAAATTATTCGAATCATGATTCAAACTTTTCAGCGAAAGAAAGCAGCTATTTTAAGGCAGAGAATTATCCGCACTTGTCACGAGATACCTCTCAATTTAATCTTAAATGCAATACAAGGAGTAAATAGAAGGTGTCAGCTATGTATTCAACAAGGCGGGGGACATTTTGAGCAATATTTATAATAATTATAAAATTTTAAAAACTCCATTTTTTTTCCATCGCACACTTCATTTTTGTTTAAAAAGCGAAATTATTTCCCTACAGTATTTACAAAATCAAGTTGAAATTAAACGTCTTAGCGAAAGTTATTCGCTTATAGCGAGGAAAAGATGATTAAATGGATTCAAAAAGCTCATCGTTACCACGTCGTGTTTGGTAACAAATTAAGCGTGTCCGAGAAACCTAATCAACGATACAGACTAAGATTCATTTATGTCCGATTTCACTAAAGCGATTTGACACTACCACTCGGATTAATTCTGAGTCATTTATAAGAAAGTAATAGAGTAAACTAGGGTTAAACCGACTGCTATTCTTAATCCGCGTTGGTGAAAGCGAACATTAATTTTTCCTTCTTCGATTTTTCGATTATCTGATTTTCCTCTTTGAGACCTTTAATTTAAGTACCCGCACGGTGAGTTTCACTTTTCCGAAAGTTTTTCGATTATCCCCCCCCCCAAATTTGATATTTAGAAATCGACTTTTAAATAATTGAATTCAGAAAATAAATCTCTATCAAACTGAGTAAAAAAAAATATCTGCCGCCATTTGAAAAAAAAAAGTTGACTATCGCCTGACAAAAATGTCATATTTAAAAAAATCTAAAATGCTATCTTTTTGTAGTATTTTTAAACTAGTCTTACGTGCTTTTTGAATTATTGAAATCGGATCATTAATAACAGAGTTATAGTGTCGTGCGTTTTTCATAAGACAGACGGTATATATAGTGGCTAAACGCCCCTTGTGGGGCAGCGCCGCTTCTTTAAGAAGCTCTCTAGATCCTTTTTCCGGGGTGGATCGGTCGCCATTTGTTTTCCTAGATCATCTTGCCTATTTCGCTCCATTGCTTTCTATTTTGCGCCTTTTGTCGCCACCTGCTAATTCCTGCATTTCTCAAGTCCTCTTCTACTTCTTCTATCCACGTTGTTCTGGGCCTCCCTCTTCTCCCTCTCCCGCTAGGTTCCCATGTCAGCATTAGTTTGGTTGTTTCTTTTGGTTTCGCTCTCCAAACATGTCCCAGCCATTGTATTCTCTGTTTCTTAATCTTTGTTATTATGTCCTCTTCTATCTCTTCGTAAAGCTCATTATTCATTCTTCTTCTTACCTCATTCTCCGACACTTTTACTGGTCCTGCTATTGCTCTTAATATCTTCCTTTCGGCTATTTTTATTTCTTCCTCATATATCTTTGTTATGCTCATGGTCTCGGCTGCATATAACATTACTGGTCTTATTAAAGTCTCATATATGTTTATCTTTGTCCTTCGTGATAGATTCTTGTTTGTCAGGAGCTTCTTATTAGCATAGAAAGCTCTGTTTATTGCCATAATTTTTTCTTTAATTTCGATCTCTCTGCATCCATCACTAGCTATCATGACGTCCAAGTATCTAATTCTATCAACTTGCTGAAATGTATATTCCCCCACTTTGACGTTATTATTTCCTACAACTTTCTCACCGAATTTCATTATTTTTGTTTTGTTTTCATTTATCTTTAAACCAAGTTTCTTCCCTTCTGCGCTTATTGTTTCTAGCATTTTGACTAGTATTTCTCTTTTTTTTTGTTATAATGACTATGTCATCAGCATATGCTATCAGCTGACTCCCCCTTGATCTTAGTGTCCCTTTGTTAATGTCTCTTGTTGCGTATTCAAGCACTAAGTTAAATAACGTTGCAGATAGCGCATCCCCCTGCCTTACACCTTTATTTACCTTGAACTCTTCAGTTTCTCCTTTTATTGTTTTAATACTCATCTTGGTTGATTTCATTGTCATTACCGTTAGTCTTCTTATTTTTGCCGGTATCCCAAGTTCTTTCATTGCAAACAAAAGATACTTCCGGTCTACAGTGTCGAATGCTTGCTGAAAATCAATAAAAAGTAGCTCTAATTCCATTTTGTGTTCGTATGCTTTTTCCATTAACTGTTTTAAATTATGTTTTTCTTCAATAAAAATTTTTAAAACATATGACATGACAGTTTACAAATGAACTTGCAATTAGTTAATAGTTTAATATTGAAAATAGTAGTCAATCAAAATTTAAAACCGTCCTGGACTACTAAAAACTATGAACCACTAAGGGCTAGTTTCATAATCGAATTTAAAGGAAACTTTAAATTTAAAGTCACTTTCAGGTGTCAAAACAAATATGAAAACACATTTGTTTACACATCAGAATGTGACTTTAATTTTAAAGTCTCCTTTAAATTTGATTATGAAACTGGCCCTAAAAATAGTATTTTTTTAATACTAATTTTTCTTTCATTTTGCTCTTTTTTATTATGAATTTGTACATTTGTCTTAAAAAACACAATTATTATCATTTTTACTCATCCACGACGCAAAATTACATAAAAATCTTTAATTTTGAACATTGTATTTAGAATTTTGTACAAATATAATCAAGTTATTATTTGATATCACTTTTACTACTTAAAATTAAAAAAAAATGTGGTGTATTATTAGAATATTGAAAAGTAATGTTGACAGTGATGATAGAACAATGGCGGACTCCTGAACCATCCTTTTAGAATTATGAATGATAAAATAATATTTAATAATTTATATCTAATTTATATGATAGAACTTTAGAATTATTTCTAATCTGATTAATAAAATTTGATATAAATGATTATTATTTTTTATCATGTACTTATCATATTTACTACTAAAGCACTCTAAATATCTAAAAGTATTATTTCGATTCATTTTTACTCATATACTCTGTTTAAACTCACTAATTTGCGTGCAAAATGAAAGAGAAATTAGTAAATACAGATTACTAAAAAAAGATATGTTAAAAGAAATACCTCATTTATTTAATTAAAAAATATAAAAAGTGGAAAAGTGTAAAATTATAAATAAATATATAATTACAATAAATTACAAAACACCCTAAAGCAAACCGTTATTAAATAGACTCCTTCGCATCAATGTCGGTCATCATTTGGTTTTCCGACGCCATTTTGGTGCCCTCCCATTTTCCGCTGCCCACAAGTTGGCTCTCCTTCCCATCTTGAGGTTTCTCTGCAGAAGTTTGCGACGCCCTCATTTTCGCCATGTTGCTCATGTGTTCCAAGGTGTGCTTTTCTTTGTCTTCATTGATGTCCCCGGTTGCCGCCACTTTTTCTTCTGCTTCTTTCGGAACTGATGGCTGAGGACCTGAAGTATTAGAACCGTTAGAAGAGTCGCTGTCAGAAGATCTGTAGGTAGCTGGAGCCTGATACGAAGAGGATGGGCCAGATAGATGCGCTGGAGCGTAACCTCCACCAGATGAACCTCCAAACGAGCCTCCTGATGAACCACCATAACTACCTCCTGAGCCTCCAAAGCCCATTCCCATTGAACCTCCCGATGGACCCCCGAATCCTCCGCCGTGGCTCGCTCCTGCGGATCCCCCATACCCGCCACCACCATAACCACCTCCGAAGCCTCCACCGTGATTTCCTCCAGCAGAACCTCCAAATCCGACTGCTGATGATGCACCACTATAGCCACCGCCAGATGGACCTCCGAAACTTGCAACATGACCTCCTCCAGATGAACCTCCGTATCCACCTCCTGATGGAACACCACCGTAGCCACTTCCTGATGAACCTCCAAAGCCTCCACCGTGACCTCCCCCAGCTGAAGCTCCGAAGCCGCCTCCTGATAAACCACCGCCGTAGCCACCTCCAGATGAACTTCCGTAGCCTCCACCGTGACTTCCGCCAGTTGATCCTCCATATCCGCCTCCTGAAAAACATAGACGTTTTATAACTAGACTGAGTATGAGTATAGAGAGAGATCTCCGATCACATAATGGATAACAGAACCCGGATTGGTGCATATATCACCGGAACGTATTAGGAAAATAGTCTTGCGTGTTTATTTTGCTATATAATAAAACATTCCTAAAAAAAACTAGTTATTTCCATTCCACGCAACTGTCAAATTAGACATACGCGTGCATTCTAACCTAACTCTGTGCGGGGGGTATGAAATTTTCTCACAAAATCTCAACACCGCTGAGTAACTCTGAGTTTTGACATAAAACGAACACACTGAGGGTAGGTTTACAGAAAGGAAATCAAATATTTAATTACGATTAACTATTTGATTGAGATTAAAATTAGCGTTGCTTTAGTTTGATTTGATTTCTAAGGCAACACGAATTTTAAGTTCAATCAAATAGTTCATCGTAATTAAATATTTGATTTCCTTTCTGTAAACCCACCCCTAATATAAAAATCAACATGAAATGTCAAAATTGTGTACAATAGGTGTGTTCGTTTTACTTCAAAACTCAGAGTTACTCAACTTCACCCAGTAACCTTAAAAATTTGTGTTTTTTACCGGCTCGCTGTTGAGATTTTGTGAGAATATTTTATTCGCCTCCCCGCACCAATCAAATACAAAGTTAGGTTAGAATGCACGCGTATGTAATGGCTGAATGTCTAATTTGACATTTGAGCGACGTGAGTAGCAAATAAGTTGTTTTTTTAAAGGAATATTTTAACTGAACAAATCTCATCTCATTTATGATATTTACTGATCTGAGTCGAATGTAAAACGAACACACCTACTCCTAAAATAAACTATTTGCACTCACATCGCGCAAATGTCAAATTAGACATTCAGCCATTACATACCTATGCGTGCATTCTAACCTAACTCTGTATTTGATCGGTGCGGGGAGAATGAAATTTTCTCACAAAATCTCAACAGCGAGCCGGTAAAAAAATACACAATTTTCAAGGTTACTGAGTGACTCTAACAGCGTTTTCGATTGACCGTATTAGTGCGCACTCAAAATATCTTCATCTCGTGTTATTACATGAGGTTAGAAGAAGATGAAAATACACTGAGTGCAACCGGTGCATGTGAATCGAAAACGCCATGAGTAACTCTGAGTTTTGAACTAAAACGAACACACTTATTATGTAATGTTATATCTGTCAGTTATTAAATCTGTGCTAAAGCAAAACCATAGCTACCTCCATAGCCTCCTCCTGCTGTCCCTCCTGCAGAAACACCGCCTCCTGAGGAGCTTCCTCCAAAGCTTGCTCCTGGTGAACCACCACCAGAAGCTCCACCGTAACTGCCTCCTGGTGAACTTCCGTAAGCACCGCCAGAAACACCACCATAGCCTCCTCCCAGCGAGCCGCCAGCAAGTGAACCTCCATGACCTCCTGCAGAAGGTCCGCCGTTGTAGCCTTCTCCAATCGACCCACCTCCGGATGGTCCGTAGCCTGTTGTAATCGAACCGTAACCGCTAGCCATCGACCCTCCTCCGGATAAACCACCATGTCCTCCTCCTCCTCCTCCTCCTCCTCCTCCTCCTGAAGAACTTCCATATCCTCCTGCAGACGAACTTCCATAAGCTGCTCCGGATGAACCACCGTATCCCTCTCCAGAGGCGCTAGCTCCTGATGATCCTCCAAAATGTCCACCGGATGCACCTCCTGTTGAGCCACCTCCCAATGAAACTCCATAGCCAGCTAAGGAAGAACCTCCATAACCTCCTCCAGATGAACCGGCTACGGTATGAACACCTCTACTAGGTGCCACACCATAAATCGCACCTGATGGAACACCAAAACTTCCTCCTTGGCTCATGGATGATGCACCACCATATCCACCAGCAGAACCGCCGTAGCCAGTATTGCCGTGACCTCCGGCAGCTAAACCACCGTAGCCTCCATCATCAGCCGATCCTCCACCGTAACCTTGACCTCCTATAGAAGCACCGCCACCTCCACCAACAGCAGCAATTCCATATCCACTTCCAGAAGGGCCTTTTAGAGCATGTATTTTAACTGCTCCGGTCTCGTACCCACCAGAGCCACCACCTCCTCCATAACCTTTGAGCAAACACTCACAATTACATGAAAATTTATAGAAATTGATTAGAGGGAATAGGTCTGGGACGGAGAACAGAAAACACTCAACCAAAAAAAAAACTAGTACAGAACATAACTCGAACGGAAATGGAAACGAATATGGCAAAGAAAGGGAAATACTCTAAATCCATCGAACAACGAAACGGAATAGTAAGAATAAATTAAACGAAAACACATCATAAAACAACAACTAATACTAAAAGCACAGGTAATGAAGACGGAAAAAAGAGACAAATATGGAAACTAGCAACTTGGAACGTAAGAAATCTAAATGGTAAGGAGTGGGAACTAAGCCAAGAATTCGATAAAGCAAATATAGACCTATTAGTAGTAGTCACTGAGACAAAAAATAAAGGTCAAGGGGAAGTAATAATAGATGGGCACCTGTTAATATATAGCGGAGTACATCAAGACAAAACAGCGATGGCAGAAATAACATTTATCATTAACAAAAAATGGGTGCAAAACGTTCAAAAATTGAAAGGAGATGGGAAAGAATTTTAACGGTAGAAATTAAAAATAGAACGGACACTTTAATAACAATAATTGCAGCATACAGACCGAATGAAAACGACATAAAAGAAAGCAAAGAAAAGTTTTGGGAAGATTTAAAAAATGTTGCACTGAGATCAGTAAAGGAGTACTAGACTTAGAGGGCGATTTTAATGCTAAAGTGGGACAAAGGAATAAGAACGATAATATTGAGAGAACAGCCATAGGAAGTTACGGTGAAAACATAATTAACAGTAATGGAATAAGACCAATACGTTTTACAAACATAAGATAATATATAAATATACGAGATGCAATCAAAGTGTTACAGAGAAATCATAATAGACTATGTATTGACAGTAAAAAAGAACAAGAAATCAATAAAAGATGTTAGAGTGTACAGACGACCAGAAATCTATAGTGATCTCTTTATGGTGGTAGCAAAAATACAGAAGAAAGTACGGATATACAAAAGTAAGAAGAAAAAGCAAAAGAGAAACATCATGTAACAATAGAAACGTACAAACTAAAAGAAGAAAACAACGAATAAAATACAAGGAAGCATTTAATAAACTAATAAAGATAGAAGCACAAGAACTAAAGGCGAAAAATGTAGAACAGTTATGGACATTTTTTAAGGAAACAATTACAGACGTAGCGAAAGAAACATGTGGAGAAAGTAGGAAAAACAGCAATAAAAAACAAACAGTTTGGTGGACCCAAGATATAAAACAAGAGGCAAAGAGAAAAAAGTAGATGGTTGGAATATCTAAACCACAAGACAGAAGAAAAATACAAGACATATAAAGAACAGAGAAAAATAGTGCAAAATATGGTATGCGACGCTAAAGAGAAAAGTTGGGAGAGATTTGGAAAACAGATGGAAGAAAACAGTAGTCAGTAGAGATAACCAAAAATTATTCTATAAAGTTCTGGAAACAATGCGAAAAGGCAATAATAAACAAGGAACCACAATTAAAGATAAAAAGGGTGAAATTATAACAGAAGTATTACCAAGAATTGCTGGTGACAAATGAAGAAAAAAGGACACAAAAGATGCGGCAGAAGCACAGATAAAACAAAAAAAATCGAAGAAGAGCAACTAAAGGAAATTACAAGAAGCATTAAAACAATAAAGCTCCAGGTCATGATAAAATAATAGGAGAAATGCTGAAAGCTACAAAACAGTAACTATTAGAAATCTATAGAAAAGCGTGGAAAAAAGGAAAGATACCAGAAGATTGGGAAGTAGGAATGATTGTCCCTATACACAAAACTGGAGACGTACGAGATTGTAATATTTCCGCGGTATTACCCTACTCAGTGCCGTCCTCAAAACGTATGAAAGAATACTTGAAAAAAGATTATCGAACCAACACTGTCAGGGACGCAGAGTGATTTCAGGAAAAACAGAAGCATACAAGATCATGTCTCTACATTGAAACAGATAGTGGAAAAGACACTAGTAAGCAATAATAAAGCACACTTCACATTCATTGACCTAGAGAAAGCGTTTGATAAAAGTAAAAAGAGAGGTGGTATGAGAAAGTTTGAATAAAAGAAAAGTAGATCGAAGCCTTGCCAGAGTAGTTATGAACCTATATGTATAAAAGAAATGTGAATTACGTAATCAGGAGAAATAAAAAATCAGAGACATTTGAAGCCAAAGAAGACCTCAGACAAGGAGGAGTGATGAACCCAGTGCTATTCACTGTATTTATGAACAATATAATAAAGGAGAGTGCAAACGAAATTAAGAAGCTGTAGGTGGGTTATAAGGGATTAAAACCAATAGAAATATCTGAATGCGCATTCGCGAACGACGTAGTCATTATGGCAGGGATGCGAAACAGTGTTACAGAACAACCTGAATATATGGAACGAAACATTGAAGAAATATGGAATGAAAATAAAAAATATAAAAAAGACAAAAATTATGGTAATATCAAAAGAACACCAACCAGCTAATGTACATCTGGAAGGGCAGAAAGTGATCAAGGAAAAGATACGGATAAGAGACTAGAAAAGAATAGTTTTATAAACAAAAAAGATGTGTCAAAAAAAACAAAAATAACGGCATTTGAGACTGTATCAGACTAATCTTGACATTCGGATGAGAAACATGGACGTTGACAAGGACCAAAAGCGAGGATACCGGATAAGGAAGGAGGACATAAGGAAAGAACTAGGAGTTATTGAGCAGAAACAACTGAGTTGGTGGGAACATCTTATAAAGATGGACGAAAATTGAACTGTTAAAAAGTGTGTGAAGCGAGAACACGGAATAAAAAAAAACAGAGGACGGCCAAAAGCTGATTGGAATGACACAATAAGGAAAATATTAAGCAACAGAGGGAACACAATAAAAGAAACAAGAACAAAAAAATGAGCAGAGACTAAATATAGAATGGGAAAAATCGACTATATAATATGTATTAAACTTACCGCCTCCATAAATTCCTGCGGCTCCTCCTGACTGTTGACTTCCATATCTCGGCTTATATTTTGATCCTGATGTTGAAGGTCCCCCATAGGAACTTCTGTATCCACCATATCCACCACCAGATAAGCTGGAAGCATATCCTGCCAAGTTGGGTTGACAAGTGATTACAAGTCCACCATGACCACCATGTCCCCCTTTTTTACCTTTCTTGCCTTTCGTCCCCTTCAGTTTCATTAGCGAGCCGTACCCAGATTCATAATCATCTTCGTCATAACCGCCATAACCACCACCGCCGTATCTAGCCGATCTCATTTCGGGGAATTCATCATCTTCTTCTTCCATTAAGCTATTGCGTACTACAGGTATTTCTTCCGCTTCACTTGAACCATCTTCAGAGCGATAAGTTGCAGAGTGGCTGGGAGAGCTACTGTAAGAAGCAGGGGCGGAATATCCCTTGGACGAAGAACCGAAGGAATTTGCTTTTGATATAGCAAACGAACTTGCTTCCTCGGATGCACTGGTAGACGCGGAATATGTTTGTTTGGGAGATGAATATGCTGGACTAGAAGGAGATGGCGGAGGTGGAATAGAATAGATCGTTTTGGATGGAGAATATGCAGCAGCGGGGACGTTATATGGCGATATAGATTTTGGGGACGGATAAAGTGCCGGTGCTGGTTGAGGTTTGGAATAGATGGGCTTGGTTGGGACCGGTTGAGAATATATAGGGGAATTATAGCTAGGTGCTGGAGGAGGAGCAGTAAATGAAACGGGCTCACCATAAGCAGCTACAACGCTGGATGGAACGGAGTAAACTTGATTTCCGCTTTCACATATTTCGTATGGTTTTTGGCTGGGGCTGCTCGGCCTGATTTCCACGCAGAAAGTGGTCGTTGCAGATTTCTTATGACGCGATGCACTGTCTTCTTTTTTCTCGACTTCTAGAGGATTTATAGATGATTTGGAAGTCTTGATCGTGTCTTCTTTGCCAGTGCTGTGGATGTTCTTCGAGTCTGCTTCTTTAACGTCCGTGGCGATTTTCTCTATGTTGGAGGGATGGCTCTTTAGTTGAGCCCCCCATGTGACGGCCGAAATAATACTTAGTAAGAAAAAAACTCGCATGTTGGACAAGTTCTACTGGTCTACTAAACGATATATCATCCGATCAGTTTTTATACCGCAGTTTTAAACGCTGAAGCAGCGTTTCGCCATCGCACAGTGCATAGCGAAAATAATTAATTTGTTAATCACTAATGCACGTGAAATGTATTTAAACAGATTTTTCATTTACTATTTAATTTTAAATAATATTTCTTGCCAAATTAATTAAATACTGTTGATGTTTTCAGTTTACTTATTATCCATTTATACATACGACGCATGTGTATAATATCTAAATTGGAAACATGCAGATTTTACAGGTTTAAATAAGAAATATGAAAAATTCTTAACAAATTATTTTAATCTAAGCAAATGTTATCACAATAAATTTCAATGCGCATAGTATTAAAAGGAATTAAAACATAATGTTAGAGATTTTCGAACATTTCAACAAGAAAACGCAAAATAAAATCATATTTGAAATAAAACAACATTATTCCAATTTTAATTTAAAAAAAATCAATATTTAACTAATACGTGAATGATAATAATAACTCTATTTTTTAAACTTCGAATTTTTAACGTATTATTTAATATTTTAATCCTTAGAAAAGTAATTACAGAAAAAAAAATACAAAATCAATATACAGGGTGTTTGTAGAACGGTAGCCAGTCGATAACTCCGTTAATAATAGAGATATCTTAGTAAACTTTTTTTTGTTTTGTTTTTGTTTTAGAAGGTAGGCTATATGGCAATATGCATTGCTCTTTTCCCAGGCCTACTGCGATTGAGTTATTATACATAACTTTGTTTTCCAAATGGAACACCCGGTTATCCCAGTTATCGACTGGGTACCGTTTTAAAAACACTCGATATAAATTATTATTTATAATAGAAAAGCTTCAACTAATGAATTAATACCTAATTAAAACCAAATTTCCAATTCTGATTTGTATTTAACACATACATAGATTAACATTTGAAAACCTATTCAATTTATTGTTATCTAAATCATAATTTATAAATCTCAGTAATTAATTCTTGAAAACATTTTTGAATTTATTGTTACCTAAATCACAGTGTACAAATTTCAATAATTAATTCTTGGATGAATTTAACATTCCTTCGAATACATTTCACATATTTTAAGTGAATTTCGTATAAAATTGAATTAATCAATCGCATTTCAATTGTACCGATAAATTAATGATAATAACGTCGTCGATTTTTAATTTTCATTTCTCATTGGTTACTTATTAGTTTTGTTCGAAAACTAGAATTAATTTGAAAACGTTAGAATGGGAAAGAAATTTCAAAATTGTATTTTAGTTATTTATTCGTTTAGTTTTTTTTTTCTTTATAAACATTCAATATACAGGGTAATCCAAAAATATATACTCCCCAACTACAAAAGCTAAGATTAGAAATTATGTTCAAATAAGTAAAACTCAAAAAATTCCTCTTGAAAGAAGTAGCCCCCCCTAAAAACTGAATATTTCTTGAATTTACAGTTGGTTCTTGTCCGATGAAATTTGTATCACAAAATCTTCTAAGCGTCCGCTTAGAAGATTTTGTGATATGAATATTTCTTATTATTTCTTGCTATGTGATCTATTATGATATTAAAATTAATTCAAACGCAGCAATCGTAAAGAGTAAAGAAGAATAAGGATACCTACTTGTTTGTGATATTTAGATGCCTTAATGCTTTTTCAATAGCTTAGATTATTTCTTTGACATCATTTTGAAAATTTTACAGAAGGAAACTCTTCTAAAATTATTAAAACTACGTAACTATATTATTATTATTATTTTTGAAAATATGTATACTAATTTATTATATTATTTTTATACCTTAGAAAAATTAAATCACTAGTTCAAACTGCTTGCGCGATTTTCCAGTTTTAAAAATTTAGTTAGGACAGCTTCTCAGAGGATCTTGCTCTCTTGCAATTTGGCAACCTACCTTGCGTGCTCTTGTCTTAAATCCTTTGATTTTTATATGAACTTTGTGTCTAGAATATACAGCGAAGAAGACGTGATATAGGTAGTAATCAAGCGAACGGTTTTTATAATACGGGGTAATCGAATAAGTTTCACTTATTGACATCGTAAATTTTTAAAAAATCAATCAATTATTATCTAATTTTTTACTTATTGTTAAGCTTATATTAATAAGCTTAAGGAATTTTATTATAAAAGTAATCATGAGTCATACCTAAGAGTAAGTAAAAAAATTAGATAATAATTGATTGATTTTTTAAGGAAATAAATTATTATTATTAGTAAACATTATTTTGTGAAAAATCTGCATTTCTATTACTTACGTACTAATAAAAAATTAGAATGTAAATGTTTCATCATTATTTTTTTATTGATTACGTATCACTAACTAGTAATCTCAGTATTCATTCGTACGAAATTCATAAATGACCTGCCTCAACGTTTATTGTGTTATATCTGCGGGTTTACTTCGTTTAGTTGGGGCGCTGGGACATTTAAATCACACGCAGTGCTTTTCAAACATTTTTTATAAAATGAAAAGTAAATGTGTATTTTTCTTGAGTTATTGTTAACCTTTGCTCCATTCGTATGTCATAACTAGGCAGCGGACGGCCGTTGGAAAGGCGAGAGTGGGTTCGTGTCGAACGGGTGAAAAATACATCACCTCTACTAGTTATGTATTTTTCGCCCGTGAGATACGTCCCCCACTCTTGCATGCCCAATGGCCGTCCGTTGCCTTGTCATAAGGTAGCTTTTTTCTTGTGTATTAAATAGTAATAGTGGTTACTGCAAATTAAACTTATTCGATTACACACTGTATGGCCTGTCCTGTCTCTGCATTTTTCAAGTTTCACTGAAACAATCGGTTCAGAACCGTTACATTTTTTTGTCTTGTTATACATACTCCACTCAAAAGTTCAATTAAATTAGAGGATCGTTGCTTGTTTTATGGTTAGAAAATGTTGAAATTAATATTCTGAAAATGACAAAAAAATTTAACAAAATAAATAAGTTTGATAATTAATCAATTTTTTGTTTCTACTGTAAAATATGGTGAATGGCCCTTAGGCCCTTTTGTCGTGCAACCATCGATATGAATACGTAGGGGAAAGTGTTGTACCTTGGACCAATTTTTTTTTTTTTTTTGAAGGCCGTACACGTGAGGGAAAGCGTTTAATAATTAATCTGCTTATGCACATGTTCCTGTAGATTATAAACTTCTAATTTGTTAATCTGCAACACTTGAAGTGATTTGCCAAATTAGTTTAAAAAAATGTTGAAATAAAAATGTAATTTGGTCTGAGGTACAATAAATGGTTGTACCTTGAACCAAACCTGATTGTTCCTTGGTTCAACAGAATAAATAATTCGACATAAATTCTTGTGCAAGAACTTTTATTATCTAAAAGAAAAACGAAAAATAAGACTCCCTCAGCTAACACAGAACTGAAATAAATGCTTGAAAAGTAAATAACATCTTCTACTCCAGTTTTTAACTTATCTTTATCCACTGTCTTTCGCGTTTTTCCGCTCTTACTGCGTGGCATCTTCTGGAAATAAAAAAATTACTTGCTTTTTTACAGTTTTTCCGGTTAAAATAAAAATACAGATTGCATATACTGGTCCAAGGTACAAACAATTCGTTGATCCAAGGTACATATCAGACACGTTAGGGAAATATCCAACAAACAATTTTTTGAATTCATGATCTCGATTCGGCCCGTGATGTACTTTTAAAGAAAAATGAATAACAAACTTACCTGTCTAAACGCGTTGCAATTATATAAAACAATAAACTTGTAGCACTTGTGTGAAAACGGGTGAAATATCAAGCATTAAATTGTTGTTCTCCAACAAACTCTTGCGATTTCAAAGAAAATTGGAGGTAGCGACATCTAGTGTTAGCGATACTGATTAGACATATAAAAAATTCTGTAGTTCAATGTAGTTATAATAGAGATACCGGGACAGGTCCGAGGTACAAACGGTCCAAGGTACAACACTTTCCCCTAATCCAAAGTGTGACAGCTCAGATGAAAGCTAATGTAATTAGTAAATCAATGTACGAAACGACATTACATAACGATATTGAAAACTAACTTAAATACATACAACTTAAGTCTGTTTCGTTCTCGTTAGCCCACCCTGTATAAGAATTATTTCACATTGCAAAAATTCTGTGAGATCTTTAGTTTACCCTATACACATTGTATCTTTTTCTAATTTAACAAGTACTCTGAAATTATTTTTAATGGTAAACAAATTAAAAAGAAAAAACAAATTATCCCAAAACCCTCAGTAAACAGTATATATGTAGAAAGGCGCAAAAGAAACAACTTTTTTCAATACTTATTTTTCCAAAAGTCAATAATAAAGGAATTATAAGCTCTGAAAGAGGGTTGAAAAATATTGTTCTTTTGGCAATATCTTCTGGATCCTTAAAGTTATGAAACTAACATTTTAAATTCAGGTATAAGGCACCTAACTACGCATTTTCAACGTATTTGTTAGATCCTCCCTCCTTTTTAAAGGGGACTTTTAGGGGGTGACTTTTCAGTATTTTATCGACTTTTGGAAAAAAAGGTATTGAAAAAAGTTGTTTCTTTTGCGCCTTTGTGTATACTGTCTCAGTCTCAAACGAGGGTTTTAGGACAGCCTGTATATTTTTTCTTTAAAAAAATTAATAATCGCAAGATTTTATGTCATTTAGGCGGTGTAAGGCCGGGTGTCCACCGGATCGGGTCGACCACAGTCGGCTCGATTGGGATGGTGCGATAAAGATCGTGCAAATGTATTTGTATTGTAGCCTGTCCACTGAAACGATTTCAGTCGCGTCTAATTACACGCGACTGACTGTGGTCGGCCCGATCCGGTGGACACCCGGCCTAATTGTTAACACAACATATTCAGAAAAATCAATAGGTATCTTATTTATTGAAAATGATTATTATAAATCTCTCATTACATCGATCATTGATTGTATTAAACTACCGTGATAAATTTAATATCTAAATTTGAATTATGGATGCTTTTTTTTAAATTAATTATAACTTATTTTTGTTTCTTCACGAGTCATGACAATAGAAGCTATGTCTCCAAAATTTTTAATAAAGCTGGTCTGCTTTTCTACTATTGCGAGAAATTTTAAAAAAGCATTAAAAAAATAAATAGAAAGAAATATGTACTAAAGAAAAAAATTAAGAAGAAAACTTTATTCTTATAAAATATTCTTCTGAATTCTTATTTTCATATATTTTTAATATCGACAAAGTGAGTTCTTTACGTCACGAAAATTAGGTCTAGTTTATTAGAATACGATAAATTAACATGTTTCAAAATTACAAAAATTCCTTCCATTAAAAAATATTTATGTTCGCGTCAGTACGGAAATATTTTCCGCGTGCTTTCAAATTAAATATTTTAAAACGTTGCTGTACCGAAAAAAAAATAGCACGAGCCAACTGCGCAGTTCATTCACTTTGCAATATTTGCACTTGGCTTTTACATGTGTACATTTCAGCGACACAAACATCGCGATTTCACAATCGAAATAAAACGTAATTATCAAGCACGCACCTTTATTTGTAACAAAACATTTTCACAATGGAACTTCTTAATAATAAATTACAACACACAAAACGAAGCAATCAGAAAGAATGTCAATAATTAACATTATACAATGTACACAGTTATTTATGTAACAAGTACAAAAAGTGTTTATTTTATTAGCATGCAAAATTAAATTGTCCAAAGTTTGAACAACACGTCAAGTATAGAGCGTTTCAGAATATTTGAAACACATAAAACTGACTGTAAAGTTATTAAGATGACCATCATTTCACGTTAAGTATTTTATGAGTTTCAAATATTATGAAATGTTCTATAGGTGCCAAGAATACTTTTTGCAATTGTTACTTTTACTACCGTTACAGAAAGTGTATGTAAAATAGTTTAAAATTTGAGAAGCAACAATAAATAGATATACAGTTCTTCTGCTCGATCTTTGCAGTTACGTCACACTTTCCCAATTCGAGAAACGAAATCAACATATTCTTTTATCCTTATCTAATACGTATGTTAAAACAATGATAGAATTTATAAATTTGTCATTTTGAGTCGATAATTTTCTGACGTAACTGCAAAGATCGAGCGGAAGAACTCTACATGCATTATTGTATGGCACAATAGCGACATACTTTTCTGTTTGCTTCTAAAAATAAAATAATGTTTTCGAAACGGTAGTATATGTATAGAAAAGCTATTTTTGGCAAGCTGCTTAACTTAAATACCTCAAAAGAAATACATAAAATCCGCAAATGTTCACAATGAAAAATTTGCTACTGGATTGGAGGCTTTTTGCACTTCCGTTAATTTCGGCAGCTTTCAGAGCCGCTCCTGAAAGAAAATGAGAGTTCGCTCAGATTTCACTCGGTAAACCAATTTCATTAAAAATATTCTTGTAAACATTTGAGATTTATACAGTTAGAGCTATTGTTTACAAAAGGAAACTCTTGTTGGAACTTACTTAAATTTATTAAATAAGTTTAATTAGATAAATAAACACATTTAAACATTGATGATGTACACTTCTGTGCAATAAAATTAAGCACAGTAATTATTTTATAGTTTATACATTTCAAAAATAATATTTCTGCTACTTATAAGGCAATGCTCCGTTAGGTATAGTTTTTGGGGCACTTTTAAGGTTTTCATTTGACATTCTGACGAATTTACATTTGTTTTTCAGTGTATTCAACTTTATTACACAGAAGTGTACATACAAAATTTATAGTTAGACCGCGTGCTGAATATGAAAACAATTTCAAGAAAATGATTTGTTTTATTCGTGAGAATATGAATATATTTTATAATATGTAATCCCAATTAAAATTTCGTCAATTGCAATTGCCTAACAATATTTACAAAGATAAACGAGCAACAAACACATTCAAATTTATTAAATAGCAAACATCCGTATCTTTTAAGAATTTGTTCCAATTTCAACTTCTAATACAAATTGTTTTATAAATAGAATTAAAGAAATAAAATTAAATGTTGATTTTTTTAAATTCTTATTTGATATCGTGGAATCAAAATTTTGAAAAAAAGTGTTTCACAGTTTGCTTATAAAAATCACGTTAAGAGCAGGCAGCAAGACAATTTTTAGTAATACTGTTATAACATGCAAACAGAAAAATTAAGAATACAGGGTGCTGTAAAAATAGCGAAACAACACCATTCTACACTATTCAGGGACACCCTCTGAGCATGGGAAATGTGTTAAAAAAATTCTACCGTACATTTATGTTTCTGTCAACTGACATAAAATAATACAAATTCAGTTAACGTAAATTCATAGATAACTAAATGCAATTACTTAATAATTAATAGCTTGGTTGCCAGATCATTTTTATGATAATTTTTGTGTAAAATATGTACTATTTTGATTTTAAATAAAAACTGTTATTGAACATCATTTTAAATATGTCTCTCGCTATAAAAATTGTTGAAATATTCAGAATTGGTAAATAATAAAAATTTCAAATTCCAATCTTATAACCTTCATATCTTTAAGGAATCACAAGATAGAATTTTTTTAACATTTTTCCCATACTTAGAGGGTGTCCCTGAATATTGCAGAATGGCGTTGTTTCCCCATTTTTACAGCACCCTGTATAATCAAGCTTTTAGATTTTTTCGTAAAGAAAGAGCTGAAAGAACAATGTAATTATTCGTATTGAATTATTTTGAATGAGCGCTTTCTTTCATAAAAATTGAAAGCTTATTTGAATTTTATAACGTACTCGTCGTTTTTTAATGTTTCAAACAAAAAAAGAAATAATTATTAACAACGGAAACATAATAATTCATTCAATACTCTTTTTAACTTTTACACTCTCGTTTTTCAAAAAATAGCAACAAAAATATTTTTCTAACGAAAAGCAATTTCTTACACTTTAAAAAAATTATTTTCAACTCAGCCTTATTTGAAGAAAATCAACTTTCATAAAAAAATATTTTATCATAAGAAATGAATTAATTACTAAGTAGGTACTCTAAATATTTTCTTTACTTTGAAAAAGATTTGTAGAAGAAAAGAAAAAATCTCTATACAGCGTGTCCACCGAGTGCCGCGGTCTTCTCTACCGTCTGTAGTATATAAGATAGAAAAAAATTCAAACGAGCTAAGATGTAACTCAGTCAGCTCTACTTCATAAAATTATTTTTGCCTATACAGAGTGTTATAGAGTCTTATATACTATAGACGGTAGAGAAGACCACGGCACTCGGTGGACACCCTGTATATATTTTTTTAGTGAATTTATCAAATATTCGACAAAGAAGGGTCTCTAATTCCTTAAAAGGTAACCACACTAGTGTCTTTCAACAGCTGAAAGTAATCATTAAAAGCTAGATCTTGTCCGTACAAGAACCACAACCAAGGAAGAGGACACGAAACAAGAATTATAAAAACAATTGATTAAATAAATCGCTGTAGTCATAAGTATATTCAGCTTTTAGAAAAGAAGGAATCAGAGTCCAAAAAGCGCCTAAACGAATAACGTCCACGTTTATTGTTGAATTTAAACGATCAAAAAATCAAATAAAATAGCAGAAAAATTACTAAGTACAATTACTACAGTCTTTAATGCGTTAAAGTTCGGTTGTATAAAAGATTTAAATCAGGATTAAGTTTAAGTCGTAGTTAGAATGTGACCCATAAATGGCCATTTTAGCTGAGTTTAAATTTAATGGTGTTTATAACGTGACATTTCTGGTTGCACGTCATTGAATAAGTCTTATTCTAAGGGCCGATATTTCACTTGTGGATTAACTTTAAGCTTCGTTTTATTCCCTTAGAAACAATTGTCTTAACTATTGTTTCTATGGGAATAAAACGAAGCTTAAAGTTAAACCAAGACTGAAATATTGGCCCTATGTGACCTTTAAAGTTAAGCTGAGTTTATTTGTTCGGTGCAAACCAGGGAATATGTTGTAGGTCATAACGTGTGTCAGATCTAACTTAGATTTAAATTTAATCCTTGCCTAAAATCTTTTATACAACCCAATGTTAAGGCAGCTGCATGACAGCTGTCAACTTTTGTTTGTTTTTTTTTATGTCATGGTATTAAATTTTTAAAAGACTTTTTTCTGCGTCCTTTCAATTATTTGCTATTAATTTAAAAAATTAGTGTTTATTGCAACTCATCATTGAACATAAAAAAAAGTTCTTCAAAAATTGATTACAATAATTATATCATGGCATTTAAAAAACAAAAATTGTCATCTTAAATGTATTAAAGACTCACGAAAGGGTATACCTATAGTAGTACTTTTTGCCACTTCACTTGATTTTTTGGCCGTTTAAGTCCAGCAATAAACACCGACGCTATTCGTTTAGAATAAAAAATAATAACGTTAATAAAGCAACGAAATAAATCTAAAACTATTACTATTGCTATCTGGGAAACTCTCCACTAAGGAAGTGACAAAATGTGAAGAAAAGGATATATTAAAATAACCACTCAAATTAAATTCACGGTAAAAAAAAAATAATATAATAAAAATATATTGATAGAAATTTCAAAACCGGATACTTTCTAGAGTTCTAGACGGTCTATAGTTATGTACAGTCTCGCACACCTAAAGTGCACCTCCTGCACGCAAACCTCACCCTCAAAACCTTGTGGTACAAGGCTCACAGAACTGTCAAGTTGTAGCACTTAAGCTGCGCACGACTAACATACCTATAAATAAAAGTAACGGCACGGACAGTCAATATTGATGGCACTGAATTTGCAAATAACATTACTATATCTTTTTCATATGCAAAATACTAAAAGTTAATTAACAAATAAAACAAGGAAAACATAGAGCAAACACTAATTTTATTTTCAAATTGTTTTAAATTCAATCAAAACTGTTTGTGAATTACTTTACCATATTTCAATTACTTACAGTTACTAATTATTTCTACCATGCTTATGTGTTGTATTAAAATAAAATTCACAACTCTTTTCGATGTGGTTTAAAATATATCGTAGTGTGAAAATTAATTAATAGCGTTTTTCACTGGGACTAAATTATGCACTGAGTGCGCACTCAGAATATTCTCATCTTATTTTAACCTTATGTAATGAAACGGGATGGAGATATTCTGAGTGCGCACTCAGTGCACAATTTAGTCCCAGTGAAAAACGCTATAAATTATTGCGTTGATAAATATAGTTTCTTTTCTAATTGAAAAACTTCGACTAAAATAAATAAAAAATTAATATCTAAGCAATAAAAGAAAGATGCAGGAAGAAGAAGTAGAAGTCTTATTATGACTGTATGCACCGAACGAATTAACTCAGCTTAACTTTAACCGTGACTTAGAAGATGGCGTACACAATGTTATGATTATGAAACCTCAAATTTCACAATATAAACGTCACTCAAATTTAAGCTCGATTAAAGTGTTTGGTGCATATGGCCCCTAGGCCCAATTTTACAATCATCGGATAAACTGAGCATAACAATATTCTTGGAATAAAATATGGAAGAACGTTAAAAGATATTCGGCGAATAGTTGTTCTGTCCTTATTCTATGTTTGTAAAACTGGGCCTAAGAAATCGCGCGTAAGTAATAATCTGAAAGCCACATCTAGTGGTACAGTTATAGAAGATAGCAAAATAACCCAGGGTAGAGGAACAATACGGCAACTAAACTCCGTTTTGTAAGAAAACAATGTAAAAGAAAAAGAGAAAAATCCGTTGAGTTTGAAATTAGAGACAAAAGTCTGTTGAAATCGCTTGAAATAAGCTTTTGGAGAAAAAGTATTGACATTCTTATGGAATGTGAAGAATCAAAATAAAATGGAGGCGATAAAACCAAATTTTTATTATGGTGTAACCATGTACCTACAGGGTGAGTTTTTAAGCGCTCCTTCTTCCATAGCTCATTCATAGAACGTGATAGAATTTTATAAATGAGCTATGGAAGAAGGGGCGCTTAAAAACTCACCCTGTATACAAGATGAGAAAAACGGATCTAAACTAATTTCTCCCAAAATGTAGAAACCATGGGTGGCCACCAAGAAACTGGGATAAATATGTTAGCGGTACATTACCTGCCAGACAACCCCAGAAGAGGGATTAAATGTGGATTAAGAGAAACTAATCAAATAACAGAAAAAAAAGAAGAGGAACAAAAATGATGAAAAAAGTTGGAGGGCTTATTTCACTTTCTTGATCGAAAAAAGAGATGGAGTAGGTTTTTCATATTAACAAAAGACATACGCTAAAGATCAAATGTACAGGAATTCCAGAACAAATAAAAATTACGATTAAGTAAATATGAAACTTGCCCCGAACCGGAATAAGTACAGACAAGTAGAGTCTTCAATGAAGGAGAAAGCCGAATTCAGTTGAAATACACACAAGGGAATGTTCGTCAGAACAAGATTACGGGCTATAAGCAAATTAAGACGAAACAAAATAGAGGAGACACTAAAACATTTATGCTTCAACATTTTTTTTAAGCAAAAAAATCTCATTGACGCTGACAAACCTTTTTTGTGGTTTTTGGCTTTTCACCTTCTTATTTTTTATTTTGCCTAATATTGATTGACTTTAATAAAAACAATTATTATTGTAGAGAAATAAATCAATTTATATAATCTGCTTGTTTTGGGAAATAAATTACCAGTGATAAGAAAAGAAGTGAGTTGAACCGTCTCGCCGGTTTAAGCAAAAAAAAATAAATAAATAACAATCAAAAAGATAGTACATCCACAACGAGCATTAAAATTTTAAACACTCACATGGAGAAAGTTTTGAGTTACAAAAATAATATTTACAATCGTTACATTGGAAAAGAAATTTTCCCTTTTTTGCAACTCACAAATTTGCCCGTTTTATTTTTATCAGCTTATAGTTGATATACAGTGAGAATTTTTCCACATAGAACATAGGCTGGAAGCTGGAATACTTATTCGTTACTATGGATATCAGTTTTGTAATACGAATTTATATGTTCGATGCAAAAAAATTCTCATGGTGTAGAGATTTAAGGTAATAAACAAAATTTTTGCATTAAAGCAATTATTGATTTAAATTTTGTAAAAGTCATAAAATCACAGATGACATAGACGAAGCCTCGTCTTTTTGCTTTTCATCATTCTGGGCGTTTTTACTTTGCATGGTGACATGGTCAGTACGCTTACCCTCACTAGCTTCAAACTCCGACGTAGATGCCGCCTCCAAATCACCAATAAGCTCCGTCAGGGTTTTCTCAATCTTCTGGAAATTTTCTATGCCTTTAATCGAATCCAGCATTTCGTTTATCAGCACTTTAGTTTGACTCGAGGAAAACCCAGCTTGACTTTCTTCTTTTCTCTCATTTTCTTCCGTCGTCGTTGGATCTTCTTGGGGGGTAGTTGGTTTAGGAGCATCGGTAACAAAGTCAACTTCTTCCTTTACTTCACTGGCTTTATTAATTTCTTTTGGCGGAGTCGCGACTGGATTTACTAACATTGGCTCTACAAATTTTTCCGTTTCATTGATTTCAACGTCAACTATGTCATGCGTTTCCGCCGTCAATTCCGATTCTTCCACGGCTACGGGATCGTAAATTAAAGGAACGGGTAACTCTTTCTTCCCTTGATTTTCCACGTCTTCGATTTTAATCATCTTCGACGTCTCGTCTCCCAAAACTGGTGGATGTTGGTAATACGTGAAATATTTTTGGCCTTCATCATATTTCGGCGCTTTCTCATTCAAGTCATCCAGTTTAAAGAATACCTGCAGTTCTTCGTCGGTGGGCTCGTCGAATATTTCGTCGATGTTTTTGGTGTTCAAGTAAGCTTTGTTGGAATTGACGAAGTAGTTATCATCCGGGTTTACGATTAAATCTGGAGGACTGTACACGTTGTTCATGTACTTCTTAGTCGGGATGAAGTACTCGCCTGGGACACTCGCTGGTGAATTTATTGCCCAAGGTACTTCCCGATGGTACTTGATCGGCAGAAATATGTCGTCTAGTTCTTCGTCGAATTCCTCGGAAGAATCGTACATTCTACTCCTTAAACTGGGTACCAGGCTTGCCTCAACGGTCGGACAGATATCGAGAGGCTCGTTTTTATTTATCCATAGGTTTTCATAGGCAATTTCACGTTTTGATATATCATGGCCACCATCGCAATCTAGGTTTGTCGGAATTGCAAAAGTTCGGGCGGTCAAAACCGCCAGGCACAAGCACAGCATTGGATTCATATTCAACAATACTGTATATTTTTGGTCGATAATTGTTCTTATAAAGTCATCAACGGCATTAGGTAGAGAAATTTGAAGGTCTGTTTTTATTTTAACATTAACGTTTTTCAGTGAAGCATAAATGAAGGTCTGCTTACGCAAATATTTGCATGAACGCAAACACATATTTATATATTTGTTGCATTGTTTGCGACAATAAACAATAATAAGAACGACATGACTTTCGTGTACATAAAAATAGATTAATTATAGCAGATTTTAAAGTGAATATAAAAACACAACTTTATTGATTTATAATTTTATTTTGTACTTGTTCATCATTTTTTTAATTAGACATACTGTATTTAAACAAAAATTGTTATCATTTTGCATTTATTTTGCATAATATAAGGTGTTCTGCGGAATAAAAGTATGATTTGTTTTTTTTTCTGTTGTTTCTAAATTCTTATCATCACGTATTTTTGTGTAAATTTGTAAAAAAAGTTTTTTGGCAAAAGTTACGTCAAAATTAACATCGTATCACATAGGCCTAAGGGTCGTATGACACGGTGTTAATATTTGTGTACAATTTGAACTGAGAGAGAAGTATGAAATCAACCAACAAACATTCACTGTAGCAGCCTATCTCCCTCACTCTTTAACAAATTTTATACAAAAACTAACATCGTAGAAGTGAAAATTCCTCTGATAAATTAAATTACTTGAACACAAAAATGTCATTCTGCCATCTCTTACTCTTTTTAAATTTCAGATTACTGAAAAGACAAATTGTTTCCGAAAAATCACTGGATGCCATCGTGATCGTGACACAACACTTAAAGGAAAGTATGTGAGTTCGATTGCCACCACCAACCACTCATATTTTCAATCAGGGCTGGCTTATCCGCGAAAACTTGCAAAAAATATTCCATCGTTAGAGTGACTTTTTTCTCAAGCCCGTTCTGATTGATCAGTTAGGTTTACGTTACAAATTGTGTAAGTTACACAGATTCGCGAAACAGGGATTTATTCCGCGCCACGCGACATGATGCACGTGCCAAACAAGTCGCCCATGAAATGCATAGGGGCGGAAAACGTATGGAAAGATTGCTGGAAGAGTTCACGATAAGGGAAATTGCATCTGGTTTGCAGTATTTTCTGGTGTGTCTGAGAAAACCCTTAATTCCTTCTCACATTCAAGCTTTAGCTTTAGGTAAGATAGGTAACTGTTTGTTTATTTATTTATATCATCATCATCATCAGGGGCCTATTTCATAATAAAATACATGCTAATAATGTTAGTATTGAATAAAACGTTTGATGACCGGATTAAGGACGAAGTAAAAAACTAGAGCTGACAATTTTGGTTTATAAACCAACAGTTTCGGTTTACAAACTATAACTGTCAGCTGAATGAACGAATAGTTTTTTTACTTCGTCCTTAATTTAATCATCAAACGTTTTATTCAATACTAATATTATTAGCTTGTATTTTATTATGAAATAGGCCCCAGATTTCTTATTACTTACTTATTTTAATTATAGTTCACATCAACTTGAGAAACCCTGTATATTGTCACCAGTTCTTTTTGATCGGTATTATAAAAGTTCTTTTCCGACAATTTTTTTCTAGATGATAATCCGGGAATAGCACCGGAAGTAATTGCACATGACATTTTGGGCCTCCTTCAGGAAGAAATCTTCGATCGCCACGCTAAATTGATTGTGGCCATTCTGGATTTGCTTCATCACGTGTTAAAGTACGCCCCAGCAGATGAACTAGCAGGATGCAGCATTCCCATTAGTATGTTGCCCATCTTCTTTCGTTTAGAGGTAAATTACACATTACATAGGTACAATATTCGAAAGAGAGGCAATATTATTAAGGCCCAGTTGTACAAATACAGCTTAACTTTAAGCCAGTTGTTGAAATAATTGTTGTTATGTGTTTAAGCTTCAGCTTAAATTTAACTGGCATTGTACAACTGGGCCTTAGTGAAAGAATACATCATGTGTCTACGGGTTTGGTTGATGTTATGCAAAACTTTATTTCCAAGTTATTAACATAAATCTTGCTTAATCCAGTTTTACTTGCTTTTAAACTCGTATAAATTATGCTTTGGTATTTGTATAATCCTACTGTTCGAACCGAAACATTTAAAACCTTATGTCTACTTAAAAAAATTTAATCAATATTTGATAAAGACATCGCAATAAAGAACTTGTTTAATTAACTGTATAGTACCTACCTCATTAACTTGTTTCAATCTACAAGTCCATCAGTTTTATTTGTTTTGACTTGATCAGGAACGGTTCCATTGCTGAAGCACTTGCAGCCGAAATCTTTGGTGAACTTGAATTTCTTAAAAAAATATGGAATTTGCTCAGACTTTAAAAAAAAGAAGTCAAGAGAACGAGTCATTTTTTTAATAAACAGACATGCGTTTTTAAAGTTTCTGCTGAAGCAGAAGAACCATAAGTGTAACTACACAAAATAATTTATACCGGTTTAGAAATAAATATATTTTGATAGACGTTTAAAAACAAGCAAAATTTGTTGAAGTGAAATTTGTCTTAATAACTTCAGAACTAAAATTATTTTTTCAATTGCCAACTCCCTCCATGGACACACTGTATAGTACTACGGGTACAGAAAGTGTTAAAACGAATGAAAGTACAAAAATATATTAAAATAACAAATCAGGTCCTTGTTCATTAAAATTTGACCTTGCCAAAGAATGAATTACTTATGTATATATTTAGAAATTTGATTAGCGTTGTAATTTAATTTCTGCAACATTTTCATTTTACAAGTGGATACTTTTTATTGTTTCAAAATTAATAAACCATTGGGTTAATACACTTGTTGTAGAACTTTGATTTCATTGTTGCTATGTGTGCAAAGCAGGAATGTGCTTGCTGCACGATCTTGTTTTAATTGCGGAAGGACGAAGTAGTACTTTGCAAGCTAGCAGATTCGCACATTGTACAAAGTATAAACAAATTAGGGCAATGTTCCTCAACCTCTTTTTATTTCTTTTATTTTTCTACGTTCTTCTTCTTCTATCTATCTTTGCGATCCGATCCCCGGAGAACGAAATGGATTGAAAAACACTGGCGTAAACATATTTTTTAATAACTACACAAAGAGCACAAAGTTGCATATTTTTGTCCCAAGAATCTGCAAACAAATTTCTTTTTTCTTTTTCAATATACTTGAACAAAAGTAAACATCACGATTCTCGTTTTAATTTTTATATAAAAAAAAAAAACAATGAAGCTAGGCATTTTTTAAGTCGAACATTGTTAAGGTACATTCTTAAGAGGATTTTAAATATGCCATCACGTCGTCAAAAATTGCGAGAAAACAATATTCAACTTTTAATTTTCTTATGGACGTCATCTTGGATTTTTACACCATTAACCCATTTTTGCCCGAATTCTATTTTTTTTTAATTTTTCTTTACTAAATGCAAATATTTAGTAAAAACAGATAATTAATGCATAATACAGGGTGTTTACGGTCTTCTCTGTATCCTTTTAGGGGGCGATAGTACACCTCAGAAGAAGTCAATAAACTTAAACATTTTATTATTTTTATTTTTTACCTTGTTCTTTAAAAATCGGGATGGCCCATCGATATTCTATACAACATAGTGATAACTTCGAAGATCTTTTGTAATGGACAATACTGATTAAGTAGTAGATTACTAGAATTTAAAACAAATTAACTGTTTAATGTAATAAATAAAAGATTTATTATCTCGCTTATGACACGACTTTTACTAAGACATTTTAAGGTATATCGACTTCTTTTGAGGTGTACTATCACCCCCTAAAAGGATACAGAGAAGACCGTAAACACCCTGTATATCAATATTTATAATATTTTTCTTTTGCGTAGTTGTTTTTGATGATGTTCCAAAAATGGAACACCGAGCCTGTTATTGCCAATCATTAATAATAATACAATGAAAATTTTAAATCGGACAGTCCTAATGGCTGTATGCACCGAACGAATTAACTCAGATTAACTTTAAGCGTCACTTAGAATGTGACTTACACAATGTTATGAAACTTGAAATGTCACAATATAAACGTCACTCAAATTTAAGCTCGATTAAAGTGTTTATGACTACAGAATCATTACCTCCGAAATTAATGTTTTCTCTTTCCTTGAAGATTGGAATTGCATAAGATATCCTAAAGGTTTGCTAAGGCACCACATTTTGTATCCGTTTCCCACGTATAGGATCGCCGCATGGGATCCGTAATAGGGCATTTAGATGTTCACTAATAGCGTTTTCTATTCAACTACTCTGCTTGTACTTAGAATATTTGCATTTTAGTAGTCATTTCAAAATTGTAATCTGTTTTTGATCTGGCCTAGGCAGTAAACATGTTGACTAAGAAGCTGCTTACTTCTTCATCAAAAAATAAGTCGAAGCAGCTAGTAAGATCTGAAGATATAGATTCCGGAATTTTTTGGCTAATGAAAATAATGAAAGGACCAAATGTTGGACTCAGATCAATTTTAGAACAGAGATCAATTTTGGAACAGTTTCGTTGAACTAGCGGAACTAGTGTCCTGGATTGCCCTGGTTGTAATGATGAACCTTCTTTTGTAGATGAGTGATAGGTATTTCGTGGTCGTCGACATAGTCAATATCATCGTCGTCCAATGTAGTAATTCCCTGATTTGAATAAAATTAAACAGTAGCCTGAACCATGCCTTAACCTCAAGCTGACGTCCACTCAAATTGAAGTTCCAACTTCGTCAGCACTGTGTTCTTCACTCTCAGCACCCATCATTTGATGGAGTTATACATACATACATCAATGCTATCCACATCATTCAGCCGTTATTTTCTAATATTGCCGTAAACCCTTCTGTTATCAATGCCCTAAAAATATTTGTTTTTGACTAAGTATGGTATGCATCTTTAGGCCCGGTGTTTCAGTATCGGAACAAGCAACTTTTATGCGAAATAAAAATAATACAATAGTATATTATTTTACGAGTTTCACAAGAAGGGTTATTGTAACACGAGTGGGGTTGGGGTACGACGAGCGAAGCGTAGCAAGCTCGGAGTGCCCCAACGGAACGAGTGTTACAATGCCTCTTGTGAAACGTGTAAAATATAGTATTTTTTCTACTTTGCGTCACTTATTGAACAAAAAAATGAAAAATATTGTCAAAAATTTGATCTTCTTGGTATATGGGGAATTTTAGTTGTAATGCGTGGCAACACTGAAAACCTTTCGTTTTAATCAAAAGTCACTTTAACAAGTTATTAATTTTTCTTATCCAGCTTCATTGTGAATATTCTGTTAAGTAACAAATAAATAATGAGTTATTTTGTAGAATCTAATAAATATTTTCAATTAAAAATTGACTAAAATTTCCCCAAAAACAGTTTCACAATGAGCTTCATTGTGAAACTGTTTTTGGTGTCACAATGAGTTCATTGTGAACGCAAAGTAGAAAAAATTTATTAGAATATTGCATTTAGTAATAATAAATTTGAATGCATTTACTAACAGAATGGAACCATACACTTTACAATATATGAAAGTAGATGTTAGTAGATATTTGCTTATCTTTTGCAAGACATTTTTATCACATCTGACAGTACAAGACAACAAAAATTATAAACGAAATTAGCAAACTCAACGATTTTTGCGTCAAACGAAACCGAAAAGTGTACCAACAAGTCATACGAGACAGGCGACGGCTATGATTGGAAATTTGTTTTAAATCTGAAAATATGCATCATGTTCCAGTTTTGGAACACTGGGAAAAAAAATGGTTAAATGAAGCTTTTTTTTCCTGATTACAGTGATGCATCACACTTCTTGTTTAGATGAGTTAGATTCTGGACAAAGTTTCAAAATCATCATCTGTTCTGCAAAGAGTGATTTGGAAACAAAAAGCAAACTTCTTGTTTCCAAAGAAAGATACAGTTCTGTATGTTTGTAATTTATTGTTGAAAATAGTTTATAGCAAGATTACATCTAATGCAATAAAAATAGCAAAACAGTCAATTACAACAGATGCTCAAATCCAGCTCTATACATAATTCCACACGCCTTCCCTACACCCATCTTCTTCTTATGTATCTCAAAGTGGGCTCTAACGACATTGCCGTCCCGTTTTTATTATAAAAAAAAGTAGTTCACTCTATTGCTGAACCTTTCCTTTCTTAATAAACTTATCATTTAATACTTTAATACTACATTTAAGTTTATGTTGTAAAAATATAATCAAAGATGCAGGTTGTTCAATAAAAGATGTCAAAAGTGTCTATACATTATAGTGCATGCAGAGTTGAAATATTTTTGGTTGTTCTCCCTATGTAATATCAAAATTGACAATTTTGTGGCAATTTCAAATGGTACTTCCTGTATATTATGGCTTAGTTTCATTTATTTTTAAGTTACTTCCAATTTTTATTAATACCTACAGATTATTTTTTACTATATGCCGATCGTATAAAATATGAGTTAAGAAAATATGCGACGAAATGACGTGATTTGACAAAAGCCACAGCTGTTTCAGGAACGTTAAAAGGACATAAAAATTCTTTGATCGATCGGCATATAGAGAAAAAACGAACTGTAGGTAATGTTTTATACCTAAAACAAGCTGGTCCAAAAGTAATGGGACACAGAGCAACAGTGGATTATCACTTATTGCTAGTTTAAATGTGTTATAACTTTTCAATGGATGTCAATGGATAAATGATGAATGCAACAAGCACACATTTTCGGAACATATGGAAATAATTACTCAGAACCAAACGAAATAATTGAAAAAGAACAATAACTTTAGGCCCGGTCTATTCATCTCTCAAAGTGGCAAGTAAGATATTGGTTAGATTAAAGATAGGCAAAGGCATGATCTGCGCTGATCTGTCATGTAATAACTTGGCTCTTTACTGAGATGAATAGACCCGGTTTTAAATCTTTTTCGATTCATGTTATCTTGGTGAAAACTTTGCTTTTTTTTATCTGTGGTGGTTGCCCAACGGGGTCCTAAGTCAAAGACTTGTCAAGATCTCAGGAGCGGGAGTGTAGTTGAGTGTGTAAAGTGTTCCTTGGCTTTGTTACTTCCAACCTTCTCGCCGTTTAAGGGGAAGCAGTGTCGAATTTTATCCCCAACACTGAAGGGTGCCTGAAGTCGATACCGACTACCCCCGAGAAAAAACCCGAGTGCGGTTCGAACCGACGACCATGCGACCATTCTAAATTTACAACATTTTCTTATGACATTTTTCTATATCTTTTAAAATAAGTACACTTTACTTTTAAGCGGTCTTCATTTTTCGGTGTCTACGCTGTAAACCATAAAAGATAAATTTTCCAGATTGGCTTTTAAGGTACGCAGAAGCGTTCTGCATCAATAAAATTTAATAAAAATCACAAAGAAAAATCCCATTTGTTGCATACTTTTTTGAAAGACACTATATAATTTTTTTGTATTTTCCATTTTCAGACTGAACATATCGGCCAGTGGCGCAGAGTAGCAATGATTTTCGTTGAAATGATTCGTTTCGCTCCCACATACTTCGACATCGACGTCAACGATTACGATAACTTTGGAATCCTAGAAAATGTACATAACTAAATCCATGCTTCATAATTAGAACGAACAATAAAACTTTCTTTTTCATTTAGTTCGCCCATTATAACCGCGGAGTGAATCACGCCCTCCTGCAACAAAGACTCCTGGAAATGAACGTGGTGTTACGAAGGTACATAATGAGAACAGGTACTTAAGCTTAGGTAATTCGATGAAATTAGTGCAGCGCCCTTTCAAATATCCATTTCTTCAATTAAAACAAGCTTTATTGGACAGGTAATCGAGGGGATACTTGCTGTTACGAAGTGCTTCGGCCCAGAAGATCTTCGCCGAGAAGAAGATTGCTTAGAAATTATTCTACTTCAGCCAATCACATACAACTGTAACTAGGTATTATTAATCTTATGAAAATTGGAATAAAAAAATAGTAAAAAAGTAATTAAGTATGTATAATTGAGGACTACTCTGTCCACTTCAGTTTGGATTCATTTGCAATTGTATCCATTATGGGTAATATGAACAGCAACAAGTTCATTACTCCTCCATGCCTTACTCCCTTAATTTTTTTTTATCTGGTGGTTTCCCAACGGGATCCTAAGTCAAAGACTTGTCAGGACCTCAGGAGCGGGAGTGTATTTGAGTGTTCCATAGCTTTGTTACTTCCAACCTTCTCGCCGTTTAAGGGGAAACAGTGTCAAATTTTATCCCCAACACTGAAGAGTGCCTGAAGTCGATACCGAGTGCGGTTCGAACCGACGACCATGCGATTGCAAGGCCGGTCGTCTTACTACTGGACCATTCAGGCGTTTATAATTATACAATTATATGTATATAATATACAGGTATACAATTATACTGAATAATTCCCAAATTAAGTTGTTACTTAGTTTTAATGCAAAAAAAATACTCTTAATGGCTCTGATTAGAATAGTATATACACCCTGATATTTTAATATTTCTTTTGATTCATTGTCAAAACAAAAGCTTGTTGGAAATCAACAAAACTTTTGGTATAATTTGGTATTAAAGGTGGACAAGAAATAATGATTAAACTATGCCCTATAGGTGCACCAAGCACTTTTTCCAAGACATTTAAAATATACCGTAAACTTGCGCAATAAAAAATTGTGCCGGACTGTATTGAAGGCGTTGCTTTGATCAAAACTTTTAGCTGCTATGTGTCTGCCTCGTCTAACAATTTGTCCGTCTATTCAAAAAATCTAATTTCGCACATGTACAAAGAGTGAGGCATTCTTCATCAACAACTTAAGGGGCTATAAAGAGCCTACTATGTATTCAATCTCTTTGAAAATATTACAAAATTACTTATGGCTAAAATTGGTCCTATTCAAATGTGTCAAAATATACAGGGCGTCCCATTTAAAGTTTTTAAGAAAATTTAATTTTTAAGTTTCAATGTTAGTGAGCAAACGAGCATGGAAAATGTGACTATTACCTATCGACGTTATTCTACTCGATATTTATAATTAGTTATGCACATATAATGTTTATTTTTAAGAGATCTATCAAAATGTGGAATAAAAATGAGTACATTTCATTTAAAAAAGTATAAGTTTGGTGGATAACTCACTTATGAAACATGCTGTGTATGTGAAAATAATTTACTGATATAGAACTCATTATAGTCGATGACTTTTATACGAGATACTTTCCTTTACAATAAATAGTTAAGGAACTATTGAAGAAATCCATACCAATGATGCACGCTGTATAATTCCATCATTTTCAATGTCGATAAATGACCGTTACATTTCCCAATGAAAAATATACGAATACGAGAATCACCCTAAAAATTTGAAGAAATAGGAACATCAGCATGTTTGGGAACACATTGTATTATAAATGTTCAAAGTACCTCTCTTAACCGCAATAAATTTGTTTAATCTAATCTAATTTAATCTAATCTCATTTTCTGAAATGTTTTCTTCGCACATAGCCTAATCTGACTAGAGAGAGATATACAGGTTGTTTAAAAAATATGTTCGGATATTTTACTCACTTATAGATCACATCAATATAAATACAAATTCTTAGAATAAATGTAGATCCGCAAATCAACCGTTTCAAAGATTTCTCAGATGAAACTTATTTACGCGCAACGGGCGTTGAATTTTGGTAGTAATAACGTGTGCTATGAGAGTAGTTTAAAACACAGTTGGTTTCATTTTTACGGAGGTGAGCATGCGTAGAAATGGAAGGTGGATATGTAAAACATCACCTGTAATTGTTTTTAATCAAGATTTTTTTTCAATAACACCACTATTAGTTTAAACTGAAAAGTTACTGAAGCATTAACAAGCAAGTTTAATTTTTTTTACAGAACAGAAGCAGAGACGGTTGATTTTCGGATTTATGTTTATTAAGACTTCTGTGTTTATAATGATGACTGATGAGATCTATGACTGGATAAAATATTCGAATATACGAGGCAGAGTCAAATGAAAACTTTAAAAGTGCCCTAAAAAATGCACACAACGGAACCTTGTCTTACAAATTGGCAGAAAAGTTATTTTTGAGATCTCTGAGTAATGGTATTCTTTTGCAACACGACAACGCTCGGCCACGTAACTGCGGCGATCAACCAAGATTTGAAGTTTGAGTGTCTATCACATCCTCCTTATTCCCTCACCCCAAGCGATTATCATGTTTTTGGTCCATTTTTGCTGATAAAAGAGGCGTTAGGTAGGAAGAAATTTCAGAGTAATGATGAACTGAATTAGACGGCACGAGTAGCTATGCACATGACCAAAGGAATTTTATTCTTCGGGTACCTATTCAAGCACTTCCAAAACGGTGAAGGAGGTGCATAGAACGCAACGTTTTTAAGGTGTTTATTTGACTCTGCCTCGTAGTTTTGTTGTAATAAAAGGCCTCTTATCTGGAGAGCCTTAAAAAATCTTAGGCAAGCATTTTTCACTACTCCTGAATCGTATTGTTCGCGAAATTTCGGAGTTTCACATGGCTATATTTTCTGACTTAATAGAAATGTTGCGCCTTCCTTCGCCTGACTTTGTCACCTAAGGAGCTTCGATGTAGCTTGAATTCGACAAACCAGTGATAAACAGTAGCTTGAAAGCTTCTCTTCTTTAAAAGCCAAATTAAGTGGCTCCAAGAATTGATTTTCATTCAGAATGAATTTGGGCTGAAGAATTTTAGGATCCAGAGCCGTTAACTAGTGCGTGGCGAAAACGGCAATTGCCTCGAGCGTAAGCGAAACGGAGGCGTCTAATGGATTGAGTTGGGTTGAAGTAAAAATTAAAAAAAAAAAACCTTTTTCAAAAAAGTACATTCGAAAGTAACTCGTGTCTAAATAAAAACCTGGTCAAGTAGGCTACATTTAGTAATTCTGCTATGTAATTGCAATGGATAAATTCTCGATCACAACCCACTTGACCAGGTTTTTATTTAGACGCTCGTTACAATTTTACCGTACTCATTCGAGTCGAAAAAGCGGTACTTTATCTGCCTAGGCAGGTAAAATATTTTACCTGACTCTGTCAAAGCCTACTAGACCTATTCTGAAGTGTCATTAATCGGTTCTAAACGCTAATATCTAAAACAAATTAACATATTACAATTACAATAAATTAATAAAAATATACCTGTGGTTCTAATTAATATAATTGTTTATCTATAAATGATAACCAATTAATTGTTTTACATTTGATTATTTTTCAATAATACTGTTGAAATCTTTTTATTTTGGATCAATTAGTACGATTTTTAATTCCTTTTAATAGGTAATTTGTAAAAAGTGTTGCCCGCAACATGGCCTGCTTTATCGTCGAATCCAATTTAATGTCAAATTAATTTGTCATTCAAATCAACTCAAAAAGTAACAACATTTTTGCGCTTCCGTCGCATCTTTTGATGTCATCAAAACGCCAGCGTCGTCTACAATGTATTATAAGGTAAATGAAATACATTTTTCAAAAATTTACGAAGTTATAAACATAGATATAAATCTGCGAGTTTTTAACACTTCAAAATAAATGGCTGAGTATGTGGTAGTCGAAAAAATGTTGTATGCACCACGGCGACAAAGTGTCTTTGTTGAACTCATTTACTTGCTTGCCGCGGCTTCACCTTGGCTCGCAATTTACAAACTCGTTCGATAAAGTGCCATTTTGCCACCTTGGTACATAAATAAGTATTATAAATGATGTGTATAATCGAACTACATATTTTGCTGATAAAATTGAAATAAAAAAAATAACAAATGTAAAATTCCAAAATGCATTCATAGATTGTGATCTTACGCGAGACGTAGAGAAAAGGCAGGAAAAGGAAAAAATGTGAAAATTGGATATGGTAAAATATAAACTTATAAACAGTGTAGAATGAAATCGGAATAAAATAAAAAAAGAAAAACTGGAAGAACGGAGACAAATGGACAGTGGCGGCTCGTCGGGGTGGGCAGGGTGGGCACTGCCCACCCCGTTAAAGTTTATCAATGCAATTTAATCTTTAAAGTAATTAGATAATTTAATAATTTTTCAAATGTTGCCCACCCTCTGCATATCTTGAAGAGCCGCCACTGCAAATGGAGTACATACAACAATGAGGAACATAAAAGGGTAGGGTCTAGCAAAGAGAAGAAAGACAATAAATTCAAAAAATAACGGATTATCCATGATATTAATAAATAAAAATAAATTTCGAAACGGTTTTGCCGAAAGGTCACTAAAAAACTGCGTGGAATATTTCACTTATATTTTCCACATCAATGCATTATGTTTGGAATAGATGTACGATAATGTATTGATGAGCAGAATACAGGGTTAAAACCTTGGGATCTCGTAAACTATAAGTGATATGAGATATAAAGACAGCTTCTTTTTTCTTATGGGTGCTATCTTAGAAATTCATACCATGTGATACAAAAATAAAATCTTAATACGATGATATAATAGACTTATGCTTTTCTTTCAAACAGAATATTACATTAAGAAAAATATTTTCATAAAATTTTTAATTCTAGTTGGTGGATGCTTACAAATATCAAGAAGTAAAATGATTATTAAATTAACAAATCTTATTAAATTCTAGAAAGTTTTTACGTACTTACATAAAAAATGTCATTTTCTGAAAATATTTGTTAGTAACTAATAGCGTTTTCGACTGCCTGCTCCAGAGTACTCTGAGAGTATCTCCATCCCCTGACGTTACGTGAAGTTAAAACAAGATGGAGATAGTCTGAAAGTGCTCTAGGGCAGTCATTCGAAAACGCTATTAATATTTTGTTTTAAAACAAAAACTAAGGCTGCGTTTAGTTCATGGGCGACGTTGTCGATTTCGTTTAGTCCATAGTTATTTTACGTTGTCTGACTAATCAGCTGAGTGGTCACGGTGGTCGTGATTTGAGATGCGACCATTAGGCAACCACGGTGGGTATGATTGCCGTTTAGAAAACAGTCCGCCCGAGCTCGTTAAACTTTGACGGTTCGTCTATCAACTAAACGCAGCTAAAGTATGTCCTATCGTGGTCAGGGTTGGGACGTAGATAATAAGACGTATAAATACCCATTAATTACGCGTACATTTTGTAATTATCTACGTCGTAAAAAGTAAATTAATTACTGTATAAACTACGTTGTTTTCTGTTTCTTCATTTTCAGGTTATAATTAATTATTTATACACAATATAATATCTATTTTGATGTAAAATGCATAAAATTGTTGTAAAAAGGCATTAAAAAACTTCAAATACTTGAAATACGTCAAATGAACATTCAATTTTGAGGTTAGAAATGTGACGTTTCAGATAAACTACGTCGTGTAAAAATTACATTTAACTACATAAAAATTACGTTTAGACGTAATGTAACGTAGAAAATATTTTTTACACGTAGTTTTCCCAACCCTGATCATGGTATTCAGATTTTATTTTTGGATCACATGGTATACGAAAATCTAATACCGTTTTCGATTGACCGCACTAGTGCGCACTCAGAGTGTGTTCATTCGTTCATTGTGTTATTACATGAGGTTAAAAGAAAATGCAAATACAGTGATTGCAACCGGTGCATGTGAATTGAAAACGCTGTAGGATAAGAAAAACGAAACTGTCAATCCTAACCTATTTCTTCTGAATGCATTATGCCTGTTTTTACACAGTCAAAGAAATCGATGGATTTTGTGACCATGAATTTATTCATGCGTGCACACATAAAATCGAAATCCATGAATAAATTGCCAAATTAGAACCAGCTCTAATTTTTTATCGATTTCTTTGAAAATTTCATTTCATGGTTTCATTTTTCATTTTCATGGTTCTAATTTGGCAATTTATTCATAGATTTAATAACGTCGATTTTATGTTTACACGCATGAATAAATTCAGTGCTGTTCAGGGTCACAAAAGGCCTGTTCGATAGCTCTGCACTTTTCTACACTTATTACACCAACCGCTCCTGAGAGAGTGCGATGTATATGACAAAACATAAGTAGGAGTGAGAAAAATAGAGTAAAGGTGTTAAAAGTGTAGAAAGTGCAGAGCTATCGAACAGACCTTATTATAGGCCTGTTAGACCTTATTATAGGCCTGTTCGATGGCTCTGCACTTTTCTACACTTATTACACCAACCGCTCCTGAGAGAGTGCGATGTATATGACAAAACATAAGTAGGAGTGAGAAAAATAGAGTAAAGGTGTTAAAAGTGTAGAAAGTGCAGAGCTATCGAACAGACCTAAAATTCATCGATTTCTTAGATTGTGTGAAACAGGCATTATTAGATTGGCCATCGAAATAATGTAAAATTACCGAGTTTTGTGACTCTATCTTATATCGTTTTCCACTGGCTACACTAGTGCACACTCGTCATGTTTTCATCTCATTTTAACCTCATGTAATAATAAGAGATGAAGATACACTGAGTGTGCACTAGTGCAGCCAGTGGAAAACGATATTAATAAACAAAATATTCAAGATTTTCGAATTCGAAAATTTTCAGTTTTTTGAAGATGTTTCAGAAATGAATGAAAGTAGAAGAGATTTATTTTTTTATTATTTTGATTTTTATAGGGCCAGTTGTACAATGTAGGTTTAAACTGACGCTCAACTGAACCAGGTTCAAAGTAAACAAATTCGCATAGGATCTTAATGACATATGGCAATTAATGCATTCATAAATAAAATTTGCTGCGATTTTGTCCACTTTGAACCTGGTTCAGTTGAGCGTCAGTTTAAACCTCCTTTGTACAACTGGCCCATAGACCCCAAAATAGCCCAACTTTTTGTAATTTATTTTACGAGATCCCCATGGTGAGCCTTTAATAAGTTGTAACCCTGTATATCAGATTCCACACAATAATTTTTTATGCCCTTCTCAGTCTCATGTTATTGGAACGATCAATTTTTATTTCTTTTCCACAGTTAAAACAAAAAATTAAAATCTTTCACATTTATTAACAGAGTTTACAATATGTACATTATTAATACTTGTTGACATAAAAAAAGAGGAAGTAAAAAAATTAGAGTCTCTTTGCCTTTTTATACACATACATCACGTTAACTTATTCAACAATCTTACAAGCAGATAATACGTACATACCTGACTTAATCACAGAAACAAAACCACATATAAAATTTATTATACCTACAAAACACGGTAAGATCAATCATTAATGTTCACATTACACAGTGGATTTATTGTTACGTTTACTCCATCGCTTATGATATCTTTTAACTGTAAAACCTCAGCCTCACGCTCTTCTAAGTTATTACTATAAGATTCTTGGTGTAACAACCAGGCTTGGTTTCTTTCAACTTCTGTGGTTACAACTAAAAATAATTGCTTGTCTTTATGGTCTATTTCTTGCTTTAAGTATTCTATTAAGTCGCTACACTGAAACAAAGAATATATAACTTAATTGCTTATGTTAGCTTGGAAAAATACTCTTCCAATAATCTGTGGCACATCCAACTTTGAATCTAGATTATAGTAAGTACTATTTATTTGTCTGAGCGTTACCCAATGTCTTCGACGTAATGGCAATGTTATGAAACTGACTTTATATTCACTAGGCACATTTAGTATGAACCCGAATATATTCTTAAAGTTCAAGCAACTGGGATCCCTAAAACCAAAATAAAACAGAGATTTTAATTACGTAAAAAGCTTTAGCTACAACTTTCTCTTATCGAACCAAATGGCTTCACATCCACGAGATTGCAGGGCCTTCATAAGCACGTTTATATCATAGTTTCCCAGGCCTAACATAGACTTGTGTGGGTTAATCCAAACATCAGGGGACAGCGAATAACATATCGAATCCAGTTCTTCTTTCTTGTATGCATCTCGTGATTGAAACAGATTGTTTAAGGCGTGCAGAGCACACAGTTCCCTCACCTGTCTTTCATGATAAATACCAATTGAAGACATCACAACTTAAATAGTGAGAAGAACATTTGTAAAAATGTGAGGTTAGAACAGTGGATGTAATTGTTTATACGACGAAGTTTAGCAAATCGGTTGCAGTCCGATATTGTGATTCGATAAAAAAAAAACTTAATAACTAATAAAACATGGCAATAATTTGATTTTATAGAAATTAGTAATTCAGTTCGCAATTAATTTATTTGGATAACCTTGGCACCGTATAAGTAATTCTAATTACCCAGTAGCGTCGCCGCGTCGAGTCACTTAAACGTCAGCGTCAAGAAAGCGGCCATACTGTTTGATGCCCTTAGGGAAATGTAATGCAATTTGCAAATCGGTAGGTATCAAACAAAATGGCAAATGTGACAAGTGACAGATACTAAAGTGACGCTACTGGTGACCATGGTGACAATGTTACCAAATTGACGCTACACCATTTGCCATTTCCCCAGGAAAACTACAAAATTCCACAAATTATGCGGGTTTTGCAAATAATACACCAACATTTATAGCAACGAGTTATTATTTACTCTTTATTCAGGTGTATTCTATAATGTGGTTATTTGTCACTTTACTAAACACTATGGCCCAGTTGTACAATGTTAGTTTAAATTTAAGGTGAAGCTTAAACCCATAGCGACGATTATTTCAACAAAAGTTGTTAAGGGTTTAAGCTTTGGCTTAAAGTTAAGCCGGAATTGTACAACTGGGCCTATGCTTAATAATAACTTCTTGACCACTGCTTTTAAATCACTGATTGAAGACGTATTTCATAAGCACGCGGTGGTTATTTTGCAATTTTAAACACTATCGAACTTCATTTGTAAAATATAATCACTGAACATAGTTGCATATCCTTTTCTTTAACTTCATTTGCGCTTGTGGAATAGCAAAATGTTTAAAAAGTGGTTAAAAGCGGCAACACATGCGCATAATTCAGTGTTTATTAATCACTGATATATAGAATACAAAATAGCAAAGTTGGCAAGGTATTTGAAGTTTAATGTCAAAATAATTTGTCGAATCAATTTTATTATTATGTTGTTTACATTAATATTTATTTTAACAAGCCATTTCAATGATATGGCGACATCTCCGCACAATTTGGCATGATTTGGCGATTGGTGCCTCAAGAATAGACTTATTCTCAATCTTAGTAAAACGTGCGTTTTACAATTCTACAATAGAAAGAATCTCTACGGCATACAGTAGTTGCGTTCGAAAATTATACGTCGGATGCATCTGGAGCATATGATCTCATCTTTCTCAATAACGATTTTTAACCTATTTTGTATCTCGCTCATCCGTTTAAGAAAATCTAGTGTTTATAGTATTTCCATGACAACAGGCGATCTTTCACATCCCACATTTAAGTAGGGTGTGAAAAGATCACCTGTTGTCATGGAAATAATATAAACACAAGATTTTTTAAACGGATGAGAGAAATACAAAATAGTAGATTAAAAATCGTGAGTGAGAAAGATGAGACCATACGCACCAGATACATCCGACGTATAATTTTCAAACGCAGCAAGTATAGTAGACTGATGTTCTTTTATTCATCAAAGAGCTAAGCGCACTCATTGGAAAAACATCAAAGCGTATTTTTATTCATCATACATTTTGGGATTAAAGTAATCATTTTGGTCTTTTATTCTTCGATGAAGTAATCTAAAACTCATCGGATTCATCTGGCTTTACTGCTGATGAACCGATGAATTAGGGAGGGAGGGATGAATTATAGAGGTTATATTGGTTATATCACAGATTTATCAAGTAGCCAGATTCCCTGTAGAGAAAGTGGTATTGATATTAACTTAAGAGTAAGATGATAAAATACACCCGTTTAAAAAGCATTGCTCATCCTAAGTCACGTGACATAGGCTTCGAGTGACATCCTTGTCGGATACATGAGCCAAAATTACTCACAGATATTCGCTATTTCACTCATATGCTGATATCAATCGAGAATGCAGAAAACATAAGGCACTGTCTATCTACCCCCTACCAGATCATTGGGTTATATTTGTTATGTTTATAAACATAAAAACGTTATTTGATAAAGATGAATGAAAATAATGAAGAACGCTTAATACCAGTTAGGTTAACGTATAAAGATAAAACGTTCAGTGTAGAAATTATTTATTTGTAATCCAATTCCAATTACCAACAACACCACTTATCAGCTGATTATTCTTTTATTCAGCGCAATCTGTAGTCATCGGCTTATTTGACATTCATCGATGACGTCACACCGATGAAGCGATTAAATCAATTGGCTGAATAAAAGAACATGCCTTTAGGTCTGTTTGTTACCCTGAACTGGTGTACCAATGCATACTTTTTCACAAAATAACGCTTCAATGCAACCTTAAATGTTTGTGTGGTATGTCAGTATCAGTATGGATGTGTATGATTTATATTGACACATTATCAAAGAATTTAGGCTTCATTAAGGCATATTTTGTAAAAAAAAGTGTGCACTAGTGTACACCAGTGCAGGATAACAAACAGACCTAATAGGCGCCCACAGACGAAGCGACATTTTGAGCGATCTGTATGTCGCCGACCAAATCTGTCATTTTGACACGTCTGTTAGTGGCGAACTGAAGACCCGGTCGGTGAAATATCCAGTCACTGAACGAACAAGTCGCTACTGTTCCGGGTGCCAACAACACACGTACATACGTTGTCGTTAGTCGTTATTAGTAAAATACATTTTAAATATTTTTTAGCATTCATTCTAAAGTAATTTTTTTAATCGTCATGTTCATTGTGTCTAAGTTCACGAATTAACGACATATGACCATATCTTTCTCGTTGTGAAATCCAATTTGTTCTTTTTCTTTTCATTATTTTCTTTCACAAGTAGTACAAAACATAAAGCCATGGCAGCAATTTTCTTCTTTTTTGTAATTCACTCATGTTATTTTTAAATAAGGTACGGAAGACTGTCGCGAAGTATTTTGGATCTGCTTAAAATACCGGTCGTGCTACCCGGTATGTAGAAAAACCATGAAAATATCACAATTATGACAGTGGCATAGCTAGGTGACTAAGGGCCCCGGTGCAAAAGGAAATAGGGGCCCCTAAGCAAAATAATTTTTAAGGTTTTTACATGCATCTAGAAAAATAAACAAAAATTGTGACAAAAATCTTGAACATTTTTCGTGATTTTTACATACAACTAGAAAAATGAACAAAAATTATGACTATTTTTGTACATTTTTTTTGGTTTTTACACGAATCTAGAAAAATGAACAAAAGTTATGACAATTTTTGTAAATTTTTCTACATGCGTAAAAATCATTTTTTAACAAGAAATAAAGCACAAACTTCAAAAACAATAGTCTGTCAACAGAATAATTTGATTACTGTGATTTGCAAATGTTTTGTTTACAAAGCACAACCACCTTTGATGATTTTGTGAAAATCAAAACACCTTTATTCATTAATTTATGAAAAAATGACAAAAGACAATTTTAATTAAGAATTTTATCCTCTACCGATTGGTAAAGTAATATAAAGGCTATTCCATTAAAAAAATGTATCTTTTTGACTTTAACTCATAAACGCGACGTTCAATTGAAGAGGTGGGATGCAAAACTCGCTCGTTCCATTTTATGAAAAAATTCAGGTGGCCGTGGATTCTACAAGATTTTGTCATGCTCTTTCAGAATACAGAATTCAACACACACTTTTCCAGGATAGCAGTACGTCTAGAAAGCAAAAAAAAATTGTTTTAACCTGGTCACACTATCAGGTGTAGAGATTTTTTACGTTTTCTGAGGAACACGTTCATGTGGAATGAGTGAGTTTTGCATCCCACCTCTTCAATTGTTTTTTTTTTACTTTATCTTTGTAATCAGTGTGAAAAGTACTGCTAGTTTGGTAATTAAACCGAACTTGTAGCTTTTACAATAACAAAGTTAGCAATATTGCTGACTGAAGTTAGAACAGATTGTATAATTATTGTATAATTGTTACATAATTTTATAATTTAAAATGGTTGTACAGTAACACACTTCGCTTCGGAACTTTAGGTTTACTCGAGGGCCCCTTGAGTTTGGGGGCCCCGGTGCACTGCACCACTTTGCCTTATGATAGCTACGCCACTGAATTATGATCACAGTTATTAAATTTAGCACCACGGATCCGTTCAGCACGCATAACCTTGACGTTTATTTCAAACACTACTTGTCAATTTTGTTACCAAATTTCTAACTAGGACACTGTTGCCGGTTGTACTTTTCACAAGCCAACATCGCCAGTGGCAGTGGTCTTTTAATTTGTGAACAGAGTTTATTTGCCCAAATGCTTTTTATGTCCTTTTTGTTAGGTTGTAGTAAAATGAATATATTTCTATTTATGTTTATTAACATTTAAATATATCTAGAATTATGAGGGGGGGAGATGCCACAAATGATGCTAAGGTGGATGAAATTCATTTCATTTGTTTGTTTTACCGGATTTGTTTTCCCGTAATAAGGGTTATTAAAAGTGGCATGTAAATGGCAGAAGAACGATTCGCTGATTTCAGCAGATAGGATTAATAAAAGCAAGTATAGTGAAGAACCGTGGCAGATAGAAGATAGTGGAGATAGTGGCAGACTGGGGAGTAGGGATGGGTGATTACAAAACCTGTGATTTTGTCACTTTGACACAGTCGTCACGGTTTGGAACGGTGACAGAATTGATAAAATATTCCGGTGACCGGTGACTGTGATTTGCGATTGCACTGACAGTCATACTGACAGTGGCTGAGTCGGCTGGACGCGGCGGAATCACGCAGTGTTCGAAGCTTTGAATATAGAGGGGAGGAAGGAGCATTTCGCATATAAAACTTGTCCACGATGAGTTTTGCATATGGCGGACAAATATTTCCGGTTAGCAGTAGCGTACCTGTTATCCTTCACTAGGCGAGTTTTTAATTCAGCATTTTGCTGTGATAGGAGTAGACAGTTATATAAAATACTGAATAGAAATTCATCTGCGTTAGATTACAATCGATTTAGGCGATGTAGGAAATGGCAGTAATAACTTTTGTCACTATATTTCCACATCGTTATAACTACGCCTATGACTGAATGTTGTTGCATTTATAACCTATAATGTAAATCACTTTATTCTAAAGAAAAACACATTTTGGAAGAAAAGTAGGTACCTAACAATTGTAATACTAAATAAATAAACATTATTCCTAAACTGCTATTACACCATTAAATACAATAATTCGTGTTCGCACTCAAATGATATAATCATCAATGACCGTTAAAATGGGTTTACAAGATAGCACTTCCGTCTAGCTTTCTTTTAATGATGAAAATAATAAATGCTCCTTCCTCCCCTCTATATTCAAAGGTTCGAAGCTGGTGCTAAATAAAATATTTCGCGTCAGTTACATTTTACATAAATTTATTTTGTTAAATTGCACACTTGTTTAAATCAAATACCTACTTAATCAAAATACTTTTAATAAAATTTCAGCAGGTAAATGAAATTTACAACAAATGTTTAAATGTTTCATTCATCGCGGACTAACGTCGCCGATAATAGATAATTGATTGCGGTCACTTCGGTGACAAAATCACAAGTTTCTGTCACGGTGATTTTTACGGAGCAGCCACGTTTGGAGCTGTGACAGAAAAATCACGTTTTGCCCATCCCTACTGGAGAGACAGCGGCAGTTGGTGTGAGATAGTTACGAAGTACGGGGCGCACCCACGGGGGGGGGGCTAAGGGGGCTGAAGCTCCCCCCAGAGCCAGCCCTTTCGAAAGAATTTTTTATTGGATTATGTGCAAGTACAAGAAATGTGGAAAAAATGGAGCACATTAACTTAATTTTGTTCTGTAATGTTGGTTCGGTATAAATTTATGTTATGTGTCTTTATTACTTAATATATCCTTATATGTTCTTACAATTATTATTTTTAAACCCCCTCCAAGATAAATGGGTGCGCCACTGCGGGGCGTCATCCTGCCTGCTGAAGAGGCTTAAGTTGGTTTTGCTTAATAAAAGGATACATTCAGTATGTATGTTTTTTATTTACTCTGTCGTCTTTAAGGTACCTCCGCTAATAATTAGCGAGTGTTCCCTCTGAGCAATACCCCAGCGACCCTTTAAAATGTTAAGGGGCGTGACAATATTTCCGAAACATCAATCTTTTTTTCCGCGTAAAAAATGGTACACGACGTGCGAACAATAAACAAATATTGCAGAGCGGGACATTCAAGTAGCGACACGAACACTCATTAATTATTGATCTCATTGTGTATATGATCAACAATGACTATAGGTTTACACCTGAAATATTTCTGAAATATTATCAACTTTTCATTCCGCAACAGTTATTTACTATCTATAAGGATATCAATAATATTTTCAGTATTTTCTACATACCGCCGCGCCGTGCGAACTATAAAAACTTATCCCAGCGAAAACACGTACGTGTAAAAAACGTTGTAAAATAACATGTAACCAAACGTTGAATTCGTGTGGTATTGTTACGTTGAAACAACGAAAAAATGTCGCGGCAATCAATTTCTTTTAAACGTCTCTGTCCACGTGTAAGAAACGTTGTAGAATAACAATTAATCAACGTTGAATTCATTATTATTATTAATACTTTTTAACAACTATCGAATCAACTTCTTTTAAACGTCTTTGTCCACGGTATTTCTACGTTAAATCCCAGTGCATACATACGTATAAAAAACGTTGTGGAATAACATGTAACAAACGTTGAATTCGTGTGTTATGGTTACGTTAAAACAACGAAAAAATGTCGCGGCAATGTCTATGTGTAGCGTTGAATCAGACAATTACGACGTGTATTAAAGCTGGGTCTAAATCATTAGACTGAACAAACATACATGGCTAATGGTGGAATTCCACGCCGCCGAGTGACACGACTTTCCAAGTCAGCTAGACTAGACCGCTAAGCCATTTGGAGATCCCAGTGCCGTATCGCTTCCGTGACTACTCAGTAGTAATAAAGCCGAACCGGGGACTTTAACTTACAATAGCTACGCGCCGCCCTCACTCGTTCAATTTCCGAACTCTTTACTACCTACAGTTTCCTTCTAACATCCATATTATCATAACATCATTAAATCAATTTTTCTAATTATTACAATCCTAAGGTTATTTTCTTTGTATATACATTTCAAAATTCTAAATTATTTATTTATAATACACATGTAATTCTAAATCGCCTATTTCTAAAAATATTTACACTAACATAAAATATTCGACAAAACACATTTAATACAGTACTCTCAATTTACTTTATTATTTACAAAATTATTTCTTCATGAAAATTTAAAAAATTACATGCTCATGAACACCGCAGTGGAGTGGAAGTTTAACTGGAATAAATTCTGTAACTTAGAAAATTGCCATTTGTAGCAAAATTCTTGGAACAGGTCAATTTTTTTATTTTTATGACGCATATTATAAATGGATTTCTTTAACTTTCAATTATTTGAAGGATGAAACAACCCCTAACTATTTTTTTTTAATGGAAGGGTATGTTGAGTAATTTTTTTCTTAAAGCTTGTTCAATTGGGAATACAGCTACGTTTTTATTTTTTAATTTTTCTTAAACAGTAAAAGGCGAAAAAATAAAAAATAAATTTTTGACTAGAACGATTTTAACGCATCAGATGTTCAAAATGCTCGCCACCTCTCACTTGACAATACCCTAATCGATTATAAATTCCATCCCTAACAGTTTGTAACATTTCCGGCGTTACTCTCCTAATTTCATGCAGAATTTGAAGTTCTGAAGTTCTGCTATGTCGTTTGGTTTAGTCACATAAACTTTACTTTTTTACCCCCATAAAAAAGTCTAAAGGGGTGAGATCTGGAGATCTTGTTGGCCACTCAATCGGTCATCGGTCATCTTCTTCCTATCCACCTATTGGGAAAAACTTCAGTGAGGTAATTACGTACAATTAAAAATTTAGCGCATTGGCAGCGCCATCTATTGGCTGCACGCAACAATACGATACCATATGGAATGCTTATTTCTTCTCATCAAATAATAAAAAATGGAGTTCCTGAATTTTTGGCATTAAAAACGGTTTTAGTAAAAAAATTCTTTTTTTTGTTTTTTAGCTTTTACTACTAAAAAAATAAAACGTAGCTGTATGCCTAATTTTTTCAACATATCATTCCATTAAAAAAAACATAGTTAGGGGTCGTTTCACCCCTCCAAATAATTGAAAAGTTAAAAAAGTCCCTTTGTAATATGCGCCATTAAAAATAAAAATTGACCTGTTCCAAGAATTTTTTTACAAATCATAATCTTCTAAGTTACAGAATTTATTCCAGTTAAACTTTCCACTCTTATACAGCTGTCCCCAATGAGTATTCGTGACAATATGTATGTATAATTGATTGACTATTGCGTTCTTTAGTATTTTTAATCACAGATTTTGGGCATCAAATTCAAACTAACTTAAAAAAATTTGACAGATTACGTCAACTTATAAAGGGGTTGTGGTTGACTCGTATGTCCAAATTAGCAGTACTTTTCATACCTGTTTCGTTTCATTTCAAAGCTGCCAAGCATGGAGAAGAACCTCATATTTCATAGACTTTTAGTAAAATTAGAATTCAAAGGTGTGAAACACGATAGACAATCACTGTAAAATTAAGTGTTTTCTAACGTCAACATCACGTTTTGTAAGGCATATTTATTCGGTATACGTTAAAATAACGTTATAAAACGTGGGTTAAAAATTTAGTTGTAAATTATGATTTATCTAACGTATTAGTTTCGTTAATTTTTTTCTCATTTATTACGTAGAATAGTAGATGTTGAATTAACGTTGAAATGATGTGGTAATCAACGTATGGTAGATACATCGCATTTACTCATAGTATAAATCACGTCGTAAAAAGACAAAATTGTTACGCATTTATTTCACGTTATAATTACGTCCATATTAAACTGATCGTTAAAAAACACGTCATACAAACGTGATATAATTATGGTTGCTAATTCAACCAAAAAACAACGTTGCATTTTTCAACGAATAACGTTATTTCCACCATTACAACGTGAAATTAACGTTGAATAAACGTACATGTTTTCGCTGGGATTGTAGAGCGGCATATTCAATCATTATTGATCACAGTGTACTTAGTGTTTTTCACGTAAAACGTTCAAGCAAGAAATTTAGTTAAATTTACAGACCAGAGATTTTTCAAAAGCAGCCTTTCAAATACATATAATAAAATTGTCTTTCAGACAAAAAATGAGCAAGTTGATAGCTACTTCCGGTAAAACTGGACTGGCTTATGTTTTATGGCATGCTAGATTTTTTGTTATGTTTTTGAATTCTACACGTAAAAATAAGAAAAATTGCAATTCATTTCCAATCTCTAAATTACGATATTTTGAGTTTTCTCTAAAATCTGGATTGTGCAGCATGATTTTTAAAAAGTAATATGCACCGTTATTATTATTATCAGAAATAGCTGATATAACTTTAAAGACTCTTAAAAATTTCGTAAGTGTAATCTATTCAGCTACAGGTGTCTAAAATATACCACTCCACTTGAAGATATTTTCATTAAGTGTTTATGTATGATATGGTTTTTGGTCTGTTTAAAATTATATTCATTACTCGGCAAAATGAAGAATGATGTATTTGTAATAACCTTGAACTATCACTAAATCAATTTTTAGATTAGAAGGTTAAATTACTATTTACACAAACAAAGCAATGAAATTCATGTTCCCAAGTGGTCTCACACGTATCACACAACGAACATAATGATGATTCGATTCATCTTACTTCTTGTATTAAAACTCTCACGTAAGTAACTTTTTTTAAACTTGAGCACTGCAATTTGGAATTTTATGAAAAATAAACTAATGACATTTTTTGTTTGAGTCTGATAAATAATCTAAAAATGCATTTTAAACAATTGGAAGTACAAAGCGTAATATTGTATATGAACTACCGGAAAAAATTAAGGGATGTTAAAAAATATGAATAAAAGATTAAACTTTTGAAATACTTTGTTAATATTGCATTTAATCAAGTTTCAAAGTAGACATTTTTTATACTTTTCTCCGACGAGACTTCATTTGCATTCCATAAAGTTTTTTTTTAATATTCCTTCATTTTAATGTAAGGCAGTAATAACAATGCGGGACAAAATTATAACCGCACTAAAATTCTTGTTATAATTCGCCTTACGTTGGGAGAATTTAGCTGGGAATTTTTTGTTGAAAAATTTTTTTAAGAGAGCTTATCATTCTAACGTTAACAAACACAACTACAAAAATAAATGAAAAATGGAGAGAAAATTTGAGAAATGTCCTTTTTTTAGTGGGACTAAACTCTAAGTGCGGTTATAATTTTGTCCCGCTCTGTATATGATAGTTATCAATTAAGTATGTGTCTTAGTTATTCAGGCCGAAGAAGATCCCCTCGTCAAATTAAACGATGGGTTAGTTAAAGGAACTTTTCAAACATCAACTAATGGACGTACCTTCATAGCTTTCGAAGGTATCCCTTTTGCAGAACCTCCCATTGGAAAACTAAGATTTAAGGTAAGTAACACGAGACAATAAATTTCAATTCTTCATACACAATTATTTTAAGATAGTCTCAAACAAAACAATCCAAAGAATTTCAATTTCAAAAAATTACTTCTAATTCTATTATACGTAAAATTTTGGAAAAAGAGAACTATTTGAAAAGTCTTAATTAACAAGTCTTAATAACAAGACAGGGGATTTTTAGGCACTCAGCAATGACAATATGCCTAATTGAGTGCCTAAAAAAAAAGATGAGAGGTAAATAACACGTTATGATAGGTCATTGTTAGAGAGCGGATTTTTAGGCACTCAACGATGTTAATAGGCATACTGATATTGTCGAGTACCTAAAAATCCGCTCTATAATAATAACTAATATGTGTGCAACTCTGGTATAATTAAAATATATTTCTCTTCACTGTACTCCTGTACTTTTTATTTAGAAACTTATAGTATAAATGCCCAGTAGTAATTGGCATGTATTTGGCCATTTAGTTTTCCTTTCTTTTAATAGTGGATAGTATAGTCTTTTGTGTTGATCACTAACACCGAAATTTGAAGGAAGGAATTGTAGGAAGGTATTTTAAAAGTGTACGTTCAAATAGAACGCTTTCTAACTAGAGCTGGCAACGGTAAACAGATTTTGGATATCTTGGATATTCGCGGTGTACAGCATGTCACTCATGCAAATAGAGTTGCATAACTTGAATGTGAATTTAAGTGATAAATTTTTTTCATGCAACTCTATTTGCATGAGTGACATGCTGTACACCGCGAATATCCAAAATATCCAAAATCGGTTAACCGTTGCCAGCTCTATTTCTAACTGCTAAAAGGCCCGGTTTTTCAATATCAAGTTGTAACTTTCGGTTTATTTCCATAGCGACAATTGTGTTCTTATGGGAATAAACTGAAGGTTAAAGTTAACTTGCGATTGAAAAACAAAGAAGCTCATTGACAGTTGTGGGTTGCTTAGAGTCTGTTCAAATTCTCTATAGCGCATGAATAGCTCAATTTTTTTAACAATTGTTGTATAAATTGCAACAGGAATTGAATCATTAAATATTACCTATGTATATGCAGAAGAACTACTTTTTAACTCAATTTCGAAGAATGAAAGAAAAGAGAGCATTCTTCTGCCTTGTACACCTAGCCTAATGCAAGCATTAAATCGTCAATATTATTGCAAGAAAAAGATCTTCTTCAGTTGCAAAAACTATGACTATTCTTTGTGCCTATGGGGGGGATGGCTTTTTCAGATAGTAACGATTTATCTACGAATTTCGTAAACACACTTGGAATTAAAGCAAAAAAGAGAGGCACTTTAACGTAAGAAACACGCTGTAACATATTCAAACATTCTGAAACATATTAGTTTATACAAAGATCTCTTCAGAATATAACATTTATGTGGTAAAATAGAAAAGGTCGTCAATACAAAAAAATGCATCTTCAAGAAAAAATTATTACTCAAAATTTCTAAAAATCGAGTTATTCGTCGAATAACTTTAATAGGAGATAGATATCTCGACCCAGAGATGAATAGCTCTTGTCTAAATAAATAATTACTAATAAATAACATTTCGTTCAGGAACCACAACCTGTAAAGCCTTGGCCCGGAACACTTGTAGCAAATACTAAATACACCTGCCTACAATATGGAATTTTTAATCAATCGGCAGAAGGTAAATATGTTTGTTCAAAAATGATTATAAAATTATTCAAACTAGTCTTAAAATTATTCAAATCAGACTTTCACGGTCGTCGTTGATGGGTGCTCTTTGGTTGTCGTGTTTTCTGCCGTGTAAAAAGTTTGTAGAACTTGACGTATCGATCACAACAAGATGATCGAAACGTCAAGTTCTACAAACTTTCAAAAGTGAACTTCACTTCTGAAGAAGATCACGAGAAGATGATCAAAACGTCAAGTTCTACAAACTTTCTACACGTCAGAGTACCCGAGAACCAAAGAGCAGCTATTTTGCAGTTGTTTACTTTTATTTACGTAGGACAAGAAGACTGTTTATATTTAAATGTTTATGTGGCACGACAAAAAATAAATCCGCAAGAACGACTCGACGTTATCGTCCATATCCACGGGGGTGCATTTATGGGTGGAAGTTCCACTTCTTATTCTGGTCCGAAACATCTGATGGACAGGGATGTGGTATACGTCACTCCCAACTATCGTCTCGGTCCTTTCGGTAAGACGAAAACAATTTTTAATTTTTTAATACATGAGTTTTAAAGGATTTTTAAGCGCTGAGGACTCTCACGTTCCGGGAAACTTTGGACTAAAAGATCAAAGCTTCGCGCTTCAATGGATTAAAGATAATATCGCCGCTTTCGGGGGAAATCCTGATTCTGTAACCATTACAGGATTGTCTGCTGGTGGTGCTAGTGTACACTTACATTATTTTTCTTCAATGTCTACAGGTACCTACTTGTTTAATACATGTTATTCCATACAAAATTTTAGAATACCAATGAATAAACGTTGTAAAATGTTTACACTAAACACTATTTTTTCTAGGACTCTTCAATAGGGGTTTTGCTGAAAGTGGAACAGCACTAAATCCGTGGATTTTACAAAAGCACCCTTACGAAAATTTCAAGAAACTAGCAAATCTCGTAGGTTGCTTCAACGAAAACGTTCAAGTTGCTGTCAAGTGTCTCAGGCAAACGCCAGCCTTGCAAATAACGCTAGCAATTAAACACTTTTACGTTGATATGTTGATGCCCCTTGCTCCGTTCGCCCCCGTGATTGAGCCTCCTTCACACTCGACCTTCATGCACGTACATCCTTATGTCCAACTAACAACCAATATTACCAATGATTTGCCTCTGATAATGTCGATGACTACAGAAGAAGGCATTTTACCAGCAGGATGTGCGTTATAACTTAATTCAGTATTATTTTTGTAAAATTAATTATTTTCAGTTTATTACAATCAGCGAGACAGGTTGAATAAAGATTGGGAAACCCTTTTTCCCTTAATGCTGGAGTACTATCACATTCCTGATGAGGAGAAACATCGAATAAATAAAATCCTCAAGGAACATTATTTAAAGAATGAAGCAATTACTAAAGAAAATTTCCAAAATTTTGTTAAGGTACAGGTACATTTCCCAAGTGCCTAATTTTATTCGAAATTAAATTTTTAGTTGTGCTCTGACAGAAATTTCTTAGTTGGGTCTACAAAAGCAGCCAAACTACAATCAAAAGTATCCCTTTCGCCTATTCACTATTTGCTAATGGGATATGCTGGTGACCTCACGCCATTGAATAAAATCTTCACCGGTTCTGACGTTAACCTTGGTAAATCTATTTTATAACGTGAAACAAAAATATATTTCCTTTTTGATTCATTAGGTGTTCCCCATGGTGCAGATGGAAAGTTTTATTACGACTCTTCTTTGTGGTTATCTGAACTCACAGAGGACGAAAGAAAAATGAAAGATCAGTTATTAGATATGTTGATGAACTTTGCCAAAACAGGGTAAACGTTTTTAAAGTTAAACCAAGTGTCCATTATTTCATTCCGTTATTTTTTAAGGAATGTGTCTCTTGGTGACGCAGAGTGGAAACCAGTAAATGATTTACAAAGTTTGAATTACGTACTCGTGAAGGGCCCCCATGATATAACTGCGAAGAGCTCTGAGATAGCTTCAATAAGTTTCTGGGCCTCTTTAGAATTGAAAGAGGACGAAAATGCTTAGAAATTACTATTTTTCTTACACATTTTGTAATATTTTTGCTTTTTGTGAAATTTGTTTCTAACTTTTACATTCTAATTTTTTATATAATTTTTTGCAATATTAAGTGGATATTTTTTATATCAATAAGAGAGACATTTGTTGATTAATTATGCACGTATTTAAATAGGTATGTGAGCTGCACATAACACCTAAAGAATTTAATAAAATGTTTTAACTGAAATTAGCAGATTGAAATTATAAAAATTGCAGTGTAAATAGAATCTTGTTAGAACTTTTCTCAGCTAGCTTAAAAATGGTATAAAATGCAGTTAGAATTGGGATTACAATTGGGTGTAATTTAAGCTAAGCTAGCCAATTTCTTTTTAATAATCAACCGCAGTAAGGATAAAAATTTTTAATCTACCGCAAGTTTAAAAAAGAAAAAACAAAGAACAAATCATTTTCCCTTTTGTAATTGTCGATAGCACTGCAAATTAATGCACACAATGCTAAAACTGCCTTTATTTTTACAAATAGAAGAAAGAGTGCTTTACCAATTTACAAAATAAACTTCTAGTTTATTTAAAAAATCACTATTTATTACAAAACAAAGATCGAGCATTTCATGTAAACAAAGTTTCAATCAAGTCATGATTGGTCGCGTCAGTCACGTGATACTGCTATTACGTGTGGGTATTGATTGCCACGAAAACTCAAATCTGCGAGGTTGTACTTCGTAAGAAAACGTCGCGTCGTGCTAGTTACTATACCATGTCTCTTTTGCCATACCTCTTGGAAGACTTCCACCCTTTCGGACCGTCATACTTATTAAACCAACACTTTGGCACGAGCTTAGAACCTGAAGACATACGAGCACGTTCCATCGACAGAGGAGCACCTCTGCGTGCACCTCTAGGCTATCTCAGGCCTTGGAAGAGCCTGACAAACGAAGAGACCACCTCATCCTGGCTAGTGGATGAAAATAAGTTTCAAGTAAATTTAGACGTTCAACATTTTTCCCCGGACGAAATATCAGTGAAAGTAAGTGGAAAAGATACGATTACCGTCGAAGGCAAGCATGAAGAAAAACGTGACGAACATGGGTACATTTCTAGGCAATTTGTACGAAGGTATGTTCTTCCGGATGGCCACGACATCGAAAAGGTAGAATCTCGACTTTCTTTGGACGGAGTGCTTTCCATAGAGGCACCAAAAGTAGGAGTGCTTGAAGAAACTCAAGAACGTTCCATTCCAATTCAACAAACAGGCGTGCCTTTAATAGAAAATAAACAGGAAGAAAACGAAACTGAGATATAAAAACAAATATTTTCCTACATTTGTTTTTGATCTACATTGACTCAGGATAAGCTTTCTCAGAAATTCATAAAATTTCACATTTTTAAATTATCAAGTATGAGCACTTGTATTCATTATACAACATTAAAAGTATCTGCTTAATTTTTTAAAAATGCAAATCTTTAAAGCTTTAACTTTTATATCGTATGCAGGTTTTTTATTGTTATAAAGCTTGCTGAATTATTACCTTTCTATACATATACGTATGTACTTTTGTATATCAATAATTCTGTGCTACTTTAAAGAATTATTATTGTAAGGATATACAGTTATGTAAAATAAGTATTAATTTTTTCTCTGTTTTGATTTTACAATAAAATTAAAATTATTGCCTTTGTTATTGTTAAAATTTAATTAAGACATTGAAGATTTTGCATTTTTTTAAATCCAAATTTTTATTTAAAAATTCCGTTCTCAATCGACAAGGATTACATAGACTGGAAAAATTATATTGATAAAAAATTAAAAAATAACGTTACAAAATACTAAACACATATGTACAGGATGGTCCAAACTTCTGGACTATTTTTACAATACACGAACTAAACCGTACTGTTGTTAATAGTCGCTCGATTTCTAAAACTGTTGAATATTTTAAACGTACAGACATGTAGAAATATTTTGGTCCAAAACTTAACGGCGTTTCATTAAAAATGACAATTTGGCAACCGATCGAATTTTTGCATAACTCGGTAATTACTCAGAATAATAAATGTAATGTTATACAATTTTCTTCAAGGGCTAACCAAAACTACAATGAAATTGTATATAGTATTCCATTTAAAAAATCATAAGTTAGGCCTGTAACTTTTAAGTGAACAACCCTGTATAGTTAAAAATAATTTAATTATGCGGAATAGAAGCCTATACAACTTTTATTAAGAAAAATTTTTGATAAAATGTAAGAAGGGCATTTTTGCACTGTTCCGGAGGTTTGGGACACCTGTACAGTAACGAAAAAAAAATTGGTCGTCAGTGTCATTTTTGACAGAGTAACTGACAAGTGACAAGACTGGGAAATGATGGTGATTATCATACGCTTTATGTGTGCCGCGTCGTCACTTGTATTCTATTTTTAAAATTAATTAAAATCTAACACATACATCAAGAAAATATTTTTATAATTTGTGACGATTCTGTCAAATTTTTTAAAGACTGACGACCATTTTTGTTTACTTGTGACTATAATCACAGTCAAGTGAAAAGTAGGTAGCTTGAGAATTGCTGTCGAAATCCTAAATATAAGGTACTAAATCAACATACTTCGTAAAAAGGGATGTTCAGAATCGAATTGATTTATAATTGAATCGATTCTTTGCAAGCTATGCATTGAAAGAATCGAATCGATTGGTATGGACATACAATCAATTTTTTATCACCGCGCCATCTATATGTTACTGGCAGCCAATAACTCAAAACGATAAAGTTGTGAGTAGGGAAAGTCCGCGGTATAAAACACAATATTTCAAATTACAGAAATTTCTTTGATCATTAACGAGCAAAAATTTGCGTTGCACACTTGAACAGTAGTTATATACGTATTTTGTATTCGAGCGTGAGTGTAGAACAATGCCTCCTAAAACAAGTGAAATGTGGAAGCATTTTAAAAGCAAATCTGTTCGTTGTAAACACTGCAATGGAACCATAAAATATGATGCTGCGACATAAGTTTTAATTTCAAGAATAGAAATTGGTATGTATTGAATCGAATCGATTTTACGTGTTTAAATTGAATCGATTCATCTGAATCGATTCCACACAATCGATTCAATTGAATCGATTCATTTAACTGTTTTGAGCATCCCTATCGTATAGAGGTAGCGAATTTAGTGATCTTTTAATATCTATCCTTGTTGCACATTATTTTCACCTAGGGATAAAAAGAACACAGTCGAAAGTTTGTTAACATTTGAAGTGATGTTTAACAAAGTTACTGTCGATAACCGCAGCTTGCTTTTAAAGTTTCAATTTGTTTTGTATCGAAACTGTTTTCACTTTGTTTTAAATAACACATATTTGAGTTTAAACTATTGCCATTGTGACAAACAGAATTCCCTAAAACTGTTGTCTTCCTTGTTGCACTTGCGACAATTGTATTTGTTATCCTTGTTTCTCAATGTTCTCACGAGAGGAATGGGATTGCGTTACCTGAACGGAGTGTTGATTTAGTGCATTACGACGTCTGATCGGCATTTTATGTAAAACAAATACTCTTGAAATCTCCACAACAGAACAATTCCTGTATTTCTAACTCTTAACAAGTTATTATTGTATTTTGAATTTCAGCAATTTCATAATTTCTTTCAAACACTGCACTGTTTAAATGTCACATGAAATTAGGGAGTTTTTGGCAATAGGTTCCGTTAAAATTTACGTACGTTAAATGTTAAAACTCTGTTTGTGATTGGCTAGATCCATAGGGTTGCTAAGCAACATAGCCTTTAACGTAACGATATTTATTTTATCGTAATGTGTTGCAAAAACTCCCTAATATCACGGCATTTTTACGTAAAACGTTAACTTCATAAAATATCTGCAGATGTGACCAAATTTTGCCCGATAGCTTAAGTGTTTGATACATAAAAAGTGAGCAAATAAAAATCAGATTAGAGTAGGCGGTGCAAAGAAAATGTATGTCTGTGATTAACTGAATTAATTAATGTAATACATTCATGGACTGTCAAATTTATTGACTTTTTATTTAATCACAGACATACATTTTCTTTGCACCGCCTGCTCTAATCTGATTTATATTGGCTCAACGGTAAGAAATGATGATAAGACATTCACAAGCTCAGAAGTAATCTCAACTTAAATTTGTTTTTATTAGTAAATAGTGTTTCTGTTGCACAGTTGGACGGGGAAAAGCCAAAAACACTCGTTCTAATATAATGTTTTTTATTTTTTATATTATTCTAATGAAACTATAATTGACAAAATTACAATTGTTTTCAATATCGCGTCGTATCTGCTATTATTAAATGAACTGCTTGATTTAATGTATTTGAATGTCTTGCACTACCGATGAAGGATACGAGTTGCGGTAATAGCTGCTTTCGTTCATATCAATGATTTACTAATCATAAACAGTAAATACTGGATTCGTAACTTTTATGCATTGATTCTATAAAAAACGAAGGAATGAAACTCATATTTCATAAAGTGAACGGAAGAAAGTTACAAATAAATGTGCACGAAGTGAATCCAGTATTTATGATTAGTAATCATTGGTATGAACGAAAGCAGCTAATATTATGTCGTCATTCCAACAGTTTCATTTTCATAAAATTTATTTAAAGTACAGTCGCGAGCATTAAATTTTGCTCGCCACTATCAATCAAAACGTTAGTTTTAATTGCAGAAATTAAAACATTTCAGAAAGATCCTATCTTTTACTAAGAAAAAGTATCGAAAATAAATTAAATTTTTAAGAGATTATTCCCGATAGTCAAAATTAAGACATCAACCTCCTTATTTTTAATAAAATACAAGTCAGATATGTACAAAGTGGTCAAGAAGAACTGTTATTGCTCGCGACTGGAGATTGTAACAGTAGAAAAATATTAAAAACAGTAATGACCGGTGTTACCAACATTTTAACGAGAGCTTAAATGTAAGTCATATTTAGAATGTGACATTCAGAGATATTTATAACTAGATAAAGAGATACAGCAGCAACTGTGGGCTAACATGTATGATGAAATCCTCGACTGATTGCAAGTCGGTTTACTTTGTTCAGCATACAAGCGTCCTGACATCAATGTGTATCTTTCTTCGTCTAGAAGCTGAAAATGCATGCATGCGCCGGCTTTTAAAGAAGGAAAACATATACTTTAAATGTATGTCTAACAGAGATAGAATAAAACGTATTTCTAGATGTTGTCCCAAACGTATGTCCAAATTTATATACAATCCCTTTATCTAGTTATAAATATCTTTGGTGACATTTATGTATGGTCTGTATAATTTCAATCACATTCTGACTGGCACTTAAACTTCAATTTAAATGTCCATTCAAATGTGACTGACATTTTGATGAACCTACATAAAGGTCATATTCTAAACACAACTTAAATTTAAACTCTCCTTAAAATGATGGTATTACCGGCCATAAGTATATTTTTCTACTTTGCGTTCACAATGAACTCATTGTGACACCAAAAACAGTTTCACAATGAAGCTCATTGTGAAACTGTTTTTGGGGAAATTTTAGTCAATTTTTAATTGAAAATATTTATTAGATTCTACAAAATAACTCATTATTTATTTGTTACTTAATAGAATACTCACAATGAAGCTGGATAAGAAAAATTAATAACTTGTTAAAGTGACTTTTGATTAAAACGAAAGGTTTTCAGTGTTGCCACGCATTACACCTAAAATTCCCCATATACCAAGAAGATCAAATTTTTGACAATATTTTTCATTTTTTTGTTCAATAAGTGACGCAAAGTAGAAAAAATACTATATTTTACACGTTTCACAAGAGGCATTGTAACACTCGTTCCGTTGGGGCACTCCGAGCTTGCTACGCTTCGCTCGTCGTACCCCAACCCCACTCGTGTTACAATAACCCTTCTTGTGAAACTCGTAAAATAATATACTATTATCGAATAACAATTGATTTGCTTCATGCAAAAGGGGCACTTATGCCTCTTTTGACGTTTTGAGAAAACTGAAAAAAACATTCTATCTTTTGGTGATTTTGAGACATTTCGATGACTTCTCTGAGTGTTCATCAAGATGTGTGTATCATGTGTGTGTGAAGTGTATCAAAAACATCATTGCTTTTGTTTCTAGATTTCATTACCATTCACTTTACATTCGCATTCCATTTACATTCACTTCACTCAAAATCAAATCAAATTTGATTTTGAACTGAACTTATTTTAAAGTGCACAGAGAGACTCTTAAAAGAATGATGTTTTGGAACTAAAATTTACATAACCTCAAAATACGTATGAAATCACATTAAACTGATAACTGATTTTAAAATAGCAGCTTGATCAGTACGGGGTGCGGGAGGGAAAACTCAATCACTGATCATCAATTGAATAACTACAAAGGGAATGCAATCATTGATTTTTAATGAATTTGAATCGATTCGTGTTCAAAATACTGTAAATGGAGGACGGCTATAGTTTCAATAATATAAATGAAAAAAGCTAAATGGCGGTGAGGACTGCTTTTGCATGCAGCATTTCAATTAATTAAATAATCAAATATATTCAACTAGCAATAAGAAAAGTAGCCGGGACTGAAAATTTATTTGCTGATTACGTTAGCAGAAATAATTAGCCTCGGCCTGTGTATTTGAGTATTTTTTATAATAATGATAATAATTATGAAGTGTAAGTATCCCATGAACGCATAACATATTTGTATATTCTCGATGCTTCCCGATTGGTGGAATCATGACCTTACCCAACAATATGACGTTTCTAGAACTGGCGCTTGTATAAATACCGGCGGGCGTGTTGTGTTTTTTATAATTTTTAATAGGTATACGTACTGCAACGAGTGTAAGTAGACGTTAGAAAAGAAAACAAAAATGTCTTTGCTACCATATTTGTGTGATGATTTCCATCTTTTAAGACCATCACGTATTTTGGACCAACACTTCGGCCTTGGATTATACCCTGAGGACCTTGCACTTCCATTTACTATTACACGCGGGCATTCACTGCCTTCATTTTACTACAGACCATGGCAGAGCCTAGCATCGGATAAAGACACCGGATCTGTTGTGTCTTTCGACAAGGACAAGTTCCAAGTGAACCTGGACGTGCAACATTTCGCACCTAATGAAATCACTGTGAAGGTAACGGGGAACAACACCATCACCGTTGAGGGAAAGCATGAAGAGAAGCGCGACGAACACGGTTATATTTCTAGACAGTTCGTGAGAAAATATGTCCTACCAGAAGGGCATGATGTACAGAAGGTTGCTTCAAATTTGTCTTCTGATGGTGTGCTTACGATAACTGCACCAAAAGTAGGGGATGTGGTGACTGACGAACGTGCCATTCCTATTCAACAGACCGGAGTTCCTCTTAAGTCTGTGGAAGGAAAGAAGGAAGAGAAGACTGCTGAGAAATAAAATATTTTGCACTTTTTTTAATAATTTTGAGTTTTATAGATGTTACCTTGCAGGCAATTGTGTAATGTTCAAGCTGATTATTGTTGCACTATTAGCTATTAGTCAATAAAGTAGGTATTCAATTTTTTGTGTTTCATTTCACTTAAAAATTAACTGCTTAATGTAGAAATTTCAATAATAATCTTTGTTTTACTAAAGTATTAAACTAAACATATTACTATTGAATAGTAATATTGAATAAGATTTTAAGTTAAAAATTGGTGAACATATAAAAAAAAATATGACTGATGCATTACTGCTAATGCTAACAAAGCAAGCTATTATAAAATTACTTTATGAATAGTTTCAAAATAAACCTCCGTTTAATTAAACAGTGATAAGGCCAAATGAATGCGATAATTCTAATTTGTAATTCATTATTATCAATAAAAATAAAATCTACCTAAATAAGAATTTATTCATTTTATTTAATCAGCTATACATTCATTTAAAATACACACTTGTATTTACATTTTACAACATTGAAGTCTGGAGATAAGTAAATATCATGGGTGTCAGATAAAAATTCTATTTTAGTTTTAATTGTGAGGCAGATAAGTTTGTTTGTATTTACTTAACCACCTCTACTGAACCAGAGCTGAACTGATGATAAAGTTCCAGGTTCCTTAACAACACAACAATATTTTTTCTTCATAAATAGGTACTGGAAAATACAGATTATTTTTTTGCTACATACCTATATGCCGATCGTATAAAATATAAGTTAAGAAAATAATAATAAATTTTTTGGCGCTGCAATGTCACAGATTATTATTAATCATTTTCACATCTAAAAATTTTACAAAAATCAGCGCCCATAAGAAAATAATAATAAATTTTTTGGCACTGCAATGTCACAGATTATTATTAATCATTTTCACATCTAAAAATTTTACAAAAATCAGCGCCCATAAGAAAAAATGAAGTTGATGATGGTCGGAACGAAACGAAACGTTTTATGTAAAATGTAATGATATCATCGTAAAGATCTCAATAAAGTGCCTGTAGAATGTATTAATTTTGTTGTGATTCCTACAATAATAACTTCGGAAAAAAATTAAAAAAAAAAATTACGTTTTTCAGTTTTTTGGAAATATTTCAAGAACTACAAATCGTAGAAGATTTATCGAAACGGATTGTTGTTCAGCACTAAAACACGCAACTTTGCCCTAATTTAACCTTAGCATTTTCGAGATCCCAATCGTGAGCCTTAAATTTGTAACAGCCTGTAATGTGAATAATGCGATTCGAATGAAAAAGCATTTAAGGTCATGTGGATCATGTTCAAATGTATAAAATAAAAATAATTAAAAATCTTTACAGTCTATGATAAATTATTTTAATGGACAAAGAAATGACTTCTTTAATTTTAAACTAGACTAGATAATGTACAGTTGCGATCATGTAAATCGAGAGGGCAATCATGCCCTTATTGACGCTGACAGCAGGGCTCACAAAATTCCGGATCGACCTTGATTTACATGATCGCGACTGTACTTCAAAATATAAAAATTATTTAGTGAAAATAATATAAAATAATAAAAAAAATTGACAACCCCATTTTTAACAAAAGAAAAAATGATGTGATGTGTATTTGATATCAAATTAATCAGATATTCTAATTAAGTATACAGGGTGAACCTTCTTCGTTTACTCATTTATAAAACGAGAGAGAAATATATTTATTTCACAAAGACGTTTTGCCTATATTGAGCACGGTCCGTAAACTATAACGGTTACCTCATGCCGGGAGTGTTGGACGAGGGACGGGTGGAATGCGGGGTAGCGTTTGTGACGTCAGCCATAGACCAGTCAAGGCTTGCTTATTGAAGTTAAATGCAGTTTTGATCAGTTGTTAAAATTTGGAAAGGAAAATGACACCAGATGACACCGGTTGAAGTACTTGATATGCAGATTAATCGCTAGTTGCACCAAAATCTTAAGCTGAGCATAAATTTAAGCGGTGTTGACAATGTGACATTTCAGGTACTCAACAGTAAAAGCATATTTTAGCGATGAACAATTATTCCTACATTTGTAACACGGTTTATGTTATGATGTCATCAAAAATGGTATTCGCAAAAGTGGAGTATTCCATCGGTTAATAACTGTCAACTGTTCATTCTTGCTGTTGTAAGTTTTGTTTAATAAATAAATAATAATGAACATATAAAATGTTTATTACATTAGCAAATGAAGCGATATTCTTCAATATTCGATGATAATGGTATTATAATAGAGAGACTGTTACAAAATGTTAATGAAACAACTTCACTAACATCAAGAAACATGTAATTTTATTTAAGAGTGCTTCGAAAAATGCATGTCAGACCAGATTCTCACTAGAATTCTCATGAACAATGGATGATACCTATGCACACTCTTCTCGACCATCATACAATAGTTCCACGAACGACGTTCATAATATACGACAATGACGTCATGTGTTTGTCGGAAAAGTGCTCATTTTCGTAACCACTCTAATCTGGTTCGTCGCTAAAATATGCTTTAAGTTATGCTTTGTTCCTTCACAGTTCCTGACTGCATACTTCGAAACTGTCAAATATACTCGCCCGTCGAATTAATTATCGCTTTCAAGAGCTGCGTTAAATGTTAAACATTGATCGGCGCATGCTTTTGACAGTCTTGGACTACATAGTTCGATGCTGGCCTAGTATTGTGACGCTTAAAGTTAAATTGAGCTTAAATATTTGATGCAACTGACCATAACGGACCTTATCTTATTGTTATCGTTATCGTATGCGTTCCCATTCTCGGGCAATTGTAGCTTTTACTTTAATTGATAAAAGTTAAATAATATCCACAATTAAATAATATCCATTATAATTTAAAAATTCAATTTAGTACGAATTTTCTGATAGTTAAACAAAATGTCCAAGTGACGTTTTACCGCACTCACTCTCACTGACTGAAATTTACCAGTTACCAGGCAACCTACGAGTAAGGCCTAGCGATGACGTTGTATGTAGCTATATGTTGGTTCGCGGATGAGACAACCGTTATAGTTTACGGACCGTGTATATTGAATACCTACTGTAATCTAAAATATTTGACCTATTTTGACACATTCAGTTGCTTCTGGCGGAACAGTCCCGATTTTAAACAATTTGTCCCGCGATCCGTCGATTTTTCCCACTTTTTGGAAAGAATATACAGCAAACTTTAGGTCTGTTCGATAGCTCTGCACTTTCTAAACTTTTAACACCTTTACTCTAATTTTCTCACTCCTACTTATGTTATATTATACAGGGTGATTCATAATATGTGCGAAAAACTTTAAGGGCTTATTCTCCGAGTAATTTGCATCAAAAAAGTTCATATGAACATATAATATTTAACCAGGACTATTCAATAACGCTGTTCCTATTGAATATATGGAAAAATATTTTATACAAAAGTATCATCTTTTCAAGGTTCGCATAATTTAATATTATTTTTAAATATACAGGATGTCTCAATTTGCTGGACGATGTGTAAGTTCGTTATTTTAAACGGAACACCCTATATTTTATAACGAATATGAGTTTATTAGGTTATTTTAGGGTAAGTTTAATAAGAGTTCCCGGCACCTAAGTCCTATGGTTTTTAAGATATTAGCCTTTATTTATAGTTTTCGGAAAATTCAAATGTAATTTTTATAATTAATATTCCATTAACGAAGAAAGTTAGAAAGCAGATATTGTGGTACTGTTACAAGCTGAGTTGAAGGTATCTACAGCAGTTACAAAATTTACTTTTCATTAAACAGGGATCCAGTAAAACTATTTCCATTTTGACAGCAATTGAAGAGCAACAACTTGTGTTTTTTAAATGGAACGGTATTATTTTTATGTCGTCGTTAGATGCCTCATAAAGTTATCTTTCCATTAGCTATACACTTCCCTATACCAATTACTGACGGTTGAGCAGATATTTAATATTATCTCATAATTCCTGCATTAAAGTTTTCGTTAGTTAATAATTAATAATAAGTATTTATTTATCTACAGTACTCTATTATTTTATTCAAAATTAATTAATTCAAGGTAATAATGAAAATAAATATGAACATGAATAAAACGTAATTTACATAAATCATAACAATTAATTTAGCAAATGTTCAAAGTGCTGCCCTTGGTGTTCTTCACATAACCGTATCCTGTCTTAAGTGGATTTGTGATTGTGAACATTTTCCAACATCTCCACACTAATCGTGGCAAATGCGTCTTTGATACGATTTTTTAAATCTTCGATGTCGACTGTTATTTCTCGATAAACAATTTCCTTGACATAACCCCACAAGAAAAAATCCAGTGGAGTTAATTCAGGAGATCGTGGTGGCCAATGGAAAGGTCCACCGCAACCAATCCACTTATTTGGAAAATGTTCATTCAAATATCTCCTGAGTGTAACAACATGATGTGGAGGTGCTCCATGATGCTGAAACCAAGAATCTTTTCTTAAAGTGAGAGGAATGTCTTCGATGAGCTCGAATAAATGATTGCTTAAAAAATCTAAATTCTTTTCTGATGTTAAATTCCCGTCCATAAAAACGGTCCAATGACATAATTATTCAAAATCCCTGTCCACACGTTAACAGAACATCTTCTTTGATTATATTCTGTAAAATATTCTGTAAAATAATAGTGAAAATTAAGTCTATTTACCATACCATTATTATGGAACGTGGCTTCGTCAGTAAATAATACTTTTTTAAAAAAATCATTGTCTTAAAATTTATTTTATTAATTAATACTTAAATCTATCTAACTAAAAACTCATATTGGATACAACTTTTTAAAACTATTTAAGCTAAAATGAATGACTTGTAAGCGAAATAATACGGTGGGTGCCGAAAAAAGAGTGCATTAAACATTCATCGAATTTGAGGTTTTATTGTATGGAAATTAAAAGTGTAACGTATACCGAACCGCATATTATTGAAAAGCTTAATGAACAATGTATCAAAATCAGTAACAATATACAGGGTGTTGCATTTAAAAAATCGGAGTAAAATAGGCGTACGTGTTACGACTCACCCTGTAAAAATGAATAGGAATATTTTCAAAACAAACATTGCTTTCTAATAGTAGCTAATAAGTCATGTAGTACTCCTATAAAATTTTAAAATTAAATTTTAATAAACAACTTAACTACAGAGTATCAAAAGGCACGGTATTTTTGCGTTTAAATGCCAATATATTTAGGTACGTAATCATCGTATAAAAAATGTTCCATTCTTAAAGACGAATCGGATGAGACCATAATATATAGGGTGTTCCATTTAAAAAATATAACTTTGGTTTGGCACATCCAGACGAAACACCCTGTACAATTGCAACTAATTTTAAATCATGCAGCTATATCTCATCTAAGTCATAGCGCAAACGGATTTTAAGAATATGCAATAATAAAGTCCCTATCTTCCGAATACACACTAATGACTCACCCTGTATTTCTGCATTTTTGGAATATAAGGTAATTCTAGATAGAAATGATGTAAAATGTTACATATACAGGGTGATTGAAATTTGAGGGAAACATGGGGTCTCGCTTATAATAAGTGATAGAAAATGGTTAAATGGAGGCAAAATTGTGAAATTTCATGCTGATTAATAAGGTATTAAGAAATTTGAAATATTTCGAACAGTTTCTTCGTAATCGGAGAAAAACTAAAAATTGCAACTTTCGAAAATCGAACATAACTTCTCTATTTATGACTTTTTTCAAAATCTATGAAAACATTCCTAATCAGCAAGAAATTTGGCAACTTCGACACCATTTAACCAATTCACTATCTCATATAACAAGCGAGATTTCCATGCTTCCGCGCGAATTTCAGTCACCCTGTATAAGGAATTTTTACATCATTTTGATTTAGAATTACCTGTACATTCCAAAAATGCAAGAATATACAAGGTGTCCTATTTAAATTTTCTTACTTCACGCCATTTCCGCTTAAACCGGAAGTGGTACATATTGTTTCGTACTGTCAAATAAACTATTGGTAGGCCTATGTTATTTACACCAAATGTCAGTTTCCTAAAAGTAGAAATAAAAAAGTTATAGGGGTGCGAATGCCGAACTGAATCACCCGGTATACACGTTTGCAGAGGCAACATTTTAAAACGGTAAAATACGTATTTATTTACATTTACAGTTTATTTTCAGTTTTCTACTTATTTACTTATTATGTATTTAAATTATGAGACTTATAATACCATAATAATTTTTTAAATATAATTAAGGGAACTTTTATATCTGGCAAACGAAGCATGATAAAAAGTAAAAATATAACTGAACTTGTGGTTAAGAATAGCAGGATATTTATTTTTTATTTCTTTATCTTTTTTTAACATTATGTACAGAAAATATGCTAAATTAGCATGTCATTTAGAATAAGTTGTCAACTGAAAATCGAGAAGTGATAATATCCGTTGAACAGATTTTCTGTATTTGTAAACACATCAACGCGTTAACGCAAATGCTCTTTTCTAGAAAACAGCTGCTATCGATTTTTCTGGTATGTTCGAGTAAATACAACTACTCCTATATAAGTGACGTTTTGCGCATGCGACTGCATATTGATTCAAGTAAGTGGAAGTGTGTTGAGACCGGTGCTTGAGTATTCAGCATATTAATTTCTAAACCGACCAAAAAAAAAACAAGAAAATGTCTCTACTACCATTCCTGTTGGACGATTTCCGCCCCTCAAGACCTTCTCGCATCTTGGACCAACATTTCGGCTTGGGTTTGGATCCAGAAGACCTGCTGTTGCCGTTTAACGTTCCTCAATGGGGTGGGTCTCTAAGAAGACTTCCCAGTAATTATTACAGACCGTGGAAAAGCTCTGCTGCAGAACGTGATTCGGGGTCTACCGTGATTTCGGATAAAGACAAGTTTCAAGTGAACTTGGACGTGCAACATTTTGCACCCGAAGAGATCACAGTAAAAGTGACTGGTAATAATACCGTAACCATCGAAGGTAAGCACGAGGAGAAACAGGACGAGCATGGCTTCATTTCGAGGCAGTTTGTTCGCAAGTATGTTCTGCCAGAAGGGTTAGACACCGAAAAGCTTTCCTCAAGCCTTTCTTCCGATGGAGTGCTGTCCATTACAGCGCCTAAATTAGAAGCTGTGGAGACAGGCGATCGTGCTATTCCGATACAACAAACTGGACTTCCTTCCAAGTCCATCGAGGGCAAGAAGGAGAAGGACACCCCCATGGAAGGATAATTAATTAAACAGGCACTTAAAAATCTTATTCATTTATCCTCATGTAATAGTGGATTTCTTTAAGACTGATGTAATTTCGCTTATACTTTAGTACCTATTTGGTTACCGTTCATGTTGTAATAATATCATTCCATACATTACTTCAATAAATTTTGAAAATTTACATTTTAGTTTCATTGCAGTCAGAAAATTTATAAAAAATATTTCAAATTGAACGTATTTTATTGTTTCTGATAATTTTATAATTTGCAATGCACGATATTTGTTGCCAAAAACTAAAGCAAAGACTCGAAACCGTTACAAAAATTTGTGCCCAACTCCAACGTCCAACAAAATATTAAATTAACTTTAGGTTGGCATCACTATTCACTTCAGGTGACTCCAGTATTTATGAGTTGGCAATTGGTTTGGGTATTTTTTGTTTATTTAAGGTTAAGGCAGAGACAGGTTAAGGTAAAGTGAGCGAAAAATGGAAGCTAAAAAAATTTCCTTTGGTTTTACAAAAGTGACCCAGAAAGCATTTTTAATGCCCCAAAATAATGCCAATAGCAGTAAAATTGAATTAATTGATTGTTTAGAGGGGCAGACTATAAAAATTAAAGAGTAAGTCCGCCCGAATTGTAGGTTAGGTCAATTTTATGTTGCTTATTAATTCTTTGCAGTGCTGTAGAAGAGATTAAACGACCCCTGGTGATACCCATCAGAGATAGTTCTATGAGTCTGCTGGAGCGTATCAAAGAAACCAAGAAAGTTAAATCGGAAGCCGTAGAAGATAGACCGGATAATGAGTTAAGTTTAGATGAATTAGCAGCTAAACAGCTAATCGAAGGTTGGTTCTATACAATTTTTGGTAATCCTGCACTTTAGTGTACCCAAAATGCGCAGGCGTTAAATGTGCATAGCGATACGCTGAAAATTGAGCACCCACTCAATTTTCTTTCCATTGTTGTCAGGTTGTTTCATTAATGACGGGTGCAAAATTACAGTCTATGGCTTCTTGCAGATGTAAAAGATGGCGTTGTAATATTATTACATAGAACTAGTGTTTAGTTTTAGAAGTTTGTATTATTACAACACCAGTAAGTAACAGGTTGTAATTTTGCACTTGTCATTAATAATACAATTTGCCAACAATGGAAATAAAGTTGAATTGGTGGTCAGTTTTCAGCGAATCTCAACGCACAATTTAAAAAAAAAATATGTGACATGATTTGTATTGTAGAAGCGAAAGTTGGAAATAAAATTAAGCAAGATGCGAAAATCTTTAAACTACAATCAATTCCCGATAAACCAGTAATAGAAGATAAAGAGGAACCAAATTTGACTGACTATGAGAACATACCCATTGAAGACTATGGTATGGCGATGTTAAGAGGCATGGGTTGGACAGAAGGATCAGGAATTGGAAAAAATCAAAAGTATGTTTATTTAAGTTCTTAAATGTTTAAACTGATGCTTTAATGTTGTAGAGTAACTAAGCCCATTGAACCGGAACTGAGGCCGAAAGGTATGGGGCTGGGTGCTACAAAATTGGTTAATGCTCAGCAGAAACCACCACCTATTGATAAAGATGGTAAAGAATTAATGTTAGTTAAGGGAGCATATGCTAAAATTATAGCTGGACTACACAGGGGGAATTATTGTGAGGTTAGTGCAAAACTTAATTGCATTGGAGTTTCATCACATAATTGATTTAAATATTTGATGATAATCTGTTATTTTTGCGAAATATCTGATATGCAGTATTACAATGATAAATACTCTAAAAAGTAAATTGTACATTTTCCTTTCCTTGTGATGTCCAACGTCCTTATCTATGTAGTAATCACCCCTGAATTATTCTACCTATTATTGTTACTTATTAGGAAGCCTCAGAACTCTTAAGTTGCAATAAAAAAACCATGACATAATTCTAAAATAATCAACATCACCACTCATTTATTTTTTACTTTTAATAATTTCTTACCGACTTTATTGTTGCAGGTGTTAGGTTTGGATGATGAGTCCAGCAGAATAATAGTACAGACTTCTATAAAAAATTTAATCCTTTCTCTGAATGAGTTTCTGGTACAGGTAGTCACTAAAGAAGAATATACAAAATTTTCAAAAGTCATTAGTGAGTATTTGTATTAAAATTATTTAAATTAAATATTAGTTATTCGTTATTATTATTACTCATTCCGCAAATTTAATTAATTGGTTTTTTAAGTCTGACTGTTATGGCGGTGTTCAAAGTTCCTTTTTTTTATATATATTGCTTTTCAATATCAGCATGTTGTGTAATTACATTTCTCTTTCAGACAATGCAAAATATGAAGAATATAAAGAAAAATCTAAAACCAAATCAGAAGTTTTGAGTTCATCAGAAGAGAGCTCTGATCATAAAAGAAAACAATCAAAATTGAATTCTAGATCTGATAAAAGTTCTTCAAAAAATTCATCCAAGAAAAATTCAGAACATTCTGATCGACATAGAGATAGAAGACAGGAACTCGATATAGAAAATGCAAGGCATAAAATAAAATCTGAAGATAAAGTAACGCATAAAGTGGACACACATAGATCTAGCCATAATAGTAGGTCTCACTCTTATGATTATAAAAGTCGGTCGTCAAAACATCGTGAGAGTTCATATTCATCAGAAACTGATCACAGTGATAGTTCAATTGAACAGAGAAATAGAAGAGATTCTGATTCAAGTGATTACAACTTTGGTAGAGATAAAAATAGTGAAAGAGAAAGGAAGCATGAAGATAGAAGTAGTTCTAAAAAGAAAAAGTCGAAAAAGCAAAAATACACGACGTCATCGCAACATAAAAAATCAAGAAACAAAACTAAGAAAAAATACCAAGATACCAGCAGTGATTCTAACCAGAGCGATCAGGAATCCAGAAGACATAAGTACAATAATCATAAAGATAGTCATAAGAATTCTAGAAGATGATTATTTGTTGTGCTTTTCATTATTTGTGCTCTTAAATGCATTGTATACAATATTTTTTTACAATAAATTATTTCAGTTTTTGTCCAAATATAAATATTGAAATGCTGCCTAAAATAAAATGCTTTATGTATTACTACTGACTTTTAAGGATATTTTTAAAGGTAACACCTTTACCTGAATAACCGAACTAAGAACTAACTTGGTAAACTGTTTGATTACATAAAAGTGGCTATAGGTATCGCTATAGTGACTAATTATATGTCACTGTATAGGTTTTTTAAAAAATATTTTGCAGCTCACCAGGCTTTATTTTAGGAGTTAAAAAAACGTAAAAACAAAAGTTGTAAGATTTTATACGTATTAACTTTTAAATTTATCAAAGAAAAACAAATCCGCATCGCAAAGGGAAGAAAAAATGCAATTTGCGTGTTCTTTTTTTAACGAAACACCCTATACAAGGTTACTGACAACTAATAAAAGGCTTATCATGGGGATCTCGTAAACTGTAAGACGTACAAAGACGGTTGAATAACAAAAAGTTGCGCTCTTTTGGGGTCTATAAAAATTTGTAAAACAAATCTCCTCTATCTTCATTTATTTCTGAGATACCTTAAAAAAACTGAAAATTCTCAATTTCAAAATTTTTGAATATTTTGCTTATTAAGAAATCTCGGTAATTTTATATAAAGGCCGTGTTTTAAAATTACTCGAACAAGCGTTCGAGCGTTTGATTAATATGCAATTTCGTACCTAATTGAGCACTTGATTGAGGTAAGAAATCGAATGTTAAATAAATGTTCGAACGGCTGTTCGAGTAATTTTAAAACACGGCCAAAATTCGATGGACAACTTAATACAGTCAGAAGAAATAGATTAGGGTTGACAGTTTCGCAGACTGGATACGACTGTCAACTGTTTTTTTTTTTATGGGCGATATTCATACCATCTGATACAAAAATAAAATATTAACTAACTGAACTTCACTTTGACATGTCAGAGTTTCGTTAAAGGGCTTTGTTTTGCGCTTATTAACTACGTAACAACTAACAACTGTCATCAATATTATGTCAAATTTAGTAACTTTTAAAAAATTAATCGCAAATGCTTTAGTTCCGCGCAGGGTTGGGACGTAGGTAGATAATGCGACGTATAAATACCCAATAATTGCGCGTAGATTTTGTAATTATCTATGTCGTGAATCGTGAATTATGAATTAACTACTTTAAAAACTACGTCGTTTTCTACTTCTTCATTTTCAGGTTATAATTAATTATTTTTATACTATCTAATATTTATAATTGATGTAAAATGGATAAAATTGTATACAAGAATTAAAAAACATGACAAGCGCAATATTTATTTGAAATACTTCAAATGAACATTCATTTTGAGGTTAGAAATGTGACATATTAAGGCTGCGTTTAGTTGATAGACGAACCGTCAAAATTTAACGAGCTCGGGCGGACTGTTTTCTAAACGGAACTCATTACCCACCGTGGTTGCTTAATGGTCGCATCTCAAATCACGACCACCGTGACCATTCAGCTGATTAGTCAGATAACGTAAAATAACTACGCACTAAACGAAATCGACAACGTCGCACAGTGGGCTCAAACAGATAATTAAGGGAACTTTATTCAAAAAATCATGTATTTTATTGATCTCAAAAAATAACACATTTAGTTTAAGCAGACTCTTATTAAGTCGGAACGACCCCTTATTTGACTGAAAATGTATTTAGATGTTTGTTTTGTGCTGAATAAGCTGAAAGAATACATAGTGTTGACATTCTCAGTGACTGTCATTGTCCCATTTGATTCTACGTCATTTCACAACATTATTCAGTATTTTTTATCAATAAATATTTTTGTTTTTGCAATGTCGAACATCATCGAAGGTTTATAGATGTTTATAGTGTATTAATTTTGCTGCATCAACGAAAAAAATGAATATTATTAAGCACATTTGATTTGTCTTGAATTGTCTCATATTCGAAAAGCCACATCTTTTTTGCAAGAGTTTGCAGATCACTAATTATGTATTTTGCTACTCTTAAAAATGCAATCTTTTGTTTTCTAATCAAAATACGTGCCCGAACTTGCCCCTTTTCTGACTTTTTTGAATTATTGTTTGTTATAGATGAAACGAAATACAAGAATTTATTCCAAGAGTGGTTAACTCATAAACATTTAATTCATGTAAAAATGTGGACAATTAAAAGTTTTTGTGTTTAGTAAAGACAAAATGGCGGATTTACAACATTTAAATAGAAAAAAAAATGAATATTTTATTAAAACTATAGAAGAAAAATGGAAAAAATGTAATCGAATCTCATCGCAATGTCTTGCTGGTAATTATTCACGGTTAGAGAAAGCTCATCAATAAATAAGTATCAAAAATTAACTATAACTTCTATTTACATTTTTTTTTTACTAAGATAGCACAGCATCAAAATTATCTAACTATTTAAATTAGTAATTTTTTGCAGATAGCATATTTTTTTAGGTATACTTTCTTAATATATTCTTCATTTTATAATAATAAATTATAGTTATACGTAATTATGTCTTTTTGGGTCAATTTTTAAAAAGACTGATCTTTCGTTGTTGATTCAATAATAAAGTTCTCCTAATTTACTATGTGAGACCACTATGCGTCGCCCATGAACTAAACGCAGCCTACATAAACTACGTCAAGTAAAAATTACAATAAAATACGTCCAGATTATAATGTAATGTAGAAAATATTTTTTACACGTAGTTTTCCCAACCCTGGTTCCGTGTCAGTGGATGAAATTAATATAAAAATTAACAACATTAAGAAATAATCACTTATAATACCATGAGTAGTCAAAGTTATGTCGAATATTTTTATGGTGCTCTCACGAATGTCTCCAGGGTTGCCAGTTCTCCTATTTTTAATAGGAGTCTCCTATTTTTTAACAAAATCTTCTACCTTCTATGAAGCATTAGATATAGGAGAAAATCTCCTATATTTTCACGGAACAAACTTTCTTATGGTTGTCATAACTTGTTGCGTTCTTTTTTCTAAAAAGAAACCTTTTTTTATTCTTACGGCCGTTTTCATAATAGTGATAAAGGAGACGGCCCTAAGGGCCGTTTTCATAATAGAACTTTAAATTTAAAGTAACTTTAACCTATAAAAATACATTAGTTTTCCTATGCTTAAAGTGACTTTAAATTAAAGTTTCCTTTAGCACTATTATGAAAACAGCCCTATGTTAGGGAAATTTAAGTCATGATGCCATTTTATGTGGCTACACTGGCTACAGACAGTGTTGTTTGTTTTCTATTGTTGCCTGCAATATAGCTGCAATTGCATCACATTCACATCGGTTGATCGGTTAAAAACTGAAATTTTACTGTTTCACTGTTGGGAGTATAAATGGATATGAATTGCATTAATCATGAAATAAGAAAACTGATGAAAGTGCTGATGACGAAAGCGGGAACAGTAGCAGCAATGAATGTAATAGTACTTGTTATTATATTTTTATTATAAATATATTATATAAATTATATTTTTATTTTCTCATTTTCATGTTCTATATTCTCCTATTTTTTAAAATAGAATCTTCTATACTTTAGCTTTAAAGAGCTGGCAACCCTGAATGTCTCGCACGCTTGCATTTGAATATTCGCATTTAAGTATTCACAAGCGTGTGAGAAACATGAGTGAGACCACCACAAGAATATCTTACTTAACTTTGACTACAATTGGTATTCGAGGGACTATTCAATGAACCAAATCAATGATTAAAATAAAATACAAAGTGATCAAGAATCACTGTTCGAGTTGGCAATGCTGAATTTTATTTTTAAAGGGTACAACTGGAGCAACTTCCGGTTGTTGACGGCTTGCCACTGACAGCCATCACTTTACAAGTGTTATTTGACATTTCAAATTCAAATTAAAACGCTAACTTTTATTCACATAACCTACAATCTTGTCGCTGTTTAGTTTACGTCAAATAAACCAACAAAATATACAGGGTGAGTCATAATGGGCGGAACAAATTTTACCAGTATGAAGGAAACACTTTTTCAAGTAAAAAACTTCCTGGAAACCTATGTCCTAATCCGCACAGTTGAGGAACTACAAGAAGTCAAAGTTGAGTGAATCATAATGGGCGGAACAAATTTCACCAGTATGTAGGAAAAATTTTTTTAAGTAAAAAAGTTATTCGTAGAGCTCGTGCTTGTATTAGAGCTTAAGGAGTACAGTTTGAACAAAGTTTTTGTAATACTGTGATTTAATTGAACATTTTTTATACAATTTATCCAATTTCTTTACAGGTTTCACAGTTGTCGTTATTATTAAATATTTGTTTATTACAAAACTTTGACTCCTTGTAGTTCCTCAACTGTGCGGATTAGGACATAGCTTTATAGGAACTTTTTTACTTAAAAAAGTATTACCTACATACTGGTAAAATTTGTTCCGCCCATTAGGACTCACCCTGTATATCCGGTTGCAGTGTTGCAAATAGCCGAATAAAAAATGCTCTTAATTGTATTGCCAACTCAAACAGTTATTTTTGAACACTTTGTATTTCAAAAGCTAGTTCGCAAATCTGCGTTACGCATGATTTCATTTTCATAGCAACCGGTAAATAAATTTATATTATTTGAATTTTTTTCTGAAAGCAGTTTAATAGCGTTTTCGATTCACTTGCACCGGTTGCACTCATGGCCGTATGCACAGACAAATCTTTAGACTTAAGCCAAAGTAAACCTTTACTTTGAACAATGTAACTATACGGCGAGCAGTTTGATATGAAGTTAGCTTTAAGTATCAAGTCCACCTTGAGATTTGTCTGTGCATACGGCCATCAGTGTATATGCATTTTTTTTAACCTCGTGTAATAACACGAGATGAAGATATTCTGAGTGCGCACTAGTGCGGTCAATCGAAAACGCTATGAAAATACTCACTGCAACCACTAGTGGAATACTCAGTTATATTTTCACTAGTGAAATACTCGCTGGAATTTGCTGTTGCTAGGCTACGAAAGTAAATATCTGCTATTTTATTGGTTAATATTTGAAAAATGACAGGTGAATTGAATAGACAGAAATATTTGTCGCGAAAAAATGCCATGTCATTTGCTAACTAACAGTGATTTAGAAGTTGTTCAATATTTTTTCCAGGCCACCTTAGTTTTTTAAATGTTAATTATGTAATGATATTTTATAGGAACAGTTGAATGCCGTTTTGATATTTTATACTCAAATATGGCATCTTTCTGGATATTGATGGAAGTAAATTTCTCTTGCTATTACTAAATTGTTGTTAGCACACTGCACAATACATTTTAAAAATTTACGTCTTTCTTGGATTCACATCATTCGTTTTTATATCTAAAAATTTGACAAACGAAATAAAACTCCGAAGGTGTATGAAACTTTTTTTGTTCTTGTCTTCAGCAGCATACATATTTTTCTTTGTATTGTTATTTTCAACAGTTTCTTGCATTTACTACAAATCGTAGAAGACTTTTCAAAACGGAACTTAGCCCTAATTTAACCGACTTCGTATCTCTTACCGTTTCCGAGATCCCAATGGAGAGCCTCGAATTCGTAACAACCTGTATAGTATTATACAGGGTGGGCCAACAGTGCGTGGGCGGAAGATTGTGGCTTTATTGTTGAATATTTTTAAAATCTGTGTACGCACTAACATACATATGGGTTAGATGCACAATCTAAAATTATTTAGACAAATACAGGGTGCCGAATATGCGTAATGCATCATCCTGTATAAAGTTTTAAAAGAAATTTCCGATTGTGCATGTCTTTCTATTTCCCAATAGTTAGATAATGTATTTACCAAATTTCAAAGTCAAATATTTAAAAATAAATAATTTACAGAGTCACAAATGTTGCCATTTTTTAACGATAAATCATCAATATCTCGAGAACCATACACTTTAGATCAAAAAAATCCTATATTATTTTCATCCACTAATGACGAGCTATCGAATCGTGCAATAATATATAGGGTGTTCCATTTAAAAAAACACAAGTTAGGGTTGCCACACTCTTACGGGACACCCTGTATTTGTCTAAATAATTTTAGAGTGTGCATTTAACCCATATGTATGTTAGTGCGTACACAGATTTTAAAAATATTCAACAATAAAGCTACAATCTTCCGCCCACGCACTGTTGGCCCACCCTGTATAATTTTAAGAATGTAACTAACTTGAAAATGCCATCAATCGGCGAAACTGGTCGTTAATTTAATATAAAGAAATAAGTATCTTGTGCCAAGACGCAGCTTTTCATTTACATAAAATGAAAAAATGGTCTTTCATTTTAGCGAACATATAGAGGGTTCCATTAAAAAAACACAAATTGAACTTTTTTCTTCACTTTGCAATGCATTTTTGCTTTCGATGATAATTCTTAAATGATAATGCGTATAAAATCGCACAACTTTTGTACAGATTATTTTTTTACTATATGCCGATCGTATAAAATATACCTAAGTTAAGTAAATACATTTACGACGAAGCCGAAATGACGTGACTTGACAAAAGCCACAAGACTGTTTCACGAAAGTTAGAAGGAGCTAGCTACATAAAATTATCTATCGATCGATCGGCATATAAAGAAGAAATGAACTGTATTTAAAATTATTTTCTAGTTCCTAAAATAAAGCCTCTAGATAGAGGGCAAAATGTAGAAAAAAAATCTGTATTGTTAATTATGTATACATATTAAATAATATTTCTACATTGTTACAAAATTTCCTAGAAATTTACAACAAAATGTATAAGATATAAGATAAGAAAGATAACAATTAAAAAAATTCACCTATTATGTATATTAAATAATATTTCTATATTGTTACAAAATTTCCTAGAAATTTTACAACAAAATGTATAAGATATAAGATAAGAAAGATAACAATTAAAAAAAGGTGAAATGTTTAGTTAAAAAATTAGACACTTCAGTTGAATTTGGTGGATAAAGTGCTTTTAATTTTGTTTCAGTTTTACCTTCCCATTTAAAAGTGTTCTTAAATTTATTTGCTTGTGAGCTTAGTTGTTACAAAATTTAGATTTCTAGAAAGGGGGATGAAAAGTAACGTCAACTTGGTGGTTGCGCGGTAGCTTTCTTTTGAAGATTAAAGCTCATCCTAGAAATAATGAACATTAAATTCCAATTTTGGCTGAATAACACTCAAAAGGGCATTCACTTCAGAATTTAACCCGCACGAGCCCGTCGGTTAATTATTTATTTCTAAGAAATTCGATTAGTCATCAAATCATCTCCTCTGCTTCAACAAAGGACGTTCAGTTTCACGTTGGTAGCACGTGCACACAAGTTGGTACTTCCAATCAGAACATAACCTTACATTCGTTGTGTCGAGCAAGGTGCACAAGTTTCAACGCTAAGTAAATAAAAAATATTCGTCCTCGTTTTGCGAATTTGCGTGCAATTGATACTGTTATAAATGTAAAGTTTTTTACACGAATTGTTGCAAGATGGCTGGGGTGTTCGATTTAGAATTGCACGACGTCGAAGCAGTCGAAGTCGACGACTCCGACGATGATGTTATTGAAATTTACGAGGTGAGTGCAGGTTTTATTTATTTTTCTGCGTCTGGCGATTGCTTTAGAGATTCCGCGGACTTTTCTTAGTCACGAACTTTTCCCAGACGGAAATAAATATTTCAATGTCATGTTTGCCTTATGGAGGTGGTTCAAGTTTAACCAAGAGTAAAATTTATTTAAAATTAAATTAAATTATATTTAATTCCTGTTGTTCTTATAGAGACTTCTGTTTTATACCGAATTTAGTTTGTGCGAGACCCATTTATGCAACAGCTGTCTCTCTATGACAGACGGATCTCCCATTCCTAATTGAGGAAGCATCTCCCAGATATTAACTGATTTTCAGGAAGAACGGATGTTGTGGCCAATATAGAAAGATGACACGAAATATCAGTTGGGCATCTTATTGACTAACATTTGAATAATAATTTTTAAAACACACTCAATTACAATGATGGGAGAAGAAGGAATATTAGAAAGGAAACTGTAACCAAAAGCTCATATTTTTTAACTTCATTGAGGTATAATTGCATTTGTCTTTAAACAAATGTTATATCATAGACCTTGAAGGCCTTTGAATTTGGTAATCCATCTATCATTCTTACTATAAAGAAATGTAGGATCAAATATGAACGTGACTAATTATTTTATGAAATTGTAAATAAATGAAAATCTCTAGGTCTGATTTTTTTAAAATTGAGCAGTCTCGCTTTTAATCACAGTTTTTGTAAAGAAAAAATATTTATAACAGACAGATGATGCAGTTGAAGATGATAGAAAGACTTCATAGTATGTGTAAATATGAAATGAAAAAGAATTATAGAACCATGAATAGAAGTGTGAAGAAATAAGTAGACTTTAATGAATGGACCATGTGTAGGATAAGCCAAATAAACAGATTAACGGTTGGGCAAAAATAGGATGGGCATCAAAAGCATTAAAAATATTAAATTTGTCAAACCTTCTAGAATAGGAGGTTTCGTTTGTAGAGCTTAGAAAATATGCTTGTTATTGAAGGGTTATTAATTGTGTTATTAATTAAACTGAAATAACTATGACTTCTTCTTAGAGTTGATTATATAAAGAAAAATAGAACAAATAAAGCAAGGGGAAAAATAGAGGAAGAGGAAAAGCAAAATGGGTTTAGACCTATGAGATCTTGCACTGTTAATATTTATGTATATAAGATAACTCACAGCTTGTAAAAAATAATTTATTAATTTGAAAAAGACATGAGAGATCATCAATTATTGGACTATGGAAGATAATGATAGACAGAATTAAGTTCGCATAACATAGTGTCAGAATCACCTAAAAATTTAAAATATACACTAAAAGTGGGACAAATACTCAGAATAATTTTATGTCAATAACATATATTAGGGGTTCACTGTTTAAAAATACTGGAAATTTTGATTAATTTTGCCTCTTGTTGTAATGTATATTGAATAGTGTGAACACAAAGTCACTGAATATTTTTTTCCTTTTAGCTACAGTCTGCAGTAATTATTAAATACAAATTATGAAAAAGGACTCACATTTATAGTATATTATAAAATTCTTGCCTATTCTCTAATAAAATGTTAAATTATTTAATATAGTTGCTAGCAATACTTTTTTCCTTAAAGAATTCTTATGCAGTTCGATTTAATTTTATTTTTCTGATGAGTGTCATGGGAATTATATTTGCATTTAATGCATTTAGTTCTTTTATAACATTTTTTGCCACCATTCTTCTATCTAATAAACTTATCTTTTTTCAGGGTGGCTACGATCAAAACCCTAACGTGAATGAAATCATTGAGTAAGTTACCATAAAAAAGTTGAAATTGCCTCAATTATTGTTAATTATTGTAGATCAGAGGACTTAGAAACTGTACAGTTAACCGAACAAAACGTGAATCCTGGTCAAGAGAAAACTGGCCCTCAGGACTTCGAGTTACGCAAAGTCCTTGGCAAAGGGGGTTATGGAAAAGTGTTTCAAGTACGCAAGGTAACGGGCAAAGATTGCGGGACGATTTTTGCCATGAAAGTTCTACGCAAAGCATCCATAGTTAGGAATCAGAAAGATACAGCGCACACGAAGGCGGAAAGAAATATTTTAGAAGAAGTCAAGGTACCTTGTTCATTTTCATATTAAAATGATTTATTATAAAGAGCATTATTTGCAGCATCCGTTTATAGTAGATTTAATATATGCTTTCCAAACAGGCGGGAAACTTTATTTAATATTAGAATATTTAAGTGGTGGAGAATTATTTATGCATTTAGAAAGAGAAGGAATTTTTTTAGAAGAAAGTGCTTGGTATTGTTTGTGGATATGGTGAAGTTTCTCTTGTATTAACACTATCGTTTTTAGTTTTTATTTATCTGAGATTATCCTAGCCTTGGAACACTTGCATTTACAAGGAATTATTTATAGAGATTTGAAGCCTGAAAATATTTTATTAGACGCTCAAGGGCACGTTAAGCTTACCGATTTCGGCCTGTGTAAGGAACATATCCAGGAAGGAATTGTGACGCATACGTTTTGTGGAACAATCGAGTATATGTAAGAATTCTTTCTGCTTTGGTTTTTTTTTTTTTGTAAATGTTACGTGTCTATATTAATAATAATTACAAAAAATAGTGAGTTATTCATGTTATGTGCTACATTTATCCTGGGCAGTCAATGTTTGCTTTCTTCAAGGGTAAACATTTTATAATTGTAATGTTGATAACAAAATGTTTATTTCTCTATCAATAACAAACTTTGTGTTTATTTACAAATTTAATTAAGACGTTTTTATATTTACATTTAGTCACAATTTTAATTTAGAAGGTTTGGATGTACGTATGTAGAATTTACAAAAAAAAATTACTAATTTCTTGTGTCCAATAAATTGAATGTACATTTGTAATTAATAATCAACATTCAAGTGATGATAACGCATATTTTAGGGCACCTGAGATATTAACTAGGAGCGGACATGGTAAAGAAGTTGATTGGTGGTCACTGGGTGCTCTCATGTATGACATGTTGACTGGTGCTGTAAGTCGATCATTTATTTCTGTTCTCTGATGATTTTGTGTTTGTCAATGTTTTTAAGTTATTAACTATTTTAGCCTCCGTTTACTGCGGAAAACAGAAAGAAAACAATAGAAAAAATTCTCAAAGGCAAACTCAACCTTCCGCCTTATTTAACAGCAGATGCAAGAGACTTAGTGAGGAAATTACTTAAGAGACAAGTGTCTGCAAGACTAGGAGCACCACCCGGTGATGCACAAGACGTCAAACAACATCAGTTCTTTAAACATATCTCGTGGGATGATGTCTTGAATAGGAAACTCGAACCCCCATTCAAGCCAACTTTAGTAAGTTAATTACTGTGATTTACTTTAATTTTCTTGGAATTCTTTAACTATTTATGTACTTTTGGACCGTCCTTTTTTTTTTTTTAGTTAGTTAACCATAGTATGTAGTTTATTTATTTTCTTTTTACTAATGCTACCCGGTCAACTAAATTTATTTTATTTATGTATTTAGTTATTAACGCACGATTTGCAGTTAATCTTTTTTGTATATTTTTTTGTTAATAGAGCTTCATGTTATCCTTATTTTATAGGAGTTAGTTATTGTGTAATACAATATATTTTTGTAATTAATTAGAATTTTCAAATTTCGTTTTTTTTAGGCTAGTGATGATGATGTATCGCAATTTGATACAAAATTTACTAAACAAACTCCAGTTGACTCGCCGGATGAGTCAACACTTAGTGAAAGTGCCAATATGATATTCCAGGTGTGTTCTTCGTTGCCTACATTTAGGTAGTCATCACAAACTAAATAATTTTTTACCGACAGGGTTTCACATATATTGCTCCTTCCGTGCTGGAAGATATGTACAAGCCGAAAATCGTCAAGGCTCGTTCTCCTCGCAAATCCGGTTGCACTCCTCTAAGACATTTCGGACTGAACTTACCCAATCACGGAGGAAGCATGAATATGGGACACCTGGGGCCTCACTCTAGTAATTTAGGTCATCAACCTTTAACAGGCATCCACCAATCTTATCATTACATGCCTAATCACCCGTTGAATTCGAACTGTTGTCCGGATGAGATGATGGAAATCAGTTCGGGCCTACCTCATGTATAGTAATATGAAATTTAGAAAGTTGTTAATATTTTTTCTTTTTATAAAGTGAGTTTATCAGACGAAAAATCAATTTAAATTCAGTTGTATTTTGTAATGAATTTGTTCTTTCGGAGGAGAAATGTTCCATATTAAAATTACAGTAAAATTTAGACAAAATTCTTTTGGCTTCAAAGTTCAAAATGCTTCAGAAATTTATTGCATTCTCTGTTGAAGGCCAAACTGTACATAATACTCTTGAATAAAGTTATGGGAGAATAAATTTTATACAGATAAGAGTACATGGTATATTTCACTCTGAAACAAATTTCTTCGACAAATATCAAACTGTTACCAGAGAGTGTATAATTTAGTCTTGATTACCAGGAAAATAACTGCTTTATTTATTTTACATTTTAATTTTTTGCCTTTATAGTGTTTAAATTTATTATTATTTTAAAGTTCTTACTCTAATAGTGTTTTCGATTGGATGCACTGAGCATATTCTCACCTCTGTTTAGCTTTATGTAATAATATGGGATAAAGATATCCTGAGTGTGGTCAATCGAAAATGCTACAAGTTTGCCATTGAATATATCATTATTACACGAATTTATTTCCATCATATTAACAAAGACGTTCAGAAGTAATTTAATTATACCATAAATAGTAAAGGAGACTGTGGTTTAAGAAGTAATTAAAAAATAATCTCTGCACACAATTAGTGTGTGTACTGAAGATGGCAGCTTAGCTCCCGAAATACGTATCTACAGATATACAATTAATTGTGGGCAGAGATTATTTTTTAATTAATTTAATTATAGTCTACTATCACATATTTTTTCTGAGTGTCAGCTTTTATTGCATAAATACTTTTATGAATGTAGAGACTGCTTCAGCAGCTTTGGTGAAAGTTTATGTCTAATGCAGATGTATTCTGGCAACACCTGTTTTATACAGACTTGCTTCATTGGGTGAGAGAATCACAGTACAAATTAAACTTCTTATAATTTTTAGTTGAATGTTGTACCTATAACATGAATATTTGGTAGATTGTGTTTTGTAGAAACACTGTTATTATAACGCAGTGAAGAATCTTAATGTGTTGAAAAATTTCATTAATACGTAGTTAACACAATTTAATAACAATAAGTTTTAGCGTTATCATATCAGGATTTTTACATTATTGTAATTTCTAAGTGATCTGGATTCCCCATGTAGTGAAACAGACTTGTTTAGAGAGCATTGGTTTTAAACTTTGAGGATTAGGTAAGTCTGCCTCTTTAAGGAAATACATTCAATTAGTAAATATATTACTAGAAGTCAACAGCTTTTTCGTTTTAATAGTAATAATAAATATGAGCACAAGAAACTTACTTTGCATTTGCGTTTAATGGTGATTGCATTTTTTATGTTACTATTGATTATGTATCACTGCTTTGCATGAGGTTTAAAGTTGCCATTTTTCCGTGCCATTTACTAAATACACATAAATATACTCAGTAGTCAACAATGTGCTCAAGATATTGTAAAATATACCAAAAATAAATAAATGGGAATCCGCTTGTCCTAATTAATCAAAACACTTTTTTAAAGGGCGTACAAGATAATTTTTTTAAACAAATCATGTTTCAAAAGTGAATTTGATAAAGCAGCAAATATATTTTTCATTTCATTTAAAAGTCATTTAATTATAAAAAAAAGAAAAAAAGGGAATTTAAAGTATTTTATGTATTTGTTTCTGAATATTATCATAAAATAACCACTTTTGTGATTTGGTCAGAAGCTGGTAGAGTTGTAAATAATTATTAAACCAAAACATTTCTGCACTGTCTACATGTAAACAAACCAAGGACTTTTTGGTTTTTAATTTTAGAGGAATGTGCAACATTTTCAATCTTATTTGTGATAAATATGGAAATAATTTGTTGATTGTCTTTTTTTGCATTTATGTGTAGGGTCAAGATGTCGACAGAGGATTAGTCGGGTACAGTGAATCAGTATAGCTAAAATAATGCTATCCTCTTTCGATTTACCTACACTGCTTCACTGTACCCAACTGATCTACTGTTGACACCTTGATCCTATGTATACAATAGAAAAGTTTTAATTTCCTTAGAATCTTACTAATTCAAAATTGTATGTTGAGGACTTCACAATACTTAAGTTTTCAATAGGTTTGTCAAAAATAGGTGGACGTAACTTTCTTGGATACTACAGTACTTATGTACTGTTTATATTTTCATACTAATTTGGAATAATAAATGTTTTAATTATGTAATCTTGTTATACCTCAAAATTTATTATTTTTACTTAAAACTTACTTCTGAAGTCTTGTTTGAACTATACATTATTCAATGGCAGATACTTAGATAAAGTGTGAATATAATTCATAATGATAATTACCTTAAGTGTACATAATATAAACCGGGCTTCTAATTAGTTAATTAATCTAAGGGAAATGACAATTTGTTTTTCTAACATAGGTGCCTCAGTTCTGTGTTTGACAATTTGGAGTGTTCTTGTTTTTATAACTAACCTTGCACTCTGTTCACCTGCAATTATTTTCCGTTCGTTCGTGTCTCCTTTTATTATTCGAGTATATCTTATAAAATAAGGTGCTATCTCCAGGTTATTGATGAGAGAATTAAATGAATAAAGAAGAATTTTATTGTGAAATAGCTGTTAGTTATATTTTTAAATGAAACAGATTTTCAGTGCTTGTAAATATATATGTATGTATAAAAAAAAGTAAAACCCCTTTAACAATAAGGTGAAACTAAATGTGTTCAATATAATATAAATATACACCAATATAGTCTTTTATATATGAATATACTTATAGCCGATAATTAATGTGTGATGTTTTTAATATTGAGATGCAAGGTCGGTTATTATGTAAAGGTGATTTGTTTTTATATACTAAAAATGTTTGTCTAAACATAAATCAAGTGTGTTGCATTAAATTTAATTATTTCTAATAAAGATGAGAGGCACCTCTGGTAAACCAGTTCAAGAAGTTGTATTTTTTCATCCTGTCCAACGAAAAAGGAATTCATATAACAAGCTTAAGTAAAATAAACTTTATGATAAATATTTGAAATAGCGCATTTTTAACGTCTCTCTCTTCTCTTTTGTTTTTGTTTGCAGTGTTGTAAGCTTGATTTTGCATGGAGCAATATTTTGAAAATATTGGTGAATAATTTTGAGAGTTTTATTTCATAAACACTTGCTTTTGTGTACAGGACATTATTTTTATGTATATAAAATAACTTGTGTTGACTTTTATTAGTTGTATAGTTAATGAATTTTACAATGTAGTTCAATTATTAAATCTACTGATTTTATATATTTTAGCTCAAGTATGTTAATAGCCCTTTAGTGAAATTTTACATTAGGTATTTGATATTCTACTTTTCTTACCTTATACACTTACTTTATGCATACTTCTTTTTTACACGTTAACTCAACGTTTTAATTATCCCTGATATTTTCAAAATGATAGTGCAATCTTTCTTCAGTTCTCACACATAGGCCATTTATTTGAAAGATTACACTATGGAGTTTTGTATAGGTTTTTTTTTTGTAATTATTTAAATGAATATTGTTTATAACAAAATATTAATAATAAAAAAAATATGTCATGCATGTGTTTGTTTTAAACCTAACTTTGAATGTTGTTTGTTCAGTGTGCTTCGAAGAAAACTAAACTCGTTTGTAAATTTATTGTACGAAAAAATTATGTACATATTGCGTTAGGCAGTACTATTTATTACATTGTTGTCAATCACATTTTCTTGTTCGTCTTCATCGTCAAAGACGAACCATTTTTTCTTATTTATTAGAAACAGCGTCATCAACAGTGGCAGATGAAGTAAGCTAAATCGAAACAGTTTTCTTGATGACTGACTTGATGAATCCTTGTAAAATTGATATGCTGAAAGAATAACAATTTTTTCTTAATAAACCACTTCTAATTTACACCAAATTTAGTGTATTTAATAAAAAAAATTAAGCTGCATCAAATCCTTCAAAAATCAACTTATGCTAAAAAGAATTAAGTTCTGTATTCATCCTGAGCAAAGTAGGATATTTTTTTTATTATTTACAAAAAAATATTTTTTATGCATGAAACAGTATTTTAGATATAATTTTACAATTAAAGATTGGGGTAAGAGAAAGCTTTTGAGGCAGCACATTCCACATACAATCTGTGGAGACAGGTTTAATGCAAATTTCGCAGTATTTATGTTGTTTGTGTTTAACGAGAGCATGAACTTGTTTCTTAGTTAAATAAAATGCCTAATGCACTTACCTAAATAAATAAAATATAAATTAATAGGAGCACTTTCCAGTAGAAACCACCAATTAGTAGTGTCCAGCAGAGGAGCCACTGCTGACATTCCGAATATTGCTATTGTATGCCTTAAGGCAACTCTCCGGCACAATGCAGGATTTGTGACAGCCATCATGCGATAACCAGCTCGTGAGTAATCAGGACGTAAGTTCCATGACAGTGCATTGAAGTGTGGAAACTGCCAACTGTATAACAGCGCAGCCATGAGCCAAGCACCGGGTCCTAAAGAGTTGGCACAAGCAGCCCAACCCATCAGTGGGGGAATTGCACCAACTGAAACAATATTTTTCTTAATTATTTTTATTGTATGTGACGATGAATGCAGAAATTAAAAAGCAATTAATATTGTTGAAAAATACCTGAAGATTATAATTAGAAGAAGACAAAAATGATACAAGAAGAAATAGAAAAAACACTCAAAATATTTCAAATGTTCATTAACTTTGCAACGAATCTTTGGAGAATGAAAACGAAAAGTGATAAAATGCAAGAATATGTACTTCTAAAGGTGAAGAAGGAGATGTCAGTCACTGAAGTGAATAGGGATATGGTTGTAGTGCACAGTTTATAAATAATTAATTTACCAATAGATCCCACCCAAGTGTTTAAAATACTGATTCTCTTCATTGGCGTGTATATTGAGGTATATAAAATTAAATTTGCTAATCCTAGAGCTGCAGTTAGTCCATTAACTCCAAAATGTAATATGCAGAGACCTGTAGTACTTGCAGCTCCAGCAAACACCATCGAATGTAAAGGCCTGAAATTATTGCATAAACCATTTTTATTTTTTCTTAAAGAAGACTTACGTTAATCTACCACAAACGAGCACTCGATTTTTTGTTCTCGACATCTGAGCATCAAAAGGAATTTCATGGAATTGATTAACTGCATTTGCAGCCGCAGATAATAACCCCGTGCCTAATATACAGAGGGCAAAGGACGACCAGTCGAATGGAGCTGGTGCAACTGCGTAGCCAGCCATTGATGTTACAACAACTAAAGCTAAATGAAAAACATTACTGATTAAACACCATGTTCCTGAAAACCCTTACTTGTCAGTCGTATTTTCGATAACTTCAAATAATGTTGAATTAAATTCGTTCGGTTTGTTGAAGGTGTAGGCCTCCATGCTGGCACAATGGTCGGCTTCTCAGGAAATAACTTGTTCAAGTCTTGAACGATATCAACGGTGGACACTGACTTTGACTTTGATTGATTCACGTAGTTGGCAAAAGGGAGGGTGAATCTGACATATTTCTTAAATAGAGTGTTACATTTTTAAACATGAATCATGCTCAATACAGGCAGATATACCTTAAAAATCAAACTATGCTTACAATAAATGGAACTGTATAATTTTGACTGAATGTTTAGTATGGACATCCTGTACATACGCCTTATTTGTTTTCCATTTTACACTTACTTCTTATGCCCGAACTGGCTATTAAATTAATGTAATTTCATGACGAGAATCTCTGTTCTTGCATAAGAGATAAGTAAATAAGGTTATGAAAAAGTGAGGTTAAAATTACGATCTCGTGAGCATAATGAAGTTAGCGCATTCGCATTATGTAATAGCTAGTTGTTCAGAGCAGTTCAGAGGGTGCACGTTTGTACGAGTGTACAGTAGCGGACAATAAAATCCGGGCATATCATTTGTACAAAGTAAACCTCACTCTAACATTTTTGACGTTTAACACATATTATACAAAAGCTGCTTTCGATTATGCGTGCTGGAGTGCATCGGAGTAACTCCGGGCTTCTCAGACAATGAAAATCTGTGAAAATCGAACATACCCGAGCAGCCTGGGGTGCCCCGGAGTACTTCAGTGCATATAATCGAAAGCAGCTAAAATGTCACTAGTAATTCTGACGTTTAATATAAATTTTGACAGAAATATAACCTCAATGAAAGCCTGATTTACCAAATTTGTCTAAATACGAACGACTTGTCAACTTCTTGCCCGGATTTTATTGTCCGCTACTGTACTATTTTAACTATCGTTTGCTCCTGAGTTTATAAATTTTCTTTTTTTGAAGAAATACGTTACTATAATTGATTTGGAAATTTTCTGGTAAATTACCGGAAAAGGTCATCGGAAAATTTCCATCTTTTTTATTTTTCCGGAAAAATTACATCTCTATTTGTATCTGAGTGTAGTACGAATCTATATATTTATTTAGAAACTGTGATTAGTAGTACGCAGTAGTGCATTTACATACAGTGCTAGTCTAAAGTTCCTTCCCACCCTATTATTTTTGGAACCATATGAGATACAAAGTTCAAAGAAAAACCAAATCAAAGTAGATAAAAAATATTAATTCCTGAGATAAAATTACTTTAGAACATCCGCTAGGTGGCGCTGCGCGCACTATGAACTTTAAAGTTTTAAATAGCATGTTGGCGTAAGTGAGATGCCATTTTAAAAGAATTTTAATGCTACATCCAATGACGCCTGTCAGTTTTTAACAGTCTTCCTTTATTTTTGAGTTAATGACAAAAAAAATTGTTTTATTAAATATCGCATATTTTTTATAAAATCACTGTTTCTAGTAGGCTTATAAATACCAAAACAAATAGAAACCTGTTTCTTCAAACCGAAAACACTAAATTGACAAGAGGTGGCGCTGTGCGCACTATGAACTTCAAAATTTTAAATAGTAAGTGACATATCATTTTAAAGGAATTTTAAGTCTACATTCAATGACGTTATCAGTTTTCAGTTTCTAGCATTGGTTTTTAAATTGTAATTTTATAAGACAACAATCATCGTATTTAAAACCATTAACTAGAAAATATTGATGTCCTGACAAGTCTTTGACTTAGGACCCCGTTGGGCAATCACCACAGATTTAAACAAAAACAAAAAAAATCAACAAAAGTAAAACACATTTATTTTTTTTGTGTTTTACTTTTGTTCTGATTGTTGACAGCAATATTTTGGTGTTGCATCAACAGACTTATGAATCATAACTCCGTCCTTTTTTCTCATTCACCATTAACAAAGAAATAATACTGAAATAATTGTCGGTTCTTGCTTCGGAGATTGATTACGCAGCACTCAATGGGTGGTATGCATAAAACGTAGTACATGCTAATACTTCAAGCACCTACTTCGAAAGTGAAGTACCTACTATAGTAACGTAGTATTTGCTATGTGATCTAGTAGATACTATTATATAGAAGTTTTTAATTCGCATAGAAGCACCTACTGTAGTATCTACTTCAAAGCCTTAGATTCATTTTAACAGCAAATACTACTGCAGCGTAGTAGTATTTACTACATGTTGTAGTATAAACTTTGATTTCGTAGTATATGCTTCAGACCTGCTGTAGGTACTTTATGTAATAGAAGATACTTCGAAGAATATACTAATTTGAGAAGTATTAGCATCTACTTCGTTTTATGCATACCACCCAATGATTTTCATTGTAGGTAGAAAATGTGCGGCCTGCGGAACCGGTAATCCGAATTAACAATAGCTGGAGCGATAACGGTGCAACAGCAGTTGGAAGCTGCAACTGCACCCGAGGTGCATTTAACGTTGGAAATTACACATGTTTACAATATTTAATCAATGTTTCGCTTCACAATTGAGAAAATTTTCTTGAATGCAATAGTTGTCTTTAAGGTGCGTCCTAACATGTGTCGTATCCGCATATCCGATCGTGATCATGTATCATGATCGGCTATAGTGTGGACGTGTTGCCGTGACGCATCCCCTTATCGTGTCTTTGTATCATTTGAAACGCGGATGCGATACAATTACGTCACATTTGGAGTCGCTATTTCGCCGAAATATCAAACACAGGACGGATAGGTAGCAGCAGCTAATTTTACAGTGACAAACGTGCAACGTCGAAGAGATGATACAATTGTATCAGGTCGGAAAGTAGACGCACACGCGAATATAACAAAATGGATACAAGACGCAATGAAGTGTAGGTAAACTTGCTGTCAAAAAAGCTAACCTATTCTTTTTTGTATTAGGTCTGTTTGTTTGTATTGCTCAGAATTAAGCTAAATTCACATGCATTGCAGATACGCAAAATTTTTATTGCGGATCGTTTCTAATTGGTTCATTATGTATATTTCAATGAAAATGAACCAATTAGAAACAATCCGCAATAAAAATTTTGCGTATCCCCAATGCATGTGAACTTAGCTTAACTCTAAAAGTGGTAAAATGTAGTTTTCAATCAATTCGAAGTTCTTTCGGTCCAAGAGAAACGAATTTGACTGAAAACTACATTTTACCACTTTTAGAGTAACTCCGAGCAATACAAACAAACAGACCTATTGTAAATTGGCTTTCGATCTGTCAAAGTACTAAATTATTAAAGCTGTCATATTATCTCAATTAAATTGTTGCTTTGACATTTAGTATAACCATGTATAACCTCCAAAACTGCAAGGCTGGTAAATGCTAGGTAAATGTAATCAAAACGTCATTAAATTTCACTGTGACGGGTCACTTTTTTTGGCCGCAAGTTTACATCATTCTTGCGTATCATATCCGATCTTCCGATCATGATCGGATACGCGGATACGACACCTGTGTGGACGCACCCTAATGTGTAAGGCGCCCATGGCGATCTGAAATTTATTGATAAAATATGATTATAAGAAGTGATCAAATGAAAAATGAATTAGAGTTGGTGATGCAACTAAACGCGCATGTGGGCATTTAGTTCATCGAACATACCTTCAGTCACCTTGACGTTTCTACAAAGCAAGAAAATCGTGTTATTTAAAAAAAAATAAAGCAAATGCATAAAATGATCACTGCCTGTTTCAAGTTACTTTTGAACTCTATGAACAACTCATGAACAACTTCGTGACTAATGTTAAACCACATTTCCGGCGCATCATTTATGTCACAATTGATTGACAATTAGAATTATGACGTTATCCAAGACATGCATTTAAAGTCCAACCACCAACACTTACTCTAATTCGTTGTTATCTTTGTTCAGTTATGTTACAAAACACATTAATAAATTATTACTATGTAGTTGATTGTTAATGATTCAGATGTTTATATGTTGCTAAATCGGTATTTGAAATAATAATTCACATTACCTCTCCTTATGCCGCATCCAGACGACATGGCCAACGTCAGCCAACGTTGGTGAATGCATTGGCAACAAAATTTTTAACCAACGTTGGGCAAGTTTATCATTTGCACATTGCCTGTCCACATGATTGGATTTGCTTGTCAAACTTCAAAGATAAAAAAGTTCGGCCAATGTATAGCGAATAGCTACCAACATTTGTTAAATTAAAAAGATATGAAGAACGAAGAATATGATACGGTTGTTGCAAGTGCTTGTGTAGTTCTTTCGGATCCCAAATGACTGGGTATTTTTCATAAAGCTGAGGAATTCCAAAATTAACGGGTTACTCCATTCGGTCTCTGATGACGACATTTTTCTGGTCAAATTTAAAAAACAGTAAACCGAAAGCAGACCCACTTTGCCACCAAGTTAGTACAACTCAACGCGCATAATATACAAAAATAAATAATATTCGAGAAATATCGTGTGCAAATTGTTCAAGTCGTCTGGACGTAAAAACAAACGTGATGGCATATGAAGGCCAACGTTGGTTAAACTCTTTGATGTGTGTCGGAAAAACCGCCCTCATAGCGAATGCATTCCAATGCCAACATTGGCGATTGGTTGGCGTTCATTGGCCATGTGTATTTCGTCCACACGGCATGGCAAACTACCCAATAGCCAACACTGGCTAACGTTGGCCATGTCGTCTGGATGGGGCCTTACGTTCATATGCGGTTTAAAATTGAGTTTTAACAAAAAAGACATCCTATAGACAGGAAGTTGGAGCTACCTTGTGAAAATTGTAACTTTAAACAGAAGAAAAATGTCATTCTTGTGACAAAAATTTTCCAATCATCGGTGTTCGCAGAAATGGGTAAAGGGGGGGCCCTATCCCTCAGAAACGACTACAAAGTTCCATAATTTGTAATTGATTGTGATTACAGCACTCCATCCGAAATGGAACAATTGTATCACTCTAAGAAAAGTTGGCTCAACAGAATTTTTATACGACAAAATTATAGAGGTTTTAAATGATTTTGAATACGTCATGTAAACTTAACAAAATTAATTACATTACATTGAAATATATAAAAAAAGATTTATTCTTTCTAAGTAATTTTCAATACATGGTAGGGAGAGCATTTCTAAGAAAAACACTCTCGGTAACGAATGAGTCTTGCATAATGGATATTATTAAATCAATTGCAATAAGGAATTTTATTAAAAAGTCTTCAGAGGAATATGTCGACTTACCAGTCACCCTGTCCGGTAACTATATTCAACAAACAAATGCCGCCTTCATTCGTTTTTGGTTTTGCTTTTTTTAGAGAAGGGGAACTTTTGTGAACTCACTGAAATGATGTTTAGTGGAAAGATCCTAATTTTATACCAAAGTCTCAACGTTGGGTAACAATTCGGGAAGAAAAAAAATTATGAATCTCTAAAACCTTTAAATTTTCCTGCAAAGTCTATTTCCTGAAGAGCTTCTGTTTTAGCATACACAGTAAAAAATATTTAGTTAATCTGACAAGAAAATATAGTTCCGACAGGTCCACTACAATTTTTAGTAAAGTTTACAAGAGTCTGTACATTGAGAAAAGAAAATGCATTAATTTAACAACAATGAAATGGTTAACTACAGAATTGTTGCTGGAATAAATATTCGTTTTAATCAAATCAAAACATTCTTTCAATTTAAATAAAAATATTTGTTATTTCTTTATAGTTAAATGAACAATGAGACATTCATTGCATTGAAATTCAACTAATTTTTATATTGAAATTAATCAATTCAGCTTTGTTAAAATAAGAATCTCCTGTTATTTAAAAGGAAATTCGTAAACAGTCAAATTAATTATTAGACATTGTTGACTGTAATAAAATAAGAGGTAATTTGAATATTTGAGTTGGTTAAGATGGTTTTATTGTCATTTTAAAATTTAATTATGATTAATACTGACGAATATTTGCGTTGTATTAAAATAATTGGTTTTCTTGGTTTAATACCTGAAATCTTTTGAACGAAACTCTATTTTTTTGACAATTTTGAATCGTTTCATTTAAGTAGAAATTGTAATTGATTGTATTTAACTAAAATTATTTTGTTGAATTTGCATTTTTTGGTTATTTCAATGCATTTTCTTTTCTCAGTGTAGAGTTCTCTTAATAAATTAAAACGTTGCAAATATTACTACAAAAATCTGTTTGAATTAGATTAAAATCGTATTTCTTTTACTTTTACAAGAAGTTTAAACACCGTCTTGACATATATTGTTAACATAATAAAGGTTTTTTGTTAATTTGTGTAAATTACAAAAAAGAAACATATAGATCTTGCACCGATAGTGGGTATATTTACTACACTAGGATGCAAAATTACATTTTTCATGTGTTGAATATACCATCAAATGAGATTAAACAGCAATGAGTTATTTTTACAAAATATTTAACAAAAAATAAACTTTTATATTTAACTACCAGCGATCATTTAAATTAAGTAAATTTAATGCCAAATCTTTGTTACCAGTGACTAAAATTATTTAACGTTTACGTTTTCGTCCTCTAATAGTTAATTTAACAAAATATTTTTTACTGTGAAAGGAGGAAAAATTCAACAGGCAGTAACTTGTTGCCCTCAAATTTTCATGTGAATATTTCAAGATGTTTAAAATATCTTAATTTTTCTAGCAAAGAGTGATACCCCCTTTCTTCAGTCAGATGTTACTACCAGTCAGTTGCTTTAATTGGTTGATCTGATTTTGACGCAGATTAATTTCCGATCCCAGTCAAATAAGAAGAAAAGAAATGTATAAAATAAATTATAACTGTGGGTACTGCAGAGTACAGACGAAAGCTTGAGACGGAAGAAAAGATAAAAGATGTCGGCAACCTAACAAACTAAAATTAGAACCCTGTGACAAGAACTCACTAAAAGCAGACAAATACATTTCATTTGCTAGGTCATAAAAAAACAACTGTAAGAGATATTAAACTAAAGTTTGAAAAAATATTATTTAGAATTCTATGGGGACTATCCACAAAATTTACAACTAAAATTAAATAAAAATTTCTTGATACCTTTGTGCCTAATTTTAGGTACTTTTAGGTACCAGATAGCAGGTGACCTTAGGTTTTACCTAAAGTCATCCAAATCATAATCATTAAATCCAAATTATTTTTACGAAATCTCGTACTTTTATTTTACAAAATATTAACGGATTTTCCATGTTTGTGACTAAATAAAATAATTTAGACTCGTAGATGCCAGGGGGTTTTTGTAACAGGAGTTCATTAATAGGAGTAGATTAGAGTTTTTAGAAGACTATCCAACACCTGTTACTTATCATTCAAAAATATTTCTCCTCAAAAGCATATTGCATCAAAAACGTTGCGATTATGTACAAATATTACTTTTCGGTAAATAATAAAATATCTAAAGCAATAAATAGCTTTCTCTTTTTTTCTTTCCAATTACAAATCTTTGAAGTTTTCATCTAAAATTATTTGAAATTTAAAATTAAGTTTTGATATGTGAAATTTTGTGAAAAGTTCAAAAATTGAAAAATTCAATTTTTGCCGAAGTTAAAGAAAAAAACGTTATTTTCTGGCCTTGAGATTGTTCAGTAAGCTAAAACTAATACACAGTAAAAAAGTCTCGTTGAAATCTCAATTAATTTCCAAGAAATAACAATTTTAGGATTTTGGCAATTTCGAGTGATTCCAAGATATTTTGTTGCTTCAAGGTACAAAATGAATCACGGTAATAAAAATTGCTGTATTTTTAAATGTTCTTCAAAGGTTGGAAGAGAAAAACACCTGAGTTTTCATAAATTTTCGAAACATGGGAAGGCACAAACAGCGAACTTTGGAAAAAATTGATAGAAGAACAGCGTGGACAAAAGAGATCAAGTCAGATAAACCATACATACAAGTATTTGCTTTCTGCATTTTAAAAAAGAGGACCTTTTTCCTGATATTTAAAAATTTGAACTTCATCTTTAGGTAGGTTTATAGTTTACAATAAAGTTCACAAGTTACTAATTTACTTGTATTTGTGTAACTTCAAAACATGTAGAATGTTTAAATAATACATTTGAGTTTAAGTACCGTTTAATTTTTATAAAATAAATAATAACGCAATCTTGTTCTAGATGTAAAGGGGTTTCAATTAAAAAACTTCTCTAGCACACCATATGGAAAAATATGATGTAGAAAACGTATGTCTGCGCATGTGGCACAAGTACTAGAGAAACATAACCTTACTTTTGAAGAAAGAAGACTCTTCAGATATTTCAAATGTTGTATTTATAAAAGACGTGAAAATGCTCATTACGAAAATAGGATTTAAATATAAACGATTTCTGTTTTAACATGAAAATCATTTCACACGACAGTATGACAGAAGTTAGATTTTAACAACGCCAAAATGTATCTGCCAATTAACAACGCAAACGTCACAGAATAATAAGCGACCAGAAGTACAACTGGCTGTCGGCACCTTTGATGTTTGTGTCCGCTGTTTAGCTTTGAATTATGGTGGGAGAGTAGTGACTGGTCCGCGCGAATTCAAAAATGACAACTTCGAAGAAAAATTAACCATTGGTTTTTCGTATGTTTCACAACATTGTGCTGTTCGAATAAGTTTGAATTTATTAAATCATGAAGAAAATTATTTGTTATTTATAATGTAAATGGACAGAATTTCCATTATATTCTCAATTATTATAACAATTAATCGAAAAGAAAACTACATTCAAAACTAAGCCTAGTTCATCGTAGAGACACAAGATGGCACTGTTTTCGTGCATGGCGTAATGCTTTATTCACGTGCAAATGCCAAGACGTCAAGTTTACGCGTTCGTTTCTTCTGATGTTATAAACAGTTTTTATTCATAATAACGTGTGCTTTACTTCTGCACCTGTCGTTAAAGAAGTCCAGGAATGCGAATAGATATATTATATAACTGATAATTTCTATTTAAGACGTCTCAAAAAGTGTGGTTGTGAACGAACCTTGACCGTAATTTTGAAATCTGCGGACCAACTCACGCATGCGCAGTAAAAAATTTCAGACAAAACCACGCCTTAGTTAATCTTCTGGTTGTTTATTATTCTGTGCAAACGTGTTATAACCTTTCGATCTTTGTCATTTCATGGCACACTGCGAGAAGTTTTTTAATTGAAAACCCTTCTAAACGGAAAGTTCTCCTGAATCTTGCGAATCTTGCACTCAATACTGTGTCAGATTTTTGACCGATATTAAGTGAGGTTATGTTACTATCCCCATTTGGCAGCCATATTCGTGGCGGCAAAATTAATTTAAATCACGAATAGAATGTTACTTTAAAAACGTTCCTTTTTCAATCCTAACGAGTGAAGTATCTAGATGCCATAGTTACATTATTGGTTTTTGATAGTGACGTTTGTCAATGACGTGCGTAAAAAGATTCATTTAACAAACTGTATATGGCTCACGTCGACGATGACATCACTAGTGGGTCGGGATCTTAATGTAATATCAAATTATTAACACATGTCACGAAGTACATAACGCGTGATCAATATCTTTTCTAATCAAGTGACCTAAGGAAGAAAATTATGTCTTTGTTTGGATCATTATTTCAAATGCCATTTGAATTATTTTTATTGCATTATTATCTTCTTGTATAGGAATGCAATATAAATATGTAATTCAAGTGGCATTTGAAATAGTGAACTAATAAAAGACACACGATTTTTATTTCCATAGGTTACTTGATTAGAAAAGATATTGATCACCTGTTATAACAATTTCTCGGCAGTCAGGAAATTTTTTAAAATACCTTTTTATTGCTTTGTATATGTACTTGTGAGCATGAGATAAAATTAGTTCGGTCTTGAAATGTCCTAACAAACGCCGCAGTCTGCTCATAGCTGTACGTTTTATAAACTTAAATGCTCCCATGAGATAAAACAAGTCCGGCTCAGAAATGTCCGAAAAACACCGAAATCTGGTCATAATAAACCACTATTTTTTTAAAATCATTTATGTTCCCTCGACATACTTTATTTTTTTAATAATAATTTAATTCAGAGTATATCGTATCATTTTTTGACATAGAATGTGAGTATGTATTTGTTTGTTGTACCTAGATAGGTATGAATTAAAAATAAGTAGGTAACATAATTATATAAATAAGCAGATTTTCTATTTCTTTTTACACGTTAAAGCGTCAACTTTTGCCGTCATATCTACCCATCCGTCGTAAATAATACAAATTATCCGAGTTCAATGGGTATAAAATTATCAAAGCATTAAACAGACTATTTGCAGATGAGAAGTGACATCAAAAACACGTTAAACTCGTCGGGGTTGCAGCCCCCACCGCCGAAGAGGAGGCGCGAAGCTTCGGGCCCGTGTTATTGGCCCAGAGGCGGGGTAATCGTATCAATCTTCTTCTCCTGTAATCCCCCTAATCTTACATAATTTCAGTGCAAGTTTCAGGCGCTTCGCCTTAGTTGTAATTTAATGTTGGTAATTCTCCACGAAAATCACTTGGATAAATTGCACGAGATAGTTTACCTTGACGGTAAAATTTCGATCATACTAAAATAGAAAGTTTTATTAATTAAAAATTCTTTATTTTTAAATAACAAGAACTTTCTATTTTTTAGTATTTATACCTATTTAGTATTTTATATTTAAACAGGAAAAAATTAGATGTAGGCACGATAATATATAAAAATAGAAGTACAATTTTGTAATATGTATGTATTTTTAAGTTTCTAAAATGTGTTACCTACCTATGTATAATTTACAGCTGGATTTAATATTGTACAAAATTCTTATTTACCTATTTAAATTATTTTTTTATTTTTTTTCAAAGCTCAGATTTTTCTTTTTTAAAGTAATTAAATCTATTGATGAAAATTTTTTGTGTTTCCTTTATTGAATTTGAGCTTCTTCTTCTTCTTCAAATTTAATGAAGGTAAAATTTGAGGGTTACGGCTACCGTTGCTTATCTTCATTACAACTTTTTTGCTCTTTTTTCTTTTTTAAAGAATTTTATGGTGAAAGCCCCAGTGAAAATCAATGTAGTTATTCATTTAGCAAATTTATAAGTAAGTAGGTTCTACTATAAAATGTGTTCTGTTTCGATTTTTTTGGAAATTGACTTCAAAGTCAAGCTGCTGTCTACCTGTTTTTTTTTTATGGCTATGCAGGGGAGAGTCGGCTATATTGGAGTCGGCTCCGGTTTTGAATAAATGAAAATAAACTAGAAACTTCAATAACGCAGTAAACACTACAAATACTCAGATTTGATACTGTACTATGCAACGTTTCTGCAAGTAGTTTTTTTCAATACCGATAGACAGTTCTAGTTGGTTTTAATTTAAATTGAATTGAAGTGGCCCAATTTTGGAGTCGGTCCAATATATCCGACTCTCCCCTACATCTATATATTGTCTATTGTATCTGGTAGAGCTTTTTCTTTCTAAATTCAACAACATGCAACACTTTAAATTTTGACCAGCAAATAACGCAGAAAATATTAATGAAATATGTAATTAATATTAAGTCTACAAATGTGTAAGTTGCTATAGAAAAAAAATAGAAAATCGATTTTTAAGAGAACTTGACAGTTCAACGATATTGTTTTCACGCACACTTTAATATTTTTATAAAAAGCATGTTTTGCGTAATAGACTAGTTTATTTCTTTTTTACGAGAAATGTTTTCGAAATATCTAATGCCGGCTTCCCACGGTGCGTGTTTTCGCGGGCGAACCCGCACCGTCGCATCGTGGGAAGGGTGTCGTCTGTGATCGTGCGGGGCTATGCGTGGCGGTGCGTTCGATCCGCCGTGAGTCGGTTACTTCAAAGGTGCGGTGCGAGCTCGTGCGCGGCGGTCCGAGTTCGTCTGCCACAATGTGGACAAAACGACGTATCTTTGTATCTTGTCCATTTCGTCGTCGCCGTCTATGATTGTACATGTGCGTGGGCAAACGACTTAATTTTCGAATTTTTGAATTTTATCAGAATGAAACATCGTTGTGGAACTTCTCCACAGCGGAACACAACAATAAAAATGACACATACGATGCATAGAACAGAATTAAAACTCAATTAAGAGGCGATAATATACCTGTAAAATAATTGAAAAGAAAGAGAGACAATTTAATGTCTACCTACAGGAGATAAGCAGCAGCAGCAGCGATGCGACTTCTATCGTTGGGCATTTTGGGATGGCAAAAACCTGGGCCACCATGGGAAGAACCCAGGATGAGGTCCGAAGTGGTGCGCGGTCGTACGCCGTCCGTGATACTACCCGCGAAAACACGCACCGTGGGAAGCCGGCATTAGAGTTGCACATTATTTTTTCAGAAAAAAAAATTGTACCAGATACAATAATTAAAAACATACAGAGCCATTTGAAAAATAAAAGTTGACATTCGTTTGACTTTGAAGATAATTAAAAAAAAAATTCGTTTCCCTTTTTATTTCTTAAAATTAATAACGGAATTATGGCTTGGAACGTTATTCGTAAGATACACTGCATAAGCAATAATAAAACAAATAACGAATAAAAAATAACGACAAACTAAATGATAGGCACAAGTCAAAGTTTACTACTTAGAACAAATTGCCGAAAAACATTTATTTTCTAAATATCTACAAATGAAATAAATATTTTAGGCCCCATTTTACAATCGTCGGATAAGCATTATTCTTAGAATAACGTGACGTAGGTGTGACGTAGATGTAAGTAGAGAAACGTTAAATTATATTCAGCGAACAGTTATTCCGTCCTTAATCCACGATTCTAAAACTGGACCTTAGTGTAATGATTTAAAGTAAAATAAATTTGCTTGTAAATGATCAATTTTCGACCTGTGAGTTTCATTAAAACTAATTTCCATTTCAATGCTTACTGTTTGAGTATTATAATTGCGTACCTCTTTATTGCTTGTACTAACTTTGTAAAATTTTGGTAAATAAATTAATTGTTAAATTACGTCGTATAATAAATATAAAATGAATGAAAATTTGCAAAGTCTGGTAATAAAGTTCCCGGAATAGCATAACTTCATCACACCTTAAGCAATTATACGTACAAATATCACATTTGCCATGGTCTGCCATGTATCATATACACTGAGAAAAATGGAATTTTGCGATTTTGATAAAACATCACTCCTTATCAATAAAATAAAAGTATAATGTAAAAGTTTAATGCTGTCATGTTATAAGATCCATCTTACTCTAAATTAATCATGATTCTTAGCACAATGAAACTGTTTAAGTTTAAGAATGTAAAATTATCATTCTACATAATACGTAGTGTTAAAATATAATAAACCGTAATGAAATATTATGCTGAATAAATTAGTAATAAAATGTCATGTCTGACTTTTTTTTAATTACTCCGGTAATTTTATCATGACAGGAAATGATACCCTAAACAACAAACCACATAGTGTTAATTTTGCAGTAATACGCTGAGTCGGTTTTTAACGCGAATCCGAATAAAATGTTCGGAATTCTTGTTAATATAAACGTACTCTTTGGTACTATTTTTCTCAGTGTATGTGAATCTCTATGTACATATAACATTTAACATACAGATCATTTGTTTACTATATGCCGATCGTATAGATCTGAGTTAACAAAATATACGAAGGAATGACAAGAGCCGCAAGGCTGTTTCATGAAAGTTAGAAGGAGATAGCTATATAAAAGTTCTTTGATTTACCGATCGATCGATTGGCATATATTGGAAAAATGAACTGTAGGGCCGCATATTTATCATGATGAAAGAAGACATACACAGCTGTTGGAATATGTGTGTAAGTATGTGTGAGTCAGACTTGCAATTTATTTTCTCATGTAAGTGAGATAAAAAAGATAATAGTGCTGTTATTTGTATAACTGCTCTCAATGTCAAAAATTGACATGTTAGTAATGTTAATTTTTAATAGTTTTTTAATAGTATCTAGGTACAGATATAGATACTTTTCAAAATATGCATCAAATCAAATTGATCTAGATGCAAGTGCAGATACTTTTTTCGAAAAATATCTACAGATACAAAAAGTAGTTGATCAAGATACAAATGTGTACACTGGCGGAAATACATACTTACTTCCTCTTAAGAAAAAAAAATATATTTTATTTTTGTAGATCATGTGTAAAACAATTTTTATTGATAATTCTTTCAAAAACAGGTTGGGAGGTGTTTCAAATCAACAAAAGTGTTTAAGTTCTAATAAAATTTCGTAATAATCAAGTTCATGATCTACATCTATGTCAAACTATACCTAATACCAAATCGGGGTGGTTAACGTAAAACTATAAAATTACCAATAGAAATGACACTGCGCTTCCGAACCTTATCACATAAATCAATCTAAGGACCCTAGTAAGTGGTGGCTAATAGGGAGCGTTCCCGTAAATATGAAACGTTGATAATTCAGCAGATCGAACGTTACATTTACGCTAGAGTCTGCTGCTTTTATAGAAGTTTAAAATTTATAGTTAAGGTACAGTATACACTGACGCGATTCAACAGACGATACGATAAGTCGTATCGCGCCAATATGCATTGTGCCTTAGTGTTGCAGATGAATAGATACCCATGTAATTGTATCTAGATGCAGGTATAGATACAATTTTTCAGCAGTATCTGAGATACTTATCTAGATATTCAAAATGTATCTAAATACTTCATCTAGATACTTAACAACGCAACAAAATATTTTCGAATAACAATGCGTTATATGTTAACGAAATAACAATATGATCCAAAATGTTACAAGAATAGGGTGGACAACAAATTAAAATTTAATGATCGTTTAAGTTATATAAAATTCAAAAGAACCAGATAAAATGAAGTGCTGTAAATAGTATAAGATTAACTATTTATAAATCTGTTTATTATTTATTTATTGTAAATAAAATAGAAAAATTATAAGTATCATTGGATTGTGATTTAGATGACGTTGTCACTTTCAAAAGATTTCTGAAACTCGTCTTTTGAAATGCTCTTCAGTATTCTGGCCACTCGTTTCTGAAAGTCATGAACACTAGAAAGTCGGTTTTCTTTTAGAACTCCTTTTCATTTTTGTGAATAACCGAAAGTCACAAGGTGCCATATCTAGCGATTGAGATAAACGATCCAACTTTGTGTTTTTTGTTTAGCCAAAAAATTGCCCTACAGCATTATCATCATAGACGTAATATTTATAATATGATTATAGTGATTATAGAGGGAGAGGCAAAAAGCTCCCAACGTGAGAAAAGGATCAAAAAGGGCAAAACCCGAATTGGTGGATTTGTCACCGGAACGTAGTTTTGTGCGTTTATTTTGTTACGTAATATAAAAATCAACGTCTAGTATTCAGTCAGTTATTAAATCTGTGATTGTTCGATCAGATTCTGGACGCTTTTGTTTGCAATGCCGCATAATGCGATTTTTGACAATCGTCAATGTCTTGTTTCAAGATTCTTATGACAATAAAAATTATTATTATTATTATTATTTAATGTTTTCAGCACTTCTAATTAGTAATTTTGGTTCACTAGTTTGTCCTTGTTTAGGTATATAACAAATTCAGAGTAACCTTTGTACTGATAATAGAAAAGGCATAGTTTTAATCTGAGATCGTGATATTTACTCTTTTTCTTGTCTTGGTGAAAATTTGGTTTTCCATTACATGCTGCGACGTTTTCTTTCTTGGATCATACTGATAGAGTATCCACTCTATCAAAAACGTCCAAATGCGAAAAAATCGGTCAAAATCTTCGTAGGAATTGTTCTCATTTACAAGACTTCAGTTCCTCGTTCCTCCAGTACTCGTAGTTGTCACACTTTTTCCACATTTTCACATCTTGAATGCGTTTTCTGGCACCCCGAGCTTCCATTATATTTCTCATTTCCCCCGTTCATCTTTGAATCTTTTTTTAGGCGATTCAAACATTGCAGACTTCTCCAAACCATAAGATACTTTTAGCAGATAACTGCTTTCAGCGTCTTCAAAGTTTCTCTTTCATTTTTTGTTTCTAATAGGACAACCAGGCGAGTGCAACTAATTTATGATATAATGAAAATCACGGAACTTGAGCTCTGCGTAATCAGTCGCCGAAGCAAGAACCGACAATTATTTCAATATTATTTCTTTGTCAACGGTGAATGAGAAAAAAGGACGGAGTTTTTTTTTTATCTGTGGTGATTGCCCAACGGGGTCCTAAGTCAAAGACTTGTCAGGACCTCAGGAGCCGGAGTGTATTTTGAGTGTGTGTAAAGTGTTCCATGGCTTTGTTACTTCCAACCTTCTCGCCGTTTAAGGGGAAGCAGTGTCGAATTTTATCTCCAACACTAAAGGGTACCTGAAGTCGATACCGACTACTATATATAATACTATACATAGTAATCTGAATAATTGATAAGACAAGGAAGCTGCAATAGAGTGGGGTCGGCTTGCGCATTAGTTGACAGATCAAGGATACTTAAGGTAGTACCTTGAGCTTGAGGGACACTAAGTTTGATAGAAACATTTCTCCGTTTATCCTCGATCTAATTTAGCACCGTTGCAAAAGGATTTTAAGAAACAGGTAACTGAAAAGAATAATTTAAGCACGTCAAAATCTTATCAAAGGATTGTTTCACGTCTAAGAAATTAATAATCGTAAAAATTAAAATAAGATCTAATAAATTGATTTACTAAAGATCCACCTACAGAACGTTCCACTGTTAATTGGTGGTACAGGATCTTATAGACTATGACGCTCTCCTTTTTTAACATATCCACGTTGCCAACGTATGTTTTGTTTTTCAGTATTTTACATTTCCTTTATTTAAGAAATTAAGTTTAACTCTCACACGCTGGATTTCACAAATAATCATTGATTAAGAATAATCATTCCTATACCTTCAACACATGTAACCATGGCAACGTTTACTTTTAACGGATGATTAAATTTAAGAAACGTTTGTGAAATCCGGCATCAAGCTATTAAATAAAATATTTAGTCGCTACATCAGTTACGATTTGTAATATTAACAAATCACAATCTGACAACGTTGTGCTTGATAGGTCCTGTACTGTCCCCCCGGTATATACATATTGCGTTTCTTTTATGTTTTACCTTTTCAAATATTTTTATATCTATTATGCATAATAATAGCAGATTTTGTCTTTGAGAGCCATGGGTTGAAAAAATATTTTTGGGCCCAACTTAAATAAAATAAAAAGATAACTGAACATTCATGATAAAAAATAAAAAGTGAGCAAATAAAAATCAGATTAGAGTGGGCGGTGCAAAGAAAATGTATGTCTGTGATTAACTGAATTAATGAATGTAATACATTCATGGACTGTCAAATTTATTGACTTTTTATTTAATCACAGACATACATTTTCTTTGTACCGCCTGCTCTAATCTGATTTTTATTTGCTCACCGGTTATAGACACAATGATGTACACTCGTGCGCAGCTTAAGTGCTGCAACTTGACAGTTCTGTGAAGCCCAATTGACACGTACAAGAAAAACTTGTAGAAGTTTGTCCTCTCGTAAATTTAAAATGCGCTAGAAAGAGTTCGCTGCAATTCGGACTTTAAAAGTCTTAACTTTACAAGAAAAACTGGCACATGTTGCATATTCTTTACAAGTTGATCTGCAAGTTACAAGTCGCGCAGTTCCTTAAGCTAAGTACACACTGAAGGAACATACAGGAACTTTTTTGTTGATGGTTGTTGCTAAATGTTTCAAAAGTTTTCAACTTTCGTCAAGTTATGGAAACATTTTGTCTACACTAAAGGTAGCAAATAGAGAAACATCTGAATTTTGTTTCTGTTCCATTGTTGAAAAATGTTGCACGTAACAATCTGTACACACACAAGAAATAAGTTAGTATTGTTGACAGTCATGACTGAAGAAGACGTGCTTCTCGCTGCTGCAGCTTATATTGTTATTACTTGTAAAAAAAAGAAACAACGAAAACGAAGAGTTTGGGTGCGCCCAAGCCTCCAAGAGCGAGTTGATTGTGGCGGTATATCACTTATAAATGTTTTACAAAGGGATGATTTATTAACAGATGGTCATCTTAAAAATTTCATACGTTTATCCAGTTCCGACATAGAATATTTACTAAGTAGTATTGATCCTATCATACGAAAAGCTGATACACACTGCAGAAAAGCAATAACGTCCCAAGAACGTATGCTTCTCACATTGAGGTTTTTGACCACAGGAGATTCTCACTCTTCATTGATTGCTACGCTACAAGCCGTTACCGAAACTGGTGACAAGATGTACACATTGAAGGAACTCCCTTTTTTGTTCCTGCTTTTTTCCCATTTTCTTTGATATTTACCGCTCCGAGTGGAAACACGCAACAAACAGTAACTTTTGCTACTGGAAACAGAAACATGAAGGAACTTAAAGAAACTTTCGGAAACTACCGGTAACTTTTTCGAGGAACATGGAACAGCAACTAAAAGTTCCCAATTGTTCCTTCAGTGTGGATTTAGCTTTAAAATTCGTTTTACCAACCTAGCAATACGTAGTGTCTTAATACGTGACACTACGATTACAATAGTTATTTTTGGAGGTTACACAGATAAAAATTTTGCGGAGTTTAAGGAGTAAGTAGTTAAACGTTATATCAAAAGAGTGAACATTTCACCTGATGTAGTGAAAACCATTCTTTTATTTTGTCAAAGTAACTCTTTTTGTTGTTTATTTAACTACTTGTCTAGTAGTTAAAAATTTTGAATATACAAAACGGAGAAATATTACACTTTTACGGTGTTGAAGATAAATTTAACATATTTGTGTGTTGAAATGTTTCCGAACAGGTGACCTTGTAACTCATTTTAGGAGAAAAATATTATTTCAACAACAAAGCGGTGTTAAAAAGTTCCAAAAGCGTTCTGTTATACTTTTATGTGTTACATTCTTACCTAAAAATGAAAATATAGCACATAGAAGTGTAATTGTAACACCCGCAAAGCGTAATTTTAACACCATTAAAGTGTAACTGCAATTCCTTGAAAGAATAATTTCAATACCTTTGTATAGTCAAACTAACAACTTTATTTCTTTTTCGATGTTACTTTCACTCCTTGAAATTTTAACATCTTCGTGTTTAACTACTTGTGCAAATGGACGCGAGGGAACACCCAAAAAGAGTTAAAACGGTGTTAAATCTAACACCGCATTTTTATCTTGTATTTTTAAGTAAGAATTTAGTTAAATATTAAAAAATTAAGCATTATATTGCAGTACTGCAATAATCCACTCCTCAAATTTTTAACAAAACAAATTTATTATGATTCAAGCAGGTTCTTGTCCGATGAAAATTGTATCACAAATTCTTTGAAACGGACACTGAATATGCGCACTATCCAACGACAGCGAAACGTTAAGTGTTAGTGCGCATATTCAGTGTCCGTTTTAAAGAATTTGAGATAAAATTTATTATGGTTAGAAGGTTGGTTAACGTGCGTATTCTTTTAGCGCTTTTATTCAAGATAGAGTAAAAGGATACAAACTTGTTAGTGTACACGGACTTTTCAAGAAAACTTTCAAAGTAACTTCACAAGTTTTTTTGTATGTGTCAATTGGGCTTGAGCCTTGTACCACAAGGTTTTAAGGGTAGGGTTTGCGTGTAGCAGGTGCATTTGAAGTGTGCATGACTGTAAATAAATATAACTAAAACTTATTGTTAAAAATTATCAATACAGTTATTTTTAATTAACAAATTTATCATAGTCATTTTTAAAACGTTTCAAATATTGATGTTTCGCTCTAAGTTGGATAAACATTAAAATGTTGATATCACGTTTTTGACATTGGGGATCCTTTAGATGTGAGGCCTAAAGTGTCTGCCTTTTCCGATTTTTGCAGAATGTAAAACAAAGAAATAAAAATTTCAAGATTTCAGAATACGACCTACATATTTTCTAAATAATATAATAATAACTTCTTTTTATAAATCGAAATAACAAGTTTTCAACAACAAAAATACATAGAGTTAGCCTTGGAAAAATGTCGTATGTCGTAGCTTGCATATTCATTAATTTTTAAAAGAACATATTAAAATAAGTCTGAATTTAGGATTTATTCGCGTATCGTGCGTCGCGTTTCGTGCGGAACCATAAAACCTTCTCGTTTCGTCCGCAAATCTGGAGGACAATAAAATTCTGTACTAATGATTTCTTGTTTCGTGCGCGATTGAGATGACAGTTCAACCGTACTCCTGAGTATCAATGTGAGTTAAAAAAAATTACTGCAAAATATATTTATTTTAACAAATGTCGCTAAGTAAAAATAACCTAAAATTTACAACTTATTAACAATGTAAAATATTACTTTAATCAAATTTTATAATACAGATTAATTTTTTTAACGTTTAACTAAGGTTTATTTTATCTTGTGAGAAATCAGATAACATGTTAACGATGTTAAGATACTAATTTTTGTTTTCATAGGTAACAAATGAAATAAGAAATAGCCTACTGCTATTGCTTTGATTAATTGACGTTACATGTTATAAACTTTGAAGGGTTACGCTTCCGATTAGGTGCCCATACATTGACAGTATTTCTGAACGTCTTTGACTGTGAAGGGATTTGCCTGTCGATAGTTAATGCGTAACGCGCATGCCAGGCTTTTCCATGCTGCTCATGGCCGACGAAGGGATTGGCGTGCTGGACCAATACTGTCAGTTAAGTCCCGTCAGGTCAAGCCTGTCAGTAATCCCGCTAATGTATGGGTAGCTATTATCGGACACATGTTTATTGAAGGTTTTTTTGTTTGAATTACTCATAGGAATCAACAGGTGAAGTTTTTCCCCGACGTCATAGATCAGCCTGTATTATCGCTCTCAAGCCATTGTTCTACAAAATAGTCATTAAATTGAACCAGAGCGTCTTCGTTGGGTGAATTTTCCATCATAAGCAGCCGTGCATCTGTTATAACCACGGTTAGGCGGATTGGATCCCGCTCGCGCTAGCAAGAGCGTCACATCTAAGTGTACTCGATTCGGGAATAGCAAATAATCACATGCATATTTGCAATAGCAAATAACGTTCAGTGTTTAACTTAATTTATTTGATTTTTAATTCGAAAATACGAAATTTTGTTTAAATTTAACAATTTCTTACGCGATGAAATTAAAATTTCGTCCGACGCTTATAGAGAAATGAGCCAGCGCAATGATCGTACATAAACATACTCAGTATAAGCGGCGACCCAAGCGGACTGTTGCAAGCAGAATCTCATCCTCCTAACCCTGGTTATAACTTCCTCTGGTAAATGTGCAAGTGCTGCACACATGCGGATATTTTGTTTATATAATGTAGTAAGTCCCTAAGTTTTCAGGTAAACATTTTTGATCCGCACGAAATGAGAAGTTTCAAGGTAAACATTTTTGATCCGCACGAAATGAGAAGTTTTCAGGTAAACATTCGTTTACGCACGAAACGCGACGCACGAAACAAGAAAACACCGAATTCAGTCCCTTCGCATAACCTAACTTTTATATTCTCATAGTACTTGCGATAATCACAACACCTGTAGAGCCAATCTACGATACGTACCTACTTTTGTTTTCAAGGCTGACTCGAGGTAGGATTTTGTCGAACACTCGAAACTTTTTATTTATAGAATGACACTAAAATTTTATTTTTATTTTAAGCATATAAATTAAATGAAGGATTTATAGAGAGTTGGAAAAAATTACTTGCATTTTTCTCATGATATTTAAAATATTACACGTTTTCTCAAATTAAAGAAAATATTGGTTTAACGGTAAATATGTGTTGAAAAATGTTTTGGCTTAAATAAAATCAAATAACCAAAGTACATAAAAATCTATTTTTCAGAAAAATTAGGCATCTTCTTTCAGCAATATAAAAATAAAATGTCAAAATATATTTTTAAATTTAAATTTACATTTGTTTTTGTAAAGATATTTTTTATTATTTTAATTATGTATAGGTATTAGTTTCGTTTTTCCTCTTTTTATTTTAGCGAATGATTTGATGAGTAGGTACTAACTTGATTTAACCTGATTAAATAATGTAAAATAAAATAAATACGAGTTCTTAAATTCAAATTTGAAAGTCTTAATAAAAGTCGATTAATACATAAAACAGCCCCCAAAACATAATAAATCACGTCAGTTACAGCCAGCCCTCATAAAACATATCAGATTTCAAGCTGACAGCTCTATTTGTACCATTTAGTAAGACATATCATCAGCATTCACCCCTGGGTGCACAGGCGAGTGTTAGCGCTAACAAGGGATGACAACCGGGTCCACCATTGGCAGTGAGCAGAACAAGGGGTGCACGGCGACCAATGACCGAACAGCAGGCGTGCCAACGCGACAGATACTTGAACGGTTAATATATAGAATCATTACACCTCTAAAACGTTTACAGATAAGAGTTTTTAAGACCGGCAAGGCAAACGTGTTTCTCTTCATAAAAAAAAGGGAAAACAGGAAATTCGCTTTCGGTGCTGTTAAGCTAATCAGAATTTTTTTTCTGTAAATAAGGACTCGGTGTAGTTTTGATTGAGGACGGTTAAAAATTTGAAAATGAGCGACGAGAATTAAGAGCGTCTCGTGTGCGGTTCTTAAAAGAGTCACGCTGGCAAACATAAAGCAGGAAAGTGAGCTGGATTGGTGCGAGAACACCAATACTAACGAATACGCGGAGGAGACGTACAGTGAAGACGATTTTAAGATGGTAGAGACGTCGTCTCAGCCGAATCCGCGCGGATCGACGCCCAACGTCTTCAGCCAGCACTTCTTGGGTAACATGTTCCTCGGAGAAGGCTTTAAGCCGGTGTATAAAAATCGCGGCTCCTCAACCACACCGTCCACCAGTGGAGGATCCCTGTTTACTATTGACAGTATTTTAGCGCCGCGTCCGAAGCCGACGTCTCCGCAGAGGCCTGTCCTTCATCATCCGACGCTACATCTCGGGCATATTGCCGCAGCCGCTTCCGGATTCGGGGCTGCTTCGGCAGATTTTCTCGGTAAGTCTTAACATTAGTCCTTTTTTCTTTTATTAGAAAACTATTTCAAATATTTCTTATAAAGACAAGAGAATCACAAAGAGAAAGACATTTCGAATAATTGACCAAATTTATTTGCATGTTGTAGAATTTCTTAAACGTAAAAGAATGTGTTAGACAAAATGGACTAACAGTCTTGGTGCAATTTGATTAAATGTGAACCGTTTGTTGTAAGTCGTAGAAATGTTTTTTTTTTTTTTTATATTGCAAACAATAAACTTTACACAGAGTTGTATTTTCGAAACACAGAAATGACTTTATTCTAAAAAAGATTGCATTTAGGTGAGCCTCCTAATTTAGAAAAGGACGAGGCTATTAAAATAAGACTATATTTGTTTCTCAAGGATTTATGAAAACCTCTTAATTTTAAAATCACATGAAGTAAAATTCCGAAAAAGATGATTTTCCGTTATAACACTATGTGTTTTTTTAAAAATGTCATAAGGGGTGGCTGTGGAAAAGAAAATTCATGTCTTAGCTCCATTCATGTACTTTAAATTGTCAGTTTTGGCATGTATTAGATGCCAAGCTACGACATGAGTTTTAATTTTCATGGCCAACCTTTATGGCACTTAAAAAAATACACCGTATTGAGTACAGTTTGTTAAATGGGTCTTTTTTTACGCACGCCATTGACTTTTTCCGTATAAAACACATCATTACTTTCAAGCCACGTAATAACGAGCGTTCAATAAAAAAAACGGTCAGGAAGGCTGTGACACGCTTTTGTTGTCAGGAACGTATGTCATGATTAACTTCATTTATATTTCAATTTTGACAAGTTGACGGCGGTTAACCTTGTGTTAACAAAACTCAAAAGCTGCTCGAAGTTTTTTGGAATATTTTGGCAAGTATTTTGTAAATTTCTGTGCAAAAGTTGATGGAAATTGGAAGTATTCTGTGGCAAGGTGCTTTGAAGAAGTTTTTGGAGACAGAATTGCACCCCCATATGCAATAAGGAATCAAACGCCAGCTGTAGTTTTGAGTAATAATTTTCGAAAGAAATGTGTATTTATAAAAATTATGACTAGTGCAGATAATAAACAAAATTAATTTTTTTAATGGTTTATTGTCTATATAATGACGTTATCCAAGTACACAAAATAAATATACTTTATCGTATTCTTTATTCGGTAAGTAATTCAGCACGATTGGCGTTTGGTTCCTTATTGCATAAGGGGGTCCAATTATTAGTCGGGACATTGTAATTACTTGACGTCCGAGGTCTGTGATTTAACCGTTTGTGATTTTTCTTGTGGCCTTACATAAAGAACTCCATATTTACCACATTAGTTGCTGATTTAAATGACCTAAGACAGCGGATTGCTAATAAAATTCAAGAACTGAAGGAATCTCCTCCTGTCTTAAAGAAACCTGATGAACGCAATTAAGCATAGAACCTTGAAATGTTTTCAAGAAGAAGGTAGACATTTTCAGCATTTATTATAATTGTTGTAAAAAGTTTTATAAGTTACAGTAATAAATGTTTATTTTTGAAATGAGTTAAAGTGAGGTTAGAAATGCAAGTGACACTAGTCATATGAAGAACCCTACGCCATACGTTCAGAATAATTTCACAGCTATCGTTTTTTTAATTGAACACTCGTTACATCGTAAATTTTATTTTACAGACATTCATATAAAGACGTTCTTTTTTCAATCCTAACGAATGTTGTATCTAGAAACAATAGTTACATATAAAAATTGGTTTTGAAAGTGCAGTTTGTCAATGACGTGTGTAAAAAGATCCATTTAACAAACTGTAAGTATTGTATTTACTAGAGATGTAGCGGATAGTGCTTTGGCGGGATAACCGGATACCGAATATCCGGCATACCTATATCTAGGCCGGATAGCTAGATATCCGGCCAAATTTATTCAGATTACGTAAAGAGAACAAATTAGGATCTCTAAGACTAAATGTTTTATTTTGAATGAAATGTGATTGGGAATTAATCGACATTTTTTGCAATTGAGGAGGTAAATCCTTTGGTTTAACTTATGTCATAATTTGTTTTTACTTTTTTGCCAATAATAGTAGGCAGGTATTGTAACCATACACTGAGAAAAATGGAATTTTGTGATTTTGATAAAACATCACTCCTATTGATAAAATAACAAGTGTCTAAATAAAAACCTGGTCAAGTAGGCTACATTTAGTAATCCTGTTATGTAAATGCAATGGATAAATTCTCGATCACAACCTACTTGACCAGGTTTTTATTTAGACGCTTGTCAAAAGTATAATGTAAAAGTATGTTATAGGATCCATTTTACTCTAAATTATTCATGATTCTTAGCACAATGAAACTGTTTAAGAATGTAAAATTATCATTCTACATAATAGGTATTATTAAAATAATAAACCATAATGAAATATTATGCTGAATAAATTAGTAATAAAATGTCATCTGGCCGGATAGCAAAAGTGTGGCCAGATAGTCGGATAACCGGATATCCGTTGCATCTCTAGTATTCACGTTACCACTGTAGGTTACTTTCAACTTTTTCTAATTGTGTGAATTCTACAAGAAAAAGGTTAATATTTTTGAACTGTTCTAATTTATTTTTAATTTTTGAGAATTTCGACTTTCCAAGTTTCCATCCAAATTTTAAATAAATGACTATACCCGATTGTATTGCTTTTTGCTCTGTTTTGATTGATGGCATTGATGCATGAACTAATCCTGATAAAATCTTTTCCCAAAAATCAACAACAGAAGAAAAGTTTTTGCACATGTTGCGAACTTTATGAATGACACTACATATTACTTGTTTTATGATACCTATTTATAACTACTTATTTGTATAATATTATTTTCTTTTATATGTTATTAAGAATTTTTTCGGGGATTTATTTGATGAACGTGAATGAAACTGTAGAGTTGTGCATTTTCCAACTATGTATGTACTTTATCACAGATTTCGTTAAACCTATAGCGTTTTCGATTAACTGCTCTGGAGCATTCTCAGAAAATCTTCATCCTTCATTATTATGTGAGGTTAAAATATGATGCGAATGTTCTGATTGTGGTCTAGAGCAGTCAGTCAAAAACACTATTAGATTCTCGTCAAAATTTTCATTGACTACGTTTATCTCGCACGTTCAATCCGATTGAAATAATAATGTTTGAATCGCGACACAAACTTATCTAATTTGTCATTTCAATCCGATCGAGAACTTAACTCAATCCTCCTGAAAATGGGGATTGAATTGACGAAGTCGCTTGAAAAATAGCGATATAAACACGGATTCAAATTATTATTGGTATTGGCTAACTTCATGTTGTATAAATAAGTTATAATATTAAATTACTAGCACTGCTATTAATTTATTTCTAAATTATCCATTTCAACTTAACATAATAAACACAAACTTATAGCTGATGGTTGATAATTGTCATTTATTGTCTTTTATAAGCATATAATGCATAAATCTAATGTTAAGTTAGCAACTCAATCCATTACTTTTTACCACGTGGTTATTTTTTCTTAAGATTGAAATAATATTTCAAGTGGATTGAGGTAGATGATCAAAGACAGTTCAGATTCACGAATCCACTTGAAATCTCAATCGGATTGAACGTGCGAGATAAACGTAGTCATTGTTAAATTTGCTTACTAGAGCTAGACTTCTGTAACTGGCAGATTCTCTTTCATATTTTTGGTGATTTTCATGCTTAAATTAATTGGTTTTATTAATTTACCTACCTGCAGCTTCTTAGCTAATTTTGTTTAACATCAATCAAATAACAGGCCTACAAAAAATAATATTTCTTTGGTGCGGTTTAATTTATACCAAATGTTGATAAGGTAGGTAACATTATATCCATTGATGCTTTTAATTGACATCTGTCAGCTCTAGTTTTGGCGCCATTTTCATTTTCTCAATTTTTGAATTTTATTCGAAGAAATAGTAAACAAACAACAATTATCGCTTAAATTTAATAATTTTTTTGTAATGGTTAGTAAGTTGAGATGTTGTTTAAATAATCCTGATAAATTTTGTTATATTTATGGTGAATATACAATGAAAGAGCATCGAGAATCGATATGGGATTTTGTTAAACGTGCGTATTTTGGTTACTTCAACATCAAAATTCAGAATCAAGACAAACCGTGGGTTCCCCATATCGTCTGTAAAATATGCACTGAACATGTGCGACAATGGGAGAAAGGTAGTACTAATAGTAGAAAATCTTTGAAATTTCGAGTACCCATGATTTGGAAAGAACAAAAAAATCACCACGACGACTGCTATTTCTGTATGGTGAATGTAATAGGCATCAATAAAAACAATCACCACAACTGGTCACACTCTGACATCCCTTCAGCAAGAAAACCTGTTGCACATTCAGAGACCATTCCAATTCCTGCTATTCATCAACTGCCACAGTTTCAGGCGTATAAAGATGAAGAGTTTGGTGATAGCCAGAGAGACAACGTTTCTGACGCTAACAGTGACTACTCTGGACACTCATCCAATTCTAAGTTATTTACTCAAAGTGAGCTTAATGATCTTATCAGAGATTTGGATATTTCAAAAGAGCACGCTGAATTGTTGGCATCAAGGCTAAGAGAAATAAACCGTTTATCTCGCGATGTAAAAGTTTCATTATACCGTAATAGAGAACAAAATTTCCTGCCGTTTTTTTCTGCTGATGAAAATTTAGTATATTGCAACGATGCTACTGGTCTGGTAAAATACAGGGGCTTGGAAAATTATAAAGCGAATGATTGGCGTCTTTTTATTGACAGCTCGAAAAGGAGACTACATGATGGAAACAAACATGCTTCCATTCCGATCGTCCACTCTACTTTTACGAAAGAAGAATACCAACAGATTTCGACAGTTTTACAGAAAATCAAGAACCTTGAACATCAGTGGGTTACTTATGTTGACTTAAAAATGGTCAATGTTTTGCGTGTTTTATTTGTTTATGGTACACTAGAGCCAAATCTAGACACTGGATACAAAAAGATTGGCTCCCGAGAGATACTTTGGTGATTGGACAGAAAAATGTAATAAACGAGCTCTTGGTTTCTCGAGAAAAAATCGTCCTTCCACCCTTGCATATTAAATTAAGGCTCATGAAACAATTTGTTAAAGCTCTAAACAAAAATGCTTCGTGTTTTCAGTATATTTCACAAAAATTTCCCGGGTTAAGTATTGAGAAACTGAAAGCTGGACTCCAAATAAGGCAAGTAATTAAAGAATCAAATTTTGCCGCCTCTATGACTGAGGTTGAACTACTTGCTTGGAATTCTTTTATATTAGTAAAAGAGTTAATAACGGCTTAGCTGGCAAGGAAAAGTTTCTTAAAAGGTCTTACCGAAACGTACGTCGACAGTTACTTTTCCTTGCCAGCTAAGCCGTTATTAACTCTTTTATTGTACTTTCCTGGCGCTAACCTTTCCGTTTTATATTAGTTATCAAAAATTTTCTCGGCAGTAGATAACTACATATAGGTAGATACCTATAAAATTGATTTAGTGAATGAGAAGCTTAATCACTTCAAAAATCACTTTCCGCATAATCTGGGAGACCTTAGTGAAGAGCAAGGAGAGCATTTCCATCAAGATATAAAAACGATGGAAGATAGGAACCGAGGAAGATGGAATGTTCATATGATGGCAGACTATTGCTGGGGACTTTTGCGAGACTGTCCAAACCAAATTTATTCCAGAAAATCACTTAAACGACAAAATCTCCATGTAGAATGATGAAATAAATCAACTTTTTGTTAAAATTCGCTTTATTTCATAACTTGTAAACTAGAGCAGATATAACATGTGTCCAACAATTATTGTAGTCCTGGGTGGCTATAGAGTCAAACATTTGTGACTAATTATTGTTTCAAATGGCATTAAAACATTAAATACTTAAAGAAACATTTATTTGTTGTCTAACAATCAATATTTGAGACTTCAATTCAACAATACGAAGTAAAAATCGACATTTATGTGTGTTGTAATCAGCGAGCCAGATATACTCAAAATCAGGACTTAAAAGCCTTTGGCACCAAAATGAGTGTTGGCCACTGTAATTGATTCCCAACAACAATACAATCGCAAATAATCATTTAAAATTTTCTGTAATATACGAGGAGAATTAAAAAAATATCTACCTAACCATGAAGAAGAAGAGAGAGGGTAATTGAAACACTTTTACATTTCAATGTATTCTCCATTTAAGTCCACACATTTGTACCATTTTTTCCACTCTAACTGGACGTTCCGTAAAAAAAATGTATACAGCATCTTTTAGATCATGACCTGAAGAAAATCGCCTTCCTCGCAGGCTCTTTTAAGTTGTCGAAATAGGTAATAGTCGAAGAGTGCCAGATCTAGACTGTACGGAGGATGCTCCAACTCAATAAAGCCAGTGCTTTCGATAAATTCCTTTTAACTTATCTCGCTTTCTTCACCTTGTAATTGTCGTGCAAATAAAGATTCCTTTACAGAGCTTATGTGTTTGTTTTTGAAGTGTACTTCGTTAACTTACTGCGCTAATTGAAGAGCCTTTTAGAATATTTCAATTAGAAGGATACCCTCACTATCCCAAGAAATCGTAGTTTTCAATTTTTCTGTAGAACTTTGTGTCCGTGCCATTTTCGGGGGGTGAAGAACCTGTATGCATCCATTTTTTAAATTCTTGTTTTGTCTCCGGTTGGAACCGCGTCACGTTGACTTCTTCTACTGCCGACGTTTCGTTCTCCATTGCAGAAGAACTTCCTCAGGGCTGCTGCTGCTGGTGGTGTTGCTGCTGCTTCTCGTTAGTCGTTGAGACTTGTTTTGTCTTTGGGTCCCAGAAATGTACCCAAGTTTCATCGCCAATGATAATTGTGAAAATAGGTTTGCATTCGTCTCTAAAGAGTTTAAATTTTGCGCTGAACATTTTTTGGTGCACAATTTTTATTCTGCAGACACTTGCTAAGGCCTAAAAGTGAATATTCTTAAAACTGAACTTCAGATATTCGAACTTCTGTAGCAATTGATGACACTTTCAGACATCGGTGCTTCATCAATAAATCCTTAACTTTTTTACCATTTCTGTATTTCGAACTTCTAAGCGCCTTCCACCTCTTGAATGGATTCTATTTCCAACGAGATTGCTTTCACCAATATTTAACTTGGAAATGTGATGTCGATATTTTCTCATGGATATTTTTAGAAGTATTAGGTTGTTTTAATCCTTAACTTTAAGCTCAACTCAAATCAATTTTCTAACTTGGGTCAAATGCCTTGAAACCATCGACACGTATGCTTTCAGCTCTTTCGCATGTTCTCGAACCGTCATAGTGTCTTTAATTCGTCATTGTTGATGGCATACGCTCATCAAAGTCGAGGTTTATATATATATATCTTCAGCTTTGAATCATCATTGACTATACAGCGTGTAATCGAATAAGTTTCACATATTGTAACCACAACTAATACAAAAGAAAAGAAGCGAAGTTACGACATACGTTTGAGAAAAAATTCAATAATAACTCCGGAAAAATATATGTTTAGTTTGTACAAAAAACGTTTGAGAACCGCTGGCTTTGATTTAAAGCCCCGGACGGCCCGAACGACAGTGAGTGAAATTTACTATTATATGCAATAAATCATAGAGCAGTAAACCCGCAATATACGTTGAGGCAGGTCATTTATTACTTTCGTACGAAAGAATACGGAGATTTCCAGCTGTTTTTTAAATTAATATTTACGTAATAGATATGCAGATTTTTCTCAAAATAATTTTTGCATAAAAGTTATATTTCCTTAATTAAAAATAAAACTGTAATTATGAATCCTATCTAACAATAAGTAAAGAAATAGGTAACAATTAATTCAATAAAGGTAACATTCTAAAAGTATTATTGGAACAAAAAGCGCCGAACTTATCATCCCATAATTTATGATTCTTTATTACGTTCAGGCTAAGCAAAAAAAATCCGAAAGATCGCGGAGGTACTGCGTCTACGCCTGTTCACAGTGTCCATCTGATTACGAGTGTTGAAATTTGCCTTTTTAATTATTATTAGACGTTCTTTATCATTTAATATTCTGAAAGTAAATAGTAATTTATATGTGAATTAAACAATAAACGATCGTACTGTTAAACTCGAGCGATAAAATCGCACCTAATTACTTTATTACCGTAAATGATTTAAGAATGTTCTCAAAACTTAGGGAAAGCGTTAAACTACACATTTTATTTAGTGCAGTCAATGCATTTATTTATTTGACGGAACCGAAAAAAATGTTCGCATCCGCAAAATTCTCCTATCACCAATTTGTTTCTTATCAATGTACTTATAATTTACATTCATTATTTTAACATAGGAAGTTAACAAATTATATCACATAGTCTGTTATTTGTTTACAAAGTGTGAAATATTACGATGTAATTATTGTGGATTATTTAATGAAACAGATGTTCCGTTTCAAATTTTGTATTGCGGGCGACACTAACCCAGTGACCGTGACGTTTGCGGAATTTATCGTTTTACGATGCGTCTATAAAAATCGCAGACGCATTGACGAACGAGCAGAGGTTTTCAAACAAAAGGTGATGCGCTCTTGTGGTAGGTCAGTTTTTTATTTTCGAGCAAGTCATCGAGAACTGATCAGAATGTCGACAGAATTTGCTCTGACCGTCGGTTAACAACAAGAATGATTGGGGAAGAGTTGAACGCACTAGAAAAAACAACTTTACAAAAAAGATTGCTAGGGATTACCTAATGACGCTAGGGATTCGAAACTCACACTGAAGACGCATTGGATGTTGACCTGTCACCCCTCTAAAAGACAAGCCCACGGTGTTGCCGCGTGGAACGTTACGCTTCCAGTCTTAGTACTTTATTTACTCACCTCGTATGTTCGTTATAAATCAAGCAATTTTTTTCCTTTAGCAGTTTTTATAAAATAAAAGTAAAATTCTTTTTCCCTCTTGTAAACTCAATCCGGGGACATACTGTATATATACAATACAAAACATATATCAAAAGTAAATCAGTAAACTGAAATTCAGCAAATTTAAAGCTTTTGAATGACATATTAAATTTGCACAAGCAATGACATTATTAAATGAAAAAATAACGTCAAACAAAAAGATAAAAAATCTTTAGTCAAAAATTTTATTACTTATCGCCGTAATCGAATTCCAATCACTCACTTTCCACTTTTTTTTAAACCAAATGAATTGAATTTTTCCACAGATATGTCAAAAACTTATCGATTCATAACTGTTAAAAATCAGTAATGTAGCTCTTTTGTTTTATAGCTAGGTGGATATTATTTCCCCTCGTATCTTCGGTATTTAGTTTTGCATGTAGAATTATACGTAATTCTATGTTACATCTTCTTTTCTTTGACTCCAAGTTTGTTAAACATGCCGATAGTTAATTTATCTTTGTAATCATCTGGTGTAGATAATATTATTGTAGTAAGATTAATATAGATTTATAAAATTTGTTTATTAAATCTCTAATAACGTTTCTTTCTAGAGATACTCTCGGAGTATCTCCATCTCCTACATTGGTATGAGGTTAATAAAATATGAGACTACTCTCATCAATTTGTTTATTAAATCTCTGATAACGTTTTGCTCTAGAGTGAAATATGTTTTCCGTTTAGTTCCATTATAAAAATTACTGATAAAAACATATGGTTGTAGAAATAGACATAGCCTTGATAATCCTCGATACTTTTTCAGATGCTAGACATTGTTCGTGCTCTCAAATCAAATGCATTACAGTCCTCAATCCATTGTACACGGTGTTTCCTAAATACGTTCCAAAATTTGAGGATGTGATTTCCATTAATATATTAAGAAAGAATGTTCCTATGAACATATGGCCTACATATATTAAGGAGGCTATGATCAAAAATAAAACCTAATACAAATTTGACATTATTTTATTTACAATAATAACTGCTGCTATTTCTGTTTACTTAATGTTTTGAATTGTGCTTACCGTTATTATTATAATTATTGCTGTTGTTAGAACGATATTAATGTCAAAAGTGTGAGAATTTGTATTAGGTTTTGTTTTTGGTGATAGCCTCCTTAATATGTATTTGCGACCATAGGTTTATAGGAACATTTTTTCTTAAAATATTCATGGAAATCACATCCTCAAATTTTGGAACTATTTAGAAAACACCCTGTTTAAGATCCTCGTTTTTATACTATAAATTATAAGCAAAATTGCCACCTTCATTGCACTTGAACTGCATGTTAAATTGAATTAATGAATTACACCCAATTTGATGGCTTTTTCAATCGAACAACTGTCTTATTCTATTTGTTTTGCTAATTATATTTATTTACTCGCACAAGATCAGTACATGCAAGATGAGCCTTTAAGTGTGGTTTTATTAAGCCTATTGATTATGTTTATAATTTGAATGCCTTGCCTCTTTAATTTTTAAAATAATTCATATTTCTGCTTGTTTTTAAAATATTACTTACTAGGTACTTAATTACTATTAGAATTTGTCCGGACGTAGGTATAAATAAATAAAAAAATTCACGTACAATTTTTTTTGTCACAGTAAATAGATTTGTAAATAAAAATATTATCGTTCGAATGTAATACCACAGAACTGTACATTTTGTAATTAATTTTATCTTGTATTCAAGAAGTAAAAGCATATTTCACAAGTCAAACACAATCCTTAAATTAGTTTATACTTAGTTTTACCTTGTGTACATATACACAGATTTCAGTCCTTCCCTCTTTGTCAACAATAACCCTGCGAAGAAAAAGATAATTATTTAAATAATTTATGCAGAAGCACGACTCAGTACAATTTGTTGTATTTATGAGAAAATGTTTGTTTGTTAGAGCAGACGCATTTATGCGCTTAAATTTTTCTAGTTCCTGGTTTAGGTTACTGTTCTTTTCTAACTTTAGAATTCCTAATTGAATTCTTGTGAATTCGTTTTGAAAAAAATTCTTCGTTGGTGTCTCTAAATATTCACTTAGAGAGGCATCCATTATATCTTAAAGTCATGTTGGAAATATTTTACACTTTTCACGTTAAACCAAATTTAATGTGCGCTTTATTGATGTTTTAACTAACAAATAACGATATTCTTTTATTATTCTAAAAATCAAGTTAATCCTTTATACTATGATAATACTTTAATTTATTAAATTATTTTTAAATTGTGGAATTTCGTGAAATTTCTTAGTATAGGAATAGGACAAAGAGAAGAATTGTTCACACCACAATTTAAATTGAGAATGAAAATGAATTTAAGTAATTCAGATTATCTTTATTTCGTTTTCTTTGTTATACTTGAAGTCAATCTGTTGTACTTGTGTTCAAATATTTAGTAAGTAGAATAGCTAGTTCTTTAAATAATTTCTCGTTTATTGCATCTTCCTACCTTTGAGGAAATCGTATTTTTTTTTGGTCACTCATAGTGAAATATACATTTTCAAATCAAATGTTTGTATGTATGCGAATTCCGTAAACGTGTTAAAGTTAAGTTTCTAATTTATCACTATACATCAGCATCGAGTTTTGTGCGCTTTAAAATCCTTAAATTAAATTTTGCGTTGGAATCTGTACACATAGTCTTATTTTATCGGAAATCTCGAAAACCTCTGCGTACAAAAATCTAATCATAATTTTTCAAACGTTGACATTGTAATAAAGAATTAATTTTGTTAAGTATATCACTGCACCATCAGCCACCACTTATTGCATGAACAACTTCAACAGCTATTTCTTCTGCTGATGTTTTGCCGTCGAGAATGGTTCCATGCAGAAACACCACCCACGAATTTGCAATAAACTGAGACCTTTGATGAATAAGAAGTTAAGAAAGTGAAGAATTTTTTCTAAGCAGGCCTTAAGTTTTTATGGTTTCTGCGAAAACAGAAGTAACCCTCAGAACACAAAACAATTTATAGGAGTTTAGAAAAAAGCAAAACTTGTAGTTTTAATGCGCAGCTTAATGTATTTTGAATCTAATGTAAAACGTTGATCCTTAAATATTTTTTTTAATATAATGTCTTCAATTCAAAAACGTCAAAGCCCAATATTAGGCCAGTGAAATGGTAGTTTGGCGGAGAAAAAAATGTAGAAGTTCGTTTTTCGTGTTTTTTGGGATGTTGAATTCGAATTCAAACTTTGTCACCTCATAAAAGTGTTGCGTCTTGAGAAAATTGCGAAAAAACTGTTAAAAAATGCTCTTCTTCCAGTTTTTCGCATATTATAAGTTGAAAATTACGCACTTTTAGAGAAAAGTACATGTGAACGATTTTTCCTTGCTTTGTATGGGTCTGGTAAACACTATACCTCATTGAACAAGTTGAGCTATAGACAGTACGTATCAACGGCATATAAGGTGACGTTTAATATTGCCACACTCCCCCTATTGAAGCTGCAGCACGACAGCATTCGCTGAGAGTGTTCCACCAAGTTCAACTGTGATTGAGTACAGAAAAAAAAACCAGAACTATTAGGGTGGAAAATAAAAAAAGAATGGACTGATGCCTATCACTACCTTGGAGCCCCTGCAACTTACAAACTGGTGCAACTGATTTCTTGCAAATACAAGAAGGACTGCAAAGAGAGTTGTGGCTGTAGGAAGGTTGGCCTGTACTGTTTAAAATCTGCGAAGGAATTTGCGGCAATGCAGAAAAATATTACGCCGATGAAGGCGATAACGCGGACGATTATGGTGATCAAGCACCGATCCTAGCTATGGCTGCCACAACACAAGATATTTTCATTGCTGCATACATACTCAAAAATGCAAATACTCATTCTTAAGTATCAAGCTTCTCTTTCATCTTTCAAATGAACAACCTGGACCTTCTTCTGTTGAGCCTAGCGAACCATATGAGAAAGCTGAGCAGCCAGGATCTTCTAGTAACAAACGTCTTGGGCAACATTAATAATTTTTATTTTATTTTAATGACATGTTAATACGACTTAGGCCCAGTTTTGCAATCGTGGAATAAAGACGGAATAACTGTTCGCCGAATATTCTTTAATGTTCCTCCATATCTACGTCACACCTACATCACGTTATTCTAAGCATAATGCTTATTCGACGATTGTAAAATCGGGCCTTAATTGATGATAAACTTACAGTGATAAACCTGATAGTAAACTTTTTCTTATTAAACTTGCTATACCTTATTACGACTTACCCATATTTAAATCAAATAACTGAATTGTTTTAAATAAGGATGTTTTGAAAATAGAGCTCATCACGAGAAATGAGAGAGTTGTTCTTGGCTTCCGATATACATTTAATTTCAATGCGCTCTAACGCCTAAACCGTTCGTCTGACGAAAAGAACCTGAGAGACACAATTTGTAGAAAATTTTATGTAGTTTCTATTTGTATTGAAACACTTTTCCCTAATGCTTCGGGCACATCTGCGTTAACGTCTAACGGCATTCTAACGGACAAGAACCCGACAATTAACGCGAGAAAATTAATGCGCTAAATTTTACATTGGTGGTTAAGGTCATTATTTGTCCCACATTTCGCTCCGAAGCGGCTGCAGCAGTGGTATTTTACTTGAATATTGGCAACTTTATCTTACATGTCAAATATCACAGGAGTTCTATTCAAATATTTTAGCATTTTCCATTTCCTAACATTCAAAAATTATATTTTAAATTAGTACTTGAAATAATGAAAGAAACCTGCAATCAAAACTAAGATAGTACGTGACTAAAAACACGAGATGTCGCTGTTTTCGTGCAAAAAATGTATGTTCTGTCTTCCTCACATATATCTTTCTTTATCTATGGCAACAACTATGCGATACGTTCGCCGGCAATTCGTTTGATGTGTATCAAAAACCGCCAGCCGAGCTATCGTCTAGCGCGCAATGCCATTCTCAATGCCGTTACAAAATTAGTGCCGTATATGCCAATAATCCGTCGCTACACTATCGTTGTCGGAGCCACGCTGCGTCTAATGTGCTGCCTAACGTGATTTTTCACGTCTAACTTGACAATAATTGTATGTGTAGCGACTGATTAATGGCAAATTAGACGTTAAAAATGACGTTAGGCAGCACATTTGCCGTTAGTGTGGCTGAACCATAAAGGTGCGTAGTTTTCAAGTTATAAGCGAAAAACTGGAAAAAGAGCATTTTTTTGGCAGTTTCTCGCAGTTTTCTCAAAAAGACAAGTAGCAACGTTGATATTCGGATTCGGCGCTCCATGAAATATGTACATGCACATATGCAATGTTTTGGCGCAATAAAATTTACAATCTGTCTTTCTATCGCTGGAAATACTATACCTGGATATATTCCTATGTAAAAACAACCAAAATGAATTTAAATTTATCTTTCATAACGTGGCCGTAGGCATAGGCGTAACTAGCCCTTCTTGTCTGGGGTATTTACAAATGCCACCATATATCGTCTACTCGTCTGCTGCATGCTATTGTGGTACATGTCAAACATGTACCAATTTGAATTTACATGACGGACGTTATTGGAAAGCTTCTATGTATTTACTGCCTGCAATATGTACAATATGTACACTCTTGTATACAAACTATGTATGCAAACCCTCAAATGCATCAATATTCATGTTTTAATAAATAGCCCAAGCTTTGCCAATTAAAAAAAAAACAGATTAACATCAGTAAAAGTTCTCGCAGCTGTTTCCTAAGATTAACACTTTTTGAATTGTGTCACTATAACGTGCAGCAAATGATATGTCCAAATAAATTTTTGATAAATTTAGACCAAGGAAGATAAACCGTTTGTCTCAGATCACTATACAGCAATTTATTTATTTACTTGACAATTTATGTATTGACAACTTGTCCAGTTACATTTACTGTAACTTTCTCCTATTAAATTATGTTATTATTTACAAATATTGCCTAGTTCTTGAGTAATTAATTAATTTACCACATTTTACACATTGTCGTGTCACTAATCTGAAAAACTTCTTGGTGTTGTAGGTTACGGCATACATTTTTGATAAAGTAGGCCATGAAATGCACTTTCATCGGACACATGGTATTTCAAATTATAATGAATCGTACTTTTATTCCTTTAGCCTAATAAACATAGTTATAGCATCAAACATACGTCGACAATTCGTTTATTTAATTAACACCCGCAATTTATTGCAGATACATTTTTTTTATTAGGAAGTCACGAAGTCTTTTAGAAAAAATTGTACAACGTACAATTACAGTACAAATTAGCAAACTTTTAAATTAAGAAATATTTCGCAAGCATTTATGGTCAATTGAGTTATTGTAAATCTGTCTTAAAAATCCAATGCTTTTGTTGCCTTGTCGTTTCCTATTGTTATATTTTTACATAACTTTTCAGAAAGCCTATTTTTTTTTCTTGTCTAGTGGCAACTATACAAGGTGGTTTAAACATAAAATAAGCGGCACCACTTTGTTTATTTAACACCAAAATTTTTATTGCAGATATGTCTGTTTTTATGTGCGGTGTCATTCATAGAGTCCGTAACATATTTTATGATATTTCTAAAAGATAAAAAGTATGAATTAATATGCTGAAAAGGATATTTTTGCACAAAAAAGACATATTTCTTGTTTTATCTTTTATTAAGCAAAAAATAAACGGAAAGAAATTATGTTTATTTATTAAAAGCGCAATGTAACAAAAATATTTCTATTTTCTGTAAAGAGCATAATATTTTGTTGTTGATTATGTTTTTTAAATAAAAACAGATCAAACAATAAGACTAAACAATTCAATTTGGAGCGTTCACCACTGCTATATAAAAAAGTACGGTCGTACAAATATTTTGACAACTAGCAGTGCAATTTTTTTTCTGTCTCTAAAAATGGTGAATGTTTCAAATTGAACACCCATATATCAGGTGTTTGTTTAATTGAAAAGTTCATCAAGTAGCGTTTGAATTTTTGTTAAGATTGTGAAGCAGGTCTTGAATTAGATCAAAACGAAAAGTCACTTGACGTTTATAGCGTTTTCGATTCACCTGCGCCGGTTGCACTCAGTGTATTTGCATCTTCTTTTAACCTCGTGCAATAACATGAGATGAACATACTCTGAGTGCGCACTAGTGCGATCAATCGAAAACGCTATTAGCGTTTTCGTTCGTTGCACTAGTGTGCACATAGAGTATTCGTATCTTGTTTTTACCTCATACATTAATACGAGATAGAGATACTTTGAGTGCTCACTAAAGCAGCAAACGAGAATCCTAATAAGTCATTTTAGGTTAAAAGCAACACAACAACTGTTTGACAACTGTCATCCGTTAAACGTCAGTCGGTTTAGGAAGTCATCCCTTCTTCATCTTCTTCCAACAAAAAATCGAAACCAACTGGATGAGCTTTTCATTTGAACATCGTTATGTTTTTCAAGTATTTTTGACAATGTCTTATTAATAAAAAAGTTTAATACAATTTTTCGTTTTTGTATGTTAGTTATTTTCAGAGTTTCCCGCCAAATTTAAACGATCAGTTAGATGGGGTCGTGTTGTTTTGCGTTTTGATTGATTCACGAACTGGTACTAGTAGACATTTCGAAAAAGTCAATAATAAAAAATGTTGCTATATGTTACGAACCTTATGAATGGCACGGTATATTGGGAATCCTTTTGGAATAGTCATAATGTACGATGATTATTGTAGCAAATTCTTAATTAAAAAAATATTTGACATGCATTTATGATCTATTGAGGCTGGGTTTCTCAGTCCAATTGTTTTTATAATTGTTACCATGGGAATAAACGGGAGTTTAAAGTTGAACTAGGACTGAGAAACCCAGCCTTAGTTATTGTAAATCTATTTAGAAAAATCCAATGCTTTTGCTGCCTTTTATCACATTATTTTTTTCAAAATCTTCAGATACCTATTTCTTTTTGTTACTTGTCGCTTTAAGCATCATTAAATTAAATAAGTAATTCGCGTTTTAAGACACATACGTCGAACCAACTATACAACGATCTTCTTATATTTTTTTAAATCAAGCGTTTGTTTCTTTTGTGTACAGTGCGTCTAATTTAAAAAGACATGCAAGTTACTCCAAATATGTTCCATCGACGTCAATTTTTGTTCTAACTAGCATTCCCATTTCTGTTAGCAAATTTTATGTCGAGAATTAAGAGGACCTCTCAAAAAAAGGGGTTTTCTTAGAACATAAAATACTTTTATTTTCGGTACAAACTAGCGTTCTATTATAAAATCGAGAATGCGTTTAAAAAATAAAGCGCGATTAGTTCTTGAAAAAATTCATTGTCGTCTCTTGACACATTTTAAAAACCAACAGTAAAGTCGTCCCAGTTTGGTAGCGGTTTTATGGCCTTGCCAAAAAAAGCGAAAGAGAAGCGACCGCAACGCCGGTCTCTTTGAAGCTGTTTTTTATAGCAAGATCATAAAACCGATACAAAACTTGGACGACTATATATCTAATTCTGTTGTCACTGTAAACAATACGTTCATAAAGTTCGTAATAAATTCAATACAATTGCAGGTGCATAGTTAATTTAATTAATTTCTGCGAAAATCATTTTCTTAACAAAAAAACTTTTTTTTATAAATTGACTTGTTTCTACAGCACTTGGTTTCTGAGTGAAAGCATCACGAGTTTTTTAAAATAGTGTCGCATAGTTTTCTGTACATTTTATGATGCCGTTTTCAATCCTCTTTTCAACAATATAATTTTTGTATAGGTTTCATAGTACCTACTGTTCACAGTAATACTTTGAAAACAGATCTACGAGCCCTGCGTCAAAAGTATTCGCCTAGCTAGTACAGCTGTTTTTGAAAATAAAATCATTATTAGAATTTAAATATCAAAACTTTTATTTATTTATTATTATTATTCTAGAAAAATAATCTACTACTGAGTAACTTACTAACAGTTCCTTTCTTTACCAAAGAGAGGTAGGCGAATACTTTTGACGCAGGGCTCGTACAAATAATTGCAAAAGAATTTAATTCCTACTTTCTTTACTAATTCACTGCTCATATTTAAAGTGCATACTAATATTAATAACATGGTCCTCCTGTCTCTCACAGTGGATGGAATCCTACTTACTTTATCTAAAAAAAATGAAAGCTCTACTGTTTACGACTCCATTCCAATGTTCCTACTGAAGAAAGTCTGCGACATGATAGCTGTTACCCTTAACTGACACTATACATACTTCCTTTATGAAAGGGGCATTTCTTTAGTATTTGAAAATCTGTCCCATTTGCCCCGTTCACAGAAGTAAAGATGTTAAGTTACCTGATAGATAATTATCGACCAATAGCGCATTTTCCAAAGTGTTTGAATATGATGGACAGGCTTACAAGTCAGATTAATAGCTACAGAACGTTCCACTCTTAATTGGCTTATGGAACATAACATTGTCAGATTGTACTTATTCCAAATTGTTAATAAATACATGTTGTAAATCAATTGATGCAGTAGTATGTCCTCCCATATGTGGTAAAAAATTTTATTCAATACATTGTAAAAGTTAAATTTAGTTTTTTTAATTTATGATAAAGAAAACATAAAATGTTGTAACGCATACATACATTCATTTGGCAACGTGGATGTTTTAAAAAATAGGGTAAGGTAATAAGTAACAGACTGCCAAATAAGAGTGAAACGTTCTATAGCTTACCTTATGCTGAATCATGTTGGAATGCATTTAAGGAGCTGCATATGCTAATGTTCGCATGCGTTTACATTTTAAATGTGCTTACGCGTTTTCCAAAATAAGGATTATTTTATGAAAAGTAATTAAGCGAATGAATATAATACTAGGTACAACTAACATTTTCATTTAATTTTGAGTTTATCTATTTTTACTGACGATGTCTATACATGTCTTTTGAGCAAAATAAAACAAACAAATAAACAATAAGAATCAGTTTCAATGAATTCTGAAGTCTGTTAACCCTTACACGCTCGTTTTACAATATGAAATGATGATTTTTCAAAAATGTTATACAGTGCATCTCGGATGGAACTAACCATAGTTGTAAACTTTCTTATTTCGCATTTTAGGAAGAATAGTCATTCTTCATAAAAAGTTTTGCTTCTTCTAACAGGTTCCTCAGCCACTAAAAAAATTCCGAAATACATACAGGCGTATGTTAGGCGTATACGTACAGGCGTAGGTTAGAAAACGAGACAACGTGAAATTTGGTTAAGAGTAAAGTACCTTTTATTTGAAAGGAAAGTAAAAGTATTACTGGAAAAAGATGTTTGTATTGGCAATAGAAGCGCATATACCTAATCTGAATGTTATATCTTAAAGTTGTTTCTTTTTGTCATCATTAATTATTCAAACATTGACTGACAATTTGTTGACATGAAATCAATCATTCAAGTTTAATCTCAGTTGCATTTGTTATCATAGATATCTGCGATAATCACGTTGGCTAAATTTATATCTATTATTTATTTTATTAATCATAATGAAGATAAAAAATTGAACTTTAAGTTACAACGTTTAGATTAAATATGTGAGCTTCTATTGACATTATAAACATCTTGTTCCAGTAATACTTTACCTTCCTTTCAAATAAAAGGTACTTTACTCTTAACCAAATTTCACGTTCTCATTTTCTAATCACCTTGTATGTTATTTCGAAATTTTGGTAGTGGTCGAGGACGTGCTAGAAGAAGCAAAACTTTTTATGAAGAATGGCTGTTCTTCCTAAAATGCGAAATAAGGCAGTTTACAAGTATTAAGTCAGGTCCATCCGGGGATAAACTCTATAACCTTTGCAAAATTTTGCTGAATCATATTACATAGTGAAGAGTCTAAGTTGCCATTTAAAAATGATGATGTCATTATTATGAGATGAAATGCTGCTAATGCAAGTAAACTATACAGGGTGTTAGGTAATTGACTGGACACCTTCAAACCACGTATTGAGAACACTCTGTACAGTAAAAAAGCCTTTACATTCGAGGGTGTTGTGGCTTTCGTTTTCCGGGAAAAAATTCAAACAAAAATCGATAAAAATTGTTTGGAAACCACTGATTTTCTTATCTACTGTTACACCCACGTGCCGAACGCCATCCGGTCAGGCGATCCCTTACCATAAATTCCCAGATGGTTTGTTGCTTCACGACAAGCAAATAACGCATGTTCAGTGTCTCAGCAGATTTCGGAATGTAAAGGTCAGTGTTAGGTCAGGGTCAGCTTACACAAATAACGAAATTGTTGACATTATTCTAACGTACGGAGAATGTAGGTGCAATGCACGTGCTGTAGTGCGTAGATATCGGTGGCGGTATCTCCTGCGTCGTACACCGAATCGTCAAACAATTATTGCAATTGTGCAACGGGCAAGAGACACTGCAAAATACATACATCAGCTTTAAGAGGCGCTCGCTACGTAAGTACTATCAGCGGTCCTCAATAGTTGGCTCTTTTTGTACTTCTTCAAAATGTCTCGAAAATCCATCACGTCTAGGTACTTTCTGATCCCATTTGACACCCTTAATTTACAGTTTTAATTTGTCCAAGCAATAACCTAACACCCTGTATAATAGAAGTATGCACTTAAAAAAAAATGTTGATCTGTTCGAGGATTTTCTCCAAAAAACAATAATTATGATTTCATCGAATTTATTTCGAACTTTATTAAAGCACCATATCGAGTTTATCTCTTCCATTAATGGGTGCATGTGCAGCTTATGCAGCTGCTCGCTGTAAGCACGCTCTGGTGTTATCAAGCTCATGGGAACGGCGTCGAAATGTTTTGTATCTCGTTGAATAGTTTGCTCAACACCGTTCCTTTAGCCTAAAGCCGTGTCCACACTGAGGCAACACCAAGGAACTTACTTTCTGTTGATGTTACATATTTCTTAGAAAAGTTGCCGATTGTTACTAATAGTTTTTTTTATGTTTCTTCATGTTTCTGTTACCAGTGACAAATGTTGCCACTTTTTCCTTGTTTCCGTTCAGAGCGAAGAACAATAGGAAACACGCGGCAACAAGTCGCAACAGGAACAAATCATTACCCATTGTGTACAGTTTGTTGTTGAATTCTCAGATAGTACAAGTACTGGAATAATGTCTATAAAGGTGAAATAATAACAAGCGTCTAAATAAAAACCTGGTCAAGTAGGCTAACTTTAGTAATTCTATTATGTAAATGCAATGGATAAATTCTCGATCACAACCTACTTGACCAACCAGGTTTTTATTTAGACGCTCGTTAGTAATATAAAGTTAATTGTTTGTGGAAAATTCAGAAATTACTAAACTACAATCAACCTTTCATATGATAGGATCGATAGCCTGAAGGCCTAAAGTACATAGATAAGCTAGAAATTGATAAATTAATATCTAACGCAAAACATTTTGTAGGTGCTGCCCATTAGTTAAAAATCGTCGAACTTTATAAGTTGTGTACTCCCAAAATTCTGACGCTTTCGAACCCACACTTTCCGTTTTGTGTTCTGTTTTAGCACTGATAACAATGAAAGCTACAACTGCCAGAACCAAGTCTTCTTTGGTCACTTTTCACGACTGTCGCAAACACACTGTTTCATTTTAACTTTGGATAACTTGGTACTAGGAATGTACGTAGACTTGAAACAGAAACAAAATCTAAAGGAATGTTTTTCTGATTATGTTGTTTTAGTGTAGACAAAATGTTTCTAGGAATTTATACTTTTGGATTAAACATCCAGCAACAACTGGAAGCTTAAGATTCATAAAGAAGCTTGAAATTTATGGTCAATTTGCAATAACTTATGACAAGTTGACCATAAATTCTTGTTGTTGGATTTAGAGAGCGGATTTCACACTTTTGACAATGACGCGTGTATGTACAGTTGCGGACAGAAAATTTCGGATGTCACTGTCATTCCACTGACGTAAAGGTTAAGGAATTCCTATATGTATACGTCAGATGAGTGACAGTGATATCCGAAATTTTCTGTCCGCAACTGTACACCCTTCCAGTCCGTTTTCAGAATAAAATTCTATAAGTTTGATTCGTTTGGTTTGATTCGTTTGGCCTCATTAAATTTCTCTATGACAAATTTGAGACGTTAGTATCTAAAAAAGAATATCGTTACTTTGAACATTGTTATGAACTTTTTGGGCGATTCTATTTGTAATGTTACGGTGTTGACTACATTCGGTCTGCATCTTATTTACAAAAGTCGATTAGTTCGATTTAGACATATCAGTGCGAGTAGACCAAGAAGCCCATAATTAGAAAAGCATCTATGAAAGGCTCCAGTGCATTTAATATAACTCATTGTCGCAACAATATGTCGTAAGTGAGTCGTTAGCGACGACAATTGTGAGCGTAAAGTGCATCTTTTTGAGCTTGGCCCGAACACAATGCGCTCCTACGTTTCTGTGCTTTGCTTTTATTCGTCGAGCGTTCGGTGAAAGCTAAGGACCAGCCCACAGTCAAGACGTCTGTATATTTTTTAGTTAAAGATAAATTATAGGCAAACATCTTATATACATAACGTAATTAGGTGGAATTTAGGTACGCAAACGCAGACTTAGGTATCGCATTCCATTTAGTCTTATACCTGTGCTCGCTTCCTAAACAAAATAAAAAGCTACAGAGAAGGTTTCATATTGCTAGAAGCCAAGAACCAAAAATTCTTTTCGGAAATTTTGATTAAATTTTTTACGAAAAAAGATCTCATAAGATTGAGGGAAAACTTTTTCCCATACTAGTTTAAAAAATTACAGAGCTTTTTATGGGGATGTTCACTGTAAAAGGCCATATGTAATATATTCCTGTTCTTTCCTTTCCCATCCTTGTTTTATTATTTATTGAAAAAATGATTTGTAAGATAATTTTAGTTAAAAAAAAGATTGATTAGCTGAATGAACCCAAAGCAAATTTTCTCCTTTCTGAATCATCATTAATTTAAATCTTTTGTTTAATTCCGAGCTTTTTTTCCGCCAGGCGAAGCTCTTAAGCAACACTTTGTTACGATTTGTTTATCTGGCGGAACTCGGAGTAAGCTTTTAAATACGAGTCCCATGTGATTAAAATCGTCTTATTTAAAAATCCGACAGTTTTTAAGTTACTTTTTCCCGGCGCTCTCATGCGTACGAAACCGGGGGCGGGCGGACGGCGATCACTCGGGGTTTCAAAAGAATAATATTATTATTTCATAATTTTTAAATAACCGCAAGCCTTTCCCCATTGATTTTTATTTGTATTTGCAGAAATGCAAAGTTTTAAATAGCTTCGAACTTCGGGAAAGAATTATTAGTTGCGACTTAAATATGCACGGGGATATTTCATACTTTTCTTTGCTACCTATACGTTTCGAAGCACTTGTTATTGATTTTCTTTTTCTTTTGCAAGTACTCTAAATGGTTTTACATTGAATTATTGAATGTATTAGTAACATCACCACCCTTCTTATTTATTAAGTAACAAGGACTGTGTTTATTGCGATGCATATATTTATTTTCGTTCTGAGGTAAGATTCGAATTTCCTGAACGAGAAAAACAACAATAGCTTATACACACAAACACGTATACAACGGGTTTCCACTTCCCACCTTTGGAGTTGCGAAAATAAAAGTGTGTGCAGGAATCGATAAGTGCGGTTAAAATCCAGTAAGAATATGGAGATTCCGGGGGTAATGTGCATCAAAGGCTCGGAAGCCGATCAACTGGAAATTCACGCAGCTTAAATTCTAAACATTGTGCAGGTGTGAGGAGACTTAATATATTTCAATATTCTAACACCACCGGTGCCTGTATAGTCAGTCTGGCATAAGTGGAAGTTCATGTTTGAGGAATTACATTATGGCCTCTGTATCGGGTGTTCGGATTTATGTAGTTTGCGATAGAAACAGATTTTCGAACGTATTCTGTTAAAAGATTTTGGGGTTCTATATTACCACAGATTTAAGTGGTACATTTTAGTTAATGGCAATTTTTCAATTATTACATGAGACTGAAACAAGATACTAATGTTTTTAATGAACCAAGAAAACGCTGTAATTTTAATTGTGGTTTACTAATTAAGTTCCAAGTGTATAAACAGGTTTTAAAAAAATTGTGTGACAAAGCTGGCTAGCTTATTACAGAATTGTGTAATTTGAAGGGAAAAAGAATTTCAAAATAATCGATTTGATCAAGATGTACAGTTGAACCCCGTTATAACCTATAATCGTGGACAGTTAAAAGAAAACACTTGGACATTTACTTCGCGCTTAATGCATTATTATAGAGATATAGGTATTTTTCACTAATCAAAGAACTTGCTTTCTTACATTGAACTATTTAATTTGTAATTTTAAAAAACAGTATTGTTGGGTAGTCTTTACCGCATTGCTAGATCCTTCTTTTTTTTGATAATTGCTGCTGACACCTTAATATGTCAAAATCAATCACAATCATTTTTGAGGGTGTCTTATATCGTTTCCGAGTGACTGCTCCAGAGCACTCTCAGAGTCTCTGCAGCTTGTTTTGACCTCATGTAATAACAGAGGATTGAGATACTCTCTAGAGCAGTCAGTCGAAAACACTATAAATCATTTATTTTATTATACTTATTTAGGAAACCAACAGGACAGAGTCCCAACAACGGTTTCCCTGAAAATTAAAAAAATACAAAATATAAAATTCCAATATGCAAGTAAGAATATAGCAAATAACAAATTAATAAAGTTGAAACTTTGTTAGAAGGGTATAATAATTCATTGTACATAAGCCAAGTAAGTAGTCTATGTATTTTTCACTATTTCATAAATACGTGATGTTAGTGTAACCAGACCAACATGAAAATGTCAACATCGTTCGCAAAGCAATTAAAAGAATGACACACTCTGTAAATCGGTGAATTAATTCCAATGTTAGTTCTTTGACTATCTATATAAAAAGTCACCGGATATCTAGATTCAAACCGCGGTACGCAAAAGTTGAATCTTGGTAGCAGTTCTTCGCAGTCGACATAATTATTTATTACTTTAAAGATGAATATGATATCCGCAGCAATGCGTCTCTGCTCCGAAAAGAGAAGATTATATTTTCTTAATGCAACGTTGTAGGAGGGGTATGGATTTTCACGGAAAAACTTGTAATCTAAAAATTTCTTTTGCACACTTTCAATTCTATATTGTAAACATTGTATTGCGGGGTTCAAATTATGGAGCAATATTGCATGTTACTAAGAACAAGTGATTTATAAAGGTGAATAATTTTCACTTCTGACGAAGCAGTCGAACGACTGCGAAACGTAAAGTGTATATTTGCGCGATTTAGTGTCCGCTTAGAAGATTTTGTGATGTGAATAATAGAGTTTAAGTCATTAAACGGCTTGTTGATTCTACAGATAAAACCAAACATTTTAAAAGCTTTCCTAGTTATTAAATCAATATGATACTGGAAACTCAGTTTTGAGTCAAAGAAGACCCCAAGGCCTTTAATTTTGCTAACTTTAGATAAGGATATGTCATCAATTTTATAAGTATAATCTATAAAATAATTTTTTCGGGTGGCAGTGAAATGCAGCGAGTTTATTTGCTTTACAATAATTTACAAGATGATTAATATTTGCTTGCAAAGATTTGCAATCAATGACTTCATTAGATTTAATCTCTAAATAAATTTTAAGATCATCCGCATAAAGCAAGAAATTGCATGACTCCAGTGCCTTTCCTAAATCATTTAAAAAAAGTGTGAATAAAGTGGGTCCTAGGTGGGAGCCTTGCGGTACTCCAGAAGAAATTTTAACAGGGTTCGATTTACATCCATTAATCACCACAGCCTGTGTCCTGTAATGAAGATAGGATTTAAGCCAGCGAAGAAGGTTACCATGAAAACCTAACTGGCCAAGTTTTTGTAGAAGCATGCGGTGATTAATTTTATCGAACGCCTTTTGAAAATCATCTTACATCTTTGGCCTCGACTATTCAATAGGCAAAGTAGAAATTTAACTATTAAAGAAGGCAGAAGAATTTATAAATTTTGTTGAATCAGTGGGTGGCCGAACAGATTTGAATGACTGCATGGCTTAGAAATGATTTGCCGACTATATTAGATGAAATTACAGAGAAAGTGATATGTGGAAAGGCTCAAAACAAAGGGTAAAATATGAGTAAAATGGAGAAAAGAAAGTTTCCGATAATAGGGGGTTTTAATAATTCAAGTTCTATGAAAGACGTGAAACATGTACCGTGCAAATAAGAAATCGCGGATGATTTTCCAGACTTTCAAAGTGGAGCTAATTGGGACATGGGACATAGAATTTTGACTAAAATGCGAAAAATATTTCGTACATAATCAAAAATCAATCTAGAGAACTTTACTTTTCTGCTCAACCAATGGATCAAAGATTAGCTCGTAGTTTAAAAACCCTCTATCGAAAATACTTGCTTGGTACAGATGTGTTCAAAAAGGTGTTGCACAGCCAAGGTTACTAAAGAGACAAGGTTGCCTGGTAACTTTCAACGTCACCACAACCTCACTCAGTAGACCCATTTAATGCATTTACACAAATAGATGGCCTACTGGATGACGCGTCACTCCACGAGTTACCAGGCAACCTTCTCTCTTTAGTAACCTTGTTGCACAGCTACGTTTTAAATATCTTTGCTTTTGAGCGGCAATTGGTTTTTCTAACATGTGTTTTTTTAAAAATGCCATAAAGGTTGGCTATGAAAATTAAAACTCATGTCGTAGCTTGGCATCTAACGCATGCCAAATCTGAAAATTTAGAGTAAATGAATGGAGCTAAGACATGAATTTTCTTTTCCACAGCCACCCCTTATGGCATTTTTAAAAAAACACATGTTATTTTTCTGTTCAATAATATTATTATTGCCAGAAACCGTATTTATGTAACAAAACTTGTAACAACAATTTTTTGAACTTCATGAATGTACATACAAGTTTACACAGTACAAATTCTGTAAATAGTTTTTTGAACACGACTGTACAGAAGATCATAAAATCTCTAGAAACCAACAACGCATTAGTATCCATGTAAAGATCGAAATACATAATTCAATTTGGTTGATTAAACCGGTGTATTTTTGCCAGTGTACGAAAGTGTTCAATCGAACTGAAATTGAACGAAGTAGAGCGAGTTTCTAATTTTCTTTCAATTCGTTGTATAACTGGATGATTTGTCCACATTTGACACATCTATACACGATGCTTGAACGTTGAAATATGTTATTAAATCGCTGCTAATGTCGTGGTTTGGTGTGACGAAGTATTATTGTAATAATAATAATAAACATTTGTCTCTCTTTGTCTTTAATTTCGTTGTTTCAATTGAGTTGAATCAACCAAGTTGATCCACCAAATTGAATCACGTACTTCCACCTTAATTCATGCAATCAACATCCTAACAAAAGCTTGGCAGAATCTTTCAGAAATAACTACAACCTTACGATTAAGTCGTTTGAATTTGACGAAGAAGATGAATTAGCTCTTGATTAATACAGAAGAAAACTGGGCAAATGAGTCAAAAAATATTACTCAGAATATCATAAGAAATGATACAAGGCGATGTATCCTTGAATTCATTTTGCTGCTTAGTTTATTGAGGCTAAAAATTGTCTTCAAGTTTTTTTGGCATTTTGGTATAGCTTTAAATAATCGAATGTACTAGAGGTAGACCAAACTGCTACTTTTCCAGAGCAGCGACAACTGTGATTGGTTCTACTGATGTGACTTTTATGGACTGCAAAAGAAAATTGCTATTCTTCATCGTCCGAAAATCTTTGTATATAAATTTTTCCCTCCAAATAATCGCAGGAAGCCAAATCTGGACCATAGGGAGAGCGGTATGACTCTTCGAAGTCTAAATTCTTCTGGGAATCACGAATAATGATGACATTGTGCACAGGATTGTTGTTGTGCTTTGTCAGACCGATTTTGATGGACTGCTACAATTTTCCTAGAAGGTTACTGTAATACCATAGTTTTGAGAGGAAGATAATCTATCAGCAAAATTCCTTTGCAATTCTAAAAAACTATAGCCACTACTTTTCCAGTGGATGGTAGAACTTTCATTTTCTTTGGTATTGGAGAATGGGTGTGTTTCCATTGCATTGATTCTCGTTTACTTTCAGGGTCAAGGTGATGTATCCACGTTTCGTTCTCTGACACAATTTTCTCAATAATGTCCTCTTCTTGTCATTCACAGCCAGTCAAAAGTTGCTGCGAACTTTCAATTCTCCGTTGTTTATCGAAGTAAGTAACATCCAGTGTTGCCAGGTTGCAGGGAAAATCCCGATTTGCAGGGAAAAATCGAACAAAAAGGGATACAGGGAATATCTTTAGAAAAGAGGGACATTCACTCAATCGATACATCATAGCAAAGATTTTAAAGTAGCAGCTGAAATATTGCAGCCGTGAATTTGGAGATGAACCAGTCCAATCACGCTTTCACTCTTCGTTCTCAGTTGGTTATGGATTATGGGGTTATGGTTTTTATTGGTTACTCGTTTCCCAGACAACATGCCTGCAACGTGCGATCTTGCGAACATAGATAGCTTTGAAGTGAAAAACATATAATAAGCTAGGGCTGACAATAAGTGACAAATTATAAAAAATTAAATAATAACACAAAAGAAACGTGCAAAGTAGTGATTATATCTTTAAACCCCTACAACAAAAAATTTGCAATGAAAAGATATAAAGATAAAAAAGGGAAATTAAGTTACAAAAAGGAAAATTCGACATTTTATTAGGGAATTTTTGTGGTGGACACCTGGCAACACTGGTAACATCCCTAGATCTTCACGAATTATATGCAACATTCTTTTCCCGCTAATGTCAGCTGATCGTGATGATGAATCCTAATTCGTCGATCTTCAAGAATTAATATTTTGAATGTTTTCTGGTGTTGTGATAGAGTTCAGTCGTCCACTGCGAAGGTTGTCTTCTAAAGACTCCCTACCCCTTTTAAATTGTTTAGATCAAAACTTTACAGTTATTGTAAGATGAAGAAGCTTCATTGTAAACCGTAAGTGCATCGTATCAAGTATTTGCTTTGGAGTATTCCCTTCTTTTGTGAGAAATCTTATGCATCGTAATTTACCAGGCACCAGTAGTTTAAAAAAAATGTAACTTCTACAGTAATAAAACTATACGAACTAGATTTGGCTCAAAATCTTTTGACACCTCAAACTATAAACAAAAGAAATTGTTTTAAAGTTTATAGCCTCCTTCATACTCAGATACCTTAGGTATCACATGGCCCTGGTATCACATTGGCCTTCCCAAGGGCTACACAAAATGCCTGTTGCCAATCATTATTTATATTGTAAATTCATCATCAAGCATGGATTTAGTTGCATTTTTAGCTTTATAGTTGGACGGATGCGTTGTTAAATGATGACCTAAAAATGCATGTAAAACAGTGCTTTAATAACTTTCGAGTATTTACTTATTGAATGCTTTTAATAGGCAAAGGCTGACCCTAAATCAAGAACGAAAATTTCTCCAATATTATGGGTTCAGTTACAATTTTCAAGTTGAAGTAATTTTTGATTCGATTACAAACTTCCTGTATTTTATTTTCAGCAATGGCTTATCCAGGATTATATCCAGGCTATGTTCACGCCTTAGCAGCTGCTTCACAAGTAGCTTCCATGTCAGCAGGACCTCACGGTCATCATACACCACATCAACCACCAAAAAGAAAACGTCGTCACCGAACCATATTCAGCGAAGAACAACTGGAACAATTAGAAGCGACCTTCGAGCAGACGCATTATCCAGATGTCGTCCTTCGAGAACAGTTAGCCCTAAAAGTCGATCTCAAAGAAGAACGAGTGGAGGTAATTTAATGATTTCTTTTTAACAAACCGCTTTTCCACATTAAGTTTAATTCTACGTCAAACTGTGATCGGTTTCGTTTGCGTTTTGCGTTAGATAATTCTTTCAAATGGAATCCGAAGAATTTTTTCTCGTATTTTTTCAACATTAAGTTCTAAAACACAGGCTGCCTAAATAAATACAGTGGAGAAGGTTATTTCTCTAAATTTTATATCACGAATAGGTTCCATCCAGGACTTCGAAATTCAGCTTTAAAATAAATGTCAACAGTAAATATTTCAATCGCTTGACAAATAAGCTACCGTGTTCGGGGGAATTGTCGTCACGCATCCTCCGTCTCTTCCTCCTCTCTCGATCAATATCGATCTGCATCGAAAAAGAGACGGAGCCTCGTCGTGGAACGAAATAAATTTCGCCTGTAAATATCGAGCTGGGTGGTTCAGAATGCGTCAGCATTATTATTGTTGACAGTTACTCTCAAGCAGTCTGTCTTCTTGTATTTTCTTGTCCATACATTAACTTCTTGTTCACACTCTATCGCTAATACTAACAACACGTTTACTCTTCAAATAAAAGGCTTATACTTAAGTAGATAATTATGATTGGCTCTACTGCACCATCTAGTCACATAAATAAATATTTAATTACTTACGAATCTTAAATGATATTGAAATATTGTAATTTTTGTTAGGACTCTAAACACTTCGTACGCCAACGGAACGTACCGGGATAATGTAACCCACACGTTTGACTTTATAATTACTTGCGTGTTAGGCTGAGAATATTTTGTAACTCGTTGGCTTATGTTTTACATAAAATATTTGTGTTGTTTTCTATTCTACGTTTTATAGAAACCTGCCTTCTAAAAATATATCGAAGGAACGCAATGAAAAAATCATAGAAAACTTGCACACAAAGTTCATTGTTATAATAATTTCTTCTTAAATTATATATGTTATATTCAATAACAAAGAAAGAAGAAAGAAAAATGGTCAATGAAGCAGCATTAGTTCTTAAATCAAGTATTAATAAAATACAAATTTTTAATTTCATCAAGGACAGAGAGTGACAAGTAAAATTTTTTTTAAATGAATATCATCTTACTTTTAAGAGAAATGTATAGTATTAGCAATTTATAATATTTGAATCATAATAAAAAATCAATTACCAACTATGGAATTAGAATATTCAAAACCATTCAAAATCGTTGGTAATTATCCTAATATTAATACTTAATTACATAATACATAATTTTTGTAACAACAACAGTCGCCTTACCTTATACCGAGTGATTTTTAAATTTTTTTTATCAATCTTACCATGAAATTCGGACGGCATGTCTTAGCTTTACTGTAAAATAACCCTCAAGAAATGCAATGACTTGTTTTTCAGTTAAGCTAAGACATACCGTGCAAATTTCATGGCAAGAGCAGATAAAAAATTTAAAAAATCATGATTCGTTTCAATATTACTCAATCATTTTTAAGTAAATTCAAGCAATGACTATATGAACATTTACTTAGCTTGTACAGGGAAATCAAGAATGATTTCAACCCACGTGACCCCTTCGTATGGGTAACACACTGTACTCTGTTGGTAACAATGCAGTGCTGTGTTAAATCGTTTGAAAATACATATAATGCCTGCGATTTACAAAGGCATCGTAATTTACATGAGCATTTGGGAATGCTTGATTAAACTGGTTAAACACAACAGAACGCCTACAGCCACGATAGTCAATGACAAATACACGTAAATTTGAAACAGTAACCCCATTTTTCTCAGTATTGCCATTTCTAGAAAACAAAACCTAATTCAAATTGATCACGTGGGTTGAAGTAATATACCGAGTGAGCATTTTCAATCCGGGACATAGGAGATTCGCATGACTACCCTTAATAATGACATTTTAAAAACGTCGTTGTTTTTAGGTTGTCAAATTGAATTTGCGAAATGAATGTCAATTATATCATTGAAGAAAGAATTTTCGTAGTAAAAACATTTTACAATGGATTCAGCATACGGAATGTGCGTGATTTATTTTCTGTTAGATATCCGAATAGCCCTATCCCATCTAAATCAACAATACATCGTTTCGTAACAAAATTTGAAAATACAGGAACTGTAATTCCCGAAAGCAAAGGAGGTACCTAATTCTTTTTAATATTTGCGTATCTTATTCTGTAACTTGCAAAAATAATAGGTAGTAGGCGAACTAGAAATGCTGCAGTAGAAGAAAATGTTATAGGGATTTTTTTTTGGTAAGAATCTCCATCGGATGTTAGCAACCAGCACGTAATAAAGTAGTAAATAGGATGTGTCTTAGGTTACTAAAAAGCCAAAAATTTTTGGTAGCGATCTTGTATTAGGACATGTGTTTTGGCCTTAGTAGACGGCCAGTCTTTGCTGAAGATGGCACATACGGCACCCAAATATTAATTCTTTGAGGAATGCAATTTTTGAAGAATGTGCACTTATTAACGCTGAAAGACTAACGAATGGGATTAATGGATTTTATAATAGGTTAGTTTACTGTTTGGCGCAAAATGGAGGGTTATTTGAATTTTTAGTATAATTTATTAGAAAACGTTCAATCTGTTTTTAATCTTTAGTTTGTAATAAAATTATAATACTTAAATTCAATAGTTAGTACCTTTTTTGTGATTTTTATGTTCCGGATTGAAAACGATTTATCTGTTGTTCCTAAGATGTAAAAATACTTAAAATTAAATTAATTAATTAAATTTTTAAACTTAAAATAATATTTGAATTTATTTTTTGATGTTTTTGATATGATTTTAATCAAATATGTCATTATTAAGGGTAGTCATTCTAACTTCGTATGTCCCGGATTGAAAATGCTCACTCGGTATGATTTCCCTGTATATTTGAGGTGTGATCAATTCATACGGTGAAAATACGTAAAGCCAAAGTTTTGGACCCACTGTACTTGCCTTAAAAATATTTTTCTTTTATTTATAACAATCGTTAATCAGTTAGATTATTTCTATTGTACTGCCGTTTCCCCAAGTCACCGACACATTAAGAATTGTACATTTTTCAGAAGTATCAAGTGAGAGTGTACTTAAAGTAAATTAAAATTCAATTTCTAATTATTAAAAGCACTTGTGAAATATAATTAAACGCAAAAACGAAAACACCCTTTTCACAAAATTGTTTATTAAAAACTACATTTCGTACGCGATGCGTATATCGTCAGTAGTATACAACAATTTTGTGAAAAGGGTGTTTTCGTTTTTGCGTTTAAAAATATAGAACTTATAAAAAAGTTCAACGCAGCCTATACCGGCTGTTTCAAACTGGGTGTGCACTGAAGGGATCTCCTAAACCGTTAGAGTTACAGATTCGGTTAAATGGAAGAAAAGTTGTACCAGTCATTGCTTAATTCATATCCATTAACAGAATCAATTTTCTCTTAATTGTTCTTGAGGTATTATTGGTGTGAAATGTAGAAATATCGATTTTCTTTTTTCCTCTGTAATTCCCTTATTAAAAATAATTTAGGAATTCTGTCTTAACTTTCTACAGTATAATTGTGGTCACACGTTTTGTCTCCGCGACCATCCTCAGTTTAGATTTTTTAAATATACCGTATACCTTTTTATTATCGTATTTGTTGGCATTTTTTCTCCTGATTGTAATGGTATATCACACTTAATTGTTGATATTAATTTGAAGCTTAAATAATACAGATTTTTATATGAAAATTTCTGTTTCATTTCTCATCTGAATTCTTTTCCAAGTACAAGAAAAGACACTTCATCAAAACTCGAAAAGTTTGAAAGATTCATATGCGTAGAGGCTCCATCCGTGTTCCATCCAAGAAGGTGGAACTTCTAGGAGATCAAGGTTTGAAAATCGTGTTGAAATAGTTTCCCCTTCTTGTGACTTAGGCCCGATTTTACAATCGTTGGATAAGCATTATTCTTAGAATAACGTGACGTAGATATGGAGGAACATTAAAGGATATTCCGTCCTTATTCCACGATTCTAAAACTGGGCCTTAATAGGTCTATTTGTCATTCTGGTGTACATTTTTTTACAAAATGTGCTTTAATGAAGCCTAAATTCTTTGATAATGTGTCAGTACGAATCATACTCATTCATACTGACATATCACACAAACATTTCAGGTTACATTAAAGCGTATTTTGCGAAAAAGTATGCTTTAGTATACACCAGTGCAGGATAGACTTAATATTATTATTAAAGGTAGATGTGCAAGGAGAAAATGTATCTTCATTGTCTCTTAGATTTTCAATTCGGTATAATTTTTTAATTTAAACTAACGTTTTATAGCTTGATGAAAGGTAATTTTTCACTTATCACCAATTTTCTTCCTTTCAACTTTTAGCTGTGATTTGAAATAAATAAAGGGACGATCGCTCGTAATGAAAGTTTGTGTAGAAGGAAGACACCATACTCATAGAACAAGGAAAACAAGTAAACAGGATGCTTATATTTTTTGTTTACTTTAAAACCTCGAATTGCACAAATGTGTTTTGTTGATCAATTTAATTCTCTCTCTGAATGTCAGAGTTATTTAAAAATGAAAGGACAATTAATTTTATACCACTACCAAAAAAAGTGAAAGTCACTATAACCGACTGTTCTTAAGTGACACATTTTTTTGGCTATTTCCAAAAAAATTAAATTAGCGATATTTTAAAGTCTGAATAATTCCACATTCTATTTTGACACTTTACAGCGCTGAAATTGCACAACACTGTATTGAATTGCACCCCGCAATATACATAAGCCCACACCACACCAAATTCTTCTTCTTTTTCTGCAAATCCTGGTCCTTCCTATATTATCTAGATTGTCTGCTACTGACATTTTTTATCATCTCATCAATTCTAACTTCTCAGTTAGCATCTTCCGATAAAGTCCAGCAACTGCACTTTTGCAATATTGTTGATTGCAGTTTCTCAAAAAAATTATTTCTAGCGATGATACATCAACTTTTCCATGTCACAGCCACTTTACGATATTTCAATACACTGCACTACACTGAATTATTCGCACATTGATTGATACTGTAATAGGACACTTCACATCGCTGAAATTGCACAACACTGCACAGCACTTCACGAATTTCATGTCACCAAACCGCACCACATTCTTCTTCTTCTGCAAATCCTGGCCTTTCCTGACATCTAGACTGAATGCTACTGACGCTTTTTTTTTCATCATCACCTCATCAATTCCAGTTGGCATTTTCCAATAGAAAATAAAGTCCAGCAACATCTGTGTACTTTTGCAGATATGATTGATTGCAGTTTCTCAAAATATTATTTCTAGTGATGTTATTTTAAACGACCCTCGGTGTCAATTTTGGCCATGTCACAGCACTTTCATTGCATTACACTGAATTATTCGCACATTGATTGATACTGTATTATGACACTTCGCAGCACTGAAAATGGATAACACTGTATTGAACTGTACAGTACATAGCACTGAACAAATCTTTCATATCACAACTCCGCATCACATTCTTCTTCTTCTGCAAATTCTGACCTTTCTTGGCATCTAGATCTACTACTGACGTTGTTTTTCTTTCCATTATCTCCGCATCAATTTCATTTCTTTTCCCATTTATTATACAAAATTGTCACAATTATTGTTTAAAAAAACTTTGAAATGTTGACGTTTCGTTGAAGGAACTTTCAACGTATCGCGAAATATAAGGTTATTTTAAAGTAAGTTCCCAATTTAAAATGGTTGTATCTTTTGTAAATATTAAGAGTTGGGTTTGATACTGGGTGTTTTCTGTTTTTTTTTTTCGTTGGTTGTTAGTAGGCATTTTAGAAACAGTTCAGCTCACCAGACGTAAATCCGACTGAGCACTGATTATAGGGTTACCTCAAAGAAAGGGTATTTTAGTAGACCTACTACCCGTGAGGAACTGAAAAATCGATATTAGATGTCATTGTAAACATTCCTAGGAAATGCTCTTACTAATGCCGTTTATAACATAGAAGAGCGACTAGTTATTGAACAATGCACTGGTAATCATACTTACCTTTTTCTTATTTCTTCTTGTTATGACAAAATCCCATTTCTTTCCGAACAAATTGATGTTTTTATTTTTATAGAATATAAAAATTTTCTATTTTAAACTGGGAACTTACTTTAGAATAACCTTATATAACATTTGACACGTTTTAAAAACTAACCCAATTACAATTTTATTTGATATAATTTTCAGTATGCAAAAGTAAATTTACCTCTCATATGTAGATAATGGCCTTTTTTCGAGAGGACCTGCACTTTGTAGACAGATGTAGATAATGCAGGCACAGCAATGTTCGATAGGAGCAAATATTTTCCGCTAGAATAATCGTAACAAGCGCATAACGACGAATGTAACAACGTTGGATAAATTGGTATTAGTTCTAGACGAGCAGTTGACAGCGTTGCGCTTCACGGCGTCAGATCAAAGCCCAGGTGACACAAACAAAGTCGACAACAAGGTTTATTATTATATAAAACAGTCTTAAATAACGCTTTCGCAGGCAGCGAGGGAACTAATTGGTATTATTTATTATGAGCTTCGCTTATGCCGTGCTGCATTTTGAACGTTGTCTTCAAATCCCGTTTCTTAGTCTTAATTAATTTATTAATCAAATTTAATACTTGTTTATATATAAAGAATCAATAATAATAGGATAACTAAGAATTCAATATGTATTTTAACAACAGTAATGTTTACACCCAATAAACAGCATGTTGCTATTAGAGTTTAGATATAAATAATACGAAATCGTTTACTCAATCCAAAAACCATTCAACCCGAAAAAATTCGTTCAATTTGTCTGTTAAGGCACAGGGAGAGATCTTTTCTCATCTTTTCAGCTGTTTTACTTTGTTTCCTTCTAGTTACTTATTTTCTGTATTCAACTATTTCTTGACTTCTCTGGTTTTCAGTTTCTTATCTTTCTAGTTTCTGCAATCGTCTTTGTTTGCATTTCTTACTTTATTCTTCAAACACTTTATTGCCAAGTATAATTAATAAAGTATTTGTTGTTTGTAAAGTAATGTAGTATTTTAGTAATGCATTGGTTATTATTACTGTTAACAGAAGAAGTAATTATTAGCAAACCTTGCGAAAAAGAAAATGACCGCATTAAGGCGATCGTTATTTAATTAATTATCTTAATATAGAAGCACACTTTAGAAAACTGTTTACTTATTTTGAAATCCCCGAACGGAGCTTAATTTGCGTGCTAGAGGCAGGGCTTCCAACATAAAGCCGCGATAATAGGGCGCTTTCAGGTCCTGAGCTTTTATTACTCCCTGCACTCTTATGTAAATAAAACGATTTCCTTACTATGGTATCGCGTATCAGCCGCGGCCGAAAAATCCCGAACAAACGGCAAAATCCAGGCGGAACGGGAAAACGAAAAACGAGGAAAATAAAGCTTCCACGTGTAATTGGTTTAGTATTCGCCTCGCTTCGATGATTTTCGATGTTATTAACTTTGCCCTGTTTGCATAAATTCGAGGTTTGACTTTCGCACGCACTGAAACAGGTCTGAATTTTTTACCAGCTAAAGTTTTCATTTATTTCAAATCGCAGAAACAGTTTTTTTTTAAAACAAACAAAGAAATTATTGCACGAAAAAGTAAACAGTCTGTCTCATAAAGCCGGGTATATTTGTTTTCTTAAAAATGGAAAGAGAGACTTTGTGTAAGTTTTTAAATAAGAGCGCAAAAATCTGGTTATTGTTGAAATTTACATAGCTCGGATTTTATTTCGCAAGATATGATATTTAAATATGAGAAATGGCTGAGATATAGGGATAGAAGGGACGAGCCCCGTAATATAAATAGCAGGCAAAGCAGTTTAGTTAGTTTAGCAAATGGAGCGAATGTTTTCACAGTCTTCCTTCGCCAGACGAGAATCGCCCAGCTCGATTACAATCAGCCGAGTTAAAAATCAACCGATGTGACGTGTCTTTCTACTTTTTGCCTTTCAAAATTTACTTACTTCACGAAAACCGGAAGGAAAATCTAATTATTCATTTTAATTTTTTATGTTTAAAAATAATAGAATTCATTCGATTTTCCTTCAGTTAAACACTAACTATTTCAAATTTCAAAAGAATTTAATTGTTGGTTTACTTTTTTATTTATAAATATAATTTTTTTATTTATATTTGCCTAGGCTTCCTATTTCGATTTTTAAGTTTAATATATCGTCGGGTTACTGCCAAAACAAGATAACTCCATTTATGGAACTTTTGAGAAGTCGGTTTAAATTGCAGTTTAAAATGGAGTTGGATTATTTCGGCCATTTGTTTCTCCCGCCTTAACACTTTGTTTATATGGTTTTAAAAATTTTGTAAGTATGTTTTACATTTAGCATTTTTTAATCTAATGAAGCACTTAACTCCGAATTGACAACAAATGGAGTTAGCTTGTTTTTGTAGTAACCCGACGATATATTTTCTTGAATGCCATGCATTTCTTTTGTACAATTAAATAATAATCAAAAGTATTAGGGGAACCCCGGGTAATGACAGCCTGCCGGCAATAGTTTAGATATACAGGGTGTTTAAAAAAAACGTTCGGATACTGTAACCATGAATAGTACTCATCAAGACCAACAAAAAAGTCTTAGTAAGTATAGGTCCGCAAATAATTTTTTTCAAGGATAGAGTTGATTTTGCATTGAAGTTCAAAAATTGTATTATTATAAAGAAATAAACAGATTTACGTTATTAACGTAATTAACGTTATTAATATAACTATTCGAAAGAATAAGAGCTTCTTTTCGTCGAAGATGTGAAGCCTGTGTGCAAGGGGGAGGTGGACATGTAGAACATTTTCTTTAAATATTTTTTGTCTACATAATCACACGTTTACTGTTTGTTTCTTTATAATAATACAATTTTTGAACTTCAATGCAAAATCAACTCTATCCTTGAAAAAAATTATTTGCGGACCTATACTTACTAAGACTTTTTTGTTGCTCTTGACGAGTACTATTCATGGTTACAGTATCCGAACGTTTTTTTTAAACACCCTGTATAATAAAATTAATAAACGTTTATATGAATTGCTAAAGTTGAGAAATAAATTTGTAGTCTTTCTGGCGGCTAAAAGTAGTTCCAAATGCAATTGATATCATCAATTTTTTCTTTTGTTAAAGTTTTGGGATAAATTTTGCACAGTACCTTACTTTGGTGCCCGTAGCGACCCTCCACAAAATTGTAAAATCCTATGTTTCTGATATCCATATTTACAGTTGGTTCTTGTCCGATGAAATTTGTATCACAAAATCTTTTAAGTTCGACAGCTTCGTCACTTCTGACGAAGCTGTCGAACGACTGCGAAACGTTAAGTGTGTAGTGCGCGATTTAGTGTCCGCTTAAAAGATTTTGTGATATCAATTTTTTCAATGCGTATTTTTGTTTTGTGTTTATTTTAGTTAAATTTAGCATGAATTCATCAGATGTGTTCGTAGCAAGAATTAATGAACGGCAAAAATGACAGAAAATGTGTCTGCACATTAAGAAAAAGAAGCTAAATACGAATGGATTTCACTGAAATGAATTTTGTAAAAGAGGAAAAAAGTTTATTTACATTTTAAATGAAGATAAACAGAATCTTGAAACTGTTTAGCAGTTAATATAAATTAAAAAGGAAAACTTACACTCGTAAATGGTGTAAAGTCAAAAGAATAACACTGTTATGGATCTATCAGGAAAAAATGCTAGAGTAAAAAAAAATTGAAAATCAAAATTCTCGAAAAAATCGGTAACTTAAAAATAAATTACAGAGAGAAGTGAGTATAGTATCAGGTACCAGATTTTATTAAGGTTTACTTTCGTCTTATTCAGTGTTTGTCTGAATTACACTGTTTCGTCTTCTGGCAGGTTTATTTGTTCCTTTAGTTAGGTTGTTACAGCTACATTTTGCCGTAAAGAATTCGCGTGCAAATTTTATAGTGAGCTGGCAACATCGTTTGTTTAGGTCATCTGGCACCGCTGTAATCCTTGGTCGGAAACGGTCGTTTGAAATTTTGTCTTCACATTGGTTCTTTATTCAAATATATTTTCGTCATAATTTTTCCCATTGGTCACGCCATTTCATCTCATTAAGGTTGCCGGAAGTATTCCATGCTTTCCGTCTTGTGAGATACACGTATAGTGACGTTCTCGTGAATTTTTGTTAATGTGGGCAAAATTCAAGCAATATACAGTTTGACTGGAAGACTCAAGTATCACACACGGCTATATAAAACGCGTCTTGCGTTTTAAACCAACGACCTCGCTAATTGAAGGTATGTTCATATTTCTTTCATGGCGTTTCAACTATAACTAATGGCCGTCCATCTTGTCTTTTTTAGGATCGTTTCTTTTTTTGTTTTGTTTTACGCTCTTCCTTAATATTACTTTGGGGTTTTGGCTGCCATTCCCGGTGGGGCCTAACCGTTTTGTCGCCTGCACGTTGGTTTGCATTTCCTTGGGGATGTTCCATCGTACCACGTCGCATTAACCAATAACCAAGCATTAACGTGAGAGGCCTTGGGTCCCCGTTTACGCTGAAAAGTGCTGTCACCTACCTGAACTGACATGAACCAGGCAACGGACCAACTTCAAGTGACCAAGTGACGTATAACTTCACTTATTTATTTATTTTCTTTACCGTTCTCGGGCTTTCGTTGAAGTGGCCGATATTGTGCCAACAATTTGATTAAAGTTAGTTTATTTAAAACAACAAATTATCGGTATTGCCTGTTGGGCATTTACTTATTTTTGTAAGGTCAGATCTGGCTCTTCGGGACGTGTTAATTATTTGTTTGTTCTAACAAGTTTGTAGTTGTCTTGAACATATCGTAGTACAGCTACAGTTTCTTCTTTTATACACGGTTGCGCAAATAAATCCTGTACTGCAGTGTGTGTTTTGTTTATGTCGACCCCTACCGAATGAAGCAAATCTCCTGAAGTTAGTGTTCTACCTGAGGCGAACACATCGAGACCTGGAGAGGGGGTTTCGAATGTGGAGTTCTTACAATTGGGGATCACACTCTCTGGCGCAATGGTAAATTTGTTTTATACCCATCTCCATTGAGCTAGTCTGGGAGATGAGTTGTGGGAAGCAACGCTACTTGTCACCTGGTATTTCATTTAATTAATCAGGAGTATTTCTTTTAACATTTTTGGGGTAACAAGGTGCTTCCTCTTTTACTTTCAAAGGTAGACAAACAGGGTCCTAACATCCACATCAGACGTAACTGGTTCTTCACGAGATTGTTACTTCACGTTATTCTAACCGGGCTTGGAATAGGCTCGGTGGATACAATGTTATGTTATTACCTAGCCATCAAAGAAACTACGTATCATATTAACAACCTTTTATTTTTCTACGTAACTCCCTTCAACACTTATACATTGATTCCATCTTTCTCCCAATTGTCACATGGCCTTAGAAAAACATCCCTTCGGTAACTTTGCAAAATATTGTTCAACAGCTTCTTTAAGTGCTCCAGATGCACAACCTTTCCCCGAGATGCTTTTTTAGGTTTTTGATTAAAAAGGTAGACAAACAGGGCCTAACATCCACATCAGATGAAACTGGTTCTTCACGAGATTGTTACCGCAGTTTATTCTAACTGGGATTGGAACAGGCTGGGTGGATACAGTGTTATGTTATTATCTAGCCATGAAAGAAACTACGTATCATATTAACAAGCTTTTATTTTTCTACGTAACTCCCTTCAACACTTATACATTGATTCCATCTTTTCTCCAGTCACATGGCCTCAGAAAAACATCCCTGCGGTAACTTTGCAAAATATTGTTCAACAGTTTCTTTAAGTGCTTCAGGTGCACAACTTTTCCTCCGAGATGCATTTTTAGGTTTTTGAATAAAAAGAAGTCTGACGGAGCTAGTTCAGGTGGATGCCTTAACTCTATGATCCCATATTTATTTAATTTTGATTTCATTCTTTATTGATTACTTGTTAATTTACAAAAATTAGGTGTGACATGTCAATAATTCACATAGTCACTGATTTTCTGCTGGATTTTGTTTGATTTGGGAACCCGACAATTGTCATACAGCAACAAGTTCTTTTTGCGAATAAGAATGTGGACGCTTTTCCTCCAGAGTAGTTTTTAAATTTTGAATCATGTTTCCAAAGACCTTTCCATTTATGTTAGATCCTCTCAGCATATACTCAATAAGGAAGATTCCTTTAGCATCCCAGAAAACTGTTGCCATTAGTTTTTTAGAGAAAATTGCGCTTTGGCTTTTTTTTTTGGTGGTGGATAGCTTTTACGAACCCACTGTATGGATTCTTGTTTAGTGGGAGGGTCTCAGTGATATACCCAAGTCTCATTCCCGGTGATAATTCGAGAAAGAAAATTTCTATCCCTTTCCAACGCGGCCAAACTTTCTTGGGAAATTTCTTTTCCGACTAGTTTTTGCTCAGGTCTAAGCAATCTGGGAATCCACCGTGCAGACACCTTCATATCCAAATCGTCATGCAAAACTTTCTGATTGGCAGAAACATGTCTATCTTGCAATACCAAACTTTCGACTTCAGCTCGGGCTTCTGCAAGTTACTTGGACTTTGGGACATCGTTAATTAATTCTTCGCCCCATAGAAAGAGTTTAGACCAAAATTTAATTTAAAAATGAGGCGGTGCCTCTTCCTCACACACTGCACCCGTTCTTTCATAAATAATTTTCGGGCCATTGCCTTCGTTTGAAATTGATAGCAAAGCTAAACAAAGGAAGCCATACTAAAGGCAGTTTTCGTACACCCTGCCTCCTCTTTATGGGATACCTATTATTTTTTCAATCTTCAGTTCTTCTTCCATCTCGTTTTCTTTCTTCTTCTTCTCGGTTTCCAAATTGATATTCCACTGGCTTTTAACTCTTCACAAATTTGCCTCTGTTAGGGTCTTGGATTAATTGAATCAGCTCGAAATTCATCAGGTATTCTCTACAGTTCAGAAGCAACTTACAGATTCGATTTTTCGTAGACTTTTACGTAGAAAAATGGACCTAATATGGGTATTTATAACATCGATTATTTTTCTTTTTCTTCTTCTTATAGGTTCACAATTCAGATGAGTTTAGACTCCTCGACAATTCTTTATTCTCTTGTACAGTTATATCCACCTTTTTATTCTCATAATCTTCAGATCTTCTAAATCTTTTAGCCATCCTTTTTTTGACTTTTCTCCTGGATCTTCTTTTTGCTCTTAATTGTTCCGCTTTGTTAGTGAACGTGTGATATATGAGGACAGCTGGTAATGCTGTGCAACTGCAACCAATTTAAGTGTGTAATGTAAGTAGGTAGGTGTGTGACCTGTAATAAAATATCTCTGAAGTAATCTGTGATATTACTGAACATCCGTTAAACAACACAGAACGGCTAGTCCTCAAATCGAATGCCACTCTACCTTTCATTTATTTATGGCTTCTTTTTGTATTTTTTAAATGTGGTACTTAATATGAAAATTTTTAATTGAAAAATATTTGTTATTGATTTATCTGAATGCATGTTTCGACAAATAACAAATACAAACAAAAAAAAATTAATATCATTTTATATTGCTGATATTTTACAAATCGAAACTTCACTGAAAGAATCAGTCTTTTTCAATAACGTAGTTTCGATGTAACAACGCAGATGTCTCTAATATAAGACGGTCGGTATTTTCTTTTGCGATACATCCGAGAGGGAAATATCTTTGTAATAACAGTCCTTACTTAGGATAATGCCGACCGATCGAGAACTTTCCGATAAAAAATTCAGGACGCGATTCGCGCGAGCTGAAGGCAGGATACCTGCCTGCTTGCCTGTAATATAATCAAATAAAGAACTCCAATTTCGTTTGTATCTCATATAAAGAGAAAATTCAATCTCAAGCATCAGATATGTCTAGAATGGCGACGTAGCCCTGGGATACGGATTCTAACTTTATCAAATAACTATCTACTTTCGGATAACGTTTTCCAATTTTCTCTCCAAATCTTCTGCAATTGCCTCCGACTTCTTTTAATAACTTTTAACAAAAAAGAAAGATTGTGTTTCGTTTTTTATGATTTATATCGCACGCGCTTAGTTCATTTTGGATTTAAAAATATGGTAAAGCATCAAAATTACGATTGATCAGAAAGTGATGAAAATGTATATCCTATTACCTTGATTAAAGCAGAGTTAGGGGTGTTTAACACGGCGATTACAGTTACCTGCCGTTCGATTTTGACATCAAAGTCGGAATCATTATCCTGATTGTCATGTGTGATTCCTCTCGTTCAGTACCCTCCCAAACGTCGGCATCGTTAATTTAATTGTCCCGAAATTACGGGCGTCAGTCAAAAAAGAAATTTTAAAGCGAGACACCCTCGAATATGAAGTTTTAAGACTTTATGTTATTAAATTTCTATTTAGTTAATATTCATCAAGGCTTTAATTGGCGTAATTAAGGGCGCGTAATAAAATATCTTAAATAAAAGCGTGCGGAAAATCGAGCGAGTTCCCGGCAAAATCTAAATTTGTAATTAACTAACCGTTCGGAAAATAATCAAAGTTGAGCGAGAGTTAATGAGGCAAAGTTACGACAGAACCTTATTAAGAAACATGCAAATCGCGAAACAACTTCATTAATATTCTTTGGATTTCATTAAAAAGTTAATTTGATACGGGCGAATGCACGAAGCCCCAACGCTGCAATTTCGCAACTTAACCGTATTAAAGCAACAATCTGTGCGAAACGTTCGAGATCTAAAATCTAATTAAATTTTCTAAAACGAAAAGAAATTAGTACTTACTTTCTTTTTTCCAAAAAAAAACCAAACAGAAACCATTACTACGTTTAGCGACGACAATACGAATAAGCTCTTTAATTTAAAACTTTTCTTTTCTATAAGAATACTTTCTAGTATTTTTATTTTAAGGGTAATAGTGGATTATTTATTGGAAAGTAAACACAGCAAAAAAAAACTCAAACTGGGAAAAAACGTAAACGTATTAGAGAAGATTGAAAAATTGCATTTGATCCGAGGAATCATTGAGATTTATCAACCTGAGAAAGAATGCATCAGAGAAAGTGAAAGAAATACGTGTACAAAGATTCCACAGTATATCATTTTAGAGACACAGCGAAAAAATTAATATTTTCATTAAATTAGTTTTTAAATAAGCAGGTAACAAATATTTATAAAAAATTTAATATGTACGTATAAGTATATAAATAAATGTCAAAGCAGAAATTACAGGGATAGAATAAATCCTAAATAGATTCTAAAAAATAGAATAGAAATAGAGTAAGTGGAAATTGAAGATCCAGAATAAAATCTAGAAAATTTCTTCAATTTGAAAAAAAAAAAACTGTCCAGGTAAATTTTGTAGTGTACAGCTGAATTCAAAAAAATCGGGAAATGTCAAAAAAAATCGACACGTTTTTTTCAATATTTTCATAGTGTGGAAACGGATTTATTAGCAATAGGTTAGAATTATTTGACGGTACGTCATTTTATAAGTAAACAGGTTAATTTTTTGAAAGGTATACATGTATTGTCAAGTAGACAATTAATTGACAAATAGAACCAAATTTACAATTGGAAAAATTTCATTTCCCGTTTTTTTTGAATTCAGCTGTAACTACTGTTATTGTAAGGAGAATTAGAATTAATGTAAGAGAATAGGAAGAATTATTAATAAGAAGAACGTACATATATGAGAGGGAAAGTTAAAGTAGTTACTGTTGAGATGAAGAAAGACAAAATTTTGTGAGATATATGTAGCGAAATAAAATCTGTAGATGACAAAGGTAAACACCGTGCGAAAAGAAGTGTAAATCTTGGAAGTTAAGTCAAAGCTGTGGACACACACGATTATACGGAAGCGGAAAGTGGCCGTCGCTTCCGCTTTTTCCCAAGAGAAAACCAGCCAGGGTCCATCTAGATGCTCTCTCTCTCCGCGCTGTCACCGATTCCCTTAAGTGGATTACACACTTTTGAATTTTGTAGTAATTGCTTTGCCGTGTCGGTCCTTCGGAAGCCGATTTCTTTGCGGACTTAAGAAAATAATTGAATTCGGTTGCGGTAGGTTTTGTGTGCTTAAGTTTAAATTTAGATGGGACTCTTTCGGCTCTGTGTTTTTTCGCTTTGTTTGAGTAAGTTCGCAAAGTCTTTCTGCGCGTCTATTTAGTTTTCATTTCGTGGCAATTTGATTTTTAAAATAGTTAAATAAAATAAAGACTTACACATACCTTATAAACACCTTTTAGATATAAATTAATGAACAGAAAGGTACGACCAAATATTACGGGGCATGTAATCATTAGGTACATACGAGGGGAGTATACCTAGATTGAACCTGGACTTTTTAAATTTCTGATTGATAATAATGAACAATGTCCAAATTTACTTCATAATAACCAAGACACTTGTATACTTAATAAATACCAAAGACTTTGTTTTTTTCCATAAATATTGACAATTGTATCAAACATGTTTGTCGGTGATGTACCTAGTTCTGTTGCACCGCGAATTATCATTAAATTTTTATGTGCTGAGGTTGAGAAACCTGGAACGAATTATTACTGTTGATAAATCTTGGGTGCACAATTAAATCCCAGAAAGCAAACAGGGTGGTATGAAATGGCTCCACTGAAATTCATCGCCGACAATGAAATTCAAAGCTATATCGTTAGGAAACAACATGATGGTTACGGATTTGGGATATTAACGGTCCAATTTTAACAGATTTCTTAATTGACCGAAAGTCTATAAATTCAGAGTTTAGGTCTCTTAGCAGGTACTTGGGACGCAAGAAATTTATATCGAATGAGAAGCGGTGCAAAATTGAGTTTGCAGACAACCAAAAGAATTTTTCTCTGTCGGTATTTGCAAGTTGCCTGATCGTTGGATAGTATATTAAAGAAAGGACATTATTTTGAAAAATAAAATTTGTTTCACTAACTTTGTGTTATTATTGTTATCGCTGTATAAGAAAGTGCAGGTCAAACCTATACCTACTCCTCGCGTATACTCAGGATAAAATATAAATAACATTTATACACTAATGGTTTATAGCTACATTAATTTTTCATTTATGATTTTAAGCGACTGCTTTTTACTTGTAATTATTCACAGTAAGAAAAGAAGTAATCTTGAATTGTGGTTGAATAGGTGTAAATAATAATGAATATATTATTCGAGTAGGTATAGTAATAACATGTATTATTATTAATGTGAAAATTCAAATTTTAAATTTAAATCCTAATAACAAACACAAAAAAGAATTACTTAAGAATTAATATTGTTTTAAAGATGATACCAGTAAATAATAATAATAAATGTCTCTATTTAGTAAACAGAATGAATAAAGATCAATGATGTAAAACAATCACAATAAATAAATAATTTGAACTTATAAATTAAAATGATAATGACACTAATTTCCTTTACACCCAAGCTAGCTGTAAAAGAAAGAAAGAGAAAACGAGAACAACAATGATAGAACTTGTATTAGTAATGTTACGAATTTGGGATTTAAGAAAATTGAGTTGATAATTATGTTAAAGATAGTCGCTTAACGTGTTAAAATATTCGACGAACGTGGTAGAGTCCTTTTCTTCCAGCTAACAAAATCCTGTCGTGAATTTTTTAAATAGTATTGCTAAATTATTATACTTGGTGTATACAGTACATGTACTGTTTAGTCCAGTCAGTGATAACCAACTGTTCCAGTAAATGCAGGGCTGCTCCACTCTACGCAAGCATCTTGCACCACCATTTAGTTAGATACTTTGTAGTACAGAGCTGATTTACTTTTGACTGATAGGAAAATAAAAATTGCACGATCAGTATAATAAAGAAAAAGAATTTCTGAAATGTATAAACCTACGTGAACGCCATGGACGGCAATTTTACCGACAGATTAGAACAATCAAGTAACTTTCTATTTATGAACTGGATCTAATATAATGCAGATGTGTTGATTATAATTCGTCTGCATATTTATTACCTGTCTATATCATTATGTACATACTTGCTTAATTGTTAATTTAGCTTAAGTTTCAATTTACTCAAATTGTATCTTCTTTGGGCAATAAATATTATTATTAATTTACGAATTGCTATACCTTGTGCATATTTCATTTCTTAAGCTTTCTCACTTCGTTGACAATTATTGTGCAGGCAAAAATTACAGTTAGGTACATATACTAAAATAAATATTGCCAAAATATCCAATAGCACAGTATACAAGCAACGCTAGGAGGCTACATGCAAAAGCTTCTTAAAATTTCATATCATAACGAAAGTTATTTCATATTCATGGGACCGTATACATACATATGAGATATACTCGTATGGTGTAAGAACTTTTATCCTTAAAATCTTTAAGGCCACTTTACAGTTCGCAATTTTCACTGCCGGCAATAAATAATCGCAGCAATAAACAACTGAGCAATTTTTATTGCTCAATACTTTACAGATGACAAAAAAGATTGCTCATGAATCAAGCATCAAGTTTAAAACTTACTAAAAAGGAAATCACTTTAATGTTGCGTGTATGAAATTTGTTTGTAGCAGAAAAGTAATAAAAGATAGAGCAGCAATGTTTTCCAACAATTGTCGGAAAAAAATAAATGTTACTTCGTGCATACTTATTGCAAGTTCAGCGTTAATGGTAGAAAATAAAACACATATTGCTATGTTATTTTAGTTGTAAGGTTTTGAAAATTATAGTAACAATATTTTTGTATTTATTATTACCCATGTAACACACCGGGTATAGAATATGTCTAAAACACGTTTTGAATTTAGTCTAAATGTAGAATATTATGGACTAGTATTTATACATACGAGTGACAGTCTAACTAACGTCTCCTTATGGGATAAATATAACGTTTACACAGAATGTATATTTCTAGGGTATGCGCAACGTTTATACATGGTTTATACTAGACGTATATTTTGAAACTATAAAATTATTATAATTATATGTTTATATTATTATAACTTTTTCTAAAGAAGCTGTCACACGTACAGCGAAATGTTGAAATTTAATTCAACTTTACCAAGTGTCTGATCATTTGTAGTAATTATATATTTTGTGAACGTTTGTAATGGGCAAGAAAGTTCCTCTGGTTTTGACTTATAAACGACAACTTTAGGGAACAACAGTTTAGGTCGGGACATCTCGCGGCGAAATTTATAAGTTACTCATATTTTAAGCACTCATTTCATTTAGTGATACAATGTTAGTAGTTTTACGGAAAATGCACTATGTAACAAGGGTCACAAGACCAATTTGAATATATATTTTGAACAAGTTACATCTAAACATTTATTATACTTTTTGAGATATTTTAAATTAAGTTAAAAGCCTACGCCTACATGATAAGATGGAATTTAATACATAATTTGATATCGTGTTTCGCAAATCGCGACATTTCATTACATTTTAAAGAAAACGTTTAATTAACGTATCACTTGTATCCTAGGATAACTAGTATGTACCATTAAAATACGAATATTTTTGGTATTCTATATACCATTACCAAAAATATCCCTGTCTATCGTATATAAACCGTCTAATAAACGAAATGGTGTTGCTTGGGTATGATGTAATAATTGTAATTTAGTTAAATTTTGTATATCAAGCAAAATTATGATCCCCAAGGTATTTCGACTCAAATGTTGCTAACACTGAAACACAAATTTTTGTTAAGAAAAACAAACTGAGGGCAACAATCAAAAGATGCAATCGCCATCATTAGACTGACACACACAACAGTCTAAAAGCAGTTCGGATGTTACAACATCGTGGAGGATTTGCAGTTCTTTGAAAGCATCTCCGAAGCCGGACTTCTCAGATCAGGAGCAAGTCCAATAGTAACGTGAACGGTTACCTTTGTTTCATAACTGCAATCAGAATTACATGGGGATTCATTTGAAACTAAGTACGAATGCGCGAGTTGAATAATAAGGAACTTATTTTTTTATACAGAAATTTAATTCGCATTCTCACAAAAAATTGTTGTTTCCATTTCACCACGGTATGACGGATAACAGAGTTTTTTTTTTTAAGGAGACTATAAATAGGACCGAGTTTAAATTTGGGGACAGTTACTTGAAATACCCGGTTTGAATGTAAAGGGCGACACGAAATGTTATGTGAAGCCACCGCGGATCATTTTAATAATGCAAATTGAAGTGTAAATAAACAGTAGTTGATGTATATGTAAAACCGTAAGGTTGAACAGATTATTATTAATCAAATCGTTTATTAACTTTTAAATTTGCTTTTATTAATATCAATAAAAAAAAACTGATTACGTATTTAGACAAATGACCATTACAGAACTTAGTTTATATTAAATTCAGCTAAAACAAACAAACAGTCACTATTGTTGCATAAAAAGAAATTGTTAATAAAGAATTTTAAGTTGACTAGAGTTATTTTAATTCATTTAAGAGCAAAGAAATAATCTACGAGCGTGAAAAGAACTCAAAAACGTTCATAGATTTTAACAAAAGAAAAAGGTTTACGCCCTGGATCTTTAGAGTTTCATGTTTATAGACAAATAGGTACGTTATGAAATAAAACTAAAATTGAATTTAACAACAACCAATAACGTAGCATATGTTATTTTTTTTTATAAAGTGGTGTTTCACAAATTACCAACAAATTCCTCAGAAGCGCCGACCATTACAATGCAAGAAAAATAGTTTACAGCTGTTTTCTGCAATTGCAATGAAGATTGCCACAGCTGATCAAAATACAAATACTACACGTGCGTGTAATACAAATCGCTGCAATTATTTATTGCCTGCAATGAAAATTGCGAACTGTAAAAAGGCTTTCATGACAACGAACGTCCCAGAAATTGCAGACGTATTAGTTCTAATACGTCTGCAAAATATTAATTCCGATTTTGAAATCCGAAGAGAGCCGATTTATTGGCAAAATATGAATATGCATATGCAGGTGATGAAATATGATCATGTAAAAATTATGGGTATTTGATCTAAGATAAACTTTATTAAATTTATTACTTACAGGACATAGCGAACGGTGAAAAGTTAACGAAGTAAATTACAAATTTAGTATAAAAATATTTAAATAGATTTTGAAACAAAAATTATCATCAAATTTAAAAGAATACAAATTAATTAAGGACGAAGAAAAGAAACAAATATGTTGAATGCGAAAAATAGCGAAAGTAATTTTTGTTGGTTTTTGGTTTTAGGCGGTGTTACATACATATTTACTGTACTAAGATTTTAAGTATTTGCCTACATATCAATATCCAAATGTGAGAACATACATGCATAGCATATGTATATTGCATCTAATTATTAAATCGATACCTCTCGATGCTATTGCGTCCTTATTGATACCTTCCTAGTATGAATACAGAGCAGCAAAATTCTCAAGTTGAATCGATGTTCTTGTTTGCAAATGTATACTTTGTGCAATAAAGTTAAGTATGATTAAATTATAATTTTGAAAAGTAATACTAAGAAAATTAAATTTTTCCGTTAATATTTTTTATTTTGGAGTAATTTTTAGAAATTAGTACATATTAGCATCATATTTTTATTATCTAAAGATAATTTGGTATACAATGATATAACTAAAATTTGAAATGTCATTGTTGATAAATAGTAATTTCAAGTAAGAAATGCACATTTACAGTAAATTTATTTTTGTGGACAATTGAGTTTTCTAATTAATGAATTAAAATATGCAATCTCACATTAAAGCATTGCAAAAGAAATCAGTACAACTCAACTACTGAACTGTATTCGAAAAGGCGTCGTAATAATGTCAAAACAGTTTATTAATATCTGTAAAAATAAACGAGATATGAGTGATTGATGAAAAGTCGAAAATCTCAATTTTTGCTTGTAACTTGAAAACCTAAGAACCTAATTTTTGTCTACACTATTGACTTTATCTCTAAAAAAGGGATCGAGACTTGGCTACTAGTTTTCTTCTATCTCTTATAGTTACAAAGATGCCCATAAGAATATCGAAATTGATCCACCCTGTACATTTCTAGCCACATGTAGGCTCTTGATCAAGTGGACCAATTTTATTTTATTGTTTTAAATAAATTACATTTCACTTAATAAAACAAAATATTATTGTTACCTTAATTGAAATTCCCAAAATACTAAATTTTTAATAAAATTAATAATATTTAATAAAAGTTAAAGTTTTATTTATTGTTTATTTTTTCGGGAAAAATTTATTTGCTGGAACTAAGTGCAACTATTTTTTTAAATGTCACTAACATGTTAGAACAAATATTATACTTATGTACAGGGTGGGCCAAATTTGACAAAATGCTTGTAATACTTTTATTATTACAAAAAATGTGGCACATTTGAATAAAAGTTCTTTGATTCAAAATTGGTTCAATATCTAAAATTTTTGCAGTTTGCATCGAATGGTTCTCCTTATTGGCGTGTTCAGATAATGAACAAGGTCTTTAGGTCTAAGTCTAATATCATTTTTATGTGAAATTATTCTTGAGTGAAGAGTTCTTGATGTTTGACCAATATACACGGAATCACAATCACGACATGGAATTACATAAATAGAATTAATTTATTTGAATTTGTCAAGAGGATCTTTAACTTTAGTAAATAAGGACTTAATTGTTAGTAAATTTTTCGTTGCAATGTGCAATAAAGGATTGCTTTTACTGATCGAGATGTAAACTTGGGTATAAGTGTTAAGGATCTAAAAACTTTAGCAACATTGTTTGATTGTGAATTGTTATTAATGTGTGAAAGGAGTTCGATTCTTTGCCGAGTATTGAAAATTAACTTATTAAGCATCGCATTAGGATAGCTGTTTTTTTATAAGAATTTTTTTTTAAATTTATGAAGGAGGGATAAGAGATCTTTTCTATACGATTTTTTTATCCTAAAATCATGTTTATTTTCATTTTGTGTTGGTGACATGAATAAAAATTAACGTCCTGAACTAATGAGTTTTGTGTACCAATCACTAATGATAATAATACATACTAGAATTGTAATTATTAAAAACTGTTAAAGTCTCGTCAAAGTCTCGTGGGAGCTAAGCAAGTAATATCATCAACAAATTTCTTAAGCCAAGGAATTTCAAATGATAACTGTGGTACGCATTCATTTAATAAATCATCCATAACATATTGGGCAATAATTGGAGATATACCATGAGTTTCTTTTTTTAACTCTGAACATACAATGTAAATATTCCTATGTTCAGTTTAAAAAAAAAACGAGTCAATGCATTACAAGGGTATATCAGCTAACCATGATGAAACAAAACGAGTTTTAGTAAAGTCATTTAAAGATTTATTGTGTTAACAAAGACACTGTAATAAATGTTCGAAATGTTGTCCTTCACATTTTAAACAATGTGCTAAGCAATTATCTTATATTTACAAAGATTTTCTTAAGATTTCGGGTTTTAAATCATGGCATTTCATAATTGACACTGATAAGATATTAATTTTGTTGAAAATTGCTAGGAGATTGCTTCCATATCCTGCAATGCATTGACTTGTTTTTTTTTTTTAAACTGAACATAGGAATATTTATTGCTGCGTTCGAAAATTATACGTCGGATGTAACTGGTGCGTATGATCTCATCTTTCTCACTCACGATTTTTAAACTATTTTGTATCTCGCTCATCCGTTTAAAAAAATCTTGTGTATATATTATTTCCATGACAACAGGCGATCTTTTCACACCCTACTTAAATGTGGGATGTGAAAGATTGCCTGCTGTCATGGAAATATTATAAACACAAGATTTTCTTAAACGGATGAGCGAGATACAAAGTAGGTAAAAAATCGTGATTGAGAAAGATGAGATCATATGCTCCAGATGCGTTCGACGTATAATTTTCAAACGCAACTTATGTATGTTCAGAGATATAAAATACTTACGGTATTTGCACTCATAGGTATTCGAAGAATTTGTTTATAGTAAGTATGGTTAAATTTGAAATAGGTGGAAGCAAAAAAGAATTTGATTATCATTGTTAATTTTTCTTTAGATAAATTGCATACCAAAGATATTTATTCCCAGTTTTTTTTTTTTTTCAATACTTTCCAAAGGTATGTTGGTAAAGAGTGAGACAACATCTAGACTAATAATTTTATAATTAATTGGGGCTATTCTGTTATTAGCAAATTCTGAAAACTTAAAAGAATCTTGAACATAAAATTCATTACTTTTGCTATAAGCGTTAGTTAATAGTTCAGTAATGAATTTCGATAGATTACTGTTAGGTGAATTAATCCAAGATATGATAGCACGTAGAGCCAAAGTTGGCTTATGAATTTTAGGTAAGCCATAATACGCGGATGATGTAGTATTGATTACCAAAAGGAAGGAAGCACTAAGCGAAGTAACTAAACAACTAATAATTGCAGCTAGGAAGAAAGGGTTACGCATAAATGTCGACAAAAGTAATTACATGAAACTAAAGGGCAATTATAAAGATAAAGCGCAAGAGGGATTAAATATTAAGATGGACGGAGAAGAAAGTATGGAATTTAAAGCAGTAGACAGTTTCATGTATTTAGGGACGTTAATTAACAACAAATGTAATGAAGAGGCGGAGATAGATCTAAGGGTAACGAAAGGTAACAGATGCGCCAGTGGATTGCATAATATACTAAAGGCTAAAGAAGTCTCTGTACAAACAGAAATAAGGGTATATAAAACTGTACTAAGGCCAACCCTATTGTATGGTTCGGAAACGCGGGTGATGAACAAAAGACGACGAATAAATAAAGACGAATTTTTGGAGGTAGAAGAACTGTAGCAGGATGGGAAAGACGAACAAACAAAGAAATATACGAGTTATTTAATGAACCAAAAATCAGTGAAGTGGTAAAGACAAGACGATTGCAATGGGCAGGACATTTAGAGAGAATGACTGAGGAAAGGATTGTGAAAACAATAGGATGGAGAGAACCGGAAGGAAAAAGAAAGAAAGGAAGACCTAGGAGAAAGTGGAGGGAAGCCATCGTAGAAGATTTAAAAGAAAAACAGATAATAAATTGGAGAAGTGAAGCAAGGGATAGGAAACGGTGGAGACAAATTACACAGCTATGGGCCTATACATGTATTAGTTATTATTAATCTTTAAATATTGTTACTTTCAAGTTTTTAAAGAAGTTTTATGTGTAAAGAGAGTGTTTTGAATTAGAGCTTTAAATTTTGTCTTAGAATAAGAATAAAAAAATGTTCAACATTAAAGGATTTATGTATTTGTGTTTTTAGCGGTTGAAAGTATGCATTACAATTGCAAATTCGGGCTAAGTGAGAAATTCTCGCGCGTAGAATGTTATTGCCAGCCCTCGGTCATATTAATTTTACATACGACGGCCGTTGCGAACTCGAGCGGCATTTGTGGATTTTTGTCCGAGAGATTAAAAAACTACACGTAATTTTTCGACGGGCGCAAAGCACCGGCGTCGCTCCGGATCCGCAGCCACGCGCTCGTTCTTTGTCCCGGCGTCGCGGTGTCTCAGTCTAACAACCCTCGGGACGCGATCAATGTAACTGTAATTAACCTTCCGTTGAATTTTTGATCCACTTGAAACAATGAAATGTTTTGAGACTAAACAAAATTAGCCCTCCCCGTTGTTGATACGCGGTAATAGAATAATCTGACTGCCGAGAACCATATAATATGGCGAATTCTCAATTCGGACGGGAACAAAAGGGCGAACGCAATATTAGCGAAGGGAGCGTATTTACTTTTGCCAAGGGATTTTTATAAAATCATCATTAAATATCGTACATCATCGACTGTATTAAATATAATTTAATTATGCATTTGAAAAAAAAAAAAATTATGAAAAAACTATTGGTATTATTTCTTGTCCAATTTTCAGCTTCAACTCATCTACGTTGACGGATCTTCTATTGTTGGTACATTATCCTTTGTTTTCCCCGTAAATAAATAATCCAACAGATCTCGCCGCCCATAAAATTGGTCTACTGCTGCCTATCCAATTTCTTCTAAATTTTTAACTTAGGTATAGCTCTCAAAATTAAAACTTCGTCGAAAGCTCTCGTAAAAATATCATCCTCTAAAGAGAGGGGCAGAATAATCTTTGATTGGTCCTAGCCAAGCTAATTGCTTGCTCGGAAGAGGCTGAAGATTAACAAATATTCCTTCACCGAGTTTGTTTATGTAAAATAGGGGAACTGCGTAGTTCAAAGCCGATTCGCTCACTATTAACAATAAAAATAATTGATTATTCGTAGCACCTGTCCGAGTATATTTATTCGTTAATAAATAAACACAAACATTTCGCACAATTTACAAACGCAAGCATTCCATTGGATGATATTTTCGACTCTGTACGCGTTCCTATTGGCGTTTCTCCGCTAATAAGAACTATGTAAATTTGATTTTTTTCTTGAGTGGAGACACACGTTACATATGCATTAGAGAACATTCTGTGAATTTTTTTCATGAGACTTTATGAATGGCTCCGGCAAAGAGAAGGAATTTACATCGTTCAAAGTCCGAGTAATACGTCAATATTATTGTACTTATGCATATGTATTTGTGCAAATGAATTTCGTAATATTATAATCATATATTTTTGGTATCATAAAAGATGTCGGCACATAGGTAATATATCTTGGTGTTCTTTTTTTAAATCAAAATATTGTCCCAATTTAAATACTGTTATTATTTGTTTGTATTTCTGTTTAATTCGCACTTAATGCAGCTTGAAAATAGAACAAATTAACGTATTATGAGCTAAATTAAATTTGGCTAATTTAAAATGATAGCCAACCTACTAACTTAAGATTTCGGTCTACTCCGATAATAAATAGCGAATGAAAGATGATAATAGGTGTCACTAGTAAAAAAATATGTACATAAGTGTAATCCTATATTATAGAGTTTGACTACATACATGTAGAGGCGGAAACGGTGCGTCGCGTCGCGGCGCTGTTTCAGCCGTCGCTCTTATACGCAAATACAGTTTAAAAGCGAGCGCAACTCTGTGTACCCAGCTAACCTAAAACAAACATTCAAATTATTTCAGAGAAGTGATTGTATTTATTAATGCGATGATATAAGCTATTGGTTGGGCCGGGTTTAGTCCGCTTTCGCGGCGGAACAATGGGGGGATTATTAAATATGTTATTGTATCAGGAACAGCCATTTAATTGAAGTACACTTCGAGCGAGTGTTTATTTTTATTTCGCATTAAAAAAGGAAGAATACGCCGGGCACTTTTCCCGACCGTTCGCCGAATGTGAATTGAAACGCTTAACTTTTCATTGCGATAAAAATCATTTTTCCCGATTGTTTCCGAACGGGGAAAAATCCACGCAAGGCTGAATTTGAATTTCGACCGAATGTTCGTTGGTTTAAACTCAATCGTTTTTTTGAAAGTTACTTATTCCTCAAACAATCAGTTTACAAATTTTCTGTTACATTCTGCAATAAAGTTCATTTTCTGTTACACTGCTCAACAACTGAACTGGATATTTACGATGATTTACTTTTTTTACGTCGGAATTTTAGAAAAGAAACGCAGGTCCATGTGATGCAAATTTATTTATTGATGGGTGCTACGATACAGTTAAAGAAATCAAAAGAAACAGACCTTCAATGAATTGATGTTAAGAACTCGGAGTTTGATAACATAAGACCTTATCATATTTTATATACATAAAGTTAAAAAATACCAAACCCACAGGGTAGCGAATGTTCACACAATTCAAGGTTACAACAAACATGAGCGCGACTTAGCCGGTTTTTGCCATGTTTTTAAGAAAAAATTTGTTTTACGAGTGTGACAATAATTTTAATGAAAAAGTAATCGACACAGTTCCTGACAAAAGTGAAAATAACACTTAATTGTGTGCAGTTGTGCAGTGTTGAGCAGTTGGGCTACATAATTTTTTAAACATTGTAGATTATCATGTTTTTCTACTGATATGTTGTCACTCCTACAAAGAAAAATTATTATGAAATAACATAAGAAATTAACTCGGTGTATCTCACCATCGTAAGAAATTTCTGGAAGAATGCATTCGTTTTCATTCAGGTTGCTTCTTCTGCGATGATTTTTGTTATAAATAACCACCGTCTCTCAAGTTGCAGTGTAAAAATTTCTGTATCGAATGATCCTTGGATGTTCCTTCACTACTTGAAATTCTTTGATTTTACGTATTGAGAATGGACATTTCTTTTTGTATAATATTGTGAGGTGATTGGTCCATTGATGAAAAATACTTTGGTTTCGTGTGCCAATTTGTCTTACAGTAAAGGGAGATGGTGTAACTCTAGAAGTCACATAACTCATCAGGAGTCTCATATCTCATTGTATACTTTATGAGACTCATATTCTTATCTGTCTCCATGTAAGAATGACCCCTCACTGGAAAAGTAACTTTTACATAATCTAGACGTTTCTGTTCATAAATGACATGATGGAAAAAGTTGTTTTGTCCTCCACAGGAGTCATAAAATATGTCCAGGCTACAAACTTGCAGGTCCAAGTGATTATGAAGGAAATCGTTCAATAGCGAGGCAACATCATCACTTCCCTTTTTGCCAATGTTTTCTGGATAGACGTAAAAGACACTCTCTGTTATCGAAAGTATGTGTATGTTGAATAGATATACCGAGAGCTGTCTTTTATAGTGGCTATGTTGGGAACAAGCAAATTCTTACCATAATCCATGCAGACAGTTTCTTTTCTGACATCCTGATTGCTTGCAGCCTTACTTTTGCTTTTCCTTGTATCAAATTCTTGAGCACGTTTCTTGTGCAATATATTTTCCTTATTTATGGTTTTAATTGCTAGTTTTATTTTTTGTGTTGCGATAGCTGCTTCGATATCTTCTTGCAAACATTTCAAGTTTGCTAAGAAAGTGTCACAGATGCTACATGTATCCGTTCGTGGATAACCAAAAGATATGTTGAAAGCTTTTGTGAAAATTGTTCTATAGCTTTCATAAGATACGGAGCAGTCGGGATGCATGTCTTTAAACATCGAAAACATTTTTTTAAAATTTAGTTCTTCTGGAAGATATGTCTTTGCAGTACATTAAGTGCTCTAATGACTAGCACGTCAGTTGAAAGAGGCGTTGTGGTCCTTTATTAAGTAATTTTTTGGACGGTTTTTATGAGATTCTCTTTTATCTTTCGGAGCAATGCCCAATTCTCTCATTGACTGTACCAAGTATTCGATTTTGCTTTTTGTAATACCATGTAGGGCTATGAATTCTTGCCGACACACATTCTCTTCAACAGTTCCGTCATCATTTGAATATCTTACCTTGTACATAACAGCACAATTTCTGAACAATGCTTCATCCTCATGTACCTCGCCTGGTACGCCTTCTTTGCACTAGTACAAGACTCATTAGGCCACATAAGGTAAGTACAAATTTTGTTCATCCACTGATGCTAAGCTGTTTAAATTACGTAGTTTTTTCTTTTTTGCTTCGTCTGGAATTTTACAGAGCAATTGAAACGTTTACAGCTATATTCAATTCCCATCTCGTGACTTTGTAGTCGCAGTTTTTTGTTTACATCTTTGATTCTACCATGTATACATAGCTCTCTGCTTTGTTTTTCTCACCCATTACTTCTCTATCATCGGCCTGATCATCACACATTTCCACTGTAGTAGAGGTCTTGAAATAATATTGTAATAATCAAATATAATACAAAATAATACTGTAACAAACGTATTAACACAATGAATATCGTAGTCAGTAATGGTAGAGTGTCAAACAGAATAGCAGCATCATTAAGGTTTACGGACTTTGCTTGTTTTTCACTTGTATCACTTGGCCTGTTTCTTCTCTTGTATAGGATTTTTAGATTAGCTATGTCTTGTGACCTGTCTAGTTCTTCGCCTCATTAATCTACTCATTAAAAAGAGTGGAAAATTTACCGTAAGGTGGCGCAATTTCAATAAAAATGGACTTAACTGGTTTTTCCCCTGTACCCTTCAAATTATTGATAAAATCCTGAGGTATGATTTCCCAAGTTGCTTGCAAAGACCTAGACAATTGCTGCAATGTGGGGGGCTGGTTAAATTGCCTAGACATCTCTGCCCAAACATGCTCAATGTAATTCGTGTCTGATGTACAGAGTGGCCACTCCATTCTAGTAATCCCATAAAGTTCTATTCGATCGCTTACACGGTAATGACGTGCATTATCATCAATAAAACAAATCCTTCACCTATTGCAGCAGCAAATGGCACTATTATACGTTTGTTAAATGGATCTTTTTACGCACGTCTTTATCAAACGACACTAGTAAAAACAATTTGTATGTGTAGCTATCTACATCAATCGTTCGGATTGAAAAGGGAACGCCTTTATGCGAATGTCTTTAATGTAAGACATATGGTTTACAAGTGGCAGATAAGGAAAGATTATAAAATATTGCGGTAATCAAGTTCTGTCAAATGTAAATCTGACATTTCCTTAATTTGATGTTTTGCCTTCTTTCAAATTTAATTTTGCCTTACAAACTCATTTAGTTTTAATATATCTCTATTTAAAAACATTTAGAATACAATAATTAGAAAATTTTGTTTGATAAAATGCAAGGAAAACGTTTAAATTCGCAAACGCATAACGGTTTCATAACCTTTTTTACAGTCACTATTTAAACAGTACTTGATTTGACTAAAAGGTATTGATTTGTTTCATACGAATATAAATTTCAATGACGTGCGTAAAAAGATCCATTTAAAAATCTTGTATAACACTGTCATGATATTTTAGGACAGTGATTGTTTCATTAATTAAAACCAGCAGATCAGTACGGCCATCAAAACATTTGCCTCCCCAGACACAAACTGATCCTCCCCCCAAAAAGAGTGGTTGATGACATCAAATTTTCATAATATCGTTATCTTCTTTCTCTCCATACCAACCATCACCCGTGTACAAACGAAATCTCGATTCGTCGGTATAGAGGCAATGCCTTCAATTTTGAAAATTCCAATGATATTGTTCTATTGCCCAACATTATCTGCATGCACGTTGATCCACCATCAACCGTGGGTGTGTACCGCGTCTTCTTGCATGCAACCTTCTTCTGACAGTTTGACAAGAAATCACTCTTCCAGTAGCTTGCTTGAAGCTGTTAATTCTTGAAGCAGTGAATGTTCGATTTCTCGTTGCAGTCAGAAATGTCAAACGGTCTTGGGCATGGGCTGTGGTTCGTTCTCGACCTCCACTATGGGTGTACGCTGGAAACCCATTTGCTAAGTGGCGATACCATGTTCGACTTACAACACATTCAGCCGGTTAACGACTTCTTCTTGTGGCAAACCTTCACCGATCCAACGCACTACTTACTCGAGTTGCACTGTTTGTAAACGTCGTAGAGACATAATTTCTATGGTAATAAACAGAAATATTATAAAAAATAAGGTACAAGCACTAACTTGCTAACATTTTGGAGCTATATTCCTATCTCTTTTTGTTAAAGCGGTAATAGCACAAAGCAGTAAAAGAACTTGCACAAAATATTGGCTATAAAACAGTATTGAGAGATAGCATACAGTGCAAACCATTTAACGACACTTTTGTACAATTATAATTATCCAGTTCAATTGTTGAGTAGTGTATATGCCAATTGCGGATCATATATACATGTAGACATGACAAAAGCCCTGTTGTTGTCCCATGAAAGTTAGAAGATGGTGCTATTAAACTGTGAACTGGACTGTAGTTGTCTTATTAATTTTCTGTCATATTTTTCTGTTCTCGGTTATAGTTTTTCTCTTTTACTTCGAGAATATTTACCGTCGATTATTTCCCTATTACTTCCCATCCAATAGAAAAACGTTGAAAAAAAAAGAATTTAATCAACCCTTAAAACCCGGCATTAATTCAATAAAAAGCTTCGCCGCGCGGCAATTGTTCGCGCAAAACAAACCCTTAAACTCGCGCATTCTGATGCAAATAAATGTAATAATTATATTAGCATGTCAAGAGTGGCGTGCAATATGCCGCCCTTTTGTTCACTCTTTATTTCGCTTAAAGAACAATGCGCAACAAAGGAAAGGACTCGCGCCTCGTAATTACGGAATATATACGCGCCGCAGAGATCAAGTTATCTGCGAAAGGCATTAAGTGGCCGACGCAATATTCGAAAAATTATCCCCCCAAGGGGAAAACAATGGCGACGAAATTGGACGCCATAAATTCTATTGAATATTAAAGTTCATTTATTGCCTTTACATGTCCATCCAGATCAGATTAGAATTTGTTCGAAGTGTTTGTCAATAAAGACTCTTTTTAAAAGTGACACTGAAAAAGTAGTTTGGTCTTCCAAAATAACCCATCTTAGATCCTCTTTTTTTGTAGAATTTATAAGGTCTACATATATATTTAGCTTTTGTCAAACGCTCACATGTATATAAAATGTATTATTATTATTAGAAGTGTACTGTCATTTAAGTAAATTTGTGTGTTATTCGTCAAGGTTTCATCTTAGGAACCCCAAATATTTTATGTAAATCTACGGCTTAATTTTTATACTTCTTTTGTTTGTTTTAGGTGTGGTTTAAAAACAGAAGGGCGAAGTGGAGGAAGCAAAAAAGGGAGGAGCAGGAGCGGATGAGAAAAATGCAAGAGGAAGATGTGTGTCGGGTCGTAGAACAACCTAGGCTGTTAGCACCAGCACAGCACTACAGCGATGAAGACTCTTCTGACCTGGAAGTCGCCTAGATTTCATTTTGGAAAACTTGCATACTACCGGTTTCTAGTCACATATTTTGTAAATTTGTAAATTTTGACTTAATTAATACTTTAAACAAATGCTTTCACAATCACAATCACTTTAGTTTAGTTTCAATTTATTAAAAGTTTTGATGAGAATAAATTTTTCTTCTGTGAGGACGCTGTGCCACAGACGTTTTCATTTGTTTTAGTGTAGCTCCTTTTTTTATTGGTTATTCAATTTAAATTTTGATGTAAAATACATAATAACGACTTAACTTACTGTTTGTCTGTAAATAAATAAATAAATAAATAAATACGTAATAAATAATGTTGGATTGACGTTTTTGTATATATTAGAAGTAGGTATGAGAAGGTGAGAGACGAGACGTTGATGAAATTGAATTTCTCGATCCATTTTCTGTTGAATTTTGTTTGTCTATTTATAAATAATGTTCCCTCGATTATCGAAATAAAAAAAATGTTTTACGTGCATGCAATTTTTGTATATATGTACGTACCATATATTGTTTTGTTGAAATATTTATGTCAATAAATAATTCACTAACGATTTTGATACTTTTTGTTTTCATTCCCTCGCTAGTTGAACAAGATATCTTAAAACATAATAAGCAAGTGTTCACTTCCAATGTAATATTTTTAAACAACTCAGGCAATGTGCTGCTTTCTTTATTTCTTTAACTTATTGCTTTAAAAAATTTTAATTACCCCTGTATGTGATTTAAAACAATTTTTGTGACGAATTTAATTAGCCAAACACACTTCTTTGAAACAAGAAACTGTACTTATTAATTACATCTTTAACATAAACATAATAATTTAATACTTTATTTTATTCAATATTTAATCAAACCGCAAGGTCTCATATTTATTTATTTCAAAATAATATAATAAATATAAATCTAATTTAATTCTATTTTATTGCAGTGACAATTAAATCTATTTTTTCGCAATTTTATATTATTTCTTATTTATTATTTTAAAGATCTTACTCTAATCAGAAAGTTACAAGAATAAAACTAGGCTTGAAAATTTGCTTACTTTAATTTTTCATAAGTGAATTGATTGTGATTCCACGCTTTAGTAATCTACTCCTTTAATTACATTTAACTTCCCTATAAACATTTGTTTTAATTTATCAATATTATTTTGCATAGAGCTTAATTTATTGATTATACCGTGCGTTTTAGTTATTTGTGTCAAAATAAAATTTCACAAGTGTTCTGGAACACACTAAGGTAAAGTAAAATTATTTAACATTTCAGTTAAATTGTAACTTCAAAAATAATAAACCTAAACTAATTATATACAGGGTGAAAATTTTAAAATATCAAAATAACATAGCAATATGTATTGTACTTAAATTTAATTTTTGTACTTCTGTGTATCTTTTGACTTAATTACTTTGTAATGAAATAAACGTTATTAGCATTAAATTGAAACACAAAGATATGAACAAGTTCAAGCGAGAGTAGATGTGAATGGACCATTAAAAAGAACTAATGATGAATGCATGTCAAAAAAGTTCTGAAGTCAAAAAGTAGGGATATAGAAAAGAAAGGGACCAAGACAAATGTTGAACGAAAAAGTAAGAAGAACACCAGAAAGAGAAGTCGAATGGAAAGAGACGAAGCTACATGGAAAAAATTAGAAAAAAATTTACAAAACGTTTCAGATTAAGTAAGTAAGTAGGTATAAACTCCAATACAATATTCTCACATCTTAGCTTCTTTCACAGTAGCAGCACAACAGCCCTGAAAAGTATGTATTGTAATGAATACCAAATTGTCATCAGAGCTTTCGCTCTGGTAAGAAAGTACTGGAGGACAACAGACCTAACCGCCAAATACAATAAGTAGATAACATAACGATTGCAGCTCCGGTAATCTGAGCACGTCATTGTCATTAAGTACACAATTTTTTTGTTCTTAACAAACCAGTTTGACCTAAACGTCGCATCGTGAAGACCGTGCTAAAAAAATGCCCGATATCATTAATAAATCCGACACAAAATAATTTAGTGTATGGATAGATTCAACCCTAAAATGAGACACCCGTGCAAATATTCCACCAAAAGACATATATACTATATACAAATTAAACGTTTTTTCAGTCGCACCTTTCTTACGCATACTGAGGTCATTTATGGCTAAGACAATAAATACTTATGCATACAGATGACTATAATACCACTTTTCAAGTCGTTAGAGATAGTCTACCAAACATAGTTTTATAATAATTTTATATTTTTAATACGAAATCACATAAGCTAGAAAGTCCTATATAAATAGGGAAAATCTGCCGTACCAAATATTTATCTCGCAATGGTACATACAACACTCTAGTCAAATTACTAGAGATCACAAACTTAGACAAATGTAAAAATTTAAATGCAATTACAGATTACTTCAGAACGATATACGAGGCAATATGAAAATAATTCAAAATAATGTTATAACGAGAAAAACAGCATTTCATAATTAAAATAAGCAAATGTTAGTTTCTAAAAACAGCCACAAATGGTAAAATCAATTAATACTTTCTTACCCAACCATGGAACTAGATACAGAGACAGTCGGACTTTTTTCGAGATCAGCTACACACTAAGACATTCTGTAAATGTCGATTTCACCGTCGCACAGAGAAAAATGAATAGAAGTATTTATTGTAGAACAATATGCTACAATTTGCGTCTAAAATAGCTCCAGTGACAATGTATAGAAAAAAATTCTTCACATTTGTGCAGAACTATTACTTGTACATTTTCATATCCTCTTCTACACTTTTTGACAGTACCAAGTGCAATAAGTAATTCAAAATACGACAATAAATTTGTAACTAAATTTAAAAAATTGTAACATAATTTGCAACAACGTACTACTATATTCTAATAACACAAGATTTTGTTAACTTTTAAGAAATTATTTTACTTTTTCCTTAGGAAAAAGTTCCTTAAATTTGTACTAAAGTATTTGTAATAAATTTTATAGTTTTTTGATTATTTAGTAAAAGTTTTTTAATAAAGTACAAACATTTTCTAGTAATATCTAACCAAATAATATTTGAAGGTTTACTTTTAGTAGAAAGTTTGAGAATTATTCTTCATATTATATTTATTTCGATTTAATTTGTATAAACTTGCCGATATTTTCCGACTTTATGCGACGAACGGTCTAAAGTGTCGATGAGAGATTTGAAATCACACAATTTTGTAACATTATAATGAAACTTGTATGAGGGATTGCTACAATTTTTATTTCACACGCTTACAATTTTATTTGAAAGAGGTTTGTGATTTTTAACAAAACAGTTGTAAGAATTTTGCTATTTAAAAATACATTTGGTGATTACATTTCTAATAGTGTATTGCCTGACACTGCTCAGTTAATTGCAATATATTTATACATTAATTATTGACACGGTAAACAGTCGTGGGTGAATATTTTAGTTATGATTTGTAAAAATTCCTACAAAAATAATGCAGTCTTACATGTTATGAAATCCTGCAGTATTTAATAATCTGTTCCACATGTGTGTTATTTAGTCTAACAATTCATTTATAAAACGATCAGTATGATGGATACCACAAATTAAACGAGAGTTTACCACAATTTGTAAACAGTAGCATTATAATTTAATTTCCAAAAGTTTTTTGTAATTTTTAACAAATTATTTTTCTCAGTGCGGGCTTGTGGAGATGCACTCTAAAAGATGGGCACTAGCTGTCTGAACTCTCGTGCCACGCCATGGCTTTTTATATTGTTTTTGCAAAGGTCATTTCGATTACGTAGTTTTCCACATGTGTGTCAGTTTCTCTATGATTTATAATGCCAGCTCTATCAATGCCACTGCAATTCTTCGAATTTGCAAAGGTCAATCATGTCTCATCTCGGCCAAGGCTTTTGGTAAAGCGAGCTGCTATTATGCTTATTTACATAATCTTTAGGTGGGCGAATTTTCCGCGGTCGCGTTGTATTGAATTTAACTTACGTACTAAGCTTCATAATTACGAAATGCTCGATTTCTTACACGTGTTATTTTTCAGGATTCCAATAATGCGTCTCCAATATTGGCATCGTTTGTCATCAAGGTTTTGTCTGCATACTGCATGGTGTTGGCATTGGAGATATCGAGGATCCCACTTACAAACTCTATGATCGCTATTGTCTCTTCTAAATCCAGTACCTATGCAGTGGGTCAGAAAAAAAGTTTTTCTTCTTCAAAAAGTATAATCATTTGTTCATTGAGGATTGTCTCAAGTACTTTGGTCGACCTTTCTTTGTGCATGGAACGTATTTTCCAATTTTTGAGCAAACATCTCTGATACACTGGTGTAAGTCCAATTGTACAATTCCAATTCAACTTTAAGCCAAAGCTGAAACTCTTAACAATAATTATTATTGAAGTAATCTTTACTATGAGTTTAAGTCTTAGTTTAAATTTAAACTGGCACTGTACAAGTACGATCTGGCCTTCTTAGTTTTGTTAGTAGTTTGATCGGGTTTAGTATACACCCTGTGTTTTAAAGTAAATCGGCACTATTGCTAACTTTCTTATTTTTAGAACTACAGAGCCGATCAAATTAGCAAATTTGTTTGTCTTATTCTACTGATTGCTGATTACAACCATGAAAACTGAAAAATAATTGAACGTGAAGCATACTTTTTTTCTAATGGAATGCCCTGTATATTATCGTCGTAAATGAAAGAAAATTGGATTCTAGCAATACATGAAGACTCATGTACATCATATTCAATAAAAAAAGTTGCTGTAATAATCTAAATTATTTAGATAAGTCAAGATGTGTAACGTTCTTTAAATTAAAATGATTGAACAGAGCAACTCTTTAAAAATTCTAATTAATAATTCCAATTGTTTTTATCTACGTATAAATCATAATCTTCACTACTTTCTAAACGGAATGGTTGTAACGAAACGAACTTGTCCTGTTTAATGTTCCGTCCTAATAAAAAAATCACCGGAAGAAAAGTTTAAAGTGCCTTGAAGTGAAACTTGTTGATTTAGCGGCCCTCCGACATTCGATACCGGGCATTACTGGTGAATTTGTTAAGTAACAAAATGTATTTACCTTTACGGCACGCCAAAATTTCACGGCAACTTGATTCTAATTGGAGAACAGCATCGGGTGGGTTAGTAAACACTCAAGGGCAGCTGCCACTGTTAATGTTTGACCCTCCGGGCAACGCATCGCTGAAAACGATGTCCTTTGTCAACAAGACAAATTATGCTTTTTTTTTACGTGTACCCACTCTTTCAGAATTAAAGAATGCGCCTGATTTTCTTGTGCAAACAACCAGAGGCTTATCCTTCAACCGCTTAGTGTCTCGTGTCCGACAATAAATAATTTAATTGCTTATGTTAAGGCAAAGTATCAATTAAACTTGAGAGATAATTAGCGAATGATGCGAAGCCCTTGCAGTACTAATGAATTAGCTGGGCGCATGAAACCTTTAAAGTTCGACTCTGAAGTGATTCCATAAACAGAAGTGATTACAGAATTATAGATAGGGCTAGGGCAGTACAAACTCGATTAATTTTGTTCGTGTTTACATAGGTGTGGATGGAAATAATGAAATCGGAAATTAGTAACTTTTGTTTTAAGGGATGGATTAAAATGTAAAGCCGACGGTGGAAGCTTTACCTTGACAACGACTTTAAGCTCATCTACTCTGACACACCATATTAATATTACCTCATTCATTTGTCATTCTATTATTTTCTCAGGAAGGAATACCTATAATTGTTACTTAAGTAATTTACAAGAAATAAATCAACACTTAGAAGATTAATTGAAAAGAAAGCGAGATACCGATATTAAATTATACACAACAGAATAAATACTTTTTTCAAATTATTTTTTAAGTTGGTATGATAAGCTACAATAGTGATTTTTTAAAAATGAGGTCGATGTAACTCAGTTTTATAATTTGCTGAGTTATACGAAAGTTATTTGTTTAGGTGGAGCAGAGCTCTCGACCGTACGAAGTTATTGGAAACAATAACAAATTAACTTTTAGTACTTGGTTCGAGTGTGACCGATGAAAATTAATTGAAACAAAAATTATTCAATCGTTATTTGCTAACAAAATTATAAACCGAATTTCAAGCCACTGGGCTAGAAATATATTTACAAAATTCAATTAAAATAACATTCAGCCAAACACTGTTATTAATACTCGAATAAATTCACGTCCAACGTAAATATTGCATTAAAATAATAGGCACTGAAACATATAATAATTGATTTTTTTTTCTGTATATATGTACATGTGCCTCTGTGCCTCATTTTTCAGTATATTAAGTGCCGTCACGTTATTATTGCTTTGTTGCCATGAACGAGAAGGCATAGGAAGCAAGTATTCAATTTCGAAATCATATCAAATCGAAGCATATATGTATTCAATTTCATGCGATCTTTGTGCAAGTCAATGAGTGGAAACCTAAATGTACACAATAAATTTATATATTTATGTGTGTACAATAAAATGCAATAAAAATTGCAAAATACGCAATATATTATTCAAAATACTTTTTTCTCTAAAATTTATTTATTTAGTCTTGAATTCAAGTATAATTAATTTTTTCTATTTCAATTTGAAAATTGAAGTAAAGTCAACAAAAACTCGGTCTCCATTATTACCCTAGGACTCTCACACTCACTCACTCACTGACATTCTAAGGACCGATCTACACTGCCCGTCCGTTATACAGGGTGTTCTTTTACTGTATGCAAATATTTAAACCTGTAATACATCACCATAAATGGCAACGATTGAACTCATATGTCCTTAACAAAAGTTTTACACATTTCGAGAAAATCGCAGTTGAAAATCGGGCAAGAATTAATCGCACGTCTATGTCATTGAGGTAGGTCAAGAAAGGGAAATTTCGACCGCAGAAAGTATCTGTTGGAACAAAAAAGCAGAACTGCAATCAAGCAGTGACCCAGTGACCTTTGCCGAGTTCGGGCGGCTAATAAAAGCATTTTTTTTTCACGTCACTGTTTAGTTTGTGAAATATGATTGAACGAGTTAAAGCTAAATACGATTATTATTTTTTGTGCTTAGTATGTACTTATTAAAATGCCGCAATGAGCAAATACTGAAGAAACACGACGGATTTATGGAAACACATTTCCAATCAATGCAAGAATATTTACAGCTAACGTCTCCGCATTTACGCGATTATGGAACGTTTCGTGTGTCGCTAATGATGGATGCCACTTTAAACAGTTGTTATAAACATTCCTAAATTATTGTAGTGAACGTTTGAATGTGTTCTTCCACACAGATATTATTCGGTGAGTGAGTGCGCCTTTGCCTATTAGTCACGCCTGCGATGTTTATTGCCTACGATCAGCGAAGCAGGTTCCGTAAGTTTTTTGTTGTTTCATGACCGTCGTGTAAGGGACGGATAAAATAATTTTCCCTCCTGTTATGAATTTTTCTTTAAATTTTTCCGTGTTCTATGTGCTCTCACGGTAATGTGGTTAAAATTTTTGCACTTATTTTACAAACACCCTGTATTTTCATAGGTAGGTATGTCTTCCGAGATTTTCATTTTGCCTTTTCTATTAATGTATTTAATCTATTTTTGTTAGTGTCGTCCAAAATTACCTTCCAGTGGTTCTATCTTCTGTTCATTTAATATTCCGGTAGCATTGGCAAAGGAAATATTTTGTTTTCGTAAAGGCATGTCTTGGCTTAAGCTAGCTGCGAACGGAATTGTCACTAGTGTCATTCGTCTTGTCGACTATCGAGTAAGTGTTCTCGTGTTTGTCGGTTTTATACAAAAATAAGTTATTTTCAAGACCCATTTACTTTACATTTATTGTATTACAAATTGGTATTTACACTAGAGCAGAAAACGTTTGTGACTGAAAGTTCAAAAATTGATGGGGTATGGGTATCCTGAGTACGAAACTGCTTGTAAAAGTTTATTATTGACTACAAAACATTTTGCTACGGTTGAAAAATCCATTTGAGTTATTCATAATATTTGCCGAACGCCCTGTATTAGCGTGAGAATCTAACGGCTACGCTTGGCCTATGTGGCATTTGCCTTATTTCTCAATATTACGCCACAAAATTATACGCTGTTATTTAGTCCTACAGTATCTCTCCATTTCACTCTGTCGCCCGGTTAAAAACTGGTTTCAGTCGTAACAACCCCTGTCTCAACTAATGGTTGGGGAGAAGGCGGCGTTCCGCTCGCATTCAGCTTGCCTCTAGGTTATTCTCAAAACGAGGGAGAGGGTTCGTTTTGCGGGAGTGACCTCAAAATGACGTAGACTCTCGTATAAACTTACACAAACCTTTCGAGAAATGCGTCATTTTGACGTCATTTTCGGGAGCGATCACTTCCCCCCAATTCGAGAATAACCCCCCAGAGCTCTTAGCGTACGTCTCGTTTATTTGTGTCTACGATTTTTGTGTGCTCCCTTTCACGTGATTCTGTGAAGGAAGACGGAACGGAATTACTCCGAGATTTGTGCAAACGTACGCTGAGAAAATTTCAAGCTCGTTAAACAGCTTTTCGAAAGCCTGTCTTTGGAATAAAGCACAGGTAGGTTCTACGCGCCATTTTGTGTGATCGTGCTATTTCGTAAGCCGTATCTTTCTTCTATCAGGCTTCCAGTGATAGTTTTACCCGTCTACTAAAACCCTAATAACCCTTGGGGGTGAAAGAAAAGGCTGGAGTTCGGCGTTTGAAATAATTCGAAGCCCTAGCAAACCGGCCCACACCCCGCCCGTGAAAGTGGACTTGAGCTGCGGATACGACGCCACCTCGTGACATAACCGCTTCGGCGAATTACTCCAATGACGGCGCTAACCACCGTGGGAGGACGCTCCGACACTGTTGACAGTTAGGTTACTGTATTGAGAAGGTACCGCCATTCATTTCCGCGGCTTCGTCCCCCAAATTAAAAAGGACGCGATGAAACGCTAAAGAAGAAAAAGGATAGATACATAACAAGTTACTGTTGCTAAGGAGTTTATGAATGAATTTGATTAACCCCAAATTAAAAGAGACAGAAAGTTGGCGCTACCTTCTCGATACAGTAACCTTAGTTGACAGCTGTCAATTATTTTAATCATTTACGTTGACTTATTTTGACGACTCACTTCAACGCGGCGTTGTTATTTATTTTATTTCTGGTTATTTCGACTCACGTTAACGCGGCGTTGTTATTAATTTTATGTCTTTATTTACTTTAAGGCATAATGTAAACGAGGGGCAGATCTGCTTATCGGCTTGTTTCTAATCTGATTGTTCGCCTGATATCAAAATTTAATTAATCACTTCTCGTGTTCGTTTCACTGGACCCCGTCTGGGTCATACTAAACTTTGTAATTTGATCACCTGTTTATCTTTACCAAATTTTGAGCGTTTTAAATAAAAACAAATGTGCTCAGCTGGTGATTTTTATTTTATTCACTTTATCCACCTTTTGCTTTGGGGTTTCGTCGAACCCTCCCATCTCCAAGAGTTAGCCGAGCGGTGCTGGAGAAGCGTCAAAGTCACTCGCACAATTTACTGGCCTTAAGGTAGATAGCAACTTGAAGACGACAACTTACATTGTTGTGTACAGTTGTTTTGTGCAACTAGAAGCCTTTTCTGAAGAAAAACAACAGGCCAACTTCGAAAATGTACTGCTGAGGTTATCAAAACTGCAAGACATAATGAAAGGTACTTTTCACATCTCTATGCGCCAATTATCACAAGAGATTGAGCTTTCTGTAGGAACGTGTCACATATTGTTACGTAAAGATGCTCTACCCTTACCTCATGATATTGGTGCAATGGTGCAAGAATTGCTGCCCTGTGATACCATACAGAGACTGTCTTAATTTGTGAGTGAGTAGTAATTGTTATTTTATGATTTATGTTATGCTAACATTTAAAAGTCAGGTTATGTTCAATTTTAACACTGCGACATACGTTTCCCAAAACAAAATATTTCCACCTGATTATTAACTGAACACATGTCTCGTATTTTTTTGTTTACTATTTTGACTAGTGATTTGTTTTATTCTTCTCAAATATTTCATTCCGGATGTTCTTAGTAGGTACAAGGATTTTTTAAAATTTCCTTTGTGTTTAATGATCATAAAATGCAACTGGAATGACTATAACTATGTCCAGTTACCTTTCTTTTTAAACATTTTTGGTGTTGGTTCTCATCTGACAGTAATTTTTTTCCTATAGTCTCTTCTGACAGTAATTTTTTTCCTATAGTCTCTTCCCTGTATATAAGTTATGAACAGAGAGAGGAATTTTTACGGTATGACGAAAGCACGCATTGTCGGCTAGCTGACTCGATAAAGCGCTATCGCGTTAGCGCATGCATTCACTACAGTGGGCCATGTACGGACACATAATGAATCTTACGGTAGCGCTTCCTCGAGTCAGCTGGCCGACTATGCATGCTTTCGTCATGCCGTAAAAATTCCTCTATCTGGTTATGAAGATAATCGAATTGCACAGTTTGTTTTACGAGTTTGTTCGGCAGTTCCTATATCTTGTTTTCGGTAAATTTTATTAAAACTTCTTAAAGAATTGCAATAAAAGGGTGCGGAATGAAGTTAAGTCTAAATTTAACCCTTTTTAATGAAGATTCCGTAAATTCATTGTTAAAAGCGATCGACTAATGTGAAACTGTTTTAATGTTGTTCAACAAGCTTTCTTTTTCTCTCTGGAGAACTTTTTTGATAAGCTTCTTCTCACGACAAACCTAACCTCATGTGGTTGAAGCTATTGTAGTTAAATGCAATTTTATACGTCACCGCCCCGCAGAGTTTAGGAATACTCCCACAATCTGCCACCATTTGACAATAAATTCTAGAACTTTTAAAATCAAGTGAACTCTGACGTGTAATTTCACTTAATTCTTTGCTACAAAGATGCGCACGATTTATTATTAGTTACTGCTGCCCAAACTGTAACGTTATGATGAGGGGCTTAACATAACTAGTACAAACCTTTAAATGACTTAAAAAATTGGAATATAATTTGTGAACGCACGAGTGAAAGACAATGGAGAAAGAACATGTATATGACTGCCCTGATATGATTTTCCTATATTTGATTTTAATTCTGAAACAATTACATTTGGTATTCAAAGTTGAAGCTTGAAATTGAAGAATTACTTTCATTAAAAGAAAAGTATTAGTATAATGCCCGGTGATGCTCTGGTTAAGTTAATGCTGCGAAATCCTCACCTTTCCCGAGCTAATTCCCTTGATAACGGTGCGCCCTCGCGGCAAATTAAGTAATATCTAATGCACGGAGATAAAAGCACTTCGCAGATTTGTAATTTGCCCCCAGATGTTTATATCGATCGCAGGCAAGGTGTAATTCGGAAACTTGTGCCGAAAGAAGAACGCCCTCCCTCATTAATAAGAGATCTGGATTTTTGACGAGGCGAATCCTCTAGCTCGCTCAGTAATCAGAGATGTAAGTATTGTTATTGCTAAGTGACTGATAAGTGTTCCATTATTATCTAGGGTGTCTGATACTGTTAAATGGAGGGTACATTGTCAAGGGTTACTACAGCTGACGGAGTACAAGAAAGATTTGTACTTTTATCCTTGACATGTCGCAGATAAGTTTCATTTATAACCAATCATACAAGTTTGAAGATTTTTAATATTTCTATTTAAAGAAAAATACATACTTTGGAATATCCTAACAGTGGAAGAGATGCGTATCAGTAGGATGTATAATCTTATTGTTAGTGTTAATATTATTTCTTTCTCGTAGAAAGTGAAGCTTCTAATTTGCTTTTAATGTCCACAATCAAATCTTCATTCGTCACACCTTCATCTGTTTGTCTACCTAATGTCTCTATTTTCTTTAAATGTAAATTTTATCCACCATATTTGGCCTCGTTTTATACGCAAACATTTCTTCTTCCAAGTCAAAGAAGTTCATAATTAATGGGCGAAGTTAAGTCAGAATTGTCTATCAAGAGCAGTCCCAAAAATTTAATACTTTTCATTTTCCTTATACTTATGCTTTGTTTGTATTATAAGAAAGGTAATGGCGGCCTCTAAGTACAATCAAAAAACATGCCAAAAAATTGTCCTCTTTTAGTCTTTAGCTACTGCCCTTTCATACGGTGAATAGAATTAGAAAAAATCGAGAAAACTCGTTTATTTTGACACTAACAACTTAATTCAACAAAAAACAATCAAGCAGATACATTGGTACCATAGAACAGTCTTTTGTCATTTTATTTTCAATAGTGTGAAGAAAGAAAGGCGTGTTCGTTGCAAAAGGCGAAGTATAATCGGTGCAAAATGTTATAGAAGGACGAAAAGAGAAGAAGATGGAAGCAGAGGAGGTGAGCGTGAAAGAAGAAAAAAAGGGGGAGACCAATGGGAAGAAAAGGAAATGATGAAGACGACGAGCAAACAGAAAACAGAAATGTAATTCAATTGATTTGCGACATTGTTGCACTTGCAATTTTTGTTGTGAGGAGGCAAAAATTCACGTATTATAAAAGTTGAAGTTGAAAAGAGTGAAATAGAGATAGGGAAGAAGCAGAATGACGAAGAAGAAGAAATAGAGAACGAACACGCAAAAATACAGGAGGGAAGGTGTTACAGTTAAATTTCATCGCAGCGAGTTCGCGACGCATTTGTAGCGAGCTGGCAACGTCACTTGTATGTATATCTTCTCTGAACATCCGGCAACACTGTAAGCTGCGCCGGAAACGTCTATTTGAATTCTCGCTTTCGTATTGGTTCTTTTATTCAAAACTCTTGGCGTCATAATCATGCTATTGGCTACAGCTTATGATATAATGGAAATTTCGGCGTCTTTCCGTTTTACGTTAGTGCCTTTGTTCAGTCTTCATTACGCTCTCTTAGTGTGCAGTTCCGTGCTTATGTAATAACGAAATTCTTGCTCTTAAAATGAGGAGAATTTAGCAACGGCCCTACCGGAATAGAATTCACACCAACGAGCGAGTACTGGGGTATTTTCAGCCCCATTCCAAACTTGGGATTACAACTACAAATCTCAGGTAAATTTATTGAGCAAATTGTCTGACGCCATTTTGGACGCTAACGGTCCGTTCCTTCTTTCTCTTCAGGCTTTCAGTTCAGCTTTTAGTTCAACTTCGACTTTCAGTTATCAGTTTTGAACGAGTTGTAGTACTAGGTGTTCGCCTTCGCTGCGAAGAAACCAGTTGAAGCGTTCCTGCGACGTACCTTGCGAATCCGCTTTGAACCAGATCACCGGTGTTGGAAACAACCCGCAGATGGCGTCGTGAGTCCCAACTTCACTCCGCGACCCCGACTGACAGATGAATGTAGCTGGGTCCTGACGGCAAAGTCGTGAGTTTTGAAGTGTATCATTATTTATTTTTCTTGAATGGTTATTGCATGCCTTATCGGAGAGCGAATTTCGGCTAACTGCATGGTTATGTTGACAGGTACAAACTGTACACTTAATTAGAAGTAAATACACAGAGATTTATTTATTTAAGCAAATAACTTTCATGTAAATACTTTTTCTTTTAACACATATGTATCGTTGATACGTCTGCTATTAAACGTTAAGTAACTTTAAGGTTGTGTATGATTTCTAAATTCACGTACCAGTGAGTCAAGTGTAGCCTCTATTTTGTTTTGGCCTTCTGCCCAATCACGCCGGCTCGGAGATACCGACGAGGTTGTTTGTCTATCGGCTGGGGTACGTTCCGTCCTGGCTCCCTTAATAATTTAACATCAACCTACACCCACCCCCCTTTCTCACTGTTGCTAGCCGAGGGGATCAGATGCTGGAGGAAGATACAGCAGAATTTGTCACCCGGTCAAGGTAAGGTTGAGGCTGTCAGTTTAAAGTAGATTCGGTGACAGAGGTTATAACGAAGTGATAATTCTTTAGTTTATTTGTTGTTCTCGCTGTTAGGAAGGGGAGATACTCTTGTTGCAGATCTTAAAGGACAATATACTCAAGGTGATGAAGGAGAACGAGAAGAAAGTTAGGTGCAGAGAGAGAAGTTGAGTGTAAAAGAAGAAGAAGAAATGGAACTGAAATGAGGTGAGGAAGAAGAAACAGATGATGAAGACAATGTGCGCATTAAATAAGAGAAAACAGTGATGGTTCTATTGTTTTCGTTGTTGTTGTGGGGATGAGATAATATACATATTACAGAAGTTGAAGGACAATCTGTGCAAACAGACATCGCAGACGACGAGAAAACAAGGGAAACAGAAGAAGGGGGATATAACGAAGAGATAATTTCTTACTTTAATTGTTGTTCTCGTTATTAAGAAGGGAAGTTATTTTTTTCGCAGATGTGGAAGTGCAATTTTCTCGTGTTGTTTCAGAAAATGAGAAGAGAGTTAGATGAATTGTTGAGTGCAAAAGAAGAAGAGATAAAGTTGGAAAGTGGAAAAAAAGATAGGAAAGATGAAAACAACAAACGCACAAAGTAACAGAAAACGGTGATGGTTCAATTGATTTGCATCGTTAGATGACGCAGTTGAAGAGGAAACAAAGGAAACAGAAGAAAGGAATATAATAATGGAAGTTATCAAGGAAGAATGAGAAGAGAGTTAAGACAAAGATGAATGAGTAAGAACACAGGGCGAAGATGGAGGATGGAAGGAGAAAGAAGAGAGGGAGAAGAAATAGAAGACATGGATCTAAAATAAATAGAAAAAATAATACTCGTATACGAGTAATGGAAAGATGTTTAATTTATTTTTTCGGTTGTCGTTGATTTAGAGTAAACTGAACAGAGAGACTTCAGAGTTAACAGATATTTCAACGGAATGAAAGACAAGGTACACCTTTCCTATTCAGTGTTTTATGGTAAAAGAGTTAACAATGAAGCCCGACAGAAAAATATCTGTTTTCCTAAAGTTGCCAAGATTTGAAAATGGCTGCAAACCGGTCAGCTTTTTCTTTTATGGGTTGAGTTGGGTTGGGTATAGCTTTTCCATTCGGTATTTTATGGTTAAAATTAACAAAGAAGCCTGAAAACTGCTCAGGATTTTTCTTTTGTGGGTTCACAAAACTTTAATCTTTTTGAGAGAAAACTGGAATTGTTGGCGGTGCAACTGTAATGCAAAACAAATCAGGTTTTATTATAATTATCGCAGAAACAAATCAGCTTAAGATAGTCCTATTTAATTAACTTGCATAAACAATTTTAGAAATTCAGTCATTTAATGAAGAATAAATTGAAATTAAATATAAAAATCCAAACCAGTAATGCTCAGGAAACAAAATAAATTAGTAAAACAAGAAAAAACGTAAAATTTTCATAGAATTAGATATTAGTTAATAATATAGGAAAGAAAACTGTTTTCAATTCAAGAAATAAAACAATAATTCGATTCAGTAATGTAGATCAATATCTACGACCAAAATCGATACTTTCTTAGAATTATCTTATCTTACCATTCTTATCTTATCCTACTTGAGCGACTTACGAACATGACAATAAGTTGAAGTATGATTTACAGTTATAAATAATTTTTCGTTACGTTTAGAGTGCGTTAATTTCTGTAGATGAAACTTAATTCTCTTTTTTCTATGTTTTGCTTTTTTGAAAATTATATTAACACAATATGTAGCTTCTTACCGAAGATAGTTTTAATATCACCACAGTTTTTTACAGACATTTTATGTTACGTGCATCGGGTATTGAGTTTCACATCCGTTAAGTTAATGCCCTAATGGATTTACATAAAGTAAACAGCTCTCCCTCAGAACTAGTGTATATGCTCTGCGCATATGTCGTCATTTAATTGTCTACCTATTTCGTACTTTTATTTTCCGTAAGAAATGGGTCATGTTTACTAATTATATGTAAATATTAATCTCCGCCCGACAAAAGTAAACATTCGCATGTGAACCGTTTATGCTTTTATATTCTCAAGGAAGACATTAGGTTTTTCTTTATTCATCGCGAAAGAATACTCAAAAATATTAACTAATGTTTTGGTGTTATTTTATTTAAAATTAAATATTGCATTACTAGCCAATAACAATTTCTTCACAAAGCAGGAAAAACACGTGCACGGTAGCAAATACTCTGTGTGCTGTTATTTGTCCTGCGACAATGCTATAGCAATTGGTCAACATTCAGTAGCATTGTGATGAGGGCAGGCCGAGAGAGAGTGGTTCGTATCGATTACAAACAGTTTAAGAACACAATTGTTAATCTGGTGTTTGTTGACAGGCCTTCCTGTACCTGGATGGACCCCACACGAGGAGCACACCTTGGAAAATAACCCCTAACCGACGAGAGTTACACACACCCTGCTATCGGCGACGAGATCGAAGGCAAAAAATAGACGCTTTTAACTGCCACATTAACAAATTAGCAAGGGCCCTTTTTAAAGCTGTAAGAGCAAATCTTTTAAAGCTCTAATTTTTAATGGGGCAAAAAATTTGGATAGGCTGAAAAATCTAGGTTTACTGTAATCCCCGTTGGAAATCGAAAGATTTAAAAAAAGTATAACGTTAACAATTAAAATGTAGTAGTTCGAATATTTTGAATAAAGTATGGGAATCATTTTGTTATTAATGAAAACGATTAGTGTCGCCTTAAGAAATTACTTCTTAGTATTTATTGCAACAAACAGAACAATTCTGACAAAATTTAACTAGAATAAATAATAGAAAATTTGTAAAAATCACAGCAAATAAATTTAAACATACACAGAGAAAAAAGAATAGCAAAAAGTAACACAATTGTAGCTCAAATAGAAACATATTGTATGAAATATTTACACAATTGTTCGGCATTTCAATATTCTTGTAATAAAATTACAAACAATGAATTGAAATTTTATTACTCGAATATTGTTATACCAAACAATTGTGTGAATATCTTATACAATTTGTTTCTGGAGCTGTTTGAGCTACATTTGTGTTACTTTTTACTATTCTTTTTTCTGCGTGTAATGTGTAGGTAAATATCTACAGTTGGTTCTTGTCCGATGAAATTTGTATCACAAAATCTTTGACGAAGCAGTCGAACGACTGCGAAACGTAAAGTGTATAGTTGCGCGATTTAGTGTCCGCTTAGAAGATTTTGTGATGTAGATAAATACTATAAAAATACCTAAATATAAATGAAAATTATGTTACATTATGTTGTTATACGGAAAAGAAAACAAAGAAAAACGTATATTGAAGAACTTACTTGACGTTTCGTTATCAAAAACGAGCAATCCATTTCTCGAAACGTCAAGTAAGTTCTTTAATATACTTTTGTTTGATATAAATTAGTTTTCTTCCCCTTATTACATACAGGGTGTTCTTCAAGTTCGTGCAAAAAAATTAATGGCGTATTTGGTAACAGATAGTCCCACGGATGCACCAAAATTAAAACGAAAAAAATAAATTAAAAAATTCATACCGACATCCGGCAATTGTTGTATAGAACCGCTATACGCAACGAACGGTGACCTTCACCCACAATAAGTGTTCGAAGTTCCCCCCCCCCTGTGCGAGACGTATAGTCGTCCCAGTTTGGTAGCTGTTTTATTGCCCTGCCAAAAAAAAGCGACAGAAAGGCGACCGCAGGCCGGTCTCTTTGAAGTTCTTTTTTATAGCAAGATCATAAAACCGATAGAAAACTTGGACGACTATAAACATACCGATTAAAATACCTGCCCACAGATTTTTCTTCTCACACACATGCATGTTGTGAAAATTAAACATACCATCCCTTGTAAACATTGATTCGTCAGTGAAGAGAATGTTATTAACAAACTTCGGATTGTCCATCTGTTTCCGGAGTAACCGCCGACAAAATCGCATACGTTAATCTGCGGTAATCAGAGCTTGCCCTCTTTGAAAATGGAACCGGTAATTGTTCCTCACGAATAATTTGCCAAACAACAAACTGCACAACTGACACAAAGATCTGCTATTTGGCAAAGGGCGATCTCGGTAACGCTGTGCATACAAACGTCTTGCAGCCAACGCATTTTGACCACATTCGCCGTAAATTAAAATCATGTCCACAATAACACTCTTGGAAAATTCGGCGATGTTTTCAACTCTGTTATCTGCGACGACCGACGTGCACGTGAGAACTGAGTAAAAATTTTAACAGCCGTTGCTGACACACCAGCATATTTCTCCGATTACGTAATTACGTAATAAAAATAAACCAGGGACTGTTTCATCGTTCGCCGAAAACATTTATTATCTCTAATATATATTAATCAATTGTTATACAAAAACTGCTTCATTCTATCACTTTTAATGTCAACTTTCACTGGTTTCATTTTTTGCATGAAGTTAAAAAAACAGCCAGTATAACAACGAGCAAGATTTGCCCCAAACTTATCCATATTCGAGATGCTTTTTCCTTCAGTCTGTTTTAGATTTTAAGATGTAACTTATTGAATAACTTAAGAAGAGATTACATAACGAGGTTGATTAATTTTAGTAGAATTTGTGCGCTTGTTAATTAAATTATTACAAAGTTTATATTTTACGAAAAGAAAATGAAAAAAGCAAGAAAATAAAAAAAATATCAATAACACCCCTGGGAGGTAAACATAAAATTAACTTTAAAATTATGTACAACAAAACAACAAATGAATAATCTAAACACTTCAAAGTGGTTTTCTTTTCACTATTTATTGCGGTTACTGCTTTGTTTAAAAAAATTCTTATCGAAACTAAATTGGGCTTTATAAATTTCGAGATGTCTGAATAAAATGCAAAAGTTACTTGAAAAGAGAAATTTGCATTAAAAATCTATGAAATAAATTTAATTCAGCATTAAAAATTCAAACTTATTATTAATTTGTATCATACATAGTAATATTATGTATGAGCTAATTTATTTTAAGAAAATCGTAAATTAATTTCTAAAGCAGAGTTCACACTGATACAATTTGTTGCTTGCATTTTTTTCCGTTATTATTAGACAAACTACACAAATCCGGAGTAAGGGGGAAAGCATTGTTACTTATAAAATCATATTTATCACTTAGAAGTCAGTGAGTCTCCCTCACGACTGTTAAAAATGGAAATCGTAAAAATATATATTCATCGGCAGAACCAGTCATGCAAGGAATACCTCAAGGATCAATATTAGGTCCCTTGCTATTTTTGATGTATGTAAATGACTTGAATCTTTATCTGAATGCGCAATCCCTGTATCAATTTGCTAACGGCACATCATGTATTATAACTGAGAGTAGTATAATTAAATTATCTTTTACAACTTCAAATACTGTCAAAGAAATGGCAGATTGACGTAGCTTGAACTCGCTGGTTTTAAATAGTAAGAAAACCAAAATGATCATGTTCACTAATAAATCAAAATTTAAATCCTTATATGTAAACTTTTCAAATAAGTCAATACCTCGTCAGAATTTTATAAAATTTTTAGGTGTGAGTATTGATGATACTCTTAAGTTTGAAGAACGGTTTTGAAGCAGTTTCCTGAATTTTTTTTATCAATTGTTGAACCGTCGAACAATTGGGAGCGTTTTCTCTACCAATAATAAATTGCACGTAATTTGCGAACTGTTTCCGCACAGCTTTCCCTATTTTTAAAATACGTTTTAACAATTAAACAACGCTGCTCATTCGTGTGACGTACCATTTCTGATAATCGGAATGTGTCAACTTGACATTTATGAAATTGTTATCGCCGCATACTTGATCAGAAGAAAATAACATGAAAATCAAATGTTTCGCTCTTGTTGGGCCACGCTGTAGAACAGTTGTCTCTAAACGTTTTTTTTTCTAAGTTGATCTTTGCTTTTCAAAACTTACCAAAACAGATTTAACATTGGACTCCTTTTTATGTTTCTCTTTTCGAAAACATAGCATCCGCCTATAAGCGTTCTCTGGGGTTTTAAAAAATTTTCGAAAACGCAGCCAGTTTTGTTTCTATTTTAACGAATTTTTTTAAAGCGAACGTTTTTCTTTCTTACCCTTTACAATTTTTTTTTATTAGACCTTTTTATTTCTAATGTTTTCTTAGCATCCTTGAACAATTCTTAACTAAAACGTCTCAAAATTTAAGTTAATTTTTTTTTATCCTTGGATCATTATTAATTAAATCGCTTAATTAATGAGCATATTTACGGTCTATCGATTGTCCCAAATTGAATGGTTTTGTACAAGTATTTCACTATCAATTAATAAAGAAAATAGAAAAAACTAATAAGTATTATTAGGTCAAGCTATTGCATTCAAAAAAATGAGTTATTTGTCAGTTTTCGTGGCAGAGTCGAAAAATAAAAAATAATCAATTCAGTTTCAGTTTACAACTTTTTTACGAAGATCATGATTTTCTGATCAAACAATCTAAAAAGAACTTTATATTAGCCAAGCTATAAGCTAAATACATTTTTGTGAATGGAGTCCCAGTTAAGCCTGGTCTATACGTAACATTTTGTCGTCAGTCTTGCATGATCTGGAAAGACTGGCCAACAAGACTGACACAAATCGTGCGGCTACACTGTTCAAACTTTCCGTCAAACTTTCCCTCAAACTTTCGCTCAGTCGTTACGAAATCGACATGGATGAAGAACTATTAGTGACGATAATTGCATCTGAGAGCAGAGTGGCAGGTGAGCGAAGTTTGACCGATTAGACTGACGCACGTCTACATGCACCGACTTGCCTGTCGTCTTGCTTGTACACAAAGCTCCAGCCCATCAGTCTTTTGCGAGTTTGTCAAACCTCATTCAGTTCATGCAAAACGTCCAACTTGCCGTCTACACGCAACGATATGTTTGACAAATTTGGCATGATCATGCAAGACTGACGACAAAACGTTACGTATAGACCAGGCTTTAGCTTTTCAAAAATATGTGCTTTGTTGGTATTAAAATAACTGACAATGAGTTACATGCAAATTAATTTATTTATTATCTAATAATAATCTAATAATAATAATAACAGGGCTTTTAAACGTCAAAAGTTACAAACATAAGCACGATTGTTAAATTAGTTGATATGTTGGCCTTGCAGCTAATAAAAAGTTTTTAGTTTACTTAGAAAATCGCGATCTTCGTTAATAAAATTGTGAAAAATGTCTTTGACCTTTTTCATAACTTTAAAAACAGAAAAAATTATGTACATAAATTTGAAAAATAGACAATTTTTTCGTTTCGTCGATTGCACCCCTAAAACGGTAATGACTCATTTTTTATTGGCAATTGAAACCAAATTGAGAAGTTTACCCATTAATAAGTTGTTTAGGTGTTCCATTTCCTTATTAACTGAGTTATCTATAGAATACCATCGAATTTGATCAAATTGACGTTTTGTTGTGCGAATTGTGTTGTATGAATAGGCGGTTTGGAACCGACTAAAATAAATCATGTTTCAAATTTGTAATTACCAGATATGATGAATTTTTGTTCTCTTAGTTCTTTATCAATTGAGTTTGTATGATAAAAGTATTATTTTTGTAACGTTTATGTAATTTAATCGAGAGTTGTTTGTTTTTGTGTTTTGTTTAAAAGCTTCTGTTTCCTTGGCCTTGTAGAGGTATGTATGGTTGGCGTATTTACCATGATGAATACCCAGTAACATGTCAGTATATACAAATAAAACTTTTGTGTCTTCATTGGATCAATTTGCCTTTCGGTCCTTAGTCAAAATTTTGACTACTTCTTCGGCAAAAGAAGCCCAATTAAAATGAGCGCGAAAGGCAGGAGGAAGAACTCGAAGAGCAAGAAGAAGAAAGGTAATGATTAAGCGATGTGCACCGTGGATGAAAGAATCGCCAAGGGTTTTGAAAAATTAAAGCAGGGCGAACATGAAGGTGATAAAGCGGGCGATCACGAAAGCCAAAGACGAGGTTGTCCAGCTCATCATGCGTCATGGTTCGAGGTGCCTCGAGAGGAACCTCGCTTCGAAATTGCTTCCTGAGACAGGACAAGAAGCGCTCTGCAGAATTAGTCTATAGGAAGAAGAAGAAGAAGAAGAACAGAAAAAATGACCTGTGTGTGCATGTGTCTCTATCGCTGTAGAATTTATTGTGGTAGCCTGTTCAGTCGAAGCTCTGGAACATTGTAGTTTTTGGAAAATAAAATAAATTGTATTTCTTTTTGTATCTTTGAACACATAATGTAAATTTTCATTAAAAATATATAAGTACAATCCAGGATATGCTCTTAGGAGCAGTATCAGCGACAAAGAACATCACCAGCAGCGACCTTGAGGAAGACTTCTGCAAAAAAAGAACGAAACGTTGGCAGAAAGAAGAGATTGTGATGCGGTTCTCCGGATGCCAAAGGCCGCGGAAGCTTTCAAGATTAATTATGACAATTATCTTTGATAAAACAAAGTTTTAAGCAAGAAATATAAAGATTTATTTAATTCAAAATTTAGGTACATTGAAATGTCTCTATTCACGTTTTAAGCAATGAACTAAGAGATCAAGAACTGCTGGCACAGTATGATTTTAAATTTTATTATTTTTTCCCAATTTTTAATTTCCTAATTTTAGATTTCATTATTACTTCGTATTTTTAAGTTCTACATTTTATTCAGTTTTAATTGCTTTCCGCTTTAGTAGAAATTTTCCTTTTTTTTCATATGTGTGTAATAGTTCTCCAGTTTTATATTTAAAGTTTCTTTCGAAGCTTGTAGTAGGTAGAAATAGTAGATTAGGCATTTTGAAAACTACTGATGGAATTGCTTAAATTATAACTTTTTCAAACTGTTTGTCGCTTAATCTGTACTCTTCTTAAATCTCTGAAAAAGAGGTACATCGGGCTAATCTTTTCGATTTCTTTGTCAACTTCCTACGCGTTCTCCTTTATGTAAGCCCTAAAAAGAGCAGTTGCGATACGAATCAAAGGATTCTTTTTTTTTACATTCAGTTTCTTTCAAATACGATTAAATCGGTATAATCTGACCTTTGCTAAGACCAGATTTAACTAAGTAACAATGCGAGGGCAAAACCACTTTTTCAAAAATTAGAAGACGAAAAGAGAACGTACTTTAACAAGCTTAACAAGCTAGAAAAAAATATTTTCGGAACATTTAACACACTAGAAATCATATTTAATGATATCTTACTTTTCATAAATAAAAAAATTCAAATATTTGCTGATAACGCAACGCTGTAATTATATTTTCTTAAAACTTCTTTATTTTAGACCGATATTATACTATAAAAAATCTTTGAGGGAGACCTTTCATAAGATTTTTAATAAAGATCTTTTATAAAATGTTTTTAGGATACATTTAATCAAATTTAATATTTATATATTTTTATGGGATATAATTAACAATTTCGTTGCAGTAACACACTACAGAAACTTACCCTCCGTCATATTATTTTAGAAGTGTCGACTCTTTTATCAAAGATCTTTGTTAAAAATCTTTTATAATGTAATACTTACCTTGCATGTATTTTGTATTTACTTATTTCTATTTAATACTTTTGCTTTTCTAGTTTTATTGATGGAAAAGCAGCGGAAAGCGTGTTATATTCAGGATGACTGAAAAAATACTCGACGCCCAACATCCAGCACAGCGTAACCCTGATCCACTGACGCAAGTATCGGTTGGTCCGGAAGAATAAAATCGATATTTTTTATGCAAATTAGTACTCCTTAGGAGATCAACGTGAACAGTGATATCTGAATTTACAACCGATAGATGTATGTGGTCAAGATGAATATTAATTAACTAAAGAAGTTAGAACGCTTTAATTAAGATTAATTAGTGAACTTAAATTTTATGAGTGTTCTGCAGTAAATAATTAAACAAATTTTTAAACATGCTAATTAAATTACTGGGAAACAAGAATTAAGATAAACTGTTAATTATACTAGAGGCGATGACGTTTAAATTGGAGAGGATATTTGGACCAATCAGTACATGGAAATGCGTTATATATGAGTACTGTTTGATAAAAATACGTCACTTAACGATTGTCGTTATATAAAGATGACGTTACGAGTTACAAAATAAAGGGGTAGTCCATTAGGGTGGTACCTAAAGCATAAAAATATTACTAAATATGTATGGTATGAAAGTAGTTCACATGGGTCTCTCTCAGCCATTTCTGAAGGCATTGTAGAAGTTGCAAGACAAAATAAAAAAGTAAAACATGTCTCCGATATTTATAGTTGAAATTAATTCAGAAAAGCCATTTACAGATTAGGAATCAACCTTTTTTGACTTCAATTTTGTTGGAACTATAAACATAAAAACGAAACTCAAAAATCCATAGCTTTTCCAATATTTGCATTTACATTTACAAACTTCATAGTTAATCTTACTTTCCTACAGATTTCCATAATTGAGTTACATACTATTTTTTTATTTAATCCGGGCCGGATTTAAGGTCGAACGAATCTTCAACAAATAAATACATGGAGGCTTCCTTGTTATTCCAGTATATCAGTAATATTTCGGATTTCTTTTGGATTACTTCAAAATCGATTTGTCGATTACTTGGGCGATTTTGGGTGGTAACGGCTAATCCAGATGACCTACATCACAACTGTCAAACGCAGTGATCGCCGCTTTGAAAAACTTAAATCTAGCGTGTAGATTAAGAAAGGATTACTCCGGCCCCCCCGACGTAATCTAAATTCACATCTGGTCTGCGGCACAAATTTCGTGTAACCCTAACGCTCTATGGATACGGAAACCTGTTTATGAAATCACTTATGTGCAGATAATTAAATATTGACAGAATTAATTTAATTATTTTAAAAATAGTATCTATATTTCTCATGTTATGTCTTAAAGTACTTCACTTTGTAGCTAATCGTCTTTAGTTAAAAAATGTCATTGAGTCATTAACACGGTTAGGTGGATCGGATTCCGCTCGCGTTGGCAAGAGTGTCACGTCTAAGTGCACTCGATACGGGAATAGCAAATAATCGCATGCATAATTTGCAATAGCAAAGAACGTTTAGTGTTTAATTTGATTTATTTAATTTTTAATTCGGAAATACGAAATTTTGTTTAAATTTAACAATTTCTTACGCGATGAAATTAAAATTTCGTCCGACGCTTATGGAGAAATGAGCCAGCGCAATGATCGTACATAAACATGCACAGTATAAGCGGCGACCCAGGCGGACTGTTGCACGCGGAATCTCATCCACCTAACCCTGGTCATTAATATTATGAAGTTAGAGAAGTCTAGAAACCTCAATGTTTAAACATTGATGCCAAATATTGATAAGCTCTTTATGTTATGGTTTTCTGGTACTACATACGAAGGGAGTACCTATAGATTTGATCGGGACTTTTAAAATTTTTGATTGATAACAATGAACAATATCCAGATTTACTTCATAATTATCAAGATACTTATGTAGTTGATAAATACCATAAATATTGACAATTGTATCAAACATGTTTATCCGTGATGTGCCTAGTTCTGTTGCACCGCAAATTATCATTAAATTTTTATGTGCTGAACAAATTATTACCGTTGATAAATCTTGGGTGCATAATTAAATCCAAGAAAGCAAACATCGCCGCCAAAAAAATTCAAAGCTGTACCGTCAGCAAGCAACGTGATGGTTTTTGGGATATTCATGGTCCAATTATAACAGATTTCTTAATTGACCGAAATACTATAAATTCAGAGTTTAGACCTCTTAGCACTTACTTGGGACGCAAGAAATTTATGTCGAATGAGTACGTAATAGAAACGATGCAAAATTGGTTTTGCAAACAACCAAAAGAATTTTTCTCTGTCGGTATTTACAAGTTGCCTGATCGTTGGGATAAGTTTATATTAAGGAAAGGACTTCATTTCGAAAAATAAAATTTGTTTCATTAACTTTATGTTATTATTGCTATCGCTGTATAAGAAAGTCCAGGTCAAATCTATACCTACTCCTCTCGTAAGGATTAAAATACAAAATTTTTAATATTTCATAATTTCTTTATGTGCTTACTTTTTTGTACTTAACATTAAGGGTCGTTGGTGCAAGTCAAACCCGAAAGGCAGAAAATTCAACACAATTCCTAACAATACCGTCATCAAATAAATCATAAGTTACCAGCGGATGATGATCCGGACCTAAACAAATCGCTGGATGAAGGGGCTTTGATCGAGCGCACAGGGAATGAACTTATTCATGAAAAGTGTGTTTGTAGTTCGCGTTAGATGCGGTCTCTTGCAGTCTTTCAGGGCAAAGCGGCCGGAGAGAATTCTTACATGCCGAAAGACCTCTAATCCTTCGGCTGACACGCATCGTCAAACCGCATTAAATGCCGGGGCCCACCCCGGACTGATATGTATGAATCTGGATTTTTGTTAAGCGCAGTCGGCGTTGGAATTAGCTGGCAATCTTTAAGTAGCTTGTTAGGAAAGAAGATGAAAAATTAACACGTGATCATAAAGAAACATAATATGTACTTAGAAGTAATACTAAAACTTTGTTTATTATGCAAAAGTTTTTAACAAGGCTAATTACGATATAAGTATTGATAAGTGGTAAGTTTCATTATTCAAATTAACATAAAAATTTGCACAAACTTTCATCAGAAATTTCCAAGAACATAATCCAGATCTTTCAGTGAAAGAGTGACCATACGTCTACCATTCTACTGGGTTGAACGTCAACATTCAACAAGAATATCTTATTCGTTTCTTTTTCATTATTCTTATTATACAGCGAAATCATAAATGATTTCAACCCACGTGACCCCGCCGTATAGGCAACACATTGTACTCTGTTGGTAACAATGCAGTGCTGTGTGTTAAATCGTTCGAGAATGTAATGCTTGCGATTTACGAAGGCATCGTAATTTACATCACCAACTGGGAATGCTTGGTTAAAGTGGTTAAACTTAACAGAACAGCTACAGTCACGAAAGTCAATGACAAATCCACGTTAATTTGAAACAATAACCTCACTTTTTTCAGCGTTGCCACTTCTAGAAAACAAAACCTAATTTAAATTGGTCACGTGGGTTGAAGTAATTTATGATTTCTCTGTACCTTTAAAACACACTAGAATAGTCGATCCCCTTTGTTATTGTCCCATAGATTACGTAAAATCCGCCAATGTCTCTTCATTGAATATAGTCCTTACTTAAAACTGGTGAGAGGGCGCTGAGTGGAGGACCCAATTGAAACAGCAGATGCTTAAAGCATCCCCCAAACTGTATAATATGAATATTACAGTTAAAAATTACTAGTATACAAAATACTGTTAAATTTTCTATTAAGAAAAGGTTACAAATAAGTAAAATGGTTTCCATTAAAGTTAAATAATCATTAAAATGAATATTAAAGCTTTTCTGAATTTCAAATTAATATCAAACTGTCAATTTGAGTGTGAGTTGAGTATGAGTGACGTTTCTGAATTTGGCCTTAAGTATATTTAAAACAGTATTCATAAGTTGTAATAATCGTGAAGGACATGGATTTCCCTCAAAAATTAAGCATTTACTTCTTCCTTCAACCCCAACGAGGCCCAGAAATTTATCGGCGCAATTTTCTTCGAACTCCTCGCGGTTATATCGTGCGGGCCTTTCACGAGTACGTAATCCAAGCTTTCCGAATCACTCACCGGTTTCCAATCAACTCCACCAAGTGACACGTTCCTTAATAAAGGGATGAAAATAATTACTGCGTTTCTTCAATTGTAAAAATATTTACCCTGTTTTGGCAAAGTTTACCAACATATCGATCAGTTGCTCCTGCATCTCTTTTTCGTCAACTGTGAGTTTGTTCGACCACAATGGATCGTCGTAATAAAACTTAGCATCTTCAGCATGGGGAACACCTACAAAAAAAATTCAAACAGAAACAAGTTTTTGCGTTACTAGGAGCCGGATTTACCAAAGTTAATATCAGTTCCGGTATATAATTTACTGAATATTGAAGTGTCACCTCCGTATTCCATTAGGAAATAGTGAACAGGTGAATGGGATACTTTTGATTGCATTTTGGCTGCCCTCACAGAATCAACAATGAAGTTCCTATCAGTACTCAACTAAAAATTAATATCAAATCAAATTGCTTACAAATAAAAAGTATTACTATTACTTTGACCAAATTGTTGAAATTATCTTCAGTAATTGGCTCATCTTTCAAATAGTTTTGCTTCAGAATTTTAGTTACGTTTAGTTTCTGCTCCTCAGGAATGTGATCATAATCCAGCAGCAAGGGTAGAAACGTCTCCAATTCTTTGTTTAATCTCTCGCGCTGATTATAAAAAACTGAAAATCATTAAATTAACAAAATGTAAAGAAGTAGTTTGCACGGCGCACATCCAGCCGGAAAAAGACCTTCTTCGGTAGTCATTGAAATTAGAAGTGGCAAATCATTTGTGATGTTGGTGGTCAGCTGAAGATGAGGGGGTGCTCGCAAGAAAGTCGTGGGGGATGTAAGTTCGATCACGGGAGCAAACGGAGAAAAAGGCAGCTGATAATCACCTAAAAAGTGTTTGATTGATTCTGCTATTGATAAAGCAGACCTTTGCCTTAGACATTCCACTGCGATAGGAACACTCTCGTTGTAACATCCCACCATATTTGACAGTTTCTTGAAATTTTCGTATGGATGTTTTTGCAAGGCCCAAGGATTCAGCGCCACTCCACTTTGAGCAAAACCTCTGTGAAAAAGTCCTAAGAAGAAATTAGTATTTACTTATTGCAGAATACTGACGTACAATGGATAGTAGGCCTGGTGAATATTTTAATGATTCGTAATTAAACGTAAACCAAATAGTAGATACCTGAAGACATTGGAGAAAAATAATGCAATTGCACGCTTGCACCACCAGCAGATAATCCTGTAATGGTGACAGAATCAGGATTTCCTCCAAAAACAGCAATGTTATCTTTAATCCATTGAAGTGCGAAACTCTGATCTTTTAATCCGAAGTTTCCAGTAACATGAGAATCTTCGGCGCTAAGAAATCCTAAAACGCCAGTAATTTTTTTTATTTGAAAATTATATACCTACGTTTTACCGAAGGGTCCCAGACGGTAATTGATCGAAACAAAAATCACGTCCCTGTCCATCAGATGTTTCGGACCGCTCAAAGAACTCGAACTTCCAAACATAAATGCACCTCCGTGAATGAAAACGATGACATCGAGTCTTTCTTGCGGATTTATTTCTCGCCGAGGTACGTAAACGTTTAAATATAAACAATCTTCTTGTCCTGCACAAGAAAATAAACAGAAAACAATTTATAACTCGAGATATTTACCTTCGATAGAATCATGAAAGAGGAATACTTGTTGAAGGCAGGTATACTTAGTATTTGCAAGAAGTGTTCCTGTCCAAGGTTTTACGGGTTGTGGTTCCTGCAGGATAAATTATAAATTAATAATAATAACTAAGGGTCGAGATATCCATCTCCCATTAAAGTTATTCGACGAATAACTTGATTTTTCTGAATTCTTGATTGATTTTTTATTAGTTGTTTCCGTGGTAGTTATTAGCCAATTTATTAAGAGGTGGATATCTACGTCCTTAATTAAAAGAAAATCGGCAAACACCTGAAATCTTATTTTTCCAATGGGAGGTTCTGCAAAAGGGATACCCTCGAATGCTATGAAAGTTTTTCCATTCGCGGATCTTTGAAAAGTGCCTTTAACTAACCCATCGTTTATTTTTACAACAGGCTCTTCTTCGGAATAAATAACTGTAAACAGTATTTAAGTTATTCATTGTTATTATTTAATTATTTCTACTTTCAACATTGCATTTTTCTTTCTCAATTTAATCCAGTTTATACAATAACCTGGAAAGGTCGAATCACAAGTACAGTAGCGGACAATAAAATCCGGGCAAGAATTTGACATGTTCTGCATATTTCGACAAATTTGATAAATCAGGCTTTTATTGAGGTTATATTTCTATCAAAATAAATAAATAAAATTTGAATTAAACGTCAGAATTACTAGTGACATGCATTAAACGTCAAAAATATTAAAGTGAGGTTTACATTGTGCAAATAGCTTGCCCGGATTTTATTGTCCGCTACTGTACATATAAGAATTCACCAATTTTTCGGATCTTTAGATTAGACTATAGTTATTATTATCTGGCACAGAAAAAACTGATCTACAAGATGACCTACTTATTCTACACGAAACATCTAATCGAGCTGTTTATTTTAACAATAATGAACTACTTACACGAAAGGTTTAACACAAGAACTAAGCAGATCAAACAAGTCATTAGCATCATTCTGTTGCACTACTGATAATATGATTCGTGAGCGCTATAAGAAATACAACCGTTCTAAATTATTTTGACGACAATTCAAGGCTATTAAAAAAATTGTGAATAATATATTCATTAAAAAAATTCATTTAAAAAGTGTGCGTGTCTACATTACAAAACGTTTTCAAATTTGCAAGTTAATTCGATAGTATATAACAGGAAGTAACGTTGTTGTAGGTATATATTTAACTATTTTAGTTAAAGTAAAAAAAAAAACACACTTCTTGTTCACCTTCATAAGGAATGATAAAGAACATTGGAATGTTAGTATTCACAAATGGTATAATGACTTTTCAAAACTCGCATTTGTTATGTCTATGTTCTACCCAAAAAGATTGAATATGAATGAATCCTTCATAATAATAATACCTACGTATACATGTGTTTATAGCAAAGGTAGTAGTGGTAACAAATTATTATGACGTCTGTAATTAATTATTTATTCTTAATTTTTATTTTTGTGACCTGTACGTACACAGGGTGTAAATGAAATGTGGAGCAAACAGGTAAGGCGATAATCTTTGGGTTGCACACAATGGGAATCTGTAGTTAGAAACCTTATCTACTGCTTCTTCTTTGAACAATTTAAAAAAAAATAAATCTGGCATCACTGTTACATTCGTTTGTAGTTTGCAGCTCAAACGAATTTTAATTGACTGTGCTGTTACTTAGGGCCATTTCGCACCAACATCGTCCAGTCCAGTCAAGTTTAGTCACATCGGAGCTGGTTTTCCTGCTTTGGAGATTTGGAGAATAGGGTTGGTTTTCGTGGATCACGTGATCCACTACTGGCATGGGAGGCATTAGCAAAATCCCAAAAAGTATGCTCAAGTGTTTTCAACTTTTCTTGGGCAATTTGAAGATGCACGTGCGTTTCTCATTAGCTCAATCAGCTATTTCTGTTCGTGCTGTTGTTTTTAAGGTCAATTTACATCAGACATACATACTTCGTACCCCCTTTTTAATTGCCAGTTCTCCAAAGTAGAAAAAGAGTCATTTCGCACCAGTCCAGTCCAATTCAGTCGCGTACAGTCAATTCACGTCAGTCCACCCCACCAGTGTGGGCACAGGCCCTGAAATACCAGCAGTATGAAGGCATGCTCGAGAAATTAAACAGAAAAATGCAATAAGAATAACATCTGCCTAACAAAAGGAGCATAGGGCCGTGCCTACAGAAGGCATATTGGTTATAGCAACAACGCCGCCTATCAAACTTATAGTTGAGGAAAGGATGACAGTATACCAAGAAGGACAAGCAGTCAAAAAAGATACCAATAATCAAATGGCAAGAGAAATGGGAAAGATACCAGGGCTGGACCAAGACGATTATAAAAAACGTAGACTCATGGTGTGACAAGCAACACGAAGTTGATTACTTTACGACACAGGCTTTGACAGTGCATGGGGCCTTCGGCAAATACCTACGGGAAATAAAAAAGCAACAAACCGCCAAATGCTGGTACTGCGACCAAGAAGATACTCCAGAGCATACACTCTTTATCTGCGAAGAACGGAGGGGTATAAGACAATAAACGAACATAGAGTGCGGGAAGATAATCTGCAAAGAAAATATTGCAGACACCATAAGCGAAAGCGACGAAACGTGGAGAAGTATCTCGGATATGCTAAGCGGCATATTGAAACGGAAATGTAAACACGAATAAAAGAAGAAACTATAGAAAATTCGAACGACTAGTGAGAGATTACACCTGCACCGATGAAGAAATTTCGAAAGACGGATGCCAGACGCACTTGTCTGCAGAAGAAGTACAGCAAAGGGGTTTAGTTGGTAGGCGTCTGGGCGCCCTTTCCAGATAAATCCAACACTGCACCGAGGTTGATCTATCGGTGTAGTCTTTAGAAGATTCTCCAACCTCTATACAAGAAACTCACGTCAGTAGGTTAGCAATTTCGATTTTAACTGGACCATCTGCACTTTCAAGATGGCGCAAGCATGACAGTCGAGTTCATCTCACCGAGACATTTCATTTGATAAGCGACACGAGTATTTCTCTTTTACGTGACCGGTTTCGATCATAACTCGGTAATCTTCAGTTCCGAGATGTGGGTATCGGTCTCGCATTCTCCCGTTTAAGAACTTTCATTTCATGTGCCGTCGGGCTTTTCCTTTTTAAAAAGTATAATATAAAAGATACTCGCACGATTGCCCTTTAAAATCTTTGCCAACTTGAGCTGAATTCTGAAAGTAGTAGGTCATCCCAAGAGAGTTTGTAATTCCACAAAGCGCTTCGTGATTGCCTTAGTACCAGTGGGTTGTTCGATATTGAATACGAGAAAATCCTACTTTGCTCGACCAACAGGGCCCCGAAGTCTTTGCATTTTCCATTTCACCAAATTACATTGCTGTTGTAGATGAATTGGTTGATTGAATATTTAATAAAATATCATCGCTATTAGATATCCATTTTCGCAAACTAAAACAAGCAGTTGTAAATATCGAAGAAACTTCCTTACATAAACTTTTTTTTAAAGGTAGGAGGGGAAAATTTTCCAAAGACACCTCGACACCCGTATGTCTCGGTAGTGCTGGATTCTTACCGGCTAAATCCCCCGCCCCCTTTTCTACTACCAATCAAACCCAGTATATGCGCTTCAAAGTCCCGGAATAAGTTTTTGAAATTTAATATCATTTTTCTCGAAAACGAATACATTTAAGATAACATATTATGCAACATTTTTTAATCGTCTTGATCCAAGTTACCACCCTGCGAAATTATTCCATTCAATTCGATAACACCTTGTATATTAAATGAAACTACGCGCGCACAAATATTTGAGAAATTATTTCTAATTATCATAATGATTTGGTCAAAAACTCGACAAAAAAGTCGTATACTATATACTCGTTATATAAATTGCTATTAATGAGATACAAAAAAGATCACGATTTCTTGTGTCAAATCAATCCTCGTGAGAGGTTTCGTAACGTGTCCAACAACACGTGTAGGTTTGAGGTCATTGGAATCATTCTCGGTACATTCAAATACAAAAAAAACACGTCAAAATCTATTCAACGAAAAATGATAATAATAAACAGCACCTTTGCGCAGGTGACTTTTCCTCCGGAAAGGGGTGAGTGGTAACGAAGCGCCTCCAGAAATATTTGAAGGCACAGCCTCACCTGGAACTCGTGGTACCTACCCATTTCTTCCGCCTTTGCAAAAATCCGCTGCTCATTAGCGTATGAATTATTTCCAAGGTTCCAAAGGTTTCCTTTTTTTTTTCTTCTGTCTTGTTTAATGATAACAACAAAATGATAAATTAATATAAAGTGATTGTAATAATTATTTTTCCAAGAGCTACAACCTATTGTCCGTTTTACACGGTCATATTTTTGTATCAAATTTATTACGAAGTGAGAGAGATAAGCTACCACAGTGAATGTTGATTGGTTGAATTGGCACTTCTCACTCACTTCGTAATAAATTTGATATTTTTGTATCACTCACTTCGTAATAAATTTGATATTTTTGTATCAAATTTATTACGAAGTGAGTGAGAAGTGCCAATTCAACCAATCAACATTCACTGTGGTAGCTTATCTCTCTCACTTCGTAATAAATTTGATACAGAAATATGACCGTCAAAAATATGACCGGCATATAAGAGCTCGAGAGTAAAATTAATCAACTTAAATCCAAAGAAGAAGCAGAGAATGACGATACAATCACACAGCTAATGGCATCGAGGACATGGTGATCTAAAAGACGTCGAAAAAAAAAATTACGGTTGCATTTCGATAATTTCCATCAATGTTTCAAAGGCTTCGATGAAGTAAAGCACCTGTCTGGGAAGGAATAGGGTTTCGACAATGCAAGAAGTGCTACTCTCGTCGATCTCTTTGCTATATTTATTTTTTTAACTCGATGGTACAGATTTTGGCATACGCAAAATTAATAATAATAATAATACGTTTATTTCCCAAAATTAGCAGCAATAAGTTACAATATTACATGGTTTCAGAGAAAAGAAGAAAAGAAGTAGCGTGGGGAAAAAGTCAAAGATCAGATAACCGTCTATTCATACAGAATAGCAGGTCCCTGTTTTTCATCTTTGGCTGGTAGAGAGAGAAAAGAAAAAGAAAGAGAGAGAAGAGAAGTAGAGTAGATAAATGGCAGTAATAATTGAGTAGATAAACAACAGTAATAATAATTAATTGCTAAGTAAATGAACTATTTCTACTAGAATACATCAAATTAAATATATAATGTAATGAGTAAATTATGAAAAATAAATTTACAATTCCATGAATATATGCACAATACAATGATACAATAAACAGACGAATATACGTTTGAATATACTAGACATAGAAAATAAAGAACTAACTCTGTTCAAAGAGCAATTTATTCTTAAATCGTTGCTTAAATAATATATGTAGAATAAGACCCATACTTGATGTCATTAGGAATTGAATTGTAAATTTTTACAATTTGATAGATGAACGAACGCTTGAAGAGCTCAGTGCGATGAGTAGGCGGAGTAAGGGTGCCTTTTGAACGAATATTAATATTATGAACGTTCGTTCTGAATACTATTTTCATCGAAAGATATTTAGGTAATTTATAGATAATAATTTTATGGAAGAGACATGCAACATGCAGTATGCGTCTATTAGACATGTTCAACCATCCGAGTTCTTTTAGCTTATAAGTAATGTGTTGGCGACGCCTAATTTCAAAAATTAATCATAGACAAGAGTTCTGAAGAGTTTGAATTCTTCGTACATCAGTAGCATCAAGGCTGGGACCATAAACAGAGTCGTTAAAGTTCAGTCCAGATAAAACTAAAGATTCACACAGTAAAGTTTTTGCTTTCTTGTTCAGAAAATGCCTATTGAATCTAAGCGAAGAATCAAGGATTATTCCGAGGTTTCTTGCAGATTTGGTGGGTACTATATGTTGACCCGCTATATTCAAAACAATATGCGTTTCAATAAGTTCATGGAGTTTAGTAGGGCCAAAAACTAGTACTGATGTTTATATTTAATGCATGTTTTTTGACACGTTTATAAGACGCAATATATCAGCGTTAATATTAATAATTGCTCTAGATAAATCACATGGAAAAAAGGAATAGTAAAGCTGCATGGGTGTCGTCAGCATATAAGTGAAACTTACAGTGCTGTATAACTTTCATGAGATCAGATGTATAGTAGTGGACCTAAGACAGACCCCTACGGAATGCTAGAAGACGATACCAGAGGGGAAGACACACAATTGTCAATTGCAACCTGTTGCGTACGATGTTCTAGGTAACTACGAAAAAAATTAACTGCACTTTCAGATAAACCAATAAATTTAAGAATGGCTAAAAGCATCTGGTGATTTATGGTGTCAAAGGCTTTTGAAAAGTCTAACAAAGTTAGCACAGTAATTTTTTTGTTATCAGTTCCCCTCATGATATCATCAACAACATCCAACAGGACCGTCTCACAGCTATGACGAGGTCGAAACCCTGATTGTGTGTCAGAAAGAATGTTGTTAAGCACTACATATTCACGAAGTTGAGAAGCTACTATCTTCTCCAGGATTTTGGAAAGAACTGGGCGAATGCTGATCTTTAAAATGGTTAGCATTATTTGTCTTAGGAAGAGGCTTAACAAGGGCCTGCTTCCAACTGTCAGGAAAAACATTATTGATAATACAGAAGTTAATAATATGTACAATATATGACACTATAAAAGCGCAGCACATTATAAAATAATGGATATTTATGCCATCGATACCTGGTGCGTTTGTTTTTATTTGGAATAAATAATGAAGAATGTCCATTTCAGAAACAGTGCTGAAAGAAAAGGAGTTTTGTACCTTGTTATTAGCATTGAAGTAGTAGTTTAAGATATCCTGATCTACAATAAATCGTACAATCGTACAATAAATCTCGCAAGAGGTTCTCTTCTGCTTATTTTGTAACAAATGCAGTTTGATCTGGCCGTCTTCATCGACACTCCAAGTCTGTATTACAGAAAAATACACTCAAGACTGACAACTACACACAGATTGTCAACCGATTCCTGTAACATATCATGAGCAAGACAAAAGAACGAACATATTGTATTAAAAGTGTTAACGACAAAATATTCATTAATGTATATGTTATATTTAATGTAATGTAAATTGTGGAAAGTTTAGGAAATAATACTGTAATTAGTGCCCTAAGGGCTACCAAGACTACTTTGTTCAAGATTCAAGCTTGAGAAAGCTGTTAAAATAAAAAAAAATAGGTCATCTGTTATTAAAACATTCTAAAAGTTACTCCAAGGATAATTATAATTTTGATTCACATTTTCACATACAGGGTGTAATTGAGTAAGTTTCACTTATGTATTAATACTACTTATACTCACCCTATCCACTACTCATAAGGTTTTTCTAGGAGCCACGTACTTCCCAAATACTGTAAGTTCTTCGTCACGTAAGGAATTAATTCTGCAAATATCAATGGTTTTGCTCAAAAATGAAAAATTGACCTACCACAAGAGCGCAACGCCTTTTGTTTGAAAACCTCTGCTCGTTCGCCAGTGCATCTGCGGTTTTTATAAACACATCGTAAAACGATAAATTCCGTGAATGTCACGGTCACTGGATCAGTGTCGCCCGCAACACAATTCGATAACGAAATCTTCGTCCATCTGTTTCATTAGATAATCGATAATAATTACATCATGATATTCCATACTGTGTAAACAAATAATGCACTACGTGATTTAATTTGTTAATTTCACATGTTAAAGTGATGAATGCATGGTTTAAGTACACTTGTTAGAAACAAATTGGTGACATATGTAGTTTAACGTTTTCCCCAAGTTTTGAGAAGAATATTCTTAAATCATTTACTGTAATAAGGTGCGATTTTATCGCTCGAGTTTAACAGTACGAATATTTATTGTTTAATTCACGTATAAATCACTATTTGCTTTCAGAACATTAAATGATAAACTACGTCTAATGATCAAAAATACAAATTTCAACGCAATACTTGAACTATCGTAATCAACTGGAACTGTAAACAAACGTACGCACAGTATCTCCGCGATCTTTCGGAATTTTGTTCGTTTAGTCTGAACATAATAAAGAATCATAAATTAAGGGCTGACGAGTTCGGCGTGCTTTTTATTCCAATAATACTTTTAGAATGTGACCTCAATTGAATTACCTATTTTTTTTTTACTTATTGTTAGGTACGATTAAAGATTACTTTAAATTAAGGAAATAAATTAATAGGCATTTACGAAAATTCACCGGGTGTACATCGCATAAACCGAATGCTTTCGATAATTCAACCGGTTACTTTTGTACCGCGTTCGATAATTTACCACGTGTACCGAACTCATGCACCTGGTGCATGATTTGTGCACCGAGGAAAGTTAATGGTCCATGCGGTCGGTACATTAAACATAACCTAAAAAAAGTTATTAGTTGTAGGCAGCGTATTATAAAATTAAAATAATTACTAGTTGCAATGGATGTGGAGTTGGGAAAATGTTCAAAAATAAAACATCAACTTCAGATATGGAAAATATCATTAAATATGCTTATTTTCAAATGTTATTATAGGTTTTGTTTGGTTAGTTCACCGAAGTTTATCTACCGAAGCGTTTTTAAATTCAGTCAACCGATCTCTGCACCGGTGTATCAGCTGATTACCGATTGGTAAATTTGGTGTACCCACCGGGTGAATTTTCGTAAATGCCTAATATTACTATGTAAGAATCATTTTGTGAACAATTTGCATTTGTATTACTTAAATATTCATTTAAAAAAATAGTAAATAGTAATAAATGACTTGCCTCTATATTTATTGTATTGCATCTGGGTTTAGTGCCCTATCATATATTGATATATAAGACAGTGCTTCTCAAACGTTTTATGTAAAAACTAACGGTATATTTTTCCGGAGTTAATATTAACTTTTTTCTCAAACGTATGTCATAACTTCGCTTCTTTTCTGGTGTAGTGGTTACAGTATGTAAAACTTAATTGATTACACCCTGTATATGTACAGATACATATACCTACAGATGTAGGTATGGTATTATTATTTTCGAAAATTTATTTTTCATCCGAAACTACAATATCAGTAAAAACGGTACACAGTTAAAAAAATAAAAGTAGGTAATTTCATGCATCAATTTGAACATGGGTTTCCCTGAACGTATAAACATTTTCATCCTCTTTCAAACCTAATGAGGTCCAAAAATTTAACGGCGCAATTTTCTTCGAGCTCTTCGCTGTTATATCATGCGGGCCTTTCACGAGCACATAATCTAGATTTTCCGAATCACTCACAGGCTTCCAATCCACGCCACCAAGAGTCAAGTTCCTTGAAAAAAAAAAGAGAAAAAACAATTGCTTCTTGGCCACTTCAATTTGTACAATATTTACCCTGTTTTGGCAAAATTTACCAACATATCTATTAATTGATCTTTCATTTCTATTTCGTCCCCTGTAAGTTGCTGAGGTAATAGTGGATTGTCGTAGTAAAATTTTGCATCTGCGCCATGGGGTACACCTAAAAATCCGAGAGTGAGACAAGTATTTACGTACCTAATTAAGTACCAGATTTACATCACAAAATCTTCTAAGCGGACACTAAATCGCGCAACAATACACTTTACGTTTCGCAGTCGTTCGACTGCTTCGTCAGAAGTGAAAATTATGTTGTCAAAACAAACAAGGTTGTCAACGGAAACTGAAAAAGTAACTTGATTTTTTATTTTTTTTATTTTTATGTATATTATATTTATTTTTTAATCTAAAATAATTTGAACATTACAAATGTTAAAAAAATTGACAGATCTATGTTCTATTTAAGGAATCGAGAAAACTACAAAATGTATCGTTTAAATTTGCAAAATCAGTACGTTTATTAATAGAATTCGACGACATTTTTATTTTACACATTTCAATAAAACGTCTTTTGAAAATATTAGACTCGTAATATAAAATGTTAGTATTTTCAAAATCAAAATTATGGTCATTTTCTAATGAATGTTCTACAAGCATTGAATGATTTTGATTATTTTTTGGATATGATATTTATGTTGGTCTAGACGTTTTTAAATTTTGGCTTGTTTCTCCAATATAACATGAATTACAATTGAAACATTTAATTTCATAAACTACGTTTGGCTGTTTTAATTTTGGTGTTTTGGTTTTAAATTTGAGAAAATACTATTTAAATTATTTACAGATTTGCTAGCTAAAATTAAATTGTGTTTTTGAATATGTGTTTAAATGTGTCATATAGTGGTTCAATGTAGGGTAATGATATGTATTTTTGTTTGAAGTTTGTTTATTGTTATTGTGGATTCCCGAATTTTGCAAATATTTAACACGATTTTTATTACTGATTCTATAAGATTTATTGGATAAGAATTTTGAACAAGAGTCTTTTTATTAAATTTAAATTATCATAAATGAAAAGTTTATCTGAAAGTAAAACAGCTCGATCTGTTAAAGAAATAATTGTTGCAATTTTATAGTTTTTAGAAGTATACGAATGAAAATTAATATATCTACCTGACCACGTAGGTTTATGAAACCAATTTGTTATTAATTTGTTATTACGTCTGATGATATTTACATCTAGAAAACTTAGTGAATTGTTAATTTCTTTTTCTACTGTAAATTGTAATCTATTATGAAAAGAGTTAAATCTACTTAAAACAAAGTCTACTTTATCTGAAGGCAAAATCAATAAAATATCATCGACGTAACGAAAATATAAACATAAAAAACATAAACCTACGTGGTCAGGTAGATATATTAATTTTCATTCGTATACTTCTAAAAACTATAAAATTGCAACAATTATTTCTTTAACAGATCGAGCTGTTTTACTTTCAGATAAACTTTTCATTTATGATAATTTAAATTTAATAAAAAAGACTCTTGTTCAAAATTCTTATCCAATAAATCTTATAGAATCAGTAATAAAAAATCGTGTTAAATATTTGCAAAATTCGGGAATCCACAATAACAATAAACAAACTTCAAACAAAAAATACATATCATTACCCTACATTGAACCACTATATGACACATTTAAACACATATTCAAAAAACACAATTTAATTTTAGCTAGCAAATCTGTAAATAATTTAAATAGTATTTTCTCAAATTTAAAAACCAAAACACCAAAATTAAAACAGCCAAACGTAGTTTATGAAATTAAATGTTTCAATTGTAATTCATGTTATATTGGAGAAACAAGCCAAAATTTAAAAAACGTCTAGACCAACATAAATATCATATCCAAAAATAATCAAAATCATTCAATGCTTGTAGAACATTCATTAGAAAATGACCATAATTTTGATTTTGAAAATACTAACATTTTATATTACGAGTCTAATATTTTCAAAAGACGTTTTATTGAAATGTGTAAAATAAAAATGTCGTCGAATTCTATTAATAAACGTACTGATTTTGCAAATTTAAACGATACATTTTGTAGTTTTCTCGATTCCTTAAATAGAACATAGATCTGTCAATTTTTTAACATTTGTAATGTTCAAATTATTTTTAGATTAAAAAATAAATATAATATACATAAAAATAAAAAAAATAAAAAATCAAGTTACTTTTTCAGTTTCCGTTGACAACCTTGTTTGTTTTGACAACATAATTTTCACTTCTGACGAAGCAGTCGAACGACTGCGAAACGTAAAGTGTATTGTTGCGCGATTTAGTGTCCGCTTAGAAGATTTTGTGATACAAATTTCATCGGACAAGAACCAACTGTAAATACCAGATTTACCAAGGTTAACATCAGAACCGGTATATATTTTATTAAATAATGAAGTATCACCTGCGTACCCCATTAGTAAATAGTGAACAGTTGAATGGGATATTTTTGACTGCATCTTGGCCGCTTTCACAGAACCCACAAGGAAATTTCTGTGAGTGCATAACTAAAAAATTAATTTAGAAAAGAAAATTGCTCGGAACAAGAGATACGCGTACTTTAACTAAATTTTTGAAGTTTTCTTCAGTAACTGGCTCATCCTTGAAATAAGCCTCCTTAAGAATTTTGTTTATTCTGTGTTTCTCTCCATCAGGGATGTGGTCATAGTCCAATAACAAAGGTAAGACTGTTTCCCATTCTTTGTTTAATTTGTCCCGTTGATTATAAAAAACTGAAAACATTAATTTAAAAGATGAAAGAAAGTAGTTTGTACTACGCACAGCCAGCTGGTAGAATGCCTTCTTCCGTGGTCATCGATATCAAAAGTGGCAAATCGTTTGTGATGGTGGTGCCCAACTGAAAGTAAGGAGGTACGTGTATGAAAGTCGAGTGTGATATGAATTCAATCACGGGGGTGAACGGAGCAATGGGCATCATATTTTCACCGATAAAATGTTTGATTGCTTCTGTTATTTGCAGAGCAGGTCTTTGCCTTAGACATTCCAGTGCGATGCGAACACTTTCGTTGTAGCACCCCACGACATTTGACAGTTTCTTGAAATTTTCGTATGGATGCTTCTGTAAGGCCCACGGATTCAGTGCTGTTCCACTTTGTGCAAAACCTTTGTGGAAAAGTCCTAAGGAAATAGAAAATTGGTAATCACACTAACGTTTAGTTTATTGGGGAATATGCATTAGCCATGATGAGGAATGGAGGAAGAGGCATTTTTTAATTGACGTAAGATAAAGAAGTAAGTACCTTTAGACATTGGTGAGAAATAATGGAAATGCACGCTAGCACCACCAGCGGATAACCCTGTAATTGTCACCGAATCAGGATTTCCTCCGAAAGCAGCTATATTATCTTTAATCCATTGAAGTGCGAAGCTCTGGTCTTTCAGTCCAAAATTTCCAGTTACATGGGCGTCTTCAGCGCTCAGGAAACCTAAGATCCCTGTATAATTTTTTTGTAATTGAAAAATTATTTTGGTTTTACCGAAGGGGCCAAGACGGTAGTTGGGTGAAACAAATATTACATCCCTGTCCATCAGATGCTTTGGACCGATTAGAGAAGTAGAACTTCCAATCATAAATGCACCCCCGTGAATATGGACGATAACATCAAGTCTTTCTTCCGGGTTTATTTTTCGCCGTGGTACGTAAACATTTAAGTACAAACAATCTTCTTGTCCTATACAAAGGGATAAACAATTGCCAGAAAATGATTTACGAATGGAGACATTAACCTTTAATAGAGTTATCAAAGAGAAAGCCATACTGAATGCAGGTGTACTTGGTATTTGCAAGAAGCACTTCGGACCAAGGCTTTACAGGCTGTGGTTCCTGCCAAAATAATAATAATAATTATTTAGCTAAATTTAACATAAATCGGAAAACACCTTAAATCTTCGTTTACCAGTAGGAGGTTCTGCGAAAGGAATACCTTCGAATGCTATAAAGGTTTTTCCATTCGTAGAATTTTGGAACGTTCCTTTAACTAACCCATCGTTTATTTTTACAATGGGTCCTTCTTCGACTGCAATAACTGTAAAAGATATTTAATTTACTGTTATTCACTTATTTTAATTTTCAACGTATTTTTTTTAATTTTAATTTATCTATCCTAATCTACTTAACTTCCGAAGGTCAAGTAATTTCGATAATTTGTTCCAATTATTTTCATACGAGATACCGCAGTTACGTGGCACAAATACGTAGATATTTATTTTGAATATGAAATTAATTCTAAATCGAACTACTAATTTTAAACTGTACTTACCTGAAAGGTTTAACACAAAAAGTAGGCAGATGAATGGAATTATTAACATCGTGAGTTGTTACCGGTAATATGTAATCGCGCTGAATGAGCTGTGAAAATAACTTGACCGCTTTATCTACGAAATTGATTTAATGATAATTCAAGGCTTTACCTAGTACCTATATATACACCTGTGTAAGTCATCTTCGACAAATTAATGCAAAAAATTTGCACGTCAACATTACAAAGCGTTTACAAACGTGTAAATTAGTTTTTTTTAACCAAATTGGACAGGAAGAATCTTTTTTGTCGGCTTTATTTTTTATTAAAAAGGTTCATAAGTAGGGAATACACGATCCAACATGTCTTAACACATGTACGCGCGTACATGTTCGCCGAACATCAACGTCACCTAGTACCATACTACACACAATCGAACTTGTCTTAAGACATCATAGTCCAGTTATCAACCAAGACGATGTCCGAAGAGTTATGTTTGATGGCAGAGGCGTGCGCTATTATAACAAAACAAAAATACAAAAAATAAAAAATAAATAAAGCTGTGATAAGTCCCCAGTTTAATAGTTCCAATTGTAGGATCTGCCACCACACATTGCCGGAAAGTTATTTATTAAAAATCATAAATTGGCTGTTTCGAGGTGCTGTGGAAAAGAGTATGCACGGCGCCGACGCACTGCATTGAATAAGTCCGTGGCGAACATGTGCGTTTGGCAACCACACGGTCGAACATGTACGTGCAAGCATCAACGCACGCACTTGTTTTCAGGAAAACCAGAAAACAAGTTCGACGGACTTTTTGTATGTGCGTACATGTTCGAAGCGTTTTTCGGGCCAACACACGCACGTTGATGTTCGACGAACATGTACGTGCGTACATGTGTTAAGACATGTGGGATCGTGTATTCTCTGCTATACTCACCTTTAAGAAAAATGACAGATCATGTTGGAATGTGAAGAATCACAAAACACCGTTTAACTGTGCTGTTGAAAGCACAAATTAAACCCCATCGGATCAAAGTAACGTATCCAACAACAGGTTTTGTTAATTCTCTGGTAATTAATATACAGTCTGTGGCATTTAACCGGGTTTGTTCATTAACGCCGTTCCTATTGAAAATATGGAAAAATGTTTTATACTAAAGTTTCATCCGTTCAAGCTCCGCATAATTTAAAATTATTTTCGAATATACAGGATGTCCCAGTTTGGCTGTAGGATGTGTTACTTCGTTATTTTAAATGGAACACCCTATATTTTGTAAGGAATTTGAGCTTATCAGGTTATTTTAGGGTAAGTTTGATAAGAGTTCCCTATACCTAAGTCCTATGGTTTTTAAGATATTAGGTTTTGTTTACGGTTTTCGGAAAATACAGATGTAACTATTGTGGTACTGTTACAAGCTAAGTGGAAGGTATCTATCGCAGTAACAAAATTTACTTTTCATTAAACAGGGATCTAGTAAAACTATTTCCATTTCGACAACAATTGAAGGGCAATAATTTTTGTTTTTTTAAATGAAACGATGTTATTTTTATATCGTCGTTAGATGCTCCATAAAATTATCTTTCAATTAGCTATACACTTCCCTATACCAATTACTGACGGTTCAAGAGATATTTAATATTATTTTGTTATTTCTACATTTTAACATTTTAATTAAAATCAGGAGTTAGTATTTACTCAAACATTTTACTTGTATTACACCGAATATGCTAGCTAATATCGAGCGTAATTTTAAAAAGAGGATTCGGTTATGTCTAGAAAAAAAAACGGTGCACATTTTGAACACTTTCTGTGAAATTACAAGACAGTTTAGAATTATTATGTTATTCCTATAGGTTTTAAAAGTTTCGTTTTTATTTTGCAAAATCAATATTTAATTCTGTTAGTTATTATGTTCAAATATGATTATTAAATATTTCGCCAATAATGTGTATAGTATAGCATACTTTATTATTTGGCATAAAACAAAAGGTTTAAAAACTCAAATTCAAGTCTTAGTGAAAACTGTATAAAACGTTGTCAACCATACGATTAAGTTAATTGTGTGGTTAACCAATATCACAGGAGGAAACTTAACAATACACAATAAAAATACCAATTAAAATTATTTTATTCGTTACTATTTAACTTATCACAAGCCTTAACAACTAATCATGTCTTTAACAGAATTTTATACAACCTGGACTAAACTGTTTCAGTAAATACTCAGTCCTGATTTTAATTAAAATGTTAAAATGTAGAAATTATGAAATAATATTAAATATCTCCTGAATCGTCAGTAATTGGTATAGGGAAGTGTATAGCTAATTGAAAGATATTTTTATGGAGAATCTAAAGAAGATATAAAAATAACACCGTTCCATTTAAAAAACAAAAGTTATTGCCCTTCAATTGTTGTCGAAATGGAAATAGTTTTACTGGATCCCTGTTTAATGAAAAGTAAATTTTGTTACTGGGGCAGATACCTTCCACTTAGCTTGTAACAGCACCACAATATCTGCTTTCTAACTTTCTTCATTAATGAGATATTAATTGTAAAAGTTATATCCGTATTTTCCAAAAACCAAAAACAAAGCTTAATATCTTAAAAACCATAGGACTTAGGTATAGGGAACCCTTATCAAACTTACCATAAAATAACCTGACAAGCTCAAATTCGTTATAAAATACAGGTTGTTCCATTTAAAATAACGAAGTAACACACCGTACAACCAAACTGGGATATCCTGTATATTCGAAAATAATTTTAAATATGCGAAGCTTGAAAGGATGATACTTTTGTATAAAACATTTTTCCATATTTTCAATAGGAACGGCGCTAATGAAGAAACCCGGTTAAGTGCCCTGTATATACAGGATGTGGCATTTAACCGAATATATTCGAATATATCGAAACGGCGTTAATGAAGAAACCCGGTTAAATGCCACAGACTGTATATGTTATTTTTATTTCCCGTATCGAAATCGTGTTTCTTTTTTCTTAACGTAATTAAAAAAAGATTGCTGTGCGCTTATTATAATGATTTCCTATACGTCAGAACTATTGCATTCCATATTGGACTATTAATGTACAGTTGTGTTCAAAAAGGTGTTGTACAGCTACGTTTTAAATATCTTTGCTTTTGAGCGGCAATTGGCTTTTCTATTTTTGTGTTCGATAATATTATTATTGCCAGAAACCGTACATGCAACAAAACTTGTACAACAATTTTTTGAACTTACTTGAATGCACATACAAGGTTACACAGTAAAAATTCTTTTTTGAACACGACTGTACCTAGTTTCTCGTAAGTTTAACATATTTTATACATATAACATATATTGCAAGATATTGATGTAGATTCTTAATTTACACTTTAAATTAAGGTGAAAAAAGATTTTTAATCTCATCAAAAATCAAACATTATCTTTTATTTTTTTTATATCAACAACAAAAACGCCTACTACTATGTCAGACGATGCAATCGCTAAAATCACGACGGCCGATCTACATCAATCCGCCCCGCTTTCGAAGCGATTGCACCACGGACACCGGTAATTAATAAAATAACAAGATTATCAATTATCCTCCGATTCTTTATAACTTCATCATTCACAGTGGCGTGGTCTGTGGAACTTTCATCATTTTCTTGATCGGGTCGATGCTGCTAAGGAGCTAGACGCAACTGATCCTGATGAACCCTCGTCATTCTTCCTTCTCGATCTACAAGATTCATTGAACCTCCCAACAGTTCACGGATAGTATATGGACCAGCCCACTTTGGCAAAAATGTAGGAGTAATTCCAGAATTACCTTGGGCTATCGGATGTGTTCGCACCATGAATAAATCTCCAACGCTATAGCGCGGTAATTGTTCCGGGCCTGTATAGGTTGACTGATAATAGGCTTGACGCTGGCGAATTCGTTTCAAGCGCTCGTCATGGCCGATTTTAGCCTGTCCTCTCATAATACTAGCTTCTCCTGGTCGAGGTAACTCGTAACCCAACATGGTTTGACTTGAAGTATAACCATTGGCAGCGCTGTGACGACATCGTATTTGAAATAAAACTTGAAACAATCTGCGGTCCCAATTCCTATGGCGATCACCCTGGAGACTGAGACGGAGACCCTGGTTACGTCTCTCCACAGGGTTAGCGTGAGGGTGGTAAGGTGGCGTGTAGTAGGGTTCGGTTCCCCATGCACGACAGGCTTGAACCCACCTTCCTGCTATAAATTGACGTCCATTGTCAGTTATTATTTTTCCAGGAAAACCATATCGGAAGAAAACTTCATTTTCTAGCATGGGAATTATTTCCTTTGCAGTGGCATTACGCAGAGGAAATGCTTCTACCCATCGCGTGAAGATTTTCGTCACCACAAGAATGTAACGATACCCTGTTCTGGTTTCCGGGTATGGTCCCATAATATCTACTGCAACTGTTTCCCAGGGATGACGAGGAACGCGAGGTCTCTGGGGAGCTGCTGCCTGACGAGTTCCCTTCTTGCATGCCATACAAAGCAAACATGCCGCAACATGCTTTGCTACAGCTGCGTACATTCAAAGCCAGTAGTATCGCGTCCGAATGGCACGCAAGGTTTCATCGCGTCCTGGATGTCCTGCTGTTGAGCTGTCGTGAAATTCTTCTAACACCTTGACTCGAAGATTTCTGGGAGCTACCTGCTTCCATTGAAAATCATGTTTCCACCAAAGTAAACCATCATGTACTAGATAATGTTGATGGAATTTTTGTTGACCGGGCTTGTATTGAGGATTGTCGCTAGTTTCAAGTTCACACCAAATTCGTATTAACTGTTGTATTGAAGGATCTCTCCTCTGGACTGTCATGATTTCGTCGGCTAAGGATCGAGTGTATAGCCATGAGTGCTGGAATTTCAATTTCCAGTGGTTGATTATTTCCTTCTGGTGGCAACATACGTTCCCACGACGGCGGATCTTCTCCAGAATCTTCTTGACTTGGATCCCGGGAAAGAGCATCGGGCAATTCATTCTGTGATCCAGGACATTGTTGAATTTCAAATTGATATTCTTGTAACAACAGTGCCCAACGTGTAAGTTTAACTCGTTGATCCCGCGTCGCATTTAACCACGTCAGTGCTTTACTGTTCGTACAAAGTAGAAATGGAGTACCTTCTAGGTACGGTCTATAGCGGCGAATGGTCCAAACAACAGCCAGGCACTCCTGTTCGTTAACATGATAATTACGTTCTGCAGGTGTTAGTCTGGCACACGCTATGATGCGCTTGCTATTTTCTACTTCTTGGTACAGTACCGCTGCAATTCCGATGCCACTAGCATCGGTTTGTAAAATCATTCGATGTCCAGTCAAAGGTCGATGTAATTTCAAAGGACGAGTCAGTGCTTCCTGAACTTGTTGGAAAGCTTGATTTTCATAGTCTGTCCACCTCCACTTCCTCCTTCCTTCCTTCCTTCCATAGGTGCGGCTATCTCAGCAAATCATGGTACGTACTCTCGCAACCAGTTGCACAATCCAATGAAGCGACGTAGCTGCTTGCGATTCCTGGGAACTTGGATACTCTTAATTTGTTGTATATGTTCATCTTTAGGAATAATACAGTAGTTTTCAATGCGGTGGCCAAGATAAACTAACGAAGAAGCTCCAAATGTGTATTTTTCCACTGCACAAGTTAGGCCGTGGGCTTGTAATCTTTCTAACACCATCCGTAAATGTTTCATGTGTTCTTTCCAAGAGCTGCTGTAAATTATAATGTCATCCAAATATGCAATACAGCATCTACGAAATAAACCGGCGAGTACTTCCTGAGACATCAGTCTCTGAAAAGTGGAGGGAGCATTTTTCAGGCCGAAGGGCATAACTCGAAACTGGTATGGGCATAACTCGAAACTGGTATGAGGCTCCATCAGGTGTCGTAAATGTGGTATATGGTTTCGATTCTGGAGATATTGGAATCTGCCAATATCCTGCCTTTAAATCGAGAGATGTAAAAATGCAGGCAGCTCCAAGATCTCTCAGAGCATCATGAATTACGGGCAGTGAGATTGGAGCGTCCATTGTTCGTGCATTAAGCTGGCGGTAGTCTCACAAAATCGGTGGCGACCGTCCTTCCGTGCTGCTAACACTACTGGGGAACTCCAGGGTGACGTGGACGGCTCGATGATTCCTGCAGCTAACATTTGTTCTATCTGTTCTCCGATAATGCGTTTCTTTTCGTCACTGTATCGATATGGCCTCTGTCGGATAGGAGCAGTCTCCTGCAGCCGAATTTCATGAGAGATGGTCTTGGTCGTTTCTTGGGACGATCCGGGATTAAATACTTGCTGAAAGTCTGTCAGCATTTGACTGAATTCTTCGATGAGGTCAGCTGGTACTTGATGCTGTACTTCGTTGGCAGAAATGGTTGGCCGAGTAATCGGCGATATTCTTGCCTGCCAAAATACTGTTTGTCGTCTCTCAATTCCAAAATGTACTGTTTTTCTAGCGAAATCAAGCATAGCTTCATATTTTTCAAACCATGGATATCCAAGGATCAAGTCGTCACGTAGTTCTTCTGTAATCATGAATGTATCCGACAATTCACAGTATCCTATTTGATAGAAAATTTCGGCTTGTCCTAACAGAGTAAGGTATGTATCCTTTGCAGCTAGATTAACACGAGTTGACTGCTCTGGATAGATTTTACTTGCAAGGGAAGCACGGGCAAAATTGTGAGTTGCTGCGGTATCTAGAAGCGCTTCAATTAATTTGTCGCCAATCTGCAGACGAATACGAGGTAGAGATCTTCCCGTAATCGTACGTAAGTCGAAATTGGAACATTTCGAACTTGAGAAGCTCTTATTCTGACCTAAATCGGGAGGTAACTCTGGAGATATTGTCTGGAAAATGGGCACGGACGCACTTGGAACAAAAGTATTTGGTCGCGGCACTTTGAGGGGTGTCTTTCACGAATTGGGCACTGACGTTTGACATTTGTCCGAAACTAAACTATTTTTCACTTGCGGCACTAATGCCCGTATGCACAGACAAATCTTAGACTTAAGCCAAAGTAAACCTTTACTTTGAACATTGTAACTATACGATGCACAATTGATATGAAGTTAGCTTTAAGTGTCACTTTTTCCTTAAGTCTACCTTGAGATTTGTCTGTGCATACGGGCATATGACAGGTGTCTTTTGAGATTTCGGTTCGCCATCAGATTTTACGACCAGGGAAGGGCGATGTCCCCGGCCTGTAATCAGTTTTCCTGATTTTTCTGAGATTTCCCACGGAAACCAAATTTTATGGGACACTCGCGGTGCCAATGATATTCCGGGCAATGTTGACACTTAGGCGGTTGACATTCCTCAGAGCGACTTTTCGTTGTCGAATCCCGAGCCATGGTTGTTTGTAATAGTGATGACTCTAAAGCCACGTTATCAAGAATCACAGCTCTGTTCAATATTTCTTCGTAAGAAAGCACGACCGGAATTTCAAAACTGAGCCTGTACTCAGGCAATAATAATCGCTTAATATTGTTTACCATCAACGTATCTTTATCTACGTAAGCAATTCTATCCGCCAACCAACCTTTCCTCCGCCAACCAACCTTTCCTCAATAAGAATGCTTCTGATAATTCACCTTTTTGTTGTTCTTCTGTTAGAATTCGTACTAGAATTCGTGATTTAACTACTTCATTGTCAAAATGAGAAATCAATCGTTCACGAAATTGCGTAAAATCAAGATTGCAACCTTTATATTTGGACCACCAATGTTTGGCTTCTCCTTCTAGTTGTTTCTCGACTTTCTGGATCCAGTATCTATTCGGTAGCTTCAAAGAGGTAAGACAGTCCTCCATCTGGGCAATGAAATCTTTTGGATCCTCTTCGTCGGCTCCAGAAAATACAGGCAAAGGGAGCGATAGGAGACTGGGTTGCGACTGATCTCCACTCTCTGATAACATTCTGTTGTCGCGTTGTGTAGAAGGAACGGTTAATTTCTCTCTTTTTAGAAATTTGATAGTTCTTGTTATATTTTATTTGTGTCAAGCAAATGAAAAAGCGAGAAAAGCCACAAATAAAGAAAGCACATTCATCGCAAAAGACTTAAATAAGTGGCAAAAATGTCATCATGCAAAGCACTTAAATAGATAGCGAAAATACTCATTATCAAGCACTTAAATAAATTGGTAGTACATACTTCTTTTTTTAATAAAAACACAAAATGAGTAAAGTAAACAGCAAATCTGCTGTCATTATTACGGTTTCAGAAATCGATTGAATTAATTATTTACGCTTGCTAAAAATAGCAAAATAATACATAAAAGCGTCGCAATAATTAACTAATCGAATGGAGATAACATTACTAAATAGAAAACCTGAGAAAACTTCTGGCTATATGTAGACTGATGGGTGGTCTATTTATAGATCAGGATAGAACACTAACATGTTTCATAATATGTATTATAATTCAACCAAAAACTTTCTTGTCTGTTAAAAATCATCACAAAGTACAGGATGAAAGAATAGACATCACAGAACATGGGAAAAATATTAAAAGAATTGTATGTATTTTAGTTTCCCAGAAATAATTAAAGAAAAATTATCCCTGATTAAGAATGAACAGCAGATGAACGAAGTAAATATAGTCATAAAAGTATTTTATAGTTTAATGATTTTTACGGCGCGGCGTTGGGCGTGAACTTGACCTTTAAACAGAATTGATATGATCCTCTGAAATACGAACTCCAAAATATTTACTTGATAAATGCACGTAAATCACCTGAAATAAATTATTGTTATTATTATTATGGAAAAACAAATAAATCACTACAACAAGAAAAGAATTCAAATTTTAATTTAAATTGAATTATAAATAAAATTTATTTCCAGAAACAATGTGGCCGTCATAAACATTTCGGCATCTTTCTATAGTCCAATATTACATGTTGCATTTTAATCATCGGTTTTCTTTCTTTATGTTATTTATTCGGTTAACCGATGATATTTGAATAATAATAGACATGTTAATAACAAAGAAATGGGAATGTAAAAAATTCCAAAACGGGAGGAAAATGTAATCATTTTGAACTTCTACTTCAATAACTATAAATTTCCCACGAGCGTTAAGCATTTTCGTCTTCTTTCAACCCTAATGAGGACCAGAAACTAATCGGTGCTATTTCGTCTGAGCTCTTCGCGATTATATCATGGGGGCTCTTCACAAGTACGTAATTAAAACTATTCGATTCACTCACTGGTTCCCAATCCACACCATCGAGCGATACGTTCCTTAAAGAAATAAAAAAATACGTAATGAAAAATTGTTTTAACCTAAAGAACATTTACCCCGTTTTGGCAAAGTTTACCAGCATGTCTATCAAATCTTCCTTCAGTCTTCTTTCATCTTCTGGGAATTCATATGGCCAAGTGGTAGAGTCGTAATAATATTTTGCATCTGCACCATGGGGAACACCTAGAAATCGAAAATGAAAATATGGTTTTGTTTCATTAAGAAATATATTTACCAAGGTTAACATCTGAACCGCCGGTGTAGAATTTATTTATTGCCTCAAGGTCACCACCATACCCCATTAGTAAATAATGAATAGGTGAATGAGATACCTTTGACTGTAGTTTGGCCGCCTTCACGGAACCAACTGTGAAAATTCTTTGGGTGCACAACTAAAATTTAACTTCGAATAAAATCACTCGGAAGAAGAATATCCGCACCTTAACAAAAGCTTTGAAATTTTCTTGCGTAATCGGCTCGCCTTTCAAATAATATTCTTTAACAACTTTATTTATTCGATGTTTCTCCTCATCTGAAATGTGATAGTATTCCAACAACAGGGGAAACAGAAATTCCCAATCTTTGTTTAATCTATCCAGTTGATTATAAAAAACTGAAATTAATTAATTTAAGTGACGCAAAAATGAATTAAAATTGCTTGTATTACGCACATCCTGCTGGCAAAATGCCTTCTTCTGTCGTCGTCGACATTATAAGTGGCAAATCATTGGTAATGTTGGTTGTTAATTGGATATAAGGAGGTACATGCATGAAGGTGGAGTGCGAGATAGGTTCGATCACGGGGGCGAACGGAACAAGGGGCATCAACATGTCAACCAAAAAATGTTTAACTGCTTCCGTTATTTGCAAGGCTGGTCTTTGCCTTAAGCAATCTAGTGCGTTCCGAACGTTTTCGTTGTAACATCCTACGAGTTTTGACAATTTCTTGAAGTTCTCATAGGGATGTTTCTGTGAAACCCAAGGATTTAGCGCCGTTCCACTTTGAGCAAATCCTCTGTGAAAAAGTCCTGAGAGAAAAGTAGGATTTAGAGAAAATTAATATTCGGGATAAACAGATTTTTAAAATGTTCGTAATACCTGAAGACATCGGTGAGAAATAATGTAAGTGTACACTAGCACCCCCAGCAGATAACCCTGTAATGGTCACAGAATCGGGATTTCCCCCGAAAGCGGCAATATTATTTTTAACCCACTGAAGCGCGAAGCTTTGGTCTTTCAATCCGAAGTTTCCAGTAACGTGGGAGTCTTCACTACTCAAAAATCCTAAAACTCATGTAATTAAATGTAGATTAAAAATTGTTTTCGTTTTACCTAGAGGACCGAGACGATAGTTAGGGGACACGAAAATCACATCCCTGTCCATCAGATGTTTTGGACCGCAAATAGAAGTTGAACTTCCAATCATAAATGCTCCTCCATGAATATGGACGATAACATCAAGTCGTTCTTGCGGGTTTATTCTTCTCCGTGGTACATAAACGTTTAAATATAAACAATCTTCTTGTCCTACAGAGGAAGAGTAAACAATTCCAGAAAATGCAGTCATTTGGGGAAAATGCATTATTTACCTCTAACAGATTTATCAAAAACTCCATATTGAAAGCAAGTATACTTAGTATTTGCAAAAAGTGTTCCGACCCAAGGTTTTACAGGTTGTGGTTCCTAATTTATCAATTCATAATAACTATTTCATTAAATTCGATAAAGATTGGTGATTACCTTAAATCTTCGTTTACCAAGGGGAGGCTCTGCAAAAGGGATACCTTCGAAAGCTATGAAGGGTTGTCCATTCGTCGAAGTTTGAAAAGTTCCTTTAACTAGACCATCGTTAATTTTTACCAAGGGCTCTTCTTCGGCCCGAACAACTGTGTAAAACATTTACTTTGTACATTATGACGCACTGATTGCGTGATTAATTTGTTTCAAGTGATTTGTGTTTACTATCTAGCGAAGGTCAACTAATAATAAACATAATTTGGTAATTTAGTTTTATCCTTGCACCAAATAGGCAAAAGTCACATGAAAGATAACATAATTATTTTAACCCTTAGACTCCTAATGGGTCATAAATGTTCCACCGCATATTCAAAAAATTCTAGAAGAACGTAGAATCATTGGGTGGTATGCATAAAGCGAAGTACATGCTAATACTTCAAGCACCTACTTCGAAAGTGAAGTACCTACTATAGTAACGTAGTATTTACTATGCGCAAGAGCATAAGAGCACATAGAAGTTTTTACTTCGCTGTAGAAGCACCTACTGTAGTATCTACTTCAAAGCCTCAGATTAATTTTAATAGTAAATACTACTGCAGCATAGTATTTACTACGTGCTATAGTATAAACTTTGCTTTCGTGTTATATGCTTCAGAACTGCAGTACGTACTTTATGTAATAGAAGATACTTCGAAGATTATACTAATTTGAGAAGTATTAGCATCTACTTCGTTTTATACATACCATCTATGTACAGAAGCGATGTTCGTGTTTGATTGCGCAATATTGCTGTACCTACACGTATAGGTTATTATCGGTTTTTTGACAAGGTGTATGGGTGTGTAGTCAAAAAACATAAAAAATACTGTGAAAATAAGAGTAGGTACCAGTTGCTGCTTGGGCAGTTAAGTTGCTATGAAGTACTGGTACACAAAAAGGTACAAATCGTATGGGATAAATATATTACTTTGCTCGACTTTCCAAGACGGGACTTATTTGTCCCTCTAGGATTTTACAGTGGGATATATTTGCACTATGCCTTCAATGCTTTCCTTCTTATCATACTTAGATATGCATTTTATATGCATTATGTAACTTATTAAAATGCAAAAGAGTTGAGCAAAAAAGTACTCCTAAATGATATAAGAAAAAATTATTTTTTTTGCTTCACACCTTCATATTCTTGCATTTTTACATTACGGATGGGACGTATGTGTCCCATATTTCGTGCCTAGTGGGATATATACGTCCCATTCCAAATGCCTCAAAATTTTTGCGAAAATCGAATATCTAAAATATTAAGTGGTCAAGATTGTATTTTTATGTCCAATACAACGTTACCGTCAATTAAAAAAAATCGGCGTCTAAGGGTTAAATGAAATTGTAAATCAATTACTTATCTTTGAAACCTTATTTATAATACTTACGGGAAATTTTTAACACAAAAAATAAACAGATAAATCGAATCATTACATTCGTCGCGTGATACTACTTTACACGTACTCTCACCGAACTGACTATGAGTGGGATCTATAAACAACGATTTTATCTACCTAATCGATACTTTAAAATATTATAAATACATATCACTGTGTCATCCTCCAAAATGTCGGGTTATTAACTTAGAAATTTGCGCGTTAACATTACCAGGCATTTTCAAATTTACAAATTAAATTTTATTAAATAATATAATTTAAATAGAAAGAGACAAGTTGGGTCGTTGTTGACCGTTTTTATTCATTTTATTTTTTTATTGTTAATTTTTATTCATTGTCAAGCAAAGTTTAAATATTCCTTTGCTGTTAATTTTCATTCAGCAAAATTTTGCATATGTATAATAATTACGTTTAAAATACGAGGCAATCTTAATTGTCGCACAAAAAAAAAGAAACGTGAAAATGAAGTAAATTATTTTTTTTAATTCATTTTGTTTCATATTAACTGAAAACATTTTCGCCAGATAACGGTTCAAATATTTTTCAAATAGATTGAAAAAGAGTAAAAATGTTTATAATTATAATTCAAATATTATATTTCTGAAAACAGTGTCGCGCACACTCTGGCCAAACAAACCGAAACCCTAAACTAAAACAAAATAATACGAAACACGAAGCAAAAATAGGGCTACTGGCTTACTAGTCCCACAGTCTAGTATGTACGTCAGGTTACCTGATGGCGAATAATAAAAAAAAATGTCGAAACGGATACAAACGAACCTACCTGGATCACCCGATATTTGGGGCTGATGTTGCGACCTAAATCCCGAGTCAGTGAAGAAGGCCGTGGGCAAACAGTTTCGTACAGGTAACTGTGGGTCTAAGGGGGCGCCTCCTGTTGACGATCGCAACAACTTGCAACCAAAGGAATTCCCCCAACAGGAGAGAAATTCCCACTTACCAATCGGTTCAGTGCCTAGGAAATCCGTTGCGAAAGGAGAAGGGGGGCTGTAATCCCCAGTTATATACGGAACGCAAAAGTGAAATTCCAAGGATAGATATACAGACAAATCAGAACAAAACAAAAAAAACACGCGCCACTTTAAATAAATTTTAATGGCAATAAAGAAAAATTAGTGGTCATTAAACGCCAAGCCACAAAAGTAAATGGTGGTTTGTACACTAAGGCAAAATATCACAAAATGGGGCGGAAAACCGTGTTACTCTTTACTTTCTTAAAAAAAGAGATAATTATAACTCAATACAATAACATCCATGCAAAACGCGGCTAAAACAAATTTCGTCAGCTAGGGATCTCACACGTCCCCTTACAGGTAGAACTGAGAAGCAGTCACGTACAAGTAATAGTAAAACGCACAGCAAAAAGTAAGACAAAAAAAGTAAACGTCGGGATAAGCCCGAGATTATTATAACAGTACCGAGCGCCAACGTACGTGTGACGTACGCATAATTAAAACATCACTCAAGCACAGAAGGTGCGAAAACAAACAAAAAAAAAACTCCGACAATGATGTAGTGGTACCACACAAATGTGACCGAAGCGTAGAAGAAAATTTACACTTCATAGATGGCAAATGAAATTCAAAAGGGTACAGTAACGTGAACCATACGAGCGCAAACGGATCTACTCCGAACTCCGTGTCCTTGGGGGGGATTGCAGGCTCGCCCAACGCTCTAGTGACGCTGCAGGCGTTTTATTCCCTTCCACGGGGGAATCGGTGAGATGCCTACGAAGTTAAGCAATGAAAATGGTAACACCCAATCACATTCGGAGCTTCCAAAAGTTTCTTCACGATAGCGTAACTGCCCAATACAAGAAGGGGTAACTACCCGCTACGTTAACAAAACAGAAACACCCTACTTAAAATCACACGGGATGAACGAACTATAGCTACTATATAGCATACAGCTGGCTCGTCGTCCCTTTTGCATCAAAATAGGTGCCCATACATTACAAAAGGATTGGCGTGATGGACCAGTACTGTCTGTCCAGTCCCGTCACTCCCGTCAGGCCAAGCCTGTCAGTAATCCCGCGAATGTAGCGAGCCCGATTGTGAGCCCGATATGAAGTTATGTAAATATATTATTTTTATGACGAAAAGAAATTACTTGCCTGATAGTTTTGAAACCATCTCGTGAATGATTTGAACAATTAGCAACTGCACATCCGGTCATATTTTAACAAATATGTTAACCACATACACACACACAATACCAATTGACTGAGACCGAAAATGGCCGACGAGCCAGCTTGTATAATCAAGTAGCTGTAGAACGAAGTTCTTCGAAGTGGTAAAGAAGCATGGAATGACCGTTGAACCAATCAAGTCCACCAACAAAAAGGCGTCGGAAAATAAGGTCGAAGACCCTCTCAAATTCCGTGGCGTCTTGAGTACATCTAACAAAATCCCAACTGGGTACCACCGAAAATTTTCAAACCAAAGACCGCGGAAATACTCAAGGGATCAACGGTAAAACACACCAGTGAAACAAAATGTCGCTTAGCTCACTCAACGCTAACGAAAAGTGCAAAAATCTTAGTGCGCCGGCCCAAGGTTAGAAACCACATGCTTCCGCATTCGACTAAAGCGGAAAGAACTGCACGACGCGGAATTCAAATCCACCGAGCTGGTCAACAGATAACACACGGCGATAGAAGCCGTTTAAAATGAATAGACAAAAAGGGCGTTAAGGACGGCGAAATAACTGCGAGTCAGTAGCCAGGTAAACAAACGGTGAACGAGTGAAATTAACCGTAACAACAGAAAAAATCTCTATTTAATTATGGCATTGTCCACTATGATTTCCATTTAAAAAAATATAACTTTATGTTAATAAATTAGGGTTTTCAATTTTTTTATTATTATTTCATACTATATTCACTAAATATCTTTTTAATTTTAAAGTATGTATCTACATAGATCAAAGTCTTCGTTCCTTCATTTTCATTGTAAGTCTAATTTGTCTTTTGTTTTTATTTCTTTATTTGTAATAATTGTAAATCTTCCTTTTTTCTTCTTTTTTTTTGTTTTTCTCCAGAAATTTTATAATTACATATATCGTAAATTTATCTTCCGTTCGTTTTTATTTAACTAATTAAAAGATTTTGTTTCGTTTTCGGTCTTTTTCTTATCACTGACATCTTTTTGCCATGTTTCGCTTATCTTTCATCGGAAAATTTCCCTTTTTTTTCTCTCAATTCTATTTTGAAATTGTCAATCGTCTTTTTGTTTTCTTAACTGAAATATCTTTTGTTCCTCTATTCTTCACTGGAAGTTCAATATACCGATTGTTTCTTGCTTTTATCTCTTTCTTTGTAATCATAATCTTTCTTCTTCCGTCACAAATAATAATAAATTATTATTGTTCTTGTTATTACAACCATTTTTTTGTTTAAAATTTCTTACTGGGTTTTTATACCTTGCAAAGTTTCTCTTACTTTTCCTTCAGAAAATTTTCATTTTCCTTTCAATTTTAATGAAATTTGGATATTCTTTCTTTAATTTTTTCTATTCAATTTTTTTTTCCACATTTTTTCTTTTCTCATTTCTTTTACTCAAGTGGCTTATCGCTTTTTGTTTTCATTACCAGAAATTCTTTTATATTATATCATCATATCATTTTATTTTATTTCTTCAATTTAGAAAGGAAGTTGTTTGAGATTTTCTGCAATTTTCTTTTTTTTACAAAATTTTCATTTAATTTAACGGTCAGCATGTTTATTGACAGTTTATATCATTAGTTGAATTGCAGTTTACAAGTTTAGAACTCAACATTTGGAAAAATTACAGCGTTTTCTATTATGTTGGCAACACAGGTAACATTAAAACAATTGGGGAATTCAAAATTTGGTCACGACCTCTGGAGGTATTTTACGGAACTAGTGTTTTACGTAAATGTCCTGTGTCATTTATAAACGGTATTTGAAAGAAATTGCGAATAATATCATGAATAATATAAATTGTAGTGTATTTTGTTGCTAATTGCGCAAAGGAAAAATCTGGAATTATGTTTTGATAGTTTTCCACGTAAAATAAAACAATAACTAGAACAATTAAACTTGGCATTGTTGAGAAAGTGGACAGAATAAGATTAGTATGGGAACAAATCTTACTATTAAAGAAACCAACTGGAAAATGTATGAAAGTTTGTTCTTGTCATTTAATAAAAATGACTATATTGTATATTCCATTAAAAGGTAAATATACATACGAAAGTCTTCTGGAACTAGTGCTGGCAACCGAAACCGGTTTTTTGGATAATCAGTTAACCGGTTTTGGATATTCGCGGTTTTGAGGAAAACCGAAAACCAGTTATCCAGATAATCGATATTCGAATATTATCGGTTTTTTTGGAAAATCGGATATTCGGATTATCCATGTTCAGATATCCGCGGTTTTGAAGAAAACCGAAAACCGGTTATCCGGATAATCGGTTTTTGGATATTCGAATAGTCGGTTTTTACCATTATTTGGATAACCGGTTATATCCGAAACCGGTTTTTAAAGAAATCTATTAACCGGTTTCAGTTCTTTCCGGTCTTTGCCAGCATTATCTGGAACATCCAAAATTTGTGTGGGGCAACACTTTAAAAATCATAAAGTTTAAGATGTTACTCCCACCAGAACTGCTTTTATAAACGTTAAAAACGTATTTCGATAAGTAAGCAATCTTGTTCAGTAGTCAGTACTTATACAAGAAATTGCATGAATGCTTTCAAATTTAATTTTCATAGTATAGTTACTTCAGAAATAAATTTGGTAAAGTTTATAACTTCTGGATATGTGAAATCTCAATAATTTCTGTAACTACTGATAATTGCATTTTAGCAAAAATCTTGGGCCCAGTTTTACAATCGTGGAATAAGGACGGAATAACTGTTCGCCACATGTCCTTTAATATTCCTCCATATCTACGTCACGTTATTCTAAGAATAATGCTTATCCGACGATTGTAAAACCGGGCCTAAGTGTCAGAAATACGGGAATTGTTCTGTGGTGCAGATTTCAACAATGTTTGTTTTACATAAAACACCGGTGATCGCAGCGCCACCATCAGAAATTTAAGTTATGTTACGGTTGAAAAATTTATTTAAGTTATTCACACTTTCGTTAAAGCTCGCTGGTTAAATATGATCAAGAGACGGGAGCTTCACTCTGCAGTATTTTTTTACAAAATTATCTTAAACAAGACTTCCCAGTATCTCTACGAAAGGCTTACTTATAGAACTGATGTGCACAACATTAATGTTAGGAACAAAGGTTTGCTAACCCCTCCTCCACACCGTACATCTATTTACCAAAGATCTTTCTCTTACAACATTGTTAGGTTCTATAATAAGATTCCTAACTCGTTAAAATCATGTTCGATTTCTTCTTTCAGGCGACAGTTTCGTCATCGATTACAAAATGTTTAGCCTAGTGATAACTTTCAAACTTTCAAAATTCGGTTGGAGCTTGAGTGGATTGGACTACAGCTGAGTGTTTTTATTTTTATTTTTATTTTATTTTTTATCTATTATTTGTTGCTTCTAATTTGACTACCTTGAATGTAATCATTCTATTTACAGTTGGTTCTTGTCCGATGAAATTTGTATCACAAAATCTTTTAAGCGGACACTAAATCACGCACTTTACACTTTACGTTTCGCAGTCGTTCATAATTTTCACTTCTGACGAAGCGGTCGAACGACTGCGAAACGTAAAGTGTAAAGTGCGTGATTTAGTGTCCGCTTAAAAGATATTGTGATAGTAATCATTCTAATTGTGAGTTGCCATTTTGTGTTAAAATTTAAATTTAAAGGGTTTTGGAGGAAGAGCAGCGGCTTACACTACTGATCCAAAACCTTTTAGCCATTTGGATTATAAATTGCAAAAAAAATCAGTTTTTAATTTTGTAATGATCCTTGTTGCAATGGCTAATAAACCATTATTATTATTATTATTATTATTATTATTCATAAGAATATTTGGCAATCGTCCTGTATTTAAGCGGGAAGTAAGAGTTCAGGGTGCCTACGTGCCGGTCGTCTCATTTCTCAATGTTGCACAATATTACATCAGAAAGACCATATGCTGTTATTTAGTCCTACGTATATCTCCATTTCACTCTGTCGTCGGGTTAAAAACTAATTTCATCCCGTAACGACTCCCGTCGTAACGATATTTGGAGAGTACGCCGCCCTCGATCTCGCGGTCATACTTGCATCAGCACTCGTGCAGTGCGTTCCTCCTGTTTGTGTTGTGATTAAAATTTTTGTATTTCTCTCATGGAATTTTGTGATTGAAACCTGAAACGGAATCTTCTCCGAGATTTGTTAAAGCACGCCGAGTGAATCTCAAGCTCGTTAAAAAACTTTTCGAAAGCCTGCTTCTGAGATAAGAAACAGGTATGTCTTGTTGGTCATTTTGTTCTGTGAGTACGCGTATCTCTCTCTTCTATTAGGCTTCTAGTGGCAGTTTTACCCGTCAGAGAAAACCTTAGTTAAACCTTATGGATGGAAAGAGAGGCCGGAATCGGGGTTTGAAACTAGTTGAACCCCCCGGCAACAAGGCTCACTCTCCGTCCGTAAAAGTGGACCTGACCCATTGATCCGACGTCTCGACGTCATTTGGTAACGTAACAACTGCGTAGAAATACGTGACTGACTGCACTTACCTCCGTTGGAGGGCGCTCCCTCACTGTTGACAGCTGACTGTCATTACGTCGGATTCTGGTTACAAGGTCGGAATTACTTTAATTATTTTAATTACTCTATTGTGTTGATTCACCTTTCCGCGGCGTTGTAATTTTTATTCTCATTTAGTTGTTAATCAAGTGAATTTCTTTATAATCACTTTAAGTATTAATTGTAAACGAAAAACAGATCTGTTGATCGGAGAAAATCTAACTTGTTAGTTTATTTAGTTGCATTTCGTGTTCTTTCAATGGGACCCCTTCTGGGTCGCACTCGATATTTGTAAATTATTTTTCTTATTCGTTAACTATTTTTGAGCGCTTTTAAATAAAAACAAGTGTGCTCAGCTGGTGATTTTTATTTTATTCACTTTGCCCACCTTTTGCTTTGGGGTTTCGTCGAACCCTCCCTTCTCCAAGAGCTTTGCCGAGCGGTGCTGGAGAAACGTCAAAGTCACTCGCACAATTTGCTGCGGCCTTCAGGTAGGTAGCAAAGTACTAAAAATTAAGAAGTGCAACTAGTCTGATGAATTATGTTTTCTTTTCCCAGAAATGTAATGCTTAGCTAAATTTTTGGTCCTACAAGAAACCCCTTTTTAATTTTTACGTCGGCTATACTGTAAAACTTTTGTTTGAAATTTTGAACGTCACGTTGTTCTTTATTCATTGTTTTGATGAAGTTTTTCATCAGACATAAATCAATATTTAAAGGTAGTAAAATTTGCTGGCCTTCAGATAGGTAGCAGTTGCCAGTACCAGTAACAGATGAATGCTACTTTATTGTAACACTGAAAATTTACGGTAAGGTAACGTGGTAAAATTACCGAGTCACAACACTAGTTTAAAATTTGAGCTGATCTTCATTGTCTCACAAAAAAAAAGTGAAAAAGACGCAAGTATTTTTTAATTATTTCTTTTTGCTTATCGCAATATGTATCTATTTTTATGGACTGAAAACATTTTCGCCAGATTACGATTAAAAATAGATTTACGCTGGATTTCACAAACGTCACTTAACTTTAATCATCGATTAAGAATAATCATTCCTATACCTTCAACACATGTAACCATGGCAACGTTTACTTTTAACGGATGATTAAATTTAAGTAACGTTTGTGAAATCCGCCACTAAACATCTTTATTATCGATTTAAAAAAAAAATTAAAATGCTATTATCATTCAAATTTTAATAAAACTCAAATAATCAACAAAGAATAATCAAAAATTATTATCAAAATTATTTGTTTTTTCTTCTATTACTTTTTTCTATTCTTGCTTTCCCTTAAATAAAATTTTATTAGGTCCCAATTTCCCTCGAATAACGGCATGCTTGCTTACATGACACCTCGAAAGTTGTGGCAGTTTATTATCCACATATTATGTTAATCCACGACAGATGTTCATAGGTGTATTATACATTACCCCAAAGTAGTGAATGTTCGTCCCGCTTAAAATGTATTTAATAATCTGTTCCATACCATAATCTCTCAATTAATAAATAATATTCTTCACTTCGTCATTGCTTTAGAACCGACGTGAATCGAAATTTAACTCAAGTAAGCGTCCATAAACAATTTTATATTAGACGATTATAAAATTAAACGTTTAATGATAAGAACTACTCTATGATGAAAACTGCCCGCGACATCTATTATTTCCGCGTGGAATTATTAGTTTTAAAGAGTTGCCTAGACGAATCAGTTTTAGGAATCTGTTTCTTTAAGGCCCGGTTTTATAAACACAAATTGGGCGCTTTCTTTCGCCGAAAAGTTTTATAATCGTGATTCGAATAATTTTCCGTTACCCGCTCTGGATCTGAATGCATTTCAATCCAAGCGGATCGTAAAATAGGAAGATTGAAAGGGGAAATGGGATTACCGATCGGGACTGAAATTTCACGAAGATCCACTTGCAAGAGAGCATCCATCTTTGAATCTAAACGCGTTATGTAGCGTTTGGATCAAACGAAAGAAAGCAGCTTTTAAGTTCAATTATATAAAGGTTTATTGCCATAGAAACAATTGATGCTATGCCAGTAAACTGAAGAGTAAATTTAACTTACGTTTATGAAACCGAATGAACATAGAATATTCATATTGATAAATACACTTGTACGATTAAAAATAATATATTTTTCACTTCTGACGAAGCTGTCGAACGACGGTGAAACGTAAAGTGTATAGTGCGCGATTTAGTGTCCGCTTAAAAGATTTTGTGATTAAAAATAACAGTAGTATAACAGTCAGACTCTAAAGCGTTAATTGTTAATTGAGGATCTATTCTGTATCCCCCTATATTTTAGAAGTATTTATGATTTGTTTAGCGTTAATTATGAATTAACTACTCCTACAGTTCGGCTCTTATAACCAATTGAGGAGGTTTAGGGTGTTATGCTTCAAGACCCAACGAAAAGATCTCTCAAAATATGTAATAAAAATTGGTCCATTCCATTGTTTACATTTTCAAAAGTCGAGGCCTTTTTTTAAATTGCGACTGCGAAGTGGCGGCATCTGTGAGAGTCCCCCTCTTGGTCCAGCTCATTTAGGTCACTGGAGTGACTTCAGTTACCTACCCTCAATTAATTGCGAGGTGTTTCTGGACCGGCTCCGCTATCTTGAGTTGGTGAGGTTCCTCAGAGCTCAGGGTCTTTGTCGTATGGTTTATTTACTTTAACGTTTCTTAAAGGCCAGTTATCGTAAGGAGAGTCGATATTTTCGCTGAAGTTTAGCGCTTGGACCCCTTATCGCCTGAGATTTTTTATACTAACACTTAACGAATTAGAAAAAAGATAAAGAGAAAATAATCAAAAGACCGGGCCAAATAAGCTTTTGCATTAATTATTGCTAAAAACGAATTTTATTAATACTACAAAGACTTTTAAAGTTGTTGGAAAATACATTTATAAAAAAACATTGACGAAAAAATTACGAATCTGTTTAAACGAACTATGTAGAAACAACTTTTCGTCCTCAATAAGAACGGTATATTGGAAATGTTATTCCTCAAAATGAAACAAAATTTTCAATTCGGGGAAAAAATTCCAAAAAAGTTATATAAATACATAAGTATGTTTTCTTGAAAATGAGCTTCCAGCAACGTTAAGCATTTTCGTCCTCTTTCAACCCTAATGAAGCCCAGAAACTTATCGGAGCAAATTTCTTCGAGCTCTCTGCGATTTTATCATCTGGGCCCTTAACAAGTACGTAATCCAAGCTTTCTGAATCACTCACCGGTTTCCAATCTACGCCTTCAAGTGACACATCTCTTTAAAAAATAACCGAAACAAGTATTGAATAATTTTTAACTTTAAAATGTACCTACCCTGTTTTGGCAAAGTTTACCAACATATCTATTAATTGATCCTTCATTCTTCTTTCTTCTTCTGGCATTTCGGATTGCCCAAGTGGAGAGTCATAATAAAACTTTCCATCCGCACCATGGGGAACTCCTAAAAATCCAAAACGAAAATATCCTTCTGTTTCATTGTGATTGTATATTTACCAAGGTCAACGTCTGTCCCGATATATAATTTACTTATTGCCCGGACGTCACCAGCATACCCCATTAGCAAATAGTGAATAGGTGAATCAGATACTTGTGACTGTAGTAAGGCTGCCTTCGCAGAACCGACTATGAAGTTTCTGTCAGTGCACAACTAAAAGTTGATTTCGAATAAAATTACTCGAGGAAAGCAAACCCATACCTTAACAAAATTTTTAAAATTATCTTCAGTAACTGGTTCGTCTTTCAAATAATACTCCTTAAGAATTTTATTTATTCGAAGTTTGTTTTCATCAGAAATGTGATAGTAATCCAGCAACAACGGAAAGAGAAATTCCCAATCTTTGTTTAATCTATCACGTTGATTGTAAAACACTGAAAATAATTAACTTAACAATAATAAAAGGCTGTAGGTTATACCTATCACACACATCCTGCTGGTAAAAGGCCTTCGTCCGTGGTCATCGACATTATAAGAGGCAAATCATTGGTAATGTTGGTTGTCAATTGGATATAAGGAGGAACGTGTATGAAAGTCGAGTGTGAGAGTGGTTCGATTACGGGGGCGAAAGGCGCAAGAGGCATCATGGTGTCAACCACAAAATGTTTGATTGCTTCCGTTATTTGCAAGGCGGGCCTTTGCCTCAAGCATTCCACTACAACAGGAACGTTTTCGTTGTCACATCCTAAGAGGTTTGATAATTTTTTGAAATTCTCGTAAGGATGTTTTTGTAAAACCCATGAATTGAGTGCCGTTCCACTTTGAGCGAAACCCTTGTGGAAAAGTCCTAAGAAAAAATAGTATTTATAGAAAATTTACCTTTGGAGCAAGTATTCCACAAATTTTAATTGTTTTCATATGAAATAAAAGGTAAGGTGAAGGCAATAATACGTAATACAAAGTACTACACAGATAAAAATCTGGAGTTCCCTCGCGTCTGGTGTTTCCTCGCGTCCATCCGTTTTTGGTGTTAAAATAAACGGAGTTAGGACGTTTAACTTTAGAAAGTGTTAACGTGGTCTACAAAAGTAGCATTTTAACCTTTGCGGTAGTTATTTCTATATATGTATTATATATATATATATAATTTTTTAACACCTATTTTTAGACGCATTTTAATCAGGAAAAGATTTTAATATCACTAAATGAGATGAGCTTTACAACTTTTCAAGTAAAACTCTATCCGTATTTTTTAACACCGATTAGGAGGAGAACATTTTATCCCAAAAATTTTTATGTGTGTACCTGTGGACATTGGAGAAAAATAATGTAAGTGTACACTAGCACCACCAGCGGACAAGCCTGTAATGGTTACAGAATCAGGATTTCCCCCGAAAGTGGCAATATTATCTTTAATCCATTGAAGTGCGAAGCTCTGATCTTTTAGTCCGTAGTTTCCGGTAACGTGAGAGTCTTCAGTGCTCAAAAATCCTAAAACTCATGTAATTGAAGAAATTAAAGTTTGATTTCGTTTTACCGAGTGGGCCGAGTCGATAGTTGGCAGTGACGAATACCACATCTCTATCCATCAGATGGTTCGGACCGGAAAAAGATGTGGAACTTCCAACCATAAATGCGCCCCCATGAATATGAACGATAACGTCGAGACGTTCTTTGGGGTTTATTTCTCGCCGTGGTACGTAGACATTTAAATACAAACAATCTTCTTGTCCTATAAAAAAAGCTAACACAATTACAACATAAATATTTACATAACAAATTCTTTTTATCCTTTAACGGATACTAAAATTCGCACATTCGCTCATCCTTTCACCATAGTTTCGTCAGGAGTGGAGGGATTAAAAGGAATTTATGAATAAATTGTGTTGTTTGAATTGGCTTCCGGTTGGAACCGCGTCACGTTGACTTCTTCTACTGCCGACGTTTCGTTCTCCATTGCAGAAGAACTTCCTCAGGGCTGCTGCTGCTGCTGGTGGTGTTGCTGCTGCTTCTCGTGGGTCGTTGAGACTGAGTGGGTATGTCTGTTGTCGTGGTATTTATAGTGATAGGTGGGGGTAGTGGGTCGGAACGGTGACTGGGGATTGGTCTGTTGGGGCGTGACGGATCGTTAATGAGATGTTTCCAGTCATTGTGGAGGTAAAAGCCAGTGTCACGGTTCAGATTATTGGGGTGTTTGAGAATTTCTATGGATTCACGGATTTTACGATTGAAAAAATGAGATGAGCGGGGTAGAAGTTTTGTGTCGGAGAATAGGATTTGGTGACCGGTTTCTAGTTTGTGTTCAGCTTAGGCCGAAACCAGTTGTTTGTAGTAGTCTAGTACAGCGTTCATGTTCAAAACACGAGTACTAACAGACCGTTTTGTTTCACCGATGTATACACGCCCACAGGAACAAGGAATTCGGTACACCTTCGGATTGTAAGGGGATGTGATCTTTTGTGGAGGGTAGGCAGTCTGAAAAGTTTCGTCATGGGTAAGTAAATTGATTTGATGTTTTGTTGTTTGAGTATTTTTCCGATTCGATCTGTTATGGTGTGAATGTAAGGTAAGTAAGCTGTAGCGACTGGAGGTGTATCAGGTTCAGAACATTGGAGGAATTGGGGTTTGATGACGAGAAATGGATCTTTGGATGTCGTGCCTTTTGTAGTTGTTATTGAGTGGGACTTTTGTTACGTGGTTTAGTTCAGTTTGAGTGAAGAGGGTTCTGATAGGGAAAAGGCACGGCTGACTAGTGAGCTAATGACTGACTGTTTTGAGACGGATGATGGTGTGAATGTGCCTTCAGATGGCGATCGGTATGGGTTGGTTTGCGATGCACAGAGTGTCCTAATCTACCGTTAGGAGGCGGCTTACTAAGATATCAAGGAAAGGTAAGTGGCCGTCGGTTTCATATTCAAAGTGAAGCGGATGTCAGGGTGTTGAGAGTTTGGGTGTTCAAAAGAAGTTGTCTAGGATTCCTTACCGTGTGGCCAAATGGCGAAAACATCGTCATATCTGAACCAACACTTGCGGGTTTAAGTGGGAAGAAGTAAGGGCTTGTTGTTCGAATGCCTCCATGCTATTTGGCCACACGGTAAAGGAGTCCCTAGACAACTTCTTTGGTACACTAAACTCAACACCCTGACATCCGCTTCACTTTGGAATATGAGCGACGGCCACTTACCTTTCCTTGATATCTTAGTAAGCCGCCTCCCTAACGGTAGATTAGGACACTCTGTGTATCATAAACCAACCCATGCAGTCGCTATCTGAATGCATTCACACCATCATCCGTCTCAAAAACAGTCGGTCATTAGCTCACTAGTCAGCCGTGCCTTTTCCCAGAGAACCCTCTTCACTTCAAACTGAACTAAACCACGTAACAAAGTCCTGTCACAACTACAAAAGGCACGACATCCAAAGATCCATTTCGTCATCAAACCCCAATTCCTCCACGTTCTGAACCTGATGCACCTCGTCGCTACAGCTACTTGCCATTCACACCATAGCAGATCGAATCGGCAAAATACTCAACAACAAAACATCAAATCATTGCCCCGTGACGAAACTTTCAGACTGCCTACCCTCCACAAAGATCACATCACCTGTCCGAAGGTGTGTACCGAATTCCTTGTTCCTGTGGGCGTGTATACATCGGTGAAACAAAACGACCTGTGTACTCGTGTTTCTGAACATGAACGCTGTACTGCACTACAAACAACTGGCTCGGCTAGCTGAACACAAACTAGAAACCGGTCACCAATCTGTTCTCCGACACAAACTTCTAGCCCGCTCATCTCATTTTTCAATCGTGAAATCCGTGAATCCATAGAAACTCTCAAACACCCCAATAATCTGAACCGTGACACTGGCTTTTACCTCCCACAATGCCTGAAACATCTCATTAACGATCCGTCGCCCAACAGACCAACCGTCACCGTTCCGACCCACTACCCCACCTATCACTATAAATACCACGACAACAGACATCCTCGTCTCAACGACCCACGAGCAGCAGCAACACCACCAGCAGCAGCAGCAGCCCTGAGGATTCTGCAATGGAGACGGCGTCGGCAGTAGAAGAAGTCAACGTGACGCGGTTCCAACCGGAAGCCAATTCAAACATGGACGACGGCCACGGAAGCCTTCAAGTTAAATTAATAAATTGTGTTATTGGGGATGCAGTTAGAAATGGTTAAATAAAACTTCTTTAATTTATGTCGAGCTTTCAGGATGGTTATTCCCTAGATCAGGATGAGATGGTGAAATTACAGGTAGGACAAAAGCATGTTTAAGAAATGGAGGAAGATCAAAGCAGAAGGTGTGTTAATTTTGATAATATGGATTAATCTTCCTCCATTTGTCAGACATGCTTTTGTCCTACCTGTAACTTTACTATTTCGTCCTGATGCAGGAAGCACGACGTAAATTAAAGACGTTTTGTTTAACCTTGACTGCATTCCCAATAAAACTCTTCATTCATTGAATTCCTTGAAGTTTTCTTCTTTTCTACTTCAATTATTAGTAATAATATTTACCGTTAACAGATGCACCAAAAATTCCATATTGAAGACAAGTATACTTGGTATTTGCGTGAAGAGTTCCGGACCAAGGTTTTACAGGTTGTGGTTCCTGAATAGCAATTTATTTATTAACATAGTTAATTAAATTCAATAAAATTCGACAAATACTTTAAATCTTCGTTTTCCAATGGGAGGTTTTGCAAAAGGAATACCTTCGAATGCTATGAAGGACTGTCCGTTGGTTGATTTTTGAAAGGTTCCTTTGACTAGTCCATCTTTTATTTTGACTAGGGGTTCTTCTTCGGCTTGAATAACTGCAATTAAATTAATTATGAGTTATTATTATTAACAATTTCGTTGTAAGGTCAAAAAGTGATCGCAGGATGTCGCGGTTGAAACATTTCGTTATTAACAAGAATTAATATCAGGTAGTTTTATCTGACCAACACAAAAAGGTGATTCCGACAAAAGAGGATCTAATTAATTTATGTAAAATTCTCTATCGTATTACTTAAATTATGTACTTACGTAAGAGTTTTAACACAAAAAGTAAGCCGATGAAACGAATCATTACTTTTGCGTTGCGTGTTATTGCTAGTTAGACGTAATCTCAATGACTGCGTGAGTTGTACAAATAATTTAACCACTTATCTAAAAATTGATTTAACGATAATTCAAGGTTATTATAAATGTAAGTCATCGTAAGGCATCGTCCGTGTATGTATGAATGTATTTCAGAAGTTAGCTCATCAACATTACAGGAAAAAAATTTTCTCCTCTTTATGTTTCAGCGAGTTTAAACATTGCCTTACCAATAATTTTGGTTTCGGAAACTCTCCAACAAAACTACATTTAAATTGGAAAAGGTAGTCAAAATATTTACTTGCATTTCAGTGCTTTTAAAATAAGAGTTTCATCCTTTAATTGTAATTCGCTTTTTATAAATACAGATTTGAATTACATTTAGTGTAAATTTAGATTTAGAACCGTTTTTTTTTTGTTAAGAAAAGCTTCAAAATATGAGAAAATATTTCTTAATTTTGTCTGCAATTACTAGTATTAATTACAATATCTATTTGTGTTTACTGAAAATATTTCATGGTGATATCATTAAACATGGAATTTACAGTTCTTAAAATATGCTTAAAAATTTATTCAATTTATAATTTAAATCCTAAAACATAATCATCAGTAAAGAATTAGAAATTATTTTCGAAACCATTTGCTTTATGTCTCAAGTACAATCCGAATAAAATTCTATTGCTCTCGAGAACAATGGTATTTATACAACATACCTCGAAAAGATAAGTTTGAAAACGTATTACAAATTCTTGTAGTATTATAATACTAATATAGCAATGCTATACTCCTTACAACTGTAAACAGCCGCAAATTTTAAATCTAAAATCAATTAACAGGCGAGTTAACCCAAACAATCTTCGTAAGGGTACTCTAAGGGTAATTAAGACACGCTAAAATAAATAGATCTATCATCAGCAAATTCACATGTGAGAACGGAGTCGACACCCACGCGCGCCGAGAAAAATTAGACCGATTAACGCCTTAAAGTTAGGCAATTTAAATCACGCCGGTGATCTAAATGACTTCATTTCGATAGAGTTGAAAGACTAGCCCGCGAGAGAGCAGCATCTCCCGGGAGAAATATTGAAGAAGGGAAAATTATGAATTTGTCAGGTTCAGGGGGAGAAAAGTTTCAAAAAACTAATTAATGTTCGCCTAGCCCTCGTCTTAAACGAACATTCCTGAACTCTAAATTTAGTGTCAGTTTTTCTTTCTGTTTAAGTTCATTAATTTTAAACTTGTGCTAAATTCACTCGCAACCCCTTTTACGCGGGAGGTTTCATTTTAATTCACTTCATTCTGCTTCTGCGTTCTACTCTCCTAAAAGGTAGAAACTTTCATGTATTAGTGTTTTTATGATATGCAAAATTAGCTCCAATATACCCTATTTTGAGCTCACAGTTGATTTTTATTTCTAGTAGGGTAAATTGCGAATATAATGCGCCCTTGCACAGTTCTAGCCCGAAAGAACCTACTTCCGAATAGTTATTAATCGGCCGTGTAATTTAATTAAGCATTATAGGGCCCGGGATTCCCTTAAATTCCAGTGGTTGCAGCGAACTTCGTTACTTTAGTTTTTTCTAAATTTTCCCAATTTTATTTTAGTTAACATGTTAAGTTAAATTTCTTGCTGAACTTACGCTACCAATGTAAGAAGGGTTACAAACAGGGAAAGTCTTCAACTTTCACCCCAGACCCTTCCTACAAAATGGTGGCAGCGGTGGGATTTGTTCAGAAATTCAATTAATAAATTAAGGGAATGAACTAAAAATTTATAATTACACATTTATAAATACACCCCAGACCCTTCCTATACAACAATATTACACCACGATAATTAATACTCTTATGACATAATTTTTCACTTATTTATTTTATCTTTACTCAATAATGAATTCAAAAATAATTTTACTTCCTTCAGTTCAACAAAGTTATGTTAGCGCATTTTTAAAAACTGTAAAGAATAACATAAACATTGAAAAACCTATTAACGATAGATATAGGCAACCCTATATCATTGGAAAGAGAATTAAATAGCACATCTAATAATGTCAGAAAACATGGCGTTCCATTTAAAAAAATGAGTTTCAGTTGGTTGAATGTTCTCAAGTATATTAAATTGCTTGAAAAAGCTTATGTCACTTGGAAGTTTTCTTGATAGTGTAAGTGAAAAAGCGTTTCGAGATGAAACTGTTGCAGAAAGCTACATGTCTCTAACGTTATTTATTCGGAAGATATTTGCATTTGTTTGAAGTACTGCAACAGGCATATTTTTTTTTTAAGTTGAATAAAGGCGAAAACGGTTTAATTAGGACCTATGTTCTATATAAAGTTGTGTTAAAATTCAGTCTGGAATCCGAAAATGTAAAAATATATAGGATGTTCCGTTTAAAATAACGAAGTGACATAATGCCTAGACTAAACGGAACACTCTGCATACGTGAAACTAATTTTAAAATATGCTCCACATGATATAGTGAAACTCTCATTTGAAATATTTTTTTATAAAATTAGTAACTGGAGAGGTATGGAAGAAACCGTCTTAAATGAAACGCCTGTATGTTTAACAGTTTTGAACGAAAATCTGAGTTTCTTTTGTACGATACAATTAATTAAATGGTGTTTAAATTTCTGAGGATGTTTGATCAGATAGTATTACTAGAAATTGATGTAAATAAAATTACTAATAAGGAATTATGCGACGGTCACATTTTCAAGGACTAAATTAAAATCATTAAAAAATAAACAATGAAAACGGCCGCTAAATTGTTTTAAATTCAAACGCGATTATTGCATGTCTAAATTCAATAAACACATATTCACTTCCTCGGAGCTTGCAGCAGGGCTTTTGCGGGGGGGGGGGGGGGGTCAAGAATTCGGGACGTGGGGACACCGTTTCCTTGCAGGGGACCACCACGGTCGGGTTGTAAATCTGTCAAATAACCTTTTATCTGGCGTTTTCGTGCTCATGTACTAATATCGTCACACAGTAACTGTAGGCGCCAAGCAAAGCAGGGGGATGGGCCGGACGCCATAAACAAATTTATTCGGCGTTTGGACGTGTTCTAGTGGGCTTAGGATACGGCCTGTCGCGTCATAATCACTTTTGCAAATACGATAACAGCAGATTGTGTTTGTCAAGTAAAGATACTCTTGAAAGATAGTTGGAGCGGAAACACATCACAGACATCGCGAGGCAGAAGCATTCCGTATGACAGTTTCAAGTTCACAATTTATATTTGTTTGCGGGAAAAATGCAGGCAAGGTGTGTGCTAGAGTTAAAATCGACGATTGCCATTGGTCGAAGGAATGCCAGAATCTTGTTACAATTACGAGAGGGTGGGTTTTAATTGTTTTCATGGTAAGGGACACGCAAAAAGAACGAAATATCTGATTAAATCGCTAGCGAGCTTGGTAGAATTGAATTACAAGTTGTCTTGATTGTGTTCAGGCGCTTGTAGCCCTTATTCAAATTTGTATTTTATTGTTGTTGCTAAATCATTTATTCCGGTCCGGTTGAAATTTAGTGATGAGAAGGCCAATTAAAACCATACACGTGGGCGTCGCGACGCGAAGTGTTTTAAAATCCAGTGTAAGTGCGAGTGAAAGGATTATAGGCAAGTGGTAATTAACATTTAATTATTTTCTTCAACGCACCTTTGGTGGTAAAAGAATTGCACAGAGATAATTTGTTTGTTTTTAATCAGGCTAAGAGTCAGTACGTTTCATAGTAACATTACACTGAGATAAATTTAATCAACTATTTTGAGTCACTTTACAGCGAGTAGTAAAACGCATTAGTGACTTTCATATTCTAAAATTTGGTTGGTCAGTGTTCGTAATTAGTAGCCGAGTTCGATAATTTAATCAATCAACGCCAATTTGCTATTTCCTACATCTACCTGGGCTTTCAATATAGTGTACTTTAGAAATCTGTAACGGTACGTCATTTTCGGGTCGGTTGGTCTGTAGGTGCTGCGGATCGTTGCTCTGCTTGACGTCGGTCCGGCGGTTCGGGTGTGCTCGTCGGTGTCCGGGTTCAGCGGAAATAAAAGCGTCGATCACTTAGCAACAACTTTATTTACAAACATAGTCTATATTTACAGGTCTTTTTACAAGCTGTGTCTTACGGGCACTAATCGCAGGACGGTAGTTCCGGAAACGGTGTGTCTTACGGACACTAATCGCAGGGCGGTAGTTTCGGAAACGGTGTGTCTTATGGACACTAATCGCAGGACGGTAGTTCCGGAAACGGTGTGTCTTACGGAGACTAAACACAGGACGGTAGTTTCGGAAACGGTGTGTCTTACGGACACTAATTGCAGAACAGTAGTTCCGGAAACGGTGTCTTATGGACACTAATCGCAGGACGGTAGTTCCGGAAACGGTGTGTCTTATGGACATTAATCGCAGGACGGTAGTTTCGGAAACGGTGTGTCTTACGGACACTAATGTCAGGACGGTAACGCACTGTGCATACGTTCTGGTACAGGCTCCAGGGATCGGATCGGTGGTATGGTTGTGAGTGAGACGCCCACTCAGGGTCAGGATGTTCGAGACACCCGCACTGGGTAAGAGAGAGTGAGACACCTACTCTAGGATATGTGAGACACCCGCACTGGATAAGAGAGAGTGAGACTCCCACTCTAGGATCAGGATGTGTGAGACGCCCACACTCGGTACGAGAGAGCGAGACTCCCGCTCTGGGATCAGGACCTGCGAGACACCCGCACTCGGTAAGAGAGAGTGAGACTCCCACTCTAGGGATCAGGATGTGTGAGACGCCCACACTAGGTAAGAGAAAGGTCATGATAAAACAGGAGCAGCGGTTGCAGGTAACACGAACGTAGCACAGATGGTTAAACACGTTTGAGTCAAAACATCGACGCATGAAAGACTCCGCGAGAAAACTGCATTCCAGCCACGTCCGGTGGCTCGGAATACCCGGCGGGTCACTAACTTCAAGCCACGTCCGGTGGCTTGATAGCGCGGCGGAGCCACGACCGTCGGCTCAAGAGCCGGCGGAGGACTGATTAAAACGTGCGCCGAGCGGGCTTATAAAGGCTTGCGCGTGGTGGGGCGCCCCACTCTCTTGGAGTTCCCACCTACATTAAACTTTGTAATTCTGCGCAAACACATAAATACAGGCTAATTAATATATACAAAACTTAACCTAATATGTACAAAAATAGTAACGGAGTGGTCACTTCGTTACAAATCATTCTACCCTAGGGGAATTCTCTCAGACAAATTGTAAACCAAGCAATTTGAAATACATTCCTGGCTATTTTCTTGACAAAGGTTTCCACACCCTGTATACGTGGGAGGTCTTGGCCGTGAGATTTGTCGGTTAATTAGAAGCGATTGCCTAGAGACTGTTAACGCAATAACCACCCATAGTGGAGAGCGAAAATAGTCAACCAATTCCTTGCGCTATTAAAAACGTAGTTAGTTAGGTTAGCCGGCGGAAGAGCGATATACAGAGGGTCCTGAAAAAAGCCAGGCATTGGGTAAAGCACCGCTATCAAAAGCTTAATTCACGCTCGGACGACGGAGCAGAAGAAGTATCGGCTCACTGCACGCGTCCATTAACTAGGTTAGCTGGGGATAGGGTTAAACAATAATTCCCAAGGGAGCCCGTGAAAAACAGGTGATTGCTACTGATTTACCTGCAGATTGATCGCTGAAGGCGGCAGGTGTATCACTTACTTCGCCCAAAACATTTGATTAATTCATTAATTAAGTACACTGTAGTCCCACAGAGACACTTTGTGCGTTGGTTTATTAAATCGAACAAGTCTCTGAATACCAGCAGAGTGACGAACGCTGTAGCAAGACTCGGACGCATTTGAAACTCAATTAATTATTGATCTAAGTGAGGAGCAAAGCTCTCCAACAAACATCCGTGTAAACATTATATCACCAACGGTGTGAATCGGAAGAAAATAGACCGCACCGATACCCGAAGGTGAAAGCTGTTAAACGAATCACACTGTACTTTCTGAGAATTGCAATTGTTGTTTATTTGTATTGATTTCAACAACAGGGTTTTCGCTCACTGTACCCGATCCCACAGAGGCGGGGACGAGGAGTTTGCCTTATTTTTTTTCTTTTTTTTTCAATAAACAATTACTTAAATTTAATTGTGGTGTTTCATTATTAACTTGCCATTTTCCTTGTTGTAAAGAAACTATTACACTGGGTATCACAACGTAACGGCGGATTACATCCGACGATTGGGTCATAATTAGATAAAATTAAAATTAACTTCAGCACTGGACAAGTTCCATAAAAGTCACTCACCCTGCAACAACACAGCTGGAGGGTTGACCGTTAGGTTCCGACAAGCCGTAAGCAGGTATTCCTTAGCAATAAATCTTAATTGAGGATTTTTGTTGGCACATATTTATTATTTGCGTATAGAATTTTATTGTCTGTTTACTTGTTAGAATTAATTAATAACCAAGTAATTAGTGGGCGCATTACAACACTTTCTTTTTTATAAGTAAAGTCTATTATTAATAAAATATCAGCGATAAATCGAATATCATATTTAGGTATGAAATAAAGAAACCCAACTGATAAAATGCAATGATTAATGCAAACGCGACAAAAATGTGCCGAAAAGTTTATGACGAACACGTTGCTTGTGGGAAGAAATAAAATTTCATTTGCAATATTTTTATTTTAATTTGCATGGTACAATTTACTTCACATGACTTGCATGTATTTCTCAAGTATTTTGGTCTTCTGATCACGTCAATTTCGTTTAAAGTTCAAGTTCACGTCCGACGCTACGTGCCGTAACAGTAATAAAACTATAAGACCCTTTTAAGACTGTATTTATTTTGTTTTAAAAGGGCAGATGGACTGTATTTATTTTGTTCATCTGCTCTTTCTTAACCAGGAACATATAGTCAGTTTGGGTATAATTTTCTCGAAAACTAAAGTACATAGAGCAATGAAATTACTTCGTTTGCCATAATTTGTATAACTAAGGAAGGGAATTCATTAGCAGTAGGTTTGTCGCTTGACCGGACAACTACTGTAGATGTGGGTTCGAATCTCTTCCTGGTACATACGAATTCCACGTGAGAAACAGAATTCTTATGCCTCGAATCGTGTTCGGATTTTCACTCCGGCTCCTTCGAACTGAGTTCTCTGCGTATTTCAATTTATAAGGCGAATACCGAAGGGAGAAAAGCATCTAGTAAGTAGATCGTAGCCGCAATTGGTAGTAATATAATCACCAGCTAATAGATCTCCCCGACTGTGACTGGAACTGGGACTGATTGTGAGTTGGATAATAAAAATCCTTCTTAGCTAAATGAGTTTTGTTTAATCTAAACCATATTAGTTAATAAGGAATTAAACGGAAAAGACAATGATAATAAAACGGAAATAAATCAACAAACGAGTGCTGCTAATGTTAGTTTTAATGATATAACAAACAATTCATATAAAAGTTTGAGTTTAAATGTTAGTAGATACAAATTACAATTCTCGCTTGGATAATAATCTAATTTAATTAGTAATATTAAAAGCTTTTTTTTGATTCATATTTAATTTTTGTAACAAAAAATAATAATAAAAATGATAGGGCAACTTCGCCTGTTTTCGACCACTATTCACTTACTGCCAATTGGTCGTCCACTTACCTACATATATTTTTCTTTTTATATCTGTGAACAGTATTTTAAAATAGACACTTTAGATTTTATTTAAATCTGCTCCTATTTCGACCACTGATGCAATCCAAAACTTACAGATTGACTGTTTTAAAGTATTGTTTATGTAAGTGGATGACTAACTGGTAGTGGTCGGCAACAGATGCAGTAACCCTAATTTTGTTTATTTACTTGAACTCAGATTTCCTGGAACATTAAGCATTTTCGTCTTCTTTCAATCCTAATGAGCTCCAGAAACTTAACGGAGCAATTTCCTTCGAACTTTCCGCGAATATATCATGCGGGCCCTTCACAAGCACGTAGTCAAAATGTTCTGAATCACTGACTGGTTTCCAATCAACGTCGTCGAGCGACACGTTCCTTTAAAAAATAACGGGAACAAGTACTGGATAGTTCTTTCAAAATTTAAAAACGTTTACCCTGTTTTAGCAAAGTTTACTAACATATCTATCAATTGATCTTTCATTTTTGTTTCATCTTCTACGAATGTAGATGACCACGATGGAATATTGTAATAAAACTTTCCATCTGCACCGTGAGGGATACCTAAAAATTCAAGATGAAAATATGGTGTTTACTTTTTGACTAAACATTAGGTTTACCAAGGCTAACGTCTGTAAGATTGAAAATTTTATTCATTTCCACGACATCGCCACCGTACCCCATTAGTAAATAGTAAATGGATGAAAGTGATACTTTTGACTGTAGTTTGGCCGCTTTCACAGAACCAACTAGGAAATTTCTGTCACTGCATAACTAAAAATTAACTACGAATAAAATTACGCAGGAAAACTACACCTGTACCTTAACAAAATTTTTAAAATTTTCTTCAGTGATTGGTTCACTTTTTAAATAATATTCTTTAAGAATTTTATTTATTCGTTGTTTTTCTTCATCAGGAATGTGATAGTATTCCAACATTAAAGGAAAGAGAGTTTCCCAATCTTTGTTCAATCTGTCTTGCTGATTATAAAACCCTGAAAATAATTAATTTAACAAATACAAAAATGTATGTATGGTATGTATGTATACCACATACATCCTGCTGGTAAAATGCCTTCTTCCGTCGCCATCGACATTATAAGACGCAAATCATTGGTGATGTTGGTTGTCAATTGGAGATAAGGATGGACGTGCATGAAAGTCGAGTGTGAGAGAGGTTCAATTACAGGAGCGAAAGGCGCAAGAGGCATCATGATGTCAATGATAAAATGCTTTACTGCTTCCGTTATTTGCACGGCTGACCTTTGCCTTAGACATTCCACAGCGATTTGAACATTTTCATTGTAGCATCCTACGAGGTTCGACAGTTTCTTGAATTTCTCGTAAGGATGTTTTTGTAAAACCCAAGGACTCAGTGCTGTTCCACTTTGAGCGAAGCCCCTATGAAAAAGTCCTAAGGAAAAATAGGATTTCAGAAAATTAACGTTCAGGGAAAACATTTATACTTAGGTGTGAAATAAAGGCAATGTAAAAATGATAATACAAAGTACCTGTAGACATTGGAGAAAAATAATGTAAGTGTACACTAGCACCTCCAGCAGATATCCCTGTAATGGTCACAGAGTCAGGATTTCCCCCGAAAACGGCAATATTATCTTTAATCCACTGAAGCGCGAAGCTTTGATCTTTAAGTCCGAAGTTTCCAGGAACATGAGGGTCTTCGGCGCTCAAAAATCCTAAACTCCATGTAATTAACAAAAAACAAGCTTAAAAAGTTGTTTTCCTTTTACCGAAAGGACCGACACGATAGTTGGCAGTGACGAAAACTATATCCCTGTCCATCAGATGTTTTGGCCCGGAAAAGGAAGTGGAACTTCCTCCCATAAATGCACCCCCGTGGATATGAATAATAACATCGAGTCGTTCTTGGGGATTTATTTTTCGTCGTGGCACGTACACATTTAAATACAAACAATCTTCTTGTCCTCCTGACAGAAACAAGCAATTGAAGAAAACAGAGTCATTCTTAACATTTAGGAAACATACCTGTAGCCACTTTATCAAGAACTCCATATTGAAGGCAGGAGTACTTAGTATTTGCAAAAAGTGTTCCGGACCAAGGCTTTATCGGCTGTGGCTCCTTTAGAATAATTTATGATTTAATTTTCAATCAAATTTAATAAAGTAAAAGTAATTACACCACCTTCTTACATTCCAATACGAGTAATACCTACACAGTGTAGTACATACATATACACGGTGGTGATAAAGTCCCGCACCAAGCTCATAATTTGTTTATTTAATGTTTTTTTTTTTGACAAAATCCTGAAATAGGTAAATTTTTAATTTAATTGCACATTTTAGTGCAAAAATCTTTTCTCAATCGGCTTTTTTATGTAGATTTTGATCGTCCTTCTTGTCAGAGCAAAATGGTGAAGAGAATATACCGTGAATGTATCTTATTCTGAAACATGCAAAACACACACATACATACGTTTGTTGCTAGAGTAACGTAATTATTAAATGACAGCAATGTATTAAAGCGTGTATTTTATTTTGAAACAAAGGGGTGAGTTCGGGTTTACGCTCGGATCGATCGGAGTTCTTTTTCTCACTCGTAACCTTACATGCAGTGAAACGCAGTCGCTCTCACTCACACTTTTGATCAGAGCGTACTCCGAGCGTAAACGCGAACTTGCCCATAGGAGAAATAAAGTAACGGAACAAAATTTAAAAAAATCAAACAGTATCCTAAAGGTCCGTTTTCACGCTCATGCAATTTGCGCAAATGTGCTTGTGCACACAAATTTGCACAAGGAAGTCGTTGCATGTAAACGTAATTTTTTGTTTGCACTAGCTAGAAAGTTTGGTAAACTGCATGTATTTGCACAAGCATTTGCGCAAGCAAATTTGTATGCGCCAATGCTTGAACAAATCCATTTGCGCAAATTGCTTGAGCGTGAAAACGGACCATTAGGGATTGTAAAATTCAATTTATTGTATTTCGTATATGCTCAGGAAGTATTTCTCTTGCAGCCACTCGTATTTTATTTTTTGAACGATATTGTTTATAGGTTCTCCATTTAAAACTTATTTTTGATACATGCCCAAAGAAAGAAATCGTTTGGAGACAGGTCGGATGACCTTGCGGACGGATCTACTGCTCCTCCACGTCCTATCCAGCGGTTTGGAAATCTTTGGTTTATGGTCTGTTTTCATGCTCAAGCAATTTGCGCAAATGAATTTTTGCAAGCATTTGCGCATACAAATTTGTATGCGCAAATGCATGCAGTTGCTAAACTTTCTGGCTTGTGCAAGCAAAAAAATTACGTTTTCATGAAATTACTCCCTTGTGCAAATTTGGGTGCACAACCACATTTGTACAAATTGCATGAGCGTGAAAACGGACCTTTAGAAAGGTTCGGACTATCTGAGAATTGTGCACCGGCGCACCATCATGCTGGTACCAAACCTCACCATCAATATTTAATTTAAGGCGTTGAGGGTCGGCAGAACTCTGTGCTCAAGCAATTCTAAATATCTTTTTCCTGTCCATTCCTTTCAAAATTTAAACAAGCTGAAGTTATTTTGACAACCTATGTTTCAAAATAAAATACACGCTTTAATACATTGCTGTCATTTAATTATTACGTTACTCTAGCAACAAACGGATATGTGTGTTTTGCATGTTTCAGAATAAGATATATTCACGGTATATTATTAATATTAAATACTGAAGGAAATGTTTGGACTAATTTATTCGAACATGTCTGTTCAAATTTTCAGGTCACAACCCGTAAGTCGATCTCTTTCTCAAACCACTTTCTTAATCCAAACATACCCAACAAGCAATGAGACCTGAATAAAAAGACTATTTCACTGATTTTCATCCACTGTTCGAGGCATTTGCTTTTAACTGAACTGTGAGCTAAATAGTTGTTCCTTCGACGTTCAATCAATTTGAATTCCTCTGTTCAACCATTTGCATCCAACTGAAATATAAGCTGAACAAAGGTTATTTCAAACAGTTTGGATTTCTCTGTTCAACCAGTTGGCTTTAGTTGAACTCTAAACTGAACAAAGGTTACTTCAACCAGTTTAGATCTTTTGTTCAACCATTTGCATTATTGTATTTCAATGGGCAGGTGGTTATGACTCTAACAGATTCCAAGTTCGAATCCCAAATGGTAAAAATACAGACAACATTTCAAAGATATGTAAATGATTTAATGTTTAGGACTTAAGTCAAAAAGAATTTATAAAAGTCTACAGTTAAATTATTATTCGTTATTATTTATTAAGTTAAATTATTTATATTATTATTAAGACCAGAGACCAGATATGAAAAATCTAATATACCTACAGGTGTTTCAAAAGTCAACAAAAAATGAAAGGGGTTGTAGAGAATGGAATTTGGAAACACATGTCCGATTTCTACTCATTCTCTAGATATGGGGGTTTGAAGATGTTACACATATATTTTATTAACTTTGCTATGATTAGATTGTTACTTTAGGGTTTGTTAAAAAGCAAATGTTCAGCAACACCTCCTCCACCTGCAAGACTTAGCCTGACATCGACAAACCAATTCGTGACTGTATTAAATAAATTAAATTGAAAATTCCCATTTTGAATTTCAGCGAAAGCTAAATTAATTCTTTCCAAAAGCAGTACTTCTGCATGAATTACGATAGTATAGACAACTCCCATAAATGAAAATCCAAGGGACTTAAATCGGGAGATCATGGTGTTTCGATTTCTCCCAGTCTTTAAAAAGTTCTACTGAAAACGTTATTGGAAGGTTGTCGTCTATTAGAAAATCTCTGCGTGCCTCTTTAGCATTTTCATCGCAAAACAATATCTGCATATTCAGAAAAAAATTCCGACCAAATCAACGGAAAAAAATTTGCAATTTTCAACAAAAGAACCTTGATAACTAAAGAACAGAAAGGGATACGCACAAGTGAATATCTCGACACGTTCTTTATTATTTGCGACGGAAGTTGCGACATTTTCGAAAACTGAAATTTTAAGAATGAAAACCTCATCTCGAAAACGATTAGAGTTAGCGACTTGCGCTTTTCGACACTGAATTCGCCTTTTCGAGATCTGCAAGATGAGCCCCGATTCGAAGCTCTTTGACAATTTTTAATTTTTTTCGAAAAAGCATGTACGCCTTACATGAACATTTTTTCGAAAAAAAAAAAAGAAAATGTTTTTTTTTCTGTTTCTCTTAAGCTATGTATACACGGCGACATTTTTGTGTCTAGATCGAGTGTATACACCGAGTGTCGGCGTGTGTACAGCATCTGAGCTCGGTGTCGCTAGAGCGAATTGCAGTGTCGCTAGTGTCGTTGCAATTCACGTGTGGACGAGTTAAATTGAGTGTCGAAAAGAGGTCTAGCATGTTTCAAATCTTTCGGAAATTTTTAATCAGTGTCGCAACGATGTCGAAGTTCGAGTGGACCAAGGAAAAAGCAAAGAATTTGATATCCCTTTTGGAAGGGCTCCCGGTCAAAGAGGACAGCTGCAATAAATTGAAGAACTGCCTCAAAAATTTAATACAATTTTAGGAAAAATATTTTTAAATATCTGACCTGTTGCCAGAAATTTTTGTGATAATGCTAATCTTTCTCGAGTCGGTATGCTGTGTCACTTTTCTGTATTTTAGATATAATTTCTTCCAATAAATTGTCAAAATCTGTAACTGACGTACAAAGAAAATTCTTGTACAATTTTTCGTCACCAGGTCTTAATTCACGAATAACGTGTTATAGCAATCGAAAATTTATTTATTTTTCATCCTCTCCTTTATCCACAACTTCCTTTTTCGTGTCTTCTACCATTTTTTTATTTTTATTGCGATACAAGTACCTACCACAGCAGCAAATATATTTCCATCAATTGTTTGATTCAGGAAAATTGCACAGTAAAACACTACCCGCGAAATTCCTAATCTAGCGAAATCGTAGAGAGGTGTAGACAAACGTGACACTTTTTGCCGACACTTGAATCCGAAACTAGTGTCCGACACTACTCTATCTTAAAAAATTGCAGTACGTGTGGACAGTAAAGACACTGCTCTAGACACAAGTGTCCGCTCTAAGTGTCTCCGTGTGTACGTAGCTTCATAGAGTTCGACGTGGTGAATTGAACGTCGCAAAGTACAAGTGAATATCTCGAAGAGACGAATTCAATGGTGGGTCGGCCAGGCCCCTAACCCTAACCGTTCTTTAGATATCGCCACTTATGAAACACCCTGTATAGAGACATAGAGCGTAATGCTTCAAATGCTTTTCAGAATGTGGAAACTCTAAGGCAACTGAGCTTCTTAGGAGTTATGAAGCTGTAGGTCGTAATATGAGCTCTACAATATAAAATAAATTTTTATATTCCTACTTGGACTTTTCTCCAATTCTTGGTGATGTTAGCGATGAGCACAGAGAACGAATTTATCTATTGAAAAACGTTATCAAGTAAAGTAGAACAACAGCAAAATATTTACCAATTACTGTCGGACAATGAAATGTGAACGTTCCAAAACCCAGTACAAGAGAACAGTGATGAGAAACAGATGTTAATTTTTCCACAGCAGCACATAGTTCTTTTCTTTTTAATTTGATAAAAGTTATTTCATTTTAATATTGCTTTCTTTAAAGAAAAAAAAACTAGAGTACGAAACAATTTGTATTTACATAGATGATAAACAATAAATTAAAATGTTTAAAATTTATTGTCTAATGTTACCTTAAATCTTAGTTTTCCAATGGGAGGTGCTGCAAAAGGGATACCTTCGAAAGATATGAAGGTATGTCCATCCGTTGACATTTGAAAAGTTCCTTTAACTAACCCATCATTTATTTTTACGAGGGGCTCTTCTTCGGCCTGCATAACTAAGATAGATATTTAATTTATAATTATATATTATGGAAAAGTTGAAGATCTAGCAGGATAGCAGTCAAAAGGGGGCAATTAAAAGTTTACTCTTGTTTGATTGCCAAGCTTTCGAAAAGTATTTATTTCCTTCATCAGGGCGGCTATAATGTTAATATGAACGTGTTACACAATTGAAAATGATGATTTTAAAATTCTACTTACATCTAAGTGAGGTTATGAGAGCTAAAGTTGCACATGTGAACAAGCCAGGAACACACACACACATGTGCAACTTTAGCTCTCATAACCTCACTTAGATGTAAGTAGAATTTTAAAATCATCATTTTCAATTGTGTAACACGTTCATATTAACATTATAGCCGCCTTGATGAAGGAAATAAATACTTTCCGAAAGCTTGGCAATCAAACAAGAGTAAACTTTTAATTGCCCCCTTTTGACTGCTATCCTGCTAGATCTTCAACTTTTCCTTAAGTTCGCAGTCGCGATCAGAAGCCGTTTCACGATGATAGTACTCTCATGAAAGTACTCTCATGAAAGTACTATCACGAAAGTGAGTGTGATAGTTCCGACATGCGAGTTAAGTATCTACAAGGAAAGAATGAAAGTGACTGTCAAGTTATTTACACGATGATAGTTTTAGTGATAGTTGTTGTCATGAAAGCAACTATCACAGAAACTATCATCGTGTAAATAACTTCATTCAATGAGCCTTTAGACTTACAATCAAAATTACATTTTTTATTTTCAATTGTTTAAAGTTTATTTGCAAATGTAAGCATGGACGTTAGTATTTAATGGTATATTACATAACGAGAGTTGTAAATAGCATATTACGCACGGTGGAAAAGTAGTGACGAGCCGCGCAGCGGCGAGTGAAAGTAATTCCACAAGTGCGTAATTGCTTTACAACTCGAGTTTTGTACTATACTTTATCTACGACCACAAAAATTACCTTGTTATTCAAGTTCAAAATAATCAGCAATGACGGACGCAATTTCGACAACTGTTAATATAATGTGAAGCGGCTGCGAAGATCTAACTGCAAGCATGCATAAAATGTGCACTTTTCACTTAAAAGTGAGTAGTGAAAAGTGTTTCCGTTGTCACGGTAATAGTGTAAACAGAAAACGTCTTGAAATAGATGAGCGAGATGTAAAATAAGTTAGAACTTCGTGCGTGAGAAAGATGCGATACACACCCAACTTGTACTTGAGTGTCTAGTTCTTGAACACAACCCTGAGTTATTAACTTATTTCTTATTATATCTATAATATCTAGACACCTGATACAAAAAAAAGAATCCAATAGAATGGAACCAATAATTGTAATAGTTAAATTACTTACATAAGAAATTTGACACAAAAAATAAGCAGACTAATTGAAACATTACCAATAGATTCATTGCGTGAGACTGTTGGTAATAACAAGCGATCAATATAAATATGAATTAGGGTAGGCGTTGGAATTTAAACGCATCGCCAACTCTAAGTAATTTTTCATCTGATCATTTCTTATATTGTGATTTCATTGAACTGAGTGGCATAAATAATTTAAACGTTATCTAAAAACCGATATAAGGATGACTTGAAGTTATTACTTATTTGATTACAAATAAATATTACCCTAAGTCATCCTCCGTAATGCCGAGTAATTAATTCAAAATTAGCGCATCAACGTTACAGAGCGTTTTCAAAACATTAGTTTTATTCGATAATTTGATAAAAATTACGTTTATTAATGTTTAACGAGTTTCAACAGATTTTTGTTCCAGAAATTCCAGTAGGTACGCAACAGATAAGTTACGTTCTGAAACGAAACTAAAGCCTAAAAAGTATTTGTCTTTAAACGCAAATGATTCATTCTTTTTTTTTGTAATGTTTAAAGAATTTAGATATGACTTATAAGTACAAAACTGAGGACAATTTAATTTTGAATTAATTTTTGTTATGAGAAACTTGAGAAATGCGAAAAATACAATTAACATGTAATTAATAATATAGTTAAGGAATGTATTGAGGAATATTTATATAAACTACTTAAAACATAAAATAGTCATTCTTGCTTATTGACGTATGTTTACCACAGCTGAAAATGCTTAAATATTAACTTGACTAAATGTATATGTAAAAAAAGTCATAGCTTTAGAGATAGGTATACCAAGTCTTATTTAAAAATTTTAAGCCGTAATGAAAATACGCCTACAAAATACAATGACTCCTTTTATTCTTTTTGAACAGTGTAAATTCATCTAAATACAGGGTGACTGTTAATTAACCCTACAAAATGAAACCACGATAAGAAGCGATGTCCGAGAGTATGAGAAAAATGTTAAAAAATTCTTTCTACTTTAGTTTTCGAGAAATAATTCATCAAAAATTAACGCCAAAACGACCATGCGCTCCTGGTTAAAAAGTCGAGGAGCAGATGAACAAAATAAACGTTGCAGTAAAAGTTCTTTTATAGTTTTATGATACGGCGCAGCGTAGCTTCGTGAACTTGACCTTTAAGTGGAATTTCACATCAGCGTTTTTAAGTCAACGCCCGACGTGAAATACGATCTCGTATTTTGATTTACTTGACAAACGCGTGCAGCAAATTACCTGAAGTATGTAGATTATTCCACGCAAAGGATAACAACGGCCACACTTTGAACACCTGCTCTCACAGGTAAACAAATAAATTAGTAAACTCATTCGTAATCTGTTTCGAAAGGTTACTATTATAATTTCGTTTTGTGTGTGAGGAATTATTAACACAAATCTATTACAAGTTTAACAAATTCAAAACGCGTTTACAACTCTACATCCTGTGTTTTTGGCGCACTGGTTGTTCCTCGTTGTACCGTACGCAATATTTTCACTTGACATTAAATTCTTAATTAATTATAAACTTTTCCTTAGAATTTTTTAAACATGATCCCGTAATCTATTACATTCATTCACGTTCGCGATTTAATTAGAAACTGTACGCATATCACCAACGACGTTTATAACAGCTGTAAATAATATAGTTTTTATAAAGAATTTTGTTGCAAGTCGGTTTTGATTGCATGGCCGCCTTGCATGGGATGACTTATTATGTAGCAAACCGGCTTCAATTTGTCAATCCTACTGCAATGTTAGGTCAGAAACTGATCACAGGATGTCGTGATCTAAACTTTTCATAGTTTTTATAGTCTAATAAAAAAAAACTTGTGGGCGATGAATTTCAGGTCTAATATATCGTTTCACATTTTCGGACAAAACCGATTCGTTTAAGCGATTTCTTGCAAATGTAATCAAGTAATCATTATTTTGTAGCGATCATTATCTCTTACCAATTAGTATTGCGCATAATACTAGCGATGTTTAAAACAGTGCGACAACGAGACGAACATTTTACTATCAGCTGCCTGTCGGGCCGTGCATTTGACCCCTGCGATCACCAGATTTGAATCCCTGCGATTTTTTTTTTGTGGACGAAGCGGCTGATACATTCCGCTCTAGTAAATAGTCCGCACGAATTGCAGTGTACTCTCTCTTTAACGGGCACTCCTCATAAGCGGACATCTCTTTTAACCGGACAGTTTTTAATTCCCCATTTATGTAAGTTACATGTATTTCCACCTCTATTAGGCGGACAGTTTTCTGTTCACGGTAGGTGTCCGCTTAAGAAAGAATACACAGTAACAAACAATTATTTACACAATTATTTGCGAATTTATTATTTCAACTATATTTGAAATTACTAATAATTACGCCGCGTAAAAGAAACTTCCCCTCCCCAGCTGTTAAACGTGTAATAAAACCAATCCAGATGTGTGTCAAGGTCGCATTGCATGCAAGCGTGTAGTCAACAAAAAACTTTATAGTCCTATTATACTGCCGTTCATAAGAATTTTTTTAACGTTTTTTCGTGATCTGTGAGGCCGATTCTCTTATAGATTTTTTTTGTCGGTACAATTGTCATTCACCTTGTATAAGGAACGTTATCGATAATTATATTCTTGACTTCTGTAAAAAATATATTTATTTATTTGTACATGCAAACAGTCTTACAATAAAATATGGCCGCCTACTTCTTATAACAATAGATTGGTAAATATCATATCGGTCAAACTTGAATACGCAAGTATCAAAAAGGTGGAACAAAATTTGTGTTCTACAATTTTAGTAAAAAAGATTTGTATTTAATAAAAAAAGATTCTTTCTTTAAAAAAGCAGGTTCAAACTAGTGTCTTCCAACAACTGAAATTAACGATGAATTTGTATAGATTTTGTCCACTTACGAACAAAACTTTTAGGTTACAGTTGCCAAATAGAATGTTTTGACATACAATAAGAAATGGAAAATGATTTTTCCCATTGATAACCAGAGGTCCTTTTTTGTCTGGCCAAGACTACTTTATACTTTAAAACTTTTTCTTCAACTTATATTAATTTCTGCCCAAGCAAAAATATTAGAAAAAAGTAATAAAAACAGTAATTCATCCATTTATTGGAAACATAGCGTGAATATTAAACATTTTAACATATTTTTGAAAATTATCGAGCTAGCGGTCAATAAAAGACTTTTTCTATTTTTATGCTAAGTTATTGCCTTCATCAGAGCAAAAACTATAAAAGGAAGGTTACTATGATTGAATTAATTCAAATTAAATAACTTACATATTTTTTTAGTTTAAATTACATTCCAAATTAAAGTGTTCAAGATTTCAAAGTATTTGCGCCGTTAAACCCGTCGCGCGTGCTTTAAAGGCTTTCTTATGCACTTGTATTATAAGATACTATTTTATTATACCTGGGCTAAAATGTGAAAATTAGAGACATTAAAATTAAAATTCATTTTGTAAAGTTGCCTGTGGATTTTGATTCAGGTATAATAAAAACGACGTTTATTTATTTTCAAGGATAGTCTAGATTTAGAAAATTGTTTGAAAATATCATTACCTTTGGATTCTGTTATTCCAAATAAAAGAAAAATGTGGTACGCTTTCTTGGAAAAATTAATTACAGAGTGTATACCTATAAAGTTATACATAGCGTTGATTTTAAGTTGTTTCAACTTAACTTGGTACATGAAGAATTACTGCTTCATTTGTACGACAGACGCGCAAAAAATTCTTTTTATACATATTATTGAACAGCAATAAAGAACAACGTGAATTTCAAAATTCCAAACAAAAGCTTAAAGCGAAGAACACATATAAGCGATCGCGACCAAGATCACGATAGCGATAGCAAAATTACTATACATTGTAATTTTGATCGCCATCGAAAGCCTTGGACACATATAGGCGATCTCGACCACGATCACGATAGCGATGGCGGTCACACGTTCTTTAGTAAATAAATGAGTCCGCACATACTGTTGCGACTTGTTGGCGATAGATTGAAATTGCTTGATCGCCATCGCTATCGTGATCGTATATCGTGGTCACGATCGCCTATATGTGTTCTTCGCTTAACAGTACAATATCCGTCGTAAAAATTAAATACGGGTATTTTGTAGGACCAAAAATTAAGCTAAACAATACATTTCTGGGAAAAGGAAACATAATTCATCAGACTAGTTGCACTTCTTAATTTTTTAGTACTTTAGAACTGAATATACACAGTTGGTCTGGCCAAGACTACGTATACGGTTATTGTGAGTAAATGAAGGAGAGACTCATTGAAACTTGTGTGGAAATGAAATAGCGATATTACAATGTTGCGTGCGAAGGTAAGAATGCTGCGGCCGGAGCGTGGCCCGCGTTATCAATCGGCAACGTCGATTGATGTACCTATTTCGTTTACTTATGCGCTTTCTACTATTCTATCCTTCATTTACTCACGATAAATGCATAGGCAGTGGTGGCCAGGCCAACTATGTATAGTGCGTTAGGAAAGTCGAAAATCTTGAATAAATGTTGTTTATTAAAAAACATGTAAATGTTATTTCATTATATCTGCACTGTTTCTATGGTTGTAATGCTATATATAACAGCCTAGGGCCTAGGCTGTTAAAATTTAACAGCCATGGCCGTTATTACTTGCTGTGTTCGAAAATTACACATCGGATGTATCTGGAGCGTATGATCACATCTTTCTCACTCACAAGTTTTAATCTATTTTGTATCTCGCTCATCCGTTTAAAAGAATCTTGTGTTTGTATTATTTCCATGACAACTGGCGATCTTTTCACACCCTACTTAAATGTGGGATGTGAAAGATCGGCTGCTGTCATGGAAATACTATAAACACAAGATTTTTTTAAACGGATGAGCGAGATACTAAATAGGTTAAAAATCGTGATTGAGAAAGATGAGATCATACGCTCCAGATACATCCGACGTATAATTTTCGAACGCAGCAACTATTTGGTCTGTATCTCAAACGTTGCCATAGTTACAACGAAATCACATTCGCAATTCAGGCCACTTATCAAAGTTTGTTATTATGAATATTTTTGCCAATATACCTACATAGATATTTATTTCATCGTTTAGTACATATTACGAAAACTATAAAATAACATACGGCCGATATGCATATAACAAACTCGGATAATATACATATAGCCTCGGCTGTTTTACTTTTACTTTGCTATATAATTTAAAAATAAACATGAACTGTGTACAATTCTATTGCTAGGTTGCTTGTGTTCGAAAATGAAAAAGTTCAATTACTTACGTAAGAATTTTAACACAAAAAGTATACAGATAAATTGAATCATTACATGATACTACTTGTAACACACATGTTATCTCATTGAACTCTTTATCTAAAACCTGACTTAGGTATGATTCAAAGTTATACTTATTACAAATAAATATATACAGGGTGTTCTTCAAGTTCGTGCAAACAAATTAATGTCGTATTTGGTAACAGATATTCTCGCGAATGCACCAAAATTAAAACGAAAAAAAAATCAAAAAATGTATACCGACATCTGGCAATTCCTTGCGAAAGTTTAGAACCGCTAGACGCAACGGACGGTGACCTTTACCCACAATAAGTGTTCGAAGTTCCCCCCTGCGCGAGACGTAAACATAACGATTAAAGGGCCGTTTAACATGCCTGCCCACACATGCATGTTGTGAAAATTAAATATACCATCCCTTGTAAACATTGATTCGTCGGTGAAGAGAATCTTATTAACAGAGTTCGGATTGTCCTTGTTTCCGGAGTAACCACCGACAAAATCGCATGCGTTGAAGGTAATCTGTGGGCATCAGAGCTTGCACTCTTTGAAAATGGAAGGGTTCTGAAATGAAATGGTTCCTCACGAATAATTTGCCAAACAACAAACTGCACAACTGACACAAAGGATCTGTTATTTGGCAAAGGGCGATCTGCGTAACTCTGTGCGCCAACGCATTTTGACCACATTCGCCGTAAATTAAAATCATGTCCACAATAACACTATTGGAAAATTCGACCATGTTTTCAACACTGTTATCTGCGACGACGTTCATTTGAGAACTGAGTAATTGACCCACTTTAACAGCTGATGCTGACACACCAGCATACTTCTCCGATTACGTAATTACGTAATAAAAATAAACCGGGACTATCAAACTGTTTCATCGAAAACATTTATAACCTCTAATATTTATTAATGAATTGTTATACAAAAACTGCTTCATTCTATCACTTTTAATGTCAACTTTCACTGGTTTCATTTCTTGCATGAAGTTAAAAAACAGCTTGTATATAGGGTGATTCTTGAACAGACAAAGAAAAAACGTTGAAAGAGGAAAAAGGTAAAGTGTCTTTTATTTCCTTATAAAAATTTCAAATTCCAATCTTATAACCTCCATATAATAATAATATTTATTTAACTCAGAAAGTTGATAATAACAATATAACTGAGATATGGCTGAGATATGGCTTCGTAATGTTGATCATGTTGTGTTTGATAAATTTAAAAAGGGAAGTTCCTTTTGTCGTACCGAATTCAGAGGGGAGGGGGGGTTGCAATCTGGCACAGGTCTGATTTAAATATTACTGCAATTGACTTGTCGAGATTTTGTAAGGAGAAAACACTTGAGATCTGTGCGTTGAAATGGAAACCCGATAATGAATTGTATACGGTGATAATTATTTGTTGTTATCGATCTCCTTCGGCTGATCTCGGGGAATTTTCCACTTTATTAAGTGATGTTCTTGATTTTTTATGTAATGTTGATGTGAAAATTATTCTTTGTGGGGATTTTAACTTAGATGCATATAGTTACAATAAGGATTTCAACAATCTAAATAATATTGTGATATCTTATAATCTTAAACAAGCTGTGGGGTGGCCGACCCGAGTCTATGGAGCTACTGAAACCACAATCGACAATGTGTTTTGTAATGTCAACTTAAATACTTGTGTTATCGATAACAATATATCAGATCATAGATCAATTCTCTTTCAGATTCCTTCCTTTGATGGGAAACTAAATGATACTTCAATTTTTTATAAAAGATGTTTTCCTAAACGTAAAATCCTTGACTTTAAAAATGAACTTACTCATGTGAACTGGTCAAATTTATACAGTATCCAAAATTTAAATGATGCTTTCATTTATTTCCATTCAATCTTCTCACTTGTGTTTAATAAACATTTTCCCAAGGTCAAATGTATACAATCACACAAAACTTCTTCAAAAAAGTGGATTTCAAATGAAACTAAGATTTCTAGTCAGAACCTGAGGGATCTCTACCTTCTTAAGTGCAGTTATCCTACTCTTGAAAATGCTTATAAATTTGCGAAGCGCAAACATTTCGCTCTTGTAAATAAATCTAAGAGGGATTATTTTCAAGGTATTATCTTTAGCTCGGACAATATTTCCAAGGCCTCATAGAATGTAATTAATCAGCTTTCAGGTAATGTCAGAACAAATAACAACTTTATCATTGAATCTGATGGCGAATCTTCCGATGATCCAACAGTGGTCAGTGAATCTTTCAATGATTTTTTCATCCAGGCGCCCATTAATATAATTAGCGGCATTACAGATCGTAATGAGCCTGTAATGAAAGACTCTAAGGATGTTTCTACCCTGTCCTCAATGTTTCTAAGTGAATGTTCTGCTGAAGAAGTTGTACATATTATCAGATCTAGAATTAAAACTAAGAAGTCATCTGGTTTTGATGAGGTTCCTGCTGATATCATAAAAATCGTCACGGAATATCTCTCACCCTTTGCAATATATAATCAACTTATCTTTTTGATGGGCGAATTCCCCAATTACTTAAAAAGTTAATAAAGTCGTACTGGTATTCAAAAGGGCAGCCCCAAAAACTGGAGAATTATAGACCTATCCTTTAACCTCTGTCTTCTCCAAAATTTTTGAGTATGCTTATCTAACTCGTTTATGGAGTTTCGTGAAGCAGTATAATTTAATACCCAATGTTCAGCATGGTTTTCTGCCAATAAATCTACTGCTTCCGCCATCCAATCTCTACAGGAGACTGTTATACAATATATTGATGCGGGCGAAACCCCTGTTGGGATCTTTTGTGATCTCAGCAGGGCTTTCGACTGCGTTGACCACAATATCTTAAGCAGTAAACTTTCCTCTATGGGTATTAGAGGTATCGCTCTGAATTGGGTAGTCTCTTATCTTTGCGATCGCTCTCAATTTGTAAGTATACAGCACACCAACAAATCCTTTCAGTCAGAAACTAAATCTGAGTTAAGAACTGTCTCTGTAGGAGTTCCTCAAGGCTCAATACTTGGCCCTATCCTTTTCTTATTATACATAAGTGACTTAGCCAATATTAGTAATTCTGTTCATTTCACAATGTATGCCGATGATATTTCAGTGATTATATCCGATGGAAGTCTATCCCAAACTACCTCGAAGTGTAACAATTTCCTGACTGACCTCGGTGCATGGTTTTCCAACAATAATCTTTTTCTTAATGCCAGTAAGACTGACTGTATTATTTTCATAACAGGCAGCGTGACCTACCAAGGTTACTCTAAAATTAGAGAACAATTCTATTAATCCAATAGGTGAAACTTGTTTCCTTGGTTTGGTTATTGATGAGTTCTTGAATTGGAAAACATTGTCATAAATTGATTAATAAATTAAATTCCTTAGTTTTCCTTTTTCGAAACTTAAAACATATTTTAAACACTGATCAATTACGGTGTTTGTATTTTGCACTGAGGTGGATAGTCGCCTAAGATATGGAATATGCTTCTGGGGAGGTTCTGTTGAGTTTCAGGATGTTTTCGTTGCTCAAAAAAATAATCAGAATAATAGCAGGTGTTACTGGTTTTACTTCTTGTCGTGAAATTTTTAAAAATATAGAATCATGACTGCTTATTCACTTTACTTCTTTTGAAATTTGTACTACATCTACAATAATAAAACTAAATTTTTAAAGGTAAACGATATACATTCACGGTATGTACGCTCGGCTGATCATTTTCGCCCACCCTACAGCAAACTTAATTTAGTTCGGCACTCATAAATTTTATTGGTGTAGACTTCTTTAATATTCTCCCATCAAACATTAAAACTTCTGATAATATTAAGCTATTTAAAAGAGACTAAGTAATTTCCTTTTAAATAATAGCTTTTATTCATTAGATGAAGTCACTAACATGTGTAAGAGGGTCTCCACTCAGAAATTTTAATGTGTTATTATTATTATTTTTTTTTAATGTGTTATCTTTTTTGACTAATGTAAATTTACAATTTACTGCAATTGCTAATTAATTAATTACGCACACTGACATGTCCTCTCATATCTACTTATGTATTTGGGACCAAATAAATATTATTATTATTATTATTATTATTAACTGAACTAAAGAAATAGAAATAACATGGGTTAATGAACTGTGGCTCAGATTGGTCTCAAGAGGCATGTGTTCTTGAATGCCACAGCCCCGCAAGAAATAAGAAAAAAAAAGTACTGGGCTAACTTAAAATATACTTACTTTCTCTAGAACGGAAAAAAGAAATGCACAGAAAAGAAAAGAGAAGAAAGAAGAGCAGAAAGAAAAGATGATGAAGGAATTTTGAAATTTACCCAGACATCTGCCGCTCCCACATAGATTTTGTAAATTCGTTTAAATATGGACACTGATCTACTTTAGAAAATTTCAGGCAAGAATTAAGTACCAAAACGCTGAAACACGATATGAGAAGGGTTTAGTGAATTTTGCAGTGTTGTGTGTATATCTTTAAGAAATCACGAGGTAGAATTTTTTAACATTTTTCACATCCTCAGAGGTGCCCCTGAATAGTGTAGAATGGCGCTGTCTCGCCATTTTGTAAGCACCCAGTATATTGATTCTTATGCACTTTTTTATGCTGAATTCAAATATGCAATCAGAATTTCTACATCGCCCCTAGATTTTATGTGACATCATTTTTTAGTAACTGATTACTGAATTCAACATTACAGAATTTATAAGTTGAACACAATCTATAATTTTTACATGTAGATTTTTCTGTATGTATTTAAAAGTAAAATTTCCAAAAATTAGTGATGCACAAATAAAAGAAAAGTATTTAGGTCCTCAAATAAGGGAACTAATTCGAGATGAACAATTTGAGAAAAATAATTAATATAATTAATTGTCACTAAAAACTCTTGGCTGACTGAAAAAAAACACTACATATTTGAATTCAGCATAATATTATAATATTAAAATTATGCACTGCCTTTTGCGACAAAAAAAAAAATTCTTTGTAACTCATGTATAGAAGATGGCACAATACCAGCTACATAAAATTATAAAAAATTTAGCTGTATCTAATTTGGATCATCCAAATTAGATACTGATATTAGGCAAACCAGATAATTAATATTAATTATAAAATAAGCTAGAATAAAAAATGTGTTTTATTAAAACATTACATTTGGCCACACTGTATAATAGTAACTGGTATTTTTGGTTTATTATTAGGTCCTGTAGGTACATTTTCAATTTTCCTCATAACTAACAGTCCATCAATAACTCTTCCAAACACCACATGTTTTCCATCAAGAAAATTACACTTAGCACAAGTAATAAAAAACTGACATCCATTAGTGTCTTTACCACTGTTCGCCATAGAAAGTAGACCAGGTGCATCATGCTTAAGAGTGAAATTCTCATCTGCAAATGTTCCTCCACCATATATACTCATAACTCCTGTCCCGTCACCCTAAAATATTACTAACAGACTTCCAGGCAAATGTGTATTTGATGTCTGATCGACTTACATTAACAAAATCTCCTCCTTGAATCATAAAGTCCTTTATAACTCGATGAAAACTAGCGCCTTTGAATCCCAATGGGACGGCATCTTTCCTGAATTCTCCTGTGCAGAATTGCCTGAAGTTTTCGCTCGTTTTAGGGACAACGTCGGCGAAGAGTTCAAATATCATTCTACCAATTTCCTTAACGAATATAGAAATAAAAGGCCATTCTTTACAATATTTAGGTACTCACAGTTGTTCCCACCGAAACGTCAAAAAATACCACTGGGTTGGCAGGATGTCTCAACTGGGATTGAATCTGGTTCCAGCTTGGCATTTTATTTATTATAAATTTTCAATTTATTATTTTTGTGGGAGTTTTTTTGAGGTTATGTTGCAAAAATACTTGTGAAGTAAGAAACAGATCTGTCCTTCTTCCAGTGTCGCCAACGTGATAGCCACTTAAAAGTTCTATAACTTGTAGCGTTCTCGATTCGCTTGCACCGGCTGCACTCAGTGTATTCGCATCTTCTTTTAACCTCATGTAATAACATGAGATGAAGATATTCTGAGGGCGCATTAGTGCGGTCAATCGAAAACGCTATTATTCAGCTGATTCAGCAGAACATGTCAGTATAAAAAAAATAAAATAACAGTTCCCGCTCCAACGGTTGAGACTGAGCACTCATTTCTGCTGAATGAAATTTACTCATCATAACATGTTCCAGTCAGGTAGCGGAGAAGTTACGCTACATAAAATGGCGACCGCTCCAACTAAAGCTGGATTTACATGGAGCGTTGAGCGCGTCAAAACGCCGAGCGTACTGTACTCTCATTGGTTACTGCTCTTTACGTAACGAGCACTAACCAATGGGAGTACAGTACGCCCGGCGTTTTGATGCGCTCAACGCTCCATGTAAATCCAGCTTAATCCACTTGTGAAAGGTCGCATTCAGCAGAAATTTGGTCAACAGTTGCACAACTTTCGGGTCTGCTGATGTTGAATGCGCCCATGGATTGATCGATCGGCATATAGCAAAGAAATAAACTATACACTGAAAAATATGCAGTAAAAATTGTATTATTTATTGAAGCAAACACAAAGTTATAAAATAACTTGTTCGTCATCGAACAAAACAAAATTAATTTCTTTTCCAAAAGTAGGACATTTTATCTAGGGTGCGTCCGACTCGTTGTCAAACACAGGCGAATTCGTCCGATTCAACCATGGCCACCTCCATTAACATTCACTGACGTGTATGTATGGCCGTTTCAATTCGCCTAAAATTCGGTTCGAGAAAGCATGCCGTGGAGTACTCCCCTCAGCGCTCCCTATTAAGGATACTACGAAACTACTGACAGTAACCTAATGACAACTGCAATTACTTAAAAACTCACAAGAGGCGCTGAGTGGAGTACTGTCAAAATTTTTAAAAGTCGAATTGCAACGGCCATACATATGTACACGTCAGTGAATGTTAATGTAGCTGGCCATGATTCAACAGACGTCTGGTCAGACCACGGGCGCCGTTGTCGCATTTTAAAATGTAACCACTCGACCGTCCGACAGATGGTTCGCCATGGTTTGACTACTTTAACCACGAGTCGGACGCAGCTCTAATATCGGTAGTATTTAATTATTTCTATTTCGTATTTTGCCAAACATTTGCACAGCCAATCTGCAGTACCGATTTGCACTAATTTTCTGCACCAATTCAATTATTCTGACCGAGCCTGTAATGTGATACAAATCCAAATGTCACAATCTCAATGTAGAAAAGTGCATGAAAATGGATTTTTTCTACTTTGCGTTCACAACGAACTCATTGTGACACCAAAAACAGTTTCACAATGAAGCTCATTGTGAAACTGTTTTTGGGGAAATTTTAGTCAATTTTTAATTGAAAATATTTAATAGATTTTACAAAATAACTCATTATTTATTTGTTACTTAACAGAATACTCACAATGAAGCTGGATAAGACAAATTAATAACTGGTTAATGTGACTTTTGATTAAAGCGAAAGGTTTTCAGTGTTGCCACGCATTACAACTAAAATTCCCCATATACTAAGGAGATCAAGGGTGCGTTTCGTTTGCGCGCTTACACGCTTTAAGCACTCACGCTTACAAGCGCTATTTTCTGTTGTTTCCTTTGGCCTTCAGTCTCTTAAGCCGTCATACGCAAAAGTGTTTCTTTTGACTATTGTTTGTACAACGAATTCATAACCTTAAAAATATAACTTCCATAGTGAAATTAATCCAATCATAGCTTCTGCAGCTGTTTCTAAAGTGTAATGTTTGTTCATAAACTGACTATGATCAGCTGAGCTCCTCGTACGCATCTCATACGTTCCATTTGCAACATAAGCGCTTACGCTTTTGCTGCCCTACCTCAATGGAATAAGCGATTGTGAGCGAAGACTATGACGTCATAATGACATTACCATTGCGTCAGCTGGCGCTTTGCGAGCGTTTGCAAACCCAAACGGAATGTTTTAAGCATTGCTTAACAGCGCTCAAAGCATGTGAGCGCGCAAATGAAACGCACCCCAAATTTTTGACAGTATTTTTCATTTTTTTGTTCAATAAGTGACGCAAAGTAGAAAAAATAGTATATTATACACGTTTCACAAGAGGCATTGTAACACTCGTTCCGTTGGGGTACGACTAGCGAAGCGTAGCTCGTAACTCGTGTTACAATAAGCCTTCTTGTGAAACTTGTATAATAATATACTATTTTTTAATAGAAAGCATGCACCATGCATGCACTGCACACGTAACGGAAACTGTTTTACCGATAATCCTCTAGTTTCTTTTCTCTCAAGTAAAATGATTGGGCCCGTTCAGGTAACACAGCTGCTGCAAGTCAGCGCTCAGCATGATGAAAGTCAGCGGTCACGTATCTCTGAACGGACTGCTACTTCTCAGCAATTTTTTGTGTCATTTCAAAGTTTAAAATTTATTGAACCTCGTTTCTGAACGTTTTATGAATTGAAATTTATTAATTTAAATACAATGGCAGAAAATATTTTGTTGTGTGAATTATTATGCGATGATGGGCTAGATTTGAATGGTCTGCGGCCCGTAATACAAGATCTTGCTAAGGTTATGTTTGTTTATACTTACCTCCACCAATGAACGCTCAGCGCTGAGCAAGTCAGCGTAAATAAATTCCGGTGTGTAAAAATGACAGCTGCTGGAACTTAGCGTGTCGGTTCAGGAAATTTGCTGACCCAGCAACTCAGCTGCTGTGGTCGCCTGAATGGGCCCATTGTCTTTTTGGTAGTACACAAAAGAAATGTAAGGTTCCACAGATTCACAATTTTCACAATTTCCTTCAATCGTTTTTAATAAAAAAAGCCGTTTGTCAATGGTTTGTTCATTTTGGGTATAAATAATATCCAAAAAGGGTTAAATCCTTTAAGTTGGCTACCTTGCTCTCTGCTCTTCCAGTGAAATGTACCATGCAATCAATTAAATTCCTAATTAAAGTAGGCTATGATTTCAATGTTTTTTTTATAGATGTCTAAATTGTTTGTTTGTGCTAACATAACCCTCAACACTTGACAAGCACGTTTCAAAATATGAAGCGGAGGGTACGTTCGTGCATTCAAGCTGAAGGACAGCATTGTCAGAATCAGTGCTATTTAATTAAGTATTTATCTGGATTTCGCGTTCACTTTATACATTCTTTTTATGAGATGTCATGATCAGATAATATGATATTGATAGTAATTGACAGCTGTCCTCTCACTCTTGAAATCCGTGTCGCCAACTTTGTAAAAAAATCACAGCTTATTTTGATTCATTTGAAGGCACGGTATCTGAAGCTGAGTTCGGAAATTCACACGGAGCAAGCTCGGAGTGAGAAGTAGAGTGAGAGCGCAGCTGTTTTAATACACGTAAAAGTGAGACAAGGGTGTTCGGGCAGTGAATAGAGTGAGCGCGGAGGAATTACCGAACTCAGCATGATTTGAGAGGCAGTATACAAGAACTACCAACGTACAGCGAAACGTTAACTGATTTTGTAGCCAGACCGATTTATTTTATAATTTAAAAATTTTGTGAAATTATTTGTCTTTTTCTTGTTGAATTATTTTTTACCTTTTTTAATTTGCTCAAATGAAACCTAAATTAAATACTGTGTTTTCAAAAATGTGTGATCAAATTAAATTACCTTTCTAGGAAAATTTGTTATTCGCAGATTGGCAACACAAAGATATTTCCTTGTCACAAAAAAATAATTAAATTGAACATAAGCTTCACGATATTTTAGTATTTTTATCTGCAGATTGACAATACTGTAATATATTTCCTTGTCACAAAAAAATAACTAAACTAAACATAGGCTTCACGATATTCTCGTACTTTTACCCGCAGATTGGCAACACTGTAAGATATTTTCTTATCACCAAAAAAGAAATAATAACTAAATTGAACATAGCTTCACGATATTTTAAAATGTTTAATTGTTGTTTTAATAAATTACATAAAGATATGGACGTTAGTTTATAATAATGTTTAATGTTTAATTTGTAGGGTTAAGTCAAGTCAAAATTAATCTTGTTACACCACTGATTAACCTATTCTTGTAGATGGGGTGCTTTATTTTAAGTATTACCATAAGTGTAAGTTTGGTTGCCTAGTTTGGATGATCACGTGGGACTCGGCCGTTGATAAGAACCCTGTCATTTGTAATCACGACGTTCTAGATTTATTCTAGAGTTTGTGCTATACACTTCAATTATTTATTTTAAGAAATTACACAGAAATTTGGACGTTACGCCACTATTTATAACTGGGATATTTTATTTTAAGTGGGAATTACATAAGTGTAAGTTTGGTTGCCTAGATTGGGCGATCAAATATAATTCAAGAATACATAGTTCAAAACACGGTATTAATTTTAATTAAAAATAAAATATTGAAATGTGGATATGAATCGTTATGCTGATAGATTGGGAACCTTTGACGGGTTGCTTAATTAATAGGATTACGTCCATGTAAATTTAACATTTCAACTGTATCGTAAACGATTCATAGCAAAAGATATATTGAATGCGGATATTTTTTTTTAATTCAGAGATATACATAAATCGACTCCCTTGTGCAACGCAGTTTTGTTGTTATAGTTGCCTATCCTGTTTATTAGATTAGTAACAATTGCAAACATTATCATTCCAAATATGGGTATTATTTTTAATATCGCGAATTAGAAACTTAACAGTGAGTCAGTTAAAATCGGTGCTAGCGACGTCCTAAGGCAGCTACCATGGAGGATTTAGGTGAGTCCACTGACCTTAGTACTTATCGTTTCTGGACGGTGACATAACCTCGATGCTGCTTGCGTGTTGTGGCATTGGCGTTATCGGCTGTGTTTTGTTTGTTCATTTGTTTTAGATTTTTTTTCCCTTGAGCTTGTAATTACCTTGCAAGGTCATGTTTTGATAATAACTAGCATCGTTAAGTTAAGCCTGCGGTTCTAAAAATCTTAAGTAGCTCAGAAGGCATACATAAATGATGAACTGTGATTAATTTGCTTTTCATTCCTGAACTGAATATAGAAATTGTGAATGGGGCCCATTTTATATAGAAGTTGACTAGTGTAGGTCGGTAATGTAAATAATTCAGAAAAATTTTACAATGAAATCTGCTTAACCTATAAGATAAACATTTTCATAAAACAATCCGTCAAGACAGATTTTTTTAAACTCGATAAAACAGAAAATATTTTTCGCATTAGCTGTAGAATTATTAGGCTTTGTAAAATTTGTTATGAATTTATACAGAAAGTGGGTATATTTGACAGGTGTAAAATTTGATTTGAGGTTATGTTAAAGAATTTTACAAAGATCTTGTTATCGTCTGTTCTTGGTCTAAAACATGCTCTATTTAACACAACTCTACCGTTTTAAATCAGTTTTCTCAGATGAACGCGACCATAACCACATATGATATTGTCAGTGCTACCAACATACTTTAGTGTCAATGACGTCAGTGTTTCGAAAATTTTCTTATTCCTTCTTTTCATCACATTTAAATATATTTCTACTCTACAGTTCTTCCGCTCGATCTTTGCGGTCACGTCACACTTTACCGAATCGAGAAACGAAATCAACATATTCTTTTATCCTTATCTAATACGTATATTAAAACAATGATAGAATTTGTAAATTTGTCATTTTGAGTCGATAATTTTCTGACGTAACTGCAATGATCGAGCGAAAGAACTGTAGTTTACTCCATCAACTTCTGGCCTTTCGTTTAAACAATTAGTTTGATAAAATGTAAATTTAAATTTTTATCAATATTGATTTACCACGGATAAGTACAGATAAGTACAGTTATGCTTATTCATATCAAAACTGTTGATACCAGATATACGTCAATTTTATTAGATGTTTTAAGTTTATTTTTACTCAAATTAGCTTTATCTGGCGATTAATTCCCATAGTAACGATTGTGATCAGAATATTGTTACTATGGGAATAAATCGTCAAATAAAGTTAACTGGAGATTAAAAGACCGGGCCTAAGAGTGCAGTTATATACATGTTATGAATCTTTTGTGAAAATATTTACTGAAGATATCAGAAATTTGTTGAAATTGTTGTCAAAAATTAACAGTATGTGCACTTTTTGGAAAGTCAGATTTGAAGCGCGGGATTTTAATTGTATTGCTTAATTTCCAAGTAATTAGTGATTTGATTACTTATCAAATAGAAAACTTGAGTGTTTATTCGAGTGGAATTTTTTTTGTGGTCTACTTTCTGCGCAGTATATTACAATATTACATATAGTATATATAGGTAACACATTTCTGTTGAAGCGAAGTGAAGTCTTATTTGAAAATGTTTGTATGGATTAATGAAAGACACTGCATTTGCTTACTGCAGCCACCTCTTATGAAATTTTTAAATGATCATACGGTATAATTTACCGGGAGAAATATGCATACACAACGTGATTCTATGATCTAATCTAATCATAATCAATTAATCTAGAAGTCATGATAAATAAAAGTGTTATCTTGAGATTATTCATACATTTTTAATTGCACTTTTGTAACTGTACAAATTGCCAAGGTGTTCTTACTACTACAAGGAAGAGCACAAAATGTAGAGTTACAGAAAACATGACTTCCTCATGTTAATTAATTTTTATAATTCAAGTAACTGACAAATAACTTTGTTATGACTTAATCAACTTCAGTATTAATAAATTAATAACAAAGGATAATACAATATACTTTGGAATAATCTTTTAGATAATTAGATAAAAATGACAACGCAAGTTGTACAATGGAGTGGACAGGAACATAGAAAATACACGTAGGTGTCCTTTTTCATTTTATGTATCTGTGATTTGATATCCACAGTATAAGGATTTACACAGTAGCACCACTCAAGTATGACTGTCACATTTGCCATTTTGTTTGATACCTACGGATTTGTAAATTAAAGTACATTCACTTTTGTAATGAACAACTAAAGTTACTTAGTTACTTTTACTCTGGAAACCTGCTATGGGATTCTCGTTTCACGATTCAATCGTATCGTTCGATACGATATCGTGAACGCAGCAACGATAGAAGTGATTCAGAAATAACATCGTCGGCAATTTGCGGAAATCGATAAGAATTAGATTAAATGGCATGAAATTATAACTTTAGGAATAAAAAGTTGATATTCGAATGGAATAAGTTCTCATATTATAGTCAACGAGAATACGTGGTATCGTTAAAACTCGATCGACAGGTGTCGTATCGTCAAACCAGAATCCGGCCACTGACTTCTTTTAGTACCCGTATCGTGTAAATGGGACTTTTATTTTTAGTTAAAGCTGGTTCTTGTAAGATGAAAATTGTTGGCGCACAAACACTTAACGTTTCGACAGCTGTCGAACGACTGCGAAACGTTAAGTGTTTGTGCGCCATTTAGTGTCCGTTTAAAAGAGTTTGTGATACAATTTTATTTTTAGGTTATGTTGGTTTCAGTTTTGTGCTGTTATTTTGTATCTTTGGCTATCTTCTCCATGCTTTTCTAACTTTTTATTGAGTCCGTACAGGCGTCTTGAGCTCTGAGAATATCTGAGCAGATGACAAAATTTCGTTTGCCGGAACCCGTCCACAAGTATAACCCCCGAACACATAAGATACAATTACAACCTGTTGTAAGTCCTATATTTCAAACAGGGTTATACTTGTGGGCCGGCTCCAGCAAATGAGATTTTGTCATCTGCGCAGATATTCTCAGAGCTCAAGACATCCTATTCGGACTCTACCAAAATGTGGCTCTTTGTCTGTTTCGTAAACGATTTCCAGGTCATTTTTGAAAATTGCATTATGCAATTGACAACTAAATTGTGACGAACGATAATTTGATTAACAAAACTTTAAATGCAATATCAACCGCTTTTGTAAAAGAATATAAGAACAAAACAATCACAATTAGTTACTCATTATAAAAGTGAATGGAATTTACCTTACACTTCCATATAGGTATCAAACAGTATAGTGCCTTTTTTTGACGCTGACGTTTAAGTGACGGTACTGGGTAATTAGGGGAGACCGGGGGAATGACGCCCACGTAAGATAAAAACATTAATTACAATATTATTTTTCTTTTTAAAAATCTGAGTAAATTCTGGTAAAAGTATTATACTTTTACCTATAAGTTAACATAGCCAAAATACATGGTATTACACTTCATCAAGTACAGCATAGTAGAAAGCTAAGGTGTTACATGGACGTTATTACCCACAAATTTTGAGTAATAGGGCCCAGGTGGGCTCAAACATTTCATTTCTCAGAATGGAAAAACATTTCAATGTAATTTTTTAAAAGAGCAGCTTATAAGTATATTAGTGACCACTTTAAGTTCTACGATTTGCTAGTAAGTTGTACCAACACTGGTATAAGAGCAGGAGTAGCATTTTAGGAGAGCATGACTGTAGCTTATAAGTATATTAGTGACCACTTTAAGTGCTACGATTTGCTAGTAAGTTGTGTGAGCCTTATTGCAACACAGGTATAAGAGTAGGAGTAGCATATAACTAATATAACATACAGTAGGTGACGACACAATTTACATCACAAAAACTTAATTTATATACCAGTGGGCGTCATTACCTCGAAGGGCGTTATTCCCCCGGTCTCCCCTAGTAATTACTTATACCACAGTATACTGATCAATCAGTAGGGACAGCTCGTGTCGGCGCTTTTGATGTTTATACTACCGTTTTCACATCCAATATGGCCGTTATCGGTGGACCTTCATTCTATTGCTACTAGATGTCACTGGTTGAAAAAGTAGCACGGATAAAAATGATTGCAAGTAAATCATAGAATCCAATGTTGTTTTACACACCTTCAGGCTTTCGATAATATAAATATAAATAAAAATAATAAATATAAATCCATTATAATCTAACAAATATGGTTTTCTGTTCAATCTTTTTCATCACTCCGCATCCATCACAAAAAATGCTGAATTAAAAAACTCCCCATTTAAAAGCAATTGACTGGTGCGCCACACACGGCCCTTTGTGGAGGGTCTGCCAGTTATCAGACATGCGCGCTCAAAAACTGTAGCAGCGAAAACCCCAAGCTGTCCATACTGATTGATGTGTATATTATGCTTATACTGTGTGATGTTTGTCATTGCTGATAACTCATTTTCCGCTCCGCCATTTGTAAGACAAATGAATAATAATATGCAAGCTTACGATTTCGGGCCACGTCGCATTTAAACATACTTATTGAAAATTTGCTATGGGCCACGTGATCGCAGTAAATATTTAAATAAAGTTTAACATAAATTAAAAAAGTATGTAAGACAATATTTACTACCTGCCATGTTGTGCGAAGCCGGGGAATTTACAATCCAATAAGTATGTTCGAAGTGGGCCGAAATCGTAAGCCTGATAATATGTATGTTTTAGCTTAAGTGAAAAGTACGTCATTTGATGCCGTTTTACAGTAAAGCCGTCCAAATTCCATGGCAAGAGTTGATAAAAAATGTTGAAAATCACTCGGTGTAAATAAAACTGAAGAATGAATGGAGTCAATTAACTTGGCCTTCTTACTAACGTTTAAAAGAATTTTTCATTACCAAATCATTTCAACGTCTTTGAACTCTACTTGTACTAAAAGATAAACAATAGTTTAAATCGCGATCGATTTTTGACCTAGCATTAGGTCAAAACGCGATCGAAGGATGTCGCGATTTAAACTATTCATTATTATTACATCGCAAATGCGAATAACCTAGGACAGGTCAGTTTGGTTTACAGTGGAATTCTCGAGCTACGCTTCTGCTGACGAGGCCCCAAATAGGGCCGAAACAGCTGTACAGAGGATGCTCAAGGAATCCACTGCAATCAAAACTGACTTGCAACAAGATTATAAAAGATAAAGGTTCGGATTTTTTTAGGCGAAATAGTGGGGACTAATTCCACTGTGAAGGGACTAATGCAATAGTAGTTCTTCCGAAATTAAAAAAAAAACATATATTTCATCTAGTTTTATTTTTTTACACACCTTATGCGCATTTTTTTAAACCTTTGTTGCCCCCTAATGGCTAGAGAAAAAATTAGAAAATAAATTAGCATCGCATTTTGCAATTTTTTTTACGTCAGATTGGATTTTTTACGTACCATCATACACTACTACTTTTATCATTTGAACCCTTCGGATAGTAATCGAAAAAAATTCAAATTAACCAGCTGACCTGTCTCTCTCTTATTTTAGTTGGTCTTTCTCTTACTTGCTAAAATATTGAAAGGGAGACTATGACGTGACATCACTTGCTTTTTGCCTTACGACTTTGCAGAGATTTCTTAAATGAATTATAAAAAATGGGTCTTGTTTTAAGTAGGGAAGAACTAACGTGTCGATTACTTTGGAAATATTTCGACAAGAATGTTGTTAATAATACAGGGTATTTTTTTTTGTTTATTCAACGTAGTAATTATTTAAGCTTTCGGTAGTTGTAATTAGCTATTTGAAAAATTAAAATAAAATTAATAAACAAAAAAGGAAGTTCAATTTCTCTTCAATTATAAATGCACCAAATACCGGATGATTCTTGAACAGACCGATAAAAAAAATCGTGAAAGAATAGACATCACAGAACACGGGAGAAATTTTATGTACTCGTATTTTAGTTTTCCAGAAATAATTCATGAAAAATTATCCCCAAAATGCTGTACGTCCCTGGTTAAAGGAGAACAGTAGCAATGAAATAAATACAGTTATAAAAGTGTTTTATAGTTTTATGATTGTCACGACGCAGCGTCAGACGTGAACTTGACCTTTAAACGAAATTGACATGATCAGCTGAAATACGAACTCCAAAATATTTACCTGAGAAATGTATGAAAGTCACCTGAAATAACTTATTCCGCACAAATTGCATAAAATAAGGGTAAGAAAGACCTCACTTTGAACACATGCTTTGACAGGTAAACAAATAAATCACTACAACACGAACATTCCTAGTATTTTTCTTAAATTTTAATTTAAATTTTTTTGTGAAGAAAGTTTATTTCCACGAGTAACTTGTCCGTCATAAACATTTCGGCATTTTCTATGACTCAATATTACGCGTTACGATTCCCTTGTATAATACTATTTGTTAAACACAAAAAACAGTGTTTACTTTATAATTCATTTATGGTGATGGCAACCAGAATTGAAAAAATTATAATCAGTAAACACATTCGGACATTCATAATTTGTTAATTTTATTATAATGTTATGTGTGCGACGATCAATAAGAAGCATATTTTATTATTATAAAAAACGAATTATTAGCACAAATTAGTACGAAGTCTAACAAAATTCTTGCGTTCGGTGTGCTATTTTTTTTTTAGCCTCATAGCAGTTATAGGAAGTTAGGGGAAGTCTCATCTTTCGCCAGTATTTTTTATCTCAAAAATCACCCTGTATAATCCACATAATCGTCTGCTAATAATTTAATTTTGAAGTTATAATTTAGATGTTTAAACAATTTTTTATTTTGACTAACCGATAATACATAGTTTATGTGACACTGAAATTGGTTTTCATTTTATGGGAAGTCAACAAGCATACTAATTTGGATGTTTTAAATCCAATATTCTTCATACATACCTATAATACAGACAAATAAAAATTGATTTAGAATAAACTTTGTATGTACAGTCAGAATTAAAAGTAATATCACTAAAATTCAGTGTAAATGTGTGTTCTTATACATTCTGATCACCCTAAAAAGCAGGGGGCCAACATCAACAAGCCAACATCAACAAGAATTCTATTCGTGCCTGTTCACTTGTCTGCCTATTGGTTATAGCGATTAGAAGTGATTAGGCCGCAATTTAACTATTGGGGAGACATTACTTTTAATTCTGACTGTACATCTTGCTCACGAAGATGATGGCACTTTCTAATATCCATTTGGATAGATGTTGCAGTGGTTTCAAAAAAAGAGAACAGAAATTATACAGGATGTTCGACTTAAAATAGGAAAGTCTAGCAGGAAAATAATTTATTTCATCTATCAGAGGTATATAAATTATATAAAAAATAACATTAACGAAATAATGCCTGCTGAGAGTTGAAAAAAGATCCTACATTCATTATTAAGGGCATGTTGTAAAATGCTTCCAGTTTTGTATTTCTTTGTACAGGCGCAATCCGGGGCTTTGTGTACTACCAACTTGTCTACCACCCAGCAATTTATATCTACCATCAAGTTCTCCTAGTTCAACAGCACATTGCAGAAATGTCTTGGCGGCTCTCAATTGTTTCAAATTGGGTAGTTCATCTAATAAACAAAACTAAATAAATAAAACACAAAATTTCATTTCTAATCTTACTTGTGTAATTGCCGATGAAAGCCAGTCCCATGGAGCGAGTGTTGTATCTCTTCGTATGCCCCCCGACTTTATGCCAACCTGCACCTTCGTAGATTCTGCCGTCACCACCTATTAAAAAACTAAGCAAAAAAAAGATTTAAAAAATTGAATGCGGCCTCAACTTACTTATAGCCTATATCGTGGAACTTTAGTTCGTTCATGTGATAGTTTTGTATATTTTTTAGTAAATCGGTGCAAGTATGCTCATCTTGGCATCTAGGTGTTACCGTATGGTGAATGATCACGTAATGCACGGGTATTACAATATATGCTATTTCTTTAGCCACTCTGCCTCCCCATCTTGTTTTTGTAACGATTTCTGGACATACTGCGGACAAATCTGAAAAACGTTTATGAAATTTGCAGAACAGTTTCATGAGATACTTACCGGCCACTGCGTCGGAAATAATTAATAAAATTGTAATGCAAAGTACACCTGAAATGTTCATTTCTTCTTGTAGGTGGATGCTTTAGAAATAAGATGACCTATAAGCAGTTGTAAAATAAATAAGTGTGTTCAGCGTTTTTCTAGTGATTTGTAGTCGCGTTAAACACGAAGTGTTCAAGGAATATTTTTGTTTTTATTTCGGAGTGAGTGTGAATATTCAAGCTTTATTACGGGGCTTGAACTGATATTGCATTTATCTTCAGATAGAAACTTTTAATATTTCGAAATAGAATTTTTTAATAGAAAATTATTTTATTGTGATAAGTGATATGCATATACATAGTCTATAAAAATATGAAATTTATTTATTATGGGCATCATAAGTATATTAAGGCCAACTTGCGTAGTGACTCCATGTTTGCAGTTCTTTGTAAAGCTTCTCTCCAGGACTCTGCGTATTTCTGACCTGTCTTCCACCGAGAAGCTTGTAGTTGTAATCAATTTCTCTCGTTTCCATGCCACATTTGATCAAGTTCTTAGCTGCATTCAATTGCTTTTGATTGGGCAAAACGTCTGAAAGAAATAGCTTAATAGTAATACGTTTAGAAATGATGTGGTTAGGTACTTGAAAAGTCCCCAATGAAGCTGATGACCATGGAACGATTGTTGTAGGGAAGACTCGGGGCACCCACCTTATGCCAACCAGAACCTTCGTAAACTTTACCATCACCACCTAGCAGAAAACTAATGATGCAAAATATTAGTACGTTATAATGGAAGCTGTTTCAATTAAATAAGGAAATATGAGTAGGAAAGAAGGAAATTTGAAAGAACGGTATGCCAGTGTATACATTTTATTTATTTAGACTTCCCCTACATTTATTAAGCAGACTTACTTGTAAGCAATGTCATAGAACACTTTTTCGGTGATGTGGTAATTTTGCATACTCCTCACTAGTCTGGAACAGCTGTTTTCGTCGTTGCATTCGGAAGTGACGCTGTGATGAACGATTACGTATTTTACAGGTATAGGTGAATATATTATTTTTAAGGCAGGTTCTCCTCCCCACTGACTTTTTGTCACAATTTTAATGCAGTCGAAAGTTGATTCTTGAATTCCTTCTTGTTTGCTATAACCTAGGGTAAACTAGTTATTAAATTATATTTCTTTATAATTTTTTTTCTGACTATCATCACATTATCACTTTTTATTACTGCATTGTACCTCAGTGCAGAAAGGTGAAAATGATTTCTATCAGATACATTTAACTACATATCAAGGATGTTGAATTTTTTTCTGTCTATTTTAATCTCTTGAACATGTTCTTCAAATATTATGGTTTCCTCACTAATCACCCTGTATATTACGAGTAAGATCGTTTTGGAAACTAATCACTGTTATATTATTGTCTATGTAATTAAGTGTCGAGATATCCATCTCCTATTAAACTTATTCGACGAATAGCTTGATTTTTCCGAATTTTTATTGATTTTTCATGGTAGTTATTCGTCTAATAACTATTAGCCAGTTTACTAAGAAATGGATATCTCCTCCCTTAATCAAATATTTTTATGTCAAATAAACATAATTATTGGAAGGTTACATTTAATTGTTGACCGTATGATGAATGTGCAGCATTATTATTTATATATTTCATATCTTAATTCGAAAAAATATAAAGTTACCTGCAACCACTTTATAATCCATGGACACCACCACACACGATAACAACAAGCAGTAAACGTGAAAGGCCATAGTTTAGCTCGATTTCCATCAAATTTCGCGCTCATCGTGTTTATAAAAGCCACAAGTTTTTTTTTTTATCTGGGGATTTACTCCGAAAGTGTAATCTGTAGAGCGATTGCGTTTTTCAATAACACGTCTGTGCTTTTATGTATTTCAGTTGAAGTCGTTCCAGTTGAGTTGTTTTTTTTTCGTTGCTTTTCATTGTAGTACATTTAATTACGTTTGCTGGAATCATTAAAAAATAAAAGCAAATTTCTTAATCATCTTTCCTCGAAAACTATAGTTGTACACGTAATTTGTATCGATCAATAAACCTTGTTGTAGTTAAATATTATTATTGAAATATCGAATGGAAGCTAAAAATAATAATATAATAATAATAATAATAAAGAAGTTTGTGTAAAAATTCTTTTTGAAAAAATAAACTCTTCCAAGTTCACTAATCACTTAATCATAATGGAATTACCTTAAAAATAGAAATACCTTTTCTATTAAAACAATTAAAAAAAAATTACTAAAGGCCCTTTTAGACTACCAAATTTCTTGTACAAGATTTGGTTCAATTTTTACAATAAAAATTTGGAAAAAGAAATTTTTGTGCTGCAGATACGATTTGGAAATAGAACATGTTCTATTTTTCAGATACTTTTCAATTCAATTTAAAATTTTGATACAATTTACTGCACACATTAAATTGCTTAAGAAATTGAATCAAATCTTGTACTTACAAGAAATAGGGTAGTGTAAAACGGCCTTTAGATGTAACTTCATTTTATAATGTTTGAAAGGAATTTGGTTTTAACTTATTTCAAAAACCATCAACGATTAAATTTATCGATTTGTTCACACTGAAGTGTTATTTTGAAAATTTTATTTTCAACAGAAATAAAACAAAGAATTAATTTCGTTGTGTCTTTTAAAGCCTAAGTTTCTAAATTGCAAACAAGTTTTTCACAACTTCTTAGGGTTTTTTTCAAAATGACTCCATGATTCTAACTCATCCAAAAGTGTCTGCCCAGGGCTGCTTATATCTCTAACTTGAGATGCTCCGATTAGTTTATAATTCACGTCAAGTTCTTGAAGTTCCACTGCGCATTCCAAGAAGGCCTTAGCAGCTTGCAGCTGTTTAGCATTGGGCAGAGTTCCTAAAACACAGTTGGCAGAAAAATGGGAAAATCAGTTTCCATTTTTTTTTTACTGGTAAAGTCCCCGATGAATCCAAGTCCTAAAGAAATGGAATTGTATTTTCTCGTATGGGCACCAACTTTGTGCCAACCGGCACCTTCGTATATGTTCCCATCACCACCCGCAACGAAACTAAAAATGAAAGGAATTGAGATCAGTGTTTATGGAAGTACCGATGAAATTACCGTATTAGTGAAATCTTCGTCTACTTAAAATGTATTGATGTACACACGCACTCTTCACACAAACAAGATTTGCTTTTGTTAACTATGAAAGGATCAATTCGGAGGATTTGGCGAAAATGTCAGAGTAGTTGTTGCAACAGCAGTAGATATAGTGATTTATAATTTTTATACAAATATTTTTTGAAGTAAGCTGTTGTAAAAACAGTTGAGTTGGAAAAAAATAAATATTTTGAAAGAAGTTCAGAATTTACTTCTGAGTTCATTTTACTGTGATAATTTACTTAATTACAAAATAAAACCTGCAGCTGCGGAAATACGACGGGTAGTTGTATTTGTCATGCACAACATTTGTGGCGACCGTGACAGGACCCCTTTTTTGGAGTAAAATTGCTATAATTTGAAGATGGATAAAGTAAAGAAGTCTCGGACTGCGTTAAGAAGCGTATTTTCAAGAAATGCGAATCAGTTAGAGAATTTGTTGTCTGCAGAAGATGTTAATCTGCAGGATGTACAAGTTTCGTGGATAATGTTGCAACAGAAAGAAGATGCACTTCGAGAATTAAATAAAGAAATATTTAATTTGTTAATAGAAGCAGATGTTTGTGAAGAAGATCTAGAAAATGAACTTTCCTTTAGTGATGAATATAATAAGAGAGTTGCGGTACTCAAGATTCGTTGCGAGAAAGCTCTGCAAGAAAAAGAAGAGGTGTTGAATGTTGCCAGTCCAAGTAATTGTTCAAATCAAGTGAGCAGCACATCGAAAAGAAAATTCAAGTTGCCGGTTATTGAGCTGAAGAAATTTAGTGGAGAGATTCGAGATTGGCTGCCTTTTTGGAGTCAATTTAAGAAGATACACGAAGATCCAGATATAACAAGGGAAGATAAGTTTCAATATCTTTTGCAAGCTACAGTACCGGATACACGAGCTAGAGAACTGGTAGAAAGTTTTCCTCCTATCCAAGAAAATTATAAAAAGGCCATAGAAAGTCTTAAGGACCGTTTTGGCAGAGATGATTTAATAGTAGAATTTTATGTCAGAGAACTTTTAAAACTGGTGTTAAATAATACTTTGTCACCAAAGAAAAATCACATTTCGACTTTGTATGATAAAATTGAATTGCAAATTCGAGCTTTAGAAACACTTGGTATTACCAGCGACAAGTGCACGGCAATGTTGTACCCATTGGTGGAGTCCTGCTTGCCGGAAGAATTACTTAGAGTTTGGCAAAGATCATCGAATTTTTCAGATAACCGTGATGCTACCCTGAAAAATCGTTTAAATGCTTTGATGTTGTTTTTGAAATCAGAAGTCGAAAACGAGGAACGAATTTCTCTGGCAGTTGAAGCTTTTGGTTTGGGATCTGCAGAAAATAAATCTAGGAAGGTGAAGTACCACATGTCTAGCACTTCAAGTGTGCATACTGCTACAGGGTTGGTGAACTATCAGCCTAACAGGAGGTGTGTGTTCTGCGAAGGATCTCACAAGAGTGCAGAATGTTTCAAAGCTCAGAAATTATCAACAGTAGAAAAAAGAAAGGTCTTATCTGAGAAGAAATCTTGTTTTTCCTGTCTGAAGAATGGACATCAAAGTAAGAACTGTAAAGAAAATTTGAAATGTGTCATTTGTAATGGTAAGCATGTAGTATTAATGTGTCCAGATTTGTCTGCACATAGGAAAGCTGCGCAGAAATTAGATAATGTAAAGAAAGCTGAAGCCGAATCACCTGCTGTAGAAAAGGTATTGGCAATTATAACAATATGCAAGTTTTTCTTCAAACGCTTAGATTAAATATTCGTAATGATAAGTGTCAAAAGGAAGTTCGCGCTCTGATCGACAGCGGTTCACAAAGATCGTACATTCTCACTTCTACGGCTGAAAAACTAGGATATCCAGTGAAGAAACGTGAAAAATTTATACACGCACTTTTTGGTGGTGTTTGTTCAGAGGAGCAAACTCACTCCTGTTATGACATTAAATTGTCAAGTTTGGATGGCAGTTATGCATGCAGATTTGAAGCACTGGATCAACCTGTCATTTGTAATAACATTTCTTCCATTCCGCAGGGCGTATGGGAAAGCGAACTACAGAGACTGAATATAGAAATAAAAAGATTCTAGAGATTCAGGTCCAATAGAAGTACTAATTGGTGCTGACGTAGGGAAAACTCCTGACAGGTAGGAGACATATTTTACAATGTGGGTTAGTTGCTGTGGAAACTTTACTGGGTTGGACACTGATAGGTAAAATTCCATTTAATTATAAAAATAGCAGCACCATGACTATCTTGTCGTTATTAATAAAGATACTTTAATAACAAATCTTTGGCAATTAGATGTTATAGGAATCACAGATCCCATAGAAAAGAAATCAAAACAGGAAGTAGAGGCTTCCATTAATGAATATTTTAATGAAAAACTACAGGTGGATGAAACAGGAAGATAATGAAGTTAGGTTGCTGTGGATCAATGATCATCTCCCTTTATCGGATAATTATACTATTGCAAAGAGCAGACTTGATTCTGTGATGAGAAAGTTGCAAGAGAATAATTTGACCAAGGAATATGATCAAGTATTCAGTGAATGGTTGGAAGAAGGTATTATTGAAAAGTTCCGGACTCAGAGGTAACCAAATTGCACATTATTTACCGCATAGGCCAGTTATAAAGTTAAATAGTGCTACTACTAAAATACGGCCAGTTTTCGATGCATCAGCGCATGGTAAAAACCAACCATCTTTAAACGACTGTTTGGAGAAAGGCTTAAATTTAATTGAATTAATTCCTTCGATTTTGATGCGTTTTAGAATTAATAGAATTGGTGTCGTTTCTGATATCAGAAAAGCTTTTCTACAAATTGGACTGCATAAAGATGATAGAGATTATTTGAGATTTCTTTGGAAAAATGCAGATGACAGTATTCAAATATTTCGTCATAAGCGAGTAGTTTTTGGAGTATGTTGTAGTCCATATTTACTAGGAGCCACTATTAATCATCATTTACAAAAATATTGAAAAATGTGAAATGCCTTATGCGCAATATTCCAAAAGATACTGTGTTGAAATTATTGAATAGTTATTATGTCGATAATTGTATAGTCAGTGTAGAGAACGAAAATGAAATGAATATATTTATACGTGAAGCGACTCAAATTATGGCTGATGGTATGTTTCAGTTGAGAGGATGGGAGTCTACATTAGATATTGGTGAGTTTGAGAAATGTACGACTGTGTTAGGTATGAAGTGGAATCGTGAGAAAGACTCTTTGTCAGTATGTAATGATTCTTGCAATAACATTAACTGTGAGAAGATAACAAAGAGAATCATTTTGTCTGTGGCTCAAAGAATATTTGACCCTTTAGGTTTAATTTGTCCAGCTACTTTGTGTCCTAAAATGTTGCTACAGAATGCTTGGAGATGTAAACTTAATTGGGACGAAGAAGTTGATTTGGATACAAGGTCTCTTTTTTTGAAATGGTATGAAGAGGTACCTTATTTAACTGATATTGAAATTCCAAGATGGATAAACTTAAGTTCAAGAGGAATTAAACATTTTAGTTTACATATTTTCAGTGATGCAAGTCAAGCAGCATATGCCGCTGTGGTATTTTTACGTATAGAAATACAAGATAAGGTACATGTTCATCTGTTGCAGGCTAAAACGAGAGTAGCCCCTTTAAAAAAGATATCCATTCCTCGATTGGAATTGTTAGCTGCAACCATTGCGGCCAGATTGTTTAATACTGTAAAAGAATCTTTAGGTACAAATGATATAGAAAGTCATTTCTGGAGTGATTCAACCACTGTTTTATCATGGATTAAAAGAGAAGATGAATGGTCAACGTTTGTGTGGAATCGAATTCAAGAAATTCGTTCTTTAACGAAAAATGAAAAATGGCATCATATTCCAGGGAATTTAAATCCTGCCGATCTTCCGTCTCGAGGATGTACTCCCAAACATCTTTTAAAATCTCGATGGTGGGAGGGACCTCAATGGTTGTATAACACTCCAGAAAACTGGCCCAAAATTGAAATAAAACCTAACGAAGAAGAAATTTACAAAGAAAGAAAGAAGAAAATTGTTTCTTCAATGATAGACACTACGTCGACACCTTGGTACAGTAGATATTTTTCCAAATATCATCAAATTGTAAGATTAATTGCGTGGATATGCAGATTTTTATTTAATTGCAGGTTTCCAATGACAAAATTAAAAAATGAATTGAATACAAGTGAAACGATGAATGCGGAAAAAATTTTAATTAAATTAGTTCAAAAAGAGTCATTTGATGTAAATGATAAGAAAATTTCTTGTCTTAATCCATTTTTAGACGAAGATTGAATAATTCGCTTAAAACTAAAGTTTCGAATAGAGAAGATTCCATAGATTTTAGATATCCAAAACTAATGCCAGCACGACATACAATTACGGAAAAATTGATTTATGAAGAACATATAAAATGCATGTCACGTTGGCATTCAAGGACTTTGTGTTTGTTGAGAGAACGTTTTTGGATTCTTGGAGGAAGGAAAACTATTAGGAACGTAATTGAAAATGTACTTCATGTAAAAGGCAGAATGCTAAACATTTGGAAGTAACACCTCCTCCTTTACCTTTGAATCGAGTTAGAGATGCAGAAGTTTTGAAATTATTGGAGTGGATTTGGCAGGTCCATTGTATTTAAAACGAAAGAAAAAACCTGGATTTGTCTGTTTACTTGTGCTGTGTATCGAGCTGTACATTTAGAATTAGTAATGTCATTATCAACCAACAATTTCTTACAGGCATTTAGACGTTTTGTTGCCAGACGTGGCAGACCTAACATTGTTTATAGCGATAATGGAACTAATTTTATTGGTTTAGAAAACGCTTTTTCTAAAATTAATTGGGAAGAAATCCAGAAATACAGTGCGGCACAAAGAATCAAATGGAATTTTAATCCACCAACCGCAGCCTGGTGGGGTGGATGGTGGGAGAGATTAATATTATTATTGAAGCAACTTTTAAAAAAGTTTTAGAGTAAAGCCTCATTGTCATATGAAGAATTAGTCACAATTCTTTGCGATTGTGAAGCTGTTATCAATTCACGTCCTCTTACGTATATGAGTAATGAACCAAGTGAATTAGTTGCATTAACTCCTTTGATGTTTTACATAACCGACAAGAAACTAGTGTTCCCGATTTTGATGCATTAGATTCACATGATTTAAATAGAAGAATGCGTTATTGTCAGGAAAGTGAGGAGTGATTTACGAAAAAGATTTAGAATAGAGTATTTAGGTCAATTGAGACAAAACTACAAGAAAGGATCATCATATAATGTTGCTATTGGCGATGTGGTTCTTCTAGGATATGAAAATTTGAAACGTTTGGATTGGCCACTGGGAAAAGTTGAAGAAATATTTCGCGGCAGAGATGGTGAGGTGAGACTGATTAAAGTACGAACAGCAAACGGTAGATTATTGAGACCGATTCAAAGAATTTATCCTCTGGAAAAAGCTAGTTCTGTAGTGTCCAATGCAGAACCTACAACTGTGATTAGTAAAGATTTATCTTCAAATGAAAAACCGGTCAAATTAAAGAGAAAGGAAAATATGAAAGAAGAGCAGGAAACTGTAAAATTTACGAGAAGTGGTCGGAAAATCAAAACACCCCAGCGATTAAACTACACATCTTAAATGCAAAAATGAAATTGTTGAATAACGTAGTTGTTATTCAAGGTGGGAGTGTGTTGCAACAGCAGTAGATATAGTGATTTATAATTTTTATACAAATATTTTTTGAAGTAAGCTGTTGTAAAAATAGTTGAGTTGGAAAAATAAATATTTTGAAAGAAGTTCAGAATTTACTTTTGGGTTCATTTTACTGTATAATTTACTTAATTGGGGGTCAAAAATAAAACCTGCAGCTGCGGAAATACGACGGGTAGTTGTATTTGTCCGTACGCAACAGTAGTAGTAAACCTCAGTTCCCACAAAAGTGAAATGAGCTGAACAGATACTTACTTGTAGCCAATATCCTGATAACCCAGGACATCCATGTGGTAATCCTGCATGCTTCTCATGCGTTTCGAACAAGCGACCTCCGTTTTACATTCAGGAGTTACTGTATGATGAACTACCACGTATTCAACTGGTATTATACAATAATCGACCTTTACGGCTGGCCTTCCGTTCCAATCCGGTTTCGAAATAATATTTGGACATACCGAAGGATACCCTGACAAAGAATAAGCATTAGTCTTGCAATTGGACGAAAGCTTCGTCGTATTGGTTCAAAAACGTTCCAGTTGCTGCAGTGCGAAAATTTATATTATTCAAAATTAAGAGAAAGAAAACAGGGAGGAAACTGTTTTGAAAATAGATGGAAATTTTGTACATTTTAGAGACTAACGTTGAGGTTTCATAACTTTTTTCTCTTTGTGATTTAAAACTTGAGTTGAAGCTGGTTTGTTAATTTTCTTTTTTATTTTTCACCACCATAAACGTGTAGGTATTGCACCCTTTTAAATATGTAAACTTTTGGCTCTCGTCTTATGCGACATGGGCGTAACGGGTAATTTTCGGGTAAATTTTTAATTAATTAATCTTCTTCTGGGAAGTTTTCGTTCATCATTATTTTTTGTCGGTCTTTTCAAGAATAACCCTGTATACTATAATTTCATTTGTGCAAAAAAGTTGAAACCATTTTGTTACTGGCTACCTTAGTTTGTACTGAACCTTCATTTCTCGCCCAATATTTTCTTTTAATTACTTTGAATAGAATTTTAGTTCTCTGGTTTAAGTTAAATAGACTTTTTAGTTGAAAATCAAACTCGTTTGGTTTTGTCTTTTTTCCAGTTGTTCAGTCTAGAATTATTCTGAATCTTCATTAAAAATGATTTAATTTTTAAATTAGATTTGGTGAAACAGCTAATTAAAAAATTTATCCTCGTAATTATTGAGCAATAATCTGTTTTTAATTTTACTGTAGGTCTAAATTTAAGTAATTATGTATGTTATTTTGTGGATGCACTGCTGGTGTGTTCTGACCTTGACTTATATAAATATGACAACATGACTTTACAATGTTTTTGGCTGTTTTATTATAAATTAGGCGTGTAATCGTTTTCGTTTTCAACTGGCTTTGAAGCATTTCGAATATTTTAGCCAATAATTGACCTATGTTATCTAATAAAGAATTAGTTACGGTATTATTTACAAGAGTAGCGAATTAATAACAATGAAGTACGTTGAAAATCCACTTACCTCCAACACATACACTGACGATACACATCAAAATTAAGCCCACCGATTGGCTCTTCTTCATATTTACGGACTGTTGTTAATTTCAGAAAGTATTTGCGAAGAACAAACTGCTGCTGCGTTTATTTCTTGCAAAGTGGATGGGGAATTTCAACTTCGACTGTTCGGATTAAAACCAGTTTACATGTGTTTTGTGTTCATGCTCGTGATGATAACCTCGGTGATGCGCACAGTATCATTCTGTGGCAGGAAAATTTTGTTATCAATTACGAAAGAAAAATGTCAGTTTAGTGGTTAGTTGAAATGACCTTTTGGTTTTATATCCTAATTCTCATTCCTCATTCATATGCATAAGTATGTATTGTTACGACTTCGGGGTTTACAAATTCTAATCGATCGTTTAAACACAATGAAAGCACAATAATAAAGAGCTTCAACACTTGTCTAACAGATAACACTTGTGTTGGGGCACTCCGAGCTCGCTTCGCTTCGCTCGTCGTACCCCAACCCCACTCGTGTTACAATAAGCCTTCTTGTGAAACTTGTGAAATAATATACTATTAGTAAATCGGTCGCAGCCATAACCGGAAATATGGAATAACCAGCCAAATACAAGTTCTGTTGGTTAGAGTGTTAATAAAGAAAGCACCGAAACTTCAAAGTAAACTTGTTGGCCTTTGAATTAAGTTATTTCAATTATTCTGTCTTATTTTACAGAGTTTTCATGAATGATTCATAAGTCCAAAGACCTCTTTAAAATAAGAAAATAAACATTTGCCATTTTATTAATAATTGTCGCATTTCCTTGCTAGTTACCTTAAGGACAGCAAATTGTAGGAGGGCAATTTAAGATTTCCAATATAGCCGGCTAACTCGTGGAGAAGGGTGTGGGCGTACGTAACCCCAAAAATTAAAGGGACAAACAAATATAAATAAAATAAAAATCACCAGCTAAGCAAACTTGTTTTTATTTGCTGTCACTCAAAATTATCACATAAACAATTATAAATCGTATAACCCAGACAGGGTTTCAATGAATTAAAAGAAAGACAGTAAAAGGTATTTCGATTAATTAATCTTTAACCGAGAAACAGATCTGCCTTTCGTTTACAAAAATGCAAAATGTGACTTTTCAAAATTATTCACTTAAAAAAAATAAACGCAATTCAGCGTTTAATGCGACAATAATAAATTTAAAAGAAAATAAAACAAATCCGACCTTGTTATAAAATCCACATTGACACTTAGCTCACTGTCCAAGTGAGGTTGGAAATACCAATCGAGATACAATCCGGCGGAGGAGGACGGTGTTGCCAATTGCGTCACTACGCAGGATGACGTCAAGATGTCACGTCACAGTCTCTCCTGTTGAGTTGTATCGTCTACGGTCGAGTCCAACTCCAACGGGAGAAAGGAGTGTACAGCAATATTTTGACCTTTAGCAGCCAAGGCTCCGCTTACGGCTTTTCCACGCAAGGGTTCGTCTCAAAGGGAGTTACGAAGAAAGAAGTAGTCAGAAAGGGGTACGACTACAAGCCTAAATAGTAAAAGAAAGACGCGTGTTGCAAACCGAAATACGCACAAAGTTGCCAATTAAACCCTACTTGTTCTTTTCTCGCAGCAACAGGCTTAGAAAAGCTTATAGGAAAGCTTGTACTGCTTAACGTGCACTTAAGCAGATCTCGGAGTAAATAAATTCCGTTTCAGGCTTCGATCAAAGGATTCAACATGATCAAGGCACAAAATCGTGGGAACTTCACTGACACTACCTGTGCACGTTAAGACTTAAGCGGCAAGAGTGACGCGTCAAAGAAAGAATACGCGCAGATTAAATATATCGGGGCGAGTTTGTTGCGAGATAGACTCTGTTTTATCCGGGCAAAAAACCACTAAGGGATGAAGATTACTGCACTCAAACAAAATCATCTCATGTTGAAACACGCCGAAAGTCACGTAGGCACAAATGTACCGTTGAATTTCCCGTGCAATACAGGGTGACTGGCAATACCAAAAATGATTTAAATGAATTTTTCAACCGTTACACTCTTACACCAGTTCTAAGATGTTACCTTACTTCCGCTTCCTCATTCAAATTACACCTCTCTTTTGCTTGAAGTGAGAATTTACTTCCTCTCTTACAGTAGAACCGCAGATCCATCATCAGCAATGCGTTTGTTCCTAAATTGGAGTGGGTGTAACTACTCAAAAATTACTTACACAAAATACTGGCGCTGAAAAGTTTCATCTTGAAGTAGTTGCTAAAAATTATTTCATTTACTTAAACGAAACCCGTTTCACACTCGCTTAAATTACTTTTTTTGCTCCTTAAGCAAAATTACGATAAGAACTTTTTTGGAAATGAGGTCACTATTTTGTTGTCTCATTTTAATGCAGTTATATGTCAAACTCGGATTTTAAATGTTTTTTTTTTTTTTTTTTAGCAATTTCGCAATTGATTTAGGCATTTGCTTACTTACGACACTATGCTTTGTTTTATGTAATTGCTTGAAATTCTTAATTGTAACAAAGGATTGATTAATTACTTAGACATTGTATTTATACGATTAAGGCCCGGTTTCACAATCATCGGACAAACCGAGTATAACAGTAGGTGTGTTTGTTATTCTGCACTGGTTTACACTAGTGTAAGTACTTTTTTTTCTTGCAAAATATGCTTTAATGAAGTCTAAATTATTTGATAATGTGTCAATACGAGGCATAATCGTTCATATTGACACACAACATAAACATTTCAGGTTGCATTAGAACGTATTTTGCGAAAAAGTATGCATTCGTGTACACCAGTGCATACCCAATATTCTTAGAAGAATGTGACGCAGATATAGAAGAAAATTAAAGGACATTCGGCGTATAGTTATTCTGTCCTTATTCTATGTTTGTAAAACCGGGCCTAAGTAGCTTAAATAGGAAGTAACACAATGACAAACAGCTTCCCCTAATTTTTTTGAGCAATGTAGCAATATGTTTACTGAATGATAATAGTAAAATACACAAAACGATATAGTCCATAAAGAAAGGACTATTAATATCACGGCGTTTAAATCCAGCAGAGCGTACAATAGTTTACGTCATTAATAAATATTATAAGAAAATTGGTTCCAAAACAGATCCCTGTTGTACACCAAAATAAATTTTACATATTAAGTTTATTAGTAATTAGCACATATTGTGTGCGATGTGATATGAAGCAAGATAAAAATGTTAAGGATTTCCTTCAACAATTTAATCTGTAAATTGAGATAAAGTTAAGTTTGAATCTTCATTTTTCAAAATGAAATTAAAAATTATTTCATTTAATTAAACGAAACCCGTTTCACACTCGCTTAAATTACTTTTTTTTGAAAACTACGCCACTGTTCCGAATACCTCTCAAAATTTTCAAACTTCGCAGGAAAATAGACAGCAATAAAGCACGAGACACGCAAACGAATGCCTCTGGTAAATTGATAAACGGTCGATGAAAATTTAGTAATTTCACAGTCGGAAAGAGGAGGAACATTTCAACGCCTATTGGGACCTATGAATCATTTAAAACGTTGTATATATTTTTTTAATTGACACTTTCCTAAATAAGAAAAGTTCGACAAGATATCTACATACATCAATGTAAAATAAATATAAAGAAATAAGTACACGTAGTTTAGAGCTTTAAATTTTACAGTGAAAGATCAAAGGTAGCCGAGTTAACTTTCAAATGATTAAAAAATAGTATCAACGTATCAAGAGTTAAATTTAATAAAAATTGTGGATTAGGTATTGCTTTATTATTGTTTGGACTAGAAATATAAACGGCAGTATTCACAAAAAAAGCATTCGCGTTAATATGAAAAAAGAATCATAATTTTCTTAGTTCTATAAATTACTGAGAATGTAAAGTATAAAGTTATCATAAAATAAACGATTTCCTCGTAGATTTCGTTTTTGGTAATGTCTCATGCCTTCTTGGGGTTGCTATCAAAATGTCTCCAGTTTTTAATTTCGTTGAAAAGTTTCTGTCCCGGGCTGTTTGTGCTCCTGACCTGAGATGCTCCGATTAGTTTGTAATTCACGTCAAGTTCTTGAATTTTCACTGCACATTCCAAGAAAGCCTTAGCTGCTGCTAGTTGTTTGTCGTTGGGCAATACACCTAAAAGCCATTAATAGGAAACAAGAAACTTAAGATAAGTTAGGTATTTACTAGTGAAGTCTCCAATGAACGCAAGCCCCAATGATATAGAATTGTAATTCTTTGTATGGGCACCTTGTTTATGCCAGCCAGTGCCTTCGTATATTCTTCCGTCTCCACCTACTAAGAAACTGCAAGAGAAATAACATTAAAGGAATTGTACATAACGTCCATCTACCCATTAAAGTTATTCGGCGAATAACTTGATATTTCTGAATGGTTGCTTGATTTTATGAATTGTTTCGATGATAATTATTCGCCGAATAACTACATTGAGCAACAAAATTTAACTTTTTGAATGTTTCTGAAATGAAAATGCTCAATTCTTGTAAAAAAAAAATTATGAACTAAACACGAAAATAACAACGAAAACAATTTGGTAGCCCTAGAGTCTAGATAAAGAAAAATTACATTGTTTGGCGTTTTTTTGACTGATTTTGCGTTCGTAGCATAAGCTTCTCGCAAAATGAAACCAGATGGTCCAGTACCTTCCTTTATTTTGGCCTCACTAATTTTGGAAATATCTGACGAAGATATACAACTGCTGGTTTACTATAATCCAATGCCTTAACAAAGTTTGTACATGCTTAGGGGAATCCTTGGCCAGGGCGAGTTACTTTCTGTTTTTCATTGCGATTTTCTATAATTTTCATAGTAGTGGCAGTGGCAAAATTTTGTTAGATTCAACGAGTAATGAATTTCGGACTCAGTGTTTATCGAGAAAGCCAAGTTCATTTTATGTACTGATTTTCTTTGTCTCTACTGTCCCACTCGCAAAGAAAACAGCAAAATTTGGTATATCCCAATTGTAGGCCAGCGAGAAGCGCAACTACTTAAAGATCAGAGCAAATTTGCCAGTTATATTGTTTATGGATTAAATTAGTAGTATTTGCTTCATATTTTGGTAGTTTTCCTCCGTGCCTATAGAGTAGTCAACTGGAATAGGAGGCTCAAGGTTGCCATTATGGAAAAGGATTGCTTTCAAGCTTGCCTTTGAGAAGTCTCCATTCGTTGAGATTATGATACATATTAAAGTCACCGATCGAAGAGTCCATCAATATCTGTGTATGTGGCCAAACTACCCTTCATTTCAAAAAAGGAAACAAAACTTCTTTGGCGAGCTCGGACATGTAGTGATCTTTACATTTTCTCTAAGAAGATTCCATTGTCTTAATCTTGAGCCTAAGAACTCTGCTTTGTTTTTCGGTAAATCTAAATCCACAAAAATCGGCCGCAAGATGTCGCGACTTAATTTTCTGACAGTCTAATTTTTACTCATTGCCATGGTTACAAAAGCAAAAAGAACACCCAACTAATAGAGCTCTTTCTTTATTTTTAATTAATATTATTTTCGAAACGAAAGAAAAAGTAGTTACGAATTGGCTATTTTTATTTCAGAAACGATTTTAGTGTTGAACTGTGCTATTATACTAAACTCAGCGAACTAATAGAGTGATTACGTGAAGAGTGCATGAACTTTCTTCCCAATGCTCCAATGCCTGACCGAGGTAGACTGGAGACAACCAATTAGAACCCTGCATCCAAACAGCACGTGCTGATCACGCGCTTTTATTACTCTATTGCTTCGCTCAGTTTAGTATAGTCAGTTTAATAAGAGATGAAAAGACCGACCCTGAATGTTGTTATACTTACTTATAACCAATGTCTCGGAAGTGTAGATTATCCATGTGATAATTCTGCATGCTTTGTATTCGTTTTGAGCAGGCTTCTTCTGTGGTACACTGTGAAGTGACAGTGTGATGAACTACCACATGCTGTACTGGTATTAAACAGTAGTTCACTAGTGTTGCTGGTCTACCATGCCACACCGATTTGGAAACGATTTCTGGACATGTCGATGGGTATTCTGGTGAACAGAGAAGCATTTAAAAGTGAGTAAAATAACAGTCGATAATATTAATCGAGTCTATGAAATTTTATAGAAGAACGATTAAAAAATCTGACTCAAAAACAGGGTGATTTAGGCCATCCGTTCATTAAAAGTTTACTTACTTCCCATTTGAAAGGCCATTTCATATTTTGCAATTATGTTTTCAACTTCCGGGCACATCCGGTTATACCGGAAGCTGCTGTTAATTTGCGTATTTTTAATGAAACACCCCGATTTTCTTTATGCAACATCTGATACAAGAAGAATTTACCGCGATATTTCGATTTTTTTTTAATGTTCAGACTTGCAGTACTTGTTTATGATACTGTCATCTTTATGAAATAAAAGCCATGATTTTGGTGATAGCAACAGGCTTCCAGGCTATGTCCAATTTTACACTTAATTATTTTCAGGGTAGTTGTAAAATCAGTCCTATTCGGACTAATTCCAACTGTCCAAAAGTATTTCTTTAAATAAAACAACCAGTATATCGGTATATGTCATGTGATTCAGAATTAAATATTCTTTCGCTCTGTACGAGGGCGACACTGAAAATTTTTGGAAAATCAAACAAGGATGTTTTAAAAAAATAAAAGTTGTTTTATAGTTTTTCAAAATATTCCCCTTTAACATATTTTCAATATATTTTTGCATTCGATGAAACCAGTCCTTTAAGCAATTCTTCCACTTTTCCTGAGACACTTCAGGCACCAGGTTTTTATAATGTTCCACTGCTTTATCCGATGACGAAAAAGTGATTCCACGCATGTTTTCTTTCATTTCTGGAAACAAAAAGAAATCACATGGTGCTAGGTCAGGGCTGTATGGTGAAGGTTTCATGGTGCTGACTTTTAGGGCATCCAGATACTCAGTTGTTACTTTTGCTGTATGGGATGATGCGTTGTCATGATCACGTCATGATGTAAAATTATTTTTCCGTTTGTGTACCAGACATTTGTGTACCAATCGGCAGTAACGGTATGTCTATCTTCTAGTGCTGTAGTAGCAATATGACCCGTTTTAGAAAAAAAAAAAAAACTAGCAATCATATTCTTACGAACACTGCGAATTCTGACTTTTGTAGGCTTAGGTTCAGTTCGAAAGGCCCATTCAGCCGATTGACTTTTCTTTTCAGGATCTTAACAATATATCCAAGATTCATCGCCTGTCACAATATTCCGAAGCAAGTTTGAAGTGCCGCCTTTGAATTTTTCCAGAGTTTCTCTGCACCATTCAATGCGTTGTTCTTTCTGATCGGAAGTCAGTTTATGTGGAATCCATCGACAACAAAATTTTCTTGCGTCTAACTGTTGATGTAAAATGTTTTGAATTTGACTCATACCAACATCCAAAATCGCCCGATTAAATTCATAAGATGTCCGTCGATCTTCCTCAAGCATTGCTCGAACAGCGGCAATATTTTCATCAGTAACATCAGTTATTGGGTGTCCTTCACGAAATTCATCACTAAGAAAAAATCGATCTCTTTGAATTCGTTGAACCAATTATAATTGTTGCCTTAGATGGGGCTTCTTCGCCAAATACATTTCTAAGCCGATTTTCACATTGTTTAGCTATTAATGACGATTTAAAATCGTAAAAAATCATAGCCCGAAATGTTCTCTAGTCAAATTCATTTTTGGGTGAGCACAAAATCTTTAAATTTTGATAATTAAAAAACTATTAGAGTAAATCCCACAAACTAAATGACAAACAATTCGCAAAACATTAAAAAGTGCATTCTACATATTTTCAGTGTTGCCCTCGTATAAGGCATTCTCTTACCGTTCACTCGCTATCAATGATTTTCTCTTTGACACATCAATTTTTTTCACTTATTTTTTAAACAAGTCAAAATATTCAAAGTTAATTTTTTAGTGCTTTATTTATTTCTCTTTAAAAAGATAATACCCAAAGAAACTGTATTGACTTTATCGATCAATTTCGACTTTTTGTCAAAACTGTTTGTATAATCGTTTTCATTACATGTTAACTCAATTCATATTCCTCAGGAGGTGGGTATGATGCATCCTTTGCTTTGTAAAATACCATATTTATTAGTAATTGAAACACTTGTCCGTAGAAAGTTATCACAAAATTTGTAATTACATTGATCAGATACAGTAAGATTGATATACAGGGTGACAATTTTAAAAGTTGCAATCGGCTATATGGGAGAGTGGGGCAACCTGCAAAAAGGAAAAATGCCATAGAGGCCTTTAGGTGACTGTTGGGCACAGGTTTACCATGTTCAAAAAATTTGAAAATTTTTTTTCCAAAAAAAGTCAAAACGTATTTTTTCTGAGATGGTGTGACAAAACCGGGTGCCCCCTGAAATAAGCAAATAATTGTCTCAATAAAGTAGTTTTTCCGATTTTTATAGTATTTTTCTCAATGAAATGGTGTTATAACACTATGCCAAACAAAAGCAAGGCAAATTCTGGAAAGAGTAACTTTCAAAACTTGTTTTTAAGATTAATAAGTCATAAAATAATCACACAAAATCAAAACATTGGACTATTTCATGTTAACATGGGCAGAGCAATATTCTTACAAAAATCACACAGGAAGGGGTTTTTGGGGTTGGTTGCGGGAAGTGGTGGTGTGAGCTAGCTGAGAAGGAGCGTGATAATGTTGCTTGCATTGGAGGGAGGATGCCTCCCGGTTTAACCCACCCTCCCGGTTTTGCCCCACTCTCCCCTACCTTAAAAACGAAAAAGAAAAAATAATTTTCACTCAAAAACTTGGGTTTATGTGGCTCGGAAGCGGAGCCCAAATGACACACTCACACCTAGCCTTCAAGCCCAACTTGAAAATTTTAAGTAGCATTTCCCTACGTGTGATACATCAATGAAAAGCTTATTAAAAACACTTCTATTTAGTATCGCTGGAAAGATTGTTTGAAAACCTTTCCATGAATATATCTCTTGTATAGGGGTGCCATTTTGAAATTTGTAATTTAATGTAGCTGAAGCCGACAGGGTGGGTCGTTCTCTAGATTATTCTAGTTCCCCCATCGAATTACTTAAACGGTCTTAAATAATTATTCATATTTTTTTGCGTTTTTAAGATATAGCCAATTGCAACCTTTACAATTGTCACACAGTAGGTATGGAAATGTTGACGTCTTGCTGAACGTTTGACATCCTCTTCAGGATAAATAAAAAAAATGATATATCAATTTTACAATGTCCGATCAATTATAATCAGGGGCGCAAGACGTAATGTAAATTCGGTTCTTTTGCGCTTTTAATGGAGCAGAAACTTTGCAACGATTTTGCTTCTCTGATTTGTAATTACATACTTTGTGATACTTAGGCAATAGTATTGTGACAATATTAAAATAATTATGTCTGACGAAATCCTGTTGTTTTCAATTTCTATTGAAAATTAACCAACCAATACAAAAAAGATTTTGAATTTGACTTCTTTTTTGCAAAATGAAATGTAACTACCCCTATTTGTTGTACAAGATTTGTACAAGTATCAAATTGAATGAATAATGTCTGAAAAAAATAGAACGTGTTCTATCTCCAAACCATATCTGCTGTCCAAAAATTATTTCTTGTTCCAAATAATTATAGAAATTGAACCAAATCTTTTACAAGAAATAGGGTAGTCTAAAATGGCCTTTACTTAATTTTAAATTATAATTATTAATTATAATAATCACCTGTAACATATTGACAACAATTCAGAAGTAATAATCACTTACCTTCAGCAAATACACTAACGGTACACGCCAAAAATATAATAAAAATCGGCCAAGACATTTTACTTATATTTGCAAGGACTAATTGAGCGAATCGACTTTCATAAAGTTGAAACACAAATGCGATCATTTGCCACTGAGCACTGACTGAAGGGGAATTTTGCTGTCCACTGGGAAGGTTAAAACCAGTTTTATGTTTAAGTTAATGATGTTAATGATATCACCCGAAAAGTCAGAGGAAATTGTAATCATGTTTTTTTTTTTTAAATGAAGTGCTAGTAATTTGAGTTGTGGCTGGGAATTTTGATTATCGCGAAGGAAGTATATTTGTTATTTTCATGAATAGTTGTTATTCATAAACATTACAAAGACTTGTTATTTAGTTATAGGTACATCATTTCCTTTTGATATATAACTTACATAGACAAAAACAATATTTTTTTTGTAAAAATTTGTATTATGTATACGTAGATTAATAAAGTTGACATTTTAAAATATGGTTTATGTACATATACGTGTATATTTGTATGGGTATAAAAAAGCGAGTGAAAAACCAAACTCCAATTTAAAAATATTTTTATATAAGTACTTTTAAGTGTGAAAGTATTTAATCTTAGCGTGCCAAAAATATCAATTAAAAATTTGTGTAATTTACATTCCATGGGCGTTGCTTCGTTGTAATATGTTATTTATACAGTACATTTTATTCCTTAAGCAAAATTATGATAAAAACTTTATTGGAAATGAGGTCACTATTTTGTTGTCTCATTTTAATGCAGTTATATGTCAAACTCGGATTTTAAATGTTTTTTTTTTAAGCAATTTAGGAATTGTTTTAGGCATTTGCTTACTTACGACACTATGTTTTTTGTAATTGCTTGAAATTCTTAATTGTGACAAAGGATTGATTAATTACTTAGACATTGTTTTTGTACGATTAAGGCCCGGTTTCACAATCATCGGACAAACCGAGTATAACAGTAGGTGTGTTTGTTATCCTGCACTGGTTTACACTAGTGTGCACTTTTTCTTGCAAAATATGCTTTAATGAAGCCTAAATTATTTGATAATGTGTCAAAACGAGGCATAATCGTTCATATTGACACACCACATAAACATTTCAGGTTGCTTTAGAACGTATTTTGCGAAAAAGTATGTATTCGTGTACACCAGTGCATACCCAATATTCTTAGAAGAATGTGACGTAGATATAGAAGAAAGTTAAAGGACATTCGGCGTATAGTTATTCTGTCCTTATTCTATGCTTGTAAAACCGGGCCTAAGTAGCTTAAATAGGAAGTAACACAATGACAAACAGCGTCTTCCCCTAATTTTTTTGAGCAATGTAGCAATATGTTTACTGAATGATAATAGTAAAATACACAAAACGATATAGTCCATAAAGAAAGGACTATTAATATCACGGCGTTTAAATCCAGCAGAGCGTACAATAGTTTACGTCATTAATAAATATTATAATAAAATTGGTTCCAAAACAGATCCCTGTTGTACACCAAAATAAATTTTACATATTAAGTTTATTAGTAATTAGCACATATTGTGTGCGATGTGATATGAAGGAAGATAAAGGATTTCCTTCAACAGTTTCATCTGTAAATTAAGATAAAGTTAAGTTTGAATCTTCATTTTTCAAGATGAAAGTGATAAGGAACTTGAAGTTTGTTCTACAGAAATATGATTTAAACATTTATTGTTGTATGTTGTAATGAAGAAGAGTATTCAAAAATTAAACAAAAAGTACTTGACTGTTAAATGTTGATTCGATTGAACAAAAATTGACCTGAGTTTCTTTTTTTTTATATATATAAAAACCACTTAAAGTTGTTTTCATTTAGAAATCAAATATCTTTCGTGATTTTTTTCAAATAAAGAATACACATCGGTTCAAAATATTTAAAGCTAACTCTGTAACATTTTGTACGTCACGTATCTAAATTACTTATTATTTATTTCAAAATGCTTAAACATTTTGTTGGCATTAGAAATTTTAAGAGGAAAGGTCAGTTAACTTTAAACGGTAATACCTCAGGTGGCCACTCAGAGCCCTCTGCTTTACATAATAATCAAGCGGCGGGGACTTGGCGGGGTCCAAAGTTTAAACGCTTGCTCAAGTGCGGCGCGCGCTCAATCGTACGTAAAGTTACGTGTGGATATTTATTTTATTTCAGTTAGCGAGCGCCAGGCGACTTTCGCCACTGACTATTGTTTACGTATTTTGTTCAGTTTTTGCGCTCTAATTAGGTATTCACCGTACAATCCTACCAAGTCCCCTCGGTCTGATAATAATAAAAAATTTATTATTTACATAATAACAAAACTATTATTTCGTTATATTTGAGAATTTATATTATGTATATCTTTTATTGATGAGATTATTTGCGTGTTATTAATAATATAAACAGAAATGGCAGAGGAAATTGTAATTGTTTTTTATACTATGCTGATGAGTTTGGGACAAAAATAATTTCCAGTGATAAAACGATTTAAAATCAAATTAGGGGGTTCTTGTGTAGTGCCTCCAGTTTTGCAATTCCCTATACAATTTCAATCCAGGACTCTCCGTACTGATGACTTGCCTTCCACCCAATAATTTATAGTCGTCCGTCAATTCTGCTCGTTCTTCAGCGCATTTTAGGAAATTTTTGCCTGCTTTCAATTGTTTTTCATTGGGAAGATTCTCTGCAAGCATGTTACATACAGGACCGAAACTATTTTGTGTGTTATAGCAGTTCATATAATGGTCGAGACAAAGGTGGATATATTGAAATATACGTGATGAAGACAAAAACTGCAATGGCAAAGTGTGGGGTATACAATTCGGTAACAGTAATAACACTTTCTTCCACTTCGGTTTGAGCTGCATTGATTTTTCGTCAAGCTTTCGTCTTGGAAACGTGAAAGTATCACGGTCTTTGTCTTAACATGTCTAATATAATCCCCTGAAGAAAACTATGCCACACAATTGGTTTCCAATTAAATACGTATATTAAATATACGTACTTGAAAAATCTCCGATGAACCCTAGTCCTAATGATCGCGAGTTATATTTTATAGTATGTGCTCCGAGAATGTGCCAACCAGCACCTTCGTAAATCCTTCCATCACCACCCACAAGGAAACTAGTAAAAGATTCAGTTAAATGATTTGAAAATTAAAAAAATATATTAAAAGCGATAATTTCCGTCGAAAATTGTTGTTGTGTGGCCTATTAGCTTTCGACCACGCTGTATACGTACTTATAACCAATGTCATCGTACTCTAGGTTATTCATGTGGTAGTTCTGTATGTTTCTCACAATTTTTGCGCAACTATCTTCATCGTCACACTCTGAGGTAACCGTGTGATGTATGATTACATACGGAACAGGGATGATGGTGTATTCAATTTGGATAGCGCTCAATCCGTCCCATCTTTTTTTGCTGACGATGTCCGGGCACGAAGAAGGTGGACCTAAAATGAATAATAGTGAAATCATTTCTTTGAGAATATTGTTTTGTTTTGGATTTAGGAACACTTCAAAAGGGATTTAGGGACTTAAGAATTCAAAATTATGGCTAAATTAAGATTAGAAAAAATAGAAAACCACTTACTTGCAAGCACGTTGTATGTAAACAATAATGTAGTAAATGTGAATGTTAAGCGTCGCATGTTGTTAACAAATTAGTGTTGTCTTTGTCGCTTGCACTCACGAACTGATCGGGCGGTAGAATAAACCTTTGTTAGTAGATGATGTGACGTTTCTCGGAAATAACGGGGATTTTTCTTATTATCAACCATAATTAAAACGTAATTTTATTGACAATCTGGCAAATAATATTTGATTTATCATCATAAATACTGATACCCTTTAATGACACTATAATTGTAGCTCAAGCTGTTTATTTAAAAAATGTATCAAAAAGATCTTGTTTATTTGAAATTAAGACATGGTTGTAAAATTTAATGAGCATTTATATTGAGAAAATCCAAATATTTGCAACATTTTTTCAATTATACAGGGTGGGGCCTAGAAACTTCCTTTTTTTGAAGGTGAATAAAATAAAAATTGTAGCTGATATGCATGTTTCTTTGTTTTATATAGAAAGAACATAATTTCAAATTTTATATCATGCAGTTTTTAAACAAAACATCTGTAAGGTGATGTCGACTGTTTTCTATGCACTGACGCAACCGATTTCTGAAACTCCTCTCTACGCGTTCCACCATCTCCACCGGAATTCGGGCTATTTCCTGCCGAATAAGATTTTTCAATTGAAGTAGGGTTGTAGGGCGGTGTTTGTAAACCTCTGCCTTCAGGTAACCCCATAAAAAAAATCACACGACGATAGATCGGGCGAGCGCGGCGCCCACAGAATGTCACCTCGATTCGACATGAGCCATCCGGGGAACATTGCCTTAACAAACGTCGTCGAAACTATGGCCGTGTGGGCCGTGGCACCATCCTGTTGGAACCATACGTTTTGTAGGCGCATTTCTTCAAGAGCTGGCTCGAAAAAGTTTTGGATCATATTCACATACCACTGGGAATTGACGGTAACTGCCCTCGCCCGATCTATCGCTGTGTCATTTTATTTATGGGGTTACCTCAAGGCAGAGGTTTACAAACACCGCCCTACAACCCTGCTTCAATTGAAGAATTTAATTCGGGAGGAAATAGCCCGAATTTCGGTGGAGATATTGGAACGCGTAGAGAGGAGCTTCAGAAATCGGTTGCGTCACCTTCAAAAAGAGGAAGTTTCTAGGCCCCTTCCTGTATATGAACAAATATTTTTTATTTGGAAACACGAGGGATGGAGAATTATACAGGATCTTTTTAAAATAAGTGCAGAAATTTTAACCACATTACCGTGAGAGCATATAGAACACGAAAAACATAAAAACAAACAAAACAGAAAATTACTTTATCCGCCCCTTATGCGGCGCTTATGAAATAACAAAAAATCTCGCTTCTTCGATTGTAATAAACATCGCCGGTGGTTGGAATGCGTGAATAGGTTACAAGACACACACTTGCCGAATATTATCCGTGTGGATAATCACTATACCATACGCTCAAACAAACGTTCATCTAAAAAAATCTAAAAAAAGTATTTAAGTGACGTCCATCATTAGCCAGACACAGGTGAGCACGGCGAAGAAGCGATTCTTGTATATGCAGTAGTATGTTGCGATTAGAACGAATACTGTCGACAGCGTTGTTAATAATAATAATAATTTAGTTACATCCATAAGACCAATATATGGTATCGGACATGTCGTTATATTAAATTACATGGATGTACAATTACATACTTACAGTCAGTTATCAAAATGAGAATGTTATCTAGCTTTTACAAGTGATTCATACATCAAATCAGGTTGTTCAAAAACTCGCCGAATGAGTAGTAACATTTATTGATTAATAGTTGTTTTATGGTATGTTTAAATTCTTTTTTATTTAAAGATTTTAAGTTACTTGAAAATTTGTTATATTCCAAGTATCTTTTTGTAAAATGAAAGCTTATGAGGGGAGATTTCTAGTGTAAGTCCATTTCTAATATTGTCATTATGGTAAGAACTTAGGCTAGTCCAATGAGTCACATTTTCTCTAGCATATAAAAGTAAATTTAGAATGAAAATACCAGTTATTGTCAATATTTGCCAATTTTTGAATAGATCTCGACAGCTGCACCACGTCGCTCAGAAACTGAAACACGTCACTTCAACGTAACATTTTTCCTCTTTGTCTAGCTGCCAAGAAGCATTGCCATCAAAATCCATCGCAACGGTTAACTTACGCATATATTCTATTATTTGTAGAGGAGGAATTTGTGGAGGTTAATTATTGATCGCTAAGCAAAATCTGATTTATATTTGATCTTATTCGAGAGGCGGGTGTAGAAACATCAAAATTTCATCCACCGCTCTAAGTATCGTGGTTGCTGTCTTAGGATGCACAAATTTTCATCTGCTTGATTACGTTTTCCGTGAAAATGTGGCTACTTTTACACCCACTTATACCAATTTCATTTGATTATAATGGGCATCGCTACACAAAATTGTATGACAGGTCCTCAAAAGAGGTTTACTTGTTAACACTTCGTTACAAGTCTCTGGTACTTCTGCAATGGGTTCATATTATTATATATTATATGCGAGCCCCATCAATTATAGGTTCGGACACTATGGTTTTAGTTATTTCTTCGGTAAAATGTTTTATAGTTGCTGAAAATACATTTATTTATTATTTAATAAGAAATGTCATCGTTCACCTTCATCTTCACATAATTTTATTCTTCTCTGAACTGATTGCAAAATATTCTTTAGTATCCTTGTTATCCTTGTGTTACGGTTGAAAAATTCATTTGAGTTATTCATAATAATTGGCAGGTATTCATAATAATTGGCATTTCACTCTGTTGCCCGGCTAAAACTGATTTCATTCATAACGACCCCCGTCTCAGCGCATAGTTGGAGAGAACGCCGCCCTCGGCTTCGCGGTCATTCTTTCAATAGCGTTCGTGCCGTGCTGACCTTTTGTTTGTGTTGGTGATTAAAATCTTTGTGTTTCTCTCATGTGGGTCTTGTGATTGAAACCTGAAACGGAATCTTCTCCGAGATTTGTTAAAAGCACGCCGAGCGAATTCAAGCTCATTTTTAAGCTTTTTTAAAGCCTGCTTCTGGGATAAGGAACAGGTATGTCTTGTTGGCAATTTTGTGCGAATGTTCTGTCGGTAACGCGTGTCTCTCTCTTCTATTAGGCTTTACTTCCGTGAGTTATCTGACATCTGACATCCCTTTGGGTGAAAGAAAAGGTCGCAATCGGATTGTGAAACGAATAAGTCCCACGGCATCACGATGCAACCCGATTCAACCCGACGCTATTTGGTGACGCAACACCTTTGCCGAATTACGTCATTGACCGCCGTTGGAGGGCGCTCTCTCACTACTGACAGCTGTTTGCCTTTACGCCGGATTTTGGTCACAAGGTCGGAAAGGTTATTAATTAATTTCAATTACCTTGGACATCTCATTTTAACGCGCCGTTGTTATTTATTTATTTATTTTATTTTTCTTGTTAACTAAATGCTTTTGTTTTTTTATTTACGTTAAGGCGTAGTGTAAACAAGGAGCAGATCTGCTTATTGGTTAATTTCTAACTTGATTGTTTGCCTGACAACAAAGTTTAATTAATTACTTTCGTGTTCGATTCTTTGGATCACGTCTATTTTGTAGTTTTACCATTTTAGTATTTTGACCAAATTTTGAGCGTTTTTAAATAAAAACAAGTGTGCTCAGCTGGTGATTAAATTTTATTCAATTTGCCCACCCTTTGCTTTGGGGTTTCGTCGAATCTTCCCTTCTCCAAGAGCTTAGCCGAGCGGTACTGGACAAACGTCAAAGTCACTCGTACAATTTGCTGGCCTTCAGGTAGGTAGCACGTGGGAGTTAGACATTGTTAAAAATCTTGTATTAATTGGTCCCAGGTGTTTAAAAAAATATGAAGTGGAAAATTGCAAAACTAAAATTAATTTTACTTTTGACTAGGTTACAGAAATTCAATTGCATTACTTCAGAAGTGTCAAACTTGTAATTTTTTAAATCAGTAAGGATTTTTCTTATGAAAATTGTTTTTTTTTACAAATGAATGCCATTTTTCGGGATACAAGAAACGTTCTTAAGCAGACTTTTAAGGGATTTTCGAATATTTCCTTCTAGAATAATCCAGCGTCTTCCTAATTGCAGACGGTTCCTGACGGACCAAATGGCGAAAAAATCAGTTATGTACTTCTAAAGAAGTTCACAGCACGTCGCGTCGTCAGGAAAGCACAGTCTAAAGTTAAAATAACTGAAAAATGAGCCGATTCTGCTTCAGTGAAGTAATTAGAAGCTGAACAAAAACCTGACAGATCTTGACGGGATCTCCCCTAATGCTCTAAAATTGTTTATTAACAAAATTCCTCAATGGGCTGTTATCCCCTACCTCGCTCCATAAGAACCTTCCACTGTTGGAAGCATCAACGGACTCAAATCTAGTGTCTTTTAGCGCAGATTTCATCTTAGGGAAAAGAAAAAAGTCACCTGGAATTAGATCAAATGAGTAAGGTGGATGTTCCAATAAGATAACCCCCAGCTTCGGCAGAAATCTTTGAATAGACAGTGCTGGCGTGTTGCGTTGATGAAAAATCCAAGAGCCGTTCTTCCACATGTCAGGTCTTCCTTTTTTTATGCGTCCACAAAGTGCTGTTAAAACCTCAAGCAAGTGGCAAAAAATCAGTCTGGCTATTTTACTGGCACATCTCGTAGAGTAAAAAAAATCACAGAGCACGATTCGATCACTGGTATAATTGCAACATACAAAAAGTAGCTCTAGAGCAGTCTTTCTCAAAGTGGGCGATAACGCCCCCTTGTGAGCGCTAGAGGCCTACAGGGGGGCGGTAAAGGGCACAGAGAAAATTGGGAGAAACAAGATAAGACTCATATATGGCAGGCTATAATTTAACTAAAGTTATTAAAGTAATGATTGCGATTGATTTTTAAGATGTGGTAAAGTTAAAAATTTTAGGGTGCGCTAGAAAATAATTTATTCTCAAAGTGGACGGTAGACGAAATTAGTTTGAGAACCTATGCTCTAGAGGGAGAAGAAAGTTGTCAAAGGAGGTGGTATAAATTTACGCGTAAATAAGAACCTGTGGTAGCGGGGAATGTAATTTATCTTGACGGAAATTACCACTTTTGATAGGTCAGTTTCTGCAATATGGCCGTTCGTTGACAAGCGTTGTGGAAAAAATTCGCCCGATTTGTGTTTTTATCTGAGAAGGGATTTATGTGTTTATTTAGCAACTGTGTATGGCAGTAAATATAATGATACCACAGTATAAGAATCACACAGTAGCGTCACTCGAGTATAACTGTCACATTTGCTCTTTTGTTTGATACCTACCCAGCTGTAAATTACATTGCATTTCCATAAGGGTATCAAACAGAATAGCCCCTTTTTTTGACACTGACGTTTAAGTGACGCTACTGGGTATTTACTTATACTGTGATGATACATTGATAAAACTTCAGTTAAAAAATGAATGACATTTATTTACTTTTGAATATTCAATGGCGTAGAAAGCGTAATATAAGTAAGTTCGTTTCAAGCACTCGTGTCTAAAATACAATTAACATTTCTAGGATCTATTTTGTTAAATTTGGTATTACAAACAATAGTGAACTGTACATTTTGTGGACGTTCCAGAATTTTGTAATGAGATACAGCGGCTGTATGTAGTTACCACTTTTGAACGAGAAAATACTGTTAGTATAATTCCCTCCAGTTTATTCTTTACTCATAGGTATAAATACATTAACCATTTAACCCAAGATGACCAAAAAGATGAGAAAATGGTAACTAAAAAAAAAAAAAAAACTTCTTGCATCAGTATGACTTAACAAATTTAAATACATATGTATATCTAATATTTGCTTATTAATTAAGAGAATTTGGTTTTAAATTTTTATTTAGCTAAATAAAAATCTGGTTTTGCGCTTGGTTTATTGTATATATATTTTTTTTGTTAATAGAGTTCGTGTGACCTGAATAAATCGACAAACATATAAGGAATATAGAGAAAGCGATTCATAACTAATTACCATTTAATACTACGATGTAGCATCAGTTATGTCATAGTTTAAAATTGTGTGCAAGTCATCAAAATCATCATCTGCGTGGAGTGTTTTCTTTTGATGGGTGCGAGGTCATAGCGAAAAACTATTGATTTTCAATCATTTTTTCCCCATTTGTTTACCCGATATGGTATAAGTACGTGTGCGCTAATGTTTTTATCCTTGACACAGTGTCTCAGTCCTGCTATATACCAAGGCAGTCGTGGTCGAAGTGAGGGAGTCTTTTTTGAATGGACCAAATTAGTATGCTTCGTATAACGAACGAAACATATCAGATACACAATTTCTTCTCGCAAGTAAAAGTTGCGAGTGAAATAAAAAACACGAGAGCGTATTAGATAACGTCGAAGCGCGCTTATTATAATTTATTAGACTCTCTCGGTAGTTGATAAAATTAATTTACGTCTTTTCGTTTGCTAAGTTCATTAACGACGCGAATAATAATTTAGTTGTGCGTGCAGGCTTCGAATTTTTGTACCATTGTGGCCCGTCTAATTTTGTCGTGCCGTTTTAAGCGTCTCGCGCAGGCGTTCACTGTCACCGCCGAATAAAATACGACAAAATAAAAATATTCCAGATATGTCTGTGCTATTTCCTTCATGTTTTCTGTCCACCTTTGCGCATCGCACGTGCGTTTTTAAAAATAGTGGCCGGCTAATCGCGGTGGTTTTCTAGTGAAATCGTGTGGTTTGAAATTCGCGCCTGATATTGCACGTCCTCTGATTGGCAAGTTGTCCGTCTGTACGTCATGGATCGCACAATGTATGGGAAATTTGTACCCGGAACTTTGCACCCTTATCAGTGCACTTTGAAAAACGGAACTTCGCCTGGATGTAAGTTAGAATGATAGTTTTTGATACAAACATCAATACTTTTTTCATGTTATCAAATCACAAAATAAATTAAGGCAAACCCTCTTTCTGCCTATTTGTATATTTGATTTTTTTTTTCACTGAAAACATTATTTGTTTTCCTTTCAAAACTTCGTACTTCTAGATTCGAAACGATTTTACGAGGTTCCATTAATTTTTAACTTCCTCATAACTTTGACAGCATAATCAAGTCATAAAATAAATGAGTCTTAAAGTAAACACTTGCAGTGATTTATGTACCTAGGTGATCGCATTTTGACTGCAAAAACAAAGTAAGGCCTTAAAGTCAGACCTTACGGTATACCTTTGTGGTCATCACCATTGTAGCGTTTTCTATTTAAACAGTTTCGCGTTTAAGTAATTAGATCTCTCCATCATGGCTTAGGAAAAACGTTTCAAAAGTTTCAACGAAGAATGAAAAGAATTGTAGGGATGGAATTTCAAATATTTTTTCTCGTATAAACATGTGTCCGATTTGTACTGATTTAGTAGATACAGAACTTCAAAGTTGTTACATGTGAACTTTTATGAAGGTACAAACATTGCAAATTAACATTAAACAATAAACTACTGTTAAATAGACACTTATGTAATGTAATCAAGTCAGCACCACCTAAGAACTTCAAGCATATCCATTTCTGGGGAGCATTAAAGGAAATAGTTTATGCTGTCGGAATTCATACAGAAGAACAGCTTTCGGAAATAATTAATTTAGCTTTCGCTGAAATCCAAAATGGGAATTTTCAATTTAATTACATCGACAAATTAGTTCGTCGATGTCAATCAAGCTAAATTTACATGTAACAAATTTAAGCCCTGTATCTAGTGTACTTTTGAAACAACCTGTATAATATGAAGTAATATTTGCAATAATGATACGTATGTGTATAAGTATTAGGGATGAAATAATAACTAATATAGAATCATACTATTTAAGGTAAATTGTCAGAAACGTCTTATCAAGTCAAGCACTTTAACGCCTCATTTATACAGCTTCTTTGACTATAGTAATTAAACTTTCGATACATAAATTACATAATAAATTAATTTTGTGGTACGACTATTTGATGGTGTTTATACAAAATGTTTTAACCATTAGAAAGCAACCAGTAAGAAGGTGTTTGTAGTGCACGACTAAATTTATGCTTAAGATGAAGAATGACGAACTTTCAAAGTCACAAATTGGTTACTATTAAAATTATGCTATATTTAATGAGGCATTAATTCTTTATTTACTATTGATACGGTAAGAACTAATACCACGCGAACATTTAAATTTATAATTAGAGTAGGCTATGAATTCTGAATTAGATTGGCAGCACTAACTGTTGACAGCTTAATTTGAAAGTAAATTGTCAAAGTGACGCTTCAAAATATTTAATTAATTGCCGGGTGCGAACACTTTGAATATCTGCTATGGTTGCCACTAAAACTGTTTCACTTCCTTTAAATTAAAACGGTTGAACCCGATGAGAATCCTATACGTCAAAATATTTACATAACCTTTAATCTACATAGCGAGTCGATTGGCAAGGTGCACAACCGTATAAAAAAGATCCCGCCTACTTTAATTATAAATTTAAATGATCGCGTGGTATTAGGGACGAGAGGTGATAAGTTGCTAGTAAATAGTTTTGGCTGTACCTCGTATATAAATTGCAAAATATATTTATTTTACTTGTTTATTGCCGTATAATATCGAATAATTTAGTTACAAAAAAAATAGGTCCTAAGATAAAACCCTGCAGCTGTTTAAAATAAATATTTGAATGAACTTTGCTTGGCAGGCTTTTAGTAAAAAAATACTGTGGGACGTAAGCAAGCAATAAATAATTGTAAAAAGACTGAAGACGATAAAGAAATGTTAAACAAAATTCGAGCGCGCCTTTATTTTCGGTTTTAATCAAAGAGTCTGATACGAAAAGCGTCGAAGGTCGCCTGCAATCAAAAGGATGATTTAATTCGTATTTATTTCTGTACGCTATTTTTCTTGATTATGTAATGCTCTATCGAACGTCCTACGTAGAAGTGCGGGTGTAAGCCAACTTTTCATGTTTTATTGATGACCATGTGTTCGACTCTGGCCACACACGCATCTTGGCGAAACTTGATTTATTATTAATGATTCTATAGGTTTGCAAAGATGTTTTATAATGTTAGAAAACAAACTCGATTATTTATTGTTTTTTCTCTCTTTGTCTTAGCTTCAGAGTTGACAATACTGGCAACAGAATGTCATTAGTCGCAGTACAAAAACTAGGTTATGTTACAGGACAGCTTGACACTGGCGTTAATTTTGCATCCAAGTTCAAGGATGGCACATTGAATAATTACTTTAAGATCTATTTCATGTTGTGTTTAAAATGCCCCTTACTGTCAAGCCGCACATTAACATAACCTAGTTTTTGTTCCATGTCATTCTAATAACGGCTCTGTCAACTTTTCATCTCTCATTCGTTTTTTATTCGATTGCAGGGTGTCGGATTAAATTTATAAAATGGCTGTGTTATTTTTTTTCTTAATTACCCTGAGACTATTTAGAACCTCTTTTAGTTGCCTTTAAATATATTAGTAAAATTTAATGTCTTTTTAGATCATTTCATTAAGATTCTATAAATGTTTATAATTTTGAGGGTTTTCGGATGAACAAATTCTCATATTTTGCTTTATTCAATATCCTGACTTACGAAACCAGCCTTGTTTGAGAAGAACGTTAAATCTAGGTTGTCATTATTATTTAAGTGGTTTAAATACCATTCACCATCCCCTTGATGAGATTTTTAAGATAAAGTCGATTGTACAGTTTATATGAAAGGCTGTATTAATTTTTTTTTAGAAGGGTGTGCCAAGTTCTAAATAACAATTGTGTTGTCTACAAATAGACTCTGCTTCTGTCTTGCCTCGATATCCCCTGTAACACAGTGGCTACACTTGTGTCAGATTGTGTTTCGTATTCGTATCGGCTCTTTCGAACTGTGTTTTTTGCGTTTCTCCTGTTTGTAAGGCATATGTCGAACACCCTGCAAGTCTGTCGCGGCCGCAGCAAACAATAAAGAATAACCAGCCTAACGCCTCCCCGACAAGCTCATAGAGAGCTTGACTAAAAAGAAAAAACTTCAGCAACTTATTTTTTCAAAAATCACTACCAAATTTTAAAATTTATGATATTAATTTTTTTGTTAAGCGGGTTATACAGCTTGCGAACGGCTGCTAAGGTCATACCCGTACTTCGTTCTGTGGTGTGGAAGGGACACGTTTTCATATCATTACTTGTTCTGTGTTAACTGCTTACTTAAAGTATTTAAAAATAAAAATCTGAGTAACGCAAAATATATTATTTTATTTTTCTCAATTTAATGTTGGCTTTCTAAACATATTTAACCTATTGATAGCTTTTAAGATATTTTTCAACGCAACCATAGAAGTATTAATCCTGATGTTGTCTGTGAAGATAAAGACTTCGAATTCTCCTGCTGCAAAATTAAATTCAACATCTTAATTTTTATTATTTGTCTTTATCGATCTCCTGATGGTAACCTTAATGTGTTTTGCTCCAAATTATTGGATCTGCTGGATTATATCTCAAAAATTTCTAAAAATATAATAGTTTGTGGAGATTTCAACACTAATTTCCTAGTCAATACCTCGGATAACATATTCTTGTTGAACATTCTAAAATCGCATGGACTCCATAGACAAATTTTTGAACCTACCCGTACGCTCGGTAATAGTGCCACTTGCATTGATAATATTTTTAGTGATCTCCCTCCTCTCAGCAGTTTTAATGTAGTATCCTCTTTATCTGACCATAATGCACAGATGTTTATATCTGAGATACCTTTACCTGAGACAGGCAATAGAGCCCTTTGTACTAGAAGAGAATTTACATCAAACAACCGTTCACTTTTTCTATCCAGTATCTTACATGAGGAATGGTTTAACTCTTCGGATAGTGACCCTTCATTTGATAAGTTCAAACGTGTGTTTGAGTGGCATTTTAACTTGTCTTTTCCTGTAACTACCAAATATAAGACAATTAGACGTAACGGCAAGTCGCCTTGGATAACGGGGGAAATTATTACCAAAGGTAATTCTCTCCGTGATCTATACCATATATGTTCAACGTCAGGTAATACTAACTTAAAACATTATTATCAATCTGCCAAGAAGGAGTACCAACAACTTGTAAAAGCCACCAAGATTTCATATTATAGCAGCAAAATTCTTAACTCTGCAGGATCAGAGAGAAGTAGAACCATATGGAATGTGATTAAAGACTCTTCTGAATCCCCTAGATCATTCTCTAATCTTGAGCTATTGGTTAATGGCATATCTGTTAAGGACCCCAAAGTTATAACAAACCTATTTAATGAATACTTTACCCTGATCGCCATCATATTAGTTCCACTAAAGAATTTCATAAAGCCAACAGTCAACAAGCTTCTAATTTCTTTCTGTTTCCGACGGACAAAGTGGAAGTTGAAAAACCCTAAAAGCATTGTCTTCTAAGTGGACTCCTGGTTACGATGGACTTCCCGGTACCATTCTCGCAGATGTCTGTCACTTAATATCTTCTAAACTCGCAGATGCTATTAACATTTCTTTCTCTACTGGCTTATTTCCTTCTTCCCTCAAACATGCTAAAGTCTTACCCATCTATAAAAATAAAGGTTCGAAATACGACATAAACAACTACCGTCCGATATCTCTATTACCTATCTTTTCTAAAGTATTTGAAACACTTATCTACAACAGATTATATTCCTACTTGAAAAAGCACAGCATTCTATCTAAATGTCAGCATGGATTCATAAAAGGTCGATCTACAGAATCCGCAATCTTTGAGTGTTTAAATTATATAACGACTTGCTTGGATAAGGGGGAAACACCCGTGGGATTGTATTTCGATCTATCCAAAGCATTTGAAACTTTGGATCACGAAATTTTACTGTTCAAACTAGAATCCATTGGTGTTAGAGGAGCAGCTTTAAGTTGGATACATTCCTACCTATCTGGAAGGTCTCAGCAAGTCTTCATCAGATTTATGCAACAAGGTGTAATCTCAGAGGTTCTGTCTGACCCAAAATTAATTAGTAAAGGTGTGCCCCAGGGTCTATCCTCGGGCCACTGTTATTTCTGATCTATGTCAACGACTTAGAACAATTGTTTCCATCTGTATCATTGTGCCAATATGCTGATGACACTTCATGCATTGTAACGAGTAACTCCGAGTCCATATGCGCAGAACTTGCCTCTTCTGCCATTATCGTCATGTCCAATTGGTCCGAACGGAATCAGCTTTCAATTAATTTCAATAAAACTGTTGCACTGCAATTTAAAAATGGTCCGTTGTCTTCTAATATTTTAATCAAATTTAAAGACAGATCATTTCCAGTGTCTGACAGTGTAAAATTTTTGGGTTTACATATAGATGCTTCCCTTAAATTTAATGCCCATATTGAGTTTGTTTGTTCGAGATTATCGAGGTATTCCTATGTATTAAGGAACCTTAGGCATTGTGTTTCAGTCGATGTTTTATTAATGTATTACAATGCATATGTTCAATCCACTCTCTCTTATGCCTTAATATTTTGGGGAGGCTCTTCTCATGTTCTGCAAGCGTTTGTCATGCAAAAATTCATTATTAGAACAATGTTAAGTAAGAAGCCTTCAGAATCTTGCAAACCACTCTTTAAAACACTCCATCTCTTACCTTTGCCTTGTCTTTACATCTATAACCTTGCGGTTTTTGCCAAAACAAATCTGAATTTATTTCCAAAAAATAAAGATCAATATAGCTCCAACTTGTCAGTAAAAACTAGAAATTTTAACCATTTATCAATCCCCAGGCACAACACCAGCCTTTACGAACGAAGTGTATATTATCGAGCATTAAAAACATACAAACATCTGCCCACATCAATACGATCCAAGGAGCATCTATCAGGATTTAAACGCGAACTTAAATTGTTTTTATTGGATCGCTGTTTTTATGATTTTAAGGAATTTATCTAATTGTGACTAAATGACGATACCTATATCTCGATGAGATCTTTGGTCGAAAAATAATAATAATAATAATAATAATAATAATAATAACATTTTCACGATTCACTTACAACACGCCGCACAAGTAATCGCTTACTTACCTTGTCCGTTCGCAACCTGTATATTTATCTTTGTGTATTTGTTGAGAGTTTCATTTTTAAATAGTTTTTTAAGGAGTAAGTAATTAGCAGTAAAATCAGAGGAACTTGCATCACCATTTTTTTTATTTCTCGGTACAAAATTAACTTCCGTTGTAATTAAAAGGATCATCACTGATAATGCCATCTCTAAAATCAAATGGGAGCTACGTAATACTGAATGGGTGTTCATTTATACTAATCTTCGTGAAAATGAGTCCTTCAATGAATTCATGGTCACTGTCCAGTGGTGTGTTGATGTGTGGTGCCCCTTGACTCGTGTGCACAAGAGGGTTGATAGTGAATTAAGGTGGATGACGGACGAGCTGCATACATTTTATAATAATCTAGGAAACTTATTTTGGCTTTACAATAATGTTAACTATGAAGTTTTTTTCAAACCATTGTTTGATGGCAAAAAAGGAATATAAACAATTAATAAATCGTACCAAAAAAGAGTACCTCGATAATAACATTCGTAATTCGAAGAACAAAATTAAGGAAATATGGGAGATTGCCACTATATAAAGGGGGTGATGCTCAAGACATTAATAACTACCGTCCTATTTCTTTGCTAAACGTAGTGTCAAAGTTATTCGAAAAAATTATTTACGACCGCTTAATGCAATTTATTGACAAATATCATCTATTAAGTGATCATCAACACGGCTTTCGGAACTACAGATCTACTGAAACAGCAACATTTGCGTTTTCGGAATTTGTAAGCAGCGAATTGGATAAAAGTAATTGTGTGGCTGGATTAATGTTTGATTTATCACGCGCTTTTGACACTGTGTGTATCGAGTTTGTAGAAGACAAATTATATCGATTAGGAATTAGAGACAATATCCTAAAGTGGATAATTACCTGTTCTAAGTGATAGACGCTTTTTTGTTAAATGTAAAGGGTCTACATCCGATATGAATAGTTTTGACATGGGTGTAGCTCAAGGCTCGGTCTTAGGACCTTTGATATTTCTACTTTATGTAAATGACCTACCCAAGTACATTACTGCCAACTTAATTTTGTGCTTTGCGGATGATACATCGATTGTAATTTCATCACCAGACAGTGCGTCTCTTATGACATCAGTGAGAGGAGTCATCTGCAATTTAACACGTTAGCTGCCGCATGACCGCCGGCGCGTCAATTGCTGCTTCAACAATACGCCGGTAGTTGACGCATCATAATGACTTCTACGCCGAACTGACTTATCCATCAAATGCTTTGCAAAAATAATAAAAAGAAATCAGAGCACATAGCAAGTCAATACAAATCAATCTGCAGTGATTATTTAAAAGTGACAGCCGGTGACCAGGCGGCGTGAAAGTAATTACGCGCATCGCGCATGGGTATTTTAACACTTCGCTCTGCCGTCAGAACTTAAAATCTCACTTACAATTGTTTTATTTTGTGAAGTTCGTCCATTCATTTATGTAGATTGCTTTCCTAACCATTATTGGTTTTGATTTTGAATTATTACCATTGTTCATTTTTTGAATTTTATTTTTACTTTTTGTTTTTGGAGAAACAATATTTGAATTTTGAATAAAATGTGATGTTCCATTCAAAATTATTTATTTTTATTTAGCGGAAATTGCAAATTTTGAATTTTTTTTAATATTCATTTTATTTTAAAGGTTAATTTCATTTATAACATCTCTGTTCGCCGAACCACTGCGACCGAGGTTTTCTTGTACGCCGAACAAACTGCTGTCCATGTATTTTACATTAGAGTTGAATCGCCGGCTACCTAGCGGCTTATAAAGTTATCTATGGAAATGACAGCCGGCGACCAAGCGGCCAAGAAGGCAAATTTTGAAATGACCGCCGGCGATACAAATGGCATTATGGTGATTTTAGAAAAATTATTTCGGCAGCTAACGTGTTAAGGATCGGTGCCATTCAAACAGACTCATACTTGTCATAATGATAAAACCAGTTGTATTTATTTTCTCACACAGTGGCTAAATTGTTGGGTGTACTTGTAGACTCAGCTCTCCTGGAACCGCCAGAGCGAATACATTTGCAGTAAATTGAATAAAGCATACTCTTTACACCCAAAAATAAAATTCACCCTTGAAGTAGAGTCCGATAATTCTTTAAACTTTCTAGACATTACTGTATCAAAAGTTTCGAACTCCTTATCATTTAGCATCTTCAGAAAACCCACACAAACTGCTAATTGCATTCACTTCAAATCTTTCCATCCTACAGAGCACAAATTAGCTGCTTTTCATTCCCTCTTTTATAGAGCCTTCTCTATTCCCATCAATTACCACAATTTCAGAAAAGAAATAAAAATCATTGTACAATTAGCTTATACTAATGAATTTCCGATAAAACATATTATCAATTTATTTAATCGCATCAAGAATAAACTCATTAATAAAGCCATTTTTCCAGCCATGAAAAGCACAGTAGAACCTCCCAAGCACTACTTCGCTATACCCTATGTGGGACCACTTTCTGTAAAATTAAAACAGTACTTGAAGTCGTTAGGTGTTCAAGTCTCCTTCACTACACTTACCAATCTTAAGTCTCTACTCTCTCATCTAACAGACCCTGTAGATCACACGTTAAAGAGTGGCGTTTATGCGTTGACCTGCAACTCTTGCCCAGCCACATATATTGGCCAGACTGGCAGAAGCCTGGGGGTCAGGGTTAGTGAACATATGAGATCCTTGAGATTGAAAAAACTTGATTCTAGTTTCGCCTCACATTTATCAGATTCGGATCACACTTTCGACCCCTCTACTAACTGCAAAATCCTCCATAATTTCACCAAAGGTAAAAAACTAAACATTGCCGAAAATCTGGAAATTTTCGTTCTTGAAAAAGTTTTAAAAGGGAAACTGGTTAATGAACAAACCTTCTTTGAGACTGACAAATTCTTCCGGTCCATTTATTGGGAGTTATGTGATGGTTTCCTTAGTTGAGTTGACAGTTGACTTTTGTTCTTTTTACCTCAGTTATGTAACGATGTAATGTAGTCACTTACGCAGCCGGTTTGGGCCCATTTGGGTTTTTCCCCTTTGTGGCTTACATTTGCTTGTAATTTTTATGTTTAATGTTATTTTAATGTTTAAAATATTTTTTGGTTAGTTTGACAGTCCGATTGACGGATATTTTAGTCAAGTGTTCTTGAACCACTGTTCATTTGATCTACCTGACGGCCGGTCTACTACCTTTCGTCATTTCACATCGTGTCCTTTACGACCACAGGTCTTCAGATGAGCCACGTGTGTCAGAACACTTTTGTAAGTTTTAACTCTTTCTTAGTTATTCTAGGCTAATTTTCTCTTTTGTATTCTTGAAGGTTACCATTTCGCACTTGAAAATGTCTTAATTAAGACGAAACCGCGGTCGTGTGTACCACACCAATAAATAATTGTAGCCAGACACATACTTTTCTTCACCCATTCAAAGCATATTATGCTATCCGCAAATTGAAAAGTTGCTTAAATATCGAAGGATTGTTGCAAGTGTATTACGCTTTGGCATATTCCCATTTATCATACAACGTAGTAATTTGGGGCAAAAGTGTCATCTCGGGCCGCATTTTTATCTTACAAAAGAGACTAATTCGACTTTTATTCAATTTGAAGCCATCCGATTCTTGCAGACCTTACTTTACTGCCCACAAAATTTTAACCGCACCCAGCATTTTTATTTTCCGATGCGCCATTTTCACACGTAAATATTTATATAACTTCCAAAAAAATTGTGAGTGTCACCCGTATCCTACACGGAACGCCGCTCAAGTAAGAGCTATGATCCATCGTACCGCCTTATATGAACGTTCTCCTCAGTATTGTTGTTATAAAATATATAACAATCTACCAGTTGATATTAAGTCTGCCGATAGCTATAATGTTTTTAAGTGTAGATTAAAAAGTTACCTGGTTGAGAAATCTTATTATAAGTTAAGTGAATTTTGTTACTTTTGACTTTGTATTTATATGACTTATCCATTATCACATATAATGTTGATGCTATTGGATCAATAAATAATCAATCAATCAATCAATCAAAAGAAGTTTATGTTTCAATTCAAATTAATCGGATTTGATTTGTCAGTGTTAAGAACTATGTTCCAGCACTCATGGCTTGCTAGGTGTCCCAAAATTCACGCAAGATTTAAATTTTGCGCCATTTGTGCGGTAAAGTGTTGCCAGCGAAAAAAAAAGGCAGCGTGGCAGCTGACAGTTCAGGGTTATTAAAAATGGAACGCTACACGAAAGAACGACGCCTTTTCATTGTTGAGCAATATTTTAAAAATAATGAAGGTTTGGCAGCTACAGTTCGCAATTTTATTTTTTTGTGCATAAATTGCAAGATATGGATGTGGACGACATGTGGTTTCAACAAGACGGTGCCACATGCCATACAGCCAGAGAAACAATTCAATTACTGCCCGAGTCATTTCCTGGTCGCGTAATTTCTCGTTTTGGTGATCAGTGTTGGCCACCCAGATCATGCGACTTAACGCCGTTGGACTTTTTTCTTTGGGGTTTTCTGAAGTCTAAGGTTTATGCCAACAAGCCCACGACCATCCACGCCTTGAAGGAGGATACTGAGCGCTGTATCAACGAAATTCCGCCACATTTATGCAAAACGGTCATGGAAAATTTCATCAAAAAAGTGCGTATGTGCCAGCAAAGCCGTGGAGGCCATTTACCCGATATCCTATTCCATACATAACCCTATACTGTATACTTTATGAATTGATAAAAAAAAATACAATTTTTAATTATAAACCTATTTTCTATCAAAATTACTTCTTGCGTGAATTTTGCTTTCATTGGTGGAATATAGGAATATCGATTAGGGCTCTTCTTAGGTTTGTTCCATTCGGAGGTTCTGACTAGGTCGGAACCGGCAAAATCAGTTGTTCACCAAAGTAATGACCGATTTCAATAGCGCCATTAAGTGCACAACTTTGATGAATGCATGCTTTTGACGATTCCGAACTATTCAGAACCTCCTAATGGAACAAACCTCTTATCTTGTCATTTGCATCATCAACATTTGGAGTGAAAACTTTTGCAAGGTATTCTGCAAACAGAGTTGCCTTTTCTTCGACGCTTCTGGCCCATTGAGAGTTCGGCACTTCTTCGTAATGTATAGGGGATACATGCTCTTTAGGTTTTCTCTTATTTTTAATAGGCTTCCAGATTGAGTTGTCAAACTTATTGAGTTTGGTGACACATTCCTGGAAAGATTTTTCCTGTGTTTCTTTTATTTTTACCTTCAAGTGATTGGTTGCTCGGTTCAGTGCAGTTTTGTCAGTGGGGGCTTGGGCCAGATAAAACGTTTGGTGTGCTTATGGTACATTATAAAGAGTGTATTTTTTTTAATCTGGCGTCGAAGTTGGCCTTGAAAATTTAATTAAAGAACCATCATCATAATGACAGTTGTTAATTGTCAACACTGCATCGGGAAATTGTTGACGGAATTCTTCAAAACAGCTTTGAATTGAATACTGTCACTCACCATCAACTTGCGAAGAAACAATTTCATTTGAAAAAAGAGCCAATTTTAATCTCATAACTCAAAAGAAATTGACTTGACAAATAACAGATGTTTAAAGAATTGTTGTGCGTTCACAATAAGTACCTTGCCACCGCCAACTACGATGCCGAATTTAAAAGAACATCCGTTATAATCATTATATTTTCCAGTCTTCAATGATTTACTTAATTTTTTGCATATTTCAACGCAAATAAATATGGCATGACTGCTTTAACATAATACTCTTGGTCATTGGTCTCATAAATTCTGCTTAATGTAGCGTGAGTAATTAAAAAATATGTCATTAACAGGACAAGCAGAAATATTGGTTTTCTATGTCATAGTCATAAATTACTATTCTATTTATAGCGAATATATCTTCGTGTACTGATGTTGAATTTTTATTGTTTAGCAGAGAAGTACTTGACATTAATTGTAATTTGAAAAGCGGTGCTGACCGATGACTTTGCTCTATAATTAAAACGGCCTAGGTAAATTTGAGCAAAAATAACGACAGAAAGTTTTGTAAATCCGGTGGCACAGCTCCAAAAAACGAGTTGTAAAATTATTTGTAGAGAGTAAATTTTGGGCAGGCCAGTATTACGCACCTGATTTAAGAACGTAAACTTTTCGAGTTAAATCGGCGTCCAGCAAGCTCCCACATTCATAAAAGCACATCGCCTTATTCAACTAAACGATGATCTCATACGTCAGGCTTCAATTAGTAATTGTTTGCACAAGTGCGGTAAATTGTACAACATACATAATTGCTTTTGTTTATGTCTGTGCAACTTAAGAAATATGTTGAATGGCTGAAGAATAAACAAATTAAATGTTTTAAAACGTTTAATATGAACAATGTGGAGTTTAATCAAAAGATTAAAGGGCAACACTTTATTTTTTGGACTTTTTACCGTAAGGGATTTTGGATTTACTCTGATAAGTTTCAATTGTCTTTCGTTGAAAAGAATATTCTTTTTGTACGACCTCTATATAATGAGTAATTTTCCTCCCTAATTTGAGGGAGCAAAGTGGATGTTTTACTCCCTTGGGCAAAAAAGCCTCGGGAGTGAATGATTTTTCCCATAGGTGTTTTGTAAAACTCTCGGGCTACAAACTACACCTAGGGTAAAAATCATGCTCTCTTCTATCTGCAGTCATGTTTCTCTAGCGCCTTTCTATTATCTTCTTCGCCTTCCCTAAGAATTTCACTTCAAAGTGTTGGATAGTTTTTTTTTGTTAAACATTTTAGACTAATAACAATGTCAGAGAACCGAGTTACAGTAAACATTCACTCACCCTTTGGATAGATCTCTCTTTCCCTGCTTTCTTTCTCTCTTTCTCGTCCACTGCGGAATTGAGGGTAAACGTCTTAACATCTGGGCTTCGCTTTCCGATTCGACAAGGACGTCATGCAAAATTACAAATAACCATTTACGAGTATCTACTCAAGGCTATAGGACTTATTTACTCACCGGGGCCCTCTCTCGGCCCCACTCTTTTCCAGCGGGGACTCTAGATGCAGAAGCTCCCTTCTGGAATACGAATTCACGGAGAAGGTATCCTCGAATATCTATCTTCGTACTTCGCATGCATAAAGACAAACCCCAGGTGGATATTAGCATACCTTGCCTTCTGAGCGTACGTTATCAGAATCATTGGTGCTACTGACTTCCACAGTGTTGCTACACTGGCCACAGCCCAGTCAACACCAAGTCATGACCGTTTTGAAAGCACAAGGCAATCACCCGCTCAGGTATTACAACTAGTTGTATTTCCGGTATCTACTACTCACGCACCTGCAGTAGCGGATATGGTCAGATACCGTATACAGGAGGGATGATCCTCGACTCTCTCTCATTTATGGGTGAATCCAGAGCGATCACCCTTATGAAAGAATGCCCAATCTCTTACTCTCTGTCCGAGCCATCAGCAGACACAACGTGATTGGCACCTTACTCTACCTTAGAGCATCATCTACCAACAGCAAACCTTTTACGCTTGCACATCACTTCATCACATGTCCTTGCAATTTATTACAACACTCGCGGGCCCGTTTACGTAATTAGCGTAACTTTACCAAGACGTTCGCCCTCAAGAAGCGCGCCCCGACTGAAGTGCTTTCGTTCCTTCTTTCCTTGCATCTCTCTACCTGACGCATATACCCGTATCGTATTACCAAACCATAGACAAAATAAACAAACGTGCTCGTGTTTTACTGATACATTGAAAATGCATAAACTTTCCTAAATTCTAAACTTGATAAAATATACAATGACAACAAAAGAAGTTTTATAACTTCCAACGGTTTTTCGGAAGTGTGTGGTTCCTCTATATTCACTTCTGCCCCTCATTTTCAGTGTCCATTCCTCAACATTCATTATTCATATTTAGTTTCGCCTAAACATTTATTGATGAATACCTGTTGGCGATTTATTGTTTTTTCTTATCACTTAACCAGTGATACTGATTTTGGAGTTGGAGTTATTTTGTTTGCAAAGAGGCGTACCTAACGCCCTGTGCTGGTCAGCAATTTCAAATACTGCTTGTGATTGTTTTATACCTATTATACCTTCCTCTGTACAATCTTTGTAATAATAGACTTAAGTTCTTCTTCTTACCTTCTTTCAATGTAAACAATCACAATACGATGTTTCGAAATTGTTTCCCCAGAAGAAATGATATTTTGGAGATGTCACTTTATTGGTATTTATTAGAGTTAGCAACACTAGGATTTTCTTGCGTTTATAACTTAGTAGTTAATTTAGGCGAGAATTGATTTAAAAAATTGTCAGTGATTTTATGAGGAGTTATTATTTTTTGAAACAATTTTTGATGTTGCTTTTCATGAGATATTTGCTTATCTGCCACTTTCTAAAGTGGGGAAGGAGTTGGGAATTGAACTTTTATGGCGCAAGAATCATTTACGTTGCTTCCACTTCTGTTTGATCTGTTACGCGGTTTGAATATGAGAATACAAAAAGAGCCAGAAAAGAATCGCTGCCTGGATAGTCGAAAAATAATTTATAGAGAAGCCAACAATAAGGAATAAGGACCAAACTGCAGATAGAGGAAGTGACCGCTTCCAGGTCATGTTCTTGGAGAGTTGTACGCGAATAACAATGACGTTTTGGAAAAAGTGAGATCAAATGAAACTTTAATAACCTGTTATACTGAAATATAATTATGAACAGGCCATACCTCCAAATATGATGAAAACTGTATTACATTGTATAAAACAATACTAGAAGGGATTAGTAATAGTACGCAGCTTTGTCTCAGACAATTTTTTTTCAGTTCTTTTTAGAACTTGTTAGCAAATATACAATGCGTTCATTCTAAACCTTCTCAGTCATATTGAAGACTGAAGAATTGCATGTCTATGAGAACACGACATTTATGGAAATCAAGTAATTTTAAACTGATAAAAAATACTGTTTATAGTATGTCAAATAAGTGCGCCGCAGCGCGACTATTTTCTAACCTGTAAATTGTGCCGTGAAAAGCAAATAGCAACTAATACTGCTGCCCCATGAGCTATCACGCACGAGATGGCGGTCAGTGCGGACAAAGCGTGTCATCGCAAACATGCAAAATTGTTGGTTGCAAGTCGGCAGGATTGCAATGGGGTCCCCTGCCAATATGTGAATAAATTAATCGGATTCAAATTAGTAAAAGGAAATACTAAACCAAAAGTAAAATAAATCCATTTACCAAGATGGTCCTAATTCAATGACCAGGGGCTGTAATCGCCCTAAAAGAAGAACTACTGAAAATATCAATGATATTCAAGAAATAATTGTCAGGTTAGCATAGCAGATAACATAACAGATTTCTCACAACATTAAAAAAAATGAAGATCGTTTAACTGCATTACAAGAACTTCAACCCCTGTCACCAAAGTTTAAATTTAAATTTACTTGCCTCTACTTACCACAGTTCAAGATGACAAGCTTCTGCCGATTCTGCGATCAGCTGGGCCCCAGCTAGCAACAGTGAAGAAAGGGGCGGGTTAACTTAAGGTGGTAAGCTTATAAAGGGCGCCAGAAGACAATTGTTCAACTAAACATAATTCGATCGGCCGACGTCTCCAATCGACCAGATCGTGCACAAAATGAAACACGAATAATCAGAGGCGAGAATCTTACCCACTGGTGTGCGTGAAAGTAGAAATTAAAATCGTAGTTAAAGTTAACACAATTTATTACACAATTAAAAAGGAAGACACTTTACACTGTTAAGAAACAATTACAATTGGCTGCTTACTTTAGGCTGAAATTAACTACCGTAAGCGCAGCGCAATTCGAACTTCGGAATTCGTACTCGCGGTTTATTTCTCACGAGCTAGGAGTAAAATTTAACAACCGATCGGTCCGTAAAATGTCAGATTAAAGTGAAAACCTAACCTTGAAACTGACGTACGTCAAAGTCGGCGGTGCCAACCGAAGCGCAGAGGCCGGTGGGGAATTGTAACGCCCTTTATCAACCGCAGGAAGCGTCGACAAACTGGTCTGAACTGAACCCACTCAGATCGTCAAGATGGCTGAACAGGTTTTTTCGATCGGGTCTCGATACGACTATGGGCAGGAGCGCCCCCGGAGAACTAGGCGAAAAGGTCTGGTCTAATAGCCTCCGCCCAAATAGAAAAGAAATGATTTTTCGTTAGCGGCCATGTTGGCCTATTAGTCGGTATGCGTCGTCATATTTTACCTGAGAGAACAGGGGCCTCAGGCTTGGTAAGGAGATTAAACTGTCTTCAATCGCTGTTCGGCGGTGTCAATTGATATTCCAGCAAAGCCGCATTTGATTTACTTCTCCAAACGAGCAAGAAATCCGTTAAATTTAACACACGAAAAACACGTCACACCGGCACAATGCTCCGAACAAGAAAGGACGCGACGAAATTGAAGATCGAGAAGGTCGCTTCGATGCGCGGGGATTACCGACGATAACCAATGACAGGCGACCTGAGAGTCACATGGTGCCTTCATAGCCTATGAAAGTTCTGCGATCACCGCAGGCTTCCCCCATAACGATGTAGAGGAGGGGCAACAGGGTTGCCAACTGTGTTAAAACACAGTTGTATGCTATTATATCGCCACGATATTTGAATGTAACACCCCCTCCCCCATTATGCGAAACAGAATTTTGTCAGTAAATAAAGATGCTTTGTAGATGGTCCGTAGTCTTTTAATATCTTTTGATTAATACTAAATATTAATTAAAATGTGTGCGACCAACTTTGATATTATGAATTTGTAAATCAGTTCAACGAAACTATGAATTATTACTAACCAAAGCTTGAAAAGTTTATATCAATTGTTGAATGTGTTGGCCACCTTCCTGTGGACAAATTTGGAGCTTCGCTCAATCCGAAAAATACGTTTTCTAGAATTCTAGAATACTCTACAACTTTTGTTGCTTAAAATCTTAGATTGTGTTTAATAGCGTTTATGCTTACTTCTTTTATTAGAACAGCCAAACAAGTGGGGGTTAATGGCACCCCACATACGACAATTTTTAGTTCGAAATTTGGTGGACAGTTAAGTTCTCGATTAATCAAGGATATGTTTCAAGACTCTTGCTCTATTCTGAAAATTAGTTGATCACTCGATATAATATGAGGCCTGTACTGCATTTGTTGTTGTTGATCTGCAAAAGCCAAACAAAATAATATAAGGAGGCAATGCTCACTTTGTTATGTCATTAATGAATTAAACTTGTTTAGTCTTTAAAACTATATTTATTATGAACAGCAAATAAAAAAAAGGAGCTGTTATAGATTTTTTGAGAAAAGATTAAGGTTGTTCAGCTTCAGAAATTCATGGAAGACTCAGGTTGTAACTGTGACTTCGGTTCGATAAGAATTGTTCATTCTGGTGGTGTACATTTTGAATTGAGGTGTTTAGAGCAAGACTGAAATATTCTTTTTCAATGAATTGATATAATTGTTGACTTACATATACGAGCCCTGCGTCAAAAGTATTCGCCTAGCTGGTATAGCTGTTTTTGGAAAGAAAATCTTTATTAGAATTTAAATATCAAAACTTTTATTTAAAAATGTTTAATTTCTATTTATTTAATAATCACAAAGCAACACTATTTATTTATTACTATTATTCTAGAAAAATAATCTACCCCTGAACTGAGTAATGTATTAATTGTCTCTTTCTTTACCAAAGGGAGGTAGGCGACTACTTTTGACGCAGGGCTCTAAACATTAAATTACTGGTAAAGTGTATACTTTGGTAATACCCAATTTGTGTAAGATGAGTAGTTGTTCTACCTTTGTATTTTTCCTATTTTTTTTGCTGATTTCTTGTTTTTTTATTCGTCTGATTTTTTCTCTTATTGCATTTATTTTTGTTCGTTTTCTCTTGCGTAGTGCCTCTAGGTTTTATCTTAATGAATTCGCAAATCCTATGTTTTGTTATTTCAAGTACACATTCTATTTTTGTATTTTGTTTGTCCTCATAGTTTTTTTTTGTTTTTCGTCAGCTTCTCTTTGTTTCGAATTTAGAGTTTTCTAGTTTTCAATACTGCGTTTAGTTTCTTCACTTTTGCAGTCTTATCTCAGGTGTTCAATCGAAAAGTTCATCAATTAGCCTTTGAATTTTTCGTAACATTGTGAAGTAGGTTTTGAATTACATTATTTTAGATTAGTGAGAACCATCGCTAAACAAAAAAAAAGGTATTCTGTTTAGCCCTAAAAATAGCTAATTATTAATAATCTCACCGAAAGGGGAACTTACTTCAAGAAATGGAATCACACAACAAACCACTGTTTGACAACTATCAAACGTTAGTCGGTTTAGGAAGTTATCCCTTTTTCCATCAAAAAATCAAAACCAATTTTGATGAACTATTCAATTGAAACACACGTTAATTAGGTACCATTGCGAGATAAATAATTGGTACGGTTGCATTGTAAAGTAATCTGAATTTTCAAAATTTTAGCATATTAAGTGCTAGAATTAAAATAACATATGAAAAAAAAATTATTATTTTATGGAATCACCATTCCGTTCCAACACATCAGCCAGCTCATTGTTTCTAACAATGTTCATGTGGAAAATCTGCCATGTACCAAATATTTATCTCGCAATGGTACATTCGCTTCCCTGTTTACCCAAATCCTTGGAAAAGAACTTTTGCAATTTCTTACTTATTCTTACGTGAAAAAATTTGGAAGTACTTTAAAACAAAATAATGGAGTTTTAAATTGGAACTCGTATGTAAACCTGAATCCCACAATTATTGTCGAAAATAAAAGTCCTATTTTTAATAATATTATTTTCAATTCCACATGACGCTCGTTAGGATTGTTGTTAAGATCCAGTTTGGAAAATACTTTTGAAAGAAGAAAAAACCAGGAGAACATAACCCCTTTTGAAAGGTCTGGAAAAATTAAGCCAAGGTTTATGAAATTACCAAAAACGTCACTTCCTAGTAAGTAAAGCAGTACTTTCATGTGATTCCATTAATTCCATTATATTACAGTAGAAACTGGGAAAGTTAATGTGTAAAAAGAACTGTATTAAATACAAGTTGTTTGAAGGATATATTCGAGCTATGAAGTGTGTACTTAGGATTCAGGAAATACTAAAGATAATTTCTTAGATGATTCACCATCAATTTTGGCTTCACTTCGGAACAATAATGAGGCAGTCACGCCAACAATAAAATTAGCCTTCAACAAACGTTTAATAAAATTAGAATTTCGGTATAGTTTTGAAGCTGACATTCCATAAGATCTAGGTTCCAAACTACATATAATTTCAATAAATTTCATTACGTTATCTAAGGTGTTTCAAATTAAAAAATAATAACAATAATAAACATTCCTTATGTTACATTAAATATATGTTGCCATAAGACTCATTTTTGCGATGAATGTTTTGAACCCTAATTGAAGGGGTCAGTGGAAAAGGTGCCTATTCCACTTTGATGTAGATTCGAGAACAACACGTTAAAAGTTGAGAATAAAATGTAAAATAAATGGTTATAAAGAGACCATAAAAAGGGTTATTAGCAGCACCTAATATACTGTATTAAATGATTACAAAATGTCGGATACAAATATTTGTATTTATGATATAATGGGTAGAGTAATGGATGGCGATTTTGTCAAATTTGTGGAATAGGCACCTTTTCCACTGACCCCTTCAATTATGTCAGACTAACCTAAATTTTATCGATTTAAATCTAACAAAAGCGTTCAGCGCAGGTGAAAAACGAAAAATAATAGTCCGATATTGTTAAAAGAAATGTAAATTGTTATGAACTTAAAAATCCACTGATCAACTCGAGGGAAGTCTCCTTTCTTGAAAGATTACAGCCAGAAAACGAAAGGTAGTAATTTGTGAATAAAAGATCTATCAGTTACCTTCCTTCCAAATTTAATAACTTGAGAAGTTGAGAATCCGACTTTGCACAGTGATACCAAGCGAACAAAAATTTAATTATCCTGCAAAAAAGCAGGAGTGTCCCAGAAATGGATCCTGTATAACTTCAAGACACTTCTTATTATTATTTAACAGTGAAATAGTGCCGCTCAAAAGTTTCTTAGCAAAACAAAAATTTAATTATCCTGCAAAAAAGCAGGAGTGTCCCAGAAATGTATCCTGTATAATTTCAGGACACTTCTTATTATTATTTAACACTGAAATAGTGCCGCTCAAGTTTTATTTAATAAAAAAAGCTAAAATCAATTAATTCCATTCTAATTTGATTCAACTCATAAAAATATTTATTTAAAGAATTATACGCTCATACGCAGCTTAAGTGCTCCAATTTGACAGTTCTGTAAGCTTTGTATCACAAGGTTTTAAGGGTGAGGTTCGCGTGCGGGAGGTGCATTTAAGGTGCGTATGAGTGTACATGGTTACAAGTAATCAAAGGCTCACGGGATCTCGTAAACTATAAGAGATACAAGGACGGATAAATTACAAAAAAGCTGCGCTATTTTGGTGTCTATAAAAATGTGCAAATAAATCTCTTCTATCTTCATTCGTTTCTGAAATATCTTCAAAAAACTGAAAATTCTCAATTTCAAAAATTAAAGAGTTGCTCTACATATTTCGTACATGTGTATGTTGCCATGACGTAAAAGTTGACTAAAGTTGCTGGCAATTGGGCCGTTTTAATTGCTCGTGTAAGAGCACCTTTAATGTTGTTTTTCTGAAGGCGTTTCATTCTTCGTTACAGAAGAGCTTCTTCAGAACTGTTGATGTATTTGCTGTTGTCGCTGCTGTTCTTCTCGCTACTGTCACTTCGTAGAGACAAACTTTATGTCTTTGAAATCGTAATAAGGGCTGCACAAAATTTTAATTGTTTCCATTGTATTTACGTTTATTTGAAAATTGTCTCCATTTGATGAACAGCGCTGATTGAAAGCCCGTTCACAATGACTTAACGTAAGAAAATTAATCACTTTAATAAAAGTTGGAAACACTGTTAGAAATGTAAGCGTACTAATTGGCTAATTCTATTAATTTACTTTTCTTAAGTTGACAACTTCCATTTTTAGGTTAACTCTGTTAAGTACTTTCAATCAACAGCGTCAGTGTTGCCAGGTTGCAGGGAAAATCCCGTTTTGCAGGGAAAAATCGAACAAAAAGGGATGCAGGGAGTATCTTTAGAAAAGAGGGACATTCACTCAATCGATACATCATAGCAAAGATTTTAAAGTAGCAGCTGAAATATTGCAGCCGTGAATTTGGAGATGAACCAGTCCAATCACGCTTTCACTCTTCGTTCTCAGTTGGTTATGGATTATGGGGTTATGGTTTTTATTGGTTACTCGTTTCCCAGACAACATGCCTGCAACGTGCGATCTTGCGAACATAGATAGCTTTGAAGTGAAAAACATAATAAGCTAGGGCTGACAATAAGTGACAAATTATAAAAAATTAAACAATAACACAAAAGAAACGTGCAAAGTAGTGATTATATTTTTAAACCCCTACAACAAAAAATTTGCAATGAAAAGATATAAAGTATAAAAAAGGGAAATTAAGTTACAAAAAGGGAAATTCGACATTTTATTAGGGAATTTTTGTGGTGGACACCTGGCAACACTGAACAGCGTTCTAAAACAGTATAGTGAGTGTAGTCTTTGAGTCCTCGAGTTGAGCAAAAGAATTTTATCCTTTATTAACCTAGACAACTACTAACAATTTGCAAATACTTGCGCATGCAAAGAACAAAAAATTTCTTCATTGTGAACACATAAATTAACACTCTAATTTCCTTAATTTAATTTTGTTACGTTAAGTCATTGTGAACGGGCTTTGACTTTTGCTATTAGTTGTTACACCCAATGATCCTGTAATATGCAGAATCGAATGAAAGCGCCTGTAGTTATGCAATCAACTGTTCATAGTAGCTATTTGTATAGCCTACGTATGTACCTTGATCCGAACATTAACAGCAAAAATAATTTTTCTTGATTTTGTTGCTAGACACATTCATACATACACCACAACATCAAATATATTTTATGTTAATTTTCTTCGCAGGAGTTCATATTTTTTTAAGTTTAATGCTGTCGCAATTCACAGTCCGGCCAAATGTATTATTACCCACACCTTACTACTAACGTTTGCCAACAAAAGATTAGATTATGGTAAATTTCACAACTTCCTTTCTAGGTACTTCCTTTATCGGACGTGCCTAGTTTAACCATTCTTTGCACGATTTGCCAGAAAGTCACATATGTATTCATGACGTCATATTGACATCACGTATAGCACTTGCAGCGAGAAGTGGTACTGTGCTAAAAACGGATTTGTAAGGAATTTTAAATTTGCTCGCATTCTCCGGTAATACCTAAAAAAGATAGTCGCTTCATTCGCGATCCGTTCAAAATACGTTCTTGGCGCGGTGTTTTCCTGTTTGTTTACCTGTGACCAGTGTGCCTAAAACTTTTCAGTTGTTTCGAAGATGAACGGTAAGTTTTATTTTGGTTTTGCGTGTATTTTTAAACTCCTCGCTAGAAGTCGGCAACTTTCATTTTTGTTTAATGTCAACGTCGTCGCCGGGAATGACCGGCTTGGATCAGGAAACGTTCATAAAAAAAATTGGCTTCCTGTTCGGATAATTCTTTTGGGTGTGTGTGGTTTTGGCAGGGCTCCATTTTCGCTGTAATAAGCTTGAAATTATTTCGGGTAATTTTCATGTAATCGTCGTCGTTATGGTTTCCTGGTATATTCTGGCACAAATTATTTCGCTTCTGGGAACGGTGTTTCAAATTCGTAAATTTTAGTAAAACCGTCCGTCCTTAATAAATAATTCAGTTGTGCTTTTGTACTTGAACAGTGTGCAAATAGTTAATTTGATTCAGTAATCACAACCTATCATTTTTTTCTCTTATCTAATATTTATTATTAAACATAGTACTTCCTGGAATGACGTATGATGTTGTACATTTATTTTTCAAACATAAAATATCCATTATAAGCATAGGTTGCCTTACTAAAAACATACTGGGTGAATTTAATAGTTGTGCAAACATTTTGCACAGTGACAAGTACGTTTTAAAAGGATGCAAAATACTTGCTCTATGTTTATAGTTTCAAAAAAAAAATAGGATAGTTGTTTTGTTTGAGTACCACTGTTTTCGAATTAATTCTGAATTTATCGGGATATCTCAAAAATTGTACAATTTAAAGATAGGGAAATTTAGAATTCAATAACGTAACAAAAAGGTAGCATGCCATTAAAAATAAGCGAGTTGACTTTAGGTATAACCGGAAGTGACTGGAAGTTTATATTATTTAAAAGCTCCCTGTGAAATATCTCTGCTCCAAAATTTCCAATTTCTATCGAAGTTTCTTCCTTGAAAAATTTTAATGAACGATTTACGTGAATAACCCCTATATATTTTTTGCAATCAAATGTACAGAGTGTTCCTATCATCGATTTTAATTTATTTGTTAGATTATTAATTTATTATTATAAGTGAAACATTTTTTATATTGAGGTGGGCAAATTATTTACTGTCATTGATGAAATTCGTGATTCCTATCACCGATGAGGGCGCTGCGATTGTATGCAAAGATGTTGGAAAGCGAGTAATGTTTTTAATAAAGAAACCCTAAAGTGTGCGCCAGCTTTGTAAATTAAATTAGAATATGTACAATTTTACAATTTAAACATATGTAGAAGGAAGAAGCAATTCATTCTTTCTTCTCTTTAAGTTATCACAATGAACAATGAGTCTACTACTCGCTAGGTAGCTTAATTTTTTTTTCCAGTAGAGATACATTCATTTTTGGAATCGCCAATAGAAACCAAATTGCTCTAAATGCCAAGCCAATATTGTTCATTCGGTATAAACTAGCAAATCGTAAATCTAAATAATGTAACCTTTGAAAAAGAAATTTTCTTTTGATTTTTTGTTCAAATCTAAATTACTCCTAACACTGAAAATTAGAGAAACCATTTAAAAGAATCAGGATCTTTTATTATTTTGCGTAGTTGTGTTGAAGTACAGTGTGATATAAATCACCACAAAGAACAATAAGGAAAGAAAACTGTGTGACTAGAACAAAAGGAAACTGAAGAAGATGGTGGTGTTTAATGATGAGGAAAATTTGAATTTACCGCCATACTACATTATTATTATATTGGCAATACCCGGTCTGTCACTCAACTCTGTCGTTTTTCTTCATTTTTCTTCTGATAAAAGAATAGTAATAGTAAAATAAAAAGAAGTAAAACATAAAAAATGCGCCTACGTGTCTGTATTATTGGTTAGTGACTATCAGGCATACACATAATAACTTTGACACTGTTTATTATACAGTATGAGCATAAATGATTGAGGACAAGTTGAATTTCCCGCGTCTCTATCTAGTAATTTTTACTCTTTGTGTGTGGCCGTCCTGAGAAATTAATTTTTGTTCAGTGTCGCCTGTGTAAATTTTGCAGCCGGCTCCAAGAATTCATAAGACAAAATGGGGCGCGTTTGCATAATGTACCTGTCAGTAGTTATTGCCGCTTCTTGTATTTAAAATAAACAAATTACTTGCCTATTTTTATTGTAACCTATGCATTTGACCAACTTAAGAAAAATATTGAAAGGCGGGAAATTCAACTTGTCCTCAAACATTTATGCTCATACTGTACATTAGCTGAGTTCGGCAATGCGATCTTTTTCATCAATCACCTCTGCATCGTTCGGTAATGAAAAGTCGAGCTTACATTGACAGATCTGGAGCGTTCGACAAATACAGATCAGATGAAAAAGATCGCGCTCTCTCAGCTCGGAATATTTTGGAGGAGCTCTCAGATTTAGAACTAGCGTAGGTTATGTTTATATATTTTTATGAATTAAAAGTAATCGTTGTCTAATTTAAACAATTAAGGCCCAGTTTACAGAAACTTTAATTGCAATCAAATTTTAATGACATTGTTAATTTGACATTTCGGAATGTAATTCTTATGGCAACTTAATCGTAATTAGTTTAATTCGCAATTAAATATTTGATTTGCTTTCTGTAAATCCACCCTTAGTGTTGTACTATGTAAAATAACGAAATTAAGACGAATAATGAGCATAATTAATTTCAAGAAATAGTGTTTGATGATGAAGAATACAATCAATTTCGAAAAGTGAATAATAAAAGTGACTGTTGGAAGAAAATAGAGTATTTCAAATATTAAGATCGTCTTCAAGAGAAGAATTTATAAAATTCTATTTATTTACAAACTCAACTGTCAGAATCTACACTCCAATTGCTCGAAATCGTTCGTCATTAAGTTTGCTCATGTGGAGCACTCTGTGATCAGCAGATTAAAATCTCACTAGCTCTGCTCGAATCGCCGAGCGCATTGCCGAACTCACCTATTATTAATAACCTTTACAGATACATGATCATGACATTGTTGTCAACCTTTGATTATATAGACTACGTGGATAGCGCATTGGCTCCGTACATATGTTCCAAAAAAAGAGGCAGATATAGAAGTATTCTTGAGCGTTATGCGCACGCGCGAAATTGAAGACTGGACAATTCGTGCACGCACTAACTGATGCCGGATTAGTCCTGCGCAATGAGGTTTTATGTACTTCTAATAATACTGTCTCACTCTCACTTACACATTCCACACTTCTATCGCTTCTATCATTGTCTAACAATTTGGAACATCAGATGTACTCTTCTTACACAAAGAATGCGCTATCCACGTTAGTCTATATAATCAAAGTTGTCAACTATCGACTTATTACATCTAGACCAGTGATTGCCAACCTTCTCAATGTGGCGAACTACTTTAATAGTTTTCGAATAAAAAGCTACCTAAACCTAATCCAACACTCTTATTATGCTGAGCGCTACAATTATATGGAATTTACGGAATAAACTTTTAGATTATTAAACTATTCATCATTGAAAAACATGCAATCTCTTTCTACAAACATTTAGCTTTATTTTCCGTTTTAAGTATACGAGCCCCGTCAACTATAGATTTGGACATTTTAACTTTTTGTCTTTTTGCCACGTAACTGGCCAAGTTCTTAATAAAATGAAAATATGTATTAACATGCTATTGGAAATATACATCATATAAGTACATTACAACAGAAAAATTATTAAAAAGGAAACTAAATTTGGTTTCAGTAGCTATATATTTTACTCAAGAAATAAGCAAAACCGCAAAGTCTGAACCTACAGCTGACGGAGCTCATTGGAGTAATAATTTTTGGTTTTTAAAAATTATTTTGCCTTATTACCAACTATGTATGATATGGACGATGTTAAACAAAGGATAACAAGAATGCCAAAGAATGTTTTGCAATCAGTCCAGAGAAGAATAAAATTATGTAAAGATGAAGGTATACGATTACATTTCTTATTTAATAATAAATAAATTTGCTTTCAGTAGTTGTAACACATTTTACCCAAGAAATAACTAAAACCGTAGTGTCCGAACCTATAGTTGACGGGGCTCGTATTATCGTTTAGATAGCTACGTTACTTTGTGCTAAATTGTGTCACTTACGCGACGAAACAAACGGGCAAATACTTGTTTTCCTAATAGACAACGGGAATTAATTTTCGATGTCAAAATTTGTTACCTATTCCTAACACTCGTAAAATTCTTTGTGTGAGGTACATCAGGGAAAATGTAATTCAGTATTCAGAATTGATACAGAGAAATTCCTGGAAAATTCATAATTTTCTGACAAAGATGTCAGTTAAAAAGAAATATTATAATTTGTTTTCCTTTTCTGATTTCACAATGTCGCGTAAGTGACAAATCTGTGTCGCGTAAATGACACAAAATTTTTCGGTTTGTTTTATTACTGAGAATAGATTGACCTATTCCAAGTCTGTATACCATTAGCCTAGTATTTTGTACTACAGCAATATCATTAGTTTTTTAAAAAATTAGATTGTTTCAGAGAAATTGACAGTTTTTATAAACGTTCTTTAACTCAGGTTGCACAGCTGTCGCGTAAGTGACGCTGAATTAAAAAATTAAAACTTACCAGAAATTAACTAACTCTTTCACACAATATATGTCATCTTAAACTTTAAATATTAGGCTTTGGTTTAATTGCTTCAAACAAAGACATTCTTAAAAGGGTTAAAATATATTAAATGATAAAGCTTAAAAAATACGCTATGATTGTCGCGTAAGTAACAGTGGAACTGTCACATTTAAAACAGGGAATACGATAAAGCAGCATCTTCAAAAAATCATACTGGTTGCCGTAATTTTTAGAACACTAAATTTTCTTTTTTTACCTTGTAATTTGTTCATTTTTTAAGTTCTTTTGTACTCAAGGTAGAGCATAGACCTTTCGCAACCCTTTTCTCCTGTTTGTTCTAAATCAATCGAATCTATTGTTGATAGCGTCTTAATGATATTTTGACCATTTTTCTCCCTCATGCTCTTTGTGTGATCCTTAATGTTTTTATTATGTTTTGTAATTGTCTAATTTTGCGCCCGATAGTGATAAAATTAGCCAAACGCACTCGCCATTAAGTTTCGTGCTCAGATAAGAATTTTTTCAGTAATCTATAAAGTATAAATGTGTAATATTACGAGGGCAACGCTGAAAATATCTAGAATGCCATGTTTCTAAAAACAAAAGAAATTAATTTTTATTTGACAGCCACTTTTTAATGTTTTGGGAGTTGATTGTCGTTTAGTTTGTTTGATTTGCTCTAATAGTTTTTTAATTATCATAATTTAAAGATCTTGTGTTCACCCAAAAATGAATTTCACTAGAGAACATTTCCGGGCTATGATTTTTTACGATTTTAAATCATCATTAACGCCTAAAAAATGTGAAGATTGGCTTAGAAATGCATTTGGCGAAGAAGCCCCATCTAAGGCAACAATTTATAATTGGTTCAACGAATTCAAAAGAGATCGGTTTTTTCTTAGTGATGAACTTCGTGAAGGACGCCCAAGAACTGCTGTTACTGATGAAAATATTGCTGCTGTTCGAGCAATGCTTGAGGAAGATCGACGGACATCTTATGAATTTATTTGGGCGACGTTGGGTATTGGTATGAGTCAAATTCAAAACATTTTACATCAATAGTTAGACGTGAGAAAACTTTGTTGTCGATGGATTCCACATAAACTGACTTCCGATCAAAAAGACCAACGCATCGAATGGTGTAGAGAAACTCTGGAAAAATTCAAAGGCGGCACTTCAAATTTGGTTTGGAATATCGTCACAGGTGATGAATCTTGGATATATTGTTATGATCCTGAAAAGAAAAGTCAATCGGATGAATGGGTCTTTCAAATAGAACCTAAGCCTACAAAAGTCCGACGAATTCGCAGCGCTGGTAAGAAAATGATTGCTAGTTTTTTTTCTAAAACGGGTCATATTGCTACTATAGCATTAGAAGATAGACATACCGTTACTGCTGATTGGTACACAAATGTATGTTTACCGCAAATTTTTGAAAAAGTTTGTGAAAAACGGCCAAAAGGAAAAATAATTTTGCATTATGACAACGCATCGTCCCATATAGCAAAGGTAACAACTGAGTATCTGGATGCCCTAAAAGTCAGCACCATGAAACCTCCACCATATAGCCCTGACCTAGCACCTCGTGATTTCTTTTTGTTTCCAAAAATTAAAGATAAAATGCGTGGAATCACTTTTTCGTCATCAGATAAAGCAGTGGAATATTATAAAAACCTGGTTTCTGAAGTGTGTCAGGAAGAGTGGCTCAATTGCTTCAAGGATTGGTTTCATCGAATGCAAAAATGTATTGATGTTAAAGGGGAATGTTTTGAAAAATTATAAAACAATTTTTATTTTTTAAAACTAATCCTTGTTTGATTTTCTAAAAATTTTCAGTGTCGCCCTCGTACTTCTACAGTCAACAAGTCACAATAATAAAAAAACGATATAATTGCCTTCTAGATGCTTTCCTATGTTAACAAAATAAAGGCCGTGTGATCGAATAAGAAAAATTATAGTGGATTGACAACATTGACAAATAGCAATATCATAAACATAATTGACATTTCACAGAATACAAACTAGGTTATGTCACAACTCAACTTGATACTAGTGACACAAATAGAAATGAAAATTAAAAAAAAAGAGTTTTTAGAAAGTATTCAAGTTGCAACCTTTCAGCTTAAATTCAACAATTGACTTGGCATTTAATTTCATAATTTATTGTTTGATTACTATTTGTTTATCACTACGTGCTCTTATGTTGTGCATTGATGCATGTTTCATATACTTCATTATTGTAGCCTGTAATTGGCATGTTGCTGTGATTACAATAAATAAATTTAATATTGTAAAATACAATTTGCACTGACTATGTACGAGTATAACCTAATTTTTATTTTCTGGGTAATATCAATATGTCAGCGTTGTTAACTTTGACGCTATATTCATGATCTACTTTGAATTATTTTATCTTGCAATAGTTACATATAGTTTTTCATATTTGGTTACAGGAATTCTTCTTATTTGAGAAATATGAAAACTAAAACACCTGTTAGATCAAGCAAAAAAATATATATTAAAACACTTACACTGGACGTCAATTTATTGTAGGTATTTTAATAATTTTTTGCTTGCCCTAAAAAGTTTTATAATTTCTTATAATCTTTTGTGATAATAATAATAACAATAATATAGTAAAGAGTAATTAAGTTGAATTGAAATTAATAAGAAAATACCACGCGATCGAAAATATTCAATTATTACCAATTTCTCTAATTTTTTGCTTCGTCTTCTTTGACAAATCCAAAGTTAAAAAGCAACGAAGCAAAGAATTAGAAAAGTTAGAAGTAATTGCATTTTTCTTTTAAGGCCGTTTTACCTTACACAATTTATTGTAGGTGCAAGAGATTTACAATTCTAAGTAATCTAAATTGTGTAGTTTCAAATAGCGAATTGCGTGAAATATTACTTGCTTTAAAAATTGTGTCAATCTGTTCCATTTTTCACAGAATTTCGTCTTAATTTGTAATCACGTTGCTTGGCTAGCTTGTTTCTACTGTTTAGTCCTCTTTGCAACAACTTTTTTTACTAAACACAAGCAATAATGGTAATCCTGGCTTCTACATAAATTTTAAAATAAAAGACAAAATGCTGATATAATCAAGCTTCTGTCAAATGACAATTAACTGCGCAGAATCATTCAAAATTTCTTGTGCAAGAATTAGAGTGCGAATATCTAACAAGAAATTTTTGGACTACTCAAAATGCTATCTAATTTAGATTGCTCCAATTTCTTGTATAATAAATTGTGTAATGTAAAATGGCCTTTAGGCTACCGCCTACTCTGAATCATTTTATTTTCGATTGCGTGGTATTTTCCGTTATCATTTTCACACCGCAATTAACTAAATACAATTTCGATAAGATAATTTATATTTTTAAATATACAGGGTGGATCAATTAAACATTAGAAGACCGTAACTCGAAAACGACGCGCATGAATTAGTAGTTGCAAAGTTATTTTTACTGTGAACGCTTGATCTTTGAAATAATCATAAAAATTTGACGTTCTTATTATTATTCCTTTTAGAGTTACCTAAGTTTCAAAAGGTATTCTATAAAAAAAGTGTACTTTTCATTTTTACATGTCGGTTTACTAAATGAAGGTCGTACAGATTTTCTTCTTTTTTATTTTTATTAATATTTTTTGGAGGCCAATATTACCATTATTGTTATTAATGGTGGAAAGTTATTAATGGTGGAATGTCAATATTGTTGATGTTGTTTATGGGGCTATTACCACCATTTAGTGGATTGTTCTCATCCGACGTTTCGGTAACAACTTGTCGGTTACCGTCTTCAGGGGGGTTTTGCCTTGAGAAAGGCAGTTGGTTTGCCAATTCTTCTAGGGAATGGTTGGGCTTTATGTGCACGTCTCTAATTTTTCGCCTTATGTGGGGTTTGAACCTGGTTCTTCTGATGGTTGATTTTATCAGACTCGGCACTTAACTCACTCGGCTACTGAGGCGGCAACTTATTATAGTTTATAACTTCTATATAAGCTACCGTTTGTTGCGCAGTACATGCTGTGCAGAAGTGTAGTTGCGCAGTTAGTGTTGCGCAGAGGTATGTACTTGGATCCCCGATACCTTGTATCGATGACTCCTCCCTCTCTGTTGTGTTGGTTAGAGTGTCCGTGGTTTTTCTTTTCAGGGTTTTCCTTATGATTGGTACCCACATGTCCTTGATTTCAAGGCTTGCTTGGCGAATGGGATAGATTGCAGTTCCGATGTACGCTGCCTCTTTCAATTTTCTGCGTATGGTTTTCTCTTCTTTTGATATCACCATAGCTTCCTCCCATTTTATGTTGTGATCTTCTTCCCAAACATGTTCAGCAATTTTGTATTTCGTTGTTTCTCCATTGCGTGTGAGGGTTTGATGTTCTTTTACCCTGACTCTTAGAGGTCTTTTTGTTTCTCCAATGTATTCCCTACCACATTCACAGGGTAATGCGTATATGCAGTTCTTGGTTCTTTGGTCCTCATTGTCTGGTTTTGTTCTAGTTAACACGGATCTTACTGTGTCCGAGGACTTGAATGCAGTTCTTATGTTGAATCTGTTTCCTATTCGTCTGATTCTTTCAGAGACACCTTTTACATATGGGATTACCGTTGTACATAAGACTTCTGTGTTGGTTGGGTTGGGGTGGTTTTCATTTGCACCAAGTCCTGAGCTGCTTGTTAGTTTATTTCTGGCTTTTTGTAGTGTGTTGTCGGGATAGCCATTTTTCTTTAGAGTTTCTGTGATACTCTTTAACTCTTTTTCTTTATCATTAGGATTTGAACATATGGTATGTGCCCTGCTGTAAAGACACTTCGCTACACCTAATTTGACTTGGTGATTATGGTTTAAGTTGAAGTGAAGATATCGTCCCGTATGTGTAGGTTTTCGATACACATGGGTTTGGAGTGTCTCTCCGTTTCTCTGAACCAATACGTCCAGGAAGGGGATTTTTCCTTCTTCTTCAACTTCCATTGTAAACTTGATGGATTCTTCTTGGTTGTTCAAGTGTGCAAGGAATCTATCTAGATTTTCTCTTCCATGTGGCCATATTACGAAAGTATCATCAACATACCTTAGCCACAGTGTCGGTTTGCAGTCAAATTGGTCAATTGCATTTTGTTCAAATTCTTCCATGAATATGTTGCTTCGGATTGGGGATAATGGTGAACCCATTGCCATACCAAATTCTTGTTTGTAGAATTTTTGTTCTACTTGGAAGTAGGTGGTGTTTATGCAGATGTCCAGTAGTTCCACTATGGTCTCTGTGTTTAATGTTGTTCTATCCAATAGGGATTCATCATTGGAGAGTCTATTTTTCACAATGTTCAGAGCTGCCCTTGTGGGTACATTTGTGAACAGACTTACAATATCGAAGCTGACTAGTATATTCTGATCAGAAATTTCACGTTCTTTGATGATATCTATGAAATGTTCTGTGTTCTTCACCGTCGAACACGTGTTACTCGATAACGGATTGATTATATGGAGAAGGAACTTGGCTAGTTTGTGTGATGGGGATTCTCTTAAGCTGACAATTGCCCTTCTTTGTGGATTTTCGGTAGTCCATACAGATGTGGGGGTTTGCTATAGTGAGATATGAGTTTCGTTCTTTGTTGATATGTGAACTGTTCTTGGTGCTTATGAACAGTTTTGTATATTTTCCTCTCTACTGAAGGAGTGGGATCTTTTTCCAATTCTTTGTATTGTCCTGCATTGAGAAGAATAAAAGAAGTTCTCTCAGGGGTTACCTACCCCTGAAGACGGTAACCGACAAGTTGTTACCGAAACGTCGGATGAGAACAATCCACGAAATGGTGGTAATAGCCCAATAAACAACATCAACAATACTACCACTATTGTATTAAAAATCTGTTTAAAGGGTGTTATTAAATTGAGTGGAATAATTTCACAGGGTGGTAGTTTGGATTAAGACGATCAAAATTGTTATATTATGGTGTCCTAAATGTAACCGTTTTCGAATTATGAAGGAATAAATAAAGGCGTACAATACTTTCGGCCATATGCGAATTTTGGTTCGAAATTTAAAGCAACAAACAAATTTATTTTCGCGAAACTGACGTAAAAATTGTAAATCGTTTTTCCCAATGGGAATATTATTTTGGATGCAAACATTTCCATTGTTTTTGTCGTATTTTTATGTAAGTTTTTGAAATTTAATATCTTTTTCTCAAAAACGAATTAGGACACTATATTATATAATATTTTTTGATCGCTTTGATTCAAGCTATCAGCCCATGAAATTATTCCACTCAATTCGATAACACCCTGTATATAAAACAGTTTTTGGCTGTATGAGCTTCGATTCCAATACCAATAAAAAAGAAAGTAATATAAACTGAGCAAGATGTAATAGTACTTTATTACCGACTTTTTTTGAAATTGTTCATGAAAACTACAGGTATATATTTGATATTTATGCAGAGTGTTTATAGAATATTTCTAGGTCAAATGTGTTGTGATATCATGCACATGACTGCATTTGGCCACCTCTTAAAAAATGATTGTGTAAGTCTCACACTGACACGAAACAGAAATGACTCTTGTTTTGAAAAATGCTACTAGTTATTGAAACAATATGAACAAGGAGACATATTAAAATAGAATCTGACAGCCAACTTGACCCAGAAACGTTTTTAAAATACATTATTTTAATAGAAAATAAAATAGTATATAAAATAGGCTTTCATGGCCACCGTTTAAATTTTATTTGTTCATTTTTTAGTGAAACGTTGTGACTCCTTACGTCATTTTTTTTTTCACTTACCACTGAGAATATCAACTTTCGCTTACAACTTACATTCTTTTAAGCATGCCGTAATATCGACGTTCTTTAAAAAATACTATTATTTGTGACATTGTGTTGTGTTGAATTTACACCCTGTGTGAGCCCTAGCAAACTGCGTTTTTTTATCAACAGGTAAATCGGAGGACAAGCTTCGCAGGCACGAGAAAATCCCGATGTTCGTAGTTGAGTACCATCATGATGTCATACCGTATATTTACCGTAATATCGGGTCCAAACACCTTCCCGTCGAAGGAATGACCTTCGTACATCTCGATTCGCATCCGGACATGTTGATACCAAAGACCATGCCGGCAGAATACGTATACGACAAGGAGAAACTGTACGATGAGATAAGCATTGAAAACTGGATGATGCCAGCAGCATATGCTGGTCATTTTAAAAATATCCTCTGGATTAAACCGCCGTGGGCCAAGCAAATAAACGAAGGACATTTAGAATTTTTAATAGGAAAACATACATCTTCAGGAAATATAAGGCTTAACTGTACTGAAAATTATTTCTTGTCAGAGTGCCTTTTTGTCACAGAAGAAAATTTAGAGAACTCTAAAAATATTAGTTTGGATGTGGTGACTCTTGGAAAACAAATAATTAATGTAGAAGACGATTTTCAACAGTTGTTGGGGGTTTTAAAGAAATGCCTAAGTGCAAGTCCTAGCGGATGTTATATCTTGGATATCGATTTGGATTTTTTTAGCACGGGCAATCCTTTCAAACAAATTTACTCTCAAGCGAACTTGTACCACCATCTCAAGGAGTTATACGTTTTTATACCTCCAAAATCCAAGAATTTGGAAGACGTTATTCTCACGATTACCGCTCGAGAAAAAATTATTAATGAGCTGGAAGGGTTGTTTAAATATCTGGATGAATTTAGGACTTTGCCTGAAACTTCTGAGCCTACCGACTTGTACAAAGAAGTATCCAAACTTCAGGAACACCTGCTGAGGTTTTACCAGGACGAAGAAATCGATTACCTCTTAATTCACGATGCGGGTTGTACCTGTGATGATTCAGACTTGCCCCATCACATATCTACCAACGAAGAACTAGATATCATGTTTCAAAGTTTTAAGACCTTCTTGGATTTGTTGTATTCTCCACCAACTCTTATTACTATTTCACGATCAACCGAAGATGATTACACTCCTCAACCGGACGTCGATAAAATACAAGATAAAGTCATCGAATTTTTGAGCAATAGATTTCAGTGCGATGAACCTATATTAAAATATCTGGACGATATAAGTGATGATAGCGGGCGATAATTTACTTACCGTTGTTGATTGTTTATCAGAAGGTATTTTTAAATTATCTGTTTATGCCAATCATACCGCGAAACTATTCTGCGAGTGTTCTTTTTATAGTTAGGCAGCAGTTGAGTACTTCAAATCTAAAACTTTGGAAACGGCTTTCGTTTTTATGATATTAACAAGTGAAGTATTATATTAACAAGTGAAGTAATATGTTATAGAATATTCAAATGTTTCTGTTAAGATATTTAAAAATAATGTTTGCTGTTAACATACTTTAATAATAAAATTAATTAGAGCAAATTATAAAAAAGTTCCCAAAAGTGATTTTTGATTCTTATTTTATTTTGAAATACGCCAAATAAAGCGAAATTATAAACAGTATTAGAACAATAACTCAGTCTTGTAACAATTAAGAACAAAAATGAATACTTATAATAATTGAGTTAAATTATTAAAGAGCATAATGTAAACGATGTCGTACGACACAATGCAAAACAAATTCAAAATAATTTTATAACGAAAAGAATCAGCATTTTGTAAATCAATTAAAGCAGTCGTTAGTTTCTAACAACATAACTAATTGGCAAATAAATTAATTTTCTCACCCAAACCATGGTACTAGATACAGAGAGACGGACGAATCTTTCGGTGTTGTCATGTTTATCATGATATTCGGTGAATGTTGATTATGCCTTTGGACTGGTGATGTTCACGACTACTAGCTGTAAGATACCTATCGGAAAACTCAGTCGCCTTTTATATAGTTTATAGCGGAAATTCCGATTACAAAAAAAATCTTGTATGCGATCTACTTGCTCTATGAGTCATCGCAATTTTTCCAAATCGTCCGCTCTTATGTTTGCATAACGCCGACTTTTTTGATGAGTCACCTATACAGCTGAAATTCTCCGAATGCAGTTTCGACTCATGAAGGCAAAGCAAGTCGTTTGTTTACGTTATTTTTAGGTGGGCGAATTTTCCGCGGTCGAGTAGACATTGCATCGAATTCAACTTACGCAATGAGCTTAATAATTTATGAAATGCTGGTTTCTTACAATATATTACAGCTAGTGATGTAAAAATGCGGCATTTTAAAATATTTTGTTCAGTCCCAAGTGTATTATACCGTATAATTTATTTTAAAAAAATACGGTATAATGCACGTAGGACGACAGAAAATATTTTAAAATCCGTATTTTTACATCACTAATTACAGCATAAAAGTTTTATTAAATTACATTAAAACGAAACCTATATAACTGCGATGAAAGTTTTAAAATTCATTATTGAAAGAAAATGCTTCCTAAAATAATGTATTTTGCAAACATTTTCGAATTTTCTTTTTGAATTTATTACTTTCTGAATTAACTAAGCTTCACAGCTGTCAAACTTAAGTGTTACTCAACAGCTTCTACGTGAATCAAAACAATTGTATTAAAAAATACTTTATTACTACGACTATTAAATAAGTTGCACAATATGACCACCACCTTCATCTCTACATAATCTTATTCTTCTTTGAACTGATCGTAAAGCATTCTTTAGCATCTGTGGAGAATTATTATTATTCCTTCATTATCTTTTGTTTAAGATAGTCCTTATCTCATACAACAGGACTACAAAAAATGGAGTTTTTCAAATATGGCAAAAAAATATATCACAGGGAGTCAAATCACATTGTTGGCATATTCAAGCTAATCCCTTGTATTAGCTTTTTTCGCGGAGGAGTTCCGGACTAGTTCGGAAACGTTAAAATCAAATGCCCAGCGAAGTAATGATCCATTTTAACAACGTTGTCAAGTACACGTCTTTTATGAGTGCATGGATTTGACGGTTCCGAACTAGTCCAGAATTGCTCCGCGAATAAAGCTAGTATGAATAGGTACACCAAAATGTTGAAAGTTTATTTGCTTGAATTCCTCATCGTCAAGTTGATATTGACTGATATTTCTCAGAATTTAATGTTTTTTTTTCTTCTATTAACACCCTGACTAGTCCCAAGCTTAAAGGCTCGTCGGGAAGGTGTTTGGATAGTTATTATATATGCGGGTGCGACAGACTTACTAGGTCGATTTTTCCTTCACCATTTGCCTTACAAAATGGGGCATGCAATAATCCCTGTTCAAAAGATATAGGATATAGTCGTTGAACCAAGCGTCAGTCAAGTCTGATCCAATCAACTCGGCTATGCAACTGCCAATGTTAAATAAAAAATTCAAGTAAAGGCATAAATATGTAAATATTTAATGTGTAATATGTAAATTATGTAAACTAATATTTACCCAAAAAAATGACAATTCTTACATAGTGTTAGGTCAAAAACACGTCGCAGGATGTCGTAACCTAAACTATTGAAAAAAAAATAAAATAAAATAATGGGTGGATGAGGTATCCAGTCAAATGAAATCAGGCTGTATCAGTAAAGCAGGTTTTTGCAAGTGCTTCTCCATCATTATTTAAATGATCTAGAAACCATTGGCAGAACAGAATTATTCTCTTTGAAGCAAATCATTATGTTGAATTCATGAGTGTCATTTAAAATAAATGTACGCTATAGTATCCGACATGACTGCTATGTTTATGTTCATAGGTAACTTGGATGCCAATCATTTTGGATCACTGGTTTTCCAACTAGAAAATTGTACAATAAAAGATGTGGAAACTTGACTTTTTGTGATACCCAGAAATTTCAATGTGAATATCAGTTTTAATTTTTGGACAAGAACCACTTTATTTTGTTGCTTCTCATTTGATAATAATGAGAAGGAACTGACCTGAATTTTTTGTATCAAAACTGTACCATGAGCCTAGCGAAATAAAAAGTTCGGTGGCCTTTCGCGGAAAGCTTCAATTGCTTCAACCGACGAATCGTTTTATCAGCACCAAATCGGATTCTGTAACAAAACGACGAAGGTATCCCATTGTTCGTAGTGCTACTTCCTTCAGGCTTTGGTTGTTTGATCAAAAAACCCAACTCCAATCGAAATTTGTTACAAATCTTCTGTTTTCTTTCATTAGTTCTTTTCCGGTTTCTAGTGTCTGTGGTTTTCCATTTACGTACCTCCAGCCTATGTGATATTTGAAGAAGGCACTCAAAGGAAGGAATCTTCATGTGGAAGTTAAAGAAAGCCAAATAACTTTTTTTTTTGAAAATGCGTCAAGATTATTATTTCTTTGCGTGAAGTTCCGCAGATGTAATAGACTTATTGGTATGCAATTGAGGACCTTGCTGCAAGAAGGACACAGCTCCAAAATTAAGATTTTTGCGAAATACGCAAAAAAACATTATAGTTTGGTATAACTTTGAAACATACACATCTTCTATTTCACTAACTTAAGGTACATGCAGTGATAAGATCTGCGTCGTTCTTACACTAAACGATAGTACATGTTTCGTATAATCTTACTAGTATAAAACCTCAATTTAGGTTAAAATTGGAGCTGCATCGTTCTTGCTGCAAACTCCTCAATTGCTCTTTCCATTATAAATAGTCATCACCAATCGATGTGTCACGAAGATTCGCCTTTCTCATCAATTTCATCTACCATTTTCGTTGTGTGCTGTTTACGGTGCAGTTGCTGAATTTGTCTCCGGACGCCTTCGATTTAGTCTGCAACTGGGCACGTCTTCTGGTATTTAGAATATGTTCCAAGGAAATAATGACTTATTCGTTTTCGTTTTTAGTTAGGAATTGGTCCATGGTCCTGTTGTTGTTGCACCATCGTCTGGCCAAATCATTGTGAAGCGAGTCACTGCCAGGCGAACCTTTTGCCTGACTTTAGGAGGAATTTCCTGAAGCCCTAGAATAATGAGGACACATTCTGAACAGTTTCTCTGTATGTCATGATGCTGAAGATTGTATGTTTCTTTTTCTATCGTTGAATTGAATAGGTGCTTTGTAATGAGACCTAAAATAAAATTGACAAAAAGAAAAGGTGTTTTGGATCCATGAAATAGAAGCGTTTTAGAATATATTGAATTTTTTTGTACGACTCAGACTAACATAAAAATATGATACATTCTAAAGTGTTTTATACAATGGGTCTTCCAGAATGTTTAGACACAATTACAAAATCGATTTTTGTCCATCTGGAAATGCAATCTGGTCTACTTTGCAGTAGAAAAAAGAAACAGAAATTCCGATCAAGTTACATCTTTTTTTAACACCTGTAACTTGTGTTTATACACAACAAAAATCTGCATAGGTACATACGTAATACCAACGTGGGACTGTTAATAGTGGGCGTTTATTTTATACAAATCTCAAACAGCGACATTCATGGATGCCTTTGGTTTGTTTTATTTTCCAATTCCAAATGTGGACTCCAAATAAAAAAAAAATGGTCTTCATTGGCTGTAACAGCTTATAAATTGTAGCAATTCTTGGCACGGTAATCATCGTTAATTCGCCAATTAGTGGCATATCGTGCACGCCCATGCTCGCTCTTAATTAAACTTTTTACTTTTATCGATTGCCATTATTTGGAAAATGCAGTAGGTGTCGTCCTTCGCGATCTTTAAAAGACTAATGCTTGGGTTCAGTGGCAAGTGCGCGTGTGTTGTCAACACACGAGAGTGATTGTCGTGTAAAATTTGTAAGTAAAAAGAATTATTACTCAAGTAACAAAGTATACCGGGGGCGAGCGGCTTTTATCTGTTGTTTTAATTTTATTATTTGATCTGTGAAGAGTAGATTTTGTGTCAACATTGAATTCGAGATAAAAAAAATCGTATGTCCGAATCGTATGTCAATTTCATTTTCGACTTTTCAAGAGAATAATTCAAAAGTCTTGGGCATCTCTTCCATTTGTAATTTTCACGTTTCGCATGAAAACACACGGTAATTGAAGATCGATTCAATTTAATCTGTTTGATGGGTCGTTATGTTTTTTACCACCATTTTATAGACTTAGAATTAGGTCAATGAAATAGCAAGGTGTTTCCACACGCGATAACATTTTCCCTCGGTCATGAAAAAGTGTGTAATCATTAATTTAATTTATAATATGAAACAAACTAAAGACTATATTTTTGGTCACGATATTAAATATTTTTTTTTTACAGAATATTAAAAATCGAAACATATTCATGAAGAGCTGAACGAAAGTATGTATTTTTTTTTCTTGGATTCAGTTAGATAAATAGATAGAACTTTTTATTTGAAACTTGAACTAAGGACTTTTTCAGAACGTGAGGTGAAAACCGAATATACAATTGTATTAGGAGCACGAACACTCTTGACCACGTCGTGTCTGCTGACTACTAGGCTCTCAAAAATAATTGGAATTTATTTGGATTAGATCTAATAAATTTACCAAAATATGTAAACAGGGAAAAATAAACTTACACCAAATGTTCTTACTTGAATACATTAATAGTTGAGTTATGTATTTTCACTAAATATAAACTATCAAACTCGTATAACATAAAAGAAATAACCCTAATTCAGACTACTCCAAAACTTGAAGCTTTTTCAAATTGTCCCCACGCATAATTACTTTAAAATTTTTATTGATACCGTTTCGAACATTTATTTATCAAGGCAGATGATGTAGAGACTTTCAAGGAAATTCTCTTTTATCTTCTTTTGTGAAACTATAATCAATTATTTGTTTTCATTAAGTACTCCAAACATAGAACACTCTTAACCCAAACCAGTTCTAGTTATGAAAGCTTTCAGTTATTCATAATTACTTTTCAAAATTCGTTGGTTTTCAATTGATATAAGGCCCCATTATAAAACATTAATTTTTTTTTTTCATATTTTTGAGCAACTAAGGTCGATCCAAATCGGTTAATATTATCATTGTAAATGTCAATATTCTCAGAATGGAAAATCAGCTGTATAATTACAGAGATAAGTGATGATTACACACACATTAGCAGTAGCGCTATCAGTGACCTTAAAAGTGTGCGTGCATTAGAATTTAAAATGTTAAAATGTGTTACAAATATTTTTGTTAATCATAAATTAATCATTGTGCATTGTCCTGAACAACAATGACACCTGTGACTTATGCTAGCGTTGTATGTTGTGACAGATAACGCAAATGTAGACGCTTAGAAAATACAAAACAAGTTTCAGACTGTACGTTTCAAAGTAGTACAAAATGGTTTATACAAAAGTTGTTTTTTTTTTGTACGAGGAATAAGAATAAAATACAACAAATACGGGTTTCCATTTAAGACACTTAGATTGACCTTAAAGTGAAACATAAGTACATAATGTGCTTTGCCTTACATGGAATTCACTTTTACACAAAACATTTCTTCCACAAACGCTTCCTTCTTGAGCCTCAACTTAAATGTATAATCATTTTATGCGTACTTTAAGAATGTCATTAATAGTTTCTATCTACAAACTATAGAACAATTGAACTGAGAAGCAACATCATCCCCAAGCTTAGGCCGGGCGCAGACTGATCAAGCAAAAACGTCTTCAGACAAAACGTTTTGTGGCACTGAAAAACATTTTGTTTTATCTTGCAACAATGCTGCATGCATAAACGTTTTACAACAGAACTGTTTCGTTTTGTTCCATAACGCTTTGTTTGAATGAAATGCACATTGATGATGCAAAACGACTTTAGTCAGAACAGTCGGCTGAACGAACGTCAAACAAAAATTTATGTTTGCACTCCCAACACGCTGCATTTTGTTGTAACCTGTTGGATGGTGCCTGCTGGTATGCGCACACTGATTATACAGAAAACGTTTTTATACAAAGCAATTCGTTTTGTCAAACAACGTTTTGTTAGATATCCCTGCACACTGATTAAGCAAATTTGTCTTTTCACACAACAATTTGTTTAACAGCGTTGTGTTTTGTTGGCAAGTATTGTTTCATCAGTGTGCGATGGTAACTATTTAATGCATGTAAAAAACAGGTTTGGGCAAGTTCAAACAAAAACGTTTTGTCTGAAGACGTTTTTGCTTGATCAGTCTGCGCCCGGCCTTAGGCCGGCCGCAGACTGATCAAGCAAAAACGTCTTCAGGCAAAACGTTTTGTGGAACTGAAAAACATTTTGTTTTATTTTGCAACAATGCTGCATGCATAAACGTTTTACAACAAAACTGTTTCGCTTTGTTCCATAACGCTTTGTTTGAGTGAAATGCACATTGATGATGCAAAACGATTTTAGTCAAAACAGTCGGCTGAACGAACGTCAAACAAAAATTTATGTTTGCACTCTCAACACGCTGCATTTTGTTGTAACCTGTTGGATGGTGTCTGCTGGTATGCGCACACTGATTATACAGAAAACGTTTTTATACAAAGCAATTCGTTTTGTCGAACAACGTTTTGTTGGATATCCCTGCACACTGATTAAGCAAATTTGTCTTTTCACACAACAATTTGTTTAACAACGTTGTGTTTTGTTGGCAAGTATTGTTTCATCAGTGTGCGATGGTACCTCTTTAATGCATGTAAAAAACAGGTTTCGGCAAGTTCAAACAAAAACGTTTTGTCTAAAGACGTTTTTGCTTGATCAGTCTGCGCCCGGCCTTAGGCCGGACGAGATATGTTTTCCTGTCTTTGTGACAACGTTGCAAGTACTTAACCACCCCATAATGCTTCGTTTTAATAATTCGTAGTAGAACCATTATTTTAAAATTAAGCTGTAAGTCTAATCTTTCCAAAGTCAGTTTGTTTCTCAATAAAATAAAGGAAGTAACCCAGCTGGTTGTCAGTGGCACCATACACCAAAACTTTTATACTAGAAACTATGGCAGTTTTATAAAATTTAAAAATAATTTTTATCTTTGCTTTAACGGAAGAGGTTACCTGGCTATTATTTTTTTAAAATTTTGATAATTCTTTAAAGGCTAGATTTTGAAGACGAAATGTAGAAGTCGATACTTTACAGTTTTATGGTGACGAATACATTAATTTTATTGTTTATAATTATAATGCAGCTGTGTAACCTTGAATTAATGACATAAGTTCTCAGTGTTTTTTGCGCACGTTTACAAAAACAGAGTATTTAAGTTTCCTATAAATTATTACTAGCGTCGCGTCGGAAAGTTAAAGAATGCGAATGTTTTTTCCACTATCAGCGTTTCTTTCGTATCATAACAATCCAAGCGTATACAAATCAGAAACATCTCAAAAACATCAGAGCATGTGTGGTTTGCATTTTCTGCTTCTCGTTCATAGAATAAGAACGCAGATTATGTTGCGGACGTTGTTTTGAGCTGGACGTTCTGAAAGTGTTCTATAAGTGCAGACAGCATTTAGTGAAGTGCCCCGCTAAGAATGTATCGATTGGAAACCGCGAGTTTTCCGGACGGAAACTCATGCAGTTATGATTTATTGCAGCGATTTACGTAAGGTTAAGGTGGAGTCTACGATTCCGCAAGTGGCGTCTATTTTTAGTGGATGTCCAAGCTTGCCAAAACACGGTAGTAAGAGTTAGTCATAGCCGGGATCCCTACAATTATCATAGTTTCATTGTTTTTACCTTCATCTCATTGTGGTACGCAATAGTTCGTTCCACTCGGTAAACCGCTCGCCCCCCATTGTTCCGGGCACACCCTCCGGTAGCCGCGGGATTTAAGCGAATTAATTGCCCTTCCGGTGGTCTTGCTCGTGAGTCGTACCGTTTGGTGCTGGTTTAAAATTTTGTGATTTTTGTGCGAATTTTGAAGATGTCTGCGAAGATGCGCATGCGTACGCCCAGTCCCAAAACTGTTACTTTCGATCCATCGCCGCCCACCACGCTTACCAGATCGTACAGGAAATTGCGGTTCAAAAATTTAGCCGAATGGCAACAATATTTAAGTAAGTATCGTAAATTAGAATTAATTTTTTTTTCCTTACTGGTAGCAACAAAAAAAAGTTGAGGTACACTTTGAAATCACGAGGGAAGTTAATTACAACCATTTGTCAGGTGCAAGAATGTGGTTTTGCAATCACAAATCAACCATAATTTTTTAAAAGTATTATTTTTTAATTATTTTTTACATTGTAATGATAATTTGAAGTAAATCAAAAAGTTTGTGTCTTTCTTTTGGTTCCAGCCAAAAAAATTAAACATAATGTTTTCAGAAACAATCAGAAATCAGAAAAATAGGCTGTATACGGTCTTTTAAGGATTAAAATTGAAGATTAATTAAAAAAGTTTATTATCATTTCTTATTTAAACTTAACATTTTGTATTTGTTTGTCGTCTTCGTTTCCTTTGCCATACTATTCTTCATTTATCGACTTTTAAGGTTTCTTGAGCACAAGTATTTTTTTTCCAATACATACATATTATTTTTAATTAATGTTACCAACATTAAAAAAAGGGAAACCTAAACTTTCGATTGGAAAAGTTTTAAACTCTATCAATTCTTTCCATTTCTTTTATTGAAATGTCTAGTCGGTTGATTTATTTTTAAAGTCTGTTGAAGGTGTGCAACCCACCGGGGGCTTATTCAAGTATAAACTTATTTAGACGAAAACTATTTTTTCTTTACTTCACACCTGAATCTACCTATCAAATAGCCTGTCGTAAAAATGACAATAAATTGCTTTAAAAAAGTGGTTCATGTATTTTGAATCTAATGCGAACTTTCAATTAAAAAACAGTGCTCTAGGAAAGATACGTTTGTCTCTAATAAGCCTCCAAAATGAATGAAAAAACATTTGTCAACACATTATTTACTTTTTATTAAAAGATGTTAAAGCATTTTTAAGAAATTGTACATAATGTAGTATCACTTATCACAAGGGAATGTCTTTGAAGGAATCAAGTTTAATTACCTGGTAATTATTGAAAAATAAATAATAATTCACTTATGAAACGGAAGGAATTACTGTTCGCAAAAATTATGGCGACATTTTGACACGTATTATGGCTCAGATTAATTTTTCTTTTATTTATTTAAAAAAATTGTAATAGTTCGTGAAGCAAAGTAGTTCATTACTTTGACATTGATTCGTTAGTGAATTCGTTTAATTAGCTATTCACAGAAGAACGTGCGATTTTATTAAATTTAATTTTGAAATGTTCAATTAAATTAAAGAGAAAATCACCATTTATGTTTCGTTAATTAATTTTTTGTATAAGTTTTATTTGCAGTGTTTTATATCATTTAATTTATTATTTATTCATGCTATGTATATTATAAACAGAGAGCGGCTAGTTTTAGGTTTTTGATATCAAAAGTAAGCAGTTGGTCTTGACTAATAATAAGTCATTTACAACAATAGACAAATATAAAATACAAGACTCCGTAAAAATAATTTTGATTCACTGGTAATGGTTTGCATCCGCTCTGTGATTACAGTAACATAAAAGTTTAGCTTTTTCTTTTGTTTTTCCATTCTAGTAAATAGGATAAATGGCAAGCTGGCATTATTCGTATTCACACATGTTTCGATAATATTCTATGTATTTACTTTAACTTGATGGATCGATTTCATGTACGTAGGTGCGTTTTCATAAACTGCCACGCACTCAAGCGACTTTAATTAAATTGACGGAATGTGCTTGATTATGTTACGTTTTATATTTAGCATCGCCCAAGGTTGCTGTTCAATAATAATTAGGTAAACGTCATTGATATTTAAATGTTATTTTTGGGGCATATTTCACACAGCCTCGAAATCTTTCGCGACGTTACTTCACAGATATTACAAAGACTTTTTAAATTATTTAAAATAAAAAATTGAAAAATAACATTAATTTGTGTTTTTTTTTGTTCCCAAACGAATCACGTTCTTTTATTTTGAATTATAATTAGACGCTCGTATTTGCAATAATTTCATTCGAATTAATAAAAAATAAAAGTAATCAACAAATTTAATTCTTTTTTCATAATTCTTACTTAATTTGTACGTGCGAAGCAATTAAATGAGAGTGGAAAGTTGGTAACCTATCACGTTTTTGTGTTATAGATACACTCTTTCTTTTGAAAAGTCAGGATTTAATTAATGCATTACACATGCAATACCATAATCATTGGATAACGAAAATCTACAGATAATTTTTTATTGTAGGATGTACAGTTGTGGAATTAAAAAAAGCATACACTCAAAATGTCTCGCTGTGAACTTGGCTTTGTTTGAAATTATTTTCGTTTTACAAGTCAAAATAATGACAAAGTGACAAAAAGCAACATTAACGTGCCGCATTTAAGTGTTACCGAAAAAACGCAAATAATTACATTAACTGAAGAGGGGTGGTCTTCTTGACTCCTAAAAATGAAAGTAGAATTATGCATTGTGTCGTTTTACATGATTTAATTCTCACTATTTATGTCAATCAGGAGAGATCGATTCACAGAACTCTAATACATATTACAAAATGTAACCTAAAGACTTCTATGCTTTTTTAAATTCCGCAACTGTACGCACAATGCGATCGAAAATGACTGGGCGTCCTTCAAAAATATGTACTAATTTCGATATGAAAAACTCGTAGAAAATTCAATTAATAAACAAACTGTGCACAACATACGAACGCTATTGATTGTCACCTGACCTTGAGTATTCAAAAACGCGAAAATTCTCTAGGCCGAAGGTAGTTTTGATTACCTTTGGGTATTTATTTTCTCAAGGACGCTCAATCATTTTCGATCACATTGTATAATGTGATTAGGAAATGTTACCACGTTACCGTGTAGAAAAATTCGTGAATGAACTAAATGATGCAATTCTTTGGGCAGAAGGCACTGGTGCTGACGTTGATTTGACGAATTTCATGGTTTTGAAGACTAATAAAAATGCTTTTGTCGGTATTTTCTCTCTTACAATTATATTTATAAGATGCCCAAAACACTGTCCGTGGAACTTATTTATTTAAAACTGTTACAGAATATTGCATACAAGTAAAACATCTGAACTTATTATGTTTCTATCAATAACAACCTTTTTAATAATAGCACACTATGAATGAATGATTGAAGTGTAGGTTTATATCTCAACAAATGCCATTTTGTAAAAAAAAAATCATAGTGTTTCTTTACGAGAACCGAAATCTTCCATCTCTGAAAACTATTATCGTCAGATCCCATCTTCTTCAAATTCTTTGCTTCATACGTGAAATCGTTTCCTTTCTTGTCGCTTACAGCCTCTAATTGTTCGAAAAGACATCCAAATGTGAATCTTCAATGACATACGGCAGATATTGGATGCCGTATGTCAATGACATACGGCAGCCATTATTTTGATAGTTTTTCAGTAACTCTTGTAACATTCATTCAAACTTTTATGATCACTTAAAAATCCTTTAACAACAGATGCAACAAATGTCTATACTGTTAATTATTAATATTGTTTTTCTTGAAAATGCAATCTTTCAGAAGTTATGCCTTTCTTTAATTTCTCATTATTCACTTTAGAGAACATTCTTGTCTGACCTTTCAGTTTTCATGATGCCCAGTTTTATGTACTGTCGAAAAAGGTGTGCTATTTTAGGTATCACTAACGGATAGTATTTAACATTATTCCTGGTAAAGAACATAATCCTTTTTGGCAATTCAGTCCTTCACCACATATTAGAGAGGAACCGGGTGCGGTGTACATTAAATTAAGGCCCGATTTATTCATCTCTGAGTAAGTGCCAAGTAATAACTTGACGGATTAGCACAATGCGTTGCCCGATCTTTAATCATCAAGTATTTTATTGGCCACTTACTTAATAAGCCGCGTTTCCACGAGGCCAGTAAACAGGCCAGTAGCTGGAGTCCAGTCACAGAACTCCAGTAGCTGGCCTTGCCAGTCCAGTGAAGGCGCGCTTCCACGACGTCAGTAAACAAGCCAGTAGCTGGAGTCCTGTGACTAGACTCCAGTGACTGGCTCCGTGTAAACACCACTGGATGCCAGTGACGGTCCAGTCCAATTGAAAAATGCTCCTCCAGTCGACTTGCTTGAGGAGTAGCCAGTGCGTATTTTGTTTGCCCATGCGCACACATCCATGGTTACCGCCCGAATGGACTGTCTAACTGGCTCCAGTGAACTGGCCACGTTGAAATAGGAATTCACTGGGCTGGTAAGGCCAGCTACTGGAGTCCTGTGACTGGACTCCAATTAAGTATTATTCCTTTTATTCGGAAGGATCGTTCAACCGAAACCGAATCTAGGTCAGTAGCATAACCTTTAGGGCGGCCGCCAGTAGTCAGGTAGCAGGCAGCGGATTCGTAGAACAGATCGTAGTACTAACAGTTGTGTGACCTTTCGAAATCGCTCCTTGGTATACGGTCGGGCCAGTTATTTCCTTTGGCAATAAATTTAAGTTGTGTTTGTTTGGACATTTTTATTGCTTATTTACTTGTAAGTAAAAGTAAACAAACAAGGTATTTTAAGCGGGCGCGTTACAGTATAGAACGTTACAGATACTTGTCGTCCTATTATGATCATAAAACAGATTGTGATCTATAATCCTTAAGGTGTCTTTATACTGAAACAATAACAAAAACATGTTAATAGCAAAAATGCTGGTAACAAATACATATGTGAATAACAGTCATTTGCTTGGCAGTGGAAACGTAGATAACAATTTGATATTAACATTGCTATTAACATTGTTACTAATATTCTTGCTAACAAAAAGCTGTAATGAATTTTAAGGATGTGTAACAATGTTATTAACATTGTTGATAACAATGTTATTAACACTGTTATCAACAATATTACTGAAAGTTATGAACATGTTGGTAAATTTGTCTGTCCTTGTAAATTGAAACCTGATGGCTCCACAAACATTCATGCTTACGGTACCTTCTTTTCTATAATTTTATACTTTTTCTTATACCATTCCATTTCGGAGCTTTGAAAACTGCGAGTACTGAACTCAGAAAAACAAGACTAACAAAGTAGGGAGATGCGTTCAAAACTACTTAAATCACAATAAAGTTGCCGCGTACTTAGTATCTCGGAAATTAACGAAATGTTATCCACATATTACTAACATTTTATTTCCAAATTCAACATGGCCGTCACGGTGAACTGAATACTAACGGTGGCAGCTTTCAAGTGAGATAGCGAGCCGTTACGTCATCGCATGCCCGCTTCTCCCTCTAATACAACTGTCAACCGTGACAGTTAATATTGGTTAATAATTGCGTAAAAGGAGGAGCGGGTATGCGGTGACGTAACGGTTCGCTATCTCGCTTGCCGAAATGCTGCCACTGTGCATGGCCGTAACGTTTTGCTAGCAACACTCTTTGATCTAGACCGCCTCCAGACCGATCGTAAAATTTTTGCTATTAACAAAGTTATGAAGAATGTTATTAACAAGTTAATGGAAAAAATAATAAATGTTAACAGCAAATGTTATTAACATAAATTATTTTCAACTAACATTTCTTTGGTATTTCTTCACATATTAATCACAATTATTGTCAACAATGTTAATAATAATAACAGAAGTTTCTAACATTTTTGGCCCAATTTTTAAGATTATTGAAAAGCATTGCTATTAACACTGTTATTAACAATGTTATCTCCGGTGTAAAGCCATCTTTAAGTACACATTACTATAAATCGCTAACGTGTAATGTTTGTAATGTTCGACTGAATCGCGCTGTTGAAGGTCGCCAATGTGAAAGCGATCCTGAGCCCACAAATACAAGTTTGATGTTCGTAAATATATCTGAAACAGAGTGTAGTATGTAATAAAAATTTTTATTGCACTAAAAACGTAGTCCTTGCACTAGTGCGCTGCAAATCTACATTTGTCAGGAAAATCTGGTTTGTAAAGGTCGACATTTTATAGGTTCGTAAATAAAATAATTTTATAATACGTGTAAATTTCTTACGCAAGTGACGAAACAAATTAAAAACACATTCCGTACGTTTACGGAATTAAGCAAAGATCTCTTATAGTGTTTAAAGTGACTAGTTTAATTTTATTATTATTAAACATTTAGGTACGTTATGATAATTAAGCACATTCCATACAACACGACATAGCGAAGGACTCCCACAATATTTAAGTTTTTGTTTCGACTTTTACCTTCAGAAATAATTAACAAACCTAGAGAGCAAGTTCTGTGCGAATAACACGCTTAAATTCGTCTCAACATCGCTTTGATTTTAATTATCGCACTTATTTTTAGCTTCGGCTTAATTCTTTAGTTGTTACGGCACTGCATAAACAATCACGGGCTATTATTTCAGCGCGGCTCGTTGTTCGAAAACGGGGTATAGCTACTTAAAATGTGCGTGTAAATATGCATAAACATTGCATAAATACCATTCCATTATCTTTTCGCGAAGTGAAATCATTCTGTTTTAAATAGCGCACATCCTTGGTATTGATAAGGAATTTCTTCGATGTGTTAGTAATTCGTTTCCAGTCGAATGACTTATTTGTGGACGCGGTTATCATCAATGTGACGACATTTCTTTCACAGGTTGCGGTTTCTCACTCACTTAATATTACACCCTCGTTTTGCCTTTCGGTTAGTCATTCGAAAATCAACGTCGGTATCGAATTCAAGTAGTGTGAGTGCGTGCACATTTTTAACATTGTTTTTAGTGCGTTTCTTGATTGCTTTTTGTGATGGCTACGGTGGATGTTAGAGAATCATTCCTGAAATGCAACGAACTGCAAGAATTGAGTAAGACTTAACATACCAATTTTCTCTAAAGTCATTCATCATTCTTAATACCTACTTTCTTTTTACATAAAAGACCGCCAACCAAAATAGTTCAATTGATGTTGTTGATGTTAGACAATCGTTCTTGAAACGTTATAAACAGGGATTGAAACTTTATATTTTTGTTCAATTAATTTGCAAACTAGACGGCGACGTGCAACAGTACCGCAGCGGGAGTTATTAATATTTGGTTAATACGTACACTGCCTTCCAAATGTATTAAAGCACTCAAATAAAGAAGTATTTCAATAAGGTTGATTTTCGCCCTGCTTTACTGCGAATCGGATGAATTCATTTCACAAAGAGTGTACGTTAACGCTTTGTTCGAAATTAACCGAACGAAATGTAAAATTATCATCTTTACTTATAAATATTTACAGTTGGTTCTTGTCCGATGAAATTTGTATCACAAAATCTTTTAAGCGGACACTAAATCGCGCACTATAACACTTTACGTTTCACCGTCGTTCGACAGCTTCGTCAGAAGATTGAGAGGCAGTTAACCCATCAGCTTGTTTTAATATCATATGACTAGTCTAACCTTCTTATCATTTTATTTCTTTCGCACAAATAATCGATTAATGAATTACAGTGTAGTTGATATGGATGTTAGATAAATAATACTTTTTGAATTGTACGAACTTTAGTAACATTAATTTTCTTATCCGTGTTACAATTGCATTGATACAGCGAAGAACCTTCTTCATACCTATTGTTTTCATTTGTTGTTTTCCAAGTTAGTTGCTGTGACCGGTAGATGTTGTGAAATAGTTTTATAATGCATTGTCACAGTTAAGTAAGAAATATTTTAGTAAATTATATCGCAACTCTATTACCACAAAAGCTGTTTTGTACACGTTACTTTAATTTTTTTGCTAAATTATCTATGATTCAATCAGTTCAGAAAATTTCGGGTGATAGGTATAAAGCGATAGCATTTTATACAATGATGAATACATTGAAAATGGTGTCTTGTTTATATTTCATCAGTAGACAGTTTTATATCTTTTAGTCTCCAGGCGAGTGTTTGAAGTCTGCGAGTTGCATAAGGCATTGCACCTTGTGAATACGTATTAGTTTTTACAACGTCGTATGTGCCACATAATGATTAAAGAGTGAATACTTAAAATTAAGTAAAACCTATTGGGTGGTATACATAAAATGAAGTAGATGCTAATAGTTCTCAAATTAGTATTTTCTTCGAAGTACATACGTAAAGTAGGACCTATTACACTCTGAAGCATATATTGTGAAAGCAAAGTTTATACTACTATGTAGTAGTGTGTATTTACTATTAAAATGAAGTATCTACTACAGACGTGGCCAAGAAATCAAGTGACTTGTTCGTTCACTTGTTATACACGAATACGGTTTGTTGAATATCTATCATATCTGCGTCTACGTATTTTTGCAACAATCTATTGATACATCAGTTAACCACTTTAAAATTGCAAATTATGTGTCTTTTACCTGAATATGCATATAAATCATCAGTATACCATGAGTTTTTTTTTTAACTCTGAACATACAATGTAAATACTCCTATGTTCAGTTTAAAAAGATGAGTCAATGCATTGCAAGGGTATACCATGGGTATACCAGCTACCTATGATGAAAGAAAACGAGTTTCAGTAAGAATAAGAAATTTTAAGATTTATTTTGTTAACAAAAACACTGTAGTAAATGTTCAAAATGTTCTCCTTCACGTTTTAAACAATGTACTAAGCAATTACATGTCTTATACTTACAAAGATTTTCGTAAGATTTCGGGATTTAAATCATGACATTTCGTAATTAACACTGACAGCACATTTATTTTGTTGAAAATTACTAGAAGATTACTTCCACATCCTGCAAAGCATTGACATGTTTTTTTTTTTAAACTGAACATAGGAATATTTATGTATATTCAGAGATATAAAAAACTCACGGTATATTCTCCTCTACTCTTTCCGGGTACGCATATTCATAAAAGCAGCCATAATACCGCGTGTCGAAGAAGTTTACTAAATACAGTCGCAGCTCTATAACTCGAACCTCCATAACTCGAAATTTATGGATGTCCCTGCACATTGTGTATAACTGAAATCTCATTCTTTAACTCGAAATTTCTATAACTCGAAGTAATTTTCTGGTCCCTTGAGATTCGAGTTATGGAGCTTCGACTGTAGTGGCTTCACTTAAACTGAAGTAAATAGATACTACTCGACAGCCGAAATTTGAACATTTTGAAGTAGATACTACAAAATGTCCATTAGATACAGTCGCGTTAAAGACAAAAATAGATTTTTACGAATTAAATTACGTATAAGATACGGCAATGTCTTTTAATTAATTTTTATTTAAACTAACTTATTTTAAATTATAAATAACTCTAAGAGTCTTTTTAATTAAACTTTTAAACTTTAAACTTAATAATTCTAATCTTAGTTACCTAACTTTAATTATTTTAACTTTAATTACTTAACATTACTTGGGGGAGGGCCTGGCCCGAGCGGCCAGCCCGGGCTCGAAGAGTCACTCACTTTACTTTGTTTTTCTTCCCGCACTTGACTTCACACACTTTCACTACTACCTAAAATTAATACCTTAACTTATAACTAACTAATAACTTGACTATGCTATCAACTATTGACTCCCGCCTGCAGGTTGGGTTCTTATCTTTTATACATTTTTTAAATCTACGTCACAATTGGTTCTTTCGTTCTGGTGGCTGGGGGTTCAGTCCAAAGTACAAAGTTCTAAAGGTGTCAGCATCAATTAACCCTTGCCAAATTTGTTTTCTTAAAACGTTGTAATTGCTTCAATCTTAATTGGCACATATAAATAACACGCTTACATTCCGCAGAGCTTGCATTTCTACGTAAATGGAATGCGAGCATGTGTAACGCAGCTGTCCTACTAATCGTCGATGGGTGCTGATCCTGCATAATTTTGAAATGCACATAATTACAATAATTACGAAACAAATTTAAATTTACTTATTTTCCCAGATAATGACATCGTGACAGTACTTCTATGCCGAAATAGAAACTTCTGTGTAGTCTTTTACGGTGTATTTTTTTAAAAGTGCCATAAAGGTTGGCTATGAAAATTCAAACTCATGTCGTAGCTTAGCATCTAACACATGCCAAAACTGACAATTTAAAGTACGTGAATGGAGCTAAGAGACATGAATTTTCTTTTCCACAGCCATCCCTTATGGCATTTTTAAAAAAGCACATAGTACATAATAGTGTCTAATACATGCGCATAGTAAGTACTGCGCTAATATAGTAAGCAGGTACTTGAAGTATGTATTAGCATGTATTACGTTTTATGCATAACACACATAATTTGAATTTGTTGCCCGATATGTAAATATGTATTCTATACATCGGTATTAGTTAAATGGCAAAAGGAGCTGTTTTTTTTTGTTGTTTTTATAAAAATTTCAAATTTCAAATTTCAAATTTTGAATATTAACTGAAGAATTTTGTAATTAGAATGTGAATTAAAAATTATTTTTATGCTCTGATGAAGGTAACAAAACTTACCGTAAGCTAAGTAAATAAAAATAAAAAGTTGCGATGAGTAATAATAATACTTCTTAATTTTTGTGTATTGTTTATTCTTAACAGCTACCGGTTTCGGCTTATCAAGCCTTCATCAGGCCTGTAACAATAATTAGAAATAGTGAGGAGAAATGTAATTTTGTGCGTGAATTTGAATGTGAGGTTATGTGTGTATGGTGAAAATGTTGTTATTGTTCTAATGGTATGGTAATGTTAGCCAAAAAAGATACTTACTGTTAAACGTCTGAATTAAATAAATATTATTTTTAACATATTACGTTAATGTAAGCATGTATTTTAATTTTAATTCAACGTATTCTGTAGTTCAGCTCAGACACTCAAAGTGTTCGCGAGCATGCACGCAATCAATGCTCGTTACATTTGACATTTCAAACGACGTGATACATTCAGAAATGTGCCGCAATTCGTTCAAATTTCACATCTGAATCTATCTAAATTACCACTAGCTCAAAGATCACTGCAAATCTATTGTAAGGCACATACACACCTCTTTTCTACTTAAGAGTTTGATAGAAATTGAGTGCTGAATTTTATGACTTTACGTACATGCTCGCGAGCATGTAGGCGTGTCTGTAGATTGCTTACGATAGCCAGTCAGCAAATATTATTTAGCCGTATGTACACGTAAGATAAATCGTTACCGGAAAGAAATTATTACCTACTTAATAGTATGAAGCAATAACGTCCTGTCATGTCAAACGGGAATTGCAATTATATCAGTTTCAGACGTGCAATAAATAAATAATCACACTGTAAAGATGGTTATTTATTTTGTGTATTTACTGTCATATTTACTTGATTTGGCGTGTTTTGTAGGATTATTCACTTCTTTGTTTTTTTATCTACATGTATTTAGAAAAAATCGGTTAAAAGCAAACAATAGAAAACATTCCTAAAAATAGCGTAAAAGAGAAATTCAGTTTTAAGTGGTTGAAATACAAAGTGTCCCGAAAATACCTTAAGTGCTCAAATAAACGAAAATGGTAGAAAGTAGATGAAATTTTATGGATAAAAAACCTTATATTGTCAGGGTCGGAAAGGCTTAGTTTTTTTTATTTACGTTTGAATTTTATTCCCAAAGAAAATGTTGTTCATTCCATATTAGCACATATGTAGTTCATAAACAATTCGGTCAATTGAAATTAACAAAATAGTTTAGCAAAGCTGATTAATACCTTTTTGATTTAAGTTTTTCAAAAATCTCAGGAGAAAAGCCATAAGGTTTTTTTTTGTTTTACTGTAAAACTACATCGAAAACCCTTTGAATAAAAAAAAATTCAATGTTCTATCCCTGTTACTTAACAACTCATTAATTTGTTTTAATTTAAAATGGAGTTTTTGAGAGGTGAAAAACGGATTATTTTAGAATACATTTCTGTGAAAGCAGGGGTCAGATACTTAGGCAGAATTTTTAAAAGATTATCTGCATTATATTAAAAAATATTCTTCATGAATCTGTTTTTATTCTTTTCACGGATGTCAAAACAAACAAAAAAACCTACCAACTCGACTGAACAAAAAATATTGTCTTATCGATAATGGAAAAGTTCATTATTTCTAATAGTTGAAATTACGCCAAATTTTTTTTGGACTTGTGTTCTTAAAACACAATCAATATCTATTTTTTAATTTTTATAATTACTATCTACCTACGTTTTAGAGCAAGAAAGAACATTATTAGATATCATATACAGTCTGTTTGATTTTAAAGGTCCAAGCTGTAATTTATTTATTTTTGTTCAAACACCTAATAAAGTATGTAGGTATATACAGGCTGTCTTACGAAAAACGCCCCAAGCCGTAACTCCGTTATTTATAGATTAATTTTAACAAACAAAAAGGCAAATAAAATGAGACTAAAAGTACTACGAGTTCCCGGTTACCCTTAGTTTTGCGTGTTAAATTCTCGTCGAAATTTTAGTTTAATTAATTTTCGTATAAGATGAGTCCAGTTTCAATTTTTTTTAAAATTACCTTCAAGGTCAAACGACTGTCAACTTTTATTTTTCAAATGGCTCTGTATATTTTTTATTATTATATCTGGTAGAGATTTTTTTTCTAAATCCAATAATGTGCAACACTTTGACATTTAAAAAATCTTTTTCGTAAAAAAATGAACTAGTCTATTACGCAAAACGTGCTTTTCATAAAAATGTTAAAGTTTGTCGTGAAAACAATGTCACTGGGCGTTATTTTTCACAGTTGTTTCAAATTGTCAAGTTATTCTCTTTGTATGATTTATTGTTTCCTAAAAAAAGCCAATTATGGACAATACTCAGTTGATTGACTTACTCCAAGCATATTTTGAATGCAATAAAAACACAAGCACTGCGTCTTTATAGACAGGGATTTTTTTCCAAAGCAACTTACACAGTTGTAGACTTAATTTTCATTATTTCATTAATGTTTTCTGTACTGCTTGATTGCTGTTTTTATTACATTCAAAATATACTTGCAATAAGTCAGTCAGGTGATTGTTATCCATAATCGGGCTTTTTTTTTAGGAAACAATAAGTCGTACAAGTAGAAGAACTTGATAGTTTAAAACAACTGTGAAAAATAAGCTCAGTGACATTGTTTTCACGACAAACTTTAACATTTTTATGAAAAGCACGTTTTGCATAATAGACTAGTTCATGTCTTTTTTTTACGAAAAATGTTTTCTAAATATCAAAGTGTTGCACATTATTGGATTTAGAAAAAAAATCTCTACCAAATATAATAATAAAAAATATACAGAGCCATTTGAAAAATAAAAGTTGACAGTTGTTTGACCTTGAAGGTAATTTAAAAAAAAATTGAAACTGGACTCACTTTATTTTTAGTTTCATTTTATTTGCCTTTTTGTTTGTTAAGATAAGTCCATAAATAACGGAGTTATGGCTTGGGGCGTTTTTCGTAAGACAGCCTGTATATATTCTTAAATTGTAGATGACGTCATCACTCCTAGTGTAGACAAAGAAATATTTTTATACTTCATTCTCCAGAAAGGAACGTCCTATTTAAAAATATATACATATATTTTATTGGGTGTTTGAACAAAAATAAATAAGTTACAGCTTGGGGTCCTTATAATCAAACAGACTGTATGTTAACTTACCAAAGCAAATAAAATTAGTGCTGCTGGATATGGTGTAGATAAGGAATTAATGAATCTTCAAGTACTATGTAATCTTTTAAGTAATTTTAATTTATTTTTATAATTTCTTGTCCTAAGACGTATTAATACTAATTCCTTAAGACGTCAAATTTAATTCTTTCGCCTATTAAAATTAATTCTTTATTAGTAAAATCATGGCCTCAATTCCATGTGTTTTCTTTTTTCGTTCAATGTTACTGCGTCCGTCAATGAGGATCTGCATCGCAGTAGATCCTCCATGTTCTTATTTCCTATAAAAATATTAGTTGAATGAGTAATCCTGTTTATTTTGTTGTGTTGAAGATAAACATTGTAGAAAAGCGTTACTCATCGATATATGTATAAGTCATCGGTTGTCCATAACATGTTTCAGCTCACGCCGCGCGAAAACTGGTTTTACCTTTGATGCGTTGCGTGGTTAATCAGATTAAAGTTTCCAACTTAAAATACCTGCAAACATAAAAAGTCCCGCGAAATATAAAACACTTTAGAGTGTGAAAGCTCATTTTGATTGGTAAGTGGTTCGTTCTGACAGATGACGAGAAGGTTATTTTGATTAGAAAGAGTTTAGACCGAAATAACTTCTGTGGCAAAAGAAGAAGGAATCATAACAGAGAATAAGTAAAACTAATATTACAATTGAGGAATTGAAGAATTGTGAGTCACTGTAGAAATCGAGACAGAAATAATAAAAAATAATTGATTGTGATATTTTTTGACCATTATTATACTCTTCAATTCACTAAAGAATATCTGCACGTCATCAAGATATAGTTCAAATTTAGACTCACATTATTTATTTACTAAGGCCCGGTTTTTCATCTCTGAGTAAGTGCCAAGTTACTACTTGACGATTAGCGCAATACGTTTCCCTATCTTTAATCATCAAGTATTTTACTGGCCACTTACTCAGAGATGAAAAAACCGAGCCTAAATGTATTAGACAAACATAACCCTGCAAGTTTTACACCTATTCAAAGCAATAAGTGTGACAGAGATGGTACTACGAAAACAACAGATTTCGGAAAGCGAAAATACACTTCAGTTACCGATCGAGTGTGTCTGTCATTTGTAGGTTATACTTATGGATGCATTCTATGACACAATTAAAATTGCCATTAGGGAATACGTCAGCGTTTTATACTTTTAGGCCCGATTTATTCACCTCCAAGTAAATTTATCTGGTGATTTATTCCCATAGTAACTATTGTGATCACAATTGTTACCATGGGAATAAATCACCAGATAAATTTACTTGGAGGTGAATAAATCGGGCCTCAGACTAACGTATCTCACGTAAATTTGGCATAACATATAAAATGATGGAATTGACATGAGACAGCTGATTGACATTTTTATGAAATGTACCTGAAACACGTCATTAAATCAAGTTCAAATATGAAGTTAACAATAGTGTTGGTTAACTTGGTGCAGTTATTTGAAGCAGACGAATATCATCGATGACGTGAATGCATTTTTTCGTGAATTAAAGAATATAAATACATACATATTTACATATTAGTATCTGATGATGCACAAAATATATTTTTTTTCCTACACTAGTAGAAAATTCAATTTTACCGGCTCATCAGAGAGGAGAAAGCGAACGTTTCCACGGCTAGCCCGGCAAAATGAACATAAATGCCTAGCCGAGAAAATAATTTACGAGGCTTTACCACTAGGTGGCGCGACAATAATTTCAGGAATGCGCTCTCATCGACATCAAAAAATTAACAAACTTAGTTTTTTTTTATTTAATTCCACTGGTATTTGGTTTTAAAAAGGGATTAAAATTATCAAGAAAAAAAAATCTCGGCAGCCGTGAGATTCGAACCCATGCCTCCGAAGAGACTGGTTTATTAAACCACCGGCTTAACCACTCGGCCATGCTAGTATACGTAACACTGTGTTTTAAAACATCTATAATAATTTTAATAGTAACTCAATTTTAATATTTTTACTTCGAGAAAAAAACGTTTGTGTGATATTAACAAAATTAATTATAATGTTGTGTAGGAAAAAAAATAATATGTAAACCATGGCGGTAAAGCAATTTTCGAGGTCTCGAGAAGTGTGGCCAGGCTCGGCTTCCCGCCTCGCCTGTCCATATCTTCTCTCGACCTGGAAAACAAGCACTTTACCGCCTCGGTCTACAATATACTATTTTAAATATTTTGAAGTAAGTTTATTTCGCGTTTGTTTACATTTATTAATCTACTCGTTGGTGGCCAATTGATAACTCGCTCGTTATTTATGAGTGAATAAGATAATGGACGATTACGTAATTTCTGTTCATCACGTGGGTAGTAAATATTAAAGATTATAAAAAATTTGATTGAATGCATTCCATTCTGTTAGAAAATTGTATTGCTTAACCTTGGCTCTGCTCTAATGAAGTGTACTTAATCTTAAACGAATTTGTTCAAGTTAGTACACTGAGAATCAAAAGTAATGTCTTCCTTATAAACGCTATATTGCGGTCTAATCTCTTCTGACCCCTAAACTAAGTACTCAATCTAGCAAACGAGTAAGCAGGTGAACAAACACAAAATAAAACATGAAATAGAATTCAACACGCAATTTAAAATTCTATCCGGGAGATATTACTTTTAATGCTCAGTGTACCTATTATAAAATTTTGTTTAGCTTTACTATTTTTTGAAATTAGTACTAATTATATCACGTGTGTAAATTGAATTAATATCTTATTACTGACATCATACTGTATGAACTTCTAACGAAAACTGTTAGTACATTTAATACATTTATAGAATTTTTCTTTAACTTTTGAGTTTACATATTCAGATTCATTAAAAAATCGAACACTAGGTCAATAAAATTGAAACTGGTTATATCTTCAATAAATAAGTTAATTAAGGCCCGATCGTCGGATAAGCATTATTCTTAGAATAACGTGACGTAGGTGTGACATAGGTATGGAGGAAGATTAAAGGATATTCGGCGAACAGTTATTCTGTCCTTATTCCACGATTGTAAAACTGGGCTTAATAGAATTAGTTCTGCATTTTTACCAGTCATAGAAACAGTTATAAAAAATTGATTTATTGTCTTATTTTGTAAGGAGAGCCTTAAACATGGCTGAACAAAAATGTAGAGCTCGCCTAAGAATCAAATTTAATTTTTTTTTCTGCACCCGTTTTAAATCAACAGCAAAATGTGTTGTTACATTCTCCTTTTTGTTCATACTTTTCCGTTGTACCTGAACAAATAAAATCAACAACGCTAAATACTTTTTTAATGTAATGAATACAAAAAAAAAATAAAATAAAGTAAAACGTTACATTTTAACACGCTCAGTATAACATATTTCCTGCTTTTTGCTCATTATCAAACTCCTATGTTATAGAAGTGATTCACAAACGGTATCATTGTCATTCATATCATGATTCATATTGTGTTACGTTTAACTTTTTTAATATTTAACGTTGTAATCAAATCTAATTTTTTAAAAATAATTGACAAGAGTCTGGAAAAATTGCTTACAAAGAAGGAAAATCGGAATGGGCGACGTTTATTAAAATCGTTTGGGATTTACAGAGTATAACAACGTCATACATAGAACTTACTGAAACCACCATATTTAGCTAAAATAATTCTACGGTGTCAAAAGTAATTGTTTTTCAACTCGATAAAGTTGTTACGATAAAGTTGAACTATTCTTTTAAACAATTTATAATTAATAGGTATTAAATTAAAAATTTATTATTATTATTTTCAGATGCCCTCCTGGCAGATCTTCAAAACACCATATCTCCAGCACCCGGAAGTATCGGTAGCAGTACTTCCGGTTATGGGTCCCTGAATAGGGGTGCCAGACCCTCACCAGGTCGGGAAGTTCCGATCACCAGGTCCGATTCATACACCTCCAAATCGGTGAGCATATACGAAATCAATTTAACTTTCCCATGACATGACGGCCTGAAACCAGGGCGCGAATTTATTAATAATATCACCGCCGCTCTGTTTTCAAAACACCGTCAAGAAATGAGTCCAGTGCGCCAGTTTATCACGGCTTTATTACTCAACGTTAGCAGACACTTTAATTGGCTCGCAGCCAGAGTGGAATGATTTTGTTTTCAAGACTTCACAACACCTATTTTAAAGTTTAAGTACGTCTGCGCCATCTAACAGACGAATGCTTAAGGGAATATCTGAATTAAGTTCTCGTAGGTGGCGAAGCTGTTCTGAAATGATACCCTCTTTTCCAGCTTATGATTAAACTACACTTAAAACAATTTTCGTTTTCATTCCGTCAACGTTAAATAGGGTTACTGGAAATTATTTCAGAAAAATGTGGGAATTTAAATAATATGTAGTGAATTACTTTAAAAAATATCAGTTTGTTAGATTATTTCGTTAAGTACGTTAAAATTCACTATTGAATGTCCGATCCTTTAGTAAAATAGTAGAATTTAAGAATTATTGAACTTATAACATTATTAGGAAACAATAACTGATAATTTATTGAGATTTTGTAGGCACCTGTCTTAGAACTAGAACAAATCAAAAAAGAGATCTTGGTTTATATCCGTAGATACGTATTTCGGGAGCTACGCTGCCATCTTCAGTACACTCACACACTCACAAGTTAAAAGCACCTCATGAAATCTTTGGTTGGTATAAACCAGAGATTGTACTGAAAAATATAAATTGTTTCATTTTTCTATTTATTCTTTAAATACTTCGGGCTGAGCACTTTTCAGCGTCCTCTCGCACAATTAGTTTTACTTCTTCTGTATTTTATATAAATTTTTGTACTTTAACTTTTAACGATTTTAATTTTCTGATCATAAAGAGTAAAAAGACTACAGTCTTGCGCATCTACTACAATTTACAAAAATCAGTTATTTGGCGTCTGCATAAAATAAAGTAGAAAGCACGTTGATCTCAATTTTTATAACTAAAACTCTATATTGTTATTTTTAAGTTTATAACATGCCTTAAATTGTATTAATGCCAAACATCATCTTTGTTTTAAATTTTTGTTCGTATTCAAAGTCTCTCCTTTAATATTGTTCTTAAAAGTTGCGTAACTAAATTGGTTGGGTTCCATGTCAACAAATTCGATTAAGTAACTGTAAGGTGTGGGTTTGAGTCTGTCCTGGTGTAGCATGTGAATTTAGTTTAATATGAGAAATTGAGTTGAGACAACAACTTGTACGCAACGTACAATAAATAATAATCAACCTTACACCTTCTCAACAGACTTATAGAGCTGACAACTTGTAATGGGATAAAAAAAAACATTGTGGTCCTGATTAGAGGTCGATGTATTTTAAAAGGTGTCATTAACGTAAACCAGATGTAGGTGTTTTAATATATTTTTGTATCTGATTACATTTATGTAATATAAATTATTTTTATTTAAAAAAAATGATTATGTTAACTTCCATTTTTATACAGGCTGTGGCATTTAATCGAGTTTCTTCATTAACGCCGTTCCTATTGAATATATGGAAAAATGTTTTATACAAAAGTATCATCCTTTCAAGTTCCGCATAATTTAAAATTATTTTCAAATATACAGCCTGTCCCAGTTTGGCTGTACGAAGTGTAACTTCATTATTTTAAATGGAACATCCTATATTTTATAACGAATTTGAGCTTGTCAAGTTATTTTAGGGCAAGTTTGGTGAGGGTTTCCTGTATCTAAGTCCTATGGTTTTTAAGATATTAGGCTTTGTTTATGGTTTTCGGAAAATACAGATGTAAATTTTATAATTAACGAAGAAAGTTAGGAAGCAGATATTGTGGTACTGTTACAAGCTATTTGGAAGGTATCTACCTCAGTAACAAAATATACTTTTCATTAAACAGGGATCCAGTAAAAGTATTTCCATTTCGACAACAATCTTGTCTCCGCAATCTTATTCAAAAGCTAGAAAGAACAGGTAATGAGCATGATATTAAGAAAGAGAAAGAGATAATTCTCTCTTTTATTTTACTTAAGAAAAACAATATCTGGATTTTGTGTAGAAAGTTAATGGTTTTAGAACAAGCAAAAACTTTTATAAAGAATAACATTTTTCTCTAAAGTTGAAAATAAAAATGTTTTTCCCCTTTTTCAGTCCATCTGGGGACACTGTACAAAAAAATTACCTTTTTTTTATAGTTTACTAGGGAGGTACAGCACAATTTAAATTATTTAAGAAATTGAACCAATTCTTGTTCAAAAACAGGATAGTCTAAAACGGCCTTTACAGTAACAAATTGTTCTAGAATGCTGTTTGCGTTTGCATTTGTTTCTCATAACGAGTTGCACAGTCAGAATTAAAAGTAATGTCTCCCCAATAAAAAGTTAAATTGCGGCCTAATCACATCTGCCCGCTATAATGAGTATGTGGACAAGGGTTGTTTGCTTGTAATGATGATCAGAAGGGATAAGACCACGCAGTTATTATTATTTCAGCAACAAAGCTTACTTCGTTTTCTTGAACAACGTAATAAACGGAATTAAATGTTAAATTTTGCTTGCAATTAACTGTAAAATAAAACTAACGCCTGGTTTATTCACTTTCAATTAACTTTAACCTTCAGTTTATTCCCGTAGTAACAATTATTTGTACAATTGTTACTATGGCAATAAATCAAAAGATAAAGTTAATTGAAAGTGTGTCATCAAATTTATAATTTAATTGACTAGCCTCGTGCCTTCCTTGATGGTGTACAAGTTCTGCTAACTAAACGTATCAGCTGTTCCCCTCGACTAGCAAACAGTGGAGATAGGGGTGGGTTTAATTATGATGGTAAAAATTATTAAAGGGCGCCAGGAGACTTTGATTAACACGCCGAACGTAAACGATGAGTCGACGTCTCCAATTCGACTAAATCGGCAGAAAATCAAAAGTAAACAGAGGCTTATTTAACTCACTGGTACGTGAGGAAGGTGAACACAAACACGCACTTAAAGGTAATAAAAATTCAACTTTATTAAAACTCAAAGGAAAATAATCCGAGCGAATGCAGTTTAACAAACGCACCCGGTGAATACAGGTGCCTGATTACATTAAACAAGATTCAAACACAAATACAATACGACAAATTTCAGTTTTCAATTTATTTATTTATTTAGGGACAACAAAACTACTATTTTAAATTATAACGAGTGATCAATATCTTCTCTAATCAAGTGACCTATGGAAATAAAATCGTGTATCTTTGATTAGTTCGTTATAATGCCATTTCAATTACTTATATTGTATTCCTATACAAAATTTAACTGCTGTTTTATGTATTATATTTTTTTTAATAAATTTGGACATCAAATCCCAAGTTCACATTTCCCAGAAAAAGAAGCACGCACCAAGAGCAACGAAAAACTGGTTCAAGGAAGGTGCGTAAAATGTTCGCTGTTCTTTTGTAAACACAAGTGAATTCTGCGTCTTAAATCGTTAATAACAATCGCTAGGGTTACTGAATTATTTAACTATTCACAATGTAACAATAAGCTTTTATGAACAAAAATTTCTGTTAATGCATTAAACTTACTGACAGTTACAAGTAATTGAAATGGGAATGACATTTGAAAAAAATGTATTAATCAAAGACATACGATTTTCTTTCCACAGGTCAGTTGATTAGAAAAGATATTCGGCCGAAAATTCGCTCTCTATTCGATTATGCAAGAGAAATAAATTAAATTGTCAGTACCTTAACCTTAATGACAGCGTAATGTCGGTAACGTCAAGTCAAAATCACCAACCGAAATGCTGTGGGTTGTCACGATGCCCTCTGCCGATCGCGTTCAGCGTCGTCAATCCGATTCAAACTGGATTCGCAGGGGTCGTCAAGATGGCTGGTCAGGTTTCTCTTATAGGGCCGGTAGGTTCGAAAAATGATACGAGTTGACTCGGTTTGAGTCCAACTCACTTCGGTACAACTTACGGAGGCTGCAGCGCAGCAAAAGATCTGTGCCTACAGCTAGAACTAGAAGTCGAACCAGAAGCCTGTATGAAAAGAAACGACGACATCAGCGACCATATTGGCATCCGCCATTACTCGATATATTTTACTTGAGATTTTCAAAGCTCCCATCCAGGCTTGGAATTGGGATTAAAATTACCCCAAACCGTTCGGTGGTGTAGTCAGGAATGCCGGCAGCGCCGTTAACGAATTCTCCTCACACAAAGAGCAATAATTCCGAGATCACACTAAGACACGTCTACACCTTACAAAAGCCGAACCAAGTGAAGCAGGAACGTGAATCCAAGATGGTGGTCACTAAATAACGCGCGGAAGTTGCAGACGGTAACCAATGATGAACTATAATATAGTCACGTGGTGCCCCATAACCAATGAATGTTGCGCGTCCACCTAACGCGAATTTTTCCCCCTGACGAGGTAACGGGGAAGGCGTACAAGATTGCCAACTATACCGAAACGCGGCTGAGATGATGCTGTGTTGCCACGATTTTTTAGCGGCAAATTCAAACGTAACAAGTGAATAAACCGGGCCTTAGAGGTCTGCCTAGATGGATAGCAAAGATTAATAATTATTGTGACTAGACACCTCAATTTTAATCCCTTTTTTAAAATTAAATCCCTTTTCTACTAAAGGGAAACACAGGGCCGGCCACAAGGGGGTGCATCGGGTGCTTTACACCACTCAGGGGCCCCCCCCCGTACTCTATACCAGTGATAGCGAACCCATGACCCGTCAATCGATATGTTTAAGCCTATTCCTTGTAAATATGTAATCGTCGCGTCCTGTGTATAAGTATAACTCGTCAAAAAATGATGTATTTTTTAATGACTTAAAATACCTGACCCGCGGTCTATTACTACAAAATTTTTAACTTAAATTTGACCCATTGGTAAAAAAAAGTTTCGCCATCCCTGCTCTATACCATTGTAACGACCGGACGGAATTGAAAATAAATGATTAAAGAAAGTAGATAAAAAAATAATAAAATTACGTAAGGACTCCTCGAGGCACTTTTCTTCCCTAGATACCAAGACGAGAGGGAGAAAGAGATTCAAATATCCAAGTATAATAATAAAAATACACACAATATAGTCACAATTAATTCGAGGAGAGAAGAAACGGTATTCTGTAGGTACATTTAATGTTTCTCTAGGCAAATGAATTGCTTTTCGGCTTATCGAATATGAATTCATTCAATAATCCAAAATTTGGGACACTTCAATTTTTATTTCGATTTCGTTTGTGACTTATTTAATTTTATTAAAACCAAATCAAAAATTTTATCTTTCACGGAATATAAATATGTAAAACTAAGGAGAAAATTCATTTATTTATCAAGAAACCGAACTGTAGAAAAATCGCGACGAGATTTAAACACAGATCACATTATTTATATGTATAATCTATCTGGCGTCTCTAAGAGGGGTAAAATGACATCACGCGTAACAGTCAAATTTAAAATATTTTCATCCCACGCATAGCTTCCGAATCAAAATGTATTTACCAATAGAGGACGTCCCATTTTTCTATTCCGCTAGTTTTTTTCTTGGTAGGCACACACCTCTGTCAACTTGCGGATATCAGCACTTCCCTCAAGGTTTACGACTGGGAGTAGTATATTCTTCGAATTGTTTGTCTAGTCTAACGACAGGGACTGATTGTTATAGTTTCAACTCATTCCCCAAAATGACATATGTACATATTTTGTTCTGACTTGATCGCTTTGTTCTAATTGAGATTCAAACGTTTAAATTTTATGTTTGCAACACTTTGCAATTTATTTTGTAATTTTGAAATAATAAATTTTTGTATAGAATTTCGGTTTTTTTACACCATCACACTATCCTTAAAAAACGGGGCCCCAGATATCTTACTGCACCCAGGGCCCGGCATTTCGAAGGCCGGCCCTGGAGGAACTCACATTAAGAAACACGTAAAAAATGTAACTTAAATTTATTCACTTATACCAGACACGTTGTTGTGATAAATTTTTGTTAATGTTATTAGTTTTGTGTTAAAGCTGTGCTAAAAAAAATCGACTATTTTGCTAAAACGTGAATCGTGCTGAAACACAACAAGCTTATGATTAAAAGTGACGCGTGATATAATTAGTAAACGTTGAAAATTCAATTCGCTTTGAATTTCGCACACAAAATTTAATTACATTTGTCAGCTCGACAGATTTACGTATTCCTAGAGTAAGTGGTTTTAATGAAGCATAAAATGCGGGTAACCAGAGTGTCAAATTAATAATAAGAATTAAAAATATTTTTCTAATGTGTATCAAATTCAAATAGAAAAAAAAAATTAAGCAAATTATTCTTTTTTGTATACATATACGGACTATATTCGGTCAAAAAACAATTTTCAACAACGACCATGATTTTTTTTTATTATACGTATTTGTGGCAAACACAGTGTTAAAAAAAGAAAGGGAAAATATAACCGACTTTGTAAAACAAGCGTATCAAGCGTATTTTAATAATATCATTCAAACTTTTTTAAGCCCGATTTTCTTAACAGTGTCTTAAAGTATAGCGCAGGATGTAATGCAGCTTATTTAACTAAACTCCCTTCAGTAAATGATTTCAAAGAGTTTTGCACCAAATTATTGCGCCTTTTGTGCATCTTATTTACCTTGAAAAAAATGTTTGTACCCTTCTAAACGAAAGACTATAGACTAATTTGATTAATAGAACCTAACTTAAAATTTAACTAACAGGACATAACCCCCGTATAATTTTCAAAGTGTTTTTTTTTTTATTCTCATTGTATTTATTAGTGACTATCTTTATGTTTTTGTCTTTTGACTTCTATCGTTAGCCGAGATAGGATATTTTAAATAATTTATGGACGTAAAACACAAAAAGAAGAGTGATAAGACAGCATAACAAGAGCACGCAGCTACAGATCATTTTTTTACTATATAAATCTGAGTTAAGAAAATATTCGACGAAATAATGTGACATGACAAAAGCCACAAGGCCGTTTCACGAAAGTTAGAAGGAGATAGTTACATAAAAGTTCTTTGACTTATCGATCGATTGATCGGCATATGTGTAGTAAAAAAATGAAGTGTAGTTAATTTTCTAAATACCTTTTTCTCGAATTTTCGAGGAGTGCACAAGATAAAGGCAACAGTGTGAACGCTACAGAAATCTAGAGAGAGTCCCAAGGACACGAAGGGGATTTCAAAAACGAACGAAATTATACTTAAATGTAAACGTAAAAAAATTGGCAGTCTGATATGAAGATAAAATACAAGTTGTAATTTATGGTCAAATTGAGAATTTTTTATATTTTTCGCTCGCAGATCATAAAACGTATTATATGAAAGTAATTTAATTTGGACAGAATTGAATTTCCTTGTTCAAATTTATATAAATCCTATACGCTGTGGAACAAAAGTATGGAAACCTCTAAAAAATTGGTATAAGTCAGAACTTTCACACTAACTTAAAGTTGACATTTACATAATTCTTAGTAAACCCCAACTTTGCTTTTTAAAAAAAGTGCGCGTTTTAATGTTACGAACTTATAAATGCTGAAATATTTCTAAAATAGTGAACATTAGGTATAGGATATGTTACACATGTTACATGTTAGTATGTTACTAATGATTTAAGCAACCTAAACAAATAAAGAAATATTAGGTGTCTCATTTAAAATTACAAAGTTGGCAGCACTGGCGAGAAATCTGAAATATTGATAACACCGCCGACACCATCTTGACATCCGCGCTATCATCTAAATTAACTGTTCCAAATTTCGTTTCGATAGTCCTGACCGTTGTTAAAATATTTAGAGGTTTCCGTACTTTCGTTCCACAGTGTATATCGTGACCCCTTCAAATTAGAAATTAAGGAACACATTCTATTGCCGTGCTCTTACTTATATTATGATTCATGAAAACACTCGTTATTTCTTATTTGATTGATGTGTTGCCTATTCTAAAATCTTCAGAGCTCGCGATTTAAAAACAGCACCCTATATAAATTTTTTTTTTTCTATACAGGTCGTTCATTTCTGTTATTTTCACGACATACTATAAATTTGAAGACTGAGATATTCAGTATTTCAACATTTTTAATATTTAAATTTTTCTCCAATGAAAATATAGTAGGAACCCCTACATGTGTTATATTTCTCAATTCACGAGAGACATTGCTTTTAAATAAAAATTTTAAAAATATACTATTCCATTTGAAAAACATCATCTACACTTTGTTATCTTTGCTTTCTGTGCAGTATAATAAAATTAAATAAATGTTTTACCTGTTCCAAATTATCCGGACTTTTGGATATCTGGACTTCAACGAGGGTTCCATGTAGTACGTTAATTACAGGGCGATTCACGGTTCTATATTTTTAAAATAGCTTTCTTAAGAACTACTCTGATCTCGATCTTCAATTGTTTCGAACGGCCAAGACTTCTTCATTTTTTACACAGCGTGTGTGTATTTTTCATAACGGATTTTATTAGATATGTAAAGTCTGTGTTTAACTGTGTAAACCCCTATAAATTTCGAGAAAAACGCGAAAAATTAGAGCGTTCCGATAGGCCGTGACCTCACGCAATATGCTTACTTATCTCTACTTTTTTTTAACAAATAATGATCCTTTTAAGCCCAGTTTTACAACCATAGAATAAGGACGGAATAACTGTTCGCCGAATATCCTTGAATGTTCCTCCATATCTACGTCACACCTACGTCGCGTTATGCTAAGAATAATGCTTATCCGGCGACTATAAAATCGGGCCTTAGTGTTTGAATTAAAAGTTTACCAGATAATGATTATCACCGTCTCTACATATACGTTGTTTTGCAATGTCGAATCAAACAAATTAAAACTACTAAAAGACGTAGAAGGTTTAAAAATCATAATGAAAGTAATTTTCAGAAATTATCTTTTAGCAATTATTACATATTTAAGAAAAAATGCTGTAGGAAAAAGTGTAAGTAAGTCTTCATGCTGCAGATAACTAACTTTTGGTTTTTAATAATTTTTAACTTTGTTGATTCGACTGGGCAGAGGCAACAAATGGTAGAAACACTAATAATCATGTTTTGATAGACTTTTAGACGTTCTGGACTCATCTCGACGTAACAGTTTTTCACAATTTTTTCAAAATTTTTATCTTATATGATGCTCAACATTTTACAAAGGAAAATGCACACACCAAATGTTATAAAAAAATATACCATACAATTTAAAAAAGAAACTGAAAAAGGTGTAGCCGCTCCAAAACAATTGAAGATCGAGGCCTTAGAAGTTAGAAGTAATGATGATTGTAGCCTATTATATCCAGTCCAACGGACTTTCTGCTCTCTCTCTCTCTCTCTCTCAAAATAAGAAAGATATTTCAAAATACAGAACCGTGAAGGTGACGTAATAGTTTCTCTCATTCTTCTCAATTTTTTTTTTATCTATGAAGATAAACTTTTTGCATAGGTAAACACGGATTTCAAATGTCCAGTGCTATTTAAAAAAAAATTGAGGAAGACGTGGTGACCGTTTCGAAACAATTGAAGATCAAGCATAAACAAAGCCTAATATCTTAAAAACCATAGGACTTAGGTACGGATAACCAAAACCATAGGACATAGGTACAGGTAACCCTTATCGAACTTAACCTAAAATAACCTGACAAGCTCAAATTCGTTATAAAACATAGAGTGTTCCATTTAAAATAATGAAGTTACACATCGTACAGCCAAATTGGGACAGTCTGTATATTTGAAAATAATTTTATGTTATGCGGATGATACTTTTGTATAAAACATTTTTCCATATATTCAATAGGAACGGCGTTAATGAAGAAACCCGGTTAAATGCCACAGACTGTATAGTGTGTAATCGAATAAGTTTCATTTATTGTAACCACTATTAAAATACTCCCTCTGTCCCAATTTAGTTGTCATATTTCACATTCAAATTTTGTCCCTCCTTAGTTGTCACATTTCCAAAAATTGGGAATGAAAATATTTAAAGCAAAGAAAAGCGTATCAATAGGAATCGTAATTTATTTTAACATATTTTTATTTTGCCTGGTTCCATAATCGAGAAACTGTACGACCATGGTACTGAAATTCTTTTAAGGCAGCACGTTTTAACTTTCCGTTTTCATAGTTTGCGTTACAGCAAAAACTGAAATAATGCACGTCGCGTAATTTTGGTCATTTCTTGTTTTTTGATAACTCTTCTTGTAGAATTACTTATGTTCGTCATCTTGAACACAGAACAGAAGTCACAGAGGGTGCACTCAAAAAATTGTGCATTTTTCGCAATTTAATATCAACCTTCTTGCTACTAATAAACGGCAATAAAATTTCACCAATGATGTGATTTAAGCATTTCATATGGGTAGTTAATTCTAGCATATTAGTTCCTCGATTAAATTTAATTTATCAGTAATCTTAAGATAAAACAACAAATGTGACAACTAAATTGGGACAGAGGGAGTACAAGAAAAGGTCAACAATAACTCCCGAAAAATCTACGTTTTCTTTTTACAAAAACCGTTTGAGAAGCACTTAAATGGCCCAACAGAGCGAAGTTACTATTATGTGCAGTACAATGATAGAGCAGTAAGCCCGCAGATGTAATACAATAAACGTTGAGGCAGGTCATTTAAGACTTTCGTACGAAAGAATACGGAGATTAGCAGTTAGTGACACGCAAATAAGAAAAAGGTAATGATGAAACATTTACGTTATAATTTTTTATTAGTATTTAAGTAATAGAAACGCAGATTTTTCACAAAATAATTAATAAACTTAAGGAGTTACATTAAAACAGTAATCATGAATCATATACATATAAAAATAATTTAAAAAAATAGAATATAATTAATTCAATAGAGGCACATTCTAAAAGTATTATTAGAAGAAAACAGACCGTTACTCATCATTCTTTATTTATTATTTTATTACTTTATTACGTGCAGACTACACAAACAAAATTCTAAAAGATCGTGCAGATTAATTCATCAATCAATGCGAGTGGATATTTAGAATTTTCTTCTGCTATCAAATTGCATAAGGGCGACCTTGACCGAGTAACTGTGACTTTCGTTGCAGCTTTATTGCTTTACGATGTGTTTATAAACACTGCAGGCGCACGTATATCTTACAGATAAAAGACGATGCGCTCTTGTGGTAGATCAGTTTTTTAAAATTTTTATGTGATGAAGAACTTACATTAATATGTAAGTTCTCATTTATTAATATAAGTGGAACTTAATCGATAAGACCCTGTAGATCATGCAGTAGCTCTTCTTTCTCTTCCTTGTAGATATTTACATAAGGAAAGTCAGTGACTGATTTTTCTGGGTTCTTGTGTAAATTTGTCTTACCAGACTTAATCCTGTTTCTGTTTATTTTCTTCATTTTCTTGCATTCTAATTCAAACGTTGCTTTCTTTACCTACTTAGGCTGAGTTTCTCAGTCCTAGTTTAACTTTGAACTTCTGTTTATTTCCATGGTAGCCATTATAAAAACAATTGTTCCTATGAAAATAAACAGGAGTTTAAAGTTAAACTAGGACCGAGAAACCCAGCCTTAGCTAATTAAAGTCTTTCGCTGTTACATATTTATTCAATTTATATTTGTTTATATTATTTAATGAAAGAATTGTATTGTAGAAAATGTAAAAATATAATGTTTGAAATAAATTCCATTTTTTTTTGCTAAAATCAGAAATGTCACTGTGAAAATATGGGAGTAACAAGCTCAATAAGTTAATACAAATTGGTAAAAGTTAAATAAATTCAACAGTTATTAGGAAACTGGGACCAAGTGTCAATTAATCATTAATTAATTAAGCAAAATTTCACTGGTTGATATTTTTTGTTTTCGAAATCCAGGAATGTATCTCAGTAGTTAAATAAAAGGAAAAGAAAACAGGGCAAGGATATTTAGTTAATGTATATTATAGAGCAAAATGGTCTTTACATTCTGATTTGTTTACGATTCTCTTAGCAAATAGTTCTCCAAGGTGTAGTAATTCCACATGTATTTGGCCACCTGGTAGTTCTCAACGTGTTGTTAAGTTGTACGATTTTTTCAAGATCATGTATGTATGTATGTATGTTCCAGTTCTTCGATTTATTTTTCGTGCGTGTGCACTGTTTACGCCTAGAGTGCCGTGTGCAAGCGTCGCGGCGCGCCTCTCCTCATCCCCACCGCTCATTTTCGCGTATTCTCCTCTGGCGTCTTCCTAACCCAATCGCGTCTCGCTCTCTCCGAAATCCATCACATAAAGGCGTCTCCGTCGCAAATTTTGAATAGCGATCGCTCCATAAAGGGACCCAGTGACCGTACTCTGAGTAATATTACTAAATCAATCCTTGGGAACGGTTATTTTTACATTCTCTAAGAGTAGAATTGCAATTGTGCGTATTTTTTGGGCCGGCGACTGCGAAATTTCGCCCTGAAAACAGCCCAACCTTTGTCAACTATTCCGACTTGTTCGATTCGACCACTTGTTGGATTTTATCAACAGGTGGTTGTTTAAATAACCGCCGGATTTTTTCACTGAACTCGTTTCTTTTTCCTTTTTCTTTTCGTTTAAACATCTTCTACATCGTCGTTGCAACTTCGTTTCGTGTTGTTTCTTTTTTTGGCCTTTTTTAAAAATAAATTTGCACTTTAATTATGAGGTGGCGAGGAAAATTTCGCGCGCTTAAGTTTACTTACGAGTTATAATTGTTTAATTTATGGGTGCAGGTGTTGAAAATCGCATTGTCGACGGTTCTCGATTTAAAATTCTTATTTTATATTTTACATGACGCAAATCAGTTTGCCTTCCAACACGAAAGCATGGCCTTTTAAAACTGTCCGTCTTTAGGAAGAGATTATTTCCAACTGACTTTGATAATCTTGCGCGTGCAAAAATATTTTAAGTAATTTTCAAATACATAAAACTGTCTTAAAAATGATACATGTGCGTAATAATTTAATATTTAAGTACTGCAAACTGTTTTTTGTAAATTAGAGTCAATTAATTTTTTCTTTCTAGATCTAGATCATTACTTGCAATGTAACTAATTCCCTGTAGTCCAAGTTAAATTTAAAAAACCCAAAAATTTTTGATTTTATCACATTTGCTAGACATGTTTAGTTTTTTTTGTTTAAAAAAGGAAAGCGAAATATTTTCTTTGTAACTATTTTTACTAAATTGAGTAGGTATATTTTTGCTATAATTGTCATTTGTAAATACAAATACAACATAATTGTGATGTAGTAAAAAATTCTATTTCTGTAAGAAATAATATGACATTTGACATGCCAAAGAAAATTATTTTACAATTACAAATTGCTCTTTATAATTGTTAGTAAATGATGTTTAATACATATTATATGAAACAATTTTTAGTGATAAGTTATTAATAAATCAATAAATCTTTATTCAAAACAAGCATCAGTTCAATTAATTACAAAGTAACAAGATTAATTAACTATGTAACTATCTTGAAACCAGTTTTGTTAGAAAATTTGTAAATTGTTTACGAAAAGTTTAAATCGCGACATCCTGCGATCACTTTTTGACCTTACAACAAAATTTTTAAATTGTTTACGTATGTTTCAATTAATGTTCTACAAATTGAAACATGTGGCACACAAAATGGACAGTTAACCTTTAATCTAATAATAATACTAATAATAAATTTCCCAAGTGTATTGGAATGTCTATAATACATTACGTCTGCATTGACTAATTTTGCATGAAAAAGAAATTAGTAAGTGTTTGTCAATCGAAGTGACATTTGATAACGAACACAATAGTAGTATATTATTTTACAAGTTTCACAAGAAGGCTTATTGTAACACGAGTTGGGTTGGGGTACGACGAGCGAAGCGTAGCGAGTTCGAAGTGACATTTGATAACGAACACAATAGTAGTATATTATTGTACAAGTTTCACAAGAAGGCTTATTGTAACACGAGTTGGGTTGGGGTACGACGAGCGAAGCGTAGCGAGTTCGGAGTACCCCAACAGAACGAGTGGTGCAATGCCTCTTGTGAAACGTGTAAAATATACTATTTTTTCTACTTTGCGTCACTTATTGAACAAAAATATGAAAAATACTGTCAAAAATCGGATCTCCTTAGTATATGGGGAATTTTAGTTGTAATGCGTGGCAACACTGACAACCTTTCCTTTTAAACAAAAATCAAATTGGCAAGTTATTAATTTTTCTTGTCCAGCTTCATTGTGAATATTCTGCTAAATAACAAATAAATAATGAATTATTTTGTAAATTCTATGAAAGGTCTTGACACGTTTGACAAGAGGCATTGTACCACTCGTTCTACTCCGAACTCGCTACGCTTCGCTCGTCGTACCCCAACCCCACTCGTGTTACAATAAACCTTCTTGTGAAACTTGTAAAATATACTATTTTTTCTACTTTGCGTCACTTATTGAACAAAAATATGAAAAATATGTATTGTTAAAAATTGGATCTCCTTAGTATATGGGGAATTTTAGTTGTAATGCGTGGCAACACTGACAACCTTTCCTTTTAAACAAAAATCCAATTGACAAGTTATTAATTTTTCTTGTCCAGCTTCATTGTGAGTATTCTGTTAAATAACAAATAAATAATGAATGATTTTGTAAATTCTATGAAAGGTCTTCAATTAAAACTTGACAAAAATTTCACCAAAAACAGTTTCACAATGAGCTCCGTTGTGAAACTGTTTTTGGTGTCACAATGAACTCATTGTGAACGCAAAGTAGGAAAACATAATGTAGAGCACCGGTAACCTTATTATGTGACTTTATTAATTAAAAACACATCAATTTTCTTAGTAACACTTTTAATTGGTACCAACCCACTTCCTTATTGGCATATTACAAAACTAACAAAAATATAATTATAAACCAAAAGTAAACGCAAAATTGTTTTTTTTTGCAAATACCCAATTAAATATTTACGATTTACGAAGAAATGAAAGTCTCGAAACGCTGACTTTGACTAAAATTATTTTTGAAACAAATTTGCAAAAATGTATCGGTGAAGGTGGCTCCTAAAAGCAAAATATTTGCGACATTATTTCCAGTATTTATGTGAAAGTTTGTGTTAAGCCTGTTGCAGACGATGCACAGTAACTGGCGCGAGTACTAATGATTAGTACTTGCGCCAGCGTTCATTCAGCGCACATTCACTAAGTAAAAACTGTTCACACGCTCAAATTTGATGCACAGTAATAGTACTTGCGCCAGTTACTGTGCATCGTCTGCAACAGGCTTTACGTAACAAATAATGTTACACTAAAAATTGTAAAAGCCGGAAAAAAATTCTCAGGCACATGAAGTGCATGACGGTTCTGCACCAAGGACTCTCAATTTAAAGCAACGGTCCCTTAGATAAAAAAAAATTCATCAATCTCCCTTTGAAACGTAATTTTTGCCCCTTTTTCATAATTAATTGAAGCGAAAACAAACAAAATTTTTAGAGAGGACATTGTTTCTCTGTAATGTATGAAGAAATTATGTAGTATAAAGTAACGCAGGTCTTATTTAATCGACCCCCCAGTCGAAGAGTTCATCGACTCCAAAGGATCCCTAAAGATTCATCGATCCTATCGATTGTTTTCATCGACTTCCAAGAGGTCGACATTGACCCCGTTAGGAACCCCTATTCTATATATAATTTTAAGCAGAAATATTTTGCACACTGGGCAAAACAAAGATAAGTTAAGTGGTACTCTGGCATCTACTTTTCTTTATAAATGAAGAGCCCACGCAAAGAACGTGTTAAGTCAGTTTTTGGGCATTTTCAGATTATGACGCATTGTGGTAGCCAATTCAGTGTAGTATCTAACTGTCCAGTTCACAAGTAAAAGGCGTGTTTAGTAGGGGTGGTATTTTAAGATTTTTCTATGATTTTCCATGAGACTTTAAACCTTAATAATGCTCTCCTGTAAAATTAACAAACAGTGACTTAACACGTTCTTTTCGTGGCCTCTTCAAATGTGTATGTACTTTCTTTCAGACATTTCGGCTTCATTTGTTTAATTTAAATATTTAACAAAGCCTGGCAAAATGTATGACTCATTTTATTCCTTTAGGCCCGGTTTTTCAATATCAAGTTAAACTGTAACTTTCGGTTTATTTCCATGGCGACAATTGTGTTCTTATGGGAGTAAACTGAAGGTTAAAGTTAACATACGATTGAAAAACCGGGCCTTAATACAATGAAAACTCTCTAACTAACCGCTATGTAATAAATTAAAGGATATGCCTTGAGGATATTGTTTTATTGTGTGATAGTTTCTTGCGGTTTGCTGCACCTTAATTTTTTTAAGAAAATAATCAGATGCTAACGGCCTTTGTTACATAAGGACAAGGAAAATTTTGCTTGCTTAGTTTTGCTTTGCGCAGTACCCGCCAACTCTGGCCGAACTACTAAGACTCATTTTGCCAGTCACATAGTGTGATAAAGCTGGGTCTAAGTCCTTGCACAGCACAAACATCCATGGTTAATAGTAGGATTCGAACCTACGCCGCCAAGCGACACGACTTTACAAAGTCGGCTAGGCTACCGCTAAGCCACCGGGCGACCCTGGAAAATTTTACAAATATTGTTTTCAATAATTAGTCACACTGCCACAATCTCAGCTTGGAGTTTTACGGAAACGGTTTCAAAACAAATTGGTTTCAAGAAGCGGTGTAACTTTGTGACCTCCAAGATTACAGGTACTTTCAGTCTCTAATTTCTTTCTTCCGAACTTTTTCAAAAGTAAAATACACGCAAACAAACCTTGGAATTTAGAAGACTAATAAAAAATGAAGGTAGTGCAATTCCATATGATGTTCAGGAAAGTTATTCTAAGCATTTAGAAGAGTATATTACTGAAGAAGATGGCCATTTTTAAAACGTAAAACTCCCATCCTTATAGTATACAATGTGTCCCCGGATTGTGTTCGCGATACGTATAATAGACCAAAAATTTTTGCAGTTCAGGTCTGCTTTCCGTAATTCCATTTTTTCTTCTAGGATGGAATTTGGTATATCTTCCTAATTTGAAATGGGAATCATTTTATCTTACTATTTTCACCTAAATTCAAAAGGAAGATCACTTTACCTACACAGATTTTACTTCTTCTTGTGTTAATTCCACCACCTTGAAGACTTTCGGCGTCAAATTTGGCACAAATTCATTTCACGCCAAGCAGACCTGAACTGCAGAACATGAAATCTGAATTCAAAAATTTTTGGTTTATTATACGTATCGCGAACTCAATCCGGGGACACAGTGTATAACTGTGTATTTGTCTAATTTGTAATTCAAATAAACAAGGTTTTATGAAATATTTAAAATAGGTCACACATTTTGCCGGACCCTGTATATAAATATATGTAATTGGAAATAAATAGTAGTATATTTTATAGGAATTATGAAAAAGGTATAAATAAGTGTCAGGTATCAGTGACCCAATTAACCAGTTTTTTCAAACTACCACCCCCCGTCTAAATTGATAATAAAGTTACTTGTTCGTTAGATGTTTTTCGAGAGAAGAAAATATAAGCACTCACCGGTTTGCATCCCTTCTGCAACCTGAAGTGGAACTAAAAAAAAAAATTGTAATATTATTTTATGTTCAGCGCAAATTTTATAGCGCATGGAATGCGGAATTCACGGTGCATTAATAGTTCTTTAAAGACATAACAACTTTTATAAAAACTGTCCAGAAAATTTCTTTGCCAGATTTTCAGCAAGAAAATTAAATTGAAGAAAAAAAATAGATGCTTACCCTACCGTCATTCGTAGCGTACAAATCTATTTCTTAGATCCAGCCTGCTATAATAGTAATCAAGGGATAAATCACTGATCACTTTCACTAGATATGTTATCAATCACTGAAAAGAAAAATTTTTGTTAATAAAAACTATAATTCTCTAAGGACTTTTGTGGTCGATTCAAAAGTGTCTTGTGAAATTGATTTGTGAAGCTTCATCAAAATGTTAAATACTCTTACCTAATTATTTTATTAATTGCCAAAATAATCACTTAAAAACACAAAAATTAATTACACTGTCACACTTCGCACTTAAAACAGACAATGGCCCGGTAAACTATGCGAGAATGCCTGCAAAGCTTACTGATTGTTTTTGCTGGGAGCAAAGACCAATCGGGTATTATATTTTTCTGCCTAAAAAAAAACGTAAGTTACTCATCGAGGATGCGTTTTTGTCAAACACATCACAAAGAATACCTGCACACATAAATTTTCGCAAGACAACTGCTTTGTAAGCTTGTATTTGAGAGGATTTTATTTAATTCTCTTAGGCAGCAGGAATCTTAAATAAACGAATTTTGAGTTATAAAGGAAAAGTGCCATTCATCCGAAAAATATTTTCAATGAGTTTAATAACTTTAAAAAAAAATTAGGAGTATAATAAATCAGAAGTACCTAAACGTTTTTGGCAAAATTGTTGATACTAAAATGTACAGGGTTTTATTAATGTAAACTCCCCCTTTATTATTATTATTTAGTTTGTTAACTACACATACACCGGGTGTCACAGAAAAACTGTTCCTAAGTTTCAGGAATAGTAGAGGGCACGTAATTAAGCTCCTTTTACTAATAAAGTTACCTACGGCCGGAAATGTTTACGTGTCAAGTTAAAATGAAATAAAGAAAATGAGGACTAGAATAAACTCGTTGTATTCATTTCTAGTAGCTACACAATTTTAATTAACTTAAATATGTTAGGAAAACTTGAACAACTATAAGAAATGTTCAAAATTGCCACCCTTTTGGATGCATAAGTTATTCAACCCATGAGGCATCGAATAAACGATATTATTATTATAAACAACGAATTCTTCGAAATATCTGAGGAAAATCACGAACAGTATCAACAGCAAGAATAATTCGAGTCACTGATTCCTCTTCTATGTTGACATGTGTTGCATAGACGATCGATTTAAATAACCCCAAATGCAAATTGGAATTGGAGTCATATGTTGTCGTGCACGCCAAGGAAAAGGATAATTTCTCCCAATCCAGCGATTGTCCTTTTAAAAATCGTCCTTTTCCTTGACCTGCACGATCGCGAGATATGACTTCAATCCATTTTTGCATATGGGGTCATATTAAATCGATCGTCTATGCAACAACACCTGTCAACACAGAAAAGGAATTAGTAACTCGAACTGTTCTTGTATACGTACTTATCCTTGATCGCCCTCGAATATTTCGAAGAATACGTCGTTCAAACATACGCCGTCATCCAAAATGGTGATCTCAATTTTGAACATAAGTTTTCTTAATATGTATATTGAAGTTAGTTAAAATAGCTACTAAAGATAAGTAGAAAAGTTACTTCTTACGTCGAAATTATTCCTAGTCGTCATTTTCTTTATTTCGTTTTAATTTGACCCGAAAACCTTTCCCTGTCACACTTTTATTAGTAAAAGTTACTACTACTTCTGAAAGTTAGAAACAGTTTTACTGTGACACCCTGTATATAAAGCGTGTTCAATTGAAAATTTCATCAAGTTGGGTTTGATTTTTTGATGAAAGAAGAGGATAAAGCCCCTGTCACATCATTAGTCAGTTTGATCAAACTGAACTGACAAACTACATCAATGACGTCAAGACTTATCAAATTCGTTATTTCGTCAAACTGCACTGTCACACTAGCACTAGAAATTTGATCAAACTTTGAGGTTAAATTTTTTTTGGAAATCGTCATTTGTAAAAAGTTACGCAAAAATGGATAGAAAAAAAGTAGTGGCAGTGTTAGCCTTATAGGTTAGGTTAGACTTCCGTTTCACGCCTCTTCCTGTGCATTTAAATCTACCAATCATAAGGCAAGTTTGATCAAACTGACTGATGGATATAGAGGCGTCCCTAAAATTTAGAAAATTTGCTCAAACAGCTTCCATGACGTCATGTGATGTCATTAGTTTAGTTTGTCAGTCCAGTTTGATTAAACTGACTTAGATGTGACAGGGGCTTAACTTCCTAAACCGATTGACGTTTGATAAATAACAGTTATCAAACGTGTTTGATTTGTTGTGTGATTTCATTTCTTGAATAAGTTTCCCTTTCGCTGAGGGTATTATAAATTAGTTATTTTTAGAACTAAACGGAATTTTTTTTTTTTTTATTAACAATGAAATATAAAACACAATGCTACGAAAAATTTAAATGCTACTTGATGAACTAGTATTCCAAAGACTGAACTTTTTAGAAAAATCAGGATTTTTAGCAACCTGTGACCGAAGTTTTCATTTTTGCCCCTGGTAACCCTATACGTATTTCGATTATGCATTGTAATCGTTTCAAACGTTAGGTTATTAACAAGTTTAATATTATTAGAACAAACTTAATTTAAAACTTATTTTAAAAAATTATTACTTTGATTACTCGAATGACGCGAATACGTGTAGTCTTCCAGAATTTTTTGGGCCTAAAATATGTATGTGATAATAAAAATATCTTTTAAAAACGGATAAAAAATTATACTTTAAAATATATTTGACATTTGGCAACTAATATTAGCTTATTTGTCAAATGTGAATGATAGTGAATTTCCTTCTGACAAAGCGACCAATAATAGCTGCGAAACATCAAGTAATATTTTAAAAGTATGAATATTTGCTTATTTTAAAAACTCGTTATTAACACCTAACAGTATTTTCATAAAGTTAGTCTCACTTAAGTTTGGTAAGGAAAATATACTTATTGATTAATTGTACCAGGTGATCGAAAATAAAATGATTCATAGTAGCCGTGATCCAGTTTTTTACCATCTGAAATAACTTTCGGCAATGAACGTTTTATGTTCCAACTCGAACATTTTGAATCAATTAAAATGTTACTGTTAAGTACAGCTATTAAATTCGACAGAGATCGCATGGTACTTAGCTATATTAAAATTTAAATTAATTATAAAACTTAATGAAAACATTTTTAATAACTGTAAAGTTCACAATAATAGCCTTGAAATAGATTCTTATTTTCTTTGTTCACAGATGGAAATATAGATGTTTGAAACTTCCTTACTTTATACGTCCTTTTGTAATAATTTACGAAGGCTGTCAAAAAAAAAACTCGAACTTGTAAAAAACTCTTTTGTTTAAGAATTAATTATGCAGTGTTTTTTTTTTTTTTCGATTTCTGAACCGCGTTTTATAGAATAAGTTGCTTATCGAGATTTTCTCTTTCATTACAGTAGCACGATAACAAATAATTCTTGTTACAGTTGTTAAAAGTTGAAAATACATGCATATATTATTTTTAAGTTGTTTGTTGTGCGGTAAGATTGATTTATTATAAATAAGTCAGACACCTTTTACTAGCTTCTAATTCACCGACGAAGGAAAACACGCCGACTTGAAGGTCACATTAAAAGCTGTGCTGAAGTTGGGATTAAGAAATTCAAGCTCTAATCGTAAAGTTTGTAAATTTTCGAAGCGAGGAATATTCATCCTAAGGTCAGTTTCAACTCTCAGATTTTGCAAAAGTTATTTGTATTTTTACAAATCATTTGTGTTCGTACTTAGTTATTATATGTATGAGGTGTTAATGGACGTCACAATTAATTCCGAACGTCACAGTTTTATTGGCAAAATTTTCAATGGGTTCGCGTAAAATAATGCGATTGTGTAATACCTGGAAATAGGAGAACTAAAGCCAACTTGTGTCGCAGGTGTTAGAAGTTGGCATCAACATGCACAACGAAAGATAATTTCATGAAATTACCTGCTACACTGTAAACACGTGTATGTACAAAAAAAGAAAAATTTCCCAGCCTTAAAACATAAGTCATTAATTAATCATAATTAAACAGCATATTTCATTTTTTAATGTTACAACAACAAAGAAATGAAGGTTTTTTAAATTTTCTTAACTATAGCGAATGGGTAGGTTGGCGGAAAAAAGTTCGGTGGGGCCTCTAGTATTATCGATATTTTTGAAGTCACATGATTTGTCCGCTCGATTTATTTGATCTTGTTCAAATGCATGCAATAGTTTATTTTTAACAAAGAATTTGGCGTAGGTGCGAACCTTTCCTGTTAGACGAAAATAATAGAAATTTATAAAATTCCAAGGACACTATATGCGTTTCTCTCTCTTTTTTTAAATAAAATCGTCAATTCCAGAATTAATTTGTTAAAACATAAATGAGCATTCCATAAAAATTATTATTGTTTACATAAAAAGTTTTAATTTTTATTTAATGGTTAATTATTAAAAACATAAAGAAAATATGTAATAATTTTTAAATTAATTATGTATTGATACAATATAAATTAAAAAATAAATCAGTACTTTAGATTAATCTAAGAAATAACAGACTAACTTTTATACGTATTCATTTAGCACATAGTAGATAAAATATTTATTCATAAAACTGAAGCTTTTTTCATTACTTAAAAACTTGTCTTTTTTTAAATTGAGTACATATTATTTTAAATAATAATGTAGTTCTCTTATGCAGATAAATAAAACCTAAGAGTACCCTTTCACATAATGTTTTAAATTATTTATCATTTCAAACTTTTTATTTTGTTTTCTTATGTTAAATATAAATAAGTAATTATTACATTAATTATATATATCCTTCCTCTTCAATTATTGTTACCTAAAACATACATACCTACATACATACATTTTTTTAAGAACAAAAATTACAGTTTACTTTACAATGATTTTATGCAGAATAAACTTATGCTAATATTTTAATTATACAGGGTGACTAACGGTTGTTCTACAGAAAACAAAATAAGTAAGAAAATTAACGTTATGGATTACGGGAAAATGTTTAAAAAATTCTACGGAACAGTTTATAACGAATTAAAAATTTATCTTAAAAGCTCGCTGCAGCACTGCGTACGAAATACAATGCCACGTTTTATAAATGCAGCAGTAAATTAGATTATAAAATTATGTGATTATTATTTTATTGACTACTTGAATACACACAAAGCGACCTTGACCCACATCCCAATTTCGTTTTATTATACGCTTAACAGCTGGGAACGAAAGTCTGAGTTATGTTTTACGCAATATAATTGTTAGTACTTTCTAAAATAACTGGAATTGCGTATGAAGTAAGAGCTAAAGAGTAATGAATTCGCAAATAATTGTGTAAAGCGAAGAAACAAAACCAATTTATACCTACTTGCTGTTGTCTTGTCAAAACAAGTGTTCAAGATGGAGGCCATTGTTGTCGACACATGTTGTAGCCCGTTTTATCATGTTTTCTCGTTCAAAAATATGCAACCTGTTTCGAATCAAAAGCAGCAGCATTGTAAATTTTGTTTGTTAACTCTTGCGAAGTATTTACTGGAGCAGTTGCTTCATCCAACCTCACAAAAAAAATCGCAATGATTTAAATCCGGTGTTCGCGGGGGCCACTGCACAGACGAAACGTCCAATCGGACTACTGAATGTAAAAGCTTTCGCACCGATGTCGCACGGAGACATAAAACAATAAAATTTTATTAGATACAGCTGTAGAATGCACGAGTTTTAAACGTATAGTGTGCGTACAATTTTTTATCGCTTCTACAAAAAAAATCCATACGTGAATGAATATCACAAATTACGAGAAAGTGTATAAAAAATTCTGTTTGTTAACTCTTGCGAAGTATTTACTGGAGCAGCTGCTTCATCCAACCTCACAAAAAAATAACAATGATTTAAATCTGGTGTTCGGGTCAATGCACAGACCCGAAACGTCCAATCGGACTACTGAATGTAAAAGCTTTCGCACCGATGTCACAAGGAGACATAAAACAATAAAATTTTATTAGATACAACTGTAGAATGCACGAGTTTTAAACGTATAGTGTGCGTACAATTTTTTATCGCTTCTACAAAAATATCCATACGTGAATGAATATCACAAATTACGAGAAAGTGTATAAAAAATTCTGTTTGTTAACTCTTGCGAAGTATTTGCTGGAGCAGCTGCTTCATCCAACCTCACAAAAAAAATCGCAATGATTTAAATCCGGTGTTCACGAGGGTCAATGCACAGACCCGAAACGTCCAATCGGACTACTGAAAGTAAAAGCTTTCGCACCGATGTCACACGGAGACATAAAACAATAAAATTTTATTAGATACAGCTGTAGAATGCACGAGTTTTAAACGTATAGTGTGCGTACAATTTTTGATCGGTTCTACTAAAAAAAAAAAAAAACATACGTGAATGAATATCACAAATTACGAGAAAGTGTATAAAAAATTCTGTGGAACAATTTGTAATTGATTAATTACAAATTTACCCAAAAAAGTAGATATGTTTAGACTAAAACACCAAATTCATAAATTTTTTGTGATATTTACTCCGAGAATGAAGCTTGTAAAACTTAACCCTCACACAATAAAAGCTGTCAAACACCTGATGAAGAAACAATGCGATACTCTTACGATAAACTACTTATGTGTTAATTAAAATCGCTTATGTTATATGTATAAAGTCGAACAAATTATTAAAAGTCGTAAAAATAATGCTTACGGTGAAACGAGGAATGATTTACAACTAGCAGGCTAAAAGCACAGGATAGAGTTGCAAACGCGTCTTGAACTTGTTAAACTAATAGATTTTGTCTTAATACATAGGTAATTCGTCTTTGATAATAATAGATTCTGTTTCTCATTGAACACCACACACAGAACGAAATTGTAATAATTAGCAATCGATACACATTACGAATGTGTTTATAATGTTTTAAATTCTGGTTGTGACGGACACCTTGTTTAGGAGAATAAACTATATTTACAATACAATTTAATTTAAAATTAAAGAAAAATACTAGGAATTCTTAACACGGAGATATGAATTGTTTTCATTTCGTTTTTCTTTGGAAATTTTCGAAGCTATTTTTGTGTTATGTTGTATTTTCTGAATGTTCTGAAATATATGTAATTTTTAGAATATGTTTTAAGTATACATTTTTAAAGTAAATTTTGTCACATTTTTTTTGCAAACTGTGTAATTCCACTTTGGAAGAACTTGGTTGATCTTTCTCATATTTTTCAACAAAGATTTATTGCATTACTGATAATGATGTCTCTTCTTTTCCTTTTTTGCCACATAAGCCAAACAAGCTAGTATTCTTTGTTTTCTTATGTACTTATATTCTGATTTCCTTGGTTTGATATTTGTTAATAAATTTGTAGATACAGATTTTTTTTACTATATGCCGATCGTATAAAATATAAGTTAAGAAAATATACGACTAAATGACGTGACTTGACAAAAGCCACAAGGTTGTTTCACGAAAGTTAGAAGGAGATAGTTACATGAAAGTTTTCTGGCTTATCTATCGATCGATCGGCATATAAAGAAAAAATAAACTGTAGTTTCTATGATAATAACATACTTCTAAATGATAATGTATAAATTCAAATTTTATTTGGAAAATATTAAGAAGAATATTTTTCCAATTGTTGCAGGGTACGTATGGCAAAACGCAACCACCTCCTGGTACGCGTAGCCCCGGCTACGGCCAATATGGTACTACCGGAAGTGGTTATGCTTCGTCGACCGGAACTACCGAAAGGCGCGGTTTCAATAACAATCTCTCCGAGCTGGATACACTCCTTCAAGACTTGAGCAACTCCCAAGAGCTGAACCAGACCAGATACGCAAATGTCTCCGGAGGTAATTTCCCGAAATCTCTAAATCAACAAAAATCGAGTACGTTCTTTTATTTTTTTAGAAAATGGTCTGAATGGTAGTTACAATGGTACTTACAACGGATCAGGAGGACGTAGCCCTGCCACTTATTCTCGTCCTTCCAGCGCCCAAAATACCTTGAGTAGACCACCGGTTGAAAGCCTTTTGGATGAACTGAATGCAGGGTGAGTAAAAATTATTATTAATTATTATCAAATAAAGAAAGTCGCTCTTTTTTATGATTTCGATAATTTTTAAAAAATGCATAGTAGGAACCTAAGGTTATTTTATTCAAGTAAATATTTTTCTAAGGCCCAATTTCAAAGCCTAAACTCTTGAAATAATTGTTGTTAAGCTTCAGCGTAAATTTAAACCATTGGATCTGAATCAAGAAAATCATCATTTTTTTTCTAGTGTAATGATTTGAAGCAAAAGACCAAAACCACCTGTGATCATCGAATCGGACAGTTTTACACAGCAAAGCGTGAAATTGAAGTGACAGCGTTATGTATTCGGAAAATCTGGCTTTTAAAATAGCGTGGTGAAAATAACCGGGACGCGAGAAATTGCGGAATTAATGGCATTTCAAAAGGGCCGTTCGTGCCTCTGCCAAATTTCCAACGTACTGTTTGCCGGTTAAGTTTATGAACGTTTTAATTAACACATGCACGTATTTTACACGATTTTGTTTGTATGTGTATGTCGACCCATCCACCTGCCAAATACCGTATTAATAATGCACTCGTTGCCAAGCCAGCAAGCACATTTTGAAGGTGATAATTTAATAGACGAGCACAAAATTGACAATAGCATCACTTCTGAAAATACGTAATTAAATTTAGCGAAGCTATTTTCGCCCTACAAAGTTCCGTTTTAGAGCTGACCCGCAAAACAAGGACAAGATTGTTTAATAACTTCTGGCCCAGTAAGAATCTGATTAAATTTTGTAAAAGGCGATGGTTATTTGGATGAAGCGGTTTTGCCAAAATTTTGAGCGTGCGACGTATTTTTAGTTCACGCTTTATTGTTTTGGCCGAGTTTTCAAGCAGAAAATTTCCAAACATCATTTTACAATTATTATTATAAATTGGGGCTGGAGATTAAACGCATATTTAAACAAATACTTGGCAGGGATCATTAGAGTTTTCGAAATAAATTAAATAAATTGCTCATGATTTAAATATTGTAGATAAAAGAAAAATATACAAATATACATACATTCATCATTTCTTGGTGCCAAAGTAATAGAATGGCTCTCATGGTTGGTTATTACGTGGTCAACTGTGTTTTGAATAAACTAATTTCAAATACAAATGCACCCAACAGCTTTCTAGCCATATTTCTCTTCCTACAACAGGAGAATTTGTATTTGCAAAGAATGCAAAAAGAATTCGTTGTCATACAGACATTTTTTGTTATGATGAAACACAAAATTGTTATAGTGTTAATTTATCGATACATTCGATAATATACAAAACGTAAATATGTTTTATTCCAATTAGAACAAAGCACAGTGGGATTTGAAACGATATTTTATAACTTCCTACTGTTGAATGTGTTTTCTTGAAAATGCCCATTTGCTAATAAATTAAAGCGATCCCCGAGATTTACCGAAATAGATTGTTTAAACTCTCATGTCTTCGCTTGGTCAACTGTTGTGAAAACGAAGTCGCTGTAAATTGAAGAGAGTAAATAGGTCGCAAGAACGAATAACATCGACGAGTTAAATTTGGATCTCATAACATCTAAGTGAAAATCATAGAAAAACAAGTTTATTATGTACTTCCTTTGCCCTTCTGCACATTGTGAAATTAAATTTTATTGTAAAAAGTAAGAAGCTAAATATTTTAGCAAATGTGGAAAAAATACTCACTCTTTTCAATGACTTAAGACTTATGAGAAAACCAGCAGAAGATCAAAACTAGAGGAACCTCTGACGATGGTGGAAGTCAGTGAGGAAAAGCCAAAATAAAAGTGTATTAGTACAAAAAGAAAACCAACAGACAATACAGTGTGACCAAACAAGGAAAAACAAAACCTAGAATAATTAAACTTATTTCTTCTTAACTTTCTCTTTATCCTTTTGAACTTTCAAAGTTATCTAAACAAAGTATTATAAGTAACCTTTAGTCATTTTTCTGTACGAGTTATATAATTTTGTTAATTTTATTTGCAGTGAAGTGATATATTCCGGCCCAAGAAAAGTGACCATCACTGTGAAAGAGACCAAAACGGAAACTGGATATCCAGGCGAGACCGAATTAATTTCGACGCACGTCACTACGACTCAAGCACCTCCAGCTGCTTCTTCGGCGACCAGAGAGCTTGATGACCTTATGGCGACCTTGTCTGATTTCAAGGTCAGTGAAAATCTAAGACTCGCTCAAAGAAAAAAAGCTATTGCTTATTTACATTTAATAGTGAAAATAATGAGGTTTCAGGCTTTCGAGTTTTGAAATGGTTCGGGCGTAAATTTGTAAAATTTTATTGCGTATTAGTCACCATTTATTATTTTATGACTGCTGGATCTAAATATTTGCGGCTAACTACTTTTGCTCAAGACGCGCGATATTTATTTTGGCACGAACGCGTTGAATTAAACCGAGATTAATTAAAACATGTTTTCAGCGATTTTTCATCGCGTTCCAGTTTTCTCGTCAATCCTACAGTCATCGAAGTCCCTTCCCGCGCTTTCATTTTTATAATAACCTATTATTTAAAAAAAGCAGTTTTGTTTATATGATGGTATCTGCAAGAAATGTTTATCTTGATCCATTCTACTATGAGAACACAATCATGAAGTTAATAATCCACTTTAGTTTAGAGTGGCTGAAACCTGTTTGATTTATGTACTTAATAAGTTTAGTTAATAATAAAGTTTTAAATTCACGTTTAAAACAGTAAACGGTAAAATTTCGAAAATATGCCACGTTAATACAAACATCTAGAAAATTCGGAATTCAAGTTTATGTTTTTCCTCGTTGTGACACAAAAACGCCCGTCAGCGCTGAAACAGTTCTATTTCCGGCGGTTATTTAAACTCGAAAAGACATAAATTAATTTCTCGTAAATTTTTTACATCCGATTAAAATTAGAACGCATTAACAAAGTTTCAAATATTAAACGACGCCGGCTATAGTAACAGCTCCTATAAAACATATTTATAAATAAAATGCTTCAAGTGCAACGCGTGCGGAAAACAGAATAAAAATCGCGCTCGTGATACACGAATTGAATTTCGAAAATTTGTCGTGTGTGGGCTGGGCACCAATTTGTAAATAGTTACATGTAGTGTGCTTTACGGGATGATAAAATATCTTTGTTATTTTTGGAAAATTAGTGTAGAATTCCAAAGTACCAAATGATGTAAAAGGAACTCCTCTTTTCTTAAGATGTTTTTCACTCCCAAAAATGTTGGGAGTATTCTATTTGTGGACTCCTTCTCATATGATATTTCATATTGCTGTGTTATCTGGACCCTACCAGCTTTTGTTGCAAATTTTCTCTTTCTGGCCCCACGTTGGGCGCCAATTTTATGCAGTGTTATTGCCGTCACGTTGGGCGACAATTTTATGCACTGTTATCTGGACCCTTCCAGATTTTGACTTCTGTTGCAAATTTTCTCTTTCTGGCCCCACGTTGGTGAAGCCAATTTTTATTTTATGCAATGATATGGCACCTCAGGGTATTTTGCAAATTATTTTTCTAAATCTTATTTGATTATTGTTATTCTTATTTGCTTTCTTACTTCGTTGTTTACTTGCGTAGTCTCCTGCTGCGATGGTGGATTTTGCAGTGTATCTCGTAGACCAATTCTTGCTTGTAGAGTGTATTTGATGTGTGATAAATTTTGGATGTAGATGGCACTCGCGAGCCTTCACATTGAAAATTATCTGTGTCAGTGTGTGTGTGGATGAATAATAAAGAAGATATTTCGTAGAATAAAACGTAATAAACGACAATTTATTGGTTCAATTTAAAAGGATTGCACAAACAAATTTATCCTGTAAAGAAGTTCGAAATTTTTACGAAGAGGTTTAATTTGGTTTGATCGGTTTTTCACAAAACCGCCCTTATATTTTACTTACATAAAGTTCCGAACCGAGTGTTTGACTGGCTCCGTGATTCGAGCCTTGCTGTTATAAAGCGCAACCGGGGGCCTTCACATAAGGTAGCTACACGGTGCCCTCACTTGTTCATTTTCCGAACTCCTTACTACCTACAATTTCCTTCTAACATCCGGATTGTCTTGACATTATTAAATTAATTATTCTAATATTTACAATTCTAAGCTTAAATCCTACGTATTTACATTTCAAAAATTCTAAATAATTTATTTATAATAAACATTTAATTTTAAATCGCCTATTTCTAAAAATATTTACATAGAGTTAAAATATTAAAAAAATACTTGAATTTAACAATTTCATAAACAATTCCCGTAAAACACATTTAATACATTACTCTCAATTTACTTCATTATTTACAAAATTATTTCTTATGAAGTTTAAAAACTTTACTTGCTGCTCATAAACACTACAATATGTTCCGTTTTGAATCCAATTTGCATAATATACTTTCACATACGAGTACCTTGTGAGTACCCTGCAAAAAGAGGAAAGAGTGGGAACTAACGGAAGAGGTCTTCCTAAGAGTAGTAAAAGAGTATTTGTATTCACTGTGGATGATGAATTGAAAAGAGACAGCAACTAATAGTTGAACATTATTCGAAGCCTTGCTTAACAATTGAAGTGGATATTTACAGTGATTTATTTTTTTACGTAGAAATTTTAAAAAAGAAATGCAGATCCGTGTGATACAACTTTATTCATTGATGGATGCTACGATACAATTAAAGAAATCAAAAGAAACAGACCTTCAATGGGAAAAAATGAATAATTGAAAAAGTATTATATAATTAGCTTACAAAGTTCTTTTATTAATGAATTAAAGAAAGTTAATACCGTATAGGCCCACCCCTGGTTCGCCTTAATACTGTTACTCTATTGGGAAGATTCATTTTCAAATTATTGATAAAGGCTTGAGGTATGATTTCCTAAATTGTTTGCAACGCCCTAGACAATTGCTGTAATTTGTGGGGAGGCTGCTGGAACTGGTTAAATTGCGTAGACATCTCGGCCCAAACATGTTTGCAACGCCCTAGACAATTGCTGTAATTTTTGGGGGAGGCTGTTGGAACTGGTTAAATCGCCTAGACATCTCGGCCCAAACATGCTCAATGCAATTCATGTCTGTTGATCAGGGTGGCCACTCTATTCTAGTAATCCCATGATGTTCAATCCGATCATTTACAATTCTTGCACGGTGAGGACGTGCATTATCATCAATAAAAACAAATCCTCCACCTATTGCAGCAGCAAATGGCATTATTATCGGCTGTATAACACTGTTGCGATACCTTAAGGCAGTCATTGTTTCTTTAATTAAAACCAGCAGGTCAGTGCGGTCAAAACATATGCCTTCCCAGACGCAAACTGATCCTCCGCCAAAAAGAATGGTCGATGCCATTAAATTTTCATTGTATCGTTGTCCTCTTTCTCCCCATACTCAAAGTTCGACCATCACACGTGTACAAACGAAATCTCGATTCGTCGATAAAAAGGCAATGCCTCCAATTTTGAAAATTCCAATGATAATGTTCCATTGCTCAACGATATCTACATGCACGTTGATCCGTCGTCAACCGTGGGTCTGTCGCACGTCTTCTTGCGCGCCAATTACGTTCTTCTGACAGTTTGACAAGAAATCACTCTTCCAGTAGCTTGCCTGAAGAAGCTGTTAATTCTTGAAGGAATGTTCGATTTCTTGTTGCAGTCAGGACTATCAAACGATCTTGGGCATGAATGGTGGCTCGTTCTCGACCTCCACCATGGGTGTACTCTGGAGACCCAGCGATTCCATGCTCGATTTACGACACTTTGCGTCATTTTCAGCCGGTTCACGACTTCTTCTTGTGGCAAACCTTCACCCATCCAACGCACTACTTACTCGAGTTGCACTGTTTGCAAACGTCGCCTATGGTAATAAACAGAAATGTTGTTAAAAACAAGAGTAGTGACTTCGGTACAAGCAAACCTGTTTCACTAACTTGCTAACATTTTGGTGTCATATTCCTACTTTTTTTTTGTTAAAGCGATAACAGCACAAAGCAATAAAAGAACTTGCACAAAATATTGGTTATAAAACAGTATTGAGAGACCATTTAACAACACTTTTGAATGTACATTTCAGTACAATTATAATTATCCACTTCAATTGTTGAGCAATGTATTTGGAACTGCAATATTAATTTAATATTTAGGCGGCCCCAAATAAACTTTGCATAAACAAGACAGTTCAGGAAAACTAGACGAACAATTTTAGGAAAGCTCCTTATTGAACGTCTCCTGAATCAAACATCAGAGACAACTTTTTAACGATTATACACCACGTGCGCTAAATATTACTACCATCACTGGATCAGTATTACAGCGGCATTAATATTTATAACATGTGATCGACATGCAAAAATCATCGGCCAACAGATATCATTGTGGTCGAGAAAATTTCGCACTCCAAAGCGCTTCTCCGTAAATCAAAGTGATTAAAGGCGATTTTTTATAAATTTACTTAGCCCTTAATTTATGGGCGATTTGTCGTTAAAAATAAACGCGTTATTTGAAAGTGTAATTAATTTAATTCGGATGGAGGAAGTTTGGACGGCGTGCTACGTGCGCAGAAGTTAGTAGTCGCCGTAGGTCGTGAAATTAAACGGGTAAGCAGAAACTGATTTTATTAGTTTTTTTTTTAAGGAAAAGTAAAATATTTGTTCGTCCATTGTATATCATCATTACATGTATAATTTATTTTCTTTAAGGTATAGGGGCAGCGGATAATTTTTAAAAAATTCTGTTTCTCTTATTTATTGATTTCTTATCTTTTAATATCAGTTTTCTTGTTATTCAATTTCAATTACTAACTTATTGATTACTATTAATTACTATTAAATTTCCTTTGTAAAAGGAGTAGGTCCATCAATCAAAATTTCTTCTCGTAGTTGGCCGTGGATCGTTACTTAGTTGTGAATCAACCTTCCTTTGAAACTTAATAAATTGACGTATGTCATAACTTCACATTTCTTACTGAAGGAAATTATTATTAAATACCATTTTCTGCACTGGGGCGCATTAAGTGTATTCTTATGTATTTTTAGCTTCAGGTATTAATATGTACAAGATAGAAATATGAGTGCAACCAAAGGAAAATGCTATTAGTTTAAAAATGGGGTTATGCTATTTCATACGTCAGGTTGATTGAGGCTAGTTCACAACTAACAATTCACAGCAAATTACGAAAAGGAATTTTAAAAAATGGCACGTTGGGTGTCTGGTACTTCCACAAATTTTTCGATGTGTTTCTGAATTATTAACCGACTCTTTAACCTTAGATTCGTCTTAAAATATTCACAGCTTTGAATATATTTGATATGGTGGGTATTTCTGAAGGCAGTTCTTCTCTTTCTCCTTCATCATCTTCTTCGTCGTCGTCTTCTTGTTCTGCTTCGACTGCACATTCATTAACAATCGCCTCATCATTAGGTAATTCTGACGCCAGCAAGTCATTATCAACATCAACAGAATTCTTCTTTTTCCTTCCGATACCATTGGGCTCATGGCAGATTGTCATCTTCATTAAAGTCTTTGTACAAGTTCGTCTTTTGGAAACAATTTTTAATTGTACTGGTGGTTACTCTTTTCCAGGCCGTATTAACCATAATCATGGTATCTAAAACTGTGACGTTGAATTCCAGTTTATTATCCATGCAATAAACCAGGCGATAATGCGTCTTGAGTGAGTAAATAATTCCTTGGTCTGAAGGTTGTATAATTGCTGTGCAGTTTGGTAGTAAAAATTGTAAATCTATCCATTTTAGATTTTGTACCAGGGGATGGGCACTTTGTTTACGAGAAGAAGAATTTTTCTGTTTTTTTTTTTTCTAATTCTCTATCCCATTTTCTTAGTTCCCCATTGAACACTTTTGTAGTTCACAGATAGCAAAGTGCAGTTCTTAAAACATCTAGGATTCTCCGACAACCAAAAGCTTTCTTTTCTCTGTTCCTATTGGCACATAGAAGAACTGTTAAGCGCTCTTCGCTATGATTTCCTCCGCTATATCTTCCCCCTTTAAACCTCAATTGAGGTATCTGCCATAATTTTATAAAATAAACGAGTTTCATCTGCATTTTATCATGCTACACCGTTTTGATCTAAGGTTCCACATTTTCCTTGGAAGCATTGGCATGTATCCTACTCGTGTGAATACTGTGGAGTTTTTTTAAAATCTGTGCATAAATTCTTTGAAACAAACAAATGGCACTTCGTCGGGTTTTGCTATTAATCTAGCAAACTCCTCTGCTTCTATTTGCAGAATGGAAGTTGATAAGAGTGTATTTTGGCTTCTATGTAATGCCGCAATTAGACCAAGCAAGCGAATGTTCATTCTACCCCTTCTTTGTCAAATTTTACGTATAAATTCGACAAAGAAGGGGAAAGAATTCGCTCGCTTGGTCTAAATGCGGCATTAGGAGAAACGTTTTAAAAGAGTAGCGTCTACCTCGACTTCCTGCACACCTTCACTTTAGAAACATTTAAATGAAGATTCTTTCTTTATGTATCTTCCCTGTTCTTACAAGTAAATTAATGCAGTTGACTTTGGAAGGTTAAATGATTGACAGATGTCTGGTTCACCATTTTCTATTTCCGTTATTATTTTAATTTTTTGCTTCAATTGTGATGGCTTTTCGTTTTGACGTAAAACTGATGCTTGGCGACATTGTAGGATATTTACGCGTCACTAAAAAAGTATAACCAAAGTGAACATAAGCGTGCAACTTAATATACTTACCAAAACATCGCACTCAATTATATCATGATAGTGTCGTCTACATAGCGCTAAAAATTTTCAATCACTTGCCGAAAGAATTTCGAATGTTAAATACAAAAATGTTAAAAGCCAAAATTAAACAGATTTTATTGGATACAGTTTTCTACTCTGTAGAGGAGTTTCTGCAATACCAGTTTGCATAATTTGTATAATTTTTATTTTATTTTGTCATTTGTCTTGTTTATACGAGTGTATTAGATTATTAAGTTTTTGACCACATACGTTTAGTATGTATACCTATATCATACATTTTTTTTTTTATATCTGTTCTGCGAACATTGTATGACTAGTCGATATTTACTATGTAAATCAAAGACAATAAATTATTATTATTATTATTATTAAGATCACGTGAGACTCGGGAATTGTTGAAAGCACGATATCGTAATCGACTTTAGATTTACTATTCTCTTTGTTTCTTCTTTTATTCAGCGAAACATTTTTACTTTACATTTTCCATGGGTAAATTGGATTCTCTCTTGCTCTTTTTTTTTTCATTTTAACAAAATTTATACATTTGTTCGTTTTTAATTGATTTTTGTGTTAATTTTTGACGACTGACTACAAATGTAAAGTTGGAACAGAGTATGTATGTACTTCCTAATTTTATTTATATTTTAATTTAGCCACCGGTTTCGATTTTTTTTTATAATCTGCTACCGTCAGAAATTAATAAAAATTGAAATCAATCGTCATTGAAGAGAAAATGGAAGAACATCAGTCATTGACAGCTAAATTAAAATATACAAAAAAATTAGGAAATATATACTTTATTTTACCTTTACAATTAAATACCTAAATAATTAGATTATGGGCTGTGGTGTCGTTGATGTTACTAGGAAGAAAGTTTCAAGCAATATTTAATGCCGACATGTTTCGGCCTCAGCAAAGGTCATCTTCGGGGCGGCTAAGTTATTATTGCAAGGTCACGAACAGATTAAAAATATTGTATAATGGGACAATAAAGTGTTTTAAAAACATATGTATGTATTACATTTCAAATTAACCGCCATTTTTTTATCAGTTCGGCTGTACCTGTCAGTTGCTGACTTTCACTTTAATTCTTTATTATCAAATTTAAAAACCATCCAAAGTATTCGACTATGTATTGATTGTACAATCTCTTTTTTAAAACGTCCCCTTATACAATATTTTTAATCTGACGTTCGTGACGTTGCGAAAATGATGATACTTAGTCGTCCCGAAGATGGCCTTGCTGAGACCGAAACATGTCGGCATTAATTATTGTTTGAAATTCTACGTTTTTCTTCCTAGTAACCTCAACGACAAAGCCCACAATCTAACTATTCAGATTTTGGTTACTATTCAGATTTTGGTTACTAATACTAATTATGGAGGAACTTACCAATTTACCAATTAAATACTAATTATTATTAATTAATTAATAATCAACTTTATTACAACTATATACAGGATGCTACTTCAGGGACGTATTCTGTTGATCAAGGTAAAGGAAAAAGTTCATATAAACATATGCCCAAGAATGAGCCGTTTTCATGTTATAGTTAAGTTTGTGTTGAAATTTTGTTTATGAAATATTTTATTTAAAACGCTTAATAAAATGTTCAATATGAGTTCAATGCTGTGACGAAGGTGATTGATATCTCCAGTAGGCTGAAAGCACACAAGTTACTTTAAGTGTCTCCATAGATAAAAGCCTAGTGGATTTAATCGGGTGACCTGGCAGGTCATGTTACAGGAAAAGTATTATCTTGAAATTCTCTAGATATTGTTAAAAACACCAGTTCTAACAAGAGAGGTAGGTAAATCTTCTTCTGAAAATTGGCTATAAAATGCTCCTGCCGAGCGTCCTGACAGAAAGAAGGGGCCAATTACAAAACCTCCAATTATTCCACCCCAAACGTTCAGAGAGAATTGCCGCTGGTGTCTTAATGGAAGACAGCATGTGGATTTTCTTCCTGCCAGAGGTGGAGATTATGAAAGTTAATGATTCCATCTGGGGTGATATCCGCTTCATCAATAAACAAAATAAGAAATGGAAAATTAAGATTATTAATAGCAAATTCCTCAGACACCAGTTATAAAATGCTTCCCTTGGAACAAAATCTGCTGCACTAAGGGCTTGAACCTTTCTGATTCCAATAATTTTCCATTTCTAATGAAATATTATGAAAATTAACTAACAATAACACCTTCAATTTTGTTTAAATTTATCAACAGAGAAATAGCTGTATACGAACTTTTTTCTTCATTTTGATGAGTAGAATACGCAATGGCCAATTTTGTTAGACCCTGTAGACCATGATCGATTTCTTTGAGAATTGTTTAAAATGTATAAAAAATAACTCCAAGATTTCGATGCATATTTGCCAAAGTATCGTAAGTGACATTTTTTGTCAAAATGAGATTTTGGGTACATCATAAGCAGACTTGAGACATTTCAGAGCGTTACCATGGCTACGCAATGAATGGACACTTTTCATTGGTCCTTGTATTGCGTAACCATGGCAACGCTCCGAAATGTCCGAAGTCTGATCATAAGTAGGTACTACACTCGTCTGTTTGACTCTTCAAGTTTGACAGCAGATCTTAAACGATTTACACGTACATTTTTCTTCTCCTCTTCTCCATCAATGATTCTGTGGTTTAAATTTATTTATAAGACGATGTCGACCTGAAGATGGTTTATTAACCGAAACCGGTCGTCAAATATATCTAGAGAAAATTGGGATGTATTATTTTTCATATATCATCGTATTACCCAATTTTTTGATATGACACATTAGATATTTTGCTTCATTTTCAAGTGCCTAATCATAATACGATAATATTTTGAAGAAGCAACGGTTTCTTTTTGCTTACAAACAAAAATCAATTATTTGTTCTTAGGTGTAGTGATCTTGATTATAGCGTATAAGGAAAAGTTTTTGTTTTTCTAATTTTTGGAATCTTCTTATTTAACGACAATGAACATTCTGATTTCTTTCGAGAATTTCAGCAATAAGGCATTACGTATTTCATGTAACAAGATGTTTTTTTTTCTAATAATTTCCCTTTTTATTAGTACAAATACATTTTCAGCCCGCCTCCTTTATGATGGCAAATCCTTGCCCCCCACGCCCAGTTTTGGCATACAATCGCCACCACTGCTTGTACTCAATTAGATCGAGATTCGAATAATATAAGATTTGCATAAATTAAATAGTTTGTATCTTCTCAGGGTTGTTTTTTTAATATTGGTTTAAACTAAGTTCAGAGTTTAAACGAAGTTTAGAGTAAAAGATGTGTTTTTAGGCAAATATCAAGCAGCAAATTTGTTTGACAAAGAGCTGAGATCAAGAGACGAATTGGAGTTTAAACTATTATTGAAACATCAACTCTCAGTATACAGACAAAGACAATTTCTGCCTTTAATAAAATCATGTTCTGACAGTCATGGGCGTAGCCAGACTTATTTCTAAACCCGAGAATATTTAAAATAATATGTACCTGTACATATAATTATTATTAATACTATTAATAATAATTTGTCAGTAGGTGTAGATATATTGGTTTTAAAAAGCATAACATTTTTTAAGTATTTGAAAACAAAAATTGCAGTTTTCTAGTCTGTTGTCCAAAACTTTCAATCACTTTTTTTATAATCGATTGCTCATTATTCTGCAAAAGCTCTCGATGAATACTCATCAGACATAATCCTGATAATCGATGGTCGACCATAGTAGATCGCAACCGAGTTTTTACTCTTCTTTTGAGTACTAAATGACCGTTCACTTGTACATGTAGTTACTGGTAAAGTAAATGCAATTGTCAGAGCTGTTTGAATAGCATTCTTCTGAGATGAGTTGTACGAAATCGATATTTTCTGATATTTGTCGTGTTCCATCTTCTATTATTTATCTGCTTCCAAATGGAGTACCATAAGTGACTTTCTTCACTAAAGTTATTTATCTTGTACACGCTATTAATCTCTTCAACAATTGTTACAAAACCTTTTTGCGACAATTTTATTAATTTTGAAGGATGCAACTCAAGGAGACAGAATCCCGGTCTATGGTCTTGCGAGAATTTCTCCTGAAGACTTTTAATTAATAAATCCAAATAAGGTATGTAGGTAAATATTTCTTCTAAAATACTCTTCTGGAATATTTGCAGGATCTCTTAAATTTTGACGACTACATTTATGAAGAATTTTTACCTCAAACGCCTGAACGGTCCAGTGGTAAGAGGACCGGCCTTGCAATCGCATGGTCGTCGGTTCGAACCGCACTCGGGATTTTTCTCGGGGTGATCGGTATCGACTTCAGGTACCCTTTAGTGTTGGGGATAAAATTCGACACTGCTTTCCCTTAAACGGCGAGAAGGTTGGAAGTAACAAAGCCATGGAACACTTTACACACACTCAAATACACTCCCGCTCCTGAGGTCCTGACAAGTCTTTGACTTAGGACCCTGTTGGGCAATCACCACAGATTAAAAAAAATATATATATTTAGGTCTTTGGCTATATTTTCAAATCTATTGAAAATTGTTTCGAAAACATCTTCTGCTTTATCTCGCTCGTTCTTTAAAACTTTTAACGACTCGTTTATATGATTCTGCACATGAAGCAAGTTTAGTTGCACTGCTTGTAAACTATTAGCAACGGGTTCCAACATTGAGGAGTATTTTGCAATTATACCCAAAGAAATTAAAAACGTTCCATCTTCAGCTGATTTAAAAAGTTTAAACAATTTCGTTAACTTGTTCATTTTGTGAATCTTGAACATTCTTAAAATAATTCCATATGTGTGTAACTCTCCCATCCTTTCTAAATTTATTCATTTTAATGTTATATGTGTTATACGCACCAAACACTAAGCTAAACATTATTAACTCAGTCACTGCAGAATCGTAGACACACCTCTGCAGAATTGCAAGCTTTAAGTCATCACTAGTGATGGGATAATTCGAATTAAAAATAACCTGTCATCCGATTATTCAAATAACCTGCATGATTCGATTATCAGATTTCGTAATTCGAATTAAAAATAATAGGTAATTCGAGAAATCGGGTTGAAATTAGATGCGAGTTTCCGTTGTGTAGATAATTCAGAATACCAATTATGGTTAGTATAGTTCATTTTTTCTTTATATGCCGATTGATCCATCGATAAGTCAAAAAAACTTTTATATAGCTATCTCCTTCTAACTTTCGTGAAACGGCGTTGCGGCTTTTGTCATGTCATTTCATCGTATATTTTCTTAACTCAGATCTATGTATACGATCGGCATATAAAGAAAAAACGAACTTTAGGATATAATTCGCGCTCAACTCTATACAGATTTGTGGATCTAAACGGAAGTGAGGATAACAACAGAACAGATCAACAGAACAAAGTAAACGGCGCAAGGCAGGTTAGGACTCAGAACTAAAATGAATTAGAGAACATTGGGAAAACGTTTAATATTAATTTACAAAAAATACTGATTGTGAGTTGAAAAACAAACATTTTGTACTAAGTCGAAATGTCGAAATGAGAGGCGCATGTGATTTGCGCAGCTTGACTTGTCATCGTATGGAATTAAAAATAATTCGAATTATAATTCGATTATTTGAATAATCGAATGGGTGGAATTCGATTATTGAAATAATCCGATTATGCCCATCACTAGTCATCACTACATACTATATCTGTATTCCTAGAATCCCAGAAGCACAGTCCAACAAAATATTGAGAATTTGAAAATTTTACAGAATTCCCTAGATTTGCGTGTTGCACATTTCTATTGTAAAATTTCCAATAACAGTTAATTTTTTTTCGTTCCGAATATTAACTCCGGGCAAATGCTGACAGTTTTTTTTAGAGATATTGTTAAATTTATGAATAATTCGAATATTCAAATAAGAAATAAAAATAATTATTTTTTTACGTGTCAGTTGATATCTCAAGAAAGAATACAGATACAATAAATTTTATCAAGGTTATGATGGGACACTTTATTTTTATCTTAAAAAAGTTGTTTTATTTCTAGAGTCGCCAGGGAGGTAGTTTTAAATTTAGGAGTAAAGCAGAATTCAATCAAATGCTCGAACAAGACATCTAAAAATATACCTAATTAATTTTTTACGTGATAGTTTGAAATCTTAAAAAAGTATGCAAACGATTTTATGATGCAGAATTTTCGTGTTCATTTGAAATTTGTAATAAAAGAATGTTTTAAAAAGATGTAAGTAATTCAACTACTAATACATAAGTAAATTAATTTGGAATAAAACTGCGTAAAATTTAAACATCGACAAAAATAACTCGACCCGAAATTGATATCAAGTAATATAATGGTCACTGGTGTTTAAAACGAAATTTATTTAATAATCGCAGCAGATTTATGAGTTTAAATATATCCAAGAATTCTATTTTTTCACTCAACATGTAGGTCCACTAAGCAACCCACGCCGCCACAATTCTGTTAAATAAACCTAATCGATTTGGACCTTCGCAAGGTGATTTTCGATTTTGTTGTTATTCAATTAAATTCAAATTTCGATTTGTATACTCAAGTCGGATTTTTTTATAGGCGATTTTTTCGGTTTTGATCTGGATCAACTTTACACTCGTTGATTCTGACGAACGCTTCTGTGATATAATAATCTTTCTGTGTGCGGGCTAGAAATAGCGGCGAGTTTTTCGAAATCGTTTAAAATAACCCCACGTACTACATCCACGTTTCTGTTATTTATAAACGGTCGCGATAACTCGAGAAAAAGACGAAACTATAAAAGATCCTGATGCGCCTATACTATGTTAAACCTGGAAATTCGAGGGTTTCCCTCGCCGGTGGGGGTTTTGCAAGTGGGGGAATCTCTACTTCGTCGGAAAATAGGTTAGCGAGAACCAGTTCTCTGGCGAGGATCACATCGGTACGGTCTTGGTCTTTAATCCCGAACGGTAATTTAGGGAGAGCGCGCTTCATTTAATTTTTATTTTCGCAGGTCAGTTCGGGAAAGCCCCAACACCAGACTGTCACAGATTCAGCGTACGCAAGACCTACAAAGGCGACTCAACTGAGTGCTCCTCCGAAACAGAACTTGGATTCTATGCTAGGAAACTTGCAAGCTGACATGAGTCGTCAAGGCGTCAACACCAGCCAGAAAGGTTGCTGCAGTGCCTGCGAGAAACCCATCGTCGGGCAGGTCATCACCGCCTTGGGAAAAACATGGCATCCCGAACATTTTACTTGCGCCCACTGCACTCAGGAATTAGGCACTCGTAACTTCTTCGAGAGGGATGGAAAACCTTATTGTGAGCCGGATTATCACAACCTCTTCAGCCCCAGATGCGCGTATTGCAATGGCCCGATTTTAGACGTACGTTTTATCTTGGATTTGCCCATCAACTTGTGATAACGACGATTTTTTTGCAGAAATGCGTCACGGCGTTGGAGAAGACCTGGCATATGGAACACTTTTTCTGCGCGCAATGCGGAAAGCAATTTGGCGAAGAAGGCTTCCACGAACGCGAAGGCAAACCCTACTGTCGCGATGATTACTTTGACATGTTCGCCCCAAAATGCGGAGCCTGCAACCGAGCCATCATGGAAAATTACATTTCCGCCCTTAACGCCCAGTGGCATCCGGATTGCTTCGTCTGTAGGGTAAGAAAAAATTCATTTCGTTATTTTTGTTCGCAGGTTCGCTACATCTCGATCCAAGGCAATCGATAGGATTATCAAAAATAAAAATCACACAATGCTTGGCTACAAAATAATAATAATGACAATAAGCAAAAATATGTAGGTATTATTTTATTTATTAGGATTGCAAGTTACCAGTGCAAGGAAAATCATTTTACGCGGTCGAAGGAAAACCAGTATGCCCGAAATGCATCGGAGCCGAAGATGAAGAAGAAGAGGAGGACTAAAATGCTAATGCCCCTTATGCCCTCCCCCCCCCCTACAAACACAACACACCCCAATGCCCCCTTGAATATGCGACAAAACAAGCCCCCTTACACTCGGCTCATAAGCACTCTCTTTGTTATAAGTTTACTGTATAAAGTTAAAGAAATTATGTAAAGTTTGTATTATATGAAATAAATGTAAGGAAAAAAAAAAGAAAATAAAACGAAAACACAACACAAACAGAGGGACCAAAACAAGGCGGACGTACGTGGTCCGTTTTGTGCGTCGTCGTCCGATTTCTTCTCGGACGCTATTTTTAACCACGACTGCAATAAATAAAAGTGGATTGGTATCATGATGTGTTTTAATTTAATACTCCCGTTTCTCCTTTCAATCACTTATGACGTGTTAATTGAAATATCGAAATTCATAAACATGCCATACCAGAGTCTCGAATTTATCGATATCGATATGACTCAAGAATGAAATGCTCTTTTCGTCATGGAAAATTATTTTTGTACTCTTTGTTTTTGTTATGGGAGTAAATTAAATTGAACACATCAAATAAACCAAGTCCTTGTTCTAAACAATGATTGCTATACAGTTAAACACATGCATTTGTGATGACATAGGATCTCGTGTTTATTCGGTTTTTTTTCTTTAATTATTTCTAGTTAGAATTTACGTTTTATCCACAGCAACTTCATTTCAAGTTTCACTTCCTTTCTGTTTATATTTGTTTGGTCTTCAACTAGTAACTTAGTTTCAGTTCGTACAAGTTTCCTTTTCCAATGGGCCCTAACTATGTTTTCAAAAGCGTATCAATTGGTAAGAAATCTTTTTGTTTGATCAGTGAGTCGCTACAGGTGTTCTGTTACTCATTTACACATTTAAACTAAGTAAGGAGAAAGTGAGTGGATTTGAATGAAAATTATTTATTTTTATTTTCACATGCAAGTGAAAAAGAATTAGCATTTCGGGATGACGTCTGCATACAGTACGCTACTTTTTCATAAGAGAATCTTTCAATTTAAAAAGGCAAAATTCTAATATATAGGGTGTTCCACATAAGACGGTTTCTTTCATATCTCTCAAGTTACTCATTTTATAGAAAAATGTTTCAAATGAAAGTTTCATTATATCACGTGGAGCATATTTTAAAATTAGTTTGTTGTATACAAAGTGTTCCGTTTAGTCTGGGCGTTATGGCACTTCGTTATTTCATATAGAACGCCCTATATTTTTTAATGAGTTACCGTTTATTAAATTGCTTGTAAAAAACTTGTGTCAACTTTGAATTTTTCTTCATGATGTATGTAAGTAAAAAAGCGTTTCAAGATGAAACCCTTGCAAAAGAAACTACAAGTTTCTAACGTCATTTGTTCGGAAGGATTTGCATTAATTTGTTTGAAGAACTGCAACTGAGATAATTTCTTTAAAAAGTTGAAAACGCGAAAACGGTTTAGTTTAGGAACTACCTACATGTGGCACATGAAGTCACATTAATATTCAGTCCGGAAATCAAAAATTTTAAATTATATGGGGCGTTCTGCTTAAAATAACAAAGTGTTATAAACACTTTGTATACAACAAACTAATTTTGAAATATCCTCCACCACATGATAAAGTGAAACTTTCATTTGAAACACTTTTTTATAAAATAAGTAACTAGTGAGGTATGAAAGAAACCATCTTAAATGGAACCCCCTGTATACTGAACGCTGTGATGCACAAAAACATAATTAGGATGCATTTTAAAATAGTGGCGATCATATTAAATATATTGCAAATCGAAGGTGAAATCAATTACATCAAACAATAGTTTTTGACAAGTTTAGAAACGTCAAAGCCATTGTCGAATTCCACGGAGCTGTCAAAATTACTTTGATGGGCAACTGGTTTTGACAGTTCTGAACTAATCAGAAACTATTGTTGGACCGTCCTTGTATGTAGATACATTTGAAAATGTACGGCTTCGCGAAAACAGTAAAAATTCATTTTGATTGATTCCGCATAAATCACTGCGTTTAGAAGACATTTGGCTTTGGCCTTGTCAATTGAACACGCTGTATATTGTAATTATTTGTTAGATTTTCAATGCTATATTTCAGTGTAATGAGTTTGGCGTTATTTCTCTTTGACGTTCGTTGATATTACACTTGATTTCAAAAGGCTGATATAATTTGATTTCAACAGCTATTAGAAAGGGAAAATGTTGTTGTCTTCTTCTTTTTCTCTTGTATTCACAAGTATTTATCTTTTTCACGTAGCCTTCTAAATTATTACTTTTTAATATTTTAGAATCATACAATCTTCCTTACAAAGTGGTGGTATTTTCAGATATATCTCATTCAACCTTTCGCTGGAGTATCCATTTTCCCCCTTTCCTCTTTGTTATTCTATTTTCTTGTGGACGTTCTCTTTTTTTACCAGTTATTTAGCCATCTATCTATTGTAGCATCCCTTGCTGTAATTATTTTTCGTGTTTTTAATGTTGCTGACATTTACTCTTGACCATTTTCGTATATTTTCATTATTAAATCAATTTTTCTTTTTAATTTCTGCAGTGCGTACTGTCTCTTACACGTTATTGAACATTTTTAGGATTATGATTCTAGATATTTAAAATTCTGATGAGTCAGAAATTGTTTATAATTAATGTACAGAGGATTCTTCATCATTTACATACACTTTAGTTTTTTACTGTTTTTTTTTTTCAGGATCAGTTGCAGTCAACAATGTTTTAACAATCCATCTAATGGCTCTTAAGTTATACATACATATTTATTTTATGCATCCTTGATGTCATTATTTAAAAATGGAAACTTATTTGTTTTATTTTCAGGATTGCAGACAACCATTTATTGCCGGTTCATTTTTCGACCATGAAGGTCAGCCATACTGTGAAACCCACTATCACTCAAAACGAGGATCGTTGTGTGCAGGATGCCATAAACCCATCACCGGTCGTTGTATCACTGCTATGTTCAGGAAGTTCCACCCTGAACATTTCGTTTGCGCTTTTTGTTTGAAACAGCTCAACAAGGGTACATTCAAAGAGCAGAACGATAAGCCATATTGCCATGTATGTTTTGATAAGCTATTCGGCTGAGCCATTTTTCTCAACTAAACACGAACAGACGCAGCATTTTATTTATACAAATAATTTTGTATACAACTTCTTTTTGAAATTCGCACCTCTTACTATAAACTCGATGTTTAAACACTGTATCCATAAACTTTGAATAACGCAAGTACTTTTTATTATTACTACTACTCATATTATATAGCGATTTACATGTAATGCAAACAATGCTTTTGTACAACGGGATGGGTTTTCTTTTAACAACGGTGTGTCATAAAGTCAGGTTGTTTTTATAGGCGACGTGATGAGCACTTGTTATAACGCATATTTTTCAATTTTATCATGTTGTAATTTGTTTCTTATTTTAAATAATGATGGAGTATATTACCTATAAGTGTTAACAAGATGCCAAACTAAATTAGATTAGATGAAAATTGTGTGAACTTATATATTATTATTTTAAAAAATTGGAAATAAATTTGTGCATATAATAAGAGTTTCTTTTTCGGAAGCCAAAACAACTCACGAATAACAAAGTTTCATGGTACATTAATACATTAAGTGGGCATAAGTCTGTAATAAAGAATAGAGGCAAGTAGACTCATTTCCAACCAAACTATTTTACCTGCTTTAAAAATCATAAAAAGGAAGGACAATATACCATTTGTTTCAAATGAATTTGGAAATATACTCGCATGAAGTCCCTCGCAACTCCCGTCCACAAAATAAAACATACCACGCGAGGCTTACAAATTACATCCTTTATTAGCCATTTCTGTTCCACCGCTACCTTTTTATATATTTTTTTTAAATAATAGGTTTATAAAAAAATAAACATACGCAGATGATTTTACCTTGCAGTCAATGGACGTCGCAAGGAATTACAAAAATAAGAAAAAAGAATTCAAAATAAATAAAACGAAAACGTATAGTATACCTATTGTTTGATAGCCAGTGAAACAGCATGTAGTTTAAATATCAGACAAAGAGAAATAGGTAATATAATTTGGAGATAGAATGTTGTATGTACTTATTTAGGAGTTTTGATATAAAAAAAAATAACGAGAGTGAAACGAACTACTTTTTATACGCCGAAAACGTAAACAGGAAACAAAAAATCATGAGGCTACAACCTCAGTAACTTACTTAATAGTATATAGTAAAGTGCTAGATCTTTCATAAGAAAATAAGAGCTTGAAAATAGGAAAATGCATAAAAAAGACTGGCAAGGTAATGAATAAATTTGCAAATAACTACTACTATACAGTATGATTCAAAAGGGTCTCGCCACCGATTAGGTAGTGATAGAGAACATTAGTAGAAGCATAAATATACTTTTAGAATATTTTTACGGTGCGTGATTTTCTAGATACAAATGTTTAAAGACATCACAAATAGGCAACGCTGCACCTTGTACAGATTATTTTTTTACTATATGCCGATCGTATAAAATATAAGTTAAGAAAATATACGACGAAATGACGTGATGTGACGAAAGCCACAAGGCTGTTTCACGAAAGTTAGAAGGAGATAATTAAATAAAAATTCTTTGACTTATCTATCGATCGACCAGCATATAGAGAAAAAATGAACTGTAGATGCACTTACTAATTGGAAACCATAGATCATACGTACCCTCATTTTTGTTGACAACTGAATTTGCGCGGAATTGTTTGGAAATCAAATTTGACACAACAATAATTGTCACTTCTTAATACCTTATTTTATTTAGGTATTCATAGGAAAAATTTGATGAAGAAGTAGGTCAAAACGTGCTTGCCAAAAAACAGTAAACTTTCAAAGAATTTAGAAACGCTCATTTAAGATCACATGTCAGACAGTATACTTATCAATCAGTAGGGACAGCTCGTGTTGGCACCTTTGATGTTCATACTACCGTTTTCAGAGCCAATATGGCCGTTACTGGCGGGCTTTCATTTTATTGCTACTACACCATTTCCAACTGTAATTCAGAAAAGGTCAACTTTATTTCAGAAATTTTCAAATGTAATTCAGAATTGTTAATTTAATTTCAGAATATGTTACTTGAAATTCAGATTTATCAAATCAATTTCAGATCGTATTACTTGGTACCTAATCTCAAATTCATTTAATGCTTTCTGAAATTAAACTGATTAATCTGAATAACATTTGACAAATTCAGAAACTAAATTGATAAATCTAAATTACAAATGATACATTCTGAAATTAAATTGATAAATCTGAATTACAAACGATATATTCTGAAATTAAATTAACAATTTTGAATTACAATTGACGACTTCTTAATTACAACTGGAAAAGCTGTAGATGTCACTGGTTGAAAAAATGGCACGGATAGAAATGATTGCAAGCAAATCATAGAATGCGACGTTGTTTTACATAACTTCAGGCTTTCTACACAACATAAATTCATTATAATCTAACAAAGATGGTTTTCTGTTCAGTCTTTCTCATTTCTCCGCATCCATCACACAAAATGCTGAATTAAAAAACGCCCGCTTAAAAGTAATTGATGAATTCACCGGTGCGCCACACGCGGCCGTTTGTGGAAAGTCCGCCAATTTTCGCACATGCGCACTCTGAAACTGTAGCACAGCATAAATACATACAACAGGTTCACTCTCCTTGGCGGGAAAATTTGCCGCGCAAACTGAGCCGCCATATTCAGGATGGAAAATCTGTCACGTGTTAGAGCACATTCGACTGGACGCACGGAGTGTTTCTTTTTCTCACTCTTACATGCACTGACACGCAGTCGCTCTCCCTCACACTTCTGTTCATTGCGTGCATCAAGCATTATGTCGAATGCACCCTTCAATTGTACGAATACGATCAGTGGTGTCTCGTGTAATTAGCAGCATAATAGGTGCTTTTGATTATGCATGCTGGGGTGCACTGAGTAAACTTAAAACTCTAGGCTTTCAAGTAGTGATCGGATAATTCAAATTAAAAATTATCTGTCATCCGATTATCAAAATAACCTAAATAATTCGATTATCAAAAATATTTTTATTGCGGCACTGCTTTATACATCCGCAAAATGGCGCCAAGGTCAAAAAATTTTGCCCCGCCAGATCAAAGGTGCCGACAAACAGTTTCCATGCTGCTTATGCTGTGACTGTGGTGCCAGAAACCCCTAGCTGTCCCTACTGATTGATCAATATAGGCGTTTGATTTTAAGATCGCAGCGCTACCGCGGATAAATCTGAACCTCTGTAAGCTATTCGGAATTTTTGTAACGCACGTGTTTAAGTGCGTACCAATACAAATACACAAGTTGATTTAATGTAAATATCACATATAACACAATCCTGATACATCATATACTCAGAATCGACGCCAAAACACGATTTGTTGTGTAGCTTCATGACCAACTCCATTAACATTCACTGACGTGTATGTATGGCCGTTTCATTTCGCCTAAAATTCGGTTCCAGAAAGTATGCCGTAGAGTATTCCCCTCAGCGCTCCCTATTAAAGATACTACAGAACTACTGACAGTAACGTAATGGCAACTGCAATTACTTAAAAACTCACAAGAGGCGCTGAATGGAGTACCGTCAAAATTTTTAAAAGTCAAATTGAAACGGCCATACATACACGTCAGTGAATGTTAATGGAGCAGGCCATGGTAGCTTACAATGGTTTTGTTTAGTTGACACCAGGTGGCGAACGCTTAGCTGCAAACTCCAATACTGTGACTATGGTAACCACAGTGACACCCAATTTTTGCTGCATCGTTGCCGACCTTTACATCTAAAATAATGTTAATATTTTTAATGTTTTTAAAGAGTTTTTGTTGCTTTATTACTTAATATTAATTATGTTTAATAACAAGGAACATGCCTGTATCTACGACTCTCATTAATAAAAACATAAAATTGTATTATCTGATTAATACAAAATCAACATCAAATTCGCATCTTTCAAGGCTTAAATATTCGTCAAGAAAGCTCGTAGAAAAATTTTCTTTACATTTTTGAGAATAAATAAATGGTTCTAATGATCGCCCCAGTGATAGTGTGGTCCTTTTGAATCATACTATATAATTAAACCAGATCATGCCAAGAATATTTTAAAGTAACTTAATAACGTATATTCCCGTATTCATAAATAATTATGACTTTAATATTTTACAAATTTTCTCTATGAATTTTAGCAAAATTACCACAACCTGTTTGGTGTATAAAGATATTCTCAAGTGGCATAAAATCTAATAAGAAAAGCAAAAATAACTTACGATATAATTAATGTTTCTAAATCCTAATAAAACTTAAATGTATTGATCTGTATACATATACTTTATTAAACAAGTAAGTACATACATACAGCGTGTCTCTAAACCTGTCTTTAATTGAAACCACAGATAGTAGTCAAAAAAAGAAACAAAACTTGTCATGCAACAATAGGGAAAAAGTAAATAATAACTCCGGTAAAAATCAGTTTTCATTTTCAAAGAAATTGTTTTAGTAACGCTGGTTGGCGATTTAAATGTCTCAACTGCGCAAAATTGGTGTTCTTTTGTGGCCATAAACGAATAAACGCCGAGATGTGTCTGTTGGGCTAGGTCATGTTTGTTCTTTGCAAAAAATTTCGCCAGGATTCTAAATAAAAACGTCTTCACGTACGCTGCCGGGCGGCGCGGCGTTCCTTACAATTGCAATTACTTATTACTATTTTATTTATGCTTATTTAATGCTGAACAATCAGTTACCTAGGCAACTTGATTTTATACATAAACATGGCCTACTTATTTTAATTATTTCGTTATTTTTAAAGCAAATTTAAGAAATTTTGATATCGCTGTAAAGAGAAAGAAAATCTATATCTAATGAATTACAAAAATTACATTGCAATTAGAAAAAAATACGGTTGTACAAATCGAGGGCGTTATATCAGGACGGCGTAAGCGCCATTATAATCCTATGCTGATACGCCCTTCTGATATGACGTCCTCGAAATATTTTGACAACTAGCTATGCAATTGTTTTTTTTTAATAAAAAATTCAGAATCAGCAATCTTTGCTAATTTATATGAATTTCTTGCAGCATTTAGTTAGATACGTAATTTAATGTTGACCAAATGGAATAAAAATTATAGGATATGTATACAGCCTGTTGTATCATAACATCCGACAAATATTCACATCACGCGATTCTCTGTTAAAAACTGTATCGACAAATATTTCTCCAAAACCGTATAGTTTCCAAAATATAGCCGATCAAATTTTTTAAATGTAGTAACGCTGTGGCGACAGCACATTAAGGCTTAAATCCATACCAACGATTGTTTCAACAATTATTGTTAAGGGTTTAAGCTTTGGCTTAGCTTTAAACTGGCATTGTACAACTGGGCCTTAATTTAATGAATCCCACTATTCGGGAACACGTATGTAGCGTCGTTTCTTAGTTTCTTAGCAACCTGATTTTCAGTAAGCAGGAGAATTCTATAGTCCATTCACTTTATGAATGTAGTAGGTGGCGCTACGAGCTGAGGAAGAATTACGCAGGAGCAATTGTAAAAGGGCTTGCAATTTTAAAGCTCTGACAAGAACTTATTTTATTGGAGTATAATTGTTGCTCTATGCTATAAAAACTCCGTCAACAAAACACGAATGGAGTATATGAAAATACACTTTGACACTGATTTTCAAGTTATGTGGATACACATTTACGGATACACATTTACAAAGTTGCATCATCCTCCCAGATTACAAAATGTAATAACAGATGATCAATATCTCTTCTAATCAAGTGACCTATGGAAATAAAATCATGTGTCTTTGGTTGGTTCATTGTTTCAAATGTCACTTGAATTACATATTTATATTGCATTCCTATACAAAACGATAGGAATGCAATAAAAATAATTCAAATGGCATTTGAAATAATGAACCAAACAAAGACATATTTTTTTCCATGGGTCACTTGATTAGAAAAGATATTGATCACGCGTTATATTGCATGTTTCATGTACTTCTTGACGAAATTAGATAGATTTATCGCACCTTACTGAAACAAAAATCAATTTTCAACCCTCAATAGCTTCGCAACCAGAGACTTGAGAGGAAAGTGGTGTTATAATTTTCTGTATAGTTTTCAACGTAGAATCGCGTGGTGTGAATATTTGTCGGACGTTGTGATACAGCCCGTATAGCAGTTTAATGAATAAATTCCACTACAAGAAAAATCGTCCAAAAGACTTTTATTTTTGGAAAATAATATCTCGATAATTTAGTTGTGCATCATTATAAGAAATTTTAACCCCTAAGGACTTCAAATAGCGTTTCATTTTTGTAGTAATAGATCAACTCAGCAACAACAAAAAACATATCACATCATTAATAACTTGTAACTTCTTCTTCTTTCGAAGTAGAGGAAGAAGAAGAAGAAAGAAAGAAGATGCTTAAAAACTAATAGCGTTTTCGATTAATCGCACTAGTGCGCACTCAGAGTATCTTCATCTCATGTTACTGCATGAGGTCAAAAGAAGATGCAAATACACTGAGTGCAACTGGTGCAGGTGAATTGAAAACGCTCTAAGTAAGTTTTAATTAAGAGCAATATCTTTCAGTGTTGAAAATATGCAAAATATGTCTTTTATAAATGCTATTAAGTTATAAAAAAATAAAAATTTGTTAATTTGCATTGAAATTTATAATTTAAAAACTTTTTTTACATTTTGTATTTAGAAATTATCTACATTTTATAAATTCACAATTGAAATAATCAAACTTTCCACAGATATAACAACCGATTAGCTCAAGACAAGTTTCAGGGATAATGTGCCACTTTTTGAATGGAAGTTACTTTAGTGACCCATTAATTAATGAATTCAATTACATTTATGAAAAACAAAGTGTGCGAACAACTGTTCGCGTACTTGAACATGTCAAATGACATCTTTTCATTGGCCATTTTACATGTTCGAGTACACAAACAGTTGTTCGGACACTTTAAAAACGCACCCAATAATATTATTTTTATGTATTACTGTAATAGGAAGTTATTACAAATTTATTTGTAGGTATGAGACTACCTATTTTAATATAAAACAAACAATTTCAATCCGAGTCGTATTCTTCAACTTGGCGCTTCACTTGAGTACGTTCTACTTTTATATTCACATCAATCGGTTGATTGTTGATCAATGTACTGTTTTCAAAATTCCTCAGCAAGTCCACATTGGATTCAATTTCAGTTACAAGGTCTGAACTTTGAGATGAAGACTGCTGGTTTTGCTTCTCCACCAAGCTGCAAAACTGCAACCATTCCAATCTGGTCTGATTTAAGTCCTTATCGACAGCTGATATTGAATCCGTTATCACCTTATGAAGCTTCTTGAGCTTCTCATATTTATTATTCCAAGGAGTATGTACGTTTGTATTTTTAGTTCGATCATTCTGACTCATGATTGTGATGATTAAAGTTAATCACAGTTTCCGTATTCTCAGACACAAAATTATTTGTTTGTTAGGTTATGTTCATTTTAAGCAATTTTAGGTGGCTATGTTGGAAGCTAATACAATTCGAATGTATTTTGGTAACTTAATTAATTTCATTTTTCATATCTCGAACAATAGTTTGCAAAATTAGAAATTCTTAAAAAATTAAAAATACACCTTTATTAATAACACTAAACTCTTAGGAAATACAGTTGGCAACACTTCGCTCAATTTTGTAGAAATCATATAATTACTTATAGATTTGAATAAATTATTACCTTTCAAGCTTCCTGGGATTTACTAACAGTAATAATTAAAAAGAAATTTAATTAATGAACGAATTTTTTTAAACATATTTGGCAACCGAATTAATAATTAATACCAACTTTCTCATCTGTCACTGTCATTTGCACGTCGCCGGTTATCTGACACCGGTGATTTAAATTTATTTATTCTGCGTATTTAAACGACAGAAACTTGTTAATTTTGTCAAAGTGAAGCATTGATCATCATGGTTGTGAGAAAATACGATGAAGAACTGAAGTTCCTGGAGAAGATAAATCCACACTGTTGGCGGATTAAAAAGGGATTTCAGCCAAATATGAACGTAGAAGGTGTGTTCTACGTAAATTCTACGTTAGAGAGGCTTATGCTCGACGAACTACGAAATGCTTGTCGACCGGGGATGGTCGGGGGGTTCCTACCTGGAGTGAAACAGATCGCAAACGTTGCAGCCTTACCTGGTATAGTTGGTAAATCGGTGGGGTTACCTGACATTCATTCTGGATATGGGTTTGCAATTGGAAATATGGCAGCTTTTGATATGGACGATCCCAAATCCGTAGTCTCACCAGGCAAGTTTGCACTGCACATTCATTATTTCGATTACAGGTGGTTATTATAAATTTGTTAACAGGTGGGGTAGGTTTTGATATTAACTGTGGTGTCAGGCTACTGAGGACTAACTTGTTTGAAAGGGATGTCCAACCTGTGAAAGAACAGTTAGCCCAGAGTTTGTTTGATCACATTCCAGTAGGTGTTGGTTCGAAAGGTATAATTCCCATGAACGCTAAAGATTTAGAGGAGGCTTTGGAAATGGGCATGGACTGGTCATTAAGGGAAGGGTATGTGTGGGCAGAAGATAAGGAGCACTGTGAAGAATATGGCAGAATGTTAAATGCTGACCCGTCAAAAGTTAGCATGCGTGCTAAGAAACGAGGATTGCCACAAGTATGCTTAATTATTTTTTATATTAAAAAAAATCAGTGTACATTTAAATTGCCTGACAATCAATAAAATAAGAGCAACAGGATAACAAATATCTGGCCCTATTTGGGACCTCTTCAGCAGAAGAGTAGCACTAGAACTCCTCTGCAATCTCACCTACCTGACTTAGTTATCTTGGAATCACATTAGTAACATTAACCAACACTTTAAGCTGGTTACTATTTATCATTTTCTTGCACAATTTTAGGTCAAAAATCGGCCGTAACTGAAACTGTTGTTTTATTATAATTTATAATAGTTAACAGTATTGTGTATCAAGTTTAAATCTGAAGGAAAGCTTAAAGTAAAAATTTGAATCGTTGTTAAGATTATTAACGAGATGTTTATTAAAATACCTTTCTAAAATAAATTTGCAATTTAACATTTTGCAGTTGGGTACCTTAGGAGCTGGTAATCATTATGCCGAAATTCAAGTAGTAGATGAAATTTTTGATAAGTGGGCAGCTTGTAAGATGGGTATTGAAGAAAAAGGCCAAGTTTGTGTAATGATACACTCGGGTAGTCGTGGATTTGGCCATCAAGTTGCCACTGATGCCCTCGTTCAAATGGAGAAGGCAATGAAACGAGACAACATCGAAACAAACGACCGGCAATTGGCCTGTGCCAGGATTCACTCTCAGGAAGGGCAGGACTACTTAAAATCTATGGCTGCAGCTGCTAATTTTGCCTGGGTGAACAGGAGTTCGATGACATTCTTAACGAGACAGGCGTTTGCTAAACAGTTTCATATGACCCCCGATGACTTAGACATGCATGTTATATACGATGTTTCTCATAATATTGCCAAAGTAGAAGAGCACGTAGTCGATGGACAAAGAAAGACATTGTTAGTACACAGAAAGGTTTGTTTTTAATCTAATTTTGTTTTGTGATACAATCAGTTGTCTATAGGGATCAACAAGAGCTTTTCCTCCTCATCATCCACTTATACCCGTTGACTACCAATTAACTGGGCAGCCTGTTTTAATTGGGGGTACCATGGGAACGTGCAGTTATGTTTTAACTGGTACACAACAGGGAATGTTAGAAACTTTTGGGTCTACTTGTCATGGAGCAGTAAGTGATAGGTTGTATTTGAAGGTCCTAAGAGAGTAAAAATTCTGTTTCTAGGGGCGTGCTTTATCAAGAGCAAAATCGCGTCGTAATTTAGATTACACTGATGTTTTGCAGAAGTTGGAAAGCATGGGTATATCAATAAGAGTTGCATCACCAAAGCTAGTTATGGAAGAAGCTCCTGAATCTTATAAAAATGTGACTGATGTCGTCAATACTTGTCATGCTGCTGGCATAAGTAACAAATGTATTAAATTAAGGCCTATTGCTGTTATTAAAGGTTAATCAAAATCCTCTATTATACGAATAAGCAACAATGATTGAAGATTATATGGTCTCACATCTACCAGTATATTATTCCACATTAATGATTTATAAAGACCATGAGATCTTCAATTATTTTTGCCTTACTCATAATCAAAAAGAGGAATTGTTACGAGATGGTGAAGCACGCATAGTTGGCCAGCTAATTCGACGAAACGCCATCGCGAGGTTCCTCTCTTTGCTCATAATGATTAATGATTTTTGTTTTGTGATTGATATTATTTAATATTAATGATATTTTGTATTTGATTTCATTAATTATACATATACACCTTTGGATGATAATTTTTGTTAATATTAGCCTAATACTCTTCACTACTGGGAAGTAAGTCAGTGTAAAAAAAAATATGGAACCAACATTTTCATAAAATTTAATTATATTTACACACAATCCTCTTAGAGGTTGCATGACAGTATGTTATTTGGTAGTGTCTTATGTCTACAATATATCACACTTCAGGTAAAATTTAATATCAAGAATTATTCTAAGAAATGTATGTACATGTATTTCACTCACGACTTGACAACCACGTTCGCGAGTGCTTATTGCTACGTTTTCAATATTTTTTGGTAACTGAATTTGTTTGCAATTCTTGAATGTTTAAATAAATACTTAAATAACAGGGATAATAAATGTTACGTCGGTCCCGTCCTGACGTTCGAATTCGGGATTTGATCGTTGCTCGTTACGGAAACGTCGTCTTTCACTGGGCCGTAATTCTCCGGGCTTACATCCCCATTCGTCTTTACTTGTGGCCTATACTCTATCATCGGTTGGTTTTCGTTTGCGAAGGTCGGCTCAGTGTGTTCGCAAACCATTTTGTGGCATATCTTACATTCGTCTATTTCTGGTTTTATTGATGCTTTGAATTTCTAGAAAAATAAATTGATGTAATGAAACGGAAATTTTCTTTTTGGAAACTGTATGCTTACCTGCCAACAAGTATCACCTTTGGCCTTAATGAAGACGTACACCATGAAGATTGGTATGCAGAGGATGGAACATGATGTGATCAGCCAGCCAATCGCAATGGCCCAAGCAGGATACTGATAATCCCCGTACGTTGGTTGCTCATAGGCTATCATGTAGAAAACCCAAATTGAAAAAATCATGAGAGGGGCGGCTATTAACCAACAGAATTTGAAGTACAGGCTCGGTTGCCTTCCGGTCATGTCTTCAATGTTCCTGGATAATCGTTTTATACCATAAAACCACGCAATGGCTACCAGTTCAAAGAATGCCAGGTACATTATTGAAATAGACGCCGCGTAGTGGTCGATCAATTGGAAAAAGTAAATTCCACCCTGGAAATACAAAACCATCAGATTAAAGCCGCCAAGAAAAGAAGAACAACGAGGACTGACCTGTGTTACGTTTGGTAGGCCGCACAAGAAGGAAACGACGCAGATGATGAGCACCAGGACTTCGTGACACATCAATCGCTTCTTAATCCAGTTGGGAAAACCGTCTTGGATTGATGTCACCACGACTTCGACTATGGCAAACTGAAAACACAGGGAAATTAAATTTGATTTTTAATTATTAAATGTGGGGACTTACCTGACTGTTAAGAGCGAGACAAATCAACATGAAGAAGAAGAGCACAGACCATAAATGAGAAGCGGGCATTTTTGCCATGGCTTGGGGATATACGACAAAAATTAAACCAGGTCCTGAAATGATTATTATAAATCAGTAAATTGTTTTTGTTTCTCCTTACAAGGATTATCAGAAGAATGTTCTCTAGCAGTTGCAGCCTCTAATACCCCCAAAGGCTTTAGAACTCGAAATTAATTAGGTTCAATTATTTTATGAGTATATTCGTCACATTATTCGTATTAAATTTTTTACGTGATTTCACTTTAAATAGTTATTAATTTTACGAAATTTTGCGCGGGTATTTCGCCCTGTAGTCAAATAACTACAAGTGCTTTTCAGTTATTGTGTTTGATGTTGAATTCATTACGTGACTTCGTTTTTTTTAAACCAGAATAAATTATAAATGAAATGGTAAGTATACATTTCAGCTTATTTAAATCACGTTATTAGCTTATTAGTAATTGTAATATACTAGCAGCTGGTTTATTTATGGTGGTGATTAATAATTAATAGATAACTGCTGCTAATGTTGTAAACAGTTTCTTTGTGCGTTGTTCAGTCTCTTCCGTAAAATTGTTTACCGAACGAGCGTATGAGATAATTGGTATTTTTTCCTCAGGCACTCACCATCTGTTATAACATCTTCGATTGAAGCGTTTTGCTCTAGGGCTATGTTGCCCAGGGTCGCGAAGGCGAAAATTCCGACCAACAAACTAGTTATGGCATTTACGAAGGAGACCGCTAGAGTATCTTGGATTATGTTGTTTTCGAATTTGTTGTAGCTGGCGAAAGAAATCATGGACCCGAAGGCGATGCCCATCGAGTTGAATGTTTGAGCTGCTGCGTTTATCCACACCTAAAAATTAGAATACGACAAAATTATTTTGTATCTTTGGAACTACATAGCTCGCAACAATAGTTTATTTATTTTCGTTTACGTATGGATAGATGTTTATTTATTTCGTTGGCTTCTTTTCTTATATGTCGGTTTTTCCCAAATTTAAATAAATATATTTAAACAATAAAATAAAATTTATTTGAATGAAAAAAGCTGTAAGTTATCTAAAATTGTTTAGAAACTGAATACCACGATTTAATATAAAATACCAAAAATAACATTTCTATTACGGCTTAAATTAAATTACGTCAATTAATTAATTTAATTTTCCGAAGTAATGTCTTGCTTAGCAAGTGTGAATACAGTTTGACTGTAAAAGTACCCGCCAACATAAAACCATTAAGAGAATTCTTGTCACAAACTGCGGGGAAAATGTTTAAAAAAATTCTAATTAATAATTAGAATGAATTTAAAATTGACCCTAAAATCATGTTACGACACTGGCTAGGAAATACAACGAGACTTCTGTAAATAAATTGCAATTTCTTACGCACGACGTAATTATCAGCTGGTCTCGAAGAATAAAATCGATATTTTTCGCTAAATTAGTACTTATTGACATCCGTGCAGCAAGATGCGTCTAAATTAACTAGGAGTAGTAAGATCGCGATTAATTAATTTGGGTTTGCTATTTTATTAGTGAACTTAAATTTTAAGTGTGAGTGTTCTGCACTTTCATGGTTTTGGGTTCAAATTTTCTGAGAACTGTTAACTTGTGGTTAAAGACATATTAGCTCAATCGTTTCATTTATGGTGAAATATTACAGATTTCAAGTTTCACATTATTAAAGTAAAGAAGTAAACAATTTCTAAAATAATGAAGCAATGTTATATGTTTCGACCGCACAGTACAGTCAAAATTATTTCGAGGTGAGAAGAAACGGTATTTTGTACATTTAACGTTACTCTATACTTCATTTACGTTAATAATATAGTAGTGGGCCCTGAGGTCTGCCTACGTATCACGTAGGAGCAATAATTGTTATAATCGGAAACAGCGGCACATTCAAAATGTATACTTAAAGAAACAGCAAATTAAAATCTTAGCAACTCAGTATAAATTGCACTGTTTTTTTACCGTTTAATTTAAAAGATTTGCAATATTAACAACAAACGAGAAACCAAAACTACAAAATGACATACATAGATTCTAGTGATATTTCATTTTATCCAGTTTAAATTTCATACGCGAAAGAGTCAACTTCATACCATTGTAAACTTGCCTCCAATTTCAACCAATCACAAGACGAAAAATATTGCTCTATGTTTTTCAACGCTATGTTCAAAGTGAAGTAAGTATAGGCTTTTCAGCTTATAGAATCTGAATTCGTCCAATAATCCAAAATTTGGGACGTTTCGTTTGCGACTTACTTAAATTTCTTAAAACCAAGCAAAAAAATACTCGCGGAAAGAATTTTACCTTTCTTACCGAATATAAATAAAAGTAAGGAGAAAATTAATTTATTTATCAAGAAACCGAACTATAGAAAAATCGCGACGAAATTTAAACACGGATTACATTATTTATATAATCTATCTGGCGTCTCTAAGAGGGGGAAAGTGACATCACCCGTAACAGTCAAATTCAAAATATTTCCATCCCGTGCACAGCTTCCGAATCAAAGTGTATTTACCGATAAAGAGCGTCCCATTTGTCTATGCCATTAGTTTTTTCTTGGTACGCAACACACTTGTGCCTATTTGCGGATACCAGCACTTCCCTCAAGATTTGCAGCCGAATGTATTATATTCTTTGAATTGTTTGTCTAGTTTAACCACAGCGAGTGATTGTTACAGTTTCAGCTCATTGCGCAAAATGACATGTTTTGCTCTAATCGAGACTCAAATGTTTAAATTTTATGATTCCAACATTTTGCAATATATTTTTTAATTTTGAAATACATAATAAATTTTTGTACAGAATTCCGATTTCTTATACCATCACACTGTCCTTAAAAAAGGACCCCAGAATTCTTACTGCACCAGGGCCCCGGAATTTAGAAGGCCGGCCATTATTTTTTTTATTTAAAAATTACAGATCAAACTGCCTGTAAATAATTTGCATTTGCACGAAATAATTTACTTCAGGTGATTTGCAAGCATTATATTTTGGAGTTCGTATTTCAGCTGATCACATCAACGCCGTTTAAAGGTCAAGTTCACGACCGACGCCGCGCTGTAACAATCATAAAACTATAATACACTTTTATGACCATATTTATTTCGTTCATCTGGTGCTCTTGCTCTTTCTTAACTGGTGACGTACCGTCATTTTTGGGACAATTTTTCATTAATTAATTCAGGAAAACTAAAATACATAAGATTTTTCCCCTGTTCTGTGATATCTATTTTTTCACCTATATGTCTGTCTATTCAAGAATTACCTTGCATGGATGACCGACATAAAAGTAACAGTGGAATAGAACGAGGATAGTTACTTCGGAATAGGAGGATTTTGGAGTATGGAAAAAGAAAAAGATGAACTTGTCTACTTACGTTTGCTTCTCCCAACAAATACCACTTTGGCTTGAAGAAGTATCTCATACCCAGTTCTGCACCTTCCAGAGTCAAGGACTTCGCCAAAAACACGATGATGAGCAGAAACGGAAATGTTGCGGTGAAGTAACGAACTTTAGCTGAGGATTTTATACTTTTCCACAGTCCAAAGTAAACCAGAACCCATGCACATAGCAAGCAGGCAACTAACTCCCAGCGTAGTTCCCCTAAATATTCTATACCAGAGCTTACTTGAAGCACTTTGTCACTGAAAAAAAAAGAAGACAAATGATAACTAGTAGGAGTCTATAAATTATTGTTAGAGATTAACGTATCGATATTTTTGGAATAATTCTAAGTCGGATTTCTTAATACAACAATGTTTACGAAGTCATAGAAGTTATAAATTTCGACTAAAAGAAGTATTTAAGTAATTGGCGTACATAACACTTTCTTGGATAAAGAGGAATAGGTATATACCTCAGCACAAACAACATGAAAAGTAAACTTTAACGCAGTTGTTCGAAATTATTTAAAACAGTATTCTTATTATTAAACAATAACGTATAATAAATATTCCTCTAGCTTTGTCTTCACATTATTAAAAGAGTATATACAGGCTGTCTTACGAAAAACGCCCCAAGCCGTAACTCCGTTATTTATAGATTAATTTTAACAAACAAAAAGGCAAATAAAATGAGACTAAAAGTACTATAAGGTGAGTCCAGTTTCAATTTTTTTAAAAATTACTTTCAAGGTCAAATGACTGTCAACTTTTATTTTTTAAATGGCTCTGTATATTTTTTATTATTATATCTGGTAGAGATTTTTTTTCTAAATCCAATGATGCGCAACACTTTGACATTTAAAAAATATTTTTCGTAAAAGAAAAATGAACTAGTCTATTACGCAAAACGTGCTTTTCATAAAAATGTTAAAGTTTGTCGTGAAAACAATGTCACTGAGCGTTATTTTTCACAGTTGTTTCAAGTTGTCAAGTTATTCTCTTTGTATGATTCATTGTTTCCTAAAAAAAGCCGATTATGGATAATACTCCGTTGATTGACTTACTCCAAGCATATTTTGAATGCAATAAAAACACAAGCAGTGCGTCTCTATAGACAAGGATTTTTTCCCAAAGCAACTTACACAGTTGTAGACTTAATTTTAATTATTTCATTAATGTTTTTTGTACAGCTTGATTTATGTTTTTATTGCATTCAAAATATACTTGCAATAAGTCAGGTGATTGTTATCCATAATCAGCTTTTTTTTAAGAAACAATAAGTCGTACAAGTAGAAGAACTTGATAGTTTAAAACATCTGTGAAAAATAACCTCAGTGACATTGTTTTCACGACAAACTTTAACATTTTTATGAAAAGCACGTTTTGCGTAATAGACTAGTTCATTTCTTTTTTTTATGAAAAATGTTTTCTAAATATCAAAGTGTTGCACATTATTGGACTTAGAAAAAAAATCTCTACCAGATATAATAATAAAAAATATACAGAGCCATTTGAAAAATAAAAGTTGACAGTCGTTTGACCTTGAATGTAATTTTTAAAAAAATTGAAACTGGATTCACTTTATAGTACTTTTAGTCTCATTTTATTTGCCTTTTTGTTTGTTAAGATAAGTCCATAAATAACGGAGTTATGGCGTGGGGCGTTTTTCGTAAGACAGCCTGTATATATCGCTGTATGCAATAACCTTTGACTTAATCGTAAAATGAACCAAAACTAGCGACTTCTTTACTTCGTGTAGCTAAATTAAGGCCTATCCAACAATTTTGAATAAGATTGTCGATTTAGGCCCGATTTTACAATCGTCGGATAAGCATTATTCTTAGAATAACGTGACGTAAGTAGATATAGATATAGACACAGAGGAACGTTAAAGGATATTCGGCGAACAGTTATTCACTTATTCGGTCCTTATTCCACGATTGTAAAACTGGGCCTTAGAATAATTTAAGGAAGAATTCTACGTGAAGCTTTAATTCTAATTTATAAACTTCCTGTACTTATGAAAAAGTAAAAAAATTGGATTACGAAAATGAATCCGAAATTTTGTTTGTTGATTAATTAATACCGTTATATACTTATTGGCCCTTTTCTTGTAGGTACTTGTGACCATTACAAATTACAATAATTCCGACATCGTCAAAGTTAACAAGATACACGAAGGTAAATATGAGTGTTATCACGATATATCACGTGCCTGATGTTTATCAGTTCTAAAACAATAAATCAGAATAAGCAAAAAACTTCTTGAGATTAGATTAATGAATTGTTTTTGTTTAACTGCGGTAGAACTGGAAAGGAAATTTGGAATTCTGCCGTGTCGTGAGAAAAACGGGTCAAAGAACCGCTAAATTAAGAATGCAAATTTACTTGAAGAAATCACGTTTTACGATTGAAACAATTCGGTTTCTGTGTAAGCGTTCGCACGGATAAATTACCATAAATCGAACGATGGTCGTCTTCAGTGAATTTCACATGTATGCGAATTTTAAGTTACCTATTTATTGTTGATGAAATAATTTTCGTGGAAGATACTTTTATTCATTAGGTTTTCATACTATGAAATTACCAACACAAAAGACAAATTGGCCCAAACCCGAATTTACTTGAAGCACAGAGGACATCGGAAGTAAACTGTGAAGGCAAACAATTATAAAAGCTAAGAGTATGTACTTATTACTTTTTATAAATTGTTGTGACCAAAAATAAATAGGTCGCCATTTTTTATTTCTAACATAATATACCGGAGATGCAAAATGGGTTTGTTCCTCTTTGCCCTAACAACTCTTTCAAAATGCTTTGAAACTTACTCGTAAAATTCCTCTGCAGGGGTTCGACTTCTGAACGGTCTCGTAACGTTGTCTTTCAGTCTTGCAGGTATCCAACATTTGTCGGTGTTCCATCTATTCGTGCAGTCTACCCACGGATGATTGGGTTTGAACGATGTGAAGAAGTAGAAAACACCGTAAGCTATTATCACACAGTAATACGTAGACATGAAGAACGATATCACAACACTTCCTAAGCCAGTCCCTAAAAATAAAATTTGTTTCAGAAAATTCTAGAAATACATTTTATTGATGAAATTTTGATATTCAAGTCATGTACATGTACCGCGTCTCTTATTCCTCTTCTGCTTTTGTTGGAAGAAGAATAAGTGACGCGTTGCCAATTGAAGCTATGAAGAAGATGGACAGCCTTCAAGTCAATCTATAGTATATTACCTTTAAAAAGGGGGCACAGACTTCCCAAAGCGGCAATCGGACCCCTTCCAATAAACTGCCCCACTGCCAGTTCCATATATAACATCGGAACTCCACATATTATCATGATTAGAAAATATGGAATGAGAAATACGCCTGAAAACGAAAATAAATAAAAAATTAAAATATCGCACTCCACTTTTAATGTCCTTAGAACAGGATGACATTTTTTCTTTGCCCTTTCATTCATTATTAACGTAAGCAGCAGTTTTCTTGTCGAAGATTCTTTTGATTTCATAATTTAGGTGTTTGTAAATTTACAGATTACATTTGTAGCTTCACTTATATTTAACTAAATAAATATTTTGTTCATTTTTTTATTACTTGAGGAAAGACTTGATGATGATAAAAACCTTTTTGATTAAAAATGAAGTACTTCGGTATAACGATGTTTTTCATAATTATTTCAGTATTCATTAGCTCGTCGCAATAAACATTTTATTTACTTCTTACTTTTGAATGACTAATTCAACTGATTTATTTACGTTTTACTGCTGCAGTGTTTAGCATAAAATTAACAATAAAGTAGATGCAAGACAATTCTCATCGCCATTAAAAAGTACCAGTGGTGAACAAGCAATATTTTTATTCATGAAATTTCCCTTAATAAATAATGCATATCAAAGCGTAATTTTAATAAGAAAATAGGTATACACGTGTTGCATTTGTTACGTAAGTTATGTGCAATATGGCATCATATGAATTAATTTTTTTAATGCGTGGCTCACGTCTCAATCAGAACATATTTTCCTGGGGGAATAAAGAAGTTTATGATTTGATGATTCAAGTGCATTGAAAAATCAACTCTGCTGTAGAAAAATGTTACTTACGGTGAAGAAATTTAGAAAGAAGTTGCCTAAATTATTTATCAGATATTATGTTTATTATGTTTTTTCACCGAATAAATACAAATTATGAAATGATTTTTTTTTGTCTGTAAAGTTGTCCTTGTCTGTACAAATTATCTTTGACAGTAGATAGTACGATTTTATATCAAATTCCAAAAAGATTATTTTTATTACAGTTTAAATTAAATGGCTTTAATTAACAGCGCTTTAATTGCTCATTGACGTAATTAAATGTTTAATGAAGCATAACGTTTATGTGACTGAAAATGCATCGCCACAATGTCAAGACCTTAAGCGAGTTAAATCACTGTGAATCTTGCCAATAAAGATTATGATGAATTTTGAAACAGTCATGTTTTATTTATCTTTATAGTAGACTAAAAAATTTGCTTAAGGGTAAATGTATAATATTAATAATAATTTTATAAAAAAGAGATTGAAAGTTTCAGGATATCAAACAAAATTTTAACGAACACCGGTGGTCATTGATAAAATATGATAATAAAAGTAGAAGGGTAAACTACGTTAAAAATAACTAGAAACGTGATGCAAAAATAAATTCTGAGGATGTGGAACAAATATGGACCAAAGTTTAAATTAAAAAAATTAAATAAAATTTTCTGTATAGAAATAAAGCATCGAATGAAAATAAAAGGCGAAGTAAAACCAGTGAGTATATAGTCCTCTAAAATTTTGACAATCACAGAGAATGTGGAACAAAATAAGAATTAAAAGTTTAAATTTTTTAATTTAGGTAAAATTTTCTGTATAGAAATAAAGTATCGAAAGAAAATGAAAGGCGAAGTAAAACCAGTGATTACATAGTCAATTAAAATTTTGACAACAGAGAATTAGCAAGATAAATTTTATGGAAAGTGCAAGGAAAACAAAATAAAAAAGCAAATAACACTTCTTTCTGCACATCTCTGCTATTAGTTTCTTTTAACTGCGATTTCTCTTCCTTTTTGCAAGAGTTTAATGATTCTCGTCTTTCCGTCTCCTCCATCTCATCTTCACCATCAGTTTCGCCTTAAAACTGTTTTATTGATTTTCTTTCTTCGGTTTTTGTTGAACATCTTGATTTGTTATTATTTCTATATGTTTCGCTTTTACTTCAAACCTTTAAATCCGAAATAACTAACTCATAGTCAAGTCAGTCGGTTGTATAAATTGAGTGCTAAGTTTGTTAAAAAGTAAGTTATGACATAATTATTACATATACATACAGAGTGATACTCGAACAGACCGACAAAGAAAAAAGGTAAAAGAATAGACGTAAACATTTCTTGTATTTTAGTTTTCCAGAAATAATTAATAAAAAATTTTCCTCAAAATTACGACACGTCCCTGGCTAAGAGAGAGCAGCAAATGATTGATTGGATTGATTGATTGAATTTATTGACCAAAATTGTTTAAATACAATTTGAGCAAGTCAAAATACAGTATAAACTAGTTGATTACAAAAAGTAACAAAATTTTTCTCATAATAAATAGTAGTTCGAAAAGAAAGAAGAATCAAAAGTCAATAATTGATGAACGAAATAAATGCAGTCATAAAAGTGTTTTATACTTTTATGATCGTGACGGCGCGGTGTTCAGTGTGAACTTGACCTTGAAACGAAAATTTACATAACAAATGCATGCAAATCCCCTGAAGTAAACTATTTCGTACAAATTGTATAAAACAAGGATAACAACGGCACCTACTTTGACATGTAATCACCACGACACGAAAACAAAGTCAACGTCCCCGTCATAAACATTTTTTTAATTTATATTTTGACAGTAACAGATTTTGCTAATAATAAAGAAATGGTGATGACAACCAGAATTTAAAACATTATAATCAGTAAACACATTCGTAATCTGTTTGGTTTGTTAATTATTATAATTTCGTTTTGTGTGCGATGTTCAATGAGAAACAAATTCTATTATTATAAAAGACGAATTATTAACACAAATTTGTACGAAGTCTAACAAAATTCAATACGTGCGTTCGGTGTGTTATTTTTTAAAGCGACGGAATTACCAGGCGTAAATTATTGTTCGCTTCGATGTTACTTACATCCACATTTGTGCACCTTTGAAAACGTAATTGATTTTAATTAATCTGAAAGCAGTTAATACATTCGTACAAGGCATTCATCATCAGCTGTGCAACTGCGTGTTACTGGTTCACGGTCCAGTTTTACGACTAAACGATTCTGATGCTCTGCGCAAAACTATAAACGTTTGTTGCACGCTTTTAAAGATGTAAACTTTTGGTTCTCGTCTTATGCGTTTCGTGCAAGCCTCTTCCTTTGTCAGTATTTTTTTGGTCGGTCTATTCCAGAACCACCTGTATGCGAAATACTTAATAAGTGTTACTTAATGCAAATTAAAATGCACCAATTTCTTAAAAAAAAATTATTTTAAACATCTTTTCAACTTCTTTTAACAGAAAAAGTCGGAGGGAAAATTAACTTACCAAACTGCGATAATAGTTAATAAATTGGTTAGCTGTTTCTGTAGCTACATCGTAATTTTTTGTATCACTAATATAATTACGATGTTTTCTATTTTTTTTATAGCATTTTTAATTTATGATTTATTTACGTTCGCGTTATCGGTAATAAGTAGCCATAAAAAATATTTAAAATACTTCACGGCTACTTTGATACAATCGCTGCAAAATAACGCAACGCGTTTGTTAGTACTTTTGTTTTATTTCTATTCTGCTTCGTTATGCCTCTTGACTTCATTCAAATGATTTCTATCGACGTACAAGAGTTAATTAAAGCAAGTGTAACAATGACCACATACATTTTTTATTTATATGCCGATCGTATAAATCTGAGTGAAGAAAATATTCGACGAAATAATATGACATGTCAGAAGCCGCAAGGCCGTTTTATGAAAGTTAGAAGGAGATAGCTATATCAAAGTTCTTTGACTTATCGATAGATCGATCGACATATAGTAAAAGAATTTCTCTCACCTCCTCCACTTTTGTAGCATAAATATGGAAACCTCCAAACGGACCCTAACCCGACGCTGTAACCAACACAAGCCAAAACGAATTGCAGTTTGTTGGCCCATTGTTGCCTCCTTGGTTTATCTTCTAAAGATTCGGTTGAATCGGTGTAACTGTCGGGAGAATTTTCTGCAGGTGGCCTGTAACAACAGAAACGTGTATCATCAACATGCAATCCTAATCAAATTATTCTAAATTATTTTTTATTTGGCACATAAGCGTTCGTTTACTTTTCAGATTTATATTTATAATATATATTTTTTTAATATTATAAACCTGAACCTACAGCTTTAAAACTTATTCCTTTCATAAATAGGAAATCAAGTTTTTTAAGACCCACTTGTTTCTGAACTTACGTATTTCTACTATCGGCACGTAAATAAACAGGAGTACTTTTTTTTCTTCTAGAATTCGCATTATCGAAAACAAATGTCACGTGATAGTTGAAGAGTTCTTATCATGTGTCTATCACCGGTGAGCAATATTCGGTAAAAGTATGTTTACCTCAAATACTTTAGTCGATAATTCTATTTGCATTTCGTCATCTCCGCTTAAAGTAGTTGCGCATAAAATGCAAATATTTTAAGTTGAATTAATTTATACAGTTTTTAGAAATCGCTGAAATAAATAATTCTATGATTAATAATAATAAAAAATAATTACCGTTTTTTTTTCCTAATTAAGCTGACTATCCTATACTGAATGAGATTTAAATTCAATACATAACTGCACCATAAAAATAGTTCGAAAAAAGTTACTGTGTAGTACTCGCCCACAAACTCGTGTAAGGTATAATATATTATCAACTTTCCAAGGCTTGTACTTATAATCGAACATTCTGCAAGAATTTGTTACAACTACGGAGCATAAACATCGTATAATTTTGCAATTGAAATGTCGTTTAACCGGGTTAATAAACGTAACCGAGGAAAACTACTTTATCTGGAAAATCGTGTTTGTAATTTCAAAGGATTCGTTGTTGAAATGTGAGTGTTATTGTAATTTTGTTTGGTTTTGTTTTGGAAAGTAAAGTTACTGTTTCGTAAATTGAATGAAAGAAGAAAGAAAGCAATTAAATTGATACAGAGTGTTTAGTGAGAACATTTGACTTATCAGTGAGCATACACTGAGAAAAATGAAATAGTTAAGTCAACAACTTTTTGAATGTCAACTTTTTGTGCGTTGACTTAAATAAAATGTACTTGTTTCAACGGTAATATTCTTAACTGAACATCTTGGAAATTGTTGAGGTAACACTAAAAAAATGTTAAACTATTACGTTTGACTGAACGATGTAAATGTTTTCCTTAAAACGAAAGTGCTTAATATGTTAAATCAAAAAGTTGAAATTTCAATAAGATCGTAAAGTGCTGTTGCTTTTATGTGTCTGTTTTGATTTTTTATTTAACGTAATAAATGTTAAGTCAAGTAAAAGAGAGGGTTAATTCCTATATTAATAAGCTATCGAGTTCCAGATGGCGCCTGCTAAAACTTCACGTATATTTACTGCCTGTCCCAGCATAACCTTGTTGTTCGACATCGTTTCTTAAACGGATAAGTCATTCATATTTCGAATGCGTCCGACATTATAAAGTTCGTTGAGGTTTATTCAGCTCCTCTTGTCACCTCAACAAAGGTTGAAGGGTTATCTTACTTTGGCAGTATCGCAAAGAGGTGAACATTTAATTGATGTTTTCCTAAACGATAGTCTAGATTGAATTGACTCTACGCTTTTATTAGCCGAATTGAATAATTACTTTAAATATATCAAAAATATAATTTTAATTCCCTAACAGCGTTCAGACAAATAAAATATTTAGCAATTTTAACAAGCTAAAGTTCTTGTATCAATCTTCTTGGGCATTAAAGCAACTAGAAAGATGTCTTCATTGTATGCTTGCCTCAAATAAAATATTGACTTGATTCAATCTAAAATATTTAACATTTTTTGACTGTTGGTTCAATGACCACGCGTGATTGCTAATAGGTAAACGAAAAATACTGTTAACTGAAGGTGTTTTTGATTGACGGAACAGTTTATTTTTCTCAGTGTACAAATAGATGTGTACAAGGTAACTATAATGAATTAGAAATTAAAAAATTCCTCTAGTGAGTAAAATGCAGCTGCTATCAGGAATTGCTGCATTTTTTTCTTTAAAAGCATCGGATTGGTCGGTATATCATCATTCCATAATGTCTTGATTTTGTGCAGGCAAAGTAATCTCATATATTTATGGAAGAGATTCAAAGGATAGCTAGGGGAGTTCAAGTAAATTTATTTTAAATTTTTGCTGCATATTCGAAACTTCATTTCCGTTTTATATTAATTTTATTAATTAAGTTGGTTAAGATTTAATGTTCAATTACTTATGAAGTCGTTTTAATCCTTTCGTTCATAATTTATTCTAAAATTAAACTTTCTAACTAATTCCTGTAAATTGTAAATTGTTGTTGCTACAAATAAATATGTGCAAAATAAATTTGTGAAATATTTAATACAATGAGCTGACCTAAGGCCACCTTACGTTCATCCTTGTATCAGTTATTTAAATAAATTGCGGTCGGAATATTAACCCTGGCTTAAATAAATAGATCCTTCTTACGCGCTATTACACAATCAGTAGTTCGCGTGCATAGATAAGTAGGTGCACTTGAAAACGTCCGTTTCGACTGTTTCATTTCTTTCTTTGTTTTCATTACCATTTCACTTCTTTATTTAAAATTCCATAAAAAATGAAACGTTCATTGACACGTTGACAGAGTTAAGTGATACTGAATATAAAGTGTCCGAAAACGTTACAACTTAATGGTATCGTAGGTATTTTTTTAATGAATAATAACTCTAATCCGGACTACGGACATTGGTGGACAAGTGGTCAATAGAACAAGATGAATAGAACAAAGACTTATTTCTTTGAAGTACTAATATTGCCTTTCGGCAATTTGTTTGTGTAGTCTAAACGTAATAATGTGTTAAAATCTTAATTAAGGGATGAGTATTACTTAAATACTAATAAAAAATTAGAATGTAAAAGTTTCATCATTATATTTTTATTGCTTACGTATCACTAACTGCTAATCTCTGTATTCTTTTGTACAAAAGTCATAAATGACCTGCCTCAACGTTTATTGAATTGTTGCTCTCATCATTTATTGTAGGTACATAATAATAAACTTCGCTCAGCTGGGGTATTAGATCACATCCAGTGCTTCTCAAACATTTTTTGTATGAAATAAACGTACATTTTCCAGAGTTATTATTGACCTTTGCCCCATAAGTATGTGATAGCTTCGCTTATTTTCTTTTGTATTAATAGTGGTCACAGTAAGTGAAACTTATTCGATTACACACTGTATATAAGATAGAAGTAAAGTTTCTGGTAACTTTTTTCATTTTTTCTATAGCGATAAAAGACATCGGGACTTAGTCGGGACTTATTGTTGTCTATGTGTTATGATTTTATTAGGTAGATCCCCCTTAGGGACTATGAAATAATATACCCTGTTTGCGTGCAAAGTTAGGCTGGGTGTCCACCGGATCGGGCCGACCACAGTCCGCTCGATTGGGATCGTGCGATAAAGATCGTGCAAATGTATTTGTATTGTAGCCTGTCCACTGAAACGATTTCAGTCACGTCTAATTACACGCGACTGAAATCGTTTCAGTGGACAGGCTACAATACAAATACATTTGCACGATCTTTATCGCACGATCCCAATCGAGCCGACTGTGGTCGGCCCGATCCGGTGGACACCCGGCCTTAAAGTTACGAAAGTCATCGAATGATTATGACTATTTAAAAAGCGAAAATGAAGTAATTCCAATGATTGATAACGCAGACAGATAATAATAACTTTAAAAAATTTAGGTAGCTCTTATTTAACGATGTACCTAGATTTGGTTGTGGTCATGACTAAAAATAAACATTTTTGTTACCTATACCGGAGATAACATATTTGCTCATCGGATAACGAAATCTCGATTATTTGCATCTCTGCGAATAGAGGTTGATTCATTTGGCGTAACATTTTAATTCTTTAATCAGTTTATTTAGTAAATTTTAAACAAGTGTATACAAAGTAATAGACAAAAACTGATACTGTCTAGAAAACACTTTTATTTAAAAAAAAAAAGAAAAGTAAAATACGACACATAATATTTTTGGTTCTTTTTAAAAGATCTTCTTTTTAGAACTGTGACAAAATCGAACGATGGAGGACTATTTGGGGATTAAGTTGAAAGAAAAAAATCTATTAAAGAACTTCCTTGTTTTGAACATTTTTTTAACAATTTTTAAAGACTTCTCTGGAAGAATCAAATCTCAGGTGAACAAAAGAGGTTGGGGAATGTTGTGTCTTAAAAAGGCTATATGGATGGTAGACTATACAAGAGAAGCCCAAGATGTCTGGAACGAAAGTGTTTCATTGGTCAGATAACTTAAAGTAGATTATAATAGAAAATGTGTCACCCTTTTCAATTAGATACTTTAAATGTCTTTGGATTAAATTTTTTTACATCATGTTCTTTTATCTTATCTTTAATTATAGTACTATTATTATTATTATTATATGTATATGTACATCAATTTTCAGATTCTAAACGAAATATGATGTTTTTGCTCAGTTGTACATTTTAAATTGTTTCATTTTGTTACTTAACGACTCTTCTCGAACACAATAAATTTACTAATACGATTTAATAGGTCGATAAATTAAATAAACTACCGACTTCCGTGCGTGTGTGACGACGGTCCGCCATTACAATTTTGCTTCTTTCTCCATGGTTGGTCCAGCAGTGTTTTTAAGCACAAGTATCAAATAAATTATAGAAAAAAAAACGATAAAAAAAGAATAACATTGTTATTAACCTTATGTCGAATGATTTTACTGACTGAACCGCTTTGACAAAGAGAAAAATTAAATTTCCCGCGATTATTCAACTATTCTTGAAATTTTTAATAACGCAGAAGTAATGCCAGGCTTGTGACGAAAAATCAAGTGTTTGAATCAATTTAACCCTCTTCTCTTTGTTTTTATTAATTCTAGATTTGTTCTTATATTTCCATTTACTCGATTTACATAATTCTTTTCAGCTGCGTTAAAAAAATTCTTTGTCTTTTTGCTATATTGCGCAAACCTTGCATTTGGTATTAAAAATGCGGTTTTGTTAAATCATTTGGCACGGAATAAATTTTAAATAATGCAATTGAAGAAGCTTCTTACATAAGACCAATTTTACAGATATTTAAATATCTAAACAGTCCAGATGACTTTCACTGAAAGTTAAAGTAATATATGCCATTATTTTTGACAACTGTATCAGAGTAAGCAATATATTCTGGCCAGTTTGAATCTATTTTTTATACTTATTATTTATTCAGTGCAAAGGTTCTTGCAGGATGATTACAAACGGAGCAATCAGCACAGTTTTGAAATAATAATAATAAATTAAAATAATTAATTTTTCCTTTCTTTGTCATTAAGTTATTTAGAAAGAAATCCTTATCCGCTTGTATTCAGTAAAATAATTATCTGCAAATAAATTAACTTCTGATAATCAAAATATTGCTCACAGAAAAAAATAATTATTCAAATTCATAAATTCATAATCTAAATTGTTCTGAACGGGTCAGCAAATTGCCACATGCCACAGAAGAGATTAAATTAAATTTAACAAATTATATTTACGCCGAAATCTGGTCGCATCCAGCTCAATTATTTTTCGTGCTACAACGATAAGTGAACATTAAAGTAAATTGCCGGGAGATAAGTGCGAAGTGATTTAAAAAAAAAAAAACTAAACATCACACCGAAATAAATAACACGAAATTTAAAACGGACTAAACACATACATATTTGATCAGAATTAGCAGGTTGTTTTTGCGATAGTTATTTGGATAATGTGCCATTAATTTACGCCCGAAAGTTTGCAGAGCTGTTATTGTTTATCTTGACGTCTTAATAATACTTATCCTGACGTTTTAGTGAAATTAGCGGCGCCCTGCTAAGAGTTGTGTCAATTTGTTTGGCCGCTTAACGATTCAATCATTGCCGTAACGATCTTCGATTTCAAGGTGTTAATCGAAAGCAGAAATTTCCACAATGTTGAAGGTAGTTATAAAATTGCTCAAGAAATTAAGCATATGGAATTTTTTTCTATTTGGCTTCTAATTGTCAAAATGCGCAGCTTTGAAAACTGAAAGAATTGCGATGAAAACATTGTAAGGTTGCCTAACCATGAAAGAATTCTCAGAAATTGACATAAAATCAAAAAATAATAATTTACAAAAATGAGAATAGTTCCTACCTTCTTTCTATGCAAGATTTTAATCATCGCAGAAGAAATTCTATTTCTTATTTTCTTTTATATTTCTTTCCAGTGGTCTACATTCTAAAAAGGCATATTAGCATATTTCTTTATCTTTTTAATAGTTAAATATTTGATTTTTAAGAGTTCTCTACTTAGGGGATTCGACTTGGCACATTGGATTCTATGTGAATTCGATCGGTGTAGGTTCGACTCCCCCCCCTCCCGCCCTTCACTCTATAATACGGAAAACATCGTTTTTATGTATTGGTTCCAATTTGAATTCATACGTTTTTACGTTCTTCCAGTTTTTAAAACGAATGCCGAAATAGACAACTATTTAGTAAGCCCATCGCAGCAAGCAATATGGAATAACCATAGTTGTACAGTGTACAGCTTTTTCACAAACTCGAAACTTATTGTTAGATAGTGTGTTAAAAATAATTGCAGTAATCAATATATCACTGTACATACCTGTTGATAACTATTCAAGACTGATCTCGAACAACTTGAGAGTCTGTTTAAGATCAATCTTGAGAAGCTGTCAGCCGATACAGTGAAATTTCAATTAGGAAGCAATTTAAAACAATTTAAAAGGTGTCCCGAAAAGTAACAGCGTTTTCAATTTACATGCACCAGTTGCACTCAGTGTATTTGCATCTTCTTTTAGCTTCATGTACTAACACGAGATGAAGATACTCCGAGTGCGCACTAGTGCGGTCAATCGAAAACGCTATAGGTTAAAAATTTGTTGCATTAAGGCCCGGTTTATCAATCATAAGTTTCAGTTTGTTCCCATGGTAATTACTACGAAGACAATTGTTGTTATGGTAATTAACTGAAGGTTAACTTTAACTTAAAGTTAACTTGTGTTTGATAAACCAGACTTAAACAAATAAAAGGAAAATTAATTTTGTTTTTCCCTTTTCTCGCGAGATGAATAAGAATTAATTTTGACGTTTTCTGGTTTTAGTCCGGTACTTTAGTCAATGATTAATTTTAATCTTGTTTATTTCTACACAAACAATTGTCTTTACAATTATAGGCACGGAAATAAACAAACCTCTAAAGGGTACTGGTTTAGAACTAATAAAAAAAGTCTTATAATAAGACAGATTTCTGGAACCTCTAACTCCAAAAACTAATAACTCGAAAACTAATCAAAATTTCACAAAACTGCTTGACAGATAAATACATACAAAATTGATCAAAGTCCATGAAAATTGACAAAAAAATGTTATAGTGTACAAGATATAGGAACTTTAAAGTCTTGTACATGAAAAATATTCTAAGTCCGAACTGTCAAATGACGTCACAGATTAAGAAAAATCAAATATTCCGACGCTTCCTGTACATGTCTACATTAATGATGCTAAGTGTATCACAGGACAAAATTACATCTAAATTACATCGTAAACCCTCTGGTCTTAGGGGTCGTTCTCCTCTAGATCCAGATAGACACGTGACACATAAATAAATATGTAATCCACAGATAATGAACAACAGAAATGAGTAAGGTTATAATACGACAAATGAGTCAGCTTAATATGGCGCGCAATTCAGCCTCTAATTCCAAAAATCGAAACTCGAAAACTTCTCAAAATTTCACAAAACGGCTCGACAGATCACTTACAAATAATACTACACAGATTATACATAACAAAATTTATCAGAGTGTATTAAAGTTGAAAGAAAAATGTTATAGCATACCAGACATGGGAACTCTATAGTCTTGTACATGAAAAATATTCTCAGTCCGAACTGTCAAATGACGTCACAGATAAAGAAAAACCAAATATTCTGACACACCCTGTACATATCTAAAATCAATGATGCCAACTGTGTCACATGACAAAACTATAACCCAACCCAACCCCTAACTACCAACCAAGACACTTGCAATCGCTTCTGGCCAAATTACAAGATCAAAATATATTAATTAGAGGGGGCCCAAAACACCCCTCAAAACGATTGTTATCACAAAAATATTTCTTCTTTGTTGGAAGCACTGTTTATGGTAAAAGCACAATCGGTTCCTTTGGTGATTCTAAACAGCAATTCTTTCAAGTAAAACAAAATTCTCATCGTAAAATTATTCTTTTTAACATTCCTGGATGTACATATAAAATATGAAACAACAGTTTAGATCGCGACAAAATTCTGTAAGAAATGAGAAGTAGCCACCAATTTGCTGCTTAATAAGTATGGGGATGACTCGATTCTGAGATAATTAGGACAGGTCGGTGAGATTGCAGTGGAGTTCTCGAGTTACTATTCTGTTAACGAGGTCCCAAATGGGTCGAAACAACTGTCCAGAATAATACTCGAGAAATCCATTGCAATCAAAACCGACTTGCAACAAATTTCTATATAAATTTTGATTTGCTTTATTAATTTAATTTACTCGTCTTTGTTTTGTGGAACACTGTTAACCTAAAACACTGGTTTTGGGTTAACAGTGTTTCCTTCTGTTATGTTCGGTAATTTCTCTTTCTTTCACTTTAAGGCCCAGTTTTACAATCGTGGAACAACAACGGAATAACTGTTCGCCAAATATCCATTAATGTTCCTCCATAACTACGTCACACCTACGTCACGTTATACTAATAATAATGCTTATCCGACGATTGTAAAATCGGGCCTAAATGTTATTCACAATGTCTGCAATGTCAAAATTTCACTTCCATCACCCTCAATTTTTTTTCTACTGTAACCTATAGGTACAATTGAATGTAATTATCCAATTGCTTTTTTACTTTACATAAATCTTATTTTATCGTCAATACCATTCGTATTACCTAAATATACTTATTTCGTTGTTCGACTGTTTCATTGTAAAATAGTATCACACGCTTTGTAAAGATCACTGTGATCAACAATGGCTGAAAGCTTCCAAGATAATATATCTTTCAATTCATAAAACTTATTTACTGCATACAACTTCCATAGTTCATTTTTTTATTATATGCCGATCGTATAGATTTGAGTTAAGAAAATATACGATGAGAGGATCCGCATATAATAAAAAAAATGAACTGTGCATACGTCGCGGTCGTGCAGATAAAAAAATTAATACGGATTGGCAATTGGCAAGTTCAATTATGGTTGATCACAATGTATTGTACTTCGGATACCATCAATTAACCGACTTCTGTAACATAACAATTTGGTAATGGGCAAGACAGAGAAGGACCAATTAAGTTAAAGACAAAAACTGGGGGTAACACGCGCGTCACTCCAAAGGTCTTTGTCGGGGTGTGTTATGATATAATAATGGGCAAGAAAAATAATGAATAGGTATTAAGTGTGTAAAAGACAAATACTGCAATAGAGTGGGGTTGGCATACGTATCATAAAGACCTGTGGGGACACAGGTCGTGTCGTAACCTATGAGGTGATATGATATTATACGATGATGGGCAAGACAAAGGAGGAGTATTAAGTGTGTTAATGACAAAAACTGCAATAGATTGAGGATAGTACGCGTGTCACGACAAAGACCTATGGGGATAGGTCCTTGTCTTTACCATGTTCACTCTAATATATTTCTTCTTTTGTACTGGTCGTCACGTTACATAAATCTATTTACATGTGGTATATCTAAAAATGTCCACCATAGGTTGTGGCACCCAAAAAGCTGCAATAGAATGGGGATATCACGCGCGTCCACTACAAAGGTCTTTGTCGTGACCCATGGGGTATTATGATATAATAATGGGCAAGATAAAGAGTGAGTATTAAGTGTGTAAATGATAAATACTGCAATAGAGTGGTGTCGGCACGCGCGTCACAAATGCCTATGGGGGCAGACCTTTGTCGTGACCTATGAGGTGATTATGATAATATTATATGATATGGGCGAGACAAAGGAGGAGTATTAGGTGTGTTAATGACAACAACTGCAATAGAGTGGAGCTAGCACGCGCGTCACGACAAAGATCTACGGGAATAGGTCTTTGTCGTGACTTACGGGGATAGGTCTTTGTTCTTTTACCATGTTTACTCTAATATTGTTCCTCTTTTGTACTGGTCGTCATGTTACATAAATCTATTGACACGTGGTATGTCTAAAGATGTCCACTATAGGTTATGACAACCAAAAAACGTGACACAAAATTTAGTTCGCCGATACAAGCTATCCACTCCTTTAGATACGATCTAGTTCTAATGCACTTGTATCAGCCTGCTACCACAAACAAGTCTGTACTAGAACTTCTTTGTTCAGTTTAAGTATATTTCAATGTATTCATAAAATTGTAAATAATTTGTTTTTTTTTTTACTTATTTACTTTTCCAAAATATATTTCGACTAGCTTTGACCTTAATTTGTAAATATAGGGTGCCCACTTGACACGTCGATTCCTTAAAATTAGACAACACATTCAATTTCCATACTTCTAGAACTTTATAAAAACACGAAGTGATTTCTGATTTGATTGAAGGGTTACCTGTTCTAAAATCTTCAGATGTCGCGATTGAAAATGGGCACCCTGTAAATGCAACTATAAAGAGTGAAATAGATATTAAAAAAGGCATTGGCTCCTCTAATTTTTTTTACATTGATCTCTTCCACCTTCACAGGTATTGCTAACTTAAACTATATGCAAAGAGTAAGTATTATTCAAGAGACAACACTCCGTGTCGGCCCGTGCCGAGTAGTTTGGCTGACCTCGAACCAGTTGTCCCTTTAAAGCCCAATGACAGTTTAAATTTAAGCTGAAGCTTGAACTCATAGTAACGATTACAACAACAATTGTTGTTAACGGTTTAAGCTTTGGCTTAAAGTTAAACTGGCATTGTATAATTGGGCCTAAATTTGGCGTAAGCGAAATACAGGGGAAACGAACTGGCGTGGCATACAGTTTTCACCAATCAGATTATCGCAGACACAATTTTTGTCCGGAAACACTCGATAGCATACGAAAGGATATTTAAATTGGCGTAAATGTTTTCTCTTTTCTAATTTGCACTTCCTTGTTCAAGTGTCCCCTTTTGTATAAGTTATCTACCCCTTGCGCTATTTATGAGCGGAGTTAAGGACAGTGGAAGGACAGCTGATTTTTTTAAATAACTCGTGTCTAAATAAAAACCTGGTCAAGTAGGCTACATTTAGTAATTCTGCTATATAAATGCAATGGATAAATTCTCAATCACAACCCACTTGACCAGGTTTTTATTTAGACGCTCGTTATTTTCCGAAAGCATAGAAGTTCTTGTTCTGTAAACCATAAAAAAGTAAATAGAATAATACCAACACAGTTCTTATTTAATGGACCCCCAGTTGACCATCAATAGTTCATCGACCTCCAAAAGATCCTTAATACTTCATCGATTCCTAGAGATTCATCGACCCCTTTCAAGGGTTTCATTGACCCCGTTGGGAATTCCCGAGGTAGAGGAAATACAAAATGCACTAGAAATGTTGAACAATTTTATCGTGAATGCGATACATAAAGCTATCCATAAAGTCTTCATACAAAAGAGAAAAAAATATAATAGGTGAAACGATAATAACAGAATAGCATATAATAGAGAAAAATAGTTTTAAAATATATAAATCTATTTAAAAAATAGAAAAAAGTTTTAAAATTCATTTACCAAATAAATTGTCTAAATATCTGGTGCTATTATGATATATTATCCCCTAACTGTTGGAATATTTAGACTTTCAGTTTAAAAACCAGTTCTGAGAGGAAAATTATCAGCGTTTGTGACATTTGTTGTTAAATGAATTTAAATAATGAGTACATTAAAGAAAATTATTACAAGTAAACAAGTTATATGTATGTTGCAGATGCAGTATCTAAACGACTCAGATGACTTTGAGTAAGTATTAAAAAAATACACCATTTTGATAATTATATCAAAGAATTTATAATTTCATTTATTATTTGTTAAGCTCAAGGGTATTAGAAGGAGATTACATTTATCTTTTTCTTTATTTTTTGAAAATATAAAATAAAACAACTCACTTAACAGTTGGAAACACAAATGCGCTCGGTTCAAATTTCGACGACCTTCTCCTCACGGATAAATTAAGGGCGGTGTTCACCATTTTTCACATCACGGTTATTTACACAACTTACTTTTTACATGACTACAAATTGACTGTACATGGAAGGCCGTATGTGATCTTTTATAAGGCCTTACGAAAGCATATTTTTCACGAAAAATTAGAGCGCAATTAGAAACTTAAACAAACAATTTACTGGTGCTAAATCAATTAGGGGTCAACAATTATTTCTTCATTTAGCACTGCAGAATTTAACAGTGGCTAGAGCCGATTTGAGATAAATATATATTGTACTCTGTTTAAATATTTTCTAGATACTTTATTTCACATGTTTTTGATAATACCTTTTACTATCGTATGCATTATTTTAAACAGCAAAGCAGTTGTAAAACCAGGAATAACTTTAAATGTAATTGAACCTTAAACAAATATAACCGAAAGAGTGATGAGCATAGATGTTAATTACACCGCAATTATTTCAATTATTTGTCACGCGAGTGAATATTTTGTTAAACAATCTAACTAATTAGTGATCAAATTTCAGGAACTATTTTGGTATGTGATGATGACAGAGTGATCAAATATTTGAACAGGTTTCTTAGTCACGCAATAAAAATTGCCATTAACACCTCTGCTTGTAAGCACTAGTACTAGTACATTTTGAATTTGTAGTAGTTCCATCTGCAACATTAAACAAACAACATGCACACATCGAATGACTGCAAAACAACATTTATGGGTCATTGTTAAGCTGTTGCAATGCACACAATTTATTGATATTGATGAACCAGATATGCGATAATATTTGTTGTGCTCGACTTTTAAGTTTTATCGGTCAGTTCCTCCATATCAAATCAATTAACCTAATTACATACCTACATACATATCTCTAAATATCTTCATGGACCAACAAGTATATTTTATTTCAAATTCTAGGCTAAAAATAATCCTAAAATAGGCATTTTAGGCAAAATCACATGCGAGCCAGATTGGAGAGAATTACTTTTGATATCATTTATGGCCGTATGCACAGACAAATCTTTAGACTTAAGCCAAAGTAAACCTTTATTTTGAACAATGTAACTATACGGCGAACAGTTTGATATGAAGTTAGCTTTAAGTATCAAGTCCACCTTGAGATTTGTCTGTGCATACGGCCACTAGACTTTGATGCCTAAAATCTACATAAATAGGTATTTACCTAAAATTCCCATCCCTAGTCATAACTTCTCCTTTTCTTGTCTATTAACAATGGTTAGAGTAAGTGAAACTTATTCGATTACATTCTGTATAGTTGATGGTCGTGATGGGTTGTATATCTCAGTCATTTTTATTTCTTTCACTGTTCCACCACAGTGTATATTTTTCATTGTTACGATTTCTTTGAAAATTAACGCTTTCTTATAATCTTCCTCTAAATCTATTCAAATTTTGATCTACTTTAAAATGACAAATTGAATAGTTTCTCAAAACTGCAAAAGTTAAAAATTTATAATAAATAATAATAAATAATTATTTTTTTACTTTGTAGACATAACAGAAATATTAAATTACTCTTCAACGTTAAATTCTTAAATGTAGAGCATACACATTTTTGAATTTTAAATGAAATAAAAGATGATTCATAATTTTTTTTTTGGGAACTTTGAAACGACGAAATCTACCGGAAAACGCTGACGTCATTAATTTCGATTTGAATGTCATGTTTAATTTGGTTCGTTATGCAAATAACGAAGGTAATCGCGCCACTGACCTGAGCTAACTACACCTCAAGCTAACTTGACACTTACTGCTTGCTATTCATCAACAAATTTCGGTGGGCAAAACTTGTTCCCTCGGAAATCACGTCTGGCAACACTTGAATGGCAATTTTTTGCCGAATTCATTGCCACGATACTTTGCATTCTTGAATTTGTGTTAGCGATTTGATTTGTGTTATTGACCTTATTACCTGTCGGAATAGAGCGAATTCAAAAAATTATGTCAAAGACGAAGTTTATACCAAAAGAATTGTTTGGAACTTTTAATTTAATTTCTTAATTTTTATGTCACCTTAGATTTTAATAATAGTATAATTCAGTTATTATCAAAGCAATGATTTACAAGCTTCAGTGAATGCATTCATATTGTATAAGTATAATAATCAGGTCACTTTTTAAACAAACTAAAAATAAAATGTGTACCAGCATGGAGCTACCTTCAAAGTTAAGGTGTTGAAAGAGTAACGTAATTGTAGAGTAATAGTGGAATTCGTTCGTTGTTAGTGTACGCAAGTACCGAGCATGTAAACTAAAAATTTCGTAATATGCAAATATTGTAAACAAGCACGTAACATTTGTATCGTGTTTTGGTGACCTCTTTAAATTTAGAATTTCTTCGCTCGTAATATATTCCCCACGCAAGTTTACATTATGTAAAAACATTTGAAAAGTTTTGAGTGTTATATGGATAAGTATTCTTATAGAATTCCATTTCTCTCACAGGCTATCGTTTTCTTCTTCTGATATGTTGGTTTTCCTGCTTTTGGTTAACTTTATATTGCTAGACTTTTACGTTTTTTTGATTTCTGTTCAGTCGATCTTTATTTTATCATTTTCGGGTGAGATATAACGAGAATAATGGAAACAAACAAAGACAAACAAAATTAGCTAAAGAAGAAAGCACAGATGAAGTAGTACGGTTACATCCAAAAGGTCTTGAAATTTAAATTAGTAAAGCAGATGATGCTGTGCTTTGGAGAAAAATACGAAAAGGAACCATCAGAGATGAGGATGGAACGAGGCAGAAAAAAAGATCAAAATGGAAGGAGAAGGATAAAAGACCGGAAAGAGCAACTATCAGAAAACTACTGAACTGACAAGAGTTGTATAATTTTGAAGTAAATGAAAAAAAAAATGTCTGGTTGAAAATCATAGGCGCCAAAAGGCAAAAAAGAGATCAAGAAGCAACAAGGAAGAAACTGAAAGAGAAATTTTCATTGCCCGTTAATAATGATACTATGGACTAGTTTGTAATCAAAATAAAGACATAAAATCGAGCAAAGTAACATAAGTGTTGCAAATTTTATAGCACCATACATATTTAGAGGTCAATAAAATTACAAAACAGGTAATTGTCAATTACCATAACTTAACACCTCGCAGTGAATTAAAACGTAACGAACGAGGTGTGATGCAGTTACATCTCTTGATTTAAGCCTTACTTAAAAACTTGTTAGCGCAATAAAATAGCTCTTTAACAATAATCGCTCTTTTAAATTGAGATAACCAACCTTAACGCCTCCTCAACAAACTCATAGAGCTTGTGGTTCGTATGGTGAAAAAATAAAACTGCTTCAGTGTAGGTTTTCAAAAATGTAAAAATTATCTGGCGCCTTACACCTACGCATTATGTCCGTAACATCTGACGTCGAAGGAAACCTTTTTTGACATAAATTATGAAGAACAAAGTATAGTAAATATGTACTGTTCTCGTGACGGAATACACAATAAACACTAAATGTCAGGGGAAATATATTATGTTCTTGTTTGTACTATCCAAACAATGCAAAACTGTGTCTGGAAATAATTTACGTACGGCGTACGTAATACGTTCACACAAGAATTTAATCAAAATGGAATCCAAGAAGAAGGAACCATATTAATTGATAACGGGAAGTATCAAGAGAAACACCAAAATTGTCAAAAGAGGATAATAAAGAGGAAATGGTGAAGCAGTCTCTACAATTAACAAAACAACGGAAATTTATGTACTATAACAAATTTATTGTAACATAGTTCATGTATTTTTCAAACACTAGGTGTCTTTCGTGAAGCATTTTGTAAGATAAACCATAATATCAAAGGCGACGATAACGGTTATCTTTGTGCAATCTATAGTCCCAATTTACAAATAATTTCATTCATTGTCTTCCTATGATCAATTTACGCTCGCTGAATTTATCTGGTTCAACATGTAACACAAACATGCCTTCTTATCTAATCAGACGTTCCCAGTTTACCTGACTTTTGCTTTAGCACTTGTCTGACAATGTTATAATATACAGGGTTATTCACGCAAACCGTTCATTAAAAGTTTTCAAGGAAGAAATTTAAATTGGAAATTTTCCGAGCAGAGACATTTTAAAAGGAGCTTTTCAAATAAAATAAAATAGACTTCCAGTCACTTCCGGTTATGCCGGAAATCGCTATCAACTCGCTTATTTCGAATAGCATGTTCTGTTTTTTAATTCTATATGAATGCAAAAACGTAGCAAAAAATGTAGCATGCCATTTCAAATAAGTGAGTTGATAGCGACTTCGGGTATAACCGGAAATCAATTTTATTTGATTTGAAAAGTTCCTTTATAAATGCTCTGCTCCGTAAATTTTCAATTTCTATCTAAACTTCCTCCTCCTTGAAATCTTTTCATGAACAGTTTGCGCGAATAACCCTGAATTGTTTTACAAAATTATCTTGAATGAAAATTATTCTAGGTAACATTGACTACAGTTTTCAGAAATGCTTAGAACACACACCTATTTACGTCATGAGTAATAAGAAATTAAATTGATATGAAAAAAGTAGTTAATCTCAGAACAAGCTACAATTAATCATCTAATCGCTGGAATACGGTCGTAATTACTAGTCGTTACATGAAAATGGGCGGACATAATAGACACTTAATTGATAAACAGAAATGTTGTTCTGTAGTAATATAAAATATTTAATGAAACTACAAAGTGAAGTTTTAAACATGTTAACATTGTGGGGACATGGAAAAGGAAAATATCAAAAAAATTTAAACCTAAATCAGAATACGATATTTGGTGATTTAATTTAATTTTCGGATAATAATATATTCAAAGAAATGCAGCTAAAAAACCTCAGTTAAAAAATAAATAAAAATACAGGGTGTATTATAATATAACTATCGACTTTTTGTTAAAAACTATACCGACGTTTTTTTTTGTAAACACGATAGTCTCCAAAATGCGCAAGACTAAAAGGTTTTTAATTTGGAAAGAGTGTATAAAAACTCCACATTTAAACCAAAAAATTCAAATTTGATACTAATGACATGTAGCTACAAATATCAGGAATTTATAAATTACCTCTCAAATTTTAAATTGCTATTAATTAGTTTTAATATAATATAAATTATAAATAAGCATGAACAGAATATTTGTTAAAGGTTTAATACACCCTGATTATTATTTATACAGTTTGTTTTAATGATACCACATTCCATGGTATGAGGTTATGTGGATTCTTTCTTGTTAAATAAATTTACAGTCTAAGATGGATCACTGACGCTATTGACTAAAAAGACAAAAAAGTCGAGGTGAAGAAATCACATTTGTTCTTTTCAATTTTTTTGTTTCTTTTTCTTCTTTTCTTAATAGCAACGTCACAATTTGGTTAAATTCGATATTAGAATATAAGTATCATTTGTATGCGTACCATTACACGCAAATTTCCATAAATCAAGATTATGTCATGGTATGTAGAGAAGATCATATACATACATACAGGATGTCTCAAAAAAACTGTTCCTAACTTTCTGAAGTAGTAAAAGGCATGCAATTAAGCAACTTTTACTAATAAAGTTGTGTTTCCGCATCAAGTTAAAACGAAATAAAGAAAATGAAGACTAGAAATAATCTCGATGTAAGAAGTAATTTTTCTATTTATATCACGTAGCTATACAATTGTAATTTATTTCAATTTATTAAGAAAAATTATAAGAAATATTCAAAATTAAGGCCACAATTTTGGATGCATAAGTTATAGGATGAGGTACAGATGTGTTCAAAAAGGTGTTGTACAGCTACGTTTTAAATATCTTTGCTTTTGAGAGGCAATTGGTTTTTCTATTTTTGTGTTCAATAATATTTTATTATTGCCAGAAACTATATGTAACAAAACTGGTACAATAATCTTTTGCACTTCATCATAAATGTACTTACATATACGTTTAGACAGTACAAATTCTGTACAACACTTTTTTGAACACGACTGTACGATTGAACGAATTCTTCGAAATACCTGAGGACGATCACGAACCAAAATCAAAACAATAATAATTCGAGCCAGTAACTCCTCTTCTGTGTTGGTGTAGAATAGACGTTCGATTTAATATTACCCCAAATGTAAATCTGAATTGGAATCATATCTAGTGATCGTGCGGGCCCAAACCAGCGGTTGTCCTTTTAGAGATTGTCCTTTTCCTTTGCCTGTACGATCCCGAGTTATGACTCTAATTCAATTTTACATTTGGGGACATATTAAATGCAACACCTGTCAACACAGAGGAGGAATTAGAGTCTTGAAATATTATTACTTTTGATGCCATTCGTGATCATCCTCAGATATTTCGAAGAATTCGTCATTTATACATCGTCATAACTTATGCATCCAAAATGGTGGCCTTAATTTGAAACATTTCCTACAATTTTTCAAGTTTTCTCAAATAAATTGAAATTAATTAAAATTGTGTAGCTATTAGAAAAAAAGAAAAGTTATTTCTTACATCTAGATTATTTCTAGTCCTCATTTTCTTTATTTCGTTCTACATGACACGGAAACATTTCCGGCCGCAACTTTATTAATAAAAGTTGCTTAATTATATGACCTCTACTACCTCTGAAAGTTAGGACTAGTTTTTCTGAGACATCCCGTATAATCAGGATTTCCATATTTGCATTGGTGGTCCGGCGAAGTTTTTCTTTTTAATTTGGAGGAAATCGCGTTTTCAAAACGAATTTAATAATCGATTCTAAAGTAAGCAATACTATTGGTCTAAAATTCCCTTAAACGAAGAAGTAACTAAAAGAAAACTTCAAACTTTGAGCTACAAATCACTATTTTTCAACATAATCTCCTTCCCTTTCTAAACAACTGTGCCATCTTCGAATCTATCGCTCAAATTCAGAAAAAAAAATTGTCCATATTTTTCATCCACTGTTTTACAGCCAGTTTTATGTTTTCCAGTGAGTGAAATCTGATCCCTTTTAAACTAAGATCGGAACTAAAAGCTGGATGGGAGTTTCTGGATTGTCTCAACTGTGATTAACGCAGTGTCAGGTTTTGCATTGACATGGTGTAAGACAATGTTATGTTTGTTTGGTCTTTTTTTTCTTTTCCTTGCTTTTTAACGTATTTATCGCTGACTGTCTAAAGTGGTGCCTGGGCCAAATTCTTGAAATCATTCGACATCATGTCGTATGCGTCAAAATTATGCAATTCTCGAACGATTTATGTAGTTTTGTATCAGAGTCTACATTATTTTGACGTCATGTCGCACACATTTGTCGAGTGATTTCAAGAATTGGGCCCTTGGTTCAAGATATTTAAAAAGAATAACACCTTGACGATCCCAGAGCACAGTGGTTATAACTTTCTTCAGAGATATTGGCACTTTATTTTTTTTTGGACAGGGTGATGATGTTTTGACTCCAATCCCTTGATTGATTTTTGGTTTCTGGATCGTACGTAGGTACCAATCTTTCATGGCCAGTAACTACATTGTCGAAAAAAGATGGTCCATGTGCCTCGAGAGAGTTTATGAGATCAGCGCAAATCTCCATTCTTTTTTCCTAGTGTACATTCGTTAACTGACGTGAAACCCATCTAGTACATATCTTAGAATATCCAAGATCATGTACAATGTTCTCCACAACATTATGTCCACATGCCAAAACATTAACAATATTCCGAACCACGACTATCTTCACAAGTCATTGCATCGATCCATTCCAACAGTAATCGATCTTCCTCTGCTCCTCCTCTTCTCTTTTCACTAGATCAGTGGTTTTCTGTGTCGAAAATTTCATTGTGTTTTATAGGCTAAAGAAATTAACATAAAACCTGAAACTTCGGTTGAATATGAAAGACCTTCTGACAAACCCACGTATAAAAGCTTAGAACCATAAACGCGGGCGGCCACCGAACGCGAAACTAAACTAAGCTGAGCGAAACTAAGTTTTTTGAAAATTAGATCTTACGCGGACGTGGACGTGGTAACTAAAGCTAAGGGAAGTTAAGATAGTAAAGATATAAAACAATATTTATCTTCGCTTGGTTGCCTCGTCCGCATAAGATTACGTTAGATCTAATTTTGAAAAAACTTAGTTTCGCTCAACTTAGCTTCGCTTAGCGCGCAGTGGCCCGTCGCCTTAACTGTGCTGAATACACTCATATAAAGCGCGAGGATATTTGGTGTAGGGGAAAATGGGGTAAGTGTGCGCACGGAGTATTTGTACGCACCCATTAATCTCAAAAAGTAATAGACTTACAATAAATTACTGTTCATGAAATCTATGTTATCCACCCACAACTCTAATTTTTGAAAGCCCTAATAGTATCTGCTTTACCAATCAAGTTCGGTATGACGTCATAGCAGCAATGAGTTTTCAATGTATGTTTGGATTCCGAAAACTTAAGCCGTAAATTAATTTTAATTTTAGTTTTGTGTTACGATATTCAGGAACATTTAAAGAATGCATTGCACATTTGGTATTTACTGAATTTTTTTTTTTACAATTTTGTGATAACAATAAAATAATGAAGGTACGGGGAAACTGTGCGCATTGTGAAGGGGTAAGTGTGCGCGCGAAAAATTTATATTTATGCAAAAGTAACTGAAATCCAGAAGAAGACACATACCTCCACAGATGTGGGGAATTGCTACTTAAAACTGAACAATGGTCTAGGTATATTCTCTGTTCTAGATGGGTGCATACATCCAACGGTTGGAACTATGGGTGCGCGATATCATATTTTCAATATCGGTTATCGATGACTTATTTATATTTATTGATACACCGTTATTATCGCTTTATCGTTAATATCGATATTCGAAATGGAAATATCGTATTTTCAAAGAATCTTATTTTTGTTGTATCACCCATGTTTTTTTATAACAATATGTGCTCAAGAAATATTTTACTTCAACATATTTTCAATATTAATACCTAAAAGGAGAAATATTCTACTGCGCTAAGTTACCCCATACCCGCGCACAATTACCCCGCATGTATGGGGTATCTGTGCGCAGTAGCACTGTCATGAATTTTATTTTTTATTGTCCATATTTTTTCCCTTTAAGATGTCCACGCTTTGAAATTTGTTCCGCAAATATCTGGAGCATTGTGTAAATAAAAATGGTGGTATTATCTTTATTATTTTCTATATTCTGGGGATCTGAAGCAAAAATGCGCACAGTCACCCCAGTCTCCCCTAATAATATACTCGTACCTATACTTGTAATTTTCCTTAAAGCATAAACATAAAATAGTCTACACCGCAATCTTTAGGAAATTTTGATTTCTTACCACTCGCCAGTACAGATTGAAGCATGAGGACCCTGTATACAAATTTTGAAGAAACGCAATTTAGAGGGTTTACTGCATCAGCTGTCTCATTTCAGACATCTTATTAATTACATTTTGGGCAGATTTTGATAAAGTAGTATTTGTTTTACACAAAAATAAATAATTTTTAAGATATCTAATTTTCTTCAAAAAATATTAAATAGAGGTACATAGTTCAAAAGTTTAAATTAAAAAAAAAAACCGGAACCTATTATCCTGTATGTGTACCTATTTTAAGACCGAAGGTTTACATAAAACAATTAAACTTCATTGCAAAATAAAAATTTAATTTCTATAAATAACTGCAATGCGTTACTAATTTAATGAAAACCGCAATCCGTTTCTGCGTTTCTTCTCGGTAATGAACGGAAAACGAACGTGTTTTTCCCCCGAACCGAAATTGCTTCCGCATTTCTGAGTTTCTCGCCGATTTAATCGTAAATCGAAATTTCGTTCGTTAGACCGGAATTAACCGGATCCGAAAAAATCGCCGGTTCACGAAAATCGCGTCAGCGGCGCAAATATGTGCTCAAAAAATTATTAATCTCGCAATTTGCCTCACTCACGTCCACCTCGGAAAGGAAAGACTTAATTTAGATGCAAACACATCGCGCTTATTGCTATGCATGATACCACTGTGCCAATGTTTTATACTAAGTAGATGTAATGAATATAAGGTCACGTTTGTGGCAAGGTCACAGTACATTGCAGGAAATATTAAGTTCATATGCACAATGTGTAACATGCATATCTTGTTACAGAGCAAGATGATGTTGCGTCCTAGAATTATTAATCGGAAAAAACATTAACTTCCTTCGAACATGTTCCTGAGATGCGACCAACCCACTCATATTGTTTTCAAGAATTAGTAAGACCATGATATTAAACTCAATCTCCTAGAAAATAACACGTAATTTCCTAGAATAATTTGACGTCAGAATGATTTCTGATTTTACACTAATTTGTTAAGGAGGCAAGGTAACTAAAAGTTAATCTTTAAAAACGGACTCTATTATAATTCTCTTCGAAAATTATCATTTGTTATATGACAATCTTTCAATTAGTATCCGGCATTTAGTGAGGAACTTACATTTGTGTGGCTTGTATTGATTAGAGAAATATTGCATCCGTTTCATTGTCAAAAAGTAGAAGCATTTGAATTTTTCATAACATTGTGAAGCACGTCATCAATTAGATCAACGTAAAATGTCACTTTAGGTTATCATAATTTGGATCCGGAATTGAAAGGACAAAGCATGGAGTGACTTCGTCCTCGCAAATTTCGAATGCAAATTCCATAACTTTTTCGTATACCAGCTAAATTTGATGCTTAATTATATTGTCCTTAAAATTACTTCACTTTCAAATAGAAATTTTTGAGTTACATCAATAAAAAAAACCAAAAAGGAAATATTTTGCATGCAGTTCATAAAGTTGGGTTGGAAGCACTGTAGCATCCACCTCTGATCTAATTCTAATTACTTTAAGTTTTTTTTTTAAGGATTTGGATTGGATCTAAAGGAAAGCCTTTGGTGCATAATAATTAGATAAAAATGAGGCCTTTATGATAGTCTTATGTAGAGTCAAGACCCAAATTAAATTAGAAATCTTCGAAATCGAAGGAATTACACAGAAAAATGAATTTTTGAAACCGTCAATCTAATGAATGTCATAGGGGCTACGGATTGCAAAGTATGAGTCTTCTTTACTCACAGTACAATTTCACTTCCGTGCTTCTTGATGTTTAAATGAAAATCCCATTTTCAATTTTGTGAAAAAATACAAATTGCAAATATGAAACAGTGTTGTCTTCAAATTACGTATTAAGGAAATGCAGGAAAGGTTCTTTTGGACACTCAATACAAAAAAGGGTTTTTAATTTTCATTAGACTTTTGCAGACTGGTTTTATTTATAAGGTAATTTATATTCCGAAACGGCTTATTATCGTAAAAAAATGAAGTAAAACAATGTGTTCATACCGTGCAATGAAAATATTTTTAATCAGGAATTACTGACGGTGACGACTCAAATTCGTTACGAGCAAGGCAAATATCACAAGTTATCTTTATCTTATCTTGCAGCCAATTTAAGAGCTGAACGATACGAGATTGTGTATTTGTTTAGCATTGCAAAATTTTAAAACACTACCTTTTCTACAAAATGTTTGCGATAGGCAAATTTTTGACCGATTTTCGGAAAACTTTAATCTATGGTCTATCTTGGTGTAGACGTGCCAATCTTGAAAGTATTTGTATTTAAACAATTAAATACATATTTTTTGTAGATATTGCGTAGCCAGCGTATTTTTTTCAATTCGCTTTTATTGAATATTGCTGCGTAGTCTGCGTATTTTTTGTAGAACTGTTTTCTTTTCAATTCTCTTTTATTATTAATTAAAATCAAATATACACGTCATCTCTTATTCCGAGTCGAACGACCGATTGATAATTTTAAGAACTTTTATATAGCCATCTCCTTTTAACTTTCGTGAAAAAGATTTGCCTCTCGCAGTTGTATTCTTAACTCAGTTCGATCAGATCTTCATATAATAAAAATAAATAACGTTTATTGTCCAATACTTTCAATTGAATTTATCAAAGTGTACTATTTTGACTTTTTCTTGTTATTAATTACAAATTATTATTTATTTTCTAAAAAAAATTTCCCTTTTTAGTTAATCCCAGATTTCCTTTACTAATACCTATGTATAATCGTGACACAGTCTTAGAGGAACATCAAAAAGATATTTTAAAAGTCGCAGGCATCTTCATAATCATCTGGAACATTTTTGGCACTTTCTTGGGAAAACTTTGCTTTTCAAAACCTTCTAAGAAGACGTAGGTTCATCGATCAAGGAATTTTAACGGTTACTTTCGGATTTGTGCTTTTTTACTCAATTTCGTATGAGGCCCAAGAAGGAAAAATAATCGATTATGAACCTACCATTTTATTTAGTTGCAGTCGTGATTTATTCCTTATTTGCTGGAAGATTAAACGCCAAACCTGCGCAAGTCAAGACTGTTGGATCTAGTCTATACAAGAAGATGCTGGAGGGTATCAGATGACGCGTCTTCTATAAGTATTTAGAAAAGAAGTTCATCGTAAATCAAAAGAGAAAAGTTGCCGCTGTATTATAGCATTAAGTTCCTTCGAAGAAAATAATAGAAAAAAGTGCTAAAATAAGGTAATCAAATACTTCAAAAGAGGTCCACTTTCTTTTGAAATTTGTTACGAAAACTGCTCTACTTAATTATAAAAAACTAAAAAATATCTACACATCAATTACAATAGTTATAACAGATACACGCCACGAACTGAAGTGACAACAGAAAATCAATTCAGTTGGCGAGAACTCTTTACCAATTCAATCTGTCATTTGTTGATAATATTTTTATTCAGTACGTACAATCTTTTACCATCACCAATATGGTCGTGCCTTTCAATTCCCAACTCTTAAGCCAGACAGAAAAATTCCTAAGGCAAGACAATTTTCTTTAAAATTTGACTTGTAACTGGTCCGTCCTGAAATGTTGCATGCATCTGATGTGAAAGCGTGTGGTGGCTCGAAAAATCTTTAATTTAAACGAGTTTTCAAAACAAAGTATATCTGAGACATAACACCAAGTCATGGTGGTATCAACAACATCTGAGACATAACACCAAGTCATGGTGCGGTATCAACAACAGACTCGATTTCCAGTTTGTTTGATAACTTTTAAAAAGAAGTTTTAGAAGAAATAGTAGTTCGTAAATGCTTCTTAGGACCCATTTGTACTATGTGTTTTTTTAAAAATGCCATAAGGGGTGGCTGTGGAAAAGAAAATTCATGTCTTAGCTCCATTCATTTACTTTAAATTTTCAGATCTGGCATGTGTTAGATGCCAAGCTACGACATGAGTTTTAATTTTCATGGCCAACCTTTATGGCATTTTTAAAAAAACACATATTATAATATACAATGTCAGTTTAAATTTAAGTTGAAGCTTAAAGCCATAACAACGATTATTTTAAGAACTGTTGTTATGGGTTAATTTTGACGGTCAGTTTACACCCATGGTAACAATTGTGTTCACATGGTAACAATAGTGTTTACAATTGTTACCATGAGAGTAAACTGATAGTCGAAGTTAACTTGTCTTTATACAAGTGGGCCTTAATAAGTAGTTACAGGGATCACACCACTGTCATAAGAACCAATTTAAAAATTTAAAACTATAACAACTGGAACGTAATCACCAGAAATATCTTAAAACTAAAAATATTTAGGCAGAACAAAACATAGAAAATTCTTTAGATTATGACGTCGTGTATGACAAATACCTACGAAAGCAGTTTATTAATGGTCGCACGAATATCTTGCATAACCTGTTATTTGACGCTTACGTTCTGTGTCTTTTGACTGTAGTTTTCTTCTTAACATCAAAAATAGAAGACACGACAAATGTTGATAGCTGAAATTGCACGTAGAATATTATTTTGCAAACATATAGCTGTGCAGTTTCTAGAGATCCCAAATATTTTGATTTATTTAATATTTTGTTGCCTCTATTTATTTCAATTTGTAAAATTGACAAACGTTTGAAATGCAAGAAAAAATAATAATAGCAAAGAAAATGTAAACTTAAACCTAAAATTAAATTTATTAAGGGTCGAGATATCCATCTCCTATTAAACATGATTTTTCTCTGTTGTTGATTGATTTTTCATTAATTTATTCGTCTAATAGCTATTAGTCAGTTTATTAAAAGATGTATATCTCCGCCCTTAGTAATGAATGCATAAATTTTATCGCTTTATTTGCGTTATAAAATTTATCATTTTTTTCTTTTTGTCTTTGTTGGTAGGTTTCTTGCTAATTAAATGACTTAATTGACCATAAAATTATAAAAAAAGGTTAATTATCTTAAAAGTAATAGTTACGATCACTCGAATTAGTTTTACATTAGAATTATCTTATCATTTGCTGTACGTTTCGATTGTTACTCAAAAATATTGAGTCTGAGTAGCTTTTTAAGTGGTTTAATTCACTCACTGTTTCATAATTTATTGTAGTCAAATTACTATCTATTATTAAACACACGGTGGAAACACTTTAGTTTTCACAATGTTTAATTTCTAAATTAATTTTAGATTATCGCAAAAATTCTGAATGTCAGTTGCAAATTGTAAAACGGATAAACGTGAAAAGAAAGAAGAGAAAGAACATTATGATTTAGAATGTTTTTCCTAGAATTATTTCTGATAAGGCAAATATCTCTAGTTAAACAATCGCATTAATTTTCAACGTCGCCAATTAAATATTATTCTTATAGCGTCAGGTACAATTAACGCAACCTCTGTAATTATAATTATCATATAATAGAACATTTCCATTACTGCCATGATAATAGCATTTTCCCAAAGAAAAACTGTGAAATTAATTAAGTAGTAATCGCAATTTAATTAGCACTAATTAATTAAGTGAGAAAATACTATTATCTACTGTAACAGACAGTCAGCTGTTAATAAGTACCTACTGATTTTGCGATTAACCCATTAGTGTAATTACACCAATGTATAGAATAAATAAAAATGCTAATATTTACAGTTGAAGTAGATTAACATTACTTCTATAAATAATAATACTAACATTAATTAATTTATGATTGCGACTAAAATGTGCGACAAAATCACGTGATTAATCAATAGAACACTCGACAAATATATTTTATGTTTAATTAATGTGACGTATATTCATTAATTAGGCTCATATGTCACTTTGGGTTTAACAGAATTCTTGCATACTTATCAGGAATTCACGACGCGCATTTAGAATTGACGTGACATTGTTATAAAACTTTTTTTTTGTTTTAAAATTAGCAGTCCATCATCAAATGAAACTGATAAAAATAAAATCTTGCGATTTCTACCGCTAAAACCATCATCTATATATTTTTTTAATTAAATATTTAATTGATAAGTGTCTAATACATCGGTAAAATTAGACAAACGCGGTTCGACAGTAAATTATATTAGTTAAGAAAGGATATGAAAAAAATTATTTAAAAAAGTGCTTAAATGTACAGTTCAAAGATTAAAGATACCGTTGCGAGAGAATTGAAAAAAGTTGAAATTTTCCTGTCTCATAATTTCAAAATTTACAACGATTTTCAAATGAGTCTGAGTTTGACGATTCAAACGTCCAACATGTACCTACCTGGAAACTGTATTTTTGAAAACTGATTTTCAGAAAGCTAAAACTCTGACGTCTTTCTATTGTTCTTTTTTCTTGATTTTTTTCTGAATAACATAAATTATTCCCCTCCTATATTTGTCGATATAATTGAAGAGTGGAAATTCACAAGGGTCTAAGTGCCAAAAAAAAAAATGACACTGAGATACTACATAAAATATGCCTAGAACATAAAATAAAATTAAATCTTTCTTGAAAAAGTTTTATTAAGTAAAGAAAACAAGAATAAATGAACTAAACATATTGTTACATATTAATTGACACATAGACCCCTAAACAGATGTAGCCTGAAATTTTCTGGAAATGGCACTTAGACCCTTTCGAATTTCCACTCTTCAATTGTTTGCACGAGAGAAGAGCTCTGCATCATAAATAAAACGTGTCTGGCGTTGCATAATCAGACATAAGAAGCATAACTCCATCTTTTTTCTCATTCACCGTTAACAAAGAAATAATACTGAAAAATTTGTCGGTTGTAACTTCGGTGACTGATGACGCAGAGCTCAAGTTCCGTGATTTTGATACATATTTTGATACATTAATTATTGTAATTTGGCTATTTTGTTTACTTCTACAACTTATCATCGGCATCTCTGATGCTATTGATTGTAAATCACTTATCTTGATTCGATTGTATCTTTGTTCAATTGTCACTTCTAAGTAAAGAATTAACGATTCCTTCGAGAAGTAATAATAAGGAAGCACCTATAAATATTTTTACATTTTACCTGTGACATGTTCAAACAATATAAACTTGCTTTGGGATCGACTTCATTCATTCGATCTTCTTCTTGTCTACTATCAGTCAATTGACTCTAAAACAATCTTCACATATACAGGGTGTCCCAACAGTGTGTTCTCGGGCCATATCTCCATAACTACTGAAGATACAAAAAAATTTTCAAGACAATTTCGTTTTTAATTTAAGAGATCTACAACAAAAAATTATTTTCATCTATACAGAGTGAATCAAAACAGTGTTGCCGGACACAACTCTTTTATTTCAAATGGCATGCCCTATGTATGAAATCAAATTCTGATTGCTCATAAAATTCTACACATTTTCTGTATACCATTGCCTATACCTAAACCTAACCGTTCTTGAGATATTTAACATTTTCTCTAAAAACTGCCATTTGCAGCAACTATTTTATTTATTCATATTTTTTTATTTACTTTTAACTCTAAGAAAAAGATTTTTGGTGCAGATGTAGTTGATACATAAGCTTATTATAAGCCGTTATTACATGTACTTTTATCGCTACAGGAGGTCATGGTAATAAACAAAATATCAGAAATTTCAAAATGGCAAAACTCAATTTTCTTAAATAGCATGCCCTATATTTTTCTATCCTAGATTCTTCGTTTAATAAAGTACTTTCATTTTTGTTAAGTATGTCTTATACCTATCTGCAATATTTTTTGAGATTTTCGGATCTATTTGAATTATTTCTTTTAAAACGAACACTTGTCTAAGGTGGCTGTGGAAAACCGGCAAACAATGAACCGGTTGACATTAATAAATTAGTTTTCAAAGTGTTAGACTTTTGGGAACTTGTTAAGTTGAATGAATTATTAGATTTATTGAATTATTTCTTTACTAAATGGTTGCGTAGCCAAAGTTGGTTGGATTTGCTGGCAACGGGCTTGACGCTTGATCAAGCAATTATAGGTGTGTGTTCGAATTCCCTCCTGGTACATATGGGTCCTATGTGAGAGATGGAACACTTATGTGTCGAATTGTGTCCAAGATTCATTTTGGCCCCTTCGAACTAGGTTTTCTGCGTTTTTCCGGTTTGTAAGACGAATGCCGACGGAAAACACCTAGTAGGTCGGTCGCAGCCGCAGCGGGCAATATTACAATAACCAGCTTAACGCATTCCTGACAAGCTCATAGAGAGCTTGGGGCATGTATGACGTAAGTACAACAAAATGTATAACTGTTTAAAGGAGTCACGTACTTGAACTAACTAATGCTTGCACATTTTATTGTCGCTTGAAAATTAATTATTAAAGTCAACAGCTTCATTTGTTTGCCGGTTTTCCACAGCCATCTTAGACAAGTGTTCGTTTCAAAACAAATAATTCAAATAAATCTAAAAATCTCAGAAAATATCTCAGATAGGTATAAGACATACTTAACAAAAATGAAAGTACTTTATTAAACGAAGAATCTAGGATAGAAAAATATAGGGCATGCTATTTAAGAAAATTGAGTTTTGCCATTTTGAAATTTCTGATATTTTATTTATTACCATGGCCACCCTGTAGCGATAAAAGTACATTTAATAATGGCTTATGATAAACTTATGTATCAACTACATCTGTTCCAATTCTTTAGTTAGAGTTAAAAATAAATAAAATATGAATAAATAAAATAGTGGCTGCAAATGGCAGTTTTTAGACAAAATGTTAAATATCTCAAGAACGGTTAAGTTTAGGTATAGGCAATGGTATACAGAAAATGTGTAGAATTTTATGGGCAATCCAAATTTGGTTTCATATATAGGGCATGCCATTTGAAATAAAAAAGTTCTGTCCGGCACCACCGTCTTGATTCACTCTGTGTAGATGAAAATAATTTTGTGTTGTAGATCTCTTAAATTAAAAAAGAAATTGTGTTGAAAATTTTTTTGTATCTTCAGTAGTTATGGAGATATGGCCCGAGAACACACTGTTGGGACACCCTGTATATTTTTTTCTTGTTCTAAACTAGTTTATTAATATCCTTAAGATTATTTAGACGTTGTTCCTTATACGCTAAAAATTATTTAATATATTTTGTATACCTATAATATAATTCTCCGGATATCTTTTAAATCCTTCTGTAAACGACGTTTGGGTTGTGTTCATAAACTATACCTTCGAGTGCACCCTGGGTGTGTAATCGCATCTTTCTCACTCACAATTTTTCACATATTTTGCGTCTCGCTCATCAGTTTTAAGAAGTCTAGTGTTTACATGATTTCCATGACAACGAGCGAACTTTTCACGTCCCACTTTTAAGTAGGGTGTAAAAAATGTGTTTGTTGCTATAGAAACAAACGCCTGATATAGTTCTTTATGATTCTTATGTGAGAAACGAAATATATAAACTCATTTATGTGAGAGAGATCACAATATTATCCGAGAGTGACCCTAGAGTGTAATTTATGAACACAACCTTGTTGTAATCGACTGCTTAGTTAATAGCTTAAAGGATTCTCGTTTGATTTTGAGAAAGCTTTCAGCACACAACAAAATGTCAATTATAGTGCTATTTAAAAGGAAAATTAGTTTCCTACTCTCTTATGATTTCTAGAATCCCTGTTGTCATCAATTCTTGACCCTTATCATATTACAAGTTTTGTGGTTATTTATTTCTTCATGTCAGAATTTATTTGTCACATTTATCTTGTAAGACAACACAGAAGCCATTCGTCTTCTACATTACGAAAAACTTTTAAAATATCCCACAAACGTATAACCGTGAAAGCTTGGATTAAAATACTTGAAAATATCCATGTTGTTATTCATAGATTACAACCAAAACAAATTTTATGTTACATAAAAATTACGCATTTCAAATAAGATTAGGATAAGAAATCAAAGTGCAGACTTACGTTAAGAACATTAAATCAACATTAGCCAAAACATTCGTAGTAGCAAAATACATGTAATCATCATGAGGATTACTCGAGCGGAACGTTATCGAGCCGGTTTATAGACGAAATAATTCATAACTTCATTACGCAGGTGAATTCAAATAAATTTATATTCATCATCAGTTCACAGGAGAAACATGTAAATAAATTTGCCAGTAATTGAATGATAGATTTTGGATGATGCTTTAAATTGGTTGCATAAATTTGCATGCTTGAAGGTAACGACTGTGAAAGAAATATTTCGATATTGTTAGAATTCATCGTTTTCAGGTTTTCTACTGGTTTTAATTTTACTATAACTCTCTATTAATCTGATGTGACATTGTTGTTGAATAATGCATAATGTAAATACAAATTAGATTTTAATGTTTCAAAAATTCTTCACTTTAGCGAACTCATCCTCTGACGATGTCACTAATCAGTTTTTAAAGATATTATGTATTATAATTTGGGAAAATGGAAAGATAAATCAATAGTATTTTACCGTTTTTTAATAGGTATTAATAAAAATTAGTTCACATAAATAGAAGTTTGAAAAAAAACCATTCAAATATTTAAATAAATTGAAATTTAGTTCCTTTTTTTTTGGTAATTCACGACTATAATTTGAATAATTAATGACCCTGTCGCAGTTAGTATTTTTCCCAATCAAGAATAATATCCGTAATTACGGCGGTCAAAATCTCTCGGCTTTTCCAACATTTTTCTCTATGGTAATTTGTTCAGGCGTTTATAAATAAATATGTAAATTTATGTATACCATCATGAACTAATTGTCAGCCGTTTACCTCATTCTCCTTTTTAGGTCCTGTTTATTTGGACTAACTCGAACAATACAAACCTGTTTCCGTTTCTGATCGCTCATTAAAATCACGCTGATTTAAGCGCGGCGGTTATTTGAAAAAGTTATAACGCTCACTATTCGATTTGAAACGATGGATTCAACTCTGATACATGACGAAGTCGAAACTATTAAGCCATTTAAGTTTCTCATTACTGTTTTTTTAGTACTTTTTAGAACAGATTCATAAAATTGCTTTCCGTTTTCCGTTCTTTCTTTTTGAAAAGTATAGCTTTAGAAAAATTTGAATGGAAAATGGAAATTTCATTACTGAAAGTATGCAAAAATTAAAAATAGAGCGACAATTGAAAACAAATATATATTAAAAAAATGCGACATTAAAAATTGTAATAGAATTAAGTTAATTAACAAAAAGAATGACAATATTAAAAAAAAAGTAAGAAGTTAAAACCCTGATCAATTTACCGTAAGATAGATAAATTAACAAATTAAAGTAAGCCACGTCGTTCCTGATAAACGAACCAGAGGTAGGTAAAGATTACAAAAAAAAATCAAACCGAAAGCACAGAGTTTCTTGACAAAATTTAAAGGAACGAAAGGTTACATAACAAATTTCATTTGATTTGATATGATATGAATCATATGAATGAAGAAGAAGAAAGAAGAAATGGTAATAAAAATAGTGCAGGAAGAAGGAGAATCAAAGAAGAAAATCAAGAAAGTTATGAAAAGAAAAGAAGCTATAAAATAGAACGAAATAGGGTATCGAAAAGAATATCGAGGCAATAGTGTTGTGCTTCTACTTGGAGCTGGTAATAAAGTAGAACACAATTTTAATAGGTAAGTTTGTATTTTAACAGAACAATGCACATCAGGACATACACTAGAGCTACCGCGTGTACAACGACATGAAGTGCGTCTCATTCGCGTGCGCAACACTTAAAGGTAAGTTCACACTGTAACATCTCCCTTTTTTTTTTAAAGAAAACTATAAAATAAATGTTACAACGTAAATTTGTTGTTACAAACAAAAAGGCTTACACAAAATCTTTAAAATGTGCTGGTTTACAGATCACTCTTCCTGATCTAGTAGTGGTCTGTTGTAAAGGAATGGTTTTGCGCTTCTGCATACAATCTCCTTCCTTAGCTTGAGGTTTACTCTCTGTTCTCTTCGTATTATCTACCACTTCACTGTTTCCTTGTCTGTCACTATCTGTAACGTTTTGATTGGTGTTTTGTTCTTGTCCTGCTCTGTAAATTTGATCGAATAATTCTTCATAATTCCTTTCCTTCGGAAACTTGTCAACTTCATATTTTCGTAGAAATTTTCTATTTCTCACATATATCCTTTCATTCTTATTTAGTTTTACTAAGTAGGTTCTTTTGCGAGTTTTATCAAGCGAAATAACTTTTCCCGGTTCCCAGTTTTTTCCTTCTGTCTGCATCATCACTAATTCTCCTGGGTGTAACGGTTTCAAGTCTTTGGCATATCTATCATGATAAAACTTTTGTTTGTTTTATTTGTGTTTAAGAGTCTGTTGATAACCTTGATTAACTATTTTCGGTTCAGGAAGATCTTCCTTTACAGGTACTACGCCTCGTAATCTCCGACCAAATAAAAGTTGTGCAGGCGATGGTATTCCTCTTCCAAGGGGATTATTTCTATACTCTAAGAGTGTTAAATGTATGTCGTTTTTATCATATATCGCTTTTTTCAACAGCTTCTTAATTGTCTGAACATGCCTCTCTATAAATCCATTTGATTTTGGATTTTGTGGTGAACTGGTCCTATGTGTAATTTCCCGTTTTTCTAGAAAATCTTGAAAGTCTTTATTAACAAACTGAATATCATTTCCCGAATAGAAAATTGACGGTTTACCATGACGAGCAAAAACAGACTTAACAGTTTCCACAATTCGAGTGTGTGTAGTATTGTTTCCTAAGCAAAAAAATTCAGGTTACTTAGAATACGTATCTACTAACAAAATGTATTGTTCTCTATCCAAATGGAACAGATCTGCTGCTACACTGTACCAAGGGTAACTAGGAATCTCTCTATTTATAAGTGTTTCTTCTCGATTTGCGTTTTGAAACTTTAGACAAGCCGGGCAATTATTCACCACATCCGTTATCTCTGTATTTATCATTGGCTAAAATATGAGTTCTTTAGCTCTCAAAATAGTTTTCTCAATTCCCATGTGATTATAATGTAACTTGTCTATGTTTACGGAAAGTTATTAATGGTGGAATGTCAATATTGTTGTTGTTACAGCAGGGCACATACCATATGTTCAAATCCTAATGATAAAGAAAAAGAGTTAAAGAATATCACAGAAACTCTAAAGAAAAATGGCTATCACAACAACACACTACAAAAAGCCAGAAATAAACTAACAAGCAGCTTAGGACGTGGTGCAAATAAAAACCACCCCAACCCAACCAACACAGAAGTCTTATGTACAACGGTAATCCCATATGTAAAAGCTGTCTCTGAAAGAATCAGACGAATAGGAAACAGATTCAACATAAGAACTGCATTCAAGTCCTCGGACACAATAAGATCCGTGTTAACTAGAACAAAACCAGACAATGAGGACCAAAGAACCAAGAACTGCATATACGCATTACCCTGTGAATGTGGTAGGGAATACATTGGAGAAACAAAAAGACCTCTAAGAGTCAGGGTAAAAGAACATCAAACCCTCACACGCAATGAAGAAACAACGAAGTCAAAAATTGCTGAACATGTTTGGAAAGAAGATCACAACATAAAATGGGAGGAAGCTATGGTGATATCAAAAGAAGAGAAAACCAAATTAAAAGTGGCAGCATACATCGGAACTGCAATCTATCCCATTAGCCAAGCAAACCTTGAAATCAAGGACATGTGGGTACCAATCAAAACCTGAAGAGAAAAATCACGGACACTCTAACCAACACAACAGAGAGGGAGGAGTCAACGATTCAAGGTATCGGGGATCCAAGTACCTCTGCGCAACACTAACTGCGCAACTACACTTCTGCGCAGCATGTACTGCGCAACAAACGGTAGCTTATATAGAAGTTATAAACTATAATAAGTTGCCGCCTCAGTAGCCGAGTGAGTTAAGTGCCGAGTCTGATAAAATCAACCATCAGAAGAACCACGTTCAAACCCCACATAAGGCGAAAAATTAGAGACGTGCACATAAAGCCCAACCATTCCCTATGGAAGAATTGGCAAACTAACTGCCTTTCTCAAGGCAAAACCCTCCTGAAGACGGTAACCGACAAGTTGTTACCGAAACGTCGGATGAGAACAATCCACGAAATGGTGGTAATAGCCCAATAAACAACATCAATAACTTGTCTATGGTTTCTTTCCTCAGATTTTTCGATATTACTACTCTATTTCCTTTAAAAATTAGTCCTTCTGCTTCCACTAGTTCATCCCTGTGATTCCATTATGGAGCTACTAGCATATCCACTTTATTTTTGTTATTGGGCCATCCTTATCTAATCACCTCCTTTAATTTTAACATTTCCTCATCCTTACTTGTTTCATTTTGTATTTGTTCATACTTTTTCGGTGATATTTAGTAATAATGTATCAAGTGAACTTGTGCGTTTAATTCATTTTCGTGTAATTCACAACTATCCTCGTAACTAGCTCTGGATAGTGTATCAGCTACGTACAGCTTAGAACCTGGTTTATATATGACTGTAATTGTATAATTTTGAAGTGTTATTCTAAGTCGTTGAAGACGTAAAGGAAAGGACATTTCTCCAAGGGTTTTTTGAAGATAGCTTCCAACGGCTTATGGTCTGTTTCGACCGTAAAATCTCGAGCATATAGATATTGGTAAAAACGTTGGCATCCAAACACTATTGCCAGCATTTCCTTCTCAATTTGTGCGTAGCGTTGTTGCGACTCTGATAATGATTTCGACGCATATGCCACTGGAGCGTTATCTTGAAGTAGGACAGCTCCTAATCCGTCTTTGGAAGCATCTACAGATAATACCAACGGTTTATTTCTATCGTAGTATTGCAAAACCGGTGTTGTACTTAACAGGTTCTTCAAATCATTAAACTCCTTATCATATTTCTTTGTCCACATCCAGACATTATCCTTTTTTATTAGATTTCGCAAATTTGGGAGCGTAGGTTCGAATCCTACTGACTGCGCCATGTTGTGCTTCTACTTGGAGCTGGTAATAAAGTAGAACACAATTTTAATAGGTAAGTTTGTATTTTAACAGAACAATGCACATCAGGACATACACTAGAGCTACCGCGCGTACAACGACATGAAGTGTGCCTCATTCGCGTGCGCAACACTTAAAGGTAAGTTCACACTGTAACAAATAGCTCCAATTATACCCTCGAAGATAAAAAAAGACAAAGGGATTAAGTAAATAAGTAAGTGGTTAGCACTGAAAGTCTTATGCCCGGTTGCACCAACTTTTTAAGCAGAGCTTAAATTTAAGTGGTGTTTAGACTGTGACATTATTTATAGATTTACCAAAATGTTAGTCACATTCTAATTGATACTTAAGTTGAAGTTTAAATGTCAATTAGAATGTATTTGACGTTATACTGACCATACGCAAATGTCACATTCTAAACATAACTTAAATTTAAGCTCTGCTTAAAAAGTTGATGCAACCGGGCATTAGGGTCTTTGACTTTTACACATTCTCTTGCTTTTAGCTTTTGGGTCTGGTATGGTAACTGATTTTGTTTAATACGATTGTTTAACACGCCTCTAATGTATTGCCAAAGAGAACTTATACTCATTTATCAATTCCGAAGGGGTGATTGAGTACATTGTGTTTGAATTCCGGTAGTTACAAATAAATAGGTATAACTTTCGACGAAGAAACTAGAAGACTTAACAAACTCTTCGTAGTCACATATAACCATGAGGGTTCTTAACTTATCAATTCCAGAACACTTCAAATTCTTCAAAATGAAGAACTGGTTAGAAAAATTGTATATAACTTTCAACGAAAACTAGAAGACTTAGCGAAACTTGAAACAGTGGAAGAAGCGCAGTTATATCCTTCGGATACAGATAAAGAATAAAAATGGGAGATTATATGTAATTATAAGAAAATTCTGAATAATTTGAATATCATATTATTACACTAATTAAAGGTCTATTTGCCTTCATCATTTGCACATTAAAGGAAACAAAAAGATTAGCACGTATATAATTTTGACATTGCAAGCAGATGGATAAAATATTTGTAATAATTTTTACTTTTTTACTTTAACCAGTTTACAGATCTCTGTAGTCCTTTAAATGGTTGCAACCTGAATAATGGGAGATCCCAACATACATGCAAGACTGGAATGTGAATATACTTTAATATATCTTTAAAGGTATCATATTTCTGGTACACCATAATCAACAATGATTGAAACTTGAAATAATTCAAATATGTTATCAATTTTTTAGTCAGTAACGTGTGTTTACTCCTAGGATGTTAACAATAACTTCCACAAAAGCGCTGTGTTATCTATTTGTTACTTGGGGTTGTTTATTTTCTAAATATCTAAATATTTTAGATGCGAACCTTCAATCATTGTTGATCACGGTGTATATCACCATTTAAAAATGTCATCGTTTAACCACACAAATAAAAAATTGCTTAATTTCTCGTAATAACATGGTTTAATAAGAGAAAATTAATTGAAATATTAAAACGGTAATAGTTCGTTAATATTATTGGTAATAATAATTGAGTCTTGTTTACAAGACAGCAAATGTTAAAGAAATGTTAAAGCAATTTGTATAAATTATTGCATTCCATCGTTGACATACTCGATACAAAAGAATAAAAATTATGAATGTCAATGTATTAATTTTTTTATGAAAAGTCGTGGTGTGTATGATAGGTACTTTCTTGGCAAATCGAACACTTTAAACATTTTTCGTCAAATTATTTTCGCTCATTTACTTCGTAACATTAGTGTTGCATTTATATCAATGTCGTCAGATATACTTTCTTTCTGAATTGGTTATCGATTTGTCGTAGACCAGGGTTGACCATAGGTATGTGCCACTTTCCCTTGTTGGGGTAGTAATGTGATAATGTGATTGCACTCATTAAACGGTATGGCTATGCTTATTTTTAAAACAAGGGAAGAGAGTGTGGAAGTGGTAATATAAAAGCTAGTATTTTGCTACAGGGGTTTAAGAAGTTGAATATTTTGAGGCTTTTACTTTCGGCATGTACCAAATTAATCTTTCTAACCGTGGTTTATCAAAAATATCGTTTTCGCCGGTCCTAAAGTTTTTTTACCCATCTACGCCTATTACTCATATCAAATGTCGAATCACTTTACACTTTTAAAAGCCTTCTATGAATTTCTGAAGCTGAACGACCTTCTTCTTTCAAAAATTCTATCACAGGTGTTGATTTTAATTTGCTGACCGTATTAAAAACTGACCTAACAACGATACAGTTTATTTCACAAATGATAAAAGAAAACATGAAGTGAGCATGGCCTCTTTAGATTATTTTTACAGATCAGCAAGCAACAATTATTGTACAACCCGTATATTCAAGAATTTTGCTTAGTATTAAAAAGGGCGCGATTAACGGATGATGTGCACGCGAGTGTACATTTAGAAATTTGAAAAAATTTACAAATAATTTACTGAATGAAAAAAATAAATCAAACATCATGAAGGACTAAATAAAATTTATCTTTTTTAAATGCATTTAATAGCAATATTTTTCCCCACACCCAAAAGTGACACATTATTTACATAAATAGGAGGCTAGCAAAATGAAGCACATCCTTAATTTATCAAACTGTAAACGTGATTTTTTTACAGTAACGCATTTACGAATAAAACAAACAATTATCAACAGTGAATTACCTTTTTCGATTATCACGCAATGACACTATGAAATACCAGTAAATTCTGTTTATCGGCATTTCCGCCTTAAACGAATCGAAAACTACATTACTAATAATAAATTGAAGTAAGTTTACAACAGAAATTTATTGTTTTAAATTAACTTCAAACGATAAAGGACAATTATCGCAACAAACACACACAGTATATTACATTTATCTGAAGATAAAGTATATTGCATCGTTTTAAACATCTTGCGAATTAGAATTACTGTGACAGGCAATGATGGTTCTCATGAATGAGCAAAATAACGAATTAATTAAATGGTTCTTCCTGTACATATACGTTACCTTGTCTCACGTCGGTGCGTACAAACTCATTCACGGAAAAAATCAGCGAACTGTTTCATTAAAGACCTTGATTCATGGCTTGTTCGCTAAATCCTTATTTCATAACCGTTCGAATCTTTTTAATACCTACTATAATAATACAACACAATTACGTTAGTAATAAATGCATCAATAAACGCAATCATTTTTTAAAAGTTACTAATGTCAAGGAGACATTGACCCACTTGCAGTTTCTTATTAACACCAGGAAATAAGTTTGAAAGTCGTTCACAATCTACAATAACAACTGCCAGTATTTTTTAATTAATAAATTAATTCGTTGCTGCAGGCCTTTGAGAAGAAATACGGTGATGAATAACAGGGATTGATTCATAGCAAAATAAGTACATACATAAATTTTGATTCAAGCAAATCTATTTGTGTAATATGACTAATACACGTGCATGAACGTAACTTTGAACACGTAGCATTGTAAAGATAAACAATTAAAAAAAATAATTCCTAATAAGGAAGAAGAGTTTGGAATATTGACATTTTTAAGAGTGTGGATGGCCTAATTTTATACAGAATTCTCTGAGATTAACTGCCATCAGAAAATTCTGAAAAACACAATATTTCTAATGCTACACCTACTTCGATTACTGTCTGTTATATTTTCCGATTACAACAGAAAAAATCTAAAAAGAGTATCTGTGTTAGATAATAATTCTATTTTTATTAACCAAATGAGTTACGTACGCGAGCAATCAGGGAAGTATTTTTAAAGTACTAATGATTTTGAGAGTACGCGAGATTAATTAATTTATGAAAAAATAATTTGCCAATAACTAAACAAAATAATTGTTGGTAATTACGAAAGAAGTCATTAATTAAGAAACAGAAAATATGAAAAGCTTGTAGTCTCCTAGCACAGAAATTAGTGTTTTAATAGAAAATCTAATTACTAAAAGCAAATTAAAACATTCTGTTTTAATTCTTCTTGTTAATTTTTCTTGTTCTATTTACCTATCTGTGACCTGAATGTAACTAAAATAACAGCAACTTAACCTGAATATGGAAACCTAAACCTAAACAAGCACTATGAAATACCTGCGAATAAGAAAATGAAGGTGTAAATATAAGTCAAAAACAAATAAAGAATATCGAAAGAGAAAAAACACAAAATGAAAGTAATTTAACTTTAGAAACAAGAAAATTTATTAAATTCGCCATCCGGAGTCAATTTGGTTAAAAAAAAGAAGCGTATGAAAAAAGCGTAAGGAATATGAGGAATTTCAGGATGGTTCAAGCAGGAAGTGGAATTTTCTTTAAAAAAAACTTGCGTATAACCAAATTGCTCCTAGAAACAAAAGGGAAAACAGCAATTTCAAATTACTTTGAAAAGAAAACCAGAATAAATACGAGTACCTTACACTAAAGTAATTTTACCACAAGAGGCAAACTTGTATTAAGAATTATTAATTTTTTATCAGATGGTAAAACAACATCTGTTCAGTTTTCATAAGAAAGAGAGAAGTAATGAAAACAAAAAAAGAAAACAAACATTGAAATTAAGCTACAATTAGTGAACCGAAAAATTATTGGAAGAGTAACGAGAGAAAACCAGGAAAGTTGTAGAATCACTGGAAACGATAAATATAGAAATATTGAAACACTTAAGTACTATCTCTGAAAAAAGAAAAATAGGAAAATCGAACTAATGTACCAATGATTGTGAAACACGGATAACAGATAACACAAGAAAAATATGAAAGACAATAGAAATAAATAGTGATGAATAAAAAAAAGAACAAACAATAAATCGGAAATGAACAACAGAATTCTTAAAAAGATAATCAAAGAGCAGCAGAAAATAAAAGAATAAAAAGAAGGCCAAGGAAGAATGCATGAATCAGAACAACAATGACAGAAATCACAGAAAGAATAAAAATAATGACAAGTAATAGAAAGTAATGGAAGATTTCAATCCAGACTTGTAACATACAAATCTAAAACTCCCTACACCCGTAGAGGCAAAAGAAAGACAACAACATAAACATAAAAATATCAAATCTCAAGTGAAAATTATACGGACAGAGGGAATAATTAAGAAATCCCAAAACAAAAAAACAGAAAATTTATTAAAGCTTATTCTTGTCCGATGAAAATTGTATCACAAAATCTTTTAAACGGACACTAAATGGCGCACAAACACTTTACGTTTCGCTATCGTTTGACAGCTTCTTCGGAAGTGAAAAAAAAAAATAAACAAGGTTGTCAAAATAAACAAGGTTGTCAATAGAAACAAGGTTGTTAATAGAAACTGAAAAAGGAAATGATCTTTTTTCTTGGTTTTTATAAAAAAAAATCATTTCCTTTTTCAGTTTCTATTAACAACCTTGTTTATATTTTTTCACTTCCGAAGAAGCTGTCAAACGATAGCGAAACGTAAAGTGTTTGTGCGCCATTTAGTGTCCGTTTAAAAGATTTTGTAATAAAATTTATTAGGGTATAAAAGCCCAGTTCAATAAAATATTTCACACAAACCGTCAAATACATATAAAAAAGCTGTTCTACTGAATAAGTTAAAAGATTTCAAATTCTAAAGATGACGATCATGATGATGAGAGACTTTTAATTATTGTTACATCCCGTGACTACCTTTGTCGATGATTCCAGAAGCTAGACGACACTAGAATGGAATGAATAATTTCTATTTATTTATTATTATTATTCTAGAAAAATAATTTACCACTAAGTAACTTATTAACTGTCCCTTTCTTTACCAAAGAGAGGTAGGCGAATACTTTTGACGCAGGGCTCGTATAAGTATAATTTGTTTTCTCTTTAAGTCGAATGCAAACTTGTTAAGGGGCAAGTTCATAATCGAATTTAAAGGAGACTTTAAAATTAAAGTCACTTCAGATGTATGACTTTAATTTTAAAGTCTCGTTTAAATTCGATTATGAAACTGGCCCTAAGTGTGTTAAATGTGTTAAATTCGTAAAATAAAATTAAGAAAATTTCTTTCCTTTTCATATAAATTTATTAATAAAAAATTCATCGTAAGTTTTTTATAAAAAAATTTTCAGTGTTAAATTGGAATAGGTACATAAAGTGTTTTTCATAAGAGAAGAGCTCTGTGTCATAAATAAAACGCGTCTGGTATTGCATAATCCGTCATAAAAGGCATAATTCCATGCTTCTTTCTTAGTCACCGTTGACAAAGAAATACATAATACTGAAATATTTGTCGGTTGTAACTACGGCGATTAATGACGCAGAGCTCTTCTCTTATGAAAAATACTTTATAGTTAGCCACTGAGGGTGAACGTGATACAAATTTTCGCCACAGTGTATTAATTAAAATCATTGACTTTTTCTTGTTATTCAGTGATTATAATTTTAGGGACCTTTAATTTTAAGAACGTTATAAAAATCGTTTAATGCAATTTTAAATTAAACTAATTTTTCCGCGAATGTTGAATCATTTCCTTATTTTTGAAACCTTGGAAGCACATCTATCTCTTGGTATTTTTACTAAAAGTAAAAATCAGTTTTTAAAATGGTATGATCATATCTATTTCTTGCTAACTTTTTCTGCTCTTATAAGTTTTATTTATTATAACATCTCTACCCATTTTACGAGATTGTAAAAAGAAACAAATTCATCGCTTTTTTTTAGATCCTTCTTTGGTGTTGTGCTATTTGCTTCTTAGAAAAACTGAAGCAAAAGGTTTCTTTCATTTTGAAAAACAGAAGGTAAAAAATTTAGATTTCTTTCTACTCGTACTTTATCTTCGAGAATTTGGTAAGAGGGAGAGATTCGTGAAATTGTGCAAATATTTAGTAAAACAAACTAGGTACTAAGAGGGCACAGAAAATAGAAAAAAGGGCTTTTACCGAAAGGTGATATTGGTAAAAATTAGTTTTCGTGGAAGCGTTTAGCAATAGGTTTTATCTGTTATTTATCAGAAGATTACTAATATGTCTATCTTAAAGAATTGAGGAGAGAATGATCTATTAATATTGCAAACTAATTATTGAAGGTTGGTTATGCGAAAATATGAACAAAAACAAAATAAAAGTAAATTTAAAAACTCAAAAAACTTTGGTTTTATTTTTTGTCAAAATACAATGAACAGTTCCTTAAGCTCGCAGTCGTGATCAGAAGCAGTTTTAAAATACAATGATCTCTCGAAATTTTTTTTTAACGGCTTCAATAACAAGAAATGTTTAAGGGGAAGGAAATTATTCAGAAAGGTGAAAAATTAATGTTTTGAAAAAGAAAATACCTATATAGTTAGAACTCGTCTAATTTTCTTAAATAGAAATTTATACATTGAATTGATTCGTGGATTCAGGGAAATAGCATGTCATTAAATGTTTGCAAATACTGGCCCTCCTGTACACTTTTTAGTAAAACGGCAAAGGGATAATTTGTTCAAACTTTTAAAATGCACTAAAGGTCCTTTTTCAAATATCGTAACAGTTTTCTTTCAATGTGATAAGAAAGTTTCCGGAAGTGTCCGAAAAATGAATCGACACATGGTACACAAATAGAATAAAAAATTTTGTTTGATAATGCAGGTAAAAAAAATCAATTCTTTATTATTTCATAATAAGACCTTCAAGTAATACCAATTGTGTTCTTTTTTTTAAATAAAAACTGAATGGAATAATTTGCAGACATATTCTAAGAGAAAAAGGAAAATGCTTCTAGACGAAAAATTTCCTCACAATGATCTTTTTTACTTTTCTTAGTACGTAATGTATTGTACGTTATGTAACAGTAAAAATCACGCAATCGTTATTCATAGGATAATTAAATAATTCTTCCAGAATCGATTCTAAAATTCAGTTCGTCTTCATCGACTAGATTCAGAATGCTTTTAAAATTATTTTTTATATTTAAGTATATGTTATTGACAGTGAAATTTAGAAAACTTTAAATATCCTAGAAAGATAATTAAATCTGAAAATTCTCTGCCAAACAAATTATCCGAATTCTCTAAGACTTGAATGAGTTAAAATATATAATTTCTCACTCTTATGGACCGATACAATCAATAGAAATATGAATCATTTTATGTACAGTAAATAGGTGCTTGGAGAGTCGTTGAATTTTAAATTCCGGATCGCTTGCGCTGAGTCACGCATTTTTCTACATACAGTTTCTATTTTATGTAATATTTAACCGAGAAACGTAACACAAAACAAAGGTGATTAAACACATTGAAATACCTTCCCGAAAACTGTGACTAATACTTTCGAAATGCAGGTGTTAATTTGGAGGCGATTCCAACGCAAATCGAATCGAATCTTATCTAAGAAAAGTGACTTACATTGGTGGATTGACTAAATTAAATAATTCTATCGGCGACGTGGGTATTTTTCTCACGATCATCTTCTTGCCGTCGGTCGAACCCATTCCAACGGATGTGTAGGATTTTATGGAGACAGCGTCCATTTGCTTTGAAAATATGCTGGCCGTGTCACTTCCGGAGCGAAAACTATAAGGGGGTAGCACGGAACTTGGCGGGGTAACATCCTGGATGCTCGCTTTGCTCAACTGATGCCGAAGTTGAGCACCCGAAGCACTTCTGTTTAAATGCGGAATGATTATTTCGGCCGGGATTTCGATTTTGAGTTTCTCAGTATCCTTCTTCATCGCTTCAAATAAAGTCAATAGAATGTCTTTGTTAAATTGACTTAAATCAGCGCTCCGATTGTTACCGCTAACATAACTGCTTTTATTGTTGTTGTTAGTGTTAAACGACGGCTTACGATTAACGTACGTCACCAGCTCAGTTTCATCTGAGCGTTCCGGTGATCTACTGATATGCTTTTGCTTAGGACCAGTCGAGTTAAACTGAAGGTCCTGAATGAAACGCTGCTGAGGAATTCCCACACTAATAGGTATTTGTCTGGTCTCCTCCATTATTAGAAAATTGCTCCAGTTGATTCGCAATTTAGCATTTAAAACGGCCTACACTCCTATATTGAAATGTGTATCACATATTTCGGTTTAAGGTCATCGTTTCGAGCTGTTTACATCGCTGGTGCTACGGGTAAACACTTCACATTTTTCTGCGATCCGGATCATGTGCTTTCGGCAGAATTGTTTAAATAATGCGCGCGTTACGGGTATGCGTTTGTTGTTGACTTTGTAAGTCGCGTTCGACGTTCACACGAGACTGACTGACTTGATCATCGGATCAAAAATTGCAATCACTCGTTCCCACTCTTTCTATACTTGTCTTATCAGCTGTAAAATAGTAATTTATGGAAAAAAAGTCGAACCGAGTGATTTATTTAAAAAGCATCCGCGCAATTATGTAAGTATATCGCACCTGTTTTCGCGCCTTCGATAATTTTATTATACCTCTCGAATGATGAACCAAATTAGCACATCAATAAAAAAATTACCATAGGGAAAATTTCTGTAATAAAAAAACTCTTATAACTCAATTTAATCGAGTTTCACTGTATAATTGACAGATTTTTCAAGATTATTTTAACTAATTAATAAATATCTGTTGCAAAAATTTAATTAATTAATATAATTAATTATTTAATTAATCTGTGTAGTAAAACTTTAATTTAATTAGATGTACGTTGTCTACAGTATAATAATAATCGTCTGAAGTATCATAATTACAATTTTATTTCATAATTGAAATGTCCAGAAATAAATACATAATCCTTTTTAACAATACAGACGTTCCATTTTAGAACTCGTCACATGAAGATCTTAATTACTTAAGAATAAGAGAAATGATTCAAAACTGCGCAAAATATTGGTCCTCAAAGTTTATTTGTAGAAATCTTTTAGTTATTGGCAAAATTTTCTGTTGGTCGCTTTTATTAACACATCAATGAGCTGAAAACACTTTCTTAAGGCAACTTTTTCATTTTGCGTCAAGGTATGCACAAGTAAATTTAAGAAAAAATGTTTGTTTTGTCTGGAAAAAGTACTTAAAAAATTTGGTTGATTGTTATAATGTGACATTTTTAGGTTACACAGCATTGTGTAAGGCCTAGTGGTACAATTCGAGTTTAACGTTAAGCCAAAGCTTCAATAACATGGTTGTAATGGACGTTGCTATGGGTTTAAGCTTCGCTTAAAGTTAAACTCGAATTGTACAACTGGGCCTAAGTCATATTCTAAGTGAAGCTTAAAGTTAAGTTGAGCTTAAGTGCTTGGTGCAAATGGCCAATAGAGACACTTTCAGATGTAAAAACAAATACTTATGAAAACGCATTTGTTTACACATCTGAATGTGACCTTAATTTTAAAGTCTCCTTTAGATTCCATTATGAAACTGACCCCAAGGCCCAGTTTTACAATGCCAGTTTAAATTTGACCTGGAGCTTAAACCAATAACAACGATTGTTGTTTGTGCAAATCTAACGAGAGTCAAATGAATATTAAAGGCGAAGGCAAGGCCTACTTTTGATTGACGACTACCTGATTTCAATGTCTTCCAACGATCCGATCTGGCAAAAACTGATTTGCAGCACTAATAACAACAGGGGCGACGACTTCAACGACGAACTTGTACCTGACGATACGACGATTTCTGCGAAACTTTAACGGCGACCCTGTGTTTGACGATACGACAATTTCTGCATAAATCCGATGCCTGACGATTTATCTTGCTCTATCCAGCTCGAAGGACCAATATGTTGAGTTTTCGAAGGACACAGCGAATATTTTTGTGCAATGAAATTGATTTTGAATCAATTCTTATGTGAACTTTTTATTGCAATACTTTTTTGTTTGACAATAAATGATATTTATTTTTTAATCAATCTAATTTATATAAACAACAATAACTAGTCGGAAACTGAACAACAATTGTTGTTAAGCGCATAGTTAGAGCTTTGGCATAAATTTAAACCGAACCTAAGTATTCACAAGATCTGGGTTGACAATTTCATAATCATTATTAGCATTGTTGAACGAACTGGAGTTAGCAGACAAGAAGCCATCCCAACTCTTACGTGAGATGAGAGAGCTTGGTTCGGGAGAATTAAATGATGGTATCCTACATTATAAGTATTGGTTTAAAAAGGTGCGCAATTGACTTCTTAATCGGTAGTTTACTGAAAGAATTTAGAGTGTAAAATTAAAGGATCAACTGTCATCCAGTATAAGCTTACATAGCGGCGTCCTTCAAGGATCAGTTTTGGGGCCATTGTTTATTGTTTTCCTTATATACAACAAATCTATTTGCATCAGTGCAGCACTGCAAGATACACATGTACAGATGACACACATGAGCAGATGACATTATTTATTTTTGCAAGAGCATCATTGATCAGTTCTTTATTGAACGTATAAAGAAACTTAGACTTAGATAATATTACTATTGCTTCTAAATCTGTAGCTTTACTTTTTGGCAGGAAGAATGATTATAATCAAATATAACAACAAATAAATTTACACATTGATTCCAAAACTATTCCTTTTGTTAAAAGTGCAAGAAACCTGGACCTGTTGATAGATTGCATTGTATTGTACTGGGTGGTCGAAGGGCTCTTTAGTAGCCTTACAGAACTGCGAGCAAATTGATCTATTGCTCAAACACTACGTGTAATTAATTTCTTAGAAACCCTACATTTCCAGCGAAGTGCAGAATGGTCCTAAGAGGCTTAGTTTTCACTTCATCGGGTGTCAGACTCACACTGTTTCAGAGTCTAAGCCGAAGTCTACCTATTGTCACGCATTTGCAATGTATGTGCTCAGCTGTTTCAATTTCTGATTCACATAATCTGCATGTTTCACTTTCTGTTAAGCTCATTTTGTTAAGGTGATACCTCACAGGGCAGTGGCCAGTAAAAAGACTCGTAATAGTCTTGAATTCATACTTTGTTAAAAATAGAAGCATTTGAGCAGTCTTAGACGAATAATTAATAAATATCTTTGCCTGTCTGACCTGGAACATTTTTTCACCTTTCGATATTTTTCTGTTAGAATATATGTTGTTAGATAATGAATTCAGATATAAAGCTCAAAAAAGTATCAAAATATTATAGCATATTATAGTAACCTAATATTGATCTATCCCCTTCGCCAGTATCCATCTAAGAGAACTAAAGCTTTGTTCTAGTTCTATCTCATCTCTCTTACTGTGTCCCTGTATATGGTCCTGCGATTGATATTAATAATCAAAATCGTATTCAAAGAATGCTTGCTTGAGATTCATATTTGAAATTAGAAAATTTCAACATATAGGTAAGTCTAATTAAGTCATAAGCTTGTCGAAATGGAATGGCTCAATATAATGAATAGACGTATCTTGCAAATGGTTTGCTTGTACCACAAAATTATAAATAGTAAGACACCACCTTATCTATAAAGAAAAATGACATTCAGAACAATTTTAACGGCTGAACATTCGGCAATTCTATAACTTAGCATGCATCATATCACTGTAGAGTGGAACTTGGTAGACAATTTGTACTGTATTTTTGGATGTTATACATTAGTTTCTTTCTTGTGCATTCACCTATTCATTCGTTTGCATAAAGGTTTGAGTGGAAGAGCAGAAAACAGCAGTTACACTGCTATTAATCTGAACTCCGCCTTTTAGTTTTCCATTTATGTTAATTCTTATTATTTATCAATTTGTTATTAACAATATAGTTCATGGAAAATAAAGACATATTATTATTATTATATTTTGAAGATATTGTGGCTGCAAAGACTCTTACGTCAAACTCAAGCGGTTCTTACCATCAGCTCAGAGGAACTGGTCAATTAGAACTGATAAAATTTGAGAAATTTTACTTGTGCCGATGTACAGATTAACATAAATAAAGCCTATAGTCTGTTTATTCAACGGATATAGTAAGAAAATCAAGTAAATGACACGTAGCTGACGCGTAGTGGGGTGGCGTGATTCTCTTCAAATTTGTTATTTAAGTCGTTATTTACAATACCAATTCGTAATTTACTATATCTCTTGAATAAACAGAGTATAGTATATTTAACTGCACTAGTTGAGAAATTAGCTACTCAACGTCATGTAATATGGTCCAATAGCAGTAATTTCAATTTAAGATCAAGAAGAGTACTATGTTGGAATCACGAGCGTCTTAGAAGGAATACACGCAAATACGACCCTCCATGAAATTTTAAACCGTTATTAGGGGCGGCTAATGGTACAAATTCAAACCGCTTCATTATAAGTGATAGATCTTCGGGAAGACAATATCTTGTAAATAATGGAACTGATATTTCGATGGTTTCAAAATCCATTCAAACTAAACTCAGTTCGACCCCTTTCATATTGTATGCAGCAATTGCTTCACCAATTAAGATTTACGGACACCCACCCTATTTTAAACTCGATTTGGGTTTATGTCGTTCATTTAATTGGAAGGTCATTGTGGCGGATGTTACTAGACCTATTGTAGGAGCGGATTTTTTGGACATTCTAGTTGACATCAAATGACAGAAATTGATTGCTTTTTGTTTGACAGGCAAGAAGTCAGCATTTATTCAAAAAAGCATGAAGATAGATAATCATTTTCTCATTTACTAGAACAGTTCAAAAGAAATTACTAGACCTAATTCATTTAAATCTTGTAAACGTTCTGTTGTATACCATATAATTCCTAAAGGTCCTCCTATTACAGAAGGTTACCTCCAGATAAGCTTGCCATTACAGTGAAAGAATTTGAATACATGCTCGAACAAAGGACTTGTGGACCTTCAAAAAGTCCTTGGGCTAGTCTTTTACATGTAGTCCAAAAAAAAGGTCTATGACGTCCTTGTGGTGATTATCGCAGATTAAATGTAAACAGACAGATTTAAGAAAAAATGCTTGTTTTGGAAATTGACATTTAAATGTAAATGTTTGAAAAAATTAACAGCACATGTAGTTAAAAATTAATAATTAATAATTAACGTCTTAAAGCCTTTAGTTTTTATGCATTAATTTTGTTTTATGGTTTTTGGGATCGGGATATTAAATGACAAATGACTAGTTGGGATGGAGATACACTATAGCGTTTTCGACTTACTGCTCTAGAGCAGCTAGAGCACTCTTAAGCCCGGTATCTCAGTCAGAGCTTAAATCAAATAATTTTAGTTAATTTTTGGTTTAGGGTTAACTTTTGATTTAAGCGAATTTCAGTGACACGTTAAAGTAGAATTCGTTTTATTTAATGAGAAAATTTAATCAATAGACATCGGGTCCGTAAACAGAAAAAATTAACAGCACATGCAGTTAAAAATTAATAATTAATAATTAACGTCTTAAAGCCCTTAGTTTTTATGCATTAATTTTTGTTTTATGGTTTTTGGTATCGGGATATTAAATGACAAATGACTGGTTGGGATGGAGATACACTATAGCGTTTCCGACTTACTACTCTAGAGCAGCTAAAGCACTCTTAAGCCCGGTATCTCAGTCAGAGCCTAAATCAAATAATTTTAGTTAATTTTTGGTTTATGGTTAACTTTTGGTTTAAGCGAATTTCAGTGACACGTTAAAGTAGAACTCATTTTATTTAATGAGAAAATTTAATCAATAGACAGCGGGTCCTTAAACAAACATTTTTAGTTTAAATCTAGAAAGAGGTGCGAGGTTTTTCATCGATATTTTAAGCATTTGGATTAATTTTAAAATGGTTGAGTTAATCCAAAATTTAAGTTATGACTGAAATACCCGGGCCTTAGAGTATTGTTACCTTATTTTAACAACCAATACTCTGAGTGTGTTGTAGCGCAGTGAATCGAAAACGCTATTCGTTTTAGGAATCCTAGGATTCGGCTGAAAATATTGTATGCCTTTATTTATTCCTTCATAATTCGAAAATGCTTACATTTAGGATACCATATTATATAACAACTTTTGATCGTCCTGATCCAAGTTACCACCCTATAAAATTATTTCACTTAATTCGATAACACCCTGTATAATACTACAGTTAATATTATCTATCTCTATTTAGCAATAACAGAGATCGCAATATCAAACGATGCACCATAGCGAGCCGACATTCGGAGTTACCGGGCAAAAAGTATCGATACACAATATATCGATATAAAATACCCAGTATGGTAAAGTATCGATCCTCTAAGTATCGATACAGTATCGCTCATCACTACGTCTATCATTAACGAATTATCGTTTTGAGTAGCTACTTGTGTGTTTTGTTTGTGGTTTTTTGATATGCGGTGCTGATTGAGTATACTTGTATATACAGGGTGTCTCAGAAAACCTGTTCCTAACTTTCAGAAGTAGTAAAGGGATGTAATTAAGCAACTTTTACTTATAAAGTTGTGTCCGGATATGTTTGCGCGTCAAGTTAAAACGGACTACAAAAAGCTTAATGCAAGAAGTAACTTTTCTATTTATTTCTTGTAGCTGCATAATTTTCATTCATTTCAATTTATTAAGCAAACTTGAAAAACTATAGGAAATGTTCAAAATTAAGGCCACCATTCTGAATGCATAAGTTACGACTACGTATGAGTGAACGACGAATTCTTCGAAATATCTGAGGACGATTACGAATGGTATTTTTCAAAAGTAAGAATAATTTAAACCACTAACTCCTCTTCTGTGTTGGCAGGTGTTGCATAGATGTTCGATTTAATATGACTCCAAATGCAGAAATGAATTGGAGTCAATCTCACGATCGTGCAGGCCAAGGAAAAGGACCATCCAGCGATTGTACTTTTAAAGATGATTCTATTCCTTGGTCTGCAGTCAATCTCACGATCGACTCTAATTCATTTTTGCATTTAGGGTTATATTAAATCGAATATCTATGCAAGGCGACGGCGAGGGTGAATCCATGTCTATGAAGATTCTCCAAACCTCTGTATAAAAAAAAGATATACGCTTAACCAATGAAAGCGAGTGTACTTAATAAACTATTTACATATAAATGTTGTTTTGTCTTTCTTTTTATAGGCGACTGTTTTCAATTTACTTATGTTCTCTTCCACCTCATTCGTCCATTTCCTTTACAGTATTCTTATTCCATTTTCTCTTAACTTACAATAGTCGTAACAATTCACATGATGCCCTTTTCTTCGACATTCTCATTTCATGTACCGGTCTTATTATCATCTGAGGCTTTACCAATTCCGCTATGATTCTTAAGGTTTTCACCGTAGCTTAAAGTTGTCAAATATTCCAGAACACTTGAGTACAAAATTTTAATAATGGTACCTAGAGAACTAATGTGGCCCACGAATTTAAATACATATCTGATAAATGGCACCAATAACTATATGATTTATAAAAAGTTCGATAATAGTTTTGTGGCACTAGTAATGAAAATGAAACATGGACAGTTCAAGAATGTTATAACTAAAGCACGGATTTAAGTGCGTTTTTAGGCAATGAATCATCTTTTTAGTCGGGCGTACTCGTGGAGTGATGAGTCATGACCTAAAAATGCACCTAAATCCGTACTTTAGATATAACTAATTGGTTTGATAAATTTACATGGACTGTTATATGCATAAATTGTGTATTGTACAACTAGAAGATAGAAAGATCAATCATAAGTTGAATTTCTCTAAATTTTAAAAATTAAAAAAAAAGTCAAAATTGCATCAGACAAACACAAAATAAAGTCAGATAAACTATGTTTACTTTATAAATTCTTATTAATGGGAAGATGAAAACTTGTGCTACAAGTTTCTGCGTATCAATAAACAAATACACGTGCGATTTTCACATTCGATTCGGCAAAAAAATGATTCTATATTAAATGTTATTTGTAATGTAAATTTTCTTATTGTTATTCTTATTTGACAAGAGAGTTTGTTTCTCATTCTCCTTTAATGCTTTCTAAAATAAAATGTAAGATAATAATGAGGGAATTTATAGTTCCAATGAAAACCACCTATTGTCGATTATTGATCGATAATTGTTTCGGCTAATATATAATCATTTGTTACAGACATGATTAATTGAAACACTATCAATACAATTCTCAATTAATCAACGTGGAATTTACAGGAAACGGAAAATCGTCTGGACGGTGGGTGTACGTGAAGTCACTGCAAAATAATATGTGCGAACGTGCAACCCATGATATTATTTTAATCAAAGCTTCTTTTAATAAAACACTGTTCATTTAAGCTATAAATTTTAAGTAATTGCTAAACTTTTAGGAAAACCTAATTTTTTATTAACAAATAAACAATTCTAATGATATCATTGTTAAATATTTACTCTACGATGTGACTTACACAATTCGTATGTAATTAAGCACTTACGTTTTTTTAAATAGTAAATAAATATAGTAAAATACCTTTTTTTTACTATTATTCAAATCAAATCACGATAGCCTCAGATAATATTTTATATTTTCAAAACCTGCGAAACTAAATTGCAAATATAGAACTGTTGCGTGTTCAAGATTATTGGAATTTACAATGTGTGAGTCGCTGTTGCATGTTTTGTGGACATTATAACTCTTTGATATAATATCATTAATTATATTAATTATAAATCAAATAGAGCAAGGCGCTTGTGGTAATTAATCATGTCCAAGAAAGGCAGGCCACATTCGTTTTACGTGACCAAACTGATGAATTTCATTTATATTATTAAACGCAAAATTTGTAAGTATAATTGATCGTAAAATCAATATAAATGTCGACGTTTTGTTGCACGTTTCAACGGACAAGAATGTGCTATAATTACATACCTGAAATACCAAATGAACTAAACCACTTAAAAAATTGTATTAAACTCTTGTGGATTAAATAACCTCATTACTTAAATAAAATTTTATTTGAATTATTGATTCAAGAGTTATAATTAATTTTATGTGCAATTTCACAAGAATCAAGAACATAAACAAAAATAAAATAAATAACTTGTAAGGAATCTAGGATAATATAGGTACTAAAAGGACATTAAATGTGAGCTTGAAATATAATGTTTGTAAGAAAAATTGATAACATGTATTCTTCACCTCATTTGTTACTTTTTTATCAATTATTTATCAAAGATTTGGTAAAAGATTATTTACTTTCTGTGTTTTGTTTTGCACTTCTTTGTCTATCATATTTTCATTGCCACTATGTTACCTGAATGCTCTAAACTTGCATCTATCTTTCTTCGAGTTAGTTTCATTTCGTTCTTCTTTTTGTAAACTCTTTTAGCTGAATTTCTTTTTGCGTTTCTATTTTTGTTCCTTTTAGAGTAGGTACAATGTCATCTGGACACACAAATCTTCTTCAATCTATGTAATTTATTTCATCCTAGACTGGTTTTCAGAATGCATATTTTTGACATTTAATTACATTGTGTGTTAATTTTGTCCCTGGAGTTCAATAATATTTCTTTGAAGTTTGAATATCGATTGGGATTTGTTCGCGAAAACTGTCATTAGATCGCCGCAAATGTTAGTAGGAATATTATTGAAATTCATCTTGCTGTTAGCAATGTTAGCGAACATTGTTAGCTAACAATGTTCGCGTTTATGTAAACCCAGCATTAGAAGAGTTACGATGAGCTATTTTATTAGCAAGTAGGTTTTTTGTTATTTTAGTCTATCTTTATTTTTGTAATTATCTTATTAATAAAAATTAGTTAGACAATATTTTTTTTAGAAATTAGAAACTAGAATGTTTTAACAAAAATTTGACATATGCAGATTTTCTGTCCGAAGTATTACTTTAAAAAATTCTTATATGTATCCTACCATAACAATTTAATGTCCTGGATGAATTAATTTTTTTTTCTGAGGGGACATCTGAAGGAAAGTCGTGCGTGTCAAATTTTGTCACCACTAATCGGGGAGACAAATCTCCGTAAGTTTTAATTTGAAAACAGTGGCTCTCAAACAACACCACTATCCTATTTTTTTCGAAAACGATAAACATTTGTATATGTCAAGTTCGAGTATTTTGCATCTTTTTAATATGTACTGCTGCTGTGTAAAATATTTACACAACTATTAAATTCACCCAGTATAATAAAACGTCATCTACTTTAAAATATTCCTACTTGTTCACATCCTCTGTGTGACAGTTCTTGTTTTGTGTTTTGCTATTCTACTGTTTATGCTTATCTTATTCATACGTAACTATATTTTTTGTTTTTCGTTCTTTAATGATAAAAGAAACTCATTTGAGTTTCATAAAGTAGCTCATTAATGCCCATATTCGTAGTACTTCTTTGAGGTCTTCTTCAATAAGAGACCCCTTGGAATGGGTATTGTTGTAAGATTGCATTAGTAGTAGTAACAAGATTAAATAAACAACATTCTTAATAAGTTTCGGAGAAGATACCTCGTTCCTGAAAGGCTCTAAACATGCAAGGTTATTCACGCAACCCATTCATTAAAAGTTTTCAAGGGAGAGGTTTAGATGGAAATTTGAAATTTACAGCGCAGATATATTTCAAAGGGAACTTTTCAAATAAAACAAAATTGACTTCCAGTCACTTCCTGTTATATCCGAAGTTGCTGTCAACTCGCTTATTTTAAATAGGATGCTGTATTTTTGGTTACGTTTTTGAATTCTACATGTAAAAATATGTAAAACAGCAATACATTTCCCTATCTCTAAGTTTTTGAGATATTTTGAGTTTTCTTAAAAATTTGGATTCTGCTATCTGATTTTCAACAAATTATATCATAGCTATTATTGAAGCAATTTTATTTATAATAACTGATACTGTAATTGATACTCTCAGGTTCTTAAAAATTCCACAACTACGACGACGCCTATTCTGAGTAGGTACGTCTCCATAGAATCATTTCAGTCGGTTTACATGAACTATACTTTCTTTATTAGAGCCTAATTGATCTATTAAGCTACTATCTAAAATATACTACTCCACTCGAAGAAATTCAAACACAATAAAGTACTTTTTTTCAAGTGGAACAGCAAATATTTTAATACACCGTCATATGTGAAGTTAAATGCTGCATCGATATGTATTAGCATTCCCATTCTTTAACAGTTTTTGAGTTATGAGATATTTTTGATTTAATTAATAAAAATTTACAATTTTATTACATTAAATATTTTTAATTTTGTTGATATAGCCATGAAAGTAACAAATAGTTGCATTTTGCGTTTCCCGTTACTGCAAATTTTAAATGAAAGCAAAAAAAATTGACAATCAAAATTATTGAAACGTTGATATTCTAAATCTATTTTAAATTCATGAAGAATGATCTAAAATTGTTGAGAGCAGAGAAATTTCAATGAAATACATCCCCTCTTGTCTCTTAGCTGTGATATGATTTTTTGAAAATCAAATTGCAGAATCCAGATATCTAAAAAAATTCAAAGTATCTCAAAAATTATGCAATTTAGAGGTAGGGAAATGTATTGCAATTTAACATATTTTTACATGTAGAATTCAAAAATGTGAAACGTTTGGCTAAATTTGTTTTCAAAACAAATTCGATGGTTACATGTTCTATTTCAAATAACAAACATATGTCCAAATTGTCACGCCTCTAACGTGTTTTTGAAATACCGGGGGATAAACTTCGCTCAGAGATAGAGGGTGCCGATTTGCTGGAACCAAAGACACCTTCCTCTGTGCCCAACAAAAAGATAAAAAGGTAACTTACCTAGCTCGGTTTAGCCGGAGATTCAGCAGGGGTCGCCGCGGTGGAGAAAAACTACACTTTTCCCCAAGAGATAACTTTATTTGGGCACTTTCCAAAAGCTGTTCCCTCTGGCCTACCTTGCTGAGCCACCACCCTGCGATCGAATGTCTCCGTCCATCGTTCAATCGATGGCCCCGATTAATCGACTTAGCTCAGCAAAATACCCCGTTAACAATCTACATATAGCTGTCCCGTATTAATTTTCGTGGCAATATTCTTGGTTCTTGGTTCTCAGCAATGCTGGGCGACATGCAGTCCCTTTCGGGTAATGCTGGACCACACAGAGGGCCATAAATCTGCCAATATGAAGTAACCTTATCTTTGTATTTCGAATTTCTGTTCAAAATTTAGTCACGCTGAAATCGCAAGCACTTGTAAGTTAGCGGAAAAACCACATCGAATTACTCTTAAGTTAGAGCGTGTTGTTTTTGTCTGTTTCCAAAGCTGACGCCTTCAAATCCACTATAAACGCGCAGACACCATAAAACAAATCTCTTTGACGTTTAAATTGGTTTCTTAAGTTTTGTACACATTCTGTCGCGTTAAAATTGCAGATAAATGGCCCATGTGTTTAAAGATATCAAATTACAGAGCGAGTTTAGACCTTCGCTGGAGTCTGTTCCCTTTCAGTCAAGCAACAGATACTTTAAAAAATGTCAGCTTTTACACTTGAATAATAAAATTTATGTGGGCCTCGTTTGCGCCAGATGACAGCGAATGGTTCTGATAAGTTAATAGGGGGGCTCCTGATACATTTCTGGCATCGAGGAGAGGCGTGCGTGTGAACTTAATGCAACGGTTACCATTGGTCGGTGGGTTTTTAAAAATCTAACTGACAAGTCCGAGGAGGTGTTGTTAATTTTTACTTGCGGGATAGGAACGCGAAAAAAGAAGCAGATGGCATTGACGAGAACGGTCGAGTTGAATTCTAATTTGGCTTAGCACTTTTTCCTTAGGCGCTTGTAGTCTTTATTCATTTTTTGTTAAATCATTTATTTCGGTACGGTTTAAGTACAGTGTGTTAAGAAAGGCATTAAACTAAACATGTAGGCGTCGCGACGCGAGTGATTTAATCAAAGTGGTAGTGCGTGAAATTGGACAGGGATTATACGGCTTAGGTAATTGACCTATATTTGTTTCCTTCAGCGCACCTTTGGTGGTAATAACTGCATAGAGATAATTTGATTTGCCTTAATTAGACTAAAGAGTCGGTACGGTTCATGGTACCATTACATTGAGATAAAGTTAATCAACTATTTTTAGTTACATTTCAGCGAGTATTAAAACTCACTAGTGACCTTCATCTTGGAAAATTTATTGATCAGTGTTTCTTTAATAATTAGACTAATTCTGTAATTTAATCAACCAACAGCAATTAACTATTCCTCACATCTACTTGGGCTTTCAATACAGTGTACTTTTAGAAATCATTCTACCCTTGGGAATTTTCTCCGGCAAGTTGGAAACCAAACAATTTGAACTACATTCCTAGCCATCTTCTTAACAAAGTTTCTTTCACACTCTGTATATGTGGGTGGGTCAAACTGTGGTCCTTGCCGAGAGATTTGTCGGTTAATTAGAAGCGATTGCCTAGAGACTGCAATGCTAAAACCACCCATAGTGGAGTGCAAATAAAGCAATCAAAAAACTAATTTCTTGCGCTATAGATTAATTAGCTAGGTTAGACGGCGAAAGAGCGACAGACAGAGAGCCCTGAAAGAACAAGCAAGAGGGTAGAGCATCGCCCTCAAAGCAATTAATCAACGCTCTGGTGACGTAGTAGATAGGGTTAAACCACCAGTCCCTGAAAAACAGGTGATTGCTACTGATTTACTTGCAAATTGATCGCTGAAAGCGGCATTTGTATCATATGCTTCTCTAAACCATCTGATTAAATCATTAATTAACTCCATCAATTAAGTACACTGTGGTCCCACTGAGACATATTGTGCGTTGGTTTATTAAACAAAACAAGTCTTTGAGTACGAACAGAAGTGACGAACACTTGTACCAAGACTCGAGTTAATTTGAAAATTCAATTAATTATTAATCTAATTAAGGAGCAGAGCTCTCCAACAAACATCTGTGTAGACATTAAACCACCAACGGTGTGAATCGAAATAAAGTAGATTGCGCCGATATTCGAAGTGAAATCTGTTAAACGATTTATACTGTACTTTCTGGAAGTCGTAATTTTTGTTTATTTGTATTGATTTCAAACGCAAGGGTTTTTCGCTCACGATCTCCGATCCCATAGAGGCGGATATCAGGAGTTTTTTCCATTTTTTTTTTCTTTTTTTTGAATAAATAATTAATTAAATTTAATTGTCGTTTCATTTTTAAAATATCCGCTCCTTGTTTATTCAAGAGTTTTACTGCTCCACCAAAAGAACCAGGTTATCACGACGTAGTCTCCTATTAACAAAGATCACGAGCCATAATTAAGGGTATTATTCTTTATAGCGGTTCCTCCGGAGGGTCGTTCAACTGTAAACAGAAATCTAGGGCAGTAGAAAATAACCCTTAGGCGGGCGCTGTAGACAACAGCAGGTAGCAAGCAGGCCCGTAGTGCAGATAATATTAACAACCAGCTGTGCGATCTTTCGGAAGTCACGAGACAGTTATTTAAATTGGCCATAAATCTCAAGAGGGGTTTGTTTGTACATTTTCATAACTTGTTTACTTGTAAGTAATAGTCAATAAGCAAGTCTAATTGGTGGGTGCGTCACAAACTTAATAAAAAATTTAGCATCCCATTTAAAATAAGCGAGTTGATAGGGACTTCCGGTATAACCGGAAGTGATTGGAAGTCAATTTTATTTTATTTGAAAAGATCATTTAGAAGTATCACTCCTTATAAATTTCAAATTTCTATCTAAACTTCTTCCTTGGAATCTTTTAATGAACGGTTTGCCTGAATGACCCTGTATTGGGCCCGTTTCAATATGGTCCAAATTCGAACACTTTTTAATTGCTTTTCATTTCGATACTTTTAAGTACCACTGTATGTATGTAAGTAAGTATACTGCCTCCCAAATATATTAAAACACTAAAATAAAGCCGTGGTTTTAAGAAGTATTTCAATAAGGTTAAGATTCGCAAAGTTTTATTGCTTTTTGGTCGATTACTTTTAGCAAGCAGTGTATCATAAAGGCAATTTCCACGATAACATTGACACGTATTCATTAGATGTAAACCGTAACCGGCAACAATATGACTAAACACGATTCACGGTGGTCTTTTTATTAAAATGTAATCAGTGCTCATGGGAATTTTGCGTGAAAAATGATATCGGCCAAATGGCTACCTAATGATCTGTTTTCACGCTCAAGCAATTTGCGCAAATGGATTTGGGCATGCATTTGCGCATGCAAATTTGCATAAATAAGAATTGAATTGATAATCCATTTTACGATCAGTTTGCCAAACTTTCTTGGTCGTGCAAGCAATAAAATTGTTTTCACCCAACGACTTCCTTGTACAAATTTGCATGCACAAGCACATTTGCACAAATTACATGAGCGTGAAAACGGATCTTATGGTCCGTTTTGACGCTCAAGCAATTTGCGCAAATGGATTTGTGCTAGCATTTGCGCATACAAATTTACTTACGCAAATGCATGTAGTTTGCCAACCTTTTTAGCTTGTGCAAGCAAAAAAACCCGTTTTCATGCAACGACTTCCTTGTGCAAATTTGTATGCCCAAGCACATTTGCGCAAAATGCTTGAACGTGAAAACGGACCAAGCTCAAGTTACAGATGACGACTGTTATGTTTTCACTTATTTGTATTTGTTTGTCAGGCGTTGGACACGTATTTTGTATTATTTCGCTGGTTAAATAAGAAAACACTTCAGCCACTTGTATCTTTATTATGCCACACGTTCATCTTCTTACGCACAATACAAACATCTCTCGCGCAAGTTCAATTTTCAGGCGCGCCAACCCAACTCTCGCAAATTTCCCCAGGGATGCCAACGGTTAAAAACAAGAAACCAAATTGCGAACGCACAGTTATAAAACAAATATCAAACATACCCCCCACCGTTGAAAGGTCTAACTTTCAACTACAACCTGTGTGTACAACATTAATAAAGTAAGTATAAAGTTAACAATTAGATATTCTCTGGCAAGTCTTGGTTTCAGGTTCCAGCAATGGGAGAGGACAGATCTTGGTAACTGCTCGCTTGGTGACCCCTTTGGATGTCCTCAGAGAAACTACACGTACAATACTGTCCTTTCCGGGATGAACAGCAACAACTCTGCCTAGCTTCCAGCAGAGAGGTGGTAAGTTGTCTTCCTTTATTAATACAAGGGAATCTATTTCAATACTTCTTGTAGGTACATTCCACTTGTTTCGCTGTTGAACCTCGGCGATGAACTCTGTAGACCATCGACTCCAAAAGTGTTGTTGAATCTTCTGAATCCTCTGGTATGCTGACAGTCTGTTGTCTGGAATCTCTTGCATATCAGGGTCAACTAGTGACGTCAACGATCTCCCAATGAGAAAATGAGCTGGTGTCAGGGGATTTAAATCATTGGGATCGGATGAAAGAGGGCAAAGAGGGCGAGAATTTAACACCGCTTCAATTTGGGTGAGTAGCGTTAAGAAATCCTCAAAACAAAGATTTGCAACACCTGCAACGCGCTTTAGATGCCGTTTAACGGATTTAACACCTGCCTCCCATAACCCTCCGAAATGAGGTGAATGTGGCGGTATAAAACTCCAGTTTACCCCTTCATTTGCAAAGCAACCTTCTAATTCATCCTTATTTTTAATCAAAAATTTGCCTACCTCTACTAATTCATTATTAGCCCCCACAAAATTGGTTCCGTTGTCGGAAAACATCTGAAAGGGCTTGCCACGGCGCGAAATAAATCTGCGAAAGGTAGCAATAAAAGCATCTTTGGTTAGATCAGTAACAGGTTCAAGATGTATCGCCTTTGTAACGAAGCAGATAAAGAGCGATAGATAACATTTAAAAGTTTTTGATCCACGCCCACGTTTCGATTTTAACAAAAATGGACCTGCGTAATCAACACCTGTGCTATAGAACGGAAATGAAATTTTTACACGCTGCTTTGGTAAATCGCCCATAAATGGTAGACATTGCTTGGGTTTTGTTTTAAAACAGGTAATGCATTCATAAACTACTCTTTTTGCTAAGTTTCTGCCTAAGATAGGCCAAAATTTTTCGCGTACGGACGCAAGCAATTGTTGAGGTCCAGCATGTAATAATGTTTTGTGCTCAGACATGAGCAACAACTTTGTGAAATGGTGATTCGCAGGTAGCAAAATAGGATGTTTTTTGTCGATTGCAAAATTTGAAAATTTTAGCCTGCCACCTACTCTTATAATGCCTTTCTCATCAAGAAAAGGACTTAACTTTAAAAGTTTACTTCCTTTCTCAACTGAGTTATACTTCAAAAGATGTTTAATTTCTTCCTGGAAAGCTGTCTGCTGCACTTGCTTAACCAATAATGTAACTGCGTTGTCCAATTCGTTTTTGGAAAGAGCACCATGCTGATGCGAGTCGAGTGATGATTTTCTTAAGTTATTGATGAATCTTAAACAATACGAAGTAACTCGGGTTAATTTAGAAAAACTTGAGTATTTCTCAATTTCGATGAATTGCGAATTCGACCGAACTATGAAAGTTTTACTTTGAAGTTTCATTTCTGGCACAGCAGAATTTAAGATATTTGCGGGTAACTGAGGCCAATTCGATGAATCTTTCTGCAACCACTGAGGGCCCTTCCACCATAGATTTGCATCTATCAATAAATCAGGATTTAACCCCCGGGAAACGAGATCTGCAGGGTTTTCCCTTGTTGGAACGTAGCACCAATTGTTTGGTTCTGTTAAAGCCTGAATCTCTGCAATTCTATTTCCCACAAATATTTTTAACAAATTTGGAGAACAGTTTATCCAACCGAGTACCACTGTGGAATCGCACCAATAATAACAAGCATTGGGTTTTGTGTTCAAAGATTTGCAAACCTTATTGCATAATCGAGCTAAAATTAAAGCTCCACATAGCTCTAGGCGAGGTATCGTTATTGTTTTTAAAGGAGAAACCTTTGACTTAGCACACAGGAGATTTGAATGAATATTGCCTTCGTTATCGATACTTCGAAGGTAAACACATGCTCCGTAAGCATCATTTGAGGCATCCGAAAAGCCATGAAGTTCTACCCTGATTGCATTTGCACACGTAACAAATCTGGGTATACGAAGATTGTTCAACTCAGAAATTTGTGACTTGAAATTAAACCATTTGCTATGAAGATCGGATGGTATGGACTCATCCCATGACAAGTGTTCCGCCCACAATTTTTGGATGATTATTTTGGCAATGATTGTGCAAGGTGCGAGTAATCCTAATGGATCATATAGTTGTGCAATACATGATAAGATCGTGCGTTTCGTGACCTGTGTAGGTAATTTATCGACGCTGATATTATAAAGCAAAGAATCGTCACTGCATGACCATAGTAATCCCAAAGTACGCGCATTTTCATTAGAACCTATCGTTAGCACAGAAGAATTAACGTTAAAATCGGCAAAACCTTCAATGATTCTTGAGTTATTTGAAATCCATTTTCTCAATTCAAAACACCCTTTACTTAAAATCTGAGATATTTGCAAACAAATAGATTGCGCTTCCTCAATTGAATTAAAACCTGTCAACAAATCGTCTACATAGAAATCTTTCAGTATGATTTTAGAAGCTTCGGGAAATTCGTCTGAGTTTTCATATGCCAGCTGATGCAAACAACGAATGGCTAAAAATGCCGCAGAGGCAGTGCCGTACGTCACCGTATTAAGTTCTTGTACCGTTATATTTTCTGAGGGATCACTACGCCAAAGAATGCGTTGTAAGGATCGTTGCGCCTCATCAACGATGACCTGGCGATACATTTTAGCTATGTCCGCTGAAACAACGTATTTCTGTTCCCTGAATCGAAGGATAATCGACTGCAGATCGCTTTGTATCGTAGGACCTACCATTTGAATGTCATTGACAGAGACACCTGTGGTCGTTGGACAAGACCCGTCAAAGACGACCCTTAATTTCGTTGTCAGACTTTCCTCTTTTAAAACCCCATGGTGAGGTAAGTAATAAGAAAAACATGTTTCATCAGATGCCTTAGTCATGTGACCTAACGACTCATATTCACTCATGAATTCAAGGTAACGTTCCTTGAGGACTGGATTTGATTGAAGTTTGCGCTCAAGTGCGTGAAATCGATTCAAAGCAGTTTGCATTGAGTCACCTAATTTTTCTGGAGAATCTTTTAAAGGAACCTTCACCACAAACCTACCATCGTCATTACGTTTTGTAGTTTGAATAAAATGTGCTTCACACGCTGATTCTTCTGAGGAAAAGACCCTTTCGTTAGAAATTTCTTCCAATTCCCAGAACATTTTTAATTGATCCTGGATGTCACTTGTATTTGTGGACAAATTGCAATACAACCGTTTGATGTGTTCTTCATACAAGGGACCGGCTACAATCCAACCGAATTTAGTTTTCTGTAAAGTAGGAAGACCAGCACCCAATTTGATTTGACCTATGCAGATGAAATCCCAAAAACACTCAGCTCCGAGTAATAAATGTATGTCAGATGGCTTATAAAATTTAGGATCCGCCAACTTTATATTTTCTGGAATTTTCAGATGATCAGTTGAAACAAACTTTGCAGGAATTTGTTCCGTTATTTTGGGTATGACGTAACAAGATACTGAGGTAGTGAACTGATTAACACACGACTTTATTTGTATGTTACATTTTGCCTTTATTTTGGACTGCACTTGATTTATGCCTACAATGGAAATATTTGTGCTTGTTTTGTCCAAGCCTAACTTGTTGCATAAATTTGATGTTACAAAATTAGATTGCGACCCCGAATCCAAAATAGCACGACAATCATGAGGAACACCATGTTTATCCAATATTTTGACGCACAGTGTAGATAACAATACCTGAGGGCTACCTGAGATACTTGACATTGAAACTGATTGAGGATTTTCAAAATGTAACAAGGTATTGTGTTTGGCTTGACACCTTTTACAATTACCGGACTTGCAATTTTTGGAGAAATGACCAAACCTAAGACAATTTAAGCAAAGCCCTTTCGCTTTCACTTGTTTTACTCTCTCATTGATCGCTAATTGAAGAAATGAATTACATTCAGAAATCCAATGCTCACCTTTGCAAAATGTACACGTACCATTAGCTACTACGAAAGTTTTTGAGAGTTTTGCTGGATGTTTGGTTGCTGTCGCAGATTGACATACTGCCGAACGAATGTTTGTTTTAGAATTTTCTAAAGTTTCTAAAAGTTGCGCACGATTATTCAAAAAATTCTCAAAATCCGCGAATGTGATTTCGTCCTTTATATTTGACGCGCTTTTCTCCCACTCATTTAATGACGTGTTGTCTAGCTTTTTTACCATAAGATAAATTAACAAATCATCCCATTGTTCTGTTGGTAAACCTAATGAATTTAGAAAACGCAAATGTTTTAAAGCGTCATCCAAAAGTTGCCTCAAACCTGAAGAAGATTCTTTATTAATTGGCGTGATTTCGACTAGCGCTTTTATGTGATTGTGCTTAAGAATTCGTTTATTATTATACCTTTTACAGAGTAACTCCCAAGCTACCTGATAATTTGAACTTGTGGTTTCCAAGGCCGATATTATTTTAGATGCATCACCTTGTAATGCAGCCTTTAAGTAATGAAATTTTTGCACCTCATTTATTTTGTTGTTGCTGTGGATTAGAGATTCGAATGTGTCATGAAATTCTAACCATTCATCAAATTTTCCGTGAAATTTCGGCAAGTTAATCGTTGGCAATTTTATGTTACAAGACTTTTCTAAGGGTTGCGTTAATGAACTACCGGAATGACTTGATACATTTGATACGGCATCCACATCATTTTGTTTAGAATTAAAATCAACCTTGTTTATTAACAATTTTGCTTCGCTTAACAACCTAAAATATTCGTTTTCAAAATTTTCTCTCTCGAGAAATTCACCTTCTAAATTCTCGGAAATACTTTCAATTTGCGTTTCACGAAACTCGATAATGAGCCCTTCAAAATCGGTTACTCTGCTTTGTAATTCTAAAATTTGACTTTCGTTTGATTGGTCGGTGTTAAATTCGTTATTCAGCTTTATTACGAATTTGTTAAAGAAAGTAACGCGTGCTTTTAATGAACCACGTTTTCTGTGTAATTGCGTTAGATCAAGCGACATTTTGTTTTCTTGCATGAGACAAGCGATGCTAAATTATGTGTATGGAAAATTGGGAAACTCACTCGTTTTTGTTTCAGATCTACGATTGGTTTCTGCTGCTGCTTCCCTGATGTTTTCCACCGATGTGATCGAAGTTGTTTTTTCAATGATTATGATGCGACGATGTTGCAATGGCTGCCTTATGTCCAACACCACGATGACACTTACGTTGCTTTTCCGAAGAAATCTAAATGCATCCACACTCGAAGGACCAACTATGTTATGTTTTCACTTATTTGTATTTGTTTGTCAGGCGTTGGACACGTATTTTGTATTATTTCGCTGGTTAAATAAGAAAACACTTCAGCCACTTGTATCTTTATTATGCCACACGTTCATCTTCTTACGCACAATACAAACATCTCTCGCGCAAGTTCAATTTTCAGGCGCGCCAACCCAACTCTCGCAAATTCCCCCAGGGATGCCAACGGTTAAAAACAAGAAACCAAATTGCGAACGCACAGTTATAAAACAAATATCAAACAACGACACTGAGCAAAATTTTCAATAACGGTTTACACAAATGGATACGCATATCTGTAAAAAGCTGTAATGTCGCGAGTGATATTGGATTTAAGGCCAACGATGTAGTGTTGCCACAGGTGGTACTTTGGTACCATTTTGATATTTTTAGAATTAATTGGTACCAAGGTACTGCCGCGTCCATTTGATGCTTTTTTTGTTCAAGCAACAATTTCACTCAATTTTCATTATTCTCATTATTATTCAAATAAGCATTGTAAGTATCTTCTGTATATTCAGTTGCCTATATCTGAATTTGCAGTGAACGGCTGAATTAATCGGTTACATAAGAGCACATTTGTAACGTAAAATTAACTACATATATATCATTAAATATTTAAATATTATTAATTATTAAGTTCAAGACGATTGCAATAAATTATAATAATAATTGACTATCCATTAAATCAAAGAATTTTTTCAATATTGCTGATTGTTCAAAATTAGGTATACCGGGTGCTGCATTGATGAACGCAACATAGGAAATCTCATGTTAATTTATATACAGGGTGATCAAAGTTACTGCCACACTATTGCTAACTTTTTTATTATTGGAGCTACGAAGTGGTTCAAATTAGCAAAAATGAACTGTTTTCACTCAGGATTACAATGATAATATGAAGAAAACAATTGCGCATGGCATTCTCAAAATAATTGCATGTGTAAATTTTTTTTAATGGAACATCCGGTTTTCTTGTTGGCAAATAAAAGGACATCAAATTATAAATACAAATTATTCTTTACTATTTTTCCTTAAAACGAACAATAAAGAAGTTATTACGACAATTTTGTTGGTATAACATTTAATACAACCCATACAACGCACCATTTAAATGCCACTAGAAGCGTCTATAAACGTGTTCAGAGATGTTTAGAACAAAATGTGAATGTTTTTGAACACTTACTTTAAGTTATTTATAATTTTGTTTAAATTAATTTAATAGTTATTTAGTTAATTCAATAGTTTCAAGTGTGCTACTCTTTTTATTTTATTTTTCTACACAATATTAGTTACATTTATTTTAAATACCAGTTCCTCAAAATATTGCGCTCATGTTTTTTACGTTTGTTTATTTTTGAAGCACATAATTCTAAGGTAGTGTGTGTAAAGACAGTTTTCTAATGCGTTGAACTAAATAAAGTTAATTGTAAATGGTGAATACAACTTTCGCAATAACGTTTTTATTATTCGCTTTAAGGAAAAATAGTAAAGAGTAATTTGTATTTATAATTTGATATTCTTTCATCAGTCAACAAAAAATACAGGGTGTTCCATTAAAAAAAACTTTACACATGCAATTATTTTGAGAATGCGATGCGCAATTGTTTTCTTCATATCACCATTGTAATCCTAAGTGAAAACAGTTCATTTTTGCCAATTGAACGACTTCGTAGCTCCAATAATAACGAAGTTAGCAATAGTGCGGCAGTAACATTGATCACCCTGTATGCTCAAATATTGGCTTTCCTAATTATTTTACAGCAAAATTCCATTTAGGTTTTTTAGAGTAGGGGAAACCCGGGCAAAGTGAATAACCTGGGCAAAGTGAATACCCTGGGCAAAGCGAATATTTTCTGCCATTTGTAAAATATTTGCTTGACATCAACTGTATATGACCTGGAACGTTCGTCCATCATTGCTCAGTCAACAAAGAATTACGGTACAGGGCGATCGCGCTGCATGCTATATGAGCAGTAGCAAATTAATTTTCACCCAAAAAAGAAAGATTAATTTTTCAAGGGAAGTGTTTTGTCAAATAAAAATAAAGACGTTTTATTCTATTAACTGTAAGAAATAAACCGAACAAAGTATATATTTTTGAAAACAGAAAAAAAATCTCTATTTAATGATGGACATTGCCTACTATGATTTCCATTAAAAAAAATATAACTTTATGTTATAACTCAAAAATTTAACTAAATATCAAAAAACCAACTACACCACTGAATTGTATTCAAGAAAGTGTCCTGATAATGTCAAAACAGTTCTTTAATAGGGAGTTTTTGGCAATAGGTTCCGTTCAAATTTACGTACGCCAAACCTTAAAAGTCTATTTGTGATTGGCTAGATCAATGCTGGGCACGAGAGTTCTGGTGAGTCATCCCCTCCACTCTGCAACAACTGTAATCGGTGACAGTCGAAAATATTCGCCACTCGTCGAGATATTATATTGCGCGTCGTTGGTTCTAGGCGTGTCGATTTCAATTTAAACTGGAATAAGCGCGAAATACTTGCGGAGAAGTATAAGGGGTGGTGGTACTGTTCTCCTACCGTGCCCGGCACTGGGTTAGATCCATAAGGTTGCTAAGCAAAATAGCCTTTAACGTAACGATATTTCTATCCTAATGTGTTGCAAAAGTTCCCTATTATCTGTAAAAATAAACGAGATATGCGCGAGTGACGAAAAGTCAAAAATGACAATTTTTGCGTATAACTCGAAAACAAAAGAAGATAACCAATTTTTGTTTACTCTATAGATTTTATCTTTAAAAAAGAGATCGAGACTTGGCCACTAGTTTTTTTCTATCTCTTATAGTTACAGAGATACCCATAAGAGACATAGAAAATTGATCCACCTGTACAATCCCGCGTACATTAATGGCCGTATGCACAGACAAATCTCAAGGTGGACTTGATACTTAAAGCTAACTTCATATCAAATTGTGCGCCGTATAGTTACATTGTTCAAAGCATGGCCTTCTAAATGAAAAGCGAGTTCTATCTGGCCTGCGCAAAAGTGCAGTTCAGGCGTGCTCCGCCAAGCACTACTTATGGGGCGCTTTTTTAACCTAAAATCTTGACAGTTCTGTCACGTGTGAATGGTGAATGAGTTCGTGTAAGAACAATTAATGTTATTATTGTAAAAATTTGAGCATACTGGATATTATTTACGTTAGAATAAAGTGGAGTATTTATGTCCAATTTCGACAACTTAATTTAGCATTAAACTATTACGATTTTAGATTAAAATCTTATCTGCACATACTCAAAATTTCTGTGGTAAGTTACAACATGTATAATAAAGCTTCTTTTCTTACTGTTCGTAATTATCATCGCCCTTTTTAACACGTTTTATTTATAACACGAAAGCTTTTTAAAATGACAGTTTTTCTTTATTGCGCAAGCATACTTCACTCCGACGTGATCAAATGATTTGTGCATGAATCTATAAAGTTTATACCATATAAATTATGTTGTATTACGGTAATTACAATATTAATTAATTTTGAGTGAACTCACTTTGATTGACAGTAATGACAATGCATTTCACTCAGTGCCGTCAGTGCCCCATAACCAGCGCCAAAGTGGCGACTTTTGGCGTTTTCTCGAGCACAAAAATTCAATGTAAATTTTTCAAAACGCCCAGGCCAGTTAGAACTCGCTTTTCATTTAGAAGGCCATGGTTCAAAGTAAAGGTTTACTTTGGCTTAAGTCTAAAGATTTGTCTGTGCATACGGCCATAAATGCACCTCCCGCTGGCAAACTTCACCCTTAAAACCTTGTGATATAAGGCTCACAGAACTCTCTAATTGTGGCACTTGAGCTGCGCACGTCTATAGGCCCCTAGCAAGCTACCTGGTGGCGCCGCCTGGTGGAGGTTGCGACATAAATTGTAGGCCGCGACTTGAAACATTATATCCATTTATATCATTTCGAAGAAGATTTGAATGTGCTTGCTAGTATTTTCTCGATTTGTTTTAAAGTATGGAAGGTAAAGATCGTTCTCGTAAAGTGCTTGTAACTCCAGTGATAGTTCTGAGAGTCAGCTGACAGCAGTGTTGCCAACCCTGATACGACCGTTTTCCCTACCTTTTCCTACATAAACTTACAGCTAGTGGCGCTCGTGATGCCGTTTGCTACCCGCCTATACATAGCTCTACTTATTTTATCTTCATGCATATATTTTATGTTGACCTTTTGTTTTCTTATCTTTTCAGAATAAAACATATTTACTTTTTATAAATGCCTTATTTTAAAATTTTAAATAAATAATTAAAAAAAGCGATCGAAAGATGTCGCTACTTAAAATGTCCACAAAGATTTTTCATTCAAGGTTGGGGAAAAAAGGGAAATTTTCCTGAAAGTAGTGATTCACTTTGAAAGGATTGGCAACACTGCCATTCCCTACTATCACAGATTTATCAAGTAGCCAGATTCCCTGTAGAGAAAGAGAAATTGATATTAACTTAAGAATGAGAAGGTAAATACACCCATTTAAAAAGCATTGTCGCTATTTCACTCACATGCTGATATCAATCGAGAATGCAGGAAACATAAGGCACTGTTCATCTACCCTGTACCAGATCATTGCCTACTATCAATGATCTAGTAAAGGGTAGATAGACAGTGCTTTATGTTTCCTGCATTCTCGATTGATATCAGCATGTGAGTGAAATAGTGACAATGCTTTTTAAATGGGTGTATTTACCATCTCACTCTTAAGTTAATATCAATTCCTTTTTTTCTACAGGGAATCTGGCTACTTGATAAATCTGTGCCTACTACAGTGCTGCCAATGACCGGGAAATTTCCCGAATTTCGGGAAAAATGAGGCTATGGTGGGAGTTTTGCGGGATATAACAAAGTTACGGGAAAAACCGGGAATTTCAGATATCAGAAATTAAGATAATTCTTTTTCTGCTTATGTACTTTCGGAAAGGTGCAGACGTTTTGTGAAACTACTTGCTGCGTTTTATTGTGCACTACCGGTGGCAAAAGTATACGCCAGTAGATGCGTTACAATAAAACGGTAATAGTTACGCTTTAACCTTCAGCTGTCAAAGTGGTACTATTTCGTCTTGATTTAACGGAATAATGGAAAACGGTGAAATACCGTTTCCGATAATAGCTCGATTTTTACAACAGCAAAGAATCATTGAAGACGAATTGATGGATTCAAATTGAAATTGAAAATTCAAATTGAAATGACCCTCTCTACCGTGTTCTACCGTCTTGAACGGCGGTAGAGAAAGTTGCCACCAGTGGACACCAGCAGCACAATAAAACGACGTTTTACTTCTACCGGCTGACGCGAACGTTGCAATAAAACGCACCTACTGGTTCCTGTGGTGAACTTGAACCATGTATCGCTGAACGCGCCCATTCCCATGCGATGTGATTCCAGCAGCCAGCAATATAACATAACCTAATTAATCCCTTTCGTGTCTTTATAATCTTGTACAATTTGTTGATTGTTTGCAATACCCTAATGAAATTCTGTGGAAAAAGTGCAATAACAGCGCAACAAAATGGATAAATGGCTTATAAAAACACCCTTCTCGGTAAGTAGTTTGTTATTTTTGCATCTATCTCACCTAAATTTATTTTTCTTCTGAAGTGCATTTCACTTTTGAATTGGCGGGCGGGAAAAAGCGGGAATTTTTGTTGCAAATTTCGGGATTTTAGACTTTATGCTGTTGGCAGCACTGGCCTACTATTTTATGTAAAAGTTAGAGGCAAACAGGCAAAGTTCAAGATCTTCTGCAAAGTCATTCATTTCTGTGTTTCTGAAGACTATAAATTTAGACATGTCTGAAGAATTAATCCCAGATTTTCCTTCCGGTCCCTTGGACAGGTATCGGAAAAATGCCTCCTTCGACTGGAAGAAAATGAAAATTTTCCTAGAGACTGAAGAAGTAATTCGGTTTTCTGTAAGAAACAAAACAGTTATTTACACTTACTACTAAGTACAGTTTAATCACGTTTCAGAATGAGCTGTATAAACAAATTGAAAGCAACCCTGTCTTTCATCCACCTGACACGACCTTAACGTTTGACGAGATTAGAAGGCAAGGAGTTAGAAGAATGTACAATTTGCAAAATATAGATGATGTTACGCAAATTCATGTGGATAACTTTCGGAAAAACAGAGCTGTGACGGCTTTGCTTTTTAACTTGGACCCTGGTAGTGCAATAAAATTTCAAATACCGCAATTTTTATTTCCGAGTACTATTTTATCAATGGGCACAGAACAACATAATAAATATATAGAAGACGTTTACCAACAAAAGGTAATTTATTAGTAACATTTCTGGTCTTCATTATTTAACTTATTATTCATAGGAAGAAAGTGGTAAAATTTTTCTATAACAAAAAGCATTCTAGTCTATGGCAACCCTAAACTGATAATTTGAAATACTGTTACATTCTACATATTATAGTTTCTATCTTTTCAAATACAAGCGGTTTTATTGTATTATTCAACAAAATAAATAGTTCTTATAAAACAATCAGATTTCAGGATGTTTCTGTTTGACTGAAATTGCTCACGGTTCAAATACAAGAGGCATGAAAACAACTGCTACTTATGATAAGAAAACGAAAGAATTTATTTTGCATACCCCGGATTTCGAGGCAGCAAAATGCTGGGCCGGAGGTCTAGGCCAAACAGCTACACATGCCCTCGTTTTCGCACACTTAATTACACCTGACAGTGTTGGACATGGCCTACACACTTTTATCGTACCAATTCGTGAAACGAAGTCCTTGCTTCCATATCCTGGGATTACAGTTGGTGATATGGGTGAAAAAGCTGGACTTAATGCGATTGATAATGGGTAAATGTTTAAAGTCAAATTACCCCATGGAAGTGTATCATTGGCAAACATTGCAGATTTATTATGTTTAATCAGTATCGCATACCAAGAGCTAATCTTTTAAATAGAAACGGAGGTGTTGATGATGACGGAAAATATGTAACACCATTCCGTGATCCAAATAGAAGACATGGAGCTTCGCTGGGTGCTTTATCCGGTGGAAGAGTTAACATCACTTACATGTGTTATGTGTATCTAACGAAAGCTATTACGATTGGTATACGTTATGCAGCTGTTCGTAAGCAATTTGGGCCGGAAGGTGAAGACGAGCTTCCAGTCATTGAGTATCAGTTACATGTAAGCCTTTGGAAGTAATTTTGAAGATTCTTTAAAGCTATTTCGGTTCCAGCAACATCGACTAATCCCATACTTAGCCGCTGCTTATTGCTTGTACAATTTCGCTTCATATTTAGGCGATGTACATACACAATTTGCATTGCAACAACTCACTAAACAAAATGTGAGTGACCTGCCAGATTTAGGTCTTGAAATTCATGCTATTTCATCTGCTTCTAAACCTGTTGGCGGATGGCTGTCACGTGATGCTGTGCAGGAATGCAGAGAAACTTGTGCTGGGCACGGTTATCTTAAAGGTAGTGATAGTGTAAAATAAAATAAAACAAAGAACGCATTAAACTTGATTAGTTTTAGCAGTAGCTTCAGAGAGAATTAATAGATAAGGCAACTATTAAAGTTATCCTTCATTCCTGCTATCCACTTTCCAATTGGTGCTCTTTCTTTCTCATTGAATTCTTTTATAACTTATTATTTTTGTTCCAGCTTCTGGATTGGGAGATATTAGAAATGACAATGATGCAAATTTAACATATGAAGGAGAAAATCACGTTCTCATCCAGCAAACCAGTAATTGGTTATTAAAATTCTGGCCGCAGGTTTTGACTGGAGAAGCTATCTCATCACCTTTAGAGTCAATAAACTTCCTAACAAACGCCAAGCAAATCCTTAACTTGAAATTAAATGCTAAAACCGTAGATGAAATATCAAGTATACCAAGTAAGTGTAGCATCAAATCAATGGTTTACATCATCAGTGTTAAATCTATCTTAACAGATATATTGTCGACTTATCAATGGTTGGTTACATATTTATTAAAAACTACTCATGAGAAGCTTGAAGCCAATCTTAAGAATGGGCTTGATTCATTTACAGCTAGAAATGAAATACAAATCTTCTATGCACGAACTTTAGCTGTCACATACGTGCAGGTAATAATAATATTTTTTTATTTATTACAGATTAAAGAGACTGTGTTAACAAATTCTATTTGCAGCATTTTATTCTACATAGAATGAGTGTAACCATTCAACAGGAAGTATCAGACATTCCTATTAAAAACGTGCTTACAAAGCTATTTTCTCTGTATGGTTTATGGTCGATTGAGAAACACTTGTCGATTTTATATCAAGGAGGTTTTGCAGTTGGACCAGAACCAGCGAATTTAATACAGGAAGCAATCTTACAGCTTTGTGCTGCTATCAAGAACGATGCCGTTTCATTAATTGATGCAATTGCTCCGCCAGATTTTCTTTTGAAGTCCGTTTTGGGGGCATCTAATGGACAAGTAAGGAATTTTTATGCTGTTATTTTTGTTGCTTACGAATTTTCATAATTTTAGGTGTATCAAAATTTGCAATCGCATATATTCCGTTCGCCAAACAACTTGGCAAGGCCGAGTTGGTGGGTTGACATCGTTGATAAATCATATGTGAAGTCAAAATTATAGTACTTCCTATGTTTTAGTTTTATCATATTACACTGGGTGTTTATTTGACAAGTTTTAGGCTTGCAACTATTGCGGGAAAAGGGGTCTATTCTATACTGTAAGGAAATGTTCACACTTCATACATTTCTGTTGTTCTTTTTTAAAATTTGTATGCAGTGTGAATACTTTTGATTTAAGAATATGAAGGGTCCAGGCGTAAAAGGGGCTAAGTCACAAATCGTAAATTTCTCAGAGAATCAATTTTAAACTTTGAACACTATTTGAAATATAAGCCTGTACGTACATTTTCCAGTTAAATTTATCAGTAACTAGGAGCCTCATAGAATACAATGGTATCGTATCCATAATCTACAAGTCATGAACTATTAAGTGGCACTGTAAGCTTCATTTGAGCGAAGAATGGACTTAGCCCCTTTTACCCCTGGACTCTCCATATGTTTTTAGGATTCTTTTTAAATAATGACAGGCAGAAAGCAACTAAAGAAATTAACAAATTACAATAATTTGGTTAGTAGAATTTTATGAAGACATATTTTGTAACTGCGAACAAAGGGTCTTTAATTTTTTTAAAGAGTGCATATGTTTTGATAAAGTGATTCCATTCCATAAATTAATGTTACGAAACAAATGGTTATTTTGAACCAGAGGTTGAATCAACTGTGATGAATTAAATTCTAATAAATAAATTAAAAAGTCGTAGGATAACTGTTTTTTAAATACAATTTGAGCTGTTTATGAAATTATATTCCTAATTTATAGTATTTTCTTAGTGCCTTAGTTCTTCCCTAAGAATAAACTAAGTGTAATTTTTTATATGTTTTATACAGTAAAGTAAAAAGAACCAAAAATACTATTGTAAAAGGCCTAATAATATTTAAAATGAGAAGAAATATTTTGGTTGTTTTATATACATGTATACAATAATTTTTAAATCTAAACAATTATCTACAGGTTTTAGATATATTTTTTTTTAAAGAAAGTATAAGTGCATTATACTGGATTATACTCAATAATATGGGTGCAAGTATATTATGATGTAAAAAAGATGTAAAATGGTCACATGTACTATAAATGTGAATAAATTTATTCGAGTTATCTTTTGTGTGTAATTAAAATATAATATTGGAATTTTATAATAAAAATCACAGTTTGTCTAAGAATAATTACCACCACCTATTAGATAATTTTATATCATTGTTGATTAAATAAGAGTAGGTGTTTCAAGCTTTATATTTAGCAGGGGCCCTCTCATAGCTTTCAATTTTCTCATCCAATAATTTTTCATCTTCAGGCACTGGCTGAGACAGCTCTCTGTATGCTTCATTATCGACAAAACAAATCTCGTGCCCATCCGGGTCACCCAAAATTATAACTCTGACTGTAGCTTTACCGGGTGTGTCCAAGGAAGTCAACGGTACCAAAATGGCGGTTCCAGCTTTCTGAATTCTTTCGTTTATGTCTTCTTGTTCGACGTAGGGGCAAGAGAAGGCGACTCGTCCAAATGCTTCCGCACGATCAATCGGTTGATCTGCAATGGAGTGTTGCAGTAAAAGAGACACACAGAAGTAGACTTACCAATTTGTTGAAATTCCAGCTTGGGTTGATTTGGGTTGAAGCCGAACTCGACGCTTTTATCGGTTTTGTTGAACATTTGCAGGCCTAGTAGGCCGTTCCAGTATTCAATGGTTTTTTTCAAATTGCTCGATGACAGTGTTACTTTTTGAATAGGATCTGAAATGTTCCATTACATACAAGGAAATATTAAAAAAAATTAGCTTAATCAATGTTGCCAAGAGTTAGAAAATATCGTATTAAAAATTTACTTTTTTCTCTGCTCCCTATTTAGTTAGCTATTAATAAGAAATTCAAATTAACAATAATGAATTTAATATTTAAAATAAAAACAAACTAATTTGGCTACGCTACAACAATAAATATCGTATGCATTTTCGTCAAAAGACAAAGAAATCAAAATACTTCTAGGGCATAAAAAAATGTGCTTAACCGTGTTTACTAGTTAAAATTACTGATTGTTAACGATAATTTTTTTTCTAATAGGTTACTACACTAAAAAGTGTTGGGTACATAAGTTTGTTCAAATAAAAAATGTAAGCTGTTGGCATCACTGTTTGTTAACGTTGCATTTTTGTAATTCTTTGCACTCAAAATATGTACTATCTCAATTGTCTTTTATAAGTGCACATAATCAGCTATTTCAATATCGATTTATAAAAAAAAAAATAGAATGTGTTAGGTATAACTGCACCAATCAGGTTGGTATTACTACTTACACTTTCAAAATGACAAATGACATTGTATTTTTAAAAATTCTTATCTATTCTTATTGCTTTGTAAATACAAATAAGAGATAATTTAAAACATTTCAAAATTATTTTTAAAAAATGATACCAGTTAGGTTGATATTAAAGTTTACACATTTAAGATGGTTGCATATTTAAAAAAAAACTATCATCTGTTCTTATATTGCTTTGTAAATAACATATAATTATAAATGTCCTCTTCGAAATTAAAAATAACGTGTGTGTAAAATTTCTAACTTAGCCCATAGCTAAGTATCATTGACTTATAACAAATGTTTAATAATCAGTAGGTAGATTATTATTTGAGCCAAAAATAATACAAAATATGTATTAGCTTAGGACATGAAATTAAATTCAAATTTTTTGAATCATAACAACAACATGCTTTGAAAAGTTATTAACATGAAATTGATTGAATTTGCTTACGAAGTTTAAATTCAGTGTTACCACAAGTAAAATCTGGTTCTTTTATTTCATTTTTTGATTGTAACGAATTTTCTTACTCAAACCACGAAGCAGATAGAAACAATCACTATAAATGTAGGAAAAAAAATAATCAATAATTTCTTACACCGGTATGAAGTTAGCAATAACTTTCAGCAATAAAAAAAAATTCTAAAATAATACCAAAACAGTTTCAGTATTTATATATTGGTACAAAAAACTACTAATTAAGTAATAATCAATAACTTAAAATAAATATTTTTAGAAATTGACCTATCAAGTATTGTTGCGCGAGGCGTACTCAACTTCTTCAAAAATGACAGCGTTGTCTTATTTTTAAATCGAATATTTTTAGACGAAAACAATCTGTTAATAATGGGTTTTCAATAGTGTAAAAACAAAAAGGGACATATTTTTTGTTCAGCCACAATTAAATCTTAAACTTTAGTTCCCCAGGACGCGCGCTTCGTTTTTCTCAAAAATGACAGCGTTGTCTTATTTTTAAATCAAATGTTTTTAGACGAAAATAATCTATTAATAATGGGTTTTCAATAGTGTAAAAACAAAAAGGGACATATTTTTTGTTCAGCCACAATTAAATCTTAAACTTTAGTTCCGCATACTGCGACGCGCGCTTCGTTTTTCTCAAAAATGACAGCGTTGTCTTATTTTTAAATCGAATATTTTTAGATGAAAATAATCTATTAATAACGGGTTTTCAATAGTGCAAAAACAAAAAGGGACATATTTTTTGTTCGGCCACAATTAAATCTTAAACTTTAGTTCCGCATACTCCGACGCGCGGTTCGTTTTTCTCAAAAATGACAGCGTTGTCTTATTTTTAAGTCAAATGTTTTAGACGAAAACAATCTATTAATAATGGGTTCTCAATAATGTAAAACAAAAGGACATATTTTTGTTCAGCCACAATTAAATCTTAAACTTTATTTCCGCATACTGCGACGCGCTCTTCGTTTTTCTCAAAAATTACAGCGTTGTCTTATTTTTAAATCAAATTTTTTTATATTAAAAAAATCTATTAATAATTTGTATTCAATAGTTTAAAAACAAAAAGGTACATATTTTTTGTTCGGCCACAATTAAATCTTAAACTTTAGTTCCGCATCCTGCGACGCGCGCTTCGTTTTTCTCAAAAATGACAGCGTTGTCTTATTTTTAAATGAAATGTTTTTAGACGAAAACAATCTATTAGTAATGGGTTCTCAATAGTGTAAAAACAAAAAGGGACATATTTTTTGTTCAGCCACAATTAAATCTTAAACTTTAGTTCCCCAGGACGCGCGCTTCTTCTTTCTCAAAAATGACAGCGTTGTCTTATTTTTAAATCGAATATTTTTAGACGAAAACAATCTGTTAATATTGGGTTTTCAATAGTGTAAAAACAAAAAGGGACATATTTTTTGTTCAGCCACAATTAAATCTTAAACTTTAGTTCCCCAGGACGCGCGCTTCTTCTTTCTCAAAAATGACAGCGTTGTCTTATTTTTAAATCGAATATTTCTAGACGAAAACAATCTGTTAATATTGGGTTCTCAATAGTGCAAAAACAAAAAGGGACATATTTTTTGTTCGGCCACAATTAAATCTTAAACTTTGATTCTGCATTCTCCAGGACGCCCGCTTCGTTTTTCTCAAAAATAACAGCGTTGTCTTATTTTTAAATCAAATGTTTTTAGACGAAAATAATCTATTAATAATGGATGTTCGATAATGCATAAACAAAAAGGGACATATTTTTTATTCTGTCGCAATTAAATCTTAAACTTTGATTCCGCATACTACAGAACGCCCGCTTCGTTTTTCTAAAAAATGAAAGCGTTGTCTTATATTTAAGTCAAATGCTTTTAGACGAAAATAATCTATTGATTATATATTATATATTAATTATGTAATTAATAATCTATTATATTTTTGAGGTACTGTTCTGGATTCGTTAACTTTGAAATGGAGTTTCGCCAATAGCATATGGGCTCTATGTGAAAGATAGGGTACTTATATGTCGGATTGTGTTTCAGTTCATACCGGCTTCTAACTGGGTTTTCTGCGTTTCCCCAGTTTGTAAGGCGAATGCCGAAGGAGAAATTAACATCTAAGTCGGTCGCAGTCGCCACCCCACCCCTTCAAGCTCCCAGCTTGGAGTAAATTAGGGTGAAAAAAATACCATAAAAACAATATTAATTTTATTTGTATTGTATTAAATGTATTGCATAGAAAGCAAGAATTGTTTTCTATGTTTATTATGTTATTGTTCGGGTTGCAAATGACAACGTTGTCATTTTTGAGAAAAAAGAAGCGCGCGTCCTGGGGAACTAAAGTTTAAGATTTAATTGTGGCTGAACAAAAAATATGTCCCTTTTTGTTTTTGCACTATTGAAAACCCGTTATTAATAGATTATTTTCATCTAAAAATATTCGATTTAAAAATAAGACAACGCTATCATTTTTGAGAAAAACGAAGCGCGCGTCGCAGTATGCGGAACTAAAGTTTAAAATTTAATTGTGACTGAACAAAAAATATGTCCCTTTTTGTTTTTGCACTATTGAAAACCCAATATTAACAGATTGTTTTCGTCTAGAAATATTCGATTTAAAAATAAGACAACGTTGTCATTTTTGAGAAAGAAGAAGCGCGCGTCCTGGGGAACTAAAGTTTAAGATTTAATTGTGGCTGAACAAAAAATATGTCCCTTTTTGTTTTTACACTATTGAGAACCCATTATTAATAGATTGTTTTCGTCTAAAAACATTTGATTTAAAAATAAGACAACGCTGTCATTTTTGAGAAAAACAAGCGCGCGCGGTATCTTGAACTAAAGTTTAAATTTAATTGTGGCGAACAAAAATATGTCCTTTTGTTTTTGCACTATTGAAAACCCGTTATTAATAGATTATTTTCGTCTAAAAACATTTGATTTAAAAATAAGACAGCGCTGTCATTTTTGAAGAAGTTGATGCGCCTCGCAACAATACTTGATAGGTCAATTTCGAATCAATTTCTAAAAATATTTATTTTAAGTTATTGAATATTACTTAATTAGTAGATTTTTGTACCAATATATAAATACTGAAACTGTTTTGGTATTATTTTAGAATTTTTTTTTTTATTGCTGAAAGTTATTGCTAACTTCATACCGGTATTTCTTACCTGTATTTGTAGGCTGAGGTTCATTGATTATGTAGAATTTATGTCCATCAGGAGATTCCACTACATTTCCATTCGCAATGGGCCATTTCTTTGCTTTTGCTCGCTCCAGGATTTCTTTACCTTTGATTGTAATACCCTTGAAATCGTTTCCCATCTTATAAGCTTTTATTGGGTAGTTGTGAGTTAATTCGATGTTGAAGTGCGTCTTCTCTGGTCCATAACCAACCATGGTTTTACTCCAGAGGTTGTCGTAAGGCCTAAAGTGTATCAGTTTATATGTGAACCGGTTTTAATTATGGTAACATACCCATTGCAAGCCGCTTCGCAACCTTTGTCGAATTCTTCGTGTCGGAGGACTTTCATTCCGAGGATTCCTCGATAGAATTCCATGGTTAACTTCCGGTTGCCCACTTTGAACACGAAATGCTCGATTTTACCATTTATGGGTTTCATATTTAACTTGAAATTTTCGAAAAGTGCTTCACGTCCGCTCTGCACAAATGCCAAATATCGAATGAACATTTTGACAATTACAGTAATTTATGTTAGGGATATGCAGAGTTGTAGATTGGCTACATTAGTGGCGCCAATTTTAAAATTTGATGCACAATTGCCCTAATCTTTTGTGGAATTTTAATCTTATCTTTAAAAAGCAAAACTATTTGTTTTTAACACAATTGCATCAGCTTCGTAATTAATAATTGAAAGTTCTCGAAAAGAAACTATGTAATCCTTTACTTAATTCATTTATCTTTTATTATTCTTTTTTAATTTCTGCACTTGCGTGTTCAAATATTATTTATTACCTATTCAAAAAAATATGTATTTTAAAAATCTTGTGTATCAATTTCGATCCTTTGGATTTCCATTTATGTGGAGTCGCAAAGGAAGTTAGTTTATGCTGTCGGAATTTATATGTACAAAAGAACAGCTTTTGTAAAGAATTAATTTAGTTTTTGCTAAAATACAAAACGGGAATTTTCAATTTGATTACACCTACATCAGTTGCTTTCCATTTGAGAGCGTAATGTCCGTCCGTGGTGCTTAGAACCCTGGGCTTCTCGGAGCTGCTCTGAATAGTTCGGAAATGGAACACGAAATTTTACGCGCGAATAACTGTCACCTTGAACATAATCAATTAATCAGTTTGATCAATTAGATTTGATTTTTAATATTTTCCGCAAAAAAACGATTAGCACAATTTTCAACTATTCAAATATTAGTATTTATGCGTCGGATAGAGCTTCGTATAATCTCAAAAATTAACAAAATTGTCGTTGGAGCTTCACGCCCCTAGTCAAAAGGTGGTCCTCGAGGGGAAAGGGGTAGGAACTCGAACGACACTTGACGCCACGTCGCATTTTTGAATGGAACAGAGGGCGTCGTGTCACATAGCAGCTCGGAGCTGCCCAGGCAGGAAAATGGAAGGCGCCTATCGGATTCTTTCGTCGATATCAAGCAAAGTCTTGCAGCTGGAGGAGGTGTTTGTTTTAAAGTAACAATCTAGGCATGTCAACCTACGATAATAAAATTTATGTGTAATAAATTTAAGCCTCTGTATCTACATATTAAATGCGCAAAAATCGGACACGTGTTTATATAAGAAAAAATATTTGAAATTCTATTCTCTGCAACTCCTTTCATTTTTCGTCGCCACTTTTGAAACTCCCTGTATGGGGTTACCAGGGGCAAAAACGAAAATTTCGGACACAGGTGACAAAAATCCTGATTAAAAATAAGGCCGGTCTTTGGTATTTTAAAAATAAAACATAAATACAGGTTCACAATTAATTTACCAATTTGAAAATTTTGAAATTTGTTGCAAAGTCAGTTTTGATTGCAATGCATTCCTCGAACATTCTCTGGACAACTGTTTCGGGCATATTTGGGGCCTCGTCGGCAGAAGAATCGCTCGAGAAATCCACTGCAATCTCACCATTGCAATCAAATTTTTAAATATTTTGTATTGGTTAATAAATAGAATAATAAAGGGGGATGCACATTAATAAAAGTAACCCAGTAAATTTTAGCGCAAACAATTTTGCCAAAAAGGCAATTTTAATTAAAAAAAAATTGTCTTTAAACCCATTGAAAAAATTTTTGGGACAAATCACACTTTCTTATTTCATATTTCAAGAATTTGCATAATATTTTAACTCAAAATTCGTTTATTTAAACATTTTTCCTGTCGTCTGAGAGAATTAAATTATATTGATTAAATAGAAATGTCATTCTGATTAATCAGTTACTTTAAGAAAAGACACTAGACAAAGACAAAGACACTAACACTTCCAAAGCCTACTGGGGTGCTGGAACCACTGGCGCACCCACGGGGGGGGGGGGCTAAAGCTCCCCCAGAGGTAGCTATGTGGTACTAGAATTTAATAAATAATTTCAATTTTGCAAGAAAAGGAGCACGCGGACTTAATTTCGTTTGGTAACGTTAGTTCGGTATAAGTTCATATTGGGAAGAACAACGGAATGTAGGTAGCGCTCAAAATGGCTGTCGTATGTGAGATAACCAGAATAAATCTTCGGTTTTTGACCAGTTTATGCTTAGAAAACGAACGGAACCATATATTTTCGGTATAATAACAATAATAACTATGACACTGAGGCACACAACAGTAAATATTTGATTGTTCCACTGACAATTTATCTCACATACGAAAGTTCACGCATAAACACCAGGGCGACGACTCTTTCGTTTGTTCTTCCCAATTATGTATCTTTATTATTTAATATATCCTTGTATACATGATACTACGAGCTTAAAGATATGATACATAAACAGACGAGTTTACGTTTCGTTTGTGCATAGCGTCACTGAGTGACAAAAATCAAACTTTGTGTGCTATAATTGAAAGAAACAAAATTAATGAATGTCCATTTATGATGCTTTTATATATTTTATCGTCAGTTTAATGCTTTAGTTAGGTCTTCGATCTCATTAAATGTGCGAATTTTTTTTCTTATTTTCTCATTTTAAGACGAATTCGCGGCGCTTTTGTCAACGGATGATGTAGTCGATGCGCAAGAGCACATCTTTAAGCTTCCTAGTATCATGCCTTGCATACTCTTATAGGCCCCATACACTTGCAGAAATTCAAAATTGTTTGAAATTAATTGCACAACGAGCGGCGTTGTGCAACTATTGCGTCGTGTATGGGCTTTGTACGACACATTGTGCAGTAATTATTGAATGAGTTTATTGATTTATACCGTCGTCAGGCGGCATGTTTCCGTAGGTGCACGACAAAAGCAACTGGAGTTTGCACAATATTGCGTATAGTGTATGGGTGACCTTGTTTGCACAACAACTTGTTGTGCAACGCCAGTTTGCGCAATTTGTTCGCAGGTGTATGGGGGGCTTTACGTGATTCTTACGATTATTATTATTTTTAAGCCCTCTCCAAGACAAATTTCTGGGTGCGCCACTGGCTGGAACTTTATGACCACATGTTAATTGTTAATACGTGATTGACAAAGAAACCCATCTTTGATGAGCACCTTACGTTTTTTATGCAGAAAACTACAAAAGCTTATTGGTCTTTGCCTCCAGCAAAAACACTAGTAAGCTTTGCCCCGCATTATTGCATTGTTTAGGGCCAGTTTCTGTTTCAAGTGTGAGGTGTTACAGTGTCATTAATTTTTGTGTTTTAAATTGATTATTTGCGCAATTAATTAAATAATTAGGCAAGAGTATTTAATATTTTGATGACAACTTACAGATCAACTTAAGAGGTTTAGAAACACTTTTGAGTCAATCACAAAAGTCCTTATAGGATTATAGTTTTTATTAAACAACAATTGAATCGGTCAGTGCAGAAAGGGCGTATGTCCATGATGGATACTTTTGAGAGAAATTATAAAACCGATTATTAATTTTGTCCTTAGAGTTACGATGAAATGCTTTATTTCGTTTTCATTCTTTACTTTATGCCAAGAGGCATTTTATGATGTGTTTATTTACTTATTATTTATTTATTTATTTTATTTATCAAATTCTCAGAGCCGTAACTAGATAAGCTAGCATCTGTGGCAAAATTCTACCTAGCGCCCCATCTTCTCGAAAATATACAAATTTGTCAAGATTCAATTTATAATTCCACAAGAACACTTCAAAAGCAATTTATAATTTATAATTTATTCTTAGTTATAACTCTTTAAATAATTACAGACAATTTGGCGCCCCTCTGATCAGCGCCCTTGCGCGTTGCACAATTTGCACAACGGATATTGACAACCTGGCCAATTTGTCAAAACTCACACAATGTATTTTATTTATCAAATTCTCAGAGCCGTAACTAGATAAGCTAATATCTGTGGCAAAATTCTACCTAACGCCCCATCTTCTCGAAAATATACAAATTTGTCAAGATTCAATTTATAATTCCACAAGAACACGTAAATATATAGTGCCATTCATGAAGTTTGTATCATATGCACGAGAAAAATTTTTATTGTTGACTTTAGCGGAAAAATTTTACTAAGGTTACTTCGTGTCTCAATTAAAACAAAAAGAAAAAACACACCAACATCTAGCGCGAAACCCGGAGGAAAATCGAAATTCTCAAAAATGAAAAACTTCACTAGTTTTGTACAACTGATACAGTCAGATAAAATTAAGTGTAACAGAAACAAACAGTGACTAAGGCCCGGTCTTTTCATCTCCAGTTAGCTTTATCTGACGGTTTATTCTTATAGCAACAATTGTATTCACAATCGTTAATATGGGAATTAATCGCCAGATAAAGTTAATTGGAGATGAAAAGATCAGGTCTAAATACAATATTTTGTATAAATAAAATATAGGCCGTATTTTTTCTATAGTCGACATATTTCCTCTCATTTACAGATAAACTTGCGTTATCTAATTTTTTAATGTGGAACCTTTGTTTTTTCTTTTGCATTTTGCTTTGGTCTTCTTTAGGTCTATTCTTATCTTTGCCGCTACCAAATAATGGATCGATTCTGTATTAGTTCGTCTTTTGTTCATGTATGCATTCAGCATCTTGAGCCATGCTTTGCTTATACCTTATACAAATAGGTATAATCTATTTGATTTTCAACTTCCTTATCTGTGAATGAACAGAGTTTCTCCTGATTTAAGCTGACACATTCCGCATATCACTATCACATTTTCCGATTTTCATTTCTTTCTCCTAAGCCATTTTCGCTTACTTTGAAGTCCACTGTTATCAGAACCAGCCTTATTATTAGATCTCACTGGTATGATAATATTTTTGTTTTTGGAACTGTATTCGTTACGCTAATCAATTGTTATAAAACGTTTCTTTAACTTCCAACTACTTCTGTTGGAGCATAGCAAACTTATAACTCCAATTTATTGTCCTTATTATTGTTCCTTTTCTTTGCCAGGTCTGTCTTTCCATATCCTTCGTTGTTATATTCAATTAGTTTTTAGTCTTCGCCACTTTCAATTTTTCCTGTATTTTATTCTGCTTCTATTCTACACTGTCTATCACTGTTTATCAACTCTTGCCATGGAATTTACCATCCAGGTCTCATGGCAAGAGTTGAAAAAATGTTTAAAAAATCATTCGGTACCTGACTACCGGTAAATATTCATATCATTCGAATCTCCAAGTTACCTGGTTACACATTTACACAGTTGCAACATCCTCTCAAATTACAAAATGCAATGAAGTTGCTTATTATTAGTAAATTATAAATAAGCCAGAAAAAAGAAGTATAGTTTAGATAACTAATCTATTACATACCTATTTCATATAATTTTGACAGTATCGGATAATATTTATCACGTACTTTATTAAATTAGCATCAATTTTCAACTCTCAATAACATCATAACCAGAGAGTTAAGAGAAAATTGGAACTTCAATTTCTTGCACACTTATTGAAGTGTGAATATTTTCCAGAAGTTGTGATACACCCTCTATGTTTTACTGTATCCAATTTTCACTGTTTTTCCTTGTTTTTTTTCAATGACTGCCCTTTTCAGGCCCATCATATATTTTGGCGCTCTTGAATTAAAATTATGAGCAAATTAAATTGAATTGAATTAAAATTATGAGCAAATTATTCCTTTGCCACTTTACTCGAAAACGTACAGGACGACCAATGTTTCCAAACATTTAATTGTAGGTACTACTTGCTATTTCCCTGACTGAAAAACGAATAAATACAGTGTATAGACCAGTCTTTCTGGTCTATACACTATATATACTTCTGGTCTGATAACGCCCCCTTGTGGGCGCTAGAGGCCTACAGGGGGGCGGTAAAGGGCACAGAGAAAATTGGGGGAAACAAGATGAGACTCATATATGGTAGACTATAATTTAACTAAAGTTATTAAAGTAATGATTTTAACATTTTAGGGGACGCTAGAAAATAATTGATTCTCAAGGTGGGCGGTAGACGAAATTAGTTAGAGAACCTTTGGTATAGACCTATATGTTTATCTATAGCACTTTGATAAAAACTAATTCTGCTGACATAAAGTTTACAAACAAGGTGCTCTTGAACAATTATTTTTGCTATATTTTAGTCTCAAAAGCAATTCATTTTCAGTTATAACTCTTTAAATAATTACAGACTATTTGGCGCCCCTCTGATCAGTGCCCTTGCGCGTTGCACAATTTGCACAACGGACACTGACAACCGGGGCAATTTGTCAAAACTCACACAATGTTAGGTCAAAAATCAGTAGCAGGATGTCGCGACCTAAACTATTCATTACTATTGTATCACAATCGCGAGATAATTAGGACAGGTCAGTTTGATTGCAATGGGCTTCTCGAGCTACGCTTCTGCTGACGAGTCCAAATAGGGGCAAAACAGCGCTATATAGAGGATGTTCAAGGAATCCGTTACATTCAAAACCGACTTGCAACAAAAATTTTTAATTTTATCGATAAAATTATATATTTTGACTATACACATTTTATCGTTTAATTTATGTAGGTTTTTTATTTTTAATTCAACCCAACCCAATCCACTAGGCGCCCCTATTTCGCTTGCGCCTGTGGCAAATGCCACCTTCGCTCTAAAAATTCTATTGAAATACTTTAATTATAACTGCTGAATTATAACTAAGTATTATAATATGCGTTATCGTCCTGGTTGTGTTTTGTTGACCAAGTTAGTATTTCTTCGTAGAAATATGTTTATTCTTCCACATACATCTCGATATAAGTACTTTTTGACAGGTCAAAAATTTAAATAGAAGATAAAGCAGAGAATTGGAGAAATTAGAAAGACTACTCTGAATCATACGAGTATTATGTTTGATCATGTGATGCCTGTGTTAACAGTTAATCAGAAAAGAAAAATTCCATGTATAATAAAAATAAACAGCAAAATCACAATCTCCCTCGATTACTGCGGCAGGTTGAATTTAAGAAATAGATTTGTACGCTGCGAATCACGGTAGGGTAAGTATCATTTTTTTTGTTTAAATTAGTTTTCTTGTTGAAAATCTTCCAAACAAATTTTCTGGACAGTTTTTACAGAAGCTGCTGTCTATTAAAAAAAAAACTATTAATGCATGGTGAATTTCGCTATAAAATATGCCCGGAAAACATAATTAAGCTTTTTCAAGTAAAATTTGAATATCTTTTAGTTCCACTTCAGGTTGCAGAAGGGATGCAGACTGGTGAGTGCTTATAACGCGTGATCAATATCTTTTCTAATCGAGTGACCTATGGAAAAAAATTATGTCTTTGTTTGGTTCATTATTTCAAATGCCATTTGAATTATTTTTATTGCATTCCTGTCGTTTTGTATAGGAATGCAATATAAATATGTAATTCAAGTGGCATTTGAAATAATGAACTAATTAAAGACACATGATTTTATTTTCATAAGTCACTTGATTAGAAAAGATATTGATCACCTGTTATATTTTATCGTAAACATCAAATAACTTTATTAATTCATGGGGGGAGTTAGTTGGAATTTGGTTAAGAGGGCCACTGACACCTGACACATCTCTATCTTCATTTGTACCATTTTCACAGTTCCTACGAGTATAAATGATATTTTTTTGCAATTTTGTGTTTCCCAATCGTTGAAGAATACTTCATCTCGCCATTTTGTAGTATAAAGATTACAATCTTAAAAATAATTAAGGTAGCGTTTCGGCATTTTTCTTTCATCGTAAATATTTAATTGGATATGTCCAACTTTGCATTTAGTTTTGGTTTGCAATTATATTCTTTGCGGTAGGCAAGAAAATAATTGCCAAAAGGAAAATAAAAAAAAGATAACGAAGATGTATTTTTCGAAAATTTTAATAATACTATAAATGGATAAAAATAAATAATTTGTCGGCAAGAAAATAAAAAATAAAAAAGATTATTTATTTGAACACTGTAATTATTTTTGCTTATTATTCATTTGATTATATTGTAACGATTTTAAACGTTCTATTAATTTTTATTTTGAAACAAAACACGAAATAGTTAATAATCTAATTTATTTAAAAGGAAACTAATTAACACTTAAAATAATTTATTTTTGCTTATTATTCATTTGATTATATTGTAACGATTTTAAACGTTCTATTAATTTTTATTTTGAAACAAAACACGAAATAGTTAATAATCTAATTTATTTAAAAGGAAACTAATTAACACTTAAAATAATTTATTTACAAGCTTAATGTCTGATTTATTTTAACAACCTCAAGCGAACTTTTAATGCCGGACTGTCGATGCCGAATTCAATTCGAACTGTCCCACTCCCGGCCGCGTGTATTTTTATATGCCGGGGTTGTTTTTCGCGAACATTCTAGAAGCAGGGGATGGACTGTCTGGTCTAGTTTATTCCGCTGTCAGAATTCTCCAGGCTGTCGCCTAAGGCGCGTCGACTAGACGGCTATGACGCAAGAGACAATTTGACGCTGGTGTCGACGAATCATTACAATATTCACTAAGTATTATTGTCTTTTGTACCCAATAAGTACAAAGTGTTTAGGGAGGAAGAAAAATATTTTGAGAATTAGTTCCGAGGTTTAAAATAACAAAAATAAACCAATATGTTTTAATCCTATTCTAAGCAATTACGACAGTAATTTTAAAATTGTATATAGTACGTGTCAAATGTTTGTTGTTCCCATCTGTTTCTAAAAAACTTTAGAACTAACTATCTTCGCCGTTATTCTGGAATGAGTGAATTACTATATAAGTGACGAGCGGCGCGCTTTTTAAATCAATTTTATTTTGAAAGCGATATGTGTGTATCTAGCGAATTAGTAGAACGGTTAAATTATAGAAGTGTTATTTGTTAGACAAGTGTTGCAGCTCGATACTATTATACTATTATATTATTCCTATTGTATTAAGCGATCGTAGACATTAAATTGTTTGTAAAATAAACGACTATTATAATTTTCTGGTAACCTAATCGAAGGCAGAATATGCAACGGAATTTTAAACATAAATCTTTGCAGATGATAAGTGGAAGGAAGTGCCCAAGTGCTGCTAAATATAAAATATGCATCTGATAGCCGTCCGAGCAGACGAGTGAAATGCAACCATATTCATTATTGATGTTTTGCACTTCAGTTGAAGCGTGATCTTCTGAATTTATGGACATTTTAGAACTACATTCAGATCCTGTTGCATTCGGCAATAACAAATGAAATAAAACTTGACATAATACAATTTTTTTTGTTTTACACAGAAATCTCTTTCCGTACGTAAACTATGTATAAAATAGCGCTTAAAATTTGGAATATCTTAACAGAGATATCTTTTGACAAACTTTTATGATGTAACGTAGAATACAGCTGATTTATCCTAGTCTCGTTCAGTATGAGATGGTTTAACGAAAGGGAAAATCAAAGGTCGGCCCTTAGAACCTCAACTAAATTGCATTACACGCATTGACCCTCGCATGTCAACATTTATTGCTGACCCTAAATTTTTATCTTGTGAACTTGTAATACGGTTTCAAACGCAGCCGATATGATGAAATTATCCTCTCATGATACAGTAAAGCGCAGAGAAAATCTAATCTGTATTAACACAGTCAATTGAGCGTTTGAATACACGAGAGAAACGTATCGTGATTAATAGTTTAATAAATTGCTGTACTTTCATTCTTTTTTGGTTTGACGAAATAAAACTGAATCAAACAAGAACAAAGGCAAATAAGTATCAGACTATACAACTGTAAATATACACAAAAGGAAAAGGCGCTCCAAAACACGAGCCAGGGCCTTGTCGAAAAATCGCAAAAACGACAAGGTAACGACCGTTGACTAGAAGAGCAAACTAATAATAAATCTGGAATCTCAACGAGAATGTTAGGATTTGAGGTTTCCTAAGAAAATTTCTTTGTGTTTTATGGCATACTGAATCTGACCCTCCGCCAATATCTCTTTCCAAATTCGCTTTCACAAATAAAACTTAATTGAAACAAACACAGTTTTGTTTCTCTCCCCAACATCTGGACACGTACAGTAAACTTCGTCGAATTTTTCGTTTTAAAATCACCTCCCAATTCTGAAAAGTAAACAGACGCTCAGCGCATCACGTATTTCTTGTTTGGTGTTTTTGTTACGTGCTTCAGCATTATGGAATTTAATCGCTAGAGGTCCGGATTTAATCTCCAGAGTTATGAATTTTAATTGTTTTCTTTGCCGGAAACTGCATAGTTTATGGAAGCTTCCATTAGGATGGATACAACTGTGCAGACCCTAAATAATAATATTATTTGATGCACCCGGGCGTCGCATATGTCCCAAGGCGACGACGCTTTTAGCGACGTCGTCGATTTTAATAGTTAATACAGTTCGGTAATTGCCACCTTTGTGTCTTTGTGCAACGTGAATGCTTAATTAAAAGCGGAACTGTGCAATGTTATTCAATTAAACTTCGAATGCAAGTTTGCTGCGCGTGTTTTTGTTAGAAGATTATTTGTTCGAAATCGATTCTTGGAAAATTATTTGTACGAATGGAAGTGTGTCTTCGTTCAATACCTGTACGAAATTCCTTTAAATTAAAACAACAAAACTAAACATATACATAGTTTTAAAAAAATGTATATAAGTGTGTCATTAACTCCTCAAATTCAACGCGGTGCAGATGTGCTTTTGGGGCGATTCGAATTTTGCGTTTGCAAATATCATTATATAACATTATATCACGTATGTGTATGTCCTAAAATATCATAAACGTTTACCTTTGGGTGGATGAGATTTGGAATATCCAGCCAACACATTCATTAATTACCCCTGTATTAATGGCACTTATAAATTAATTATTCGATTAAACGGTGACATATTGCTCTCTTATTGCTCGCTCGTAATTGTCGTAATGTTCATTTACGGCTTGGCTCAGATCCTGGCGAACATAACAGTTTGCGATAATTATTCCCAACTATAATTACAACACTTTCATTTATAAAGTTGCGAACAGCACTCAACGGGCACGTAGGTATCCAACAAATCAAGCCATTAATTCGGTCTGTGGAAATTCAAGCTGGATAACGGCTGTAATTACAAGTTTTTCTCGGGGAATTACATTTTCGTGGATGTAAGGAAGGCCCCTCCGAGTTATTTGTTTGTGTACAGAACGTATTATGTTCTAATCCTTTACAGTAGCTTGCTGGTTTTCCAACGGAGCTGAGCGAAAGATAATCTTACAGGAATTATGGGGCTCAGACACAAATATTAATAATGTTTTCAAGGAGAATCTTCATGAATTTTAATTCTAATCCTAGGAATTCTTTTTTCATTATCTAGTGAACAAACTCATTATTATAAATTTTAATGAGATTATTACATTATTAAGAAAACATAATAGAACAAATAGAATATAAAATGATGGTCAAAATGACAAGCTATTTTTTTTATTATTGATTTATTAAAAGGCCCAGTTCATTACTAAATATTAACTATCGTTGATGTTTTAATGAGAAAGTTTAAGTTTAAAAATGATAGGATATTTTCATTAATTAATGTTTGTTTGTTTTGTAAATTTGGACCGAAATCAACTTACTTGCATATCATTGAATTTAGAAAAGAAATCTCTGTCGAACAATATAAAAAAAGGTATACAATTAGAAAAAAGAAGTTGACTATTGTTTGATATAACAGTTGACATTTTATATGACACCCGGTATTTAACAATCTATGTGTGTATGCAAATCCAGTCGTGAACATTTTCTATTAGTTTCGAACACTTATGCATAAGGGTTGTCTTTTACAGACACGCACTTATTCAATATAAGGAAAATATTTGAAACTGCTGGCTTCTGTAAACTTTTCCGAGTTCGTCGAAAAGTCCAAAGGACAAAAATAAATAACTAAAGAATTTCAGATATTTTATAGCGCGTCTTCTTTCCACACGAAGAATACGGAGTGTCGTCAGCAAGCCGAATAATCGGTTTATATGAAATATCCCTGAGTGACATGTTTGAGTAACATTTCTTTAAACTACTTTTATAAGAATCAGGGACGAATCTAGTTATTCTTGCTAAAGACGAAAAATAAAAGTTTGGTGTTCATTATGAGTACACTGGGTAATATTTAAATAAACGACAACTTAATTAACAAAAGCGAATAATAATTTTAAATTCTTCATGTCAGTATTTGGACGAAACTTGCAAATTTATGTGCACACGTAATTTTTTAATACCTATATGCATATGCCGATCGATCGATACATACACTGAGAAAAATGTATATTAAAAACCGTGTTGTAAAAAAAGTATCATTAATAATAAAATAAATTGTTTTAAAAGTAGCAAAATTGTTTAAGTAAAGCAAATAAATTTTTCTCTTAAGAGAAATGACAATGCGATTATATTACATTAAGCATATGATTTTGTAACATTTATGAGTTCGTCCTGCAGATATGATGTTTACAACATAAAATTTGTAGGTCAAAAAGCGATCGAAAGATGTCACTACTTAAATTGTTCATTACTTTCACATCGCAATGGCATATAACCTAGGAGAAATCGGTTTGGTTTGCAGTGGAGTTCATAGACAACACAACATAACATAATATATTTATGTTTTCTATGGTCGAGTTCTGGAGTACGGTTCTGTTGATGAAGGCCCAATGAGGCCTTAAACAGCTGTATAGAGCAAGCTCGAGGAATCCGCTGTAATCAAAACCGATTTGCACAATTTTTTTTTAATAAAATTTGTAATTTAATATACGTTTTTTCTTAAATCGAGTACTTATTTTTTTTGGTGCAGCTGCAAAGATTGGTGATCGTGTGAATCCCGTAGCTTCTTATCTGTGCGTAGATATAAATGTTAAAATATAAATATATTAAACGATATTATATTTTATATTTTAGCCATTTTAGAATATCTTTTTATAAATTTAAATATGTAACAGTTAATACAAATATGTTTTTAAATTAATAAAATGATTTTGCTGTCACATATAGTAATATAAATGTTTGTAAAAATTACTATATTTATATTTACTTTTACAACGTAATTCTCTCCGTGTAATTCTAAGAACTTTTATATATCTTTTAGTTTTCGTGAAACAGCTTTGGCTCTAGCAGTCGGAGGTCACGTTGTATTCTAAACTCAGATTGATTAAACCAGCATACAATAAAAAAATTACGTATAGTTGAGAGTATGTCTGTACAGTGGCGAGCATAAAAGTGGGACAATATTTTTTCCTAGATAGCATCAAGCTTTAAATGACGTTACTACTTAGGTTATAATGTCATAAATAATCAAACTTCTAACAATTTCAGTCAATTATAAAAAATCTTAATGCGCTTTCATGTATTGAGGTTGACGATTGATTGATTGATAAACAATGTGTTAAAAAATAAGGAATTGAATTGAATTAAATTAATAATTTCAAATATAACATTACACTAGCATGACACTAGTGGCTTTAGCTTAATATTTGGTTATAACGTTAAAATGTCATTATTAGCGAGTTATCACGTTAACTTACGGTAAACGTTAAAATTACGTGGCCCCATTCATTTTCTATTGGATCACATGATCTTAACGTTTACCGTAAGTTAACGTGCTGATTGCGATAACTCATTGAAAACCAGTGATCAATATAGTAATGAATTTCAACGATGATTATAGTTTCCTGTAATCGAAAAGTACGACCACACAGCTACATTTTGAGCACTTTAGCTTTAAGATGTGGCCCCTTTTGTCATGCTCGCCACTGTACGTTGTGACAATGTAGATAAGTAGATAATTTCAGTCAAACTAATTATATTTATACTGGACCAAAATATTAAATAATAATCCTCTTTCATAAACAACACAAACATACCCATAATTATTTCAAATAACTTTCGAAAATGAAGAATTTAAATGAAATTTGTGATTTTCTTAATAATAATAGAATACGTTCGCATTCATTTCTTCCTTTTCTCTAAACCTCCTAGTGTCCTATCAGGCAGTGTTGTCCAAGATACATTTTTAATAGTACATATTTCCAAAATATATATCTAGATACAGACACAGTTACAAAGAAGTATCTACAGTATATCAAGATACAAGTACAGAATTCAATACCATGTATGGTGTTGGAGATACTTAGTTCTTTCCAAGAAGAAAATTCATCTTTTATTTTTGTAGATTGAATAAACGAGCAAGACAATTTTTATTGATAATTCTTTTAAAACGAGCTTACAGTGAAGAGGTAAGCGTTTCAAATAAACAAAGATTTTTGACTTCAAATTAAATTTCGTAATAATCAAGTTCATGATCTATACCTACGTCAAGTACTCGTGTAATACCAAACCAGGATGACACTGTGCTTCCGAATCCTATCAAACAAGATAACTGTTGTTAAATGAATCTAAGGACCCTAGTTATGGCTAAGGCAGCGTTCTCGTAAATACGAAAAGTTTATAACTTAGCAAATCAAAATTTGCATTCGCACCAGGATCTGCTGTTTTTATGGAAGTTCAAAATCTGTGTCTCGGTATCGCAGATGACTAGATACTCATTTAATTGTATCCAGATGCAGATACATGTACAGTCGCGAGCAATACCCAGCGAAAACACGTACGTGTAAAAAACGTTGTAAAATAACATGTAACCAAACGTTGAATTCGTGTGGTATTGTTACGTTGAAACAACGAAAAAATGTCGCGGCAATCAATTTCTTTTAAACGTCTCTGACCACGTGTAAGAAACGTTGTAGAATAACAATTAATCAACGTTGAATTCGTGTGTTATTAATACGTTTTAACAACGCTCGAATCAACTTCTTTTAAACATCTTTGTCCATGGTATTTCTACGTTAAATCCCAGTGCATACATACGTATAAAAAACGTTGTAGAATAACATGTAACAAACGTTGAATTCGTGTGTTATGGTTACGTTTAAACAACGAAAAAATGTCGTGGCAATGTCCACATGTAACGTTGAATCAGACAATTACGACGTGTATTAAAGCTGGGTCTAAATCATTAGACTGAACAAACATACATGGCTAATGGTGGAATTCGAACCCACGCCGCCGAGTGACACGAGTTTCAAAGTCGGCTAGGCCAAACCGCTAAACCACTTGGCGACCCGAGTTCCATATTGCTTCCGTGACTGATTCGTAAACCGGACGGAGGCTGGTAATAAAGTCGAACTGGGACTTTAACTTACAATAGCTACGCGCCGCCCTCACTCGTTCAATTTCCGAACTTCTTACTACCTACAGTTTCCTTCTAACATCCATATTATCATAACATCATTAAATCAATTTTCTAATTATTACAATCCTAAGCTTATTTTCTTTGTATATACATTTCAAAATTCTAAATTATTTATTTATAATAAACATGTAATTCTAAATCGCCTATTTCTAAAAATATTTACACTAACATAAAATATCTGACAAAACACATTTAATACAGTACTCTCAATTTACTTTATTATTTACAAAATTATTTCTTTATGAAAATTTTTAAAAAATTACATGCTGCTCATAACCACCGCAGTGGAGTGGAAAGTTTAACTGGAATAAATTGCAACTTAGAAAATTGCCATTTGTAGCAAAATTCTTGAACAGGTCAATTTTTATTTTTATGGCGCATATTATAAATGGATTTCTTTAACTTTTCAATTATTTGGAAGGATGAAACAACCCCTAACTATTTTTTTTTTTTAATGGAAGGGTATGTTGAGTAATTTTTTTTCTTAAAGCTTGTTCAATTGGGAATACAGCTACGTTTTTATTTTTTAATTTTTCTTAAACAGTAAAAGGCGAAAAAATAAAAAATAAATTTTTGACTAGAACGATTTTAACGCATCAGATGTTCAAAATGCTCGCCACCTCTCACTTGACAATACCCTAATCGATTATAAATTCCATCCCTAACAGTTTGTAACATTTCCGGCGTTACTCTTCTAATTTCATGCAGAATTTGAAGTTCTGAAGTTCTGCTATGTCGTTTGGTTTAGTCACATAAACTTTACTTTTTAAATACCCCCATAAAAGTCTAAAGGGGTGAGATCTGGAGATCTTGTTGGCCACCAATCGGTCATCTTCTTCCATCCACCTATTGGGAAAAACTCAGTGAGGTAATTACGTACAATTAAAAATTTAGCGCATTGGCAGCGCCATCTATTGGCTGCACGCAACAATACGATATCATATGGAATGCTTATTTCTTCTTATCAAATAATAAAAATGGAGTTCCTGAATTTTGGCATTAAAACGGTTTTAGTAAAAATCTTTTTTTTGTTTTTTACCTTTACTGCTAAAGAAAAATAAAAATAAAACGTAGCTGTATACCCAATTTTTTCAACATATCCTTCCATTAAAAAAAACATAGTTAGGGTCGTTTCACCCTCCAAATAATTGAAAAGTTAAAAAGTCCCTTTGTAATATGCGCCATTAAAATAAAATTGGACCTGTTCCAAGAATTTTTTACAAACCGTAATCTTCTAAGTTACAGAATTTATTCCAGTTAAACTTTCCACTCTGTATACAGCTGTTCCCAATGAGTATTCGTGACAATATGTATGTATAATTGATTGACTATTGCGTTCTTTAGTATTTTTAATCACAGATTTTGGGCATCAAATTCAAACTAACTTAAAAATTTGACAGATTACGTCAACTTAAAAAGGGGTTATGGTTGACTGTATGTCCAAATTAGCAGTACTTTTCATACCTGTTTCTGTTTCATTTCAAAGCTGCCAAGCATGGAGAAGAACCTCATATTTCATAGATTTTTAGTAAAATTAGAATTCAAAGGTGTGAAACACGATAGACAATCACTGTAAAATTAAGTGTTTTCTAACGTCAACATCACGTTTTGTAACGCATATTTATTCGGTATACGTTAAAATAACGTTATAAAACGTGGGTTAAAAATGTAGTTGTAAATTATGACTTATCTAACGTATTAGTTTCGTTAATTTTTTTCTCATTTATTACGTAGAATAGTAGATGTTGAATTAACGTTGAAATGATGTGGTAATCAACGTACGGTAGATACATCGCATTTACTCATAGTATAAATCACGTCGTAAAAAGACAAAATTGTTACGTATTTATTTCACGTTATAATTACGTCCATATTAAACTGATCGTTAAAAAACACGTCATACAAACGTGATATAATTATGGTTGCTAATTCAACCAAAAAACAACGTTGCATTTTTCAACGAATAACGTTATTTCCACTATAACAACGTGAAATTAACGTTGAATAAACGTACATGTTTTCGCTGGGTATATTTTGGTCGTAATTGCTGTCAAAGGTTTGTACCTGACTTTATTTTATTAAAAATAAGGAGGTTGATGTCTTCATTTTGTCTATTGGGAATAATCTTTAAAAAATTTAATTTATTTTCAACTCTTGGTAAAAGACAGGATATTTACCTGAAATATGTATATTTTAATTTCTGAAATTAAAACTGACGTTTTGATTGACTGTGACGACCAAAATTTAATACTCGCGACTTTACATTTTTTTAGAAGTATCTGAGATACGTACCTAATTACTCAAAATATATCTAGATTCTTGCTTCTAGATACTTAACAACACAGCTATCAGGACATTAAATATTTACAATAAATTACATACATATATAGTCCATTCACAAAACTCCCGGTGACGTTTACATTTTCATATTGAAAATTTGGAGTGTATTTGATAAGTAGTAATGTATTTAAGAGTCAATATCGACTTTTGTGAATGGATTATATGAAAGAATTTTCGAAGCCGAAAACGTATCGATATTGTCAATCTTATATAATTTTCGCGTCAGTTGTAAAACGTATCTCGCAGTTTTCCATCAATCATAACAATACATAAATGGAGGGCTGAGACAAAAGACAAGTATAGTTCTCCAAATTCTATTTCGTTTTTACAATGGTCTGCTCCATGTGGTTCACAAAGAATAGATAGGTACCACATATCCTTCGTAAGTAATGACTAGAGATTGTAACTTTTAGTTTATTCGATTAATTGCAAACGAGGCGTGTTCGAAATTAACCGAAGAAAATATAAAATTCTGAACCCTAGTAATAGCTTTATTAAAAAAATAAGGTGCGCCGACAAAGAAATCAAACAGACAAGATCCTTTATAGCAGGTTACTTCAGTATCTACCTACTTATTTTGGCATCGATAATTTTTATTGTAAGGCCATAAAAACGAAATAGAAATTGGAGAACTGCAATAATCATGCTTACGCTGGGAGAAACGTAGATTTATACGAATGGCATTGATGAATAACAATTATTTTAATTCGTATAATAAATAAACGACTACCTCCATAAAAAAATAATTTAAAAAAATGAAAGTGGAGATTAGAATTATATGTTATTGTTCGGACAAAATGAAAATATTACCCTCTATTTGAAAACATAAAAGGCCGTTTAGTGTATCATTTTCTCAAAAATGCATATTAATCGAATTGCCGCTTTTTAAGTACTCCAATAAAGTAAATTTTCTTTTAATTGTATTACCTCAATGCTTGATTTTTAATCAATACTTCCAGTTGTAACTTTTCAGTCAGCCAACACTAAATTTTCACATACCTATCTAAAACCTTATTGGGCGAGGGAAACCAGACTCGTATAATTCGTATAGCTAATTGGGTATGTTGTTGGCCGTTGAAAAATGCATTCGATTAGCAAACACTGCGAAAGTATAGGGTCTTCATTTAATCCTGTATCTCACGTGACTTAAGTCGTAAGTACGTAAAACTAACTAAGTACCTAACGATCAGCTAAAATAAAATAATATTTCTTTAAGCAAATACAGAATGGGGTGGTTATACCTTTATTTTGATATTACAACCACAAATTCTTTAACAATTTTCATCGGATAAGAACCTACTTTAATTTATTTTAGTAGTACGGTATATTATCTAAAAGTGCCAATTTATATTAAACCTGAAGCTTAAACCCTTAACAGTGGCGCACCCAGAAATTTGTCTTGGAGGGGGCTTAAAAATAATAATAATTGTAAAAATCATGTAAGAGTATACAAGGACATATTAAATAGTAAAGATACATAATATGAATTTATACCGAATCAACGTTACCAAACGAAATTAAGTCGGCGTACTCTTTTTTTGCAATACTTAAATTATATTATTAAATTCTAGTACCACATAGCTGACTCTGGGGGAGGTTCAGCCCCCTTAGCCCCCCCGCCCCCCGTGAGTGCGCCACTGACCTTTAACAACGATTGTTTCAACAACTGCTGTTAAAGGTTTAAGCTTTGAGTCTTAGGCCCAGTTTTACAATGTCAGTTTAAATTTAAGCTGAAGCTTAAACTCATAACAACGATTATTTCAACAATCGTCGTTAAGGGTTTAAGCTTTGGTTTAAATCTAAACTTGCATTGTAAAATCAGATACTGTCAGGCAAGTGTAGGTGTCCAATTTTGAAAAGAGAGCATCTCTATGCGTGTTTGATTTTCATTTTTCTAAAGTTCGGTTTTTGTGAAAAATCAATACATTTTCTCCTTAGTTTCAGTACTGAAAGTACAATCTTTCCGCGAGTGTGTTTAGTTTTGTTTCAGTTAATTAAGTAAGTCGTAAATGAGTCGTTTTCGAAATTAAAACTAAAGTGTCCCAAATTTTTCGATGGCAGAAAAGAATTCAGACTCAACGTTCGGTAAGCCGAAAAACAATTCATTTTGTTAAGAGACATTAGAAAACAACGAAAGCTTTAAATGTACAGAATGTCGTTTCTTCTCTCTTGGAATTAATTTAACTGTATTTTATGTAATTATTGACATGTGGACCGTTAAGATTTATAAAGATGAAGTGCGTGTTGAAGTTATAAAATTGAAAACGTGGTCTCTGACAGACAATGTGCTACTACAAGTTAATTCTTTGCCTGTCAGAGGCAGAAATGTGGCGCTAGACCAATTGAAAGCGATGAGGAAATTCTATAAGCTGTAAAAGTTACAAAATATTTATAATAAACATTTCTAAGGTAATGTAGACTTCGACGGTGTGTATATTTAATGCTAATAACTCCGTCTTTAGTGCTCGTAAATGTATATGTAGTTTGTAAAGTTAAGCTACGAGCAAATATTGCTACAGCTGGCGCGTATCCAGCGCATAGTTTGCAGCTTATAACTGCATATTAGCCGTGTTGATTTTCCAAGGGGGAAAATGCGGATTCCGCCTCTTTTCAACTCTTGGTGAAATATGGATTTCAAAAAATACCGTCTGCTATCTCACCAACTTCTGCAATAAATAACAGATAACTTTTGCGTTTCTGGGTCGTAAATTAGAGGAAGTAAATGTGGCCTGAAAGTTACAGTGAATTCGAATACAATAGAATAGAAAGTTATTCGAAGTTGCTTTCAAAATATGCAATTTTTTATTTTCTTCTCGCCTTTTAAATTTATTCTTCAATTGTTCAAATCGTTTTATTTTAGGAAGCTAGGACGTTTTTTCGTTTTGTTTAATTTTCTCTTTTATATCACAGATGTCTTTCTTATATAATATATGCAGGCACTCTGACAGTTTGTTCCCTATTTTAAAATTTAAATTAGCTTTAATTTGCCTTTTTTTTTCTCTCCTCTTATTGCTCTTTCTTGACATTCTCAAGGGACCTACTTGCAAATCACACATTTGCATAGCATGTGAAGGCGTTAATAAATAATTAACTCTTATTTCCGTTGTATTATCCCTTGTTTTAAAACAGTTTTAATTTGGTATTTAGGTCGGAACTTTTACTTCTTTTGTTGTCGGTTTCATTGTAAGTCCTTGTTCTGGCATTTGCAAGTAAGTGAGGGTGATACTTCAGTCATTTATTAATATTTAGGCAAAAGTGAACAGACTTATTTCAAGAGGAAAAACAAATTTAACTTCTAATTATTATGCATCATTTGAACACGCCAATGTGGCTTACCTGTGTTATTTAATTTAGCAATATAGCGTTTGCACCGGGTTTGATGGAATGAGGGTCAAAATCAACACTGCCCAAATTTTATAAAAGCGAGAAATATACCGAATGCTTCAAATAAGTGCACACTAGAGAATCTCATAAACCGTAAGCAATTCAGATTCAGTTAAATGGAAGAAAAGTTCGTTCTTTTGTTGATCCAACAGTGTCCACAAATAACATTAATTTTTTTTTTTAAATTGAATTGGTACTTACCTGTTAGCAAACTTTTGTCGATGTTGTTAAATACGTTGGTTTCAGTAACACAGAAAACGTAATAAACTTGAGTCATATTTTTATCAAACCTCAGTAATCACAGCACCTGCTGTTGTTATCGCGGCAATTAAACTTACATTAACTTGGTATTGCAGTTATTTCCTTACGTGCTTAAATTTTTAATGACTCGGAATGTCCGTCTTATTTGCTCTGTAGCCTCGCAACACGCATGAATATTTTAGTAAGGTAATTAAAGTGTCGTCGGATACCTTCAAAAATTCACGCAGATGATCGATAACATTAATTCTGGGGTGTCTCGTCCACCCTTGTGGGCCAGAGTGAAATTTGGTCAGCTGCTCGGGTCACATTGATTTATAAATTACAAGAGTCTTAAATAAGGAATAGGAATGAAAGATGTTTAAAAATCGGGAAGGGAATCTGTGATTTAATGTCGAATAAAACCAAATTGCAACATTTTTCCTTTTGATGTAATTCAAAGTTAGATACATGATCCTTGATTGTCATCGGCGTATATGTGCAATTTACAATAAGAAATATAGTTACTGAGATGTGATGTGTAAATACTGTGATAATGAGTTCAGAAAATCAACAATGTTGATTAAGTTTATGTGTGTATCTAAAATTACTTTGCTACCTACCTGTAGGTTTGCAAATTGTGTGCGAAGTGACTTAAGTCTCCACACCGCTCGGCGTAGCTCGTGGAGAAGGGAGGGTTCGACGAAACCCCAATACAAAAGGTGGGCAAAAATGATTTAAAATAAAATGCACCAGCTGAGCACACTTGTTTATATTTAGCCTGCTCAAAATTCAAATAACTATAACTCAACCACGAAAAATAAATATCAATAAACAGGTAACACGTTAAATTAAATCCGTACCACAGATCTGTGCTTCGGTTACACATACAGTTTAGACGAACAACGCAATTAATGATTCTTAAAGACTCGGGTAACAATAAACGAACCGCGCGATAATAAGAGGTACTTTAACCACTCCGCAAATAAAAACTAAGAGGGCTATTCCGACCTTGGCCTCCTAAGATCCAGCGTCAATGTCAATCAGCTGTCCAACGTCCACAGATCGGAGCGTCCTCCCGCGGTGGTTAGCGAAATGGGCCAATGTTGCGGTAAGCGGGGAAACCACCAGAAATGACGTCATCTTGCAGGGCGAGCCTATTCTCAACGACGGGGAAGGCCAGGTGGCGTGGCTCAATTCGTTGACGAAAGCCAACTCCGGACTTCTCCTGCACCCAAGGGGACGACGATCTTTCCCACTCAAATAAAACTAACAAGTGTCTAAATAAAAACCTGGTCAAGTAGGCTACATTTAATAATTCTGCTATGTAAATGCAATGGATAAATTCTGAATCACAACCTACTTGACCAGGTTTTTATTTAGACGCTCGTTACCTCAGCAAGCTGTCTTGAACTGGAGTATATCTCACACTTAAGCTTCAACTGAAAGCCTCTACTCGTACTAAAAGCCTAATGGAAGAAAATATGCGTTACGTTTCATCGCAGTCAGAACAAAGCCACGAGACATACCTGTTTCGTATCTCGACGACAGGCTTGGAAAGCTGTTTAGCAAGCTTAAAATTCTCTCCTCGTACGATAACAACAAATCTCGGAATAACCCGGTTCCGTCTCCTCCACAAAAACCAGTGAAAAGGGGCACAAAGGAGCTGTACTCACTCACACAAGATAAACGAAGCGAACGGGAGAGCTTGCGATATGAGACTGGCTGCGGATGCATGTCGCGTTCTTCCCCCAACGCCGGTTCAGACAGAAGTCGTTACGATCGAGACATATTTACCCCGGAAACTAAGTGAGATGGAGCTATGTAGAATGCCTGAAGTAACAGCGGATAGTTAACATCACGCTATGTTGTGAAATATGGTGCAATGCGACGATTGGCACGTACACCGTATTTCCCATGCTAATACAGGGTGTACGGAAAATTATTATGAGTAACTTGAATGGATTTTTCAACCGTAACAACTTACCACTAATATCAAGGGATGTAGAAAGGAATTTGTGACCAATGTCTGTAGCCAAATTGGTATGGGCCAAATTAAATCAAGAAAGATTACTTAACACCAGATTTAGTTTGGTTAGCTCTTTGATCTTCCTGATTATTCCTTTATTCGACGTTCAAGGAGGCAAATGGATGTTGCATCGACGCACTTAAAATGCATTGAAGAAGGACGTTGAGACTTGAGAGTTTCATGAACGAACGAATCAATTCTCGAAACAATCGACAAAGTATCTTTACCAGATATCTAGAGCTCATACCTCATATAATAAACATACGTCGACTCCGCGGCCGTTTTCTATAGAGAACGGTCCGGCCCAAAACTCGGGAGTACCTCAGATCGATAGATTTTAATGACCGCTTTCATATTCTGCAAGAAATTCTGGTGTGCAACTCTCCAATAAAAAGTTATGCTCATTTATAGTCAATTCCGCGGCCGTTTTCTATAGAGAACGGTCCAGCCAAAACTCGGGAGTACCTCAGATCGGTAGATTTTAATGTCCTCTTTCACATTCTGCAAGAAATTCTGGTGTGCACACGAGGGCTACTGCTAAAACTTCAGAATGTGGCAACATTGTAGTTATCAGACGTTTGCGGAAAAAATTGAGCAGCTCGCTGTTTTATTTTCGATTGAAAAAAGTGAAAAGGAATGTAATGATGATCTAAAAACTGCTTTTGGTGATTGGCATCATCAAGAACAATTGTTTTTCAGTAATACCAAGTATTTGAATTTGGTCGTAGTAGCCTTAGAGATTAATTTCGCTGAGATCGACAGACATCATCAAAAACAGCAAAAAGCATTGACGCTGTTCGAGAAATGATAATGGCAGACAACGAAATCAGTCATGTTTGAGTATTGTCATGAAATAAATAAATAAAATTTTATATGATCATTTCATCAAGATGAAGCAAAACCTAGGTACTAAAGTTACTCGTCGCAGTATTTCCAAGAAAGTGAATGCTTGCTTTGTATCGAAAACTGGACATGTATAAACTGTGAATGTTAAGAGGTATACAACCATCCGTTTACTAGACGTTTTCTCTAAACTGCGAGAAAGGAATAGAAGACGTTGAATTATTCTTCATCAAGACAATGCAAGCTCACACACATCACAACAAACAACGAATTATTTGAGTAGTCAAAAGGTGAAATTAATAGTCCCGATTTAAGTCCTAACGACTTGTAAACGTTTCCAAAAATCCAAAACCGTGGTCAGTGATTTTCAACATCAGAAGATGCGTTCAAAAATGCAACGTTGAGTACCTATGTATACCATCTTCCGAATGGAAAAAACGCTTTGACAATTGGCTTATTCAAAAGAAAGAAATGTATAGATTGTAAAGTGGAATATTTTGAAAGCAATAAAGTTATTCTTTTAATTCTAAATATTTTTGTCTTCTACTATCCCGAAATTTTAGTCGAATTGTCAACTTAGAAGAAAAAGACGAAGAAGAGCAGGATTCTCACAGAGGAGAGGGTAAACTGAAATGATGTATTTATATCAAGTGAAGGGAAAAATTATGTAAAAGGTTTTACCGAGAAGAAGGACAAAATTTATAAGTCGATCAGTAAAACGGTAGATGTCGAACAGATGTCGAAATTTTTTCAATCTACGACTGGATGCTTATGATGATGTTGATGGTATGTTTTCTTAAAACAATTAGGGCCTTCAAATGGGACGGTTGATTTCCTCTGACAATTTACTTTTACAATTTAAAATTTAATTCGAGGGGTTTCCTTATTTGAACTGTTAGGGACGGGTGTTTATAAATGATAACAGAAAGGGGATGAATTATCCTTTATTTTCATTTTATCAATTTTACAAGGCCCCGTCGAGACACTATGCTTCTCTAGATGTCACGACGAGAGTGAGAGAGAAGTTCTATTATTAGGCCCAAACTCCATACCTCAATTTACAAAATAATTGCACCTATTACCAAAATTTTAATCAAAGCAGAGATGACCCAAGTAGCAATCTTTTTTGCTTGTAGGTATCTAGTTTGAGCTTCTTAAGAATAATTATAAATTGATATTGACAATTTTAAAACTGATTACATACATATAACACAGACAATTTAGACAAATGCAAACTTTAAATATAATTACAGATTATTTCAGAACGGTATACGAGACATTATAAAACAAATTCAAAACGATTTTATGACAAGGAAAACAGCATTTCGTATATCAAATTAAGCAGTGGTTAGTTTCTAAAAGCATTGCCAAAATGGTAAAGTTGCTACCTACCTAAATAGCAGCAAATTGCAGAAGGGCAATTTAAGATCTCCTGCACAGCCGGCTAACTCCTGGAGATGGGTATGGGTCGTACGTAACCCCAAAAGTACAAGGACAAATAACTACTAAAATAAAATTCCCCAATACGGCACTATCGTCTTTATTTATAATAATAAAAAGCACGCTTACATAATTGAATCGAATAGAAAAATATAAAATGCAACTAAACGCAATGAGGTTGTCAAAAATCTAAACCCGAAAATTCGGTACCGACTTTCCGTTACAAAGTCAAAACAAAATTAACTAACCTCGGCAACGGTTGCTTAATTTACAAAAGAATTTAAAAGCGTGCCTACCACAATTCAAATCAAAATATTCCGACCTTGATTACATCCTCGCGCTTCCAACGGGAGCTGCCGTCGTCAATGCTCGGAGAGTATCGAATCCGGCGGAGGACCACTGAAGCCAGCGACCTCTCACGACGAAAATCACCAACAGCGGTTGGGTGAGTTCAAGTCCAGACAGTCGAGGGAGTAATGGCGGTGAATGTAACCGTCGTTGTCGCCATTCTTGCGGTAACTTCAAGATGGTTGGGCCCCAGCAATCACCACCAAAGGTTTGGGTAGCCAAAGAGCGTTGATCGTAGTAAACGTAATAAATCGATGGGTAAAAGAAAGAGCAACAAACAGCGTAAAGTAAAACCAAACCAAAGAAAAAAACCTAAAAGAAAAGAAAGCTCTGTACCACGCCCAAATAATCGCCTTATTTACCTAATCTCAATCTGCCGGGACTAAGGTTGGACAAGCATTAAACAATGCTTAAAAGTGCAGGGGTGACGATTTTAAAAATCCGTTAATCTTCATCTCCAGGCGTTTTCAGCCAAATGTAATCGCAAAGCACACTAAAGGCAACAACACGCCTACACCCCGCAACGAGCCACGAAGGACTGTCGGCGTACAGAAATTTTCGATGTATGTAAGATATCAGGAGGGGGGTTGACAGAAGAACAGAATTAACTCATTTCAGGACCGAGGGAGACGGCAACAATTCCGTATTGCATAGTGCAAGCTCTTTTTGATTGGCCACCAAAAGTAAACGCGCATGGCCAATAACGGACAGTTCGTAGTACTTCGCAATACAGGGTGACTGACACAAAGTCAATTAATGTTTTCTCATCCAAACCATGGTACTAGATACGGAGTGACGGACGATTTTTTGTAGATCAACCACACACTACGATATTCTGTGAATGCCTTCGGGCTCTGGAGATGTACTCGATCAGACTGCTAAAAGCTGTTTGATTCTTTGTCGTGCTACGCAATGGGCTTTTATATGATTTTACAAAGGTTATTTCGATTACATAATTTTCTGCATGTGGGCCTCACGCCCTATGAATCATCGTGATTTCCCGAGACTGTGTGCATAATGCTCACTGAATGCAACTGAATTTCTGCGAATGCGATCTCATTGCAAAGGTCAATCATGACTCATATCGGTCAAGGCTTTTGATAAAGCGAGCCGCTGTAATGCTTGTTTACATAATCTTTAGGTGAGTGACTTTCTCCGCGTTCGCGTAGGCGACATTGTATCGAGTTTAACTTATACAGGGTGTTAATAAAAAACCCTGCACACGTTGACAGGTGATAGTTTTCGAGATATGGGATAATAATATGTTTAATGAGCTTAATGATTATGAAATGCTGGATTCTTACAGAACGAAGATGTAGATACTGTGTGGATTTGGACATTTTGAGAAAATTCTTTAATATTGTAAACCTCAATAAAAATCAATTAAACTAACAATTATGCTATTGCAATTGAATCGCTGTTATCTCGAAAACGATTCATTTGTGGACCCATGTGTATTAAGACTTTTTAACTTGTCTTCGACTGTACTGCATGCTTTGTAAATATTTTAAACGTTGTAGTATACACCCTGTATAATTTACAAATACCTTCCTTCAAAACGAAATTAACTTGATCATCAACCGGTTTATATTGTGACGGAATGGCGAGATGAAGTGACGTCACCACTTAGACGATACGAGTTCACGTCATGGGCTTCTTCCGAAACGTCCCAGCAGTGGTCAGAGTTCCAGAATTAAATTATTTAAGAATATAAATTAGTTATAAGTAGTATTGAGTGTTAATAGTTTAGTGTTTAATTGTTTGTTTAGTTCGTTATTAAATATTCTTTTATTTAAAACAGTTACAATGTTATTATTTTTTGTTGTAAAAACTTATTTACATATTTTTTTGTTCTAATAAAATGGATAGAGTTTCTAAAAAAGCAGATAATTAGGTCTTTAGTGTTACTACTTGTTAAATTTTTGAACCTTAAGGAATTGAAGTTAGTTCACAGCGGTACTCAACGTTATTACATTTACTTACAGCCTGTCGTATGAGTTCTCACTTGCATTAACGCTCTGCACCAAGAAGTTTCATCAGAAGTGAAATATGGCGAATGCACATTTGCACGTTTAAACTTGCGCCATCGCATCATCATCGTTGGAAATTAAAATGAATAATTTATGAGTTCATTAATTAAAGCTGCTTCTTTCTCTTTGCCCGCTTATTTCCACATGCATATTACGTTAACCAGGTAGAAATAAAGTCTTGTATTTGGAATTTCCAGTTTCTACGAGAATTAGATTCGCATCGTAATTACCTCGCGAGCAAAAATGAATCCGGATATGTGCAGAAAATGAGATATATCCGTCTTCGTTTTTGCGTAGCATTAACAGCAAGGGAATTAAAGTTTGCATGTGAAATATCAGAAAAATCAGAGCATTCATTAACGATGGAAGGAAGTTTCCATATTCCATATTTCATTTTCTCTTTTTCTTTTTTAATTTTAATGAGAACTTTGATTCACGTTTCAAATAAGAGCGGTCGGTGATATGACCAGAGAGCGATCAGTGTTACATTCTTGATATCAAAAGTAGGTAGTTTGTTTTGAATAAGTCATTTGCAATATGTTGAATGAATGAGAATAGATTTGACCTGGATTTTTTAAATTTCTGATTGATGACAAAAAACAATTCCAAATTTACTTCTTGCTGTATAAGAAAGTCCAGGTCAAATTTATACTCCCCTCGCATAAAATAAATGTGTAAAAATAATTTTGTTAAAACCTAAGTTCATCCGCTCTCTGGTTATGACCTTAATAAGTTCTAATAACTGTCAAAATTGTTTATTTTATTTTTTGTATTGGGTTGTTGGATGAAATAAAAGCTCTGAATGTTATAATGGTGTATTTCGGTGCACGTTAAATTCAATGCACTTAAATTTACATTCACATAAAATATACAGCAATCACTTATTTCCTAAATCACAAATAATTTAGAATAATCTCTACTACTCTAGGTTGGATATGTTTCGAAAGCAATTTGGGTTACATGCACTATGATCAACATTACTTAGTTGGTTCCTTTTTCACGTGTGTGTGACACGAGACACTATTTGCAGTACGCCATTTTAATTTTGTTCGTTGATTCAGTTTATACTCTTACAGTCCGTTTCTGTAAATGTTGTAGAAATTATTAATCTTTAATTTTTCTTTTGCTATCTTAACCACTACCGGTATGTAGATATGTTATCGTCTCTGTAAATGTGTTTCAGCATAAAATATAACTCAGCGTAGTTTATTGAATAAAGTTTCAAATACGAAGTTTCGCTTTATTTCGAATACGAAATGTATTGTACAATAAAATCGTACAGTAAAATCGTTCTGAAATTGACATTAAGTGTTCCACCGAAATTTATATCTCACATGAACTTGAAATACATGAGAAATCATTCATTTTTAATAGACTTAATAAAAAGAATGCGCTTGTTTTCACCTGATAAAAACGATAAACAAGAAATGAGAATTTATTATTTGGAGAAAATTATTATTTGTTTTTATAGTTTTATGTCTTGCACTACTGCTTCATTCGTTATTTTATACGTGAAAGTGTGTGTTTTATTTGTTCAAACCTTGTTTATTTGTTAAAACCTTGTTTATTTGTTAAGACCTCTATAATTCATTGGTTCAAATTACTTTATTCTAGAGTGCTCAATATTTGAGATATAACTTTGATTTTTTATACGGAATACACTATATTTTTTACGTTTTTGAAAAGAGCACAGAATTCCATTTACAAAAATATGAAATACTTTATATTTTATTCAAATAGTTTTTGAGATATAGAGCTTCAAAGTTTTGATTAAAAGTTTAATTGTTTTTGCATTATTCAAATAGGCTATGGACAACTAAACAATTTAAGTTTTTGTAACATCTTGGTGGATCGCTGTCAAAGTTTGACACAATCTCTGTTAGTGTTTGCATTTCTTTTGAATTTTAGTATCTCTATAATGTAAGCTTAGGAAGACAATTAAAAATGTATGAAAACTACGAGAAATACGACATGTTGTAATATTTATACCAATCAAGAAGATTTCACGAAGTGCTTTTAACTTGTGAGTGAGTACACGTGTAGGTGTGCTGAAGATGACAGCTTAGCTGCTGAAATACGTATCTACCGATATAAACTAATTTGATTTATATTTACGGATATTAACTTTTTTTTATTTATTATTTCCAAACCACTGTCTCCTTACTAATATTAGATGTTGAAATGTTTTATAAAAGTTGATGGAAACGCAGAAGCATGAGTGGTACCCTGAGAAAGGACAATCCTTCCGAAATATTCTCTTGAGATTTAAAAACAATTTAATACATTTTTGTCATTTAACCCTCATACTACCATGGCGTCACTGAAGACCCCATGCGTGATTATGAATATAATTTTTATTGAAATTTACATCGTTAAAATTCTACAAAAATTTGACTTATCCTAACTTTATCTATTCTAATTCTAAGGCAGGTCACACATCAAAGAAACATGAAACGTGAAACAGGAAACATGAAATATATATCATAAAATAACAACACATTATTTTAAATGGGGGTTCGCACATCAGCGAAATGCGTTTCCTGTGACGTCATAGAGAAACAATCACTGTTGAAACTTGTTGCGTGAAATAAGTCCTGTTCTATATTTTTGTTTCATGTTTCGAGTTATTTCGCATTATTTTGAGCAAAGCCATTGAATCACAAAATGAAAGACGATCAAGAATTTAAAGACATCCATGCAAAGACATTCCATAAAATTATTTAAATTTGTCTGGATGATCACTTAGTTCTCTTGACACTACATAGTAACTATGTTTAAGATTTATATAATTATACGGATGCACCCAGTAACATCGTTTCTTTCGTTTATTTTTCTTTCTTGATAAAAATAGTGTGGTCACAACAGTAACCATGGCGACATCCAAACTATCGTCGGTGTCCATTGATAACTGAAACTAATTTTATTTTTGATTCTTCAGTTTGTGTATTACAATAGCAGTTTCGTATTTCATATTTCATGTTTCACGTTTCATATTTCATGTTTCACGTTTCTAGCTTCTCTGATGTGTGGCCTACCTAACTAAAAGCCTAATTTTTGTAGCTAGCAAGTTTTGCAAAAAATGAATAAGTCACACGTAATACCATTGGGGTTACCCCACTTATTAAATATGCTATTTTATTATCTTTTTTATTTCTTAATGTTTTCAATATTCTAAGTCTAAACATTTCTTGAAAACGAATTTTTATTTGTACGGTGCTTTCCCGGATTTTGTGCGGGTAATAAAAGTTTTGTATTTTTTACTGGAAATCTCCTTTTTCCTACTTCTCTCTGTGTTTGTATGGTGCTTCCCCGTTGTTTGGTTTTTTAGAGGGAATGCCTGTCTTACCTACTTTTCCTTGTGTTCATACAATTCGTACTGTGGGTGGTTTATTCCTTCAGTAATCATGGCTGGAAGAAGATCGGTTCGTATAGGTGAGATAGATGCGGAAAATATTTTACTACAGTGGTTTGAAGAATCTGAAAATGATGGTGAAGGTGATCAAGATGTTGCTGCTAACTCAGATGATAGCGATGAAAAGGATTTCACTGAAGTACAATCAGAATACGAATCTGAGAATGGGTCTGACTCAGAAAATACATCTAGTAATATTGATGACCAACAACAAAATTTTTACATGTAAGTTTCTACTTTCTATTTTCAAAAGTAATAAAAAAATTGTTTTTCGAAACTGCAGGTCGAAAAATAAGCTTGAAAAATGATAGTTAGATCCACAAACACATAGATAGAACGGGACGACGACCACTACGAAATGTAATGCATCAAGAAGGAGGGCCTACTAGATATGCGAAGCGAAACGTGGACACAATTTACAGTACTTTTAGATTATTTTTTTGAGATAATATTGTAAACCACGTTGTCACCCAAGTTTAAATTAAATCTACTTGTCTCTACTTACCACGGTTCCAGGTGACAAGTCTGCCGATACTTAGATCAGCTGTGCCCCTGCTAGCTACAGTGGAAATGGGGGCAGGTTATCTTACGGTGGTAAACTTATAAAGGGCGCCAGAAGACAATTTACATTCAACTAATCGTAATTCGACTGGTCGAGTCTCCAATCGACCAGGTCGTGCAGAAAATGAAACTCTACTAAACAGAGACGAGACTATTACCCACTGTGTGTATGAAAGTAGAAATTAAAATCGTAATTAAAGTTAACACAGTTTATTACACAAAAGAAATGAAAACGATATACACTTTTAATAAACACTTACAATTGGCTGCTTATTTTAAACTTAAATTAATCAACGTAAGCGCAGCGCAATTCGTGTTTCGTGATTCGCACTCTCGGTTTATTCCTCACGAGTGAATAGTAAATTTAACAACCGATCCGTCCCGCAAACATGGGAGTAAAATTGAAAACCTAACCTTGAATTAGCGCGTTCAGACGCCCGTCAAAGTCAGTGACGTCAATCGAAGCGCAGGGGCCGGTGGTGAATCGTAACGCCCTCTACCAACCGCAGGGTGCGTCAACGAGCTGGCCCGTTCGGGATCCGCTTAGATCAAGATGGCGGCTCAGGTCTTCTCGATCGGATCTCGATACGACTATGGGCAGGAGCGCCCCCGGAGAACTAGGCCAAAAGATCTGGTCTAATAGCCTGCGCTGAAACTTGCGCCCAAATAGAAAAGCCAAGTAGAAAAAGCCTGAGAGAACTGGAGCCTCAGGCTTGGTACGGAGATTAAAACTACCTCCAATCGTTGTTCGGCAGTGTCGAATGATTTTCCAGCAAAGCTGCGATTGATTTCTTCTCCAAATGAGCAAGAAATCCGTTAATTTTATCACACGCGAAAAAACACGTCCTTACGGCACAATGCTCGAACAACAAGAGAGAGCGACCAGGCTGCAAAATGAAGCAGGCCGCTTTGACGCGTAGGAATTACCGACGACAACCAATGGCAGGTGGCCTGAGAGTCACATGGGGCCTTCATGACCTATGAGAACTCAACGATCACAGTACGCAGGTGTTCCCCCATAGCGATGTTAAGAAGGGGCATTAGGGTTGCCAACGAAATTACTAGGCAGTAAATCTCATAACGAAGGAATTACAAATTTGTGGAACGTAGAAGACGCCCTATATTCAACAAAACTATGAGCAGACATAGAGTTACTACAATTTCTCAATTTCTGCGTTTTGTTAATTCCGAAACCCGAAAAAAAATCGAGATTTAGATAAATTATCGCCAATTAGAGTTTTTGTGAACTATGGCTACCTACACTACAAGATGCATATATACCTCATGAAAATCTAACCGTCGACAAGCAGCTGCTTAAATTCCATGGTCGGTGTCCATTCAAACAGTACATACCTACCTTCTAAGCCAGGGAAGTATGGCACAAAAATCTGGGCAGCATGCCACAGTAAAACTTCATATGCTTACAATTGCCAAATATATACTGGTAAAACAGGAGACCAGCGTGAACGAAACCAAGGCAAGCGAGTTGTCTTAGAGCTGACTAAGGATTTGGAAAAATCAGGTAGAAATGTTACCACTGACAATTTTTCCACAAGTCTATGTAGATCTTTCAAAGGAAATCTAAAAAAAAATTTAACTTTGCTAGGTACAATAAATCAGAACTTCCTCAAGAATTAGTGACTACGCGTGGGAAGGAAATATATTCAACAAAATTTGTTTGTCAAGACAAAGCCATGTTAGCCATTTAGTGTCCAAAAAGGGCAAAAATTGTTGCTTTGCTATCCACCATGCATGACAGTGGTGAAGTTCTTGAAGATGAAAAGAAAAAGCCGCAAATAATCAACGATAAGCTTATTCGAACATACACCGTGTAAAGACAAACAAGAATGGTGACAGTTCTTTTTATAACATAGTAGATATTAGTGCATTGAACGCTTACATTATATGGGTTCATCTAAACGATGAATGGAAAACAAAGAGTGATTACAAACGACGCGAATTTTTGAAGCAACTAGGAAAAGAATTAATTACTACTGGAACCAAGGAATAAAACGTGGCAGATGCTGGAAATGCCCTAGAAATTTGTACAGAAAACATTCTAAAAAAATGTCAGAGTTGCAATAGATTTGATAACTGAATGTCAATAACTTTTTACTGCAATTACATTTAAAACTTTTAAACATGTTTAACAAATTTTATATGTAGTAAAATTTTTTTTTTTTACAAATATTGTTACTTTATTTAGTAGAAAGTTTTGGAGTCACTGTGGACCCCACTGGTATTACGTGTCACAAAAAAAATTCTGGCAATATGAGGATTAAACTGCCAAAACCTAAAAATTATGAATCTCAAAACAGAAATAAAGAATTAGAGGACGTTATAGTTTTGGGAGAAGTCGAAAATAACCCACGCCAGTTGGAGCAAACATTTGGCTTAGCAAGAACTTCTGCAAAATGAATTTGAAAGAAACAAAGATCCTGACCTTATCGAAGAAAAATGGTGGTGCATTTTTCTTCCTGCCCTTGAAATGGTGAACTCAGCTCAAACCAAAAGAAAATGGTGCCCTGTATGTTTAGAACAAAATGGCTGACAATTTGAACACTATGTAATTTTTGTGCGATTTCGATGAAATTAGTTATAATTGCGTTATATTTATTTCACAAAATCTTCTAAGCGGACACTAAATCGCGCAACTATACACCTTACGTTTCGCAGTCGTTCGACTGCGAAACGTAAGGTGTATAGTTGCGCGATTTAGTGTCCGCTTAGAAGATTTTGTGATACAAATTTCATCGGACAAGAACCAACTGTAAATATGTTATATTTATTAATCATAAAGCAATATTTTTTCATAGCTCATTGAATCTTTAAAAGAATACTTAGTTATCGTTATCCATAGCCTATTTGAATGCTGCAGTAACAATTAAAATTTTAATTAAAACTTGAAAGCTATCTCAAAAACTATTTGAATACAATATCAAGTGTTTTATAATTTTGTAAATAGAATTTTATCTCTTTTCATATAAAAAATCAAAGTTCTTGCTTATATCTTAAATATTGAGCACTCTAGAAAAAAGTAATTTGAAGCAATGAATTCTGCATGAAAAAGTGCCCCAAGGAAGTTTTTACAGAAATCAAAAGAGGTCATAGAGGTTTTTAGAAATCGTAGAATTTTGAAAAACGCCCTGTAGATCCTGAGCGGTACAAGATATCGAAATGCAGTCTTCACCATTAATTTTGTCTTAAAAATCGAGCTCTAGAAGCCGAGGTCAGTTTTTCTCTTCTGAAAACATACACAGTTGGTCTGACTAAGACTAGGTATACGGTTAATTGTGAGTAAATGAAGGAGAGGCTCATTGAAACTTGTGTGGAAATGAAATAGAGATATTACAATGTTGCGTGCGAAGGTAGGAATGCTGCGGCCGGAGCGTAGCCCGCGTTATCAATCGGCAACGTCGATTGATGTAGCTATTTCGTTTACTCATGGGCTTTCTACTATTCTATCCTTCATTTACTCATGATAAACGCATAGCCAGTGGTGGTCAGGCCGACCCAGTATGTTTCCTATTAAAAGTGTCAAATTTGGCCCACCCTGTACAATGACGTACCATTGGAGTACAAAAATTGAAACAATTATTTAAAAAAAAATGCTCATGTAACACGTAATTGCATTGAAACAAAAAAATACAATAATTTTAAGATTTAGTAAATTTCATCAATCATAGTTTTTTTTTTTTAATTATGCAGTTATCGTTGAGCTCTGTCATAATTCTGCTTTTAAATCAAGAGCAAAAGCATAATTCAAGCTGGTCATAAATTAGGCGAGCTTGCTTTGTCGTGTTTGTAATTTATAATCTTTAACAAGCGTCAGATGAATGAGCATTTATTCTCTATATCTCAATTACAGAACAATATCACGCGATCCTCATTAATCACAGGATGCAAAGGAATTTCGTTCAAAGATCTCGACTGCACGAGTCATTTTTTCATTTTAATTTATGATAACCGAATGAGAATTTATTTATTCAAGTTGATTTCATCCCCTGTGTTACTTAAGCGAAGCACAAGTTTGACAACTCTAGTAGTTAATTTATTTGATCGCCGCAAGCGTTTACCAGATAAATTATTTCCTACCCTGCAGCAGGCAGGCAGTAATCCCCAATTAATGTAATCATTAACATGTTTCACTGATTGCATGACTAATATAGGGAATATTACTACTAATTTTCAGGTAGGGGGTTCGTAAATTACACGAAATTACAGGGGGTATGTCGTTAAAATCCAATACTAACGATTTCTCTTACGTTTTGAAAACAACTGTAAAATTGTATAATTTTTTAACTTGTCTAAATTTACTGAGATCTGTTACACGAGGGGACTATAGGTTTGTACTGAACTTTTTAAATTTCTGATTGATAACAGCGAAGAATATGGAAATTTACTTTATAATAATCAAGGCACTTATACAGATGATAAATACCTGTTTTCCTAAATAATGGCAATTGTATCAAACATGTTTGTCGGTGATGTACCTAGTTCTGTTGCATTGCGAATTATCATTAAATTTTTATGTGATGAGGCTGAAAAACCTGAAACGAATTATTACTGTATTACAGAAAGCAAACAGGGTGGTATGAAATGGCGCCATTCAAACTCATCGCCGCCAAAGAAATTCAAAGCTGTACCGTCAGCAAGCAACGTGATGGTTATGCTATTTTGGAATATTCACGATCCAATTTTAACAGATTTTTTAATTGACCGAAAGGCTATAAATTTAGAGTTTAGGCCTCTTATTAGGGTACTTGGGACGCAAGAAATTTATGTCGAATGAATAGGTAATAGAAGCTTTGCAGACAACCAAAAGAATTTTTCTCTATCGGTATTTGCAAGTTGCCTGATCGTTGGAATAAGTTTATATTAAACAAATGACATTACATATTTTGAAAAATAAATTTGTTTTACTAGCTTTGTGTTATTATTGTGTTATTGGTAAGAAAGTCCAGGTCAAATCTATACTATCCTCGTACTTAAATTTGAAATCAGGGCCTCGAAATTTATGATAGCAATCAATTTTTTTAGAAATGCAAATTTTTTGATGAATTTTCTATCCTTTTAAAATGACCTTACTTGATCTAGTTTCTCTTGAACCTGTTTGAAATCTTAATATATTTGTTTCTCTCATAAATATAAAATAAATTTCTATAAGTTTGCCAGTTGAATTCAGTAATTTAGATTAAACCCTGTTGTAATCTGATTTAGTCATAGTTAATGTGAGATATAAATCACAAATATAATTGGACTCATGATTAAACATTACCGGGGTAGGAGGGTCTGGGCGGATGCAAAAAAGGGCTGCGCATCTGGGCTCCCCCATTGGAAGACCTTGCGCCTCCACCATTCACAGTCACTAAGGTCGTAGTGGTTACTTCCGACGTGCAGGATTCTCTCTTGTGGTAGGTCGGTTGACTGTACAACCTACGCTACCAATGCAGGTCAAATCGATACAATATGGTCTTGCACACCTCTTAGTTGATGACATGCCTTTTTAATAGAAACGTGCTGACAGGTTGCATGCAATAACAAGCATGCTGCTGCAGTCGCAAGCGGAAATCTGCAATTCCGGAGGAGCTTACCGGATTTAATGATGAGCTCCGACTCGGATTTTAAATTTAATTAATATTTTGATCACACGTGCTTTGTAAATCGTGCTTGTTAGTCACGTTTGCATGTTTTATAGCGAGAAAGATAAACTTATTTAATATACTCTTTTTAGTTAAGGTTAAAGCAAAGCGTATTTTTTTAAATTATTTTATGTCACGTGGTATATTTTTAAAATGTGTTTTAATTGTCGAATCAGTAGGGTCTTATATTGGCATTAAAGATAGGACAATAAATTACTTTATTTTAGGACGATTTCTATTTTGAAACATCGAGTGAATCATTGTATGAAATTTATTTTTTGTTGAGCAGAGTAGAGTCGTTGCTATGCACAATTATATTTGGGAAACTCTTGTTTATTATAACGTGAATTGATATAAGTTGTAACAAGACATTAACTTTTTTTTTATCTGGTGGTTGCCCAACGGGGTCCTAAATCAAAGACTTGTCAGGACCTCAGGAGCGGGAGTGTATTTGAGTGTATGTAAAATGTTCCATGGCTTTGTTACTTCCAACCTTCACGCCGTTTAAGGGGAAGCAGTGTCGAATTTTATCCCCTACACTGAAGGGTGCCTGAAGTCGATACCGACCACCCGAGAAAAATCCCGAATGCGGTTCGAACCGACGACCATGCGATTGCAAAGCCGGTCCTCTTACCACTGGACCGTTCAGGCGTTAAACTAACTAGATTAATTAGCTACGTTGATTGGATTCCAACATTTTTATTAACAACAGTATTCATTTGCTAGTAATTTTATTTATTGTAGTGAAAATAATTTGTTCTTTTGGCACAAAAATTTTACCAGCTTAAATTATTAACTAAATTAATAATAACTCTTCTTAACATTTTTATATAACATTAATTTTGAAGAAGCGATTAGTGCCCAGTAGATATTTGAATATATTTTAAAAGCTGTCCGAAAAATAATTTTTACAAATTTGTGATAAAAGTTGTAAAATCTTCTTATTTTTTGTTTATCTCAAGGTCGATACAAAAGGTGACATGTTTTGGTAGTAAACCATTATCAAATTTGTAAAATCTCAAAATTATACGAAGGAAGATATTTTAAGTAGAGTTTTGGTTACCGAAACATGTCATCTTTTGTACCGAACTTGAGATTAACGAAAAATAAAAAAGTTTTAAAACTTCGAAAACATTTTTCAATTTTATTTGATTAAAAAGTTATGAAGTACAAGTTGATTCATTTCTTGGTATCCTCATCACCATTTGAATATCACTTATCCAACGTTGGAATCTTTGACGTTGGACTAGTACAGTTCACGACTCAATATATTAACCTGTTGCAGCATTGGAGTAACTAAATTATTGACCAAACCACTCCTTACTAGGGTTGTAAAATTAAAACCTACCGAAAGGGCAATCCTTAGAAATTTTGTTACGATGCGGTGGACAGAAATGAGAACGTGATTGAATTTAATGTTAATTAACAATAAGTTACAATGATGCCTAAAGATGAGACTGGAGAAGGTATGTGGGGAAATATCAAAAGATGCAATTCAGGACATGATGTGCTTCTGAGATGATTCGATATGGTTTGGAGAGACGTTAATGGTTCGAAACTGTCAAAAGCATGCACTCATCAAAGTTGAATAGAACAGTCAAAAGCTGATCAACTGATTTTGACTGTTTTGAACTAGTTATGACCTACTGTTGAAATAAACCTTATACACATAAACGATATTTTTCGCCTGCATGTAATACCAATTGCTTGATCTTCATGTCTAGCAGGATGGAGTTCAGACAGTTACCGACCGTTTACATCAAAGAAATTTATTTGAAAGCAATGGAAGGCTTACTTAACAATCTTAATTTTAATTCAGATATTGAGGGCAAAATTCATACTCAACGCAAACTCAAACTTGACGTTAGACGCTTTTTGAAATTCAGAAAAGCTTTTATACTTACTCGTAAAAAGTGAGCAAATTAAAATCAGATTAGAGTAGGCGGTGCAAAGAAAATGTATGTCTGTGATTAACTGAATTATTTAATGTCATACATTCATGGACTGTCAAATTTATTGACTTTTCATTTAATCACAGACATACATTTTCTTTGTACCTGCTCTAATCTGATTTTTATTTGCTCACAGGTTATAAATAATCAAGTTTATGGTTAGTATAAATGAATCGCTTATTATTAAAAGGACCTAAGTCCATTTTTGAATGTTTTGAGAAAATTAAGAAAAACTTGCTAACATATATCATATCGCATTTCCCCTAAAAATAGCCAATTATATTTTTTGAAGATAACAAAATCTCACTCAGTATTTACTTAAAATCCCAGTATGTTGTTTTAGAGACTTTTAATATAATAAACAAAGAAATTGACTTAGGCCCTTTTAATAATACATTAGTCAAAATTCATAAACACAGTGCGTATTTTTATTGTCAAAATGAAAACACAAACTAAATTAATAACAACATATCTTAAATAGTCTAATTTCTTTATTTAATAGGGAATTTTATTGATATTATATTTTCGTAAAATGCTCTGAGTTCTTCAGCTACCCATTTCACTAAGCTGAACTTTTGTGTCCAGTATGGGTATTTTATTTGAAGCTTATGCTTTTGCTGGTTTCATGGAAATAGACTTTGCCCTATTGCTCAATCTTAAATAAAAGTTATATTGCTCAATCTTAAATAAAAGTTATGCTTATTATGTCCATTTATGAGATCTGACACTTTAACAATTTCAGGCAAGTCCTTGTTGTGTATGAAATGTTGTTATTTAGAAATATTAAAACTGATTTTAAGATTTCTGTTAATATTTTTACTCATTGTTTCAGTTGAAAAACCATTTTTCTTATAATAAGCAGGCCACCATGTCTTGCAGTTAAAAATATCTTGCGTAACTACGCTTTTTACTATGAATATGAAGTTATTACTTTTGTTTGCTACGAGTAAGTTGTTTCCAACATAAAAAAAAAATACGATACCGCTGCAGCAATAGGATAATTTTAAAAAGAACTCCAGTCCAGTGACTTAGGTCCTCTTAAAAATAAATTTAGAAAATTAATGTATATTTTGGCACCCTTGGAAGAAACAGATTTTATTCTTATCTATTTGAAATTAACCGGCTTGGCCATTTTAGTAAATAGTAACGTTTAACCGAAAATGTCAAAAAAGTGACTTAGGCCCTTTTAATAATAAACGATTCAAATATTTTGATCATCAATGATTTACGATAGAAAGTCAAAAAATCATTAAAATAAAAATTAAAGCGTTTCTGAATTTCAAATTAACATCAAATTGTCAATTTGAGTTTAAATTTGAGTATGAGCGAAGTTTCAGAATTTGACCCTAAGTAGTTATATTCAGTGCGGTCACAAAACGAATGCATTTCTTATAAAATTTAACTAATTCATTCTAAAAAGAGTGTGATCTAAAATAGAGAACAACAGTTTTGAAAATTATGTAATGACTGTTTACTTTTTCTTTAAAAAAATGCGAATACTAATAAATTTAATGCTTAAATGAGAATATCCTGGCAGTTAGAATATGTTCATTTTTTATCGTGCAAAAAACTTCACGGTTACTTTTCCACAGCACGTCCTTACCGTTATAAAATCCAGACAAACTTCGCATAAAGTACGGAGTTTAAGAAATTTTGTAATCTTCTGAGATATAATTTAAACTTTCCGAAATCTCATTTCATAAATTCATTTTTGTAAGCTCCGAACAGAAGGTTAACTTTCAAATTTGATTTCGTTCCATCTACATACGTATTTTAAATTTAGTAATTTATTGCAATTGTTAGATGTTATTAAAATAAGTACTATTTATGTAATTGGAGTTCCGATGAGTTCAGGGGTAGCTTTCCTTGTGAATCCCAAATGATTATTTCTTGACAAGAGGCTAATAAATTAAAAGTTTTGATTTAATGTAAGAAAAAGTATAAGTAGTGATTTTGTGGCATTTCCTTCCAAATTTTATTCCAACATTAAGTAATAACATTTTAAAAATTTAATAGCAGATTTTATTTAATCTATTTTTTTATAATATAAAATGACAAATTATAAATCACTAAAATAAAGATCATGGATGATTATAAGTGATTGCATAACGTACTTAGGGATATTTATTGATAAAAACTTCAACTGACTTCAAAATAGAGATCATATTTGTAAAAGTCTGAGCAACGACCTTCTTCTGCATTTATATTTATTTACAAAGCAACAATGTTTGTTAGGGGGAATCTCGGTAGTTTTAGCTCGTTATCTGAGAACCATCGTTATAACATACGCAATCCTCTTGTGTTGAAATATGATTCGCATTGATCTTTGCTTCTTGAGGTAAGTCCTAAATACCCTTGTACAAGATGATTTTAAAAGAATTACATTTAGTAGCTCTAGTGAATTCCCTATGTAGTTCCAAGGTCCCATTGGGTTCTAATTATCACTCTGCAATTTCAGGTCTTCATTTAACTTTCCTTTAATTTTGCCTTCGGCTATAAAAAAAAATTACTTGAGTTAAGATTAATTATTGTTTGCTAGTAGTTTCCGGTTTAATAAATATTTATACATATTTATTACATCATTACATCAATGGGTTCATCTCATCATTTATATTTAATATAGTTCTTTTAAGCCACATTGGAAATATAGCAAAAATTGAATGAAATGAGAAAACATTTCCCCTTTCTGCAAAATATTTTATAAAAGTTTAATCAATAGATGTAATTAATGAAAAGTTTCTAATTTTTCTCATTACTTTATCTTCCCATCTAGAACCTAGTTTGTTCAGGCAGATAAAAATTAAAATTTTTAGTTTCCTCAAGTGCTTTAGGTAAAATAATTTAAAAGTAAATGCAATAATTTTTTTATTTTTTAAACCTACGCTAAAATTACAAAAGTAGTTTGTACCATAAACGAGCAGCATATTATGTATATGTATACACCTGTTCCGACGCCTCCACGGCGTATTCCTTCATATAGAAAAAGGTTTTTGGACATTTTTTCGATTGCAACAGCAAGCAAGTTCCTACTCCGTCCTGTGCTTAAAAGCTTCGTGCTTTTCGTTCACCTCGGCAAGGTCTTCCATTCCAACCAGCGTCCATTCCGTGAATCTACCGGAAACATGCAACGTGCTTTATGAATTAGACATCGAGTTCCTGCATACGTTATCAAAGCAGCCCTGTATGCTTGTTAAACTCGTGAAATTATGGATGGATGCATTAGCATGGTAACACTGAAACGCAGTCAGTCGTCGCCCACCATGTACTGTACTGTTAACGCGTTCTAATTACAGTAATTTTAGATATTGTGTATAATTACTTTTATACAGAATGCCTTACACTGTTCATTCAAGAAAGGATACATTTTTAAATGTGTATTCTTTGAAGAAAAGTATGAAAAATTTAAAGTGAAAATATTTTTAAAATTTAATATTTGTAATTTGGAAAATATGCAAATACGTTCTTAGTACATATATTTTAGGTATTATTCAGTTTAATTATAAAATAAGCAAGATCTACATTTTTGTGTTAGTAAAAATTGAATCGTTCTTGTATTTAGACAAAAAGGTCTGTGGCATTAGGTTGTAATTTCCAAGATATCTAGTTGACGGTTATCTTAAATCATACTAAAAGCCCTTATAAAGTACGTGCGTAGAACATAGATAATTCTCGGATACACACACTGACCTATTCCACCCCGTGCGAATGGGGTTTAACGTAATCGAAGTTCATCCCTCTACTGAGGACACTGGTTTCGGCAACAAATCATCGACAAAGATTAAATTAGACGAATTAAATAATCGAAAGTTCTATTCACGTCAATTCCAAATTTCGATGCCTTCAATTTCATCCACCAAATTACCCATCTTAAGTCCGCTATTTTCTCTCGATCAAACTCCACTGACTAAGTGCCCTTAATCTCGCCGTATTTTCTGAACGAACCGGAGTTGTTAATTTCATCAATCAATAAAGTGACTGCTCTCGAGGAAAAAAATACTTTTTCAGTCTACCGGTAAAAAATGTGAAACGGTGGGGAGCTTCGCTAGTATAAATTATACATAAATTCGCAGCCGTAAAGGGCATAAAATGGCACTCAATCTAAGTGTTGGCATTTTTCCGAACGCAAAATCCATTAAAATCAGAAATTATTGCCGAAGGGTAAATTTTAGTTGATGCTCGGGGTGACAAGTTCTTTAATTAAATTTTCTAAGTTGCGATGATGTCATTACCATGGTTGCACTTAATTTATAGCTTAATTTAACGAATCGAAGATATTTTAATGTAACCTCTAGTTCATTGAAGTTTTTTTGCAGTTACAAGTCAATTTATCAATTTAAAGTTACTTGTTTTGACAGATCATAAATTAGGAAGTTTCTAACATCTTCTTTGAAACGTTTCGCTTAAAAACCATGATATAAAATCATCACGACTATTATTCACGCAAACTGATGTATAATGACGAACATATGAGGAGTGATTATACAAAAGTGCGTACAGGAAACCTTAGTCTTTTTGTTTTGATATGATAACCGACAAGCAAGAAGGTCTCTGACGTCCCCTTCTGCATAATTACTCAATACCCCTCCCCCCTCTGCCATTTTTAAGCGCCTTACGATATTTCTTTAAAATTGTTCAACGATCGCTGAACTGTTATTACTAATAATAAGATAGTAGGATTAAGTACGCTTAATTATACTGTGTTTGTTATTTTAATACTGAACTTATTTTGTGTTCGGCTTGCGGTATCTGCAAGATATTTCTCTCGTTGCATTTTTTCTGCTGCGTTTTGTTTCACCGAAAATAGATAGGCGTGCTCTTTTTGCCAAAAAAAAAGAAAACGCTGTGAAGCTTACGCAAAAAAAACGCTCTTCTAATTGGGGCCGTAAGCCGTAAGTAATTAAACGATTTTTAAACATACTAATTGAATAATTTGAAACCAAGAGTTAAGATAAACTATTAATTTAATATACTGGAGACGATGGTGTTGAAATTATTGGAGATATTCGGAAATTGCCACAGGACGCGACAATCACAGTTTCACTTCAGATTTAGGAGCTAAAAAAATAATCAACAAATAATTTTCTGGAAGGATTAACATATGAGAATGACAAATTATTCGCTATGGAAAGCAGCCAGAAAAGTAAAAAGGACCCCAACTTTCTATCCACCAGTGAGAAAATCAGATGGAACGTGGGTGTAATGGGGATAATGAGGAGAAAGCAGATGCATTTGCAAATTATTTAAATCAAGAATTTCAACTGAATAAAGCAAGAGAAAATATTACCACATAGAAAATAAAGAAATTAAATTAGCTACCGTTAAAAAGGTAGGTAAAGGTACGTAATTAATAGGTCCGTTGCGGAGACGTTCCGGACTAGTTCGGAACGGTTAAAATCAAATGCCCATCGAAATAATGATTGATTTTAACAACGCTTTCAAGGGTATAACTTTCATGAATGCATGGATTTTAAGGTTCCAAACTAGTTCGGAACGCCTCCGCAAACAAAGCCATTGAGATTAAATCCAACCTGGACCCTAAGAAAGCTCTCGGTTGTGACAAACTGACTAACTTTATAACTCTATAACTTTAGCTGAATTAATTATGATTCTTAAACCTGGAAGAGAACCGAACCAAGTAGAATCAAATCGTCCAATTTCATTGCTCTCAATAATATCCAAACTTTTTGAGAAGTTATTGTTGAAAAAATTGAAAACAATAATCGAAGACTATCAGTTGATTCCAAGTCATCTATTTGGCTTTCGAGAAAAGCATTCTACCATAGATCAGGTGCACAGAATCGCAAACACAATAGAAAAATCATACGAAGAAAAACATGTATGTGCAGCCTTCTCTCTTGAAGATCTTTGAAGATCGGCCACTAGGGGTTAATCTGGGGTCTTCTCTAAGCAATATGTCGAGCTATTGGCATCATATCTAGAGAACAGAGTCTTCAGAGTCAAGCAGGAAGATACTTACTCTGAAATTAGAGGTACACGGGCACCCTAGGGCAGCGTGCTGGGACCAGTTCTTTACCTCCTATATATCCAAGATGGTAACCCGTCAAAATAGCTTCCGACGAAATAGCTCCCGACAAAACAGTCCGTACACAAAACAGCCCAGAAACTTGGTAATAGGTTTTAATAAAAGCAAAACAAAGTCAAATAATAACTTTAGTATCACTAAATCTTCTAAGCGGACACTAAATCGCGCAACTATACACTTTACGTTTCGCAGTCGTTCGCGAATTAGTGTCCGCTTAGAAGATTTAGTGATACAAATTTCATCGGACAAGAACCAACTGTAAATAACTTTAGTCTAATATAGCAAACACAATTTTATACAAAAATTAAAAGAATTTTGAATATTAAAAAAAAATGTATATGATATTTATAGTCTTCTATTCAGCTGAACATATTTCATTTTGGATGCTTCTGGACGTCGAAATCCGGCGTTTAAACGCATAAGCTGTATTTCGGAGTTGTCTTGTTCTTTCTTGAATTGATCAATTACTTTGAATATTGGTGGCTGATGAGTGATGACAATCAATGGTTTGCTGAAATGCACGATGCGAGCCTTCCACGGAATTGTTCGTATGAAGAAGACCATTCACAACTCTGTCGTATGTATTCCATATACCTAGTGCAAATCGCGGTTCTGTTCTCCGGTTACGTCTTCGTCATCCAATAAAAGTATCTTCTCAGTAATTCAAAATGGCATCCGTTTGAGTGGGACAATTATCAGCCAACTCTTCATACGCCACAATTACATCATCTACTGGTACGAAACTTAAGGCCAGAATCACGTGAATCGCAGGTTTTCATTATGGCCGTAATCTTCTGCTAAATGAAAATGTTGAACTTTTCTCCACAAACATTGCCCTAAAAGAAACAGGCAGCCCACAATTCGTACACCATTAAATACCTGCGAAACAGCATTTTGAATTCCTTTTTCGTAGTCAGACAAAAGTGACATAGGATTTAATGTTAATTTTAATTCTTAAATTTTTGATTAATATTTACATAATGAAAATTAACATATCGATCGTGTTCTGGCAAAACCTCGTAACTGAATTTTTGTACTTTCCAACTAACGGAGATTTAAAGTTTTCGTGTACTTCATTTAATATCACCAGTTTGTCTCTTTTTTTTACTTTAAAACAGTATTTAAAGCGTTTATTTAGTACATCAGTACGAGGTTTTACACGACAGTAAATTGAGTCTTGACAATACATTTTTTATACGTATCTCAAAATCAGAAAAATTGCACTTACGAGGTTATGCCGGAACACGATCGATATAGTACGGAAAAAAAAACTTTGAATTGACACTAATAAGGCGATTTCATCGGGGCTGTTTTGTCTGTGAGCTATTTTGTCGTGAGCTAAAATCGAGGCGGCTATTTTGTCCTGAACTATTTCGTCGGGGTACCATCCAAGATATACCAACACTACAATGCCAGTTTAAATTTAAGCTGAAGCTTAAACCCTTAACAACGATTATGCCAACAATTGTTGTTAAGGCTTTAAGCTTTGGTTTAAAATTAAGCTTGAATTGTATAACTGGGTCTTAATAATGCAACAATCGCAACATTTGCAGATGACACTGCCGTTCTTGCAGTTGGAAAGAATATTAGAGAAGCTACAGGTAACATTCAAATGACTATCATGATGATAGTTGATAGTATCAACGCTATCTGTAAATTGACTAAAAATGGCGTATAAACCTTAAGAAACGAAATCAGATCACATTAATTTCATTTACTAAAAGGACGGAAATACTCCTATTAGAATAAATAACCAAATAGTCAAACGTCAAACTTAGGTATGAATTTGGACGCTAAACTTCGTTGGAAGGAACATGTAAAAAGTAAAAGAGAGAACTAAATATTAAATTTAAAAAAAATGTATTGGATGATAGGACGTAGGTCACATCTCTTTGTACTTTTGTACAGAGTGTACATTAATGATTGAAAGGCGTTTGAATTTGGCGCGTTGTCGAATTAGTAATTTTCGTCTTACAAGATTGGTATTCATGCTGGATATGTTGAATTTCGTCAGTAGCGTGCGTGTGTTGTATTGTTTACGTTTTGATTTCCTTATTTTATTATTATAGAGTTAGTATTAACGAAAAGGTTATTTTTATTTCCACTTTTGCTGTCAGACATTTTTCATTGGTAAGTACAGCCATATAACAGGAAATAAAAATACACACAAACGTTTTAGGTTAGCGATGGTTTTCACGGACCTGCACAATAAATTTATTGTTGAGGCCTATTTTCGGTCGGGGATACGCAATGAACAAAATGTGTGGAATTATTCTTATCAAAGTTGTCACCAACAATTTCAAGAACAGTTCCCTGAAATGGTATTCACATATGATTCTTTTATGCAACACGTCCGCCGTATAATTCAGAGATTTCGTGAAACAGGCAGTGTTTCTAAAGGAAAATCTACAGACCGGCCCACTGTTCTCACCGAAGAAGTCATCGCAGATATTCATCAAAGAATGGATGTAAGTCCGAAGAAGTCTTTACGGTGTTTATCGGCTCAAACGAATTTATCACTTGGTACATATCAAAAGGCTTGCAAGAAGGTTCTACATTTACATCCATATAAGATAACTGTAACTCATGAGTTGCTACCTCTTGATTTGCCTCGTCGAGTGCAATATTGCCAATGGTTTAATGAGTTCTTAAATAATGACGATATGTTAGACATAACTTTCTTCAGTGATGAAGCATGGTTTCATCTCAGCGGTTATGTAAATTCGCAAAACCGTAGAATATGATGTGCAGAAAACCCTCATATTTTTGAAGAGACTTCATTACATCCTCAGAAGATCGGTGTGTGGTTGGCAATGTCAAGAAGGAGGATCGTTGGACCTATTTTTTTTCAACACAATATTAATGCACTTGCATATCAAGAAACAATTTTAAATCCTTTCATTGAAGAACTTTATGACGATGAATTACAACGGGGTTACTTTCAACAGGATGGAGCTACAGCCCACACTGCACTGACAACGTTGAATCATTTGCAACAGTTCTTTGGGGATAGGTTAATAAGTAGGGACAGATGGCTTCCTCGGTCACCAGACTTAACCCCACTTGATTTCTTCATGTTCGGTTTTTTAAAAAATAAAGTGTTTTCAGAACGTCTCCATACGTTAGAAGAATTACAAAATGCTATTACAGAGGCTATCAACAGCATCACTCCAGAAACACGACACAAAGTTTTCGAAAACATGAAAAGAAGAGTAAATTTGTGTTTGGATTCAAATGGGGGACATTTTGAACAGATGTTATAATTTTATTTTATATCTGCTTTACCTTTTATATTCTCCATATCAATGTATGTAATTAATAAACGTAAAATAATTTCTAATCACTAATAAATTGTTTTAATAATATATAATTTTATGTGCCGCCCATGGTAAAACAGAATAGTATGCAGTACCAACTTTTACAAATAATCTAATGGGCGGGAAATTCAAACACCCTTCAATCATTAATGTACACTCTGTATAATCTACTCAGATATTGAAACCAGCTTGGAGTTATGGCTGCCAACTCTGGGGTTGTGCCGCTTGAATTAGTCCAAACATTTCAAAATAAAGTCCACACTGCTTTGTTAGGAACAGCAGTATCCACAAAGATTTGGATACCACAAATATGTTAAGGAGGCTTAAGAGGAGGAAGCCCTTCGAATTTGTACGTTAATAGTGAATAAGTGAAAGTAAAAGCAGTGCACGTGATTCTATGAAAATCAAATTAGAATATAACAGGATCTGCTGCGTGACTATTAGATTTCTGGATCAGAATAGTTGGTTAGTCGATTACGACTAGTTGCTGTATATTTTGTTAACTAAAAAAAAATCATTGCTGAGAAAGTTTTATTTTAATTAAAGGACTAGACGGTCGGGCGAACCTAGCTTGTCTTTAACGTATAACATTATAAAATATCTGATCGTAAAAACCTGTTTAAATGTCTCAGACCCAGCTGAAACATACTTTGTGACTGGCAAAATGAACTTCATACACAGGGTGAATGATAATTGTGCCGACAAAAAGAAATGCATAAGTGAATCGATGTCACAGATTACGGGAAAATGTTTAAAAAAATCTTGTGAACAGTTTATAATTAATTAAAAAATTACCCCAAAATCAAGCACTGCATACGAAATACGGCGCCACGTTCTATAAATGCGGCGGTATAATAGGACTGTTACATTCCGTGAAGTAAATTCTAATTTTAGACTGGTCGCGCCACCTATGATGCAGACAAGATTTTACTGTATTCCAGTCTCGCACCGAATGGTAGTAGAATTTACTGGAATGTTCTATCTTTGTTCGCCGCTATTCTAGAATAGCGTGGCTTGTTATGTAACTCTGAGGTAGCGGGATATTTATATCAAGTTTATTTAGAAAGAGATATGTGTAGCAAGCGAATTAATACAACGATTAAGGTTATTTTGTTAGACAAGTGTTAGGGTTGCCATACGTCCCGTATATACGGGATTGTCATCGTATTTCACTACTCAGTCCCATATTACTATTTGTCCTGTTTTTGTCCCGTTTTCTAACAAAACTGCATAGCAACTATGAAATTGAGTATGGAAGAGAAATGGCTGAAGTTTTTTGCAGATACAAAGCATATTGATCAGAAATCAAGTCTAATAAAGTTCTGCGAATACGTATTTGCCATTCCAGCCCGCAATGCAAATGTGGAGAAAATGTTTTCCCTAATGTCAACTCAATGGTCCGATGAAGAAACAGGTTGTCAGTGGAGACAATTCTAGCAATTTTGATTTGTCATTATAATTTTAAAATGACTTGCGCCCAATTACGTGAAAGAAGAAAATCATATAATTAAGAAAGTAAAATCAACTTTAAAATATGATTGGGCTAAAAGGGATTAATTATCTTTGCATCTTTTTTATTATTCTACTTGTTCATTTTATTAGATTGCTTAAACTTTATTCATTTTTTATAAAAGTAAAATAAACCATTACCTACCCACTTTTTTCTTATTTAGCACTTAAACGTCCCGTATCAATGCTTGGCAATTATGGCAACCCTAACAAGTGTACAGCTGGATATTATTGTGCTTTCGTTGTATTAAATGATCGTAGACAATAAAGTGTTTTTAAAGTAAACAACGATTAGGTACAATTTGTGAACCCCAAAGTCGTAACAGGACTAAAAGTTTTTTATTGACTATTCGCTTGCACATACATCTCAATTGGTTTTATTACACGTTTAACAGCTGGGGAACGGAAGTTTCTGTTACGAGACGTAATTATTAGTGTAATTTCTAAAATAACTGGAATTGGGTATGAAATACGAATAATAAATTCGCAAATAATTGTGTAAATAATTGTTTCAAATGCACGGCCCGACAGGCAGATGAAGATAAAAATCGTCTCGTTACCGCACGGAGATAATAAAACTGTTAGGATACAATCTGTTGTTTTAAACGTCGCCGTCGCTAGTATTATGCATAATACTAATTGGAAAATAAATAATTAGCGCCACAAAAGAATGATTAGTTGATTACATTTGCAAGGAATCGCTTAAACGAATCGGTTTTCCCCGAAAATGTGAAACGATATATGAGACCTGAAGTTCATCGCCGACAAGTTTTTTTTGTTTTTTGACTATGCAGCTGTTTTAAACGTCGTTAGTGATATGCGTACAGTTTCTAATTAACTTACGTGAATGAATGTAATAGATTACGGGATCATGTTTAAAAAATTCTAAGGAACAGTTTATAATTAATTAAGAATTTAATTCAAAGTGAAAAGAATGCGTACGGTAGAACGAAGCACGCCAAAAACACCGGATGTGGAGTTGTATACGCGTCTTGAATTTGTCAAACTTTAATAGATTTGTGTTAATAATTCAATACGAAATTTTAATAACTAACATTCAAAACAGATTACGAATTAGTCTACTTCAGGTAATTTACTGCATCCATTTGTCGAGTAAATATTTTCGAGTTCGCATTTCACGTTGGGCGTTAACCTAAAAACGGAGTTGTGAAATTCCACTTAAAGGTCAAGTTCCTGAAGCCATGCCATCGTATCATAAAACCATAAAAAACTTTTATGACAGCACATTTTTCGTTCATGTGCTTCTCGCCTTTTAACCAGGGACTTATCGTTGTTTTGGGGCTAATTTTTGATTAATTATTTCTCGAAAATTAAAGTAAAAAGAATTTTTTAACATTTTTCTCGTGCTCTCGGACATCGTTTCTTATCGTGACTTCATGGTTTCATCGCTTCTTATGGTGGTTTAGTGTCACCCTGAATAGCTCGGCCAACAGAATTGACGGGTACTGCGCAAAGCAAAAATAGCAAGTATGTTACCATTTATGGTAACCATTTATGGTAACATATACCAAGTTTTAAGCTTAAAGTCATCCGGTATACTGTAAATTCCAAGATAATTATATTATAACTGTTTATGTTGCGTGACTCTTGCCTATGTTTATTCAAAAATGTCCATAATAAATCTGACAAGCGTGAAATTGCCCTTAAATATGAACGTCCCGCGAAACATTCTCAAAATAAATACATGAATAATGCATTACAGTGCCTCGACGAAATGTAAATAAATAACAGGGCTAAAAGCCGACCGCATTAGAAGAATAAGGTAAAATATTCGCACGACGACCCGAAAATTGCGTAACGTGGGAGCCATAAATCTGTTTATACATATAAACCAGATATTCTTAATTCCGTTTTGTTATTATTTTTCTGATGAAGTAAAGGGTACAATTTCCTTATTATATTACAACTGCTTTCTTGCTGTCATTTTGCTGTCAGATTTTACCGATGACTTCATTTTCTCTTGTAATCAATTTCTTAAAATTTTCAGGCAAGATTTATCCCGGTTATTTAGTCGATGTCAATTTCATATTTCACGAACAGTCTCGTGTTTCTTAATTAGAAATGAACTCTTTTATTTATAAGTGGCAAAGTAATGGTTTATGTAAGTCAGTGTGTTTAAATTAAATTTATTGAAGATTCCGTCCGAACATAGAAACTGTTCGTTAGCTAAATTGAAATGCTCTTTGATAACTTTTAATTAAAATTGTCCTCCGATTACAGGCAATTAAATAACTTCATTAAGTCTTTATGTAAGCAAGCGTTGCGTAATTGAATGGCGTTACATTTGAATATAAGTTATTAAATGATTTTGATAATTTGTATGAGAATAGAACAAAAACAACAAAGTTAAAATATACTTTTCAGTTACTGAATATAATTTACTAAAACGCAGATATTTTTGTAATATCATTACAAAAGCTTTAAGGCGTAATTTATCCTTTTATTTTCTTATGTAACTCTCACATAGTCAACATTCGTAATTTAGTTTCGATATAACACAAAAGTGTCGGCCAAACGGTAATTTAATCTCTTGTACACTAAATGAATGTTTAACACGTAATTTTATTTCGTAAAGGAAAGACACAGTTTTCCGTGAATTCTGTGTTAAAACCAGTATATGCGAACAGAGTATATATTTTTTAATCAAGGAATGCAGCACGCACGTCAGGTTTGCACACAGCCACATTATTTCATTACAGAAACTGTGTACGTTGTTGTTACATAATTAAACAAACCGCTCAGTTTGGCGTAATTACCTGTTGGTTCAGCATTCATTGCACAACACAGCATTCACGACTTCATTGAATCTTGCTGCTTGCTTATGAAGTCGTATACAAAATAATTTACCAGAGCAAATACGAGGGTTGTTACAGTTCAGTTTTCATTTCTGTTCCGAATACACCATGTATATGCATTGCCCTGATCATTTTTTTTATTTCTGTTCCAAACACACCCTGTACACGCGTAGTGCGACGTTCCGGAGGGTTTCTTGGAACGTGTCGTTGTGCGCATTGCATTCGGTGTAGGAATACACTGTATTTCGCCGGCGTAATCTTCTTAAAATTACGTTCCAGCATATTTCCATTAACAGGACCTTCATTTAATTAAACAAATTCATTTTATATAAGTAATCCATCCTTATTTAGGGGCAAAATCGTGCGTTTGTGAGTCGTCGGACAAGTTGTGACGAAGTTCTACTTCGCGACGCGTATTATGCGTGATCTTTGCCCTTTCAGCCGATTGGTTCCCACTGTTACTAAGAAAGTTCCCCGGAGGTAAAATTAGAAGGTGTCTCGCTTGTTTATAATCGTTCCTTGTTTGTCAAACGAGAAATGTTGCGCCATTGTCAGAACGAAACTTGCCGTCTCTTGGGTCACACTTTCTTTTCGTTAAATATTTTGCTTATGCGTGCCATTACATCGAAGGGATGCTAGTGCATATCTACGGCTAATTGCCGACTCTGATTAGACCCACTTGTGAGACAGGAAAAACCGCATGTTCCGTGGTTTGTCCCAGCTTCGGTGAAAGACCGAGGTAAGTTCTATACGCAGCAACTCTCGGTTTGACTTTTGTGTTCGTTTTATTTCATTGCTTATAGGCTTTTATCGTGAGCTTCTAGCAAGAGCTATCGTTAATCCTAGACTTTAATCTTGGACCTTTATCAAGAGTTATTTCTCGTTGGGTATTGGTTTTCACCAAGAGTCTACGGAAGTTGAATTCGATCCGGTTTGTACAGGTGCATCGCGAATTACGGCGTTGGAAGTTCCCTCCCTCGCCCCTCTACGCGGAAGCCGGCACACTACAAAGCGTCGCTGCGGCATTTCCGCAAAGACACCGACAAACGAATCGGACATCAAAGGAATAAAGGTCGGAGCGTTATAATTTCTTTTCTTAGTTTTGAGCGATATTTCGCGGATTTAGTTTGCGATCCATTACTTTGATTTTGCCGCAATTAAACATGCAACTTATTGCGTACCCGCCGGTGTAATTTAAAGATGATATAAGTAGACGAGCGTTGTCGCGTGTAATTAACCGGAGATCGCATTCTTTTGTATTCTGTTGCATTAGTTACGATTTGAATCATTTTAATATAGTTTAATGCGAAGTTCGGATCCGACAAATTCGAATATGTTGTAAACTTTTGTGTTCCTCATATATTATTTATTTGTGTATATTTTTTTTTTGTTGTTGTTTTTGACTAAGTAAATTGACGTGTTCTGGATGTAACGGGTTTTCTTAATTTTCACCTTTTCCCCCTTTTAAAAAAAAATTAAGTGGCGCCTATTTTCTTTTGGGTTTTGGCCTTCGCGGTTTGGATTTGAACCCTCCCGTCCCACTGAAGCTGGCTGGCAACATTGGAGTTAAGTTTCGCTCCAATGTAAAACTTCTGCCTATCTACGCAGGTAGGTAGCAGGGTCAAGCTGAATTTATTGAGAATAAGAAAATCTAGTAGATCGTGAAAAACAAAATATACAATGTTATTTAGAGCAACTCTGTATCTGCCATTTGAAGTGTAGTTGTTGGAGTTACGTTCGTTATAACTCAAGTTACTAATTTTTAAAGTGATATTACAAGTAATGTAAAGTAAAGTTTTTTCGAATCATGATTTATTATGATTTAAAAAAAGGTTTAAGCGCTTATGAGTGCAAAGAGAGTTTAGATTCGGCTTTTAGTGAACAACCACATTCCTTGGCTACAATTTACCGATGGTATAAGGAATTCGAACGCGAAAGGAATTCTGTTCAGCATCAAAAAAGACTAGGGCGTCCTCCTACAGCTGTTACCGACAAAAACATTGCTGCTGTTAAAAGAATAATTGAAGAGGACAATAAAGCTACTCATGCGGTAATAGAGCATCAACTCAAGATTGGATCCTCAGCTGTTAGAACAATCATACACGATCATCTGCATTTAAAAAAAGTGGTTAGTCGTTTTGTCCTGCATCACCTTTCTGACTTCCAAAAAGCAGAGCGTGTAAGAATTTGCAATGAAACTTTCAATTTCTTAAGTAATGACGGTCACCAATTTTTTTCCTAAATAGTGACAGGTGACGAAACTTGTATTCCCTTTTTCGACGTACCTATCGGCCACGAGAGTCGTGTATGGATTCACGAAGATGAGGAAACTTCAACAATGACCAAGAAGCAGCGAACTATGAAAAAAGTTATGTATGTGATATTCTTCAGAAGCATGGGCCTAGTCAAGGCGGACAAAAGACAGTTACAGCTAAATTTGTACACTGAAAAATGTTTGCCTGAAGTGTTCAGTAGAGTTCCAGACAAGGGAATTATGCTGCATCATGATAATGCATCGTCCCATACGGCAGCTTTAACTCTCCAGTTTTTGGCTGAAAAAAATAGAACATCCGGTATTCACCTGATTTAGGAATGTGTGACTTTTGGCTATTTTTGGGCTTAGAAGGAATTTGCGGGGTAGAAGGTCTGAAGAAGAAATGGATGCCGCAGTTCACGTTTATTTTGAAGGTATTCCGAAAGAAGATTGGATGGGAGCTTTTAAACAGTAGAAAGTATCATTGCTGAAGAGAATTACTTCGAGCATATTTAAAATAAAATCCTAGAAAATATTAACCGTGTTTTTTTATTCTCAATGTACTCGTGGCCAAAATATAGTATACGCTATAAGGGCTATTATTACCTCGGATAAATGCAAAACTCGCTCGCTACGTTTGCTCGTGTTGCAAATTATCCTAGGTAATAATAGCATTTGTGAAGGAGCTCCATTGCTGTTTGTAGTAGTCACATAAGTGTAAAAAAATGCTGCGTCAGACTTCAATTTGGCTTTATTTAATGCGACCGGTTTCGTCAATATGACATTTTCAAGCGTAAAGTAAGTTTTCCTACAGATAAAAACAGAAAAGACTTAAAAATAAGACTGTAGCAAGTTAACAAATTAAAAATCTTTTACCTTACTATCTGTTCAAACACGCCCAAGCGCCATTGTGTGCAACACAATGTTACCAACGTCAATGAGTGACTGTAGTCTACAAGTATATAACAGGGTGAAGTCAGTTGCGGATTTCCCAACGAATAGACTTAAAGAAATTATCAGAATTAAATATCGCTTGTTCGTTAATGATGTTGCTATTGTAGACGTGTTTATGGAGCAAAATTTCCAAATTTTCAGCAGTAGTTAATGAGTAACCTTTCGGTAGGTTATGAAGAAGTTTCACGTCAGTTAACGGGTTAAAAATATGGAGGATATCAGATAGATGTTTAGCAAAGGTGGAATCCAACTTGCCGGTGCGGAGAGACCTGATATGTTCGTTAACACGGATTTTCAAACTTCTCCCAGTCTGGCCAACATAAATAGCTTGGCAGGAGCCACAGGTCAGCGAATACACGCCGCTGTGAGTTGACGGATCGACTTTGTCTTTATTACGACAGAAAAGGGTTCCGAGGTTTTGTTGATTTTTAAAAGCCAAGTGATTTTAGATATTGTTTTATCTTGGTCGAAATATTGCCAACATAAGGAACTATGGCAAACTGTTCGGGAGAGTTTGTAAGCGGAGTTCTAATAGGGAAGATAAGTTGGGTGATAATCTTATTTTTGGTCTTTTTGTAAATGTTGCATAGATTGGTTTAATGGGGAGACATTGAGAAAGGCCAGCTGAATTATGATACTAATTTCTTGTCTGAAATCTGTTTCACTCATAGGTACTGCGAAAGCTCTGTAGAAAAAGGATCTAAAGGCGGTAAACTTGTGTTCTGAGGGGTGGAAAGAGTAAAAGTTGATACAATTATGAGTGTATGAAGCTTTCCGGTAGATTTTGAAATTGAGGTTGGTAACATTGGGTGGTATGCATAAAACGAAGTAGATGCTAATACTTCTCAAATTAGTATATTCTTCGAAGTATCTTCTATTATATAAAGTACCTACTGCAGCTCTGAAGCATATACTACGAAAGCAAAGTTTATACTACAGCACATAGTAAATACTACGCTGCAGTAGTATTTACTATTAAAATGAATCCTGAGGCTTTGAAGTAGATACTACAGTAGGTGCTTCTATAGCGAAGTAAAAACTTCTATGTGCTCTTGTGCTCTAGTATCTACTAGATCGCGTAGTAAATACTACGTTACTATAGTAGGTACTTCACTTTCGAAGTAGGTGCTTGAAGTATTAGCATATACTTCGTTTTATGCATACCACCCATTGTTTTGCACACAATGGCGCTTGGGCATGTTTGAACAGATAGTAAGGTAAAAGATTTTTAATTTGTTAACTTGTTACAGTTTTATTTTTAAGTCTTTTCTGTTTTTATCTATAGGAAAACTTACTTTACGCTTGAAAATGTCATATCGACGAAACCGGTCGCATTAAATAAAGCCAAATTGAAGTCTTATACTTAAATAATAGCATTCATTATAGCATCGTGTATATTATACTACTAGACGATTATTAAGTACTCATATTATAAAGTAAACATTTTGCTTTTGTTTCTACTAAATATGATCATAAAAGCTCTACTTTTTCCGAATCATTAATCGGGTAGTTTTATCCGATAAAAGGCGAGTCAAAATATTTGTAAACAAATGCATTTGGTGTTATGGTCTGTAAAATGTTCGAATGCGAGGAGACAATTCGTTTTTCTATTTTCCCAGGCTGAGTGAAATTGGGCCCGCACTGAGCGCTTCACAGTTTACGCGTCATCACGTTCGCTAGATCGGCTTAATAAAGAGAAAACTCATTTCCATCCAACCCCATTCGAAATTTAATACTCGATAATACATACATACATAATTACGCCTGTGGCATTTCTGATAATGCGATTGTATAAGCTATTAACGTTTTATCTTCTCCTTAATTTTGACAGGTTACATAAAATACGTATTACTCAAAAAATAAAAGTAGTTATTCTCGTTATTTCAAATGTAGTACTCTATATATTGTTCTTTGTTTAATGTATCTGATAAATAAAATAAAATAATTTTTAACTTTATTAGATACAACCTAAAACGAATATAAAATTATCTGGTGGAGGCGCCGGTAGAAATTACTTTAATGTAGGTATAACGAAATAAGTTAATGCAATAAATTTACATTTAAGTCCAAAGTTATTGTTACCATTTGTTTAGTTATTTCTTAAATAAAACAGCAAGAATTTAGTAAGAAACATTCACCAGGAAAGCAATGTCTAATTAACGTCACTCGGTCCAGGATCTTCTGTAATAAGACGAACATAAATTTCTGTACACCAACGCCATCCAGTGACGCGTTATTTTTCATTAAGACTAAATTTTTAGACAATATAAGAACCTATTTGTCGAGCAATTTATTGTTGCTTTGCTACGCTTCTTTTCCCGATTAGAACGTGACAAAAAAGTGTAAATTAACCTGTCTCTTCTCTTCTAAAAGGATTTACTACATTACTTTGATCTAGTTTTTGTTATAAACTGATGTGATCGAACGATTGGTCTATGTGTCATAAATAGGTAATGATATTAGCCAAATGATTTCAATAATTCACGCTAAAATACCGACATTGTTTCCAAACAAATGAGAGATCAATCCGTCTTTTAAATTCCTGAGCTTTGTTCGAAATATTCATGAAAAATTGAAACACGTTTTAGACTTAATATAACTTCTTTTCAAGACGAGCACAATGTTGAAGTTTTATGGTGCTTGAAATTATGCAGTAAATCTTTTTGCATGTTGAGCATGTATTTTAGTGCTGCGTCACATGAAAGTATCCAACACGGCGTAAGCACAATATTAAATCTGCCTCGTAAATCGGGAATTATTTAAATCTTGCTTCAAAACAACAAATCTATTCTATTTGTGAGACATATATCTCAATAATAGTGAACAATATCCAAATCTACTTCATAATAATCGCTAAATGTCGTGGACATGGCTTAACCACAGATTCCTGAGCTCAAAATAAGATTATATTACCTAACTTATTTATATCCAAAGTTTCTTCGTTAAGTCAGTAGGTATTCTGCTTCAAAGTTGTTGAAGAAATTCTTATAACAGAAGAACGCTTGAATCAATTTGTATGATATTTGGCATGAAGCACTTTTGGATATAGGTAAGTTGAGTAAAATCATCTCATATTGAGCCCAGGAATCTGTGGTTAAGCCATGTCGTCGGAATTTAGCGACACGCTGTATACTCCTCTCGTATCTTAGATAATCTTTGTGTGTTCAGTTTATTTTATAAGGTGGAAAAGAAAAGAAATCTATATGGAATAAAAGTATATTAAATTTAAAGTACTTACTTAACGTGTCGCGGATTTGCTTGTTCACTTTATCAAAAATAAACAACTAACCCCTAAGTTTTGAGAGTTTTACGTGAACAAATATTGTTAAGGAAATTATCAGTAAGGCTTAACTCACACCTAACCAATTTTTTGATAGATGGCTCAGAAATCAGGAACAACAGTACATTTCCCTATTCCCCTTAATTTTCTTCAATAATTTTCTTGGATTCTTTCTTTATGTTCGTTCTTGTGCTAAAATAGTGAAACTTTCTTTTGCTAAAATAACGAGAACGGTATAATATTGAAAATATGCTAATGTAAAAAAACAAGTCCGGACTTGTCTGCGAATGAGCTTTACTTCTGCAAATAATCGTGTAGTTGCGAAGCCTGCCTCATCCAATCGGCGACGGCGACGAAAATTCTCCATAATTCGACGACACATCTCTGGTGTAATTCTCTGTATTTCATCACGAACTCTTCTTTTCAGTGAAATCGAAGTATCTAAAGCAGCGATGCTTACGAGCCGTTAAGGTACAGATAGACATGCGAGAAAACTTGCGCAAGTTACTGTCCGACACTGATGTCGCTGATATATATGGAGTTGCGAGTCGAGTAACTTACGCGAAATTTGTCGCAAGTAACTCGCGACATCAGTGTCGGACAGTAACTCGCGCAAGTTTTCTCGCATGCCTATCTGCACCTTTACAGTTTGAAATTTATCCCCTTCCATTTAGTAAGGGGAAGACGAAACTCATACGCAACTCATGACGCAACGATACAAGTCCAGTCAGTGAAAACAACAACGACATAAAGAAATCTAGATGGCTGAAGTGCGATTAATTATAAATATTACATTGATGAGAAACGGATGACTACTGACGCTCCCAGGATTGTTTAAAAATGTTTGCATTTCCATTTTATTTTAATCGTAGTTTTATATCGCAGACTTATATCGCAGACTTATAAATCTTGGCGCTCTATTCTTTCTTAATTTGATAAGACAATCACTCACCTCGACTTTATGATATCACCGCGCCTGTCTATCGAGCATTTAAATGAAATTGCGCAACCTATCAAAGGAGGGGATGACGCTTCTCAAGCGCTTGAGAGCAACGCTGATCTAAAGCATCAACGTATACCATTCAAAAATCGTCCAGGATTGTCCTGTATTTCTCGGAAGTAAAGGTAACTGCTCGTCCGCTCTCATCCTCAAAAAAGTGTGATCCAGTGTTGCCAAATGCAGTCATTGCTACCCCTACAGTCATTTTGAGACTGTGGTGTAACTGTTTCTGTATCTATCATGTAAATAAAATGCGCTTCTTCACTAACCAGAAATTATTGAAATTTGTTACACCTTCCTGCATTTCCTAGGCAAATGAAGTTCGCCTTGGAAAATCTTCGTTTTCGAATGGATGAACCAGTTCACGGTTATGAGGACGATAGGATAATTCTTTCTACGAGGATGGCATGCACTACAATCTTTAAAAAGTTTAACGCCGCTACCTGTTTTCTCACCAATTGGCATGGGTGATGCATAATAACTGCCTGAACGCATTTGGTGATTTTTTGGCTTTCTGTAGTCTTATATCTGCTAGAAGTTTTTTGAATCCAAAACTTGATTAATTTGATTTAGTAGTTGCCTAGCCAAGTTGTTTAAGTCCGCTCACGCTTGGTGGGACAACTTATTAGGTGTGGGTTCGAATCTCCTCCTGGTGTATGCGTGTGGGTTCTATGTGATCTATATAATTCTTATGGCTCGGATCATATTTGGATTCATTTTTCGAGCTAGGTTTTCTGAGTTTCCCCCAGTTTGTAAGGCTAATGCAGAAGGAGTTATAAACATCTGAGAGTCAGTCCCAACTACTACGAGCTATGGAACACTTGAAAGCTTGGGGCAAAATTGGGTGTAAAAATTAGAAAAAGAAAAATACGATGGAGCTTGATGAATGTGGTGAAAGTGATAGTTAGTACAATACAATCGACGAACTTGTTTGTACGGATGGTGAGTGAACCTCATGAAATGCTTTGGCACAAAAGGCACGTTGTTTTCCATTGCAAATTCTACTGGTTCAGATAAATCCCTAAAACTTTCGTATTTAACATTCTTTTATGTGTCCAAGAATAAAATGTGTAGGTACCGTTCAAAATATAAACAAAAAGTCTGTACATAGTGTTGCCCGTAGTAGTAATGCACTGTTGGAGACATCCTGTATATTGCACGAGGTCCTAAATTTTGAAATATAATAGTGTTTTAAATTTGTGAAACGTCTTATCAAAGGCAGGCGCTATAATTTTCGCTTGGAATAACGCCAACATCGGCTCTTCGGAAATAAAAATAAAATATAATCACTACATTCGGCAGAGCTAGTTGTAGATAAACGCGTTCTAGTTTCATTTTGGGACTAAAGTGTAATTTATCACCATAAAACTCTGTTTGTAAAATGAACGACGACCCCTGGCTGTTCATGGAAATACAAGCACGTGAATTTAGATTTTGTTCAATATTTAAATAGCTGCGTATACTGGTATTTATATATTTAGTATGAGAGTCCTACTGGCCTATTTTGTAGAAAAAACTCTAAGCAAATATGGAATTTCAATATTTTAAAAATACAATTAAATTCATGTAAAAATTTTTTATATTAAAATTCTATACGCTTATGTTATAATTCCTCATTTATAGTACATACTTAGTACTTGCGTGCTTGTTTGAATTAGACAAACAAATTTTAGACAAACTATCGTGATCTGTTAAGTCGACGGCCTATACATCAGGATTAATTAATTTAAATCTTGATTCGGTAATCCTCTGTGGAGATGAAGATTTCGCTGAGTTTCTCTCAGATAAAATCGTAAGACATGTTTTGAACATCCAGACAGAGTAGGGTTGCTTTACAGTGTCCTCACTCTCCAACGGAGATGGAACTGTCAGGGGTAAAAGGTAGGTCAATTTTAGAAAGTCGATCTACAGCTTTACAACTGAAAAAAGGAAATTCTGTCAAAAAGGAAATATTACACAAAATAATACGTAGATGTTTTATGTAAGAGAATTTATAAAATGGGAAATCCTCTGTAATGCGGGCGGTCCATTTGTAATCTGCCATAATTATAAATTGTGAAAGCAAAACTCATATGTGCATCTGGGCGTGTCAGTCGTTAATTTTGCGGACACAATAGCCTCAACTCCATCATCTGCAGAAATAATATAAGCTTACGAAATATACTATAATTTAAGCTTAATTAAAACAGTAAAGTTATTTGTTGGAATAATTGAAGCACAAAATATGTAATTATTAATAAATTATAAATGATCGGACAGTTGTAAAAATCAATTCAAATGTCGATGTTTCGATGTACATCGACAGCTTCCTCAATTTAAATGAATCTTACATATATTTTGACAATTAAATGTTGATTTAACTGCTACACTTGCAATACACACTTTTATCAGAACCTCTGATTACAAAATAATATGTAATTATAAAGTAAAAATCAATTCGAAAGTGGCCACAATAATGAATGTACGGTTACCTTAGAACATAGGTTCTCAAACTAATTTCGTCTACCGCCCACTTTGAGAATCAATTATTTTCTAGCGCCCCCTAAAATTTTAAAATCATTACTTTAATAACTTTAGTTAAATTATAGCCTGCCATACATGAGTCTTATCTTGTTTCCCCCAATTTTCTCTGTGCCCTTTACCGCCCCCCTGTAGGCCTCTAGCGCCCACAAGGGGGCGTTATCGCCCACTTTGAGAAAGACTGCCTTAGAAAGTGGTTACATTAAACAATGTAAAATTTTCTGTACCGTTTTTAATCAGCATTCTCTTTATGAATAAAATGAGAAGTTATTTTACGAGATGAATCATAAAAGTTGCCTCCTCGTAGCGCTTACATTTACGAGCGCAGAAATGAGAATAATTCATGAGCTTTTTTGATAACGTCAATGCAAATTTTACACTCTTACATAAAATTGACGCGTCAATAAAAGCGCATATGCACATACTTTTAACTGAATTTTTAACTCTGCTAATACAAATAATATACAGGGTGAGTCGAAACTGTCTCCCAATATTTTCAGGATTAATTTACGGTAAACCTATTCTGAAAACAGGTTTGTCTTACCGCCTGTGGACCATGTGTTCGTTGTGTGCATTGTTTATGCCATCTCTAGTAAAGCTTGTCTTATTCGTCCACAAAATTTTGAAAACAAAGTCAGGATCGTGTGCCACTTGATCTAAAATGCATTGGCAGAACCTTACTCTTCTCTCTGCATCCCCTGATTGTAAAACTTGGAGTCGTTGGATATGATATGGAAGAAGAATCTCGCTGTGTAATGTTCGTCTTACAAAGTTCTGTGATAGTCCCAAGTGAGCTGATGTTCGCTGAGTAGTGACTCTGGGATTATCAAGCACTATATCAATTACATTTTCCCGATTTTGAATTTTAATTTCTCGATTAATGGACTTCGTTGGTCGAAGTCTTTGAAATGTACGACTAAATATAGCTCGCCAGGGAAATCTGTGATGGCATTCAATGCAGGCTCGTCGATTGTTACCATTACAATAACCATATTTATGTACAAACACTATATCTGCATACTTTACCGAACTAAAGTCTTCCATTGTACGTAATACTGCTTCTACAAGCACCTAATTATTGAATCTGTCAAACTGCAGATTCCTTAAGTACTTTTTGTTACTGTAGCAGTAATTTGTTTAATAGGAAACGTGATGGTTCAGGATCAGCATCAGCTACAGTGCAAATTTTGTGGCCGGCTCCAAGAATTCGTAAGAGAAAATGGGGCGTTTGCCTAATGTACCTGTCAGTAGTTAATGCCGCTTCTTGTATTTATAATAAATAATTCACTTACATATTTTTTTGTAACCAACTTAAGAAAAATATTGAAAGGCGGGAAATTCAAATTGTCCTCAAACATTTACACTCACACTTTTCTTTTCATGAATTTTGTGTCTTATTCTACCAATAAAAATTCTATTTCAGTATTCACCACGTTTTGAAAATTGCTCCCGTTTCATTACAGACCTGACAGTAAAGCCATGTCCTGATTGATTTATTCCCAAGTGAACAACCGCATTTACAAGTATCGCAAACCTAACCAACCGTGTTTATCCTGGGAACACCGGACGCTATCATTTTTAAACAGTTCGATTTATAAAATACGCGCAGAATTAGTTCACTAAACCCGAGCTTAACAATACGATCACATACCGGCAAGTTTAGCAAATTATACTGATCGATTTAAGCCGGGGTTTCTGCCCGACCAGGCGTTTTATTCTGAACAGAAGCGTCTGTATTTCTATGCATTTGATTGAATGATTTATAAGAAGCAATAATAATAATTTTCAGTTCAAACGTGATTTTCATCTTTGAGTATTTCAGATCAGTTTATTTTATTGCAAATTAGTTAATTATATATTACAAAAATTTAGCTTCTTCTATTTTGAATACTCACCGAGCAGGATAAATTAATTATAATTTGAAGCATTAACATTTTACTTTTTAGTTTGGAGAAGAAATGTATCAGGCTTGTGTCGAATTACAGAAGTAACAAGTATGTGTACTTATGTTGATGCGATGACATGAATTTCATTCTCAATAACAAAGGACATTTTCAAGGTAAGAATAGATTATGTATTCTTCAGTAACCCGAAAACAAAACTGAAAGTAAGACTGGGAAGCTCGAAGTTTCGATAACTCGGAACAAGGTTTTATTTTACTCGTCGAACTTTCGAAATTGAAACGAACGAACTCGTAATTCATCCAAAACGTCGTTAGTAAAAAATACTTTGAATTATGATGTGTTTTCCATCTTCTTAATTTCAGTAAAGCTTTATAATTTATTGGGTATTAGTTGTCACAATACTTTTTAAAGAATGCCAGAATCTTTGAAGAGTTTTCACAACAAAAGTTTACAGGAAAAATTAATGTGTCTCATATCTGTAAGGACCGTAAGATCTGTTAGCCTACAAGTCAGTTATTAAAAAATGGAATTCTGAAGTTCTTAGTATGATACAGCTTCTTGTAAGTCTCTAAGATAATGTCGCAGAGACTTGCTTACAGATTTTATGGTCCTTACAGATATGAGCAGAATCGACCCATAAATAAGTTAGTATTAGGTTTGTTCGTCGTGCAGTCAGTAACTAGTTTGGAACCGTCAGATCCAGTCCCCCATCAAAGTTATGATCAATTCGACAGTTGCGCTAGATGTAAAACGTTCATTGGTGCATATTTCCAACGGTTTCAAACTAATCAGACCTGCTCTACGAACAGACCTATTATACACGTTTTTATTAATTTGTAAATAGATAATCCTCTCACACTCCAACACATCATCGTCGTCAAAGGCAGACGTTGAAGAAAGGAAAATAGAAACACCGCAGGAATCAAATCATCCTGAAAGAATTCCCATGCACTCCATCAACACTTTCAAAGCCAGTCGTTGAAGAGAGGAGAATGGGATCACCGCGGGAATCAATTCGTCCTGAAAGAGTTTCCACGCACTCCATCAATACCTTCAAAGCCAGTCGTTGAAGAGAGGAGAATAGGAGCGCTGCAGGAATTAAAACGTCTTGAAAGGGTTTCCACCTCAAATTGATAAGCCGCACAGTTGACAAGTAATATACGATACTCTCAGTAGACGATGTAGAAAAGAAGCATCGTTCTTGCCGCGACATTTTTAAGAAGTTCCTGTGACGTTCACCACTTCCATCACCAGTCTCATCCTTACCACCGTCACCGGTAAAAAGAAGTGCGGCGATCCTACAGTTTAATATCTATCGACCTAGACCACGTCGTTCTCTACCAGGGAACCGACCCATTCAAGTTCCCAGACGACGATAGTGAGGAGAGCAGTTCATCGAGTACCTGCATTGTTAAACATATAGTTCAATTATTTATTTCCAATATTTGTTTTTCAATTTTTATATGTTGTTCATGTGTGTCAATAAAAACTAAATACGAACACGCCCACAAGTTAATAAATTCCTTAACTTCTCTAGCTTATGGGAACGTTTTTGTTCAAGAGGCTGTTAAGTGTACTTCGGTAAATTCTTGCATTAATTGTTGAGCCTTTTAACGTATATTCAATTAGAAGGATACCCTCATTATCCCAAAAAATTGTAGCCATCAAATTTTCCTGCAGAACCTTTTCGGGGGTAGATAACCTTTATGGACTCATTGCAAGGATTCCTGTTTTGCCTCTGGGTCCCAAAAATGTACGCAAATTTCATTACCAATGATAATCTGTGAAAATAGGTTTGGATTCGCCTATAAAGAAGCTCTATTTTGCCTTGAAGTTTTCTTGGAGCACAATTTTTGTTCTCAACAGCCGAGGAAGCCAACATGCAGACACTTTACCAGAGCTGGGTCGGATACTGGTAAAATGTATCCGGATATCGGATACGGATACCGGCATTGAAGTCCGGATACCGGATACAAGACACGGATACTTTCAGTGGTAAAATGTATTTTAAATACATGTATCCGGATACTTTCTCCGGATACCGGATACGAATACTTTTTCTATTGGCAACGCAAATTAACTGTAGGTGGCGCTGTAACCAGCTGCAATGGCCGATGAAACGGGGAGTTGTCAGATACGTCAGGTATACAGGGTGTTTCATAACAGGTGAAAAAAAAAAAAAATGAAATCTCATGCACAGAATCTCAGTTTACGTTAAAATGAAAGAACAAAAAAAATTCTAACTTTGCTTAGTTTCGGAGTTTTCTGAGTTTAAAAATAAAAAACTGAAATAACTTATTTACAACATAAACAAAGCAGTTGATAAAAAATGTGAAATCTCTTCGGTTGTAGAAAAAAATATTGTATACAGCACGTGTGTAAACGTATTTTTTTATCTCGTGCTACTATTTGCACACACGGCCGATGCCTCGAGTGCGAAAATTTTCGAACTCGATTAAAAAGACCTACTTTACACACTAGTTAGCATAAATAACTCTTTCTGGTTGTCTAACTTTAAGTACAAGTATCTCCGAAATTTTTAACTTAAAATGAGATTATGAACATGAGACTTCATGAAACACCCTGTATACGTGTCGTTTATTAATACATAAAATAATATTTCAAAGTCACATCACAAGACGGTAAAACAAAAATAATAATTATTATACTGTGCTACAAGCTACAACTGCAGCTGAAGACAAATTACAAAATAACTCCCCATTTCACTGGTTCATATAATATCCGGAAGAGGCGCTTCAGTTATTTAGCATCACCAATTGAAAATCCTTCTTCAAGAAGGATGCATTATTGTATTTCCAATTTGCACTTTGTACTAGACACCGATGGCACCATCTAGACACCTTCAATCAGCTGTTAGTATGTTGATGAGAGTTCATTTGCCGCAAGGTACTATAATAGCTACCCATACATTAGCGGGATTACTGACAGGCTTGGCCTGACGGGACTAGACTGACAGCACTGGTCTAGTACGCCAATCCCTTCGTCGGCCATAAGCAACATGGAAAAGCCTGGCGTGCGCGTTAGGCATTAACCAGCAATATTATCGACAGGCAAATCTCTTAACAGTCAAAGACGTTCAGAAATACTGTCAATGTATGGGCACCTAATGGCTGTGTTCGACATGACATTCGGGGCGCGCTCTGAGCCAGAAGTGTGAGGGAGAGTGAATGCGCACATGTAAGAGTGAGAAAAAGTAATACTCCGAGCGCTCCGAGCCTCATGTCGAATGCACCCCTAGTAGATACTATCGACTATCTCGCTCGCGCTACACGGGAAAGATTTAGTGCGGGAATTATGAATTGTATCCGTGGAAAGATGAAAAGTATCCGGATACGGATACTTTAATAATTACCTGGCGGATACGGATAACGGATACACTTCTCCCAAAGGATACGGATCCAGCCTTTGGATACAGAAACAGTATCCGAATACTGTATCCGGATACTACCCAGCTCTGCACTTTACTAGGGTCTAAATCTAAGTGCAATATTCTTAAAACTGAAGCTTCAGATATTCCAACTTCTGTAGTAATTGATGACTAAAATCCATCACTAAATCCTCAAGTGCGAAATGAACAAACAAAAAAGCAAATAATGTCAGGAATAGAAACAGGAACTAAGAGAGAATGGAGAATAAAGGATTACAATAACTTAAATACCTGTTACCAAAGACCGACCAAAGTGTTTGCATGGAGACTACCTCCAAGAAAGGGATGAAGGCTATCTTCAAAAAAGGGGAAGAAGACTTTATGGAAAAATCTTGGCGTGTGAGAATTAGATAAGCGTTATGTAGTGGAACCTTTAAAGATCACGACTGATTGTGAGTGGCATGGGGATTTGAATTGGAAATGTAAAAAATGAAATTTATAAAATAAGACTACAGGGTTATAATTATAACATAATTTTCTCTATTTGTTTTAGATATAATTTTCTATAATCTAGTTGCAAGTCATTTGTTATTGTTAATTTCAAGTAAATGAATTTGTTATTTTATAAATATTGCAGTCTCGCCTATCACTAAGCGAAGTAAATTAATTATATTGAAAAGGTTTTTCTTTTGCGCAAATATATTTGTTATTGAAATTACTATTACAGTTGTCTTTGCATTATAATTAACTCAGAATCTGCAATTCTTTGGTGTTATTTAGGAATAAGCGAGAGAGCAATACTCACGAAGCTTTCACGTTCGGTCGGTTAGTTCAACACATCACAAATTTTAACGTCTGCTTTCTTCTAGGTTAGAGCTTTCAACGCTGTCATACACCATCCCTTTGAACTTCTTTTGCGGACTTTTGTATAAGAAATTACACCGTGCTTGAGTCGACTGGCACCTACAAGCATAAATAAAATAATGCATGTCAGCATCAGTAGGCTCAAAATTTGGGGCATGTTCAAAAGCTCGTTTGTCTGCTGCTTTTAAAAACATTTACATATGCTTTTGCCAGAAGTTTTAAATTTTGTTAAAATCCGACTAAAAGTACTAGCAAAAATACATGTACGTTTTTGAAAACATCATAAGAAGCTTAAGTATGCAAAGGTAAAAGCTCTAACGTTATTTTATTTTACAATTTTTAGTTTGAGTAATCAAGCACAAACTTTTGCCTTATTGATCACCGTTTAAATTAGAGAATTAATTTGGTAATTTTATTTAAGTATAAATATAAAAAGTAATGATTTTAAATAGGGTTTTATTCAATTTACCATTGTTAATAACCGCAATGATGTTTAAAGTTTCAGAGATAAAAGCTCAGTTTTTAAAATCACTTCAAGATGATGTCATCGACCCCCGACAAAGTATTTTATTTTAACTGGCAGCAATGTAATAAGTTGCAGCATAGGAAGACGGTTTTCCGAATCGAAAGGTGACTTCCGGCGGATAATTTACCGCAACGTAAAATACACAATTTCCTAATTTAAAATCGCTCGTGGCTATGCTGCACAGAAATAAAGGAATGTGAAATAATACACAAGAGACGGAAGACGAAAAACAACAAGGATATTTCGGCAAGCGGAACCCAGGTCTCACAGGCACGTAATGTCCTCAAAAATGAAAATTTTCTGAAATTGTTAGTAACTGACTTATTAACTCTCATGTCCATTAATACAATTTGAGTCCGCTAATGTGCACTGAAAAGTAAATTGAGATCCCTTAAAATTAAAACATAGATAACATATTCTACGTCGGTGTTTTTAGTACATTATGAAAGCCACAGAACACGAAGTTATTTCTGATTTGATTGATGGGTTGCCTATTCTAAAATCTCCAGGGGTCACGATTTAAAATGGGTACCCTGTATGTGGGGATAAAGAGTCAGATATTCAGTTCAATAAACAACATTATTTAAATTATTATTATTGTGACCGATTACTTATTTAACCTAAGGGTACGAATTTGACGGTCAAAACTAAAAGAATAAAAAGGAAAAGAAAGAGTAATAATTTAATGATTTTGACCACCATGAAGTGGTGCAAGTAAGAAATATTTAAATTAAATTAATTAAGATATTTTTCGATCGTTAATGTCCATCCACACATAAGATAATTTGTACTCTTTTTTATAAAATTCTGCTTAACTAAGTGTTCATCAATTCACTTCTTGCATATTAGTGTAAATTTTGGTTCAGATAATTAAGCAGAACTTTGGGACGTCGCAATCACGAACTCGTTACGACCAACTTTGGTAACTGTTATCTGCATAAAATTACCACAAATTATAAATGTGATGAGTCATCATAAAATAGTTCTGCTGGGCCAGCGGACCTACATTACGTACAAACTATTCTAATTAGAACGTCAAGTTTTTAGTCTGATCATTATATTCTCTCGTAATTTTTAGTTAAGTAAGTTTTAATTTCTTTTGTATTTTCGTGTAATAATTCATTCGTTGATTAATTTTAATAGATAATATAGTAATACTCCGCCCCGATTTATATTATAATTCATGATAAAATTTCCATTTCAATTTAGTAATTTCAATATAAAGATAAAATGTAGGATTACGAGGTTTTAATAGCGAATACAATAATTAGGCATAAATCATCATTTTCCTGGGGGGGAGGATACTTCGTTAGTCATTCTATTAACAAATCTCCGAGCAAGCATATCTACACAAAATCAAAAATTAAGAAAACAATTTCAAAGCCATGCAAAAAATGCGATAAATAAATAGGGCGTTCACCATGCTTTCCATAATGTCTCGAGTTTAACAATCTCAAAGAGGCAAAAAAAAGAACTTCATCACCACACACAAGTCGTGTTACTCACCGAATGCTTTCTGTCCTGGATCTGGGGGACCAATCCTTGCTTCTGCTTCCAGACCTGAGTCTTCGTTGTCCTAACGAACGGGAGGTCCTCCACGTTTCTAAATGGTGCTTGAGGGTGTTCTGCACTTCCGTGTTGAGGAAACAGTAGAATAAAGCCACAGTGAAGCCCTAAAACAAAAAGGACGTCTTTATTGAAGGATTTTGTTAATACATAAAACGAGCCAAATATAATTAAGAAATTAATCCTGGCTTGTTCAAAATGTGCAACTTTAGCTTTCACAACCTCACTTAGATGTAAGTAAAATTTTAAAACTCATAATTTTCAATTGTGTAACACTTTCATATTAATATTATAGCCGCCCTGATGAAGGAAATAAATACTTTCCGAAAGCTTGGCAATCAAACAAGAGTAAACTTTTAATTGCCCCCTTTTGACTGCTATCCTGCTAGATCTCTCAACTTTTCCTTAAGTTCGCAGTCGCGATCAGAAGCCGTTTTATTATTAATTCTCTTTATCAAAACTGAATAGTGTTTTCGGACAGAAGTCCCTCAGACAAAACGGTGATTTTTTCCGCGAAATATAATATATACAGGGAAATCACAAATGACTTCAACCCACGTGACCTCGCCGTATAGGCAACACATTGTACTCTATTGGTAACAAAGATTGCAATTTACAAAGGCATCGTAATTTACATCAGCATTTGGTAATGCTTGGTTAAAGTGATTAAACACAACAGAACACCTACAGCCACGAAAGTCAATGACACATACACGCTAGTTCGAAGTGGCAACCTCACTTTTCTCAGTGTTGCCACTTCCAGAAAACAAAACCTGATTCAAATTGGTCATGTGGGTTGAAGTAATTTATGATTTCCCTGTATAATAATATATTTTCCTCGTTTAAAAAGTGTTTTAATACATCATGAGCAGGAAGTATCGCTGTTAATATTAAATTTAAAGAAAAACGCATTCGTTTAGTGCAATGCGATCGAATATAAAATTAACTAAAGTTAAGTACGCCTTTCCGATTTTGATGAAACTTAGTACGTTAGCAGTTCTTATGCGATTGAATTTAAAATAATTTCCTGTACCTCATTTATGGGGGAATAAGCCTGCATATTTCTTGTATGACTTTTATAAACACTCGTTATATTTTCTTGGTACTTTATGATGAAGTAATAACTTCACACGGTTTTTAGAAACCAATAGCGTTTTCGATTCGTCTAGAGCACTCTCAGAGTAACTTGAGAAACTCTGAAAATGTTCTAGAGCAGCGAATTGAAAACGCTATAATATATTTATAACTGCATTACATATGAAATTTTTAATAAATGTGGCGTGCATTTAATTAAGTAAACAACAATAAAATAGAGGCGCATGTTTTTCCAATTAAATTCTCGTGTGACACTTTTACGAAATTATTAAATACTAAATGAACGGGTGACATCGGTGAATACATGAGCGCTTTTTCAACAAATAAAATTGTTGTCAGTTCACAGGACGTTGACGTTCAAAATATCAGGGGGTTTTATGCAAAAATAGTACTGCCAGTATCGCTTCCGGTGTTCATAATTAATGTAATCCAATATTAATGTTAATTTGTTTCGTTCGACCGTTATGCGGAAACAAGTTGGACGTACAAAATGAATATTGGATGGAGACAGGATTTTCCGCCTGCATTTTGTTCATCAAAATTAAATTTCATCTATAGTGGAAATAAGACGTATACAGAGTATGAGTGAAAATGATTGAAAACGGTTTAAATTTCAAGTCTTTTAATTTTTTTTTGTAACATTTTCGCTCCACTGTTAAATTTGTAAATTTGAATTGAACTAAAAAGAGACAATTCTAGCAGGTTCTTGTCCGATGAAAATTGTATCAGAAATTCTTTGAAACGGACACTGAATATGCGCACTGACACTTCTGACGAAGCTGTCGAACGACGGCGAAACGTTAGGTGTTAGTGCGCATATTAAGTGTCCGTTTCAAAGAATTTGTGATATAAATAGAGATATTTCAAATATTCGTATTCGGCAAGTTTTTGTCCGAAATTATTTAACGGTGACATTTGTTCAAAATTATGTGTTTAATCGAACTGAAACATAATGACAATATTAAGAAAAAGCATTAATCTGTTAATATCTTCATGGAAGCCTATAAAATAAATCCAATTTAGTAATTTTCCGAGATTGAGATGTCAATTCTCATAATTAAATATTGAAACTTTAAATCCAAATCTGCAGAATTCTTTTAATTTAAATTGAGTATGTCAATGCGTGCTTAAAAAAAATTAATTAAATAAAGATCTAGATACGATATTTGTTTATTTTAAATGATTTTAAGAAAGAACGGATAAGCAAAGCAACCTCTAAATACAGGGAGTTTTGCAACACATTACGATAAAAATATCGTTACGTTAAAGGTGTAACACGCCGACGTGCTGCTGTTTTTGTTTACTACTTTCGGACAACTAAACAACTAATAAAAATGTCCAAACAAATAAACAATTTGAATTAATTTGACAATATAATTAACTGGACCGAAAATTTTATTATCTGAAGGATTTTAACTCGTAATTACTGGACAGTTTGTTCGGCCAGTATTTCTGAGACGAATCGCTATTAGTTTTATTGGCTTCCTACAACATGCAAGTTTATCTACCCCGACGAAGGGACTAAGTACCTGCTAGCTACAGATGCGTCAATGACCTAAATGTAATAATACTACGCCGTACGGCGATACTTCCCAGAAATACTTTGATATCTAGCAAGATTTGATTTAGCGCGTGATCACTCTAATTAGCTTGCCTTGTCCTACCTGTCCTACGTTGTTATCTAACTCAGTCAACTAACTTGGTGCGACGGTAAAATAACTTGAGAGAGTTTTAGGGATTAACTACTGATAATTAAAATACGGAATTTAAATTTAATTAATTATTTATTGCAAAGCAAGGTAAAAAACTCCGATTTCTGCAGTCTAGAAAAATGAGCGGAAAAACCTTGCCGTTTTGAAAATTCAGTACAGAGGAACACAAGAAAAAATTACGATTTGGTAAGAAATACAGTAGAATTCGTTTAATGTCTTTCTCGTTCGAATCTCGTGACGAACTAACTGTTTTCAATTACACAGCTGGTGGTTTTATGTTTCCTCCCAAACAATGGTTGTGGACCTTGTTATTCAAATTACATTAACAATTAAGTTGGTTTCAAAATTAGATTGGTCTTGGTACTCGTGTTTACCACTTTCAGTAGTACTCAAAGACGCTCTGTGTGATCAACCAGCGTACAGTGTGGCCGTGTGCCTACAGTGTACTTACTTAATGATCGTAATTAATTAATTAATCAGATATTTGGGGAAGTACGTGGTACAAAATGTTGCCCAGGCGATCAATTTGCGAGAGGATTAATAGTAATCGCTGGGTTTTTCAAGGGAAATGGCCCTACTGTGTAGGCGCCGGACCAGATTTGTTTCTAACCTAATAACGCGGCGAAGGGGGAGATTCTCAACCGCGCCTATCGCCAGGAGGTGGAGGTCCAGTGACTCTCACTTTATTTGTTAACCTCTGATTGCGTTGTTGTCGACGATTATATAACCCTATACGCAATGCAAGAATTGACCATTTTATTTAATACTCTACTATGGGTAGTTATGATCTTTCGGTCTCTCCGCGAATGACTTCTAATTAACCCGCAAATCTCCTGACAAGGACTACACTTCGGTCCACACACAGGGTGTGAGAGAAGCTCAGTTAAGAAGATGGCTATGAATGTGTTTCAGAATTGTTTGGCCTCGTAATTTTACGAGTCTCGTAACGGCAACTAATTGGCCTTGATTTCGGGAGTTAACTTGTGCTGGTCACACTTGATTTTAGCGGCAGATCTAGACTTGCCTTAGACCAGTGGTACAAACAGTTGACTTCACTGCGCAAATCGAAAACCCCTTGCTTGAGTGTTTCCAACTTGCCAGAGAATATCGCCAAGGGATTAACTAATTTTACAAGAGTACACTGTATATGGATTGCACTATAGCTTGAAAGCGTCGTTTGACTGCCTCTGGTCGATTTAATGACAGAACGCCAAGCACTAGTCTAATAATTTATACAACAATAGTCAGTTAACTCCCCTAATGTGGGTGCAACTTATTTACCTTTAAGCTCGGTTAGGATGCAAATGAAAATACTTTAGTAAAAAATGCACAAGTCAAGCAAGTACTGAAACTTACAGATTATCTGGCCACAAATGGCTGAGGGAATTAAAATGATTTTAAACAATTTATACCACCAAGTATGTAATGAACAAAATACAAATTAAGTCAGATTACCTAACTCCGCGTCCGCGAAATTAAAATCCAATACACTCACTGCACTCAGTTTAACACACTCGCGATTTATTTACCGTGCGCGACACCGACTTGTTTAGTTTTTATTGAATTGCCTCTCAAACACTAGAATTTTAGGCGTACCGATATAAAATGATTTAACTCTACTGTGAAAACTAAATCAGAGAAACAAGTACAAAAGCAATTCGCCAAGCCCAAATAATACGACTGATCGTTTTAAAAGCTCGGAGCTATCTGTCTGTAACTTTAATTTTCATTTTTCGGCTAGACAAAATTAATTTCCCTTCCTCCTATTAGAAAACCAAATTCAAACACCCCCTGACCAATAGAGCTGTGTTTTGCGTTCAGAAAGATAACGCCCTCCGATTCCTGGAATGCCTTGTTTTTTCCTAGGCTTTTAACGACCACCCTGAATTTCATGTGCTGTCTTTTCAAAGTTCACAACAACTTCTTAACTACAAGTACCCTATTGACATCTTTATGTTTTCCGTTTACAGGAGAAATTCGGCGCCCGACTGCTTTTTGTTTAGAAGCAATTTAAAAATCAGCATGTTATTGTCCGTTACGCCCTGCGATACTTTAGTTTTCAATAGCAGTATTCTTTTACAGAAATTTAAACGTGTCAAATTGTATAATTTCTAAAGAACACCAGATGACCCTTAGAAACTCGTATGACAGATTTATATGATATTCAACTCAAGAAAAATTTTAAAGTCCCACAGTGTTACAAGAATTTATGACCCACTCCTGTTATATTGCCTATTGACAAACCGTTGTAAGGACTGCCGAGGCCCTGGCGATATTGCTTCCGCTTATTTGTTATTTTAAAATTAAAATTACAACAAGATCATGCTATTTGTTTTATAAACAGATTCGCGACCGTTTCAAAGGCTATTTTGCTTAGCAACCTTATGGATCTAGCCAATCACAAATAGAGTTTTAACGTTTAGCGTACGTAAATTTTAACGGAACCTATTGCCAAAAATTCCCTATAACACCACACGTTGACGTTATTAAGCCATAACTTACGCTATACGATAATGTTCTATTCCACTTTATTCTCCTGCCTAATTCGACTGTCATCTCTGTCTGCTTATGATAAAAATGAGGAAAAATGCCTTAGCTAAGTTTAAACGTTCGAAAAGCTTAGTTGACTGGGAGTACTATAAATCGATACGTAATACTACTACAAATGCAATTAGACGTAAAAAGAAAGCCTATATGGAATACGTTTTAAAACAAAAATCTTCTCATGGGGTTTGGAGCACTCTCAGACAGCTGGGCATTTGTGCACGACGTAATGTGAACATACTCGTACCTGAATTTATAGGTAGGTAACGCTGAAGATATAAATGATTTTTGTATAAATTTTGTCAAACAATACACCAAGCAGATATCCGACGATATTATCAAATTTTATTTTAGCAAAATTTTTGAGGTGAATTTAAATTCCGTTCTCTCAGTAATTCTGATGTAGTAAATATTATTGATTCCTTAAAATCAAACGCAACTGGCTTTGATGCCATTTCTCTAAGAATTTTACATTTATGAAACCTTTTATCGCCAAATTCATTACTCATATAATTAATGTTTGTTTTTCTCAGTTGAAATTCCCCGAAATCTGGAAGCGTGCTTTGGTGGTTCCCCTACCTAAAGGTCAGTCTCCTCGGGCGTTGTTTAACTTTCGGCCAATTATTTTGCTTCCTGTTATGTCTAAAATAGTTGAGCGTGCAGTTCATTTTTAAATAATTCAAAAATTTTACCCAATAATCAATCAGTCTTTAGGGCTGGTTATAGTATTACTATAGCTTTATTAAAAGTTACCAATGATATCTTAAAAGCAACTGATAAAGGAGAATTATCTGTGTTGGTATTCTTAAGGCTTTTGATACTATTAATAACAAACTGTCGGCCGCAAAACTCCTATCTTCACGGCCGATCTCAAGCTGTTACTTTTAATAATGTTTCATCAACTTATCAGCCTATCCAATCAGGTACGCCTCAAGGCTCAATTATTGGCCCTCTGCTATTTATAATTTACATTGCTGATTTACACACTAGTCTAAATTGCAAATGGCATTGTTACGCAGACGACACGCAAATCTACCATCACTTTCAAACCTCTGATTTTGCAATCATGGATAGTATGAATATGATATTTTTGTTGGCGATAATAAAATTTCTTTCTCTAATGCCCAGTTGCACCAACTTTTTAAGCAGAGCTTACATTTAAGTTATGTTTAGAATATGACATTTACGTATGATCAGTATAATGTCAAATACATTCTGATTGACGTTTAAACTTCAACTTATGTATCAATTAGAATGTGACTAACCTTTTGTTTGTCTAAACACCTCTTAAATTTAAGCTCTGCTTAAAAAGTTGGTGCAACCGGGCATAAATGTGTTAATAATCTTGGTCTTGTCTTTGACGAACAATTGTATTACATCTTATATTAACAAGCTAACACAGAAATCTTTTGTCATATTAAAAAACTTTTATACAAATAAACATTTTTTAACTAAACAGTTCCGCATATGATTATGTGAAAGTTTAGTTTTATCGTCATATAATTATTGTGATACTATCTACGGCCCGTGCCTTGGTTTATCTTGTGCAACTAGGATTCAGAGAATTCAAAACTCATGCTTAAGATTAATCTTCGACTTAAAGTTACGTGATCATGTGAGCTCTAAATTGATTGACATTCGGTGGTTAAACATGCAGGACAGAAGGGTGTTGCATTTAGGTTGCTTAATACATTAAATTATATTGTAACTAGGATAAGAAAACCAGCAAAGATGTACAGCTGAAAATCAGTCGAGCGTAACATAAACACAAGACGATAACATAAACATAAGAATGACTCATTTGCAATTATGTAACGTATGACTCACCCGCGGTGCAGAAAATGCACATGCACATATCACAGCGATGATTCATTCGGGTGCCGTGCGTAAAATCTTATGACTCATCTATGGGCACAGATCTAACGCAGGGCCGTGTGCACAAATGTCAAGGCAATAATTGACATCACGTAGCCCAACTACTGAAATTAATTTGAGACATACAAGTACATGTACAGTTGCGATCATAATTAGAACAGTTCTAGTCAGTGTCAACTAGTCTAATTGTCCGTAAGTGCCCCAGATACAATGTAAGTGATTGTACTTGTAATTAGTTGTAATTTACTGTTAATAAATGTATTGTTAAATTAAGCTACGTCCCTCATTTCATGTTACTTAAATTATTACCGTAACAATATCAAGTTCCACGCCGCATTACTTAAAGACATTGCTGATACCACGTAGCCCAACTACATGAAAATTAATTTGAGACGCACAAGTATACTCGATATCTCGAATCACGCCACCTACTCTTTTGAACGTTCCTTTACTTTTGGCGGGCCCAAACTCTACAAGTCATTGTCTAAAGAATTACGAAATCAATCGACTTTAGCCTTCAAAAGAAATTTCAAAATCTTATTGTTCCAGAAACGGCGACCAATTAAATTAAATTAAGTTTATACCAATGAAATTAATTTTTCTTTTAATTTTCTTAACTCTATCATCACTTATTGTTATCATTATTATTGCCCCGTTGCGTTGGGCAACCACCACAGATAAAAAAATATTATTTTTACTCATTTATATTATCGATATTATGATTGTGTTATGGCGTTGGTTGAGTGATCGAGCTGTAATTTTGCTGAACTCCGCCAACAGCAATAAAGTCGTTATTTATTTATTTAACAACCCCCCACAGTGTTTGTTTGTCAACGCCTAATCGTGTACGTTTGTTGCACTAGGCTTAGTTTGCAGATCGTCATTTGTGGGCCCTGCAGCCATTTTATTAGTTTGTTTCGATGGAAGTTTAAGCTGAAGATACTATTCCGAGATTTGGTAAGTGCATGCTAAGCAACTAAAGGCATTCTTCTATGCCTACCGAAGCCTGATTTCTGCATACAAGTCAGGGAGGATTTATAAGCAAACTTTGTGCGCAGTTCTGGTGACAACATGTTTTTTCGTTATTTTAATTAGGTTTTTATCGGAGGATTTATTCCGGACGTTTTATCGGAGCTTTTATTTGGGGCTTTCCCTACTGGCATATTTCGGTGACACATCCGAAAGTGTGTTTGATATTAGCGGACCGGACCTAAAGCTTAGAACACATTTGCATAAAACATAAGACATAAGACATAAGCCGTAAGAAACACATTTGCTTTGTTCTCGTTACGGAGCTATTGTGTTACAGCGCACTTCTTTACATAGGTCGAATTACTGTTACGGCTTATGTCTTGTGTCTTATGCTTTATGCAAATCTATTGTGTACTGGCCTTAACCTAGCCAACCAGCTCCAACGCGTGGCGTATAAGTTTAGGCGAGTTCGCACGGGGATGTTAGACGAAACGTAGTCACCCGTTCCTTCTTTCTAGCCGTTACAACCGCCGCTGTTATCAGACTTGACGAAGTACTGCTGACGCACGTTGTAACAATTTAAGGTTGAATCTATTATTTTATTTGCCGGATTTTATAAATTTTGACGTTTAGTTAATATTTTCTTTTGATATCATGGCGCAACCGAACACTTGTCGAGGTGTGTCTCTGGATTAATACATTTATATAATTATTTTAATTTTCCTTTGTGAGCGAAAAGCGGATCCGTGCTTCGTGATTTAATAACTTGTTGATAGTTATCGTTTATTTATTTAGGTATTTAAACCTGTTTGGTTTAGCTTATTTTTTCTTTACAAGTTTAAACACTACACCAATAAAGATAAGTGTACCAGAAGTTGGTGACTTTTTATTTTTTAAATTCTGCCTTCTGTTTTGGGGTTACGTATGACTTCGACCTGTCCCACTGAAATCAGCCGGTCATTGGGACGACCTTAATTTGCACTCTCAATGTTTTACAGCTAGGTAGGTAGTAGTAGTGTCATCCTTCATGCACCTCCTTTTTGGAATCATAATTATTCCCCTGCAACTAAATAGGCGCAGATTATGGTAGAAGAGTATTTATATGTAAAAAACAATGATTGGTTGGATGGAATTGCGTTGTTCTTTATTTTGATTGATGCACGAACTAAGTATGGTAAATTTTTTTGGCAAAAATCAATAATAAAAATTTTTCCCGTTTGTTACGAACTTTATGAAAGTTACTATAGATACCTACACCGAATGGAATCAGCAGAGTTTAAATTTTATGTCAGTTTTATTTGTTTTTAAATACAAAATACATTCTACCATCTATACCATCTATATTTAATGTTTTTTTTTTTTTTAATATGTATCTAAAATGAATTAACTTGAAATAGTTAGTTCCCACTTTTGTTTCTATGTTACACTTATCACTTTATCATTACCCCCAAATCTAAAGTTTCATCGGTTTACAAATATATGGTCATTAACGTTTATAAAAACAATGGCGGGTCTAGGATTCTGCTTTGTGAAACCTTTTGGAGTCTATCACTTAGATGAGTCCGAAGCCATTCATATGCAATTATATTTTTCTTCTTAATGGCCGTATGCACCGAACCAATTAACTCAATTTAACTTTAAGCGTCACTTAGAATGTGACTTATTCAATGTTGTGAAACTTCAAATGTCATATTATAAACGTCACTCAAATTTAAACTCAGCTTAAGTGTTCGGTGCATACGACCCTAATGGCCATGTGCACGAAGCATTTAAATTCAACTTAATTTTAAGGGTTACTTAGATTATGTCTTACACAATGCTGTGTAGCCTAAAAATGTCACATTATAAACGCCACTTAAATTTAAGCTCAGCTTAAGTATTCGGTGCAAATGGCCATTAGACTTCTAATAATGTAGTTATGAAGGAATAGAATTGCATTGCATCTGATATGAAACAGTTTTTATTTGTAAAGCCAAATTGATGCTTCTTCAATATGGTCTTGTTTAGCAAGTAGTTATTTTGTCTTAAAACCTTCTCATAAATACCGATAATAAAGCAAACGGTCTAAAATTGGATAAGTCTACTTTCTCTTAGCTTTACTTTGTCATGAATGCGCGTAAAATTTGAAAAATAAACGTCAATCGTCATCGTAACATGTAAAAAGTGGTTTAAAATGACGGTTATTTGTAGAAAGATCAGCGACCATCTTTAAATTGAATTATCTTAATTATTTTTCGCTTTTAATTGTCTCAAAAATAACTAAACTTCATTTTTTATTCAAAAACTTTCCTTTGACTGGCTGGAAGTAGAACTTACCTCTTCTCTTCAAGTCTGGATATTTTATAAAGAAAAATTTGTGAGAAAGTGAAGATTAATTTTTCACTTCTGGTTTTTAATACATTTTCCTTCGAACGTACAATTAGTAAACACAAAAAAGCTATACAATACAGCATAATTTTCGAAAAGGTATTAAACAACAGAAAATATTAAGTAAAATAAAAAAAATTGGGCTGAAGAAGACATTATAAAATAAAATGAATTCTTTGGGAGATAAGAAAACTAAAGTATTCTTTGCGAGAAATTGAAATGCTTACGGCATTTTCTATATTTGAAACCGATATTTTTTTTCTTCGAGAAAAAATCTTAAACCTTGAATTTAAAATAACCTCACAGGTGCATAACTTATATTTCGTTTGCTACCTTAACAATAATATATTGGTTACGAGATTCTTGTTATTTCTATTACAATGCATATTTTTACACAAGTTTAAGTACACTAGAGATAATAAATAAGGAATTCAATTATATTTTCCGAGAACTTTGGAAGGAAGGTAATCGTAACAAACTCTAACAAAAGCCGCAATCACGTAGTATCGATTCAATTATAAAGTAAAGGAGTTTCACGTTTACACACATTTACCAGCAGAAGCGAAACTTCGTGTCATTTCTGAGAATACAAAAGCAGTAAGAATCAGTGAAACAGATTCAAACAGATATCAATTAAACTTTTACATAAGTTATACATTGTGCATACAAAAAAATTTGACTTATTGTTAGACATATAAAGTTTTATTTCCTGTTCTTCAGCGTTTTTTTTTTACAGGAAATCTCAAGATGAAATTGAAAAAAATAAACAAAATTTAAATTACCTAGTTTCACCAAGTTTCTGTACGCAGTCCCTAACCACAATTCATCATAAACACTCAAGATGAAAACAATCCCGTCTCTTAAGTAGATTTCGAAACACTCAAACGGCTTATAAAGGCCGCTTTTGAAATTGCACGCGATAAGTTTTGCGGTGAGTATACTGAGCATTCAGAGAGCGTGTTACTACAAGCTGCGTGTTTAAATTAAGCTCGTGTACCGTCTCCGAGCCAGACACATTTCAAAATTTATGTGTTCTTCGAGTTTCGCAAACTTCTTTATCACCGCAAAAGATTTGAATGTAATCATTCCGAGGTGTACCGTTTGCCGAAAGCAAAGAGCGAAAGGCGAACCACGCGATTTATTACCACCTCTTTTCCTTTGAGTCTAATCAATAACGACCGTAAAAAACAAGATCGGAATCACACAAAATACGTTGTGTCCCAAAACACACAAGGTCCTAATCAATGTAAAGTTGTCTTAGCATCAGAGAAGCAAAAAAATATCCAATATTGAACAATAATGATTATTGAATTTCTTAATAATAGTTATATGTATTCGAGAAAATTTTTTCGTGGAAACTACATCTGGCTCTACGCTTTGTGAATTCGGAGGAATTGGTTATACTGATCAGGTTAAAGTACTATCGTAGTCGTTTGATGAAAGAGCAGGTGTTTAGACTTGCATGATATGAAACATCATACTGTAAATCACATTTAAAAATTTGAAACTCACACAAACGCCATGGAAAGCTAAAGAAATTCCGTCGACGTGTGGCAGTCAGTGTTTCACTTTCACTTATTCCTCGAAGCACTTTGACGAATTTTTGTTGGCAACAGGAATCCGGAAATCAATTTTAAGCTTGATGAGCAATTGATTAATGAGACACGCTGTATATGCGAAAGTAACGTATCGATGTAGAACTCAATATATATGCGATAATTTTTGTACAAATTTCCTTTATTATTTATAGTTAAGGAGTTAATGAAGAAATATATAGCCATGATGCACCTTGTATGTTAATTTGAGTTTGAAAATGTAGTGTTGCATCCAGAGTGTGCCCAGCTGTATCCAGTTTTACGGCAGGGTAATATTTACATTAACGTGGTAGAGTAAATTGGCACAATGTTTTGAGAGGATGCAAAAACAAGCTGCGTGTGATTTACTACCCCAACGACAACAAGAGCGATGGTATTACGATAAACACGTGCTTTATTGGTTTTCACCTTTTTCGCATTTTTCTTGTAATTAAAACAGGCAGTAATTAATATGTAATTAATTTATATTTAATGGTACGTTGTTCATATAAAATATTAGCACAATTATCACAGGTACAAGGGCCATTTGATATCTCAGGTACTTGACTATGAAGGGGATGGAATAAAAAAGTGATTATTCACTTTCCAATGTAATCTCTTGCAACCTCAATGCCCTTTCTGCATTTCGAAATTAAAGAGAATATTTCTTTTTCTTGGGGTCCAAAAAAATTTCCTACTTCGTCCGAAATTCTTTGTCCACGAAGCTTTTCTTTAAATGGCGAGATAGAAAATAACCGCCGGGTCAAATCTGGGCTGTAGGAGGCTGGTACAACTCTTTCAGGTGTAAATCCTTCAGAGAATCACAAACAATGACGGCCGTGTGTACAGGAGCGTTGTCGTGCAAAATCAAAAGTTTTTTGCTCTGCTTTTTCAGGCCGATTTTGTTTGGTAGACTCCTGCAGTTTTCTTAGGTTACTCTAACAACCCTGTTACAGTTTATTTTCCGCCTGTGTACGAACGCACCCTGTATAGTACATATTTCAACGTTCCGTTCTATTTTTAACACGCTTCGTTTTGTTTCCCTCATTAGGCGTAGGAATGTGCCATTCCGCGTCTACGTAATTCACCCAAAACTTTCTTTTTAACATATTTTCGCTAAAAGCTTCAGATCAGTTGAATAAGTTCATTTTATAAGAGTTAACCCCATCCTTGCTTAGGGTCGGAATCGTCTTTACGCGACATTTAATTGCCCACTTTAAATGGTCCTATTTTGCGGCGCGGATGTTAACGGACGATCGAGTTTCGGGCCTTACGGAAAACAATCGTACTTGAAACATATGCGTATGACTGTAACCCTTGCCCTTTATTCTGATTGGTTCCCGCTGATGTCATGAAAATCAGCTATTGGTAAATTCGAATGTTTCTCTCTTGGTTTTTATTTTGTTCTTTTTTGCCGACCGAGGGAAGAGCCATGTTTCATTAATTTTCTGTTCGTCCCGTGAGCTGCACGTTTCCTTCGCAGAGAATTTGGTGTTGTGTCCACTTCATCTAGGGGATGAGAGTAAATTTGTACGGCGTTTTGTCGAATTTGTTTGGCTCATTTGGGGGCGAAAAAGCCACGTTTCTTTTGTGGCTTGTGTCAGCCTAACCCGACGCGACTAGGTAAGTTTTACGTGCTGTTTCTCTCGATCTGGCCATTATGTTCGTTTTTTTCCCCTCCTCGTTTATAGGCTCCTGGTTTTTGTTTCGATCTAAGTTTTGGATTTGGTTTTGGTTTTTGGCTTACGTTTTGGTTTCTCGTGGCAACTCGCGACTACTAATCGACGCATCCACACCGAGGAAGCCGATCGTCCACGGAAGCGCCCCGTAGCCGGCCGCCTCCATCGCCATCAACGGACGTGACGACGCTGCGTGAACAGGTCATACTTTTATGTTTGTCTAATTTTTGCTTCACGGTGGATTTAATGTAGCCGCATTTGTGCACGAAAAATTGCGTATACTCGCGAAGTAAACTCCATTTCGGAGGAATTCATCGGCTATTATGCGTTAAGCGCACAGAACGTAATTCGTCGAACGATTTCTTCGACGTTAGAATAAGCGAATGTTGTCTTTGTCATTTCGATTAGCTTTGTATTAGTTTCGGATCCGAAAAGTTAGGAATTATCGTATCACGATTGTTGCTTGGTTTACTTGTTAATTTGTTTGACTTTTGATGTTTAAACGTTTAATAAAATTGTTTCATGCTTCGGACGTATCGTGTTTTTCTTAATTTTACGCGATTTTCCTTTCAAAAAAATTAAGTGGCACCTATTTTTGGATTGGCCTTCGCGTTATGGTCTGAGAACCCCCCCCCCCCCGTCCCACTGCTGCAGCTGGCAACACTGGATTAATTTCTTTCCGGTGTAAAACTACTACTTATCTACACAGGTAGGTAGCAACCCTTTTTACCGTAGTTTTGTTTAGCAAATTCCTTTGGAATCCCAAAAAATTAAGTCATCACTTTGCCAGCTGATGGTTGAATTTTAAATTCTTTGGTGTTGGAGAATGGGTGTGCTTCCATTGTAATGGTTCTTGTTTACTCTTAGAGTTAAAACGATGGATACACGTTTCGTTACAATTTCCTCAGCAAAGTTCCCTTCTTGTCCTTCACAGGCAGCCAAAAGTTGCTGCGAACTTTCAACTTTCCGCTGTGTATTGAAGAAAGTAAGCATTCGGGGGCACCCATCTTGCGCTTATCTTTGACATTCCTCCATATTTAAAATCTCAACAATCTGATGAATTCTAATTCGTCGATTTTCAAGAATTAATTTCTCGATTTCTGGTGTTATGGCAGAGTTTGGGCGTCCACTACGAGTAAAGACTCCCTAACCCATTTAAATTGTTTAGACGAAAATTTTACAGTTTTATACAATGGAGAAACTTCATTTTTAATCGCAGACATTCTATCATGTCATTTGCTTTGGAGTATTCCTTCCTTTTGTGAGATATTTTATTACTGCTCGATGTTCGATTTTGTCCATGTGTAAGAAACCAGTATTCTGTACAGAGATTTATTTACTTTCAATAGAACGAAATTACAAACAAAACAGTTGCTAAGGTGACTAATGAACACCTGTCTCGACCTACGTCGATATTCTCTGAGAAGCTTGTTTATTTTAAATGGATTGCAATTATAAACAAGACATGACAAAAAGCGCTCGTTCAGAGAGGTGTCGCGCTGACCATGAAAATAACTGGTATTCGTTTTGCTCCGAGTTGCAACCTGATTCAGCCTGCAGATTTTGATCATAATTGATCGGAGTTTTCAGTATAATAACTAAATAAAAGACGGTTGTTGTCATAAAAAAGGATCACAAAGTCAGAAGATGTATGGCTGTAAACTCATTGGCAGCAGTGACATTAAAAAATATGTTACTGTGATCGTGATCAGTTCCAAGTTTTATGTCTCTCTCTGTATCTAGTACCATGGTTTGGTGAGCGAAAATTAGTTAAGTTGCCAATTAGTTATGTTACTAAAAACTAACAACTGCTTTCATTGAAGTACAGAATGCCGTGTCTTCTCTTTATAAAATTATTTTGAATTTGTTCTGTATGATATCATTTTGAATTAATCTTCAATTACGTTTAAGTTTTATATTTGCCTAAAATTATTGTCTCTGTTAATAATAATTTGTCTAATATTAATATTATTTAAAAATACTTAATTTTGAGTTATTGTTTTAATGTTATTTTCTTATTTTAATTTGTAATTGTTTTTATTTATTTTGAATTTATTTATTATATGTCGTGTCCACCGAGTGTGGTTTTCTTTTCTGGTGTCTAAACCATTTAATACAGAAAAAAAAAATTCAAACGCTATCATCCTGTAATAAAAAAACTCAGGGTGTTCATTTTACAAGTGTCAACAAGTACCTTTCATATTTCAAATGGAATGTCCTATATATTATTACGAATTTTTTCGGAGGAAAGGTAAATACTCCGTGGGGGTCTAGAGTGGGTTATTATAAGTCAAAAAGTAGGTAGTTCTTTATTAATGGTTTCTGAGATAGAGCTATTTGAAATTAAAAATATGAAGTTGCTAATAGTTATTTATGTATCAAGACATAATTAGAAGATTATAGCCCGAGAGCATGTTTAAATGTTCGAGGGCTATTATCTACAATAATTATGCACGTGGTACATACAACGTTTGATTTTATTTTGGCCAAAAATTTATGGATTCAATAGTTTTATATTGTATGCGAGTGATGTGCACGTCACTTCCATAAAATAATTATGTAAATTGTTTGCGTTACTATGGATTTGTTTACGTTACTACGGGTTTGTTTATTTTAAAGTCCTTGTGCAATAAAGGCCAAATTATGCCCGCAATAGGGTGCTAATAAACAAGATTATGGTTTCAAAATAAAATAAATAACTTTTATTTTAAACTGTTAACATTAAATTTGTTGAAAACAGCTCTACATTACGGTGAAGAATAAAATCAACATGAAGCGCCAAATTTAAACTATTCCGGAACGGCCTAGTGGCAAGAAAACATCAATACATTTTCATCTCAGAATCCAGTAATAAAAGACCACCAGTTTATATCAACTTTTTGACTTATAATAACCCACTTTAGATCCCCACGAAATATTGACCTTTCCTCCCGGGACACCCTGTATGTAAGGGCTTAAATTTCATTCCATACAAAAGGGGCATCAAGAGCAATTTCTGGCTACTGAAGCTCAATCCAGAAACGTACAAACAAAGAAACTGCTACTTGGGTTTTTCATGGTTTTGACTAGGTTTTTGGTAAAAGACAGAAGAGAAGAAGAAGAAATAATTTGTTTATTTCTGTGTAAACATTTTAGTAAAGTTTAAATGAAAGCCTTAGGCCCAGTTGTACAGTGGCAGTTTAACTTTAAGCCACAGCTAAAAACCTTAACAACAATTGTTGAAATAATCGTTTCTATGGGTTTAAGTTTCAGCTTAAATTTAAATTGGCATTGTACAACTGGCCCTTAGAGATCGGGCGTAAAAATAGAATCTCTCTCTCATTTTCATCGTGATATCATCTAGAGGAGAAAGGTATCTCGACGAGGCCTTGTAAATTGATAAATTCGAAAGTAAAGGATAATTCATTCACTTTTTTTAAATCTTTTAACCCCTCCCCTCCTTACACATGATCGCAATTTACTACGCACCTGCAGTTTCAAAAAATTGGAACTTCAAACCTTTAAACTATAATGAAAAAAAAGTTTTAAATTTCATGGTCTCTTTCAGAGTCAGGTATTTTAGATATCAAATGGCCCTCGTAAAGTGAATCCAATTAACTAAACAATGATATTTTTTTGAAACGGCCGTATTGCCTTCAGCTTGATTATGTATAGCCAGTATATCAGAAAATTGACAACAAATCTGGGACAAATTAAAATTATTTTTAAGATAATCCACAAGATGATTTCAATAAATATATCAAATATAAATATCGTCTTTTTTTTCTATAATACCTGTCAAATTTTTCTGATATTGGTACCTGTTACCTTAATGTTAGGAAATTTCAAAAATATCTGTTCTACTTTTAGGATCACAAGCAGGTTCCGAACAAAAACCTTAGAATTTTGACACTGACAGGTATTATAGAAAAAAAAAGCAAGCCATGTACTAGGACAACTTTTAAATTCAGTAGCCATGCGTTTCCATTATCTTATTATATTGAATCTTACTTTATTGTCAAGTCAGTAGTTCATATTTACATCATGTCAAATTTTGATGTCAATAAATCATAATAACTGCGAAAATTATAAAACTGTTGAAATGTTACCTTAGGTATGACTGAAAGAAACAATTTCAAATAATTTTACATTTATGGTCTGTAGCAGTTTTACACAGCTAAAGAAATCTTGTCTTAGTTTTTTATGGTAGCAATAGCATATGTATACACTCCGCGACAACTGATTAACCTCTAGTTAGATTTTACACTTTTTGTTAGTTTTTTTAATAAGGGTGGTTCTTGGTTTTAAATATAGGCAGAATAAAATTAAGCAAAATATTGTAGAATATTATAATGCGTTATAAACTTTCATTATAAATATTTTTCACAAAAATACTGATACAAGTGCGACAAATGGTTGACCTCACTTATATTCTTTTAAATTTTGAGACTGAAATATCAAGTTACCATTACGAACAAACGTCATTTTCATTATTGAACTCAATATCTAGTAGGCATCAGTCACAATCAGTCAAATTGTAAAAATGGGTGCTGGAAAAAGACTAACTGCTGAAGAAATTGGAAAAATTAAAATTTTAAAAGAAGAAGGCTACTCTAATAGGGACATTGCAAGAAAAATTAATAGAAGTCCTCGAGTTGTAAACAATTGGGTAAATAATATGGAAAATTATGGGAAAAACTATGCTGGTGGGGTGAAAACGGCAACTACCGAAAGGGAAAGGCGTAACATTCTACGCGAAGCTTCTAATTCCACTCTTACAGCAAGGAAAATAAAGCACGCTGTTGGTAGCACTGCAAGTGTGAGAACTATTCGGAGGATAATAAAAAGTTGCCAACACCTCAAGCGACGTCGTTTACAAAAAAACCATTGCTAACTGCACGCCACAAACAGGCAAGATTAGATTTTGCCAGAAACCATATGAACTAGATTGATCAATGGAAAAAAGTAATTTTCACTGACGAAAAAAGGTTTTGTTTAGATGGCCCAGATGGTTTTTCTTACAATTTTCACGATTTAAGAAAAGAAAAAAGTATTTAGTTCGCCGTCATAATAGAGTAGGAAGTGTAATGATATGGGGGGCCGTCTCTTCTAATGGACCAACGCATTTAGAGGTTTTACAAGGCAGACAAACCGCCCAGAAGTACAGACAACTTCTTACCATAGCAAAACCACTAATTAGTGACATTATGGAAAATGAAGAATGGATATTTCAACAAGATCTCGCCCCAATTCACACAGCAGGGATCATGCAAGAATGGTTTAGGGAAGAAAATATTCAGGTTTTGGACTGGCCTAGCATTTCTCCCGACTTAAATATTATTGAAAATCTATGGGGCTGGTTGGTACGTAAGATTTACAAGGATGGGCGACAGTATAATAACATTGAAGCTTTAACTAACGCAATCGAAGAAGCATGGGGCAATATTCCACAAATGTTATTAGATTCACTGTATCGTTCACTGCCAAGTAGAATATTTGAAGTTATTAATAAGAATGGATCTCATACTCATTATTAATTGTAGTTGCATTGTTAAATAAAATAGTTAAGTTCCACTTTTAATTTTATTTTATTATTATAAACTAATAAAGTTAGTAATGCTAAAATTACCTCATAAAAATCAAGTGTGGCCGAAAAATAATGAAAAAATTGTTTGAGGTTAATTAGATGACGCGGAGTAAATGTATGTAAATATTGAAATAGAAGCTATTAATTTTTCAAGATATATATCAATAACTCAATAAGAAAAAGTATTGCAAAAAAGTCCTTTACGATGATCGTTTAAAAAGCTCGCCTGTGACTTCAGTAAACTTTTTAAATAAAATTTTCCTTGTGTCTCATAAAAGCCGAACAAACTGAAATTCGCTTCAATTCGGCGGGAACTATTACACAACTAATTCGTTGCAACCAATTCGCAGAGGGAGACAATCTGTGTGATGCAATTTATCGCTCGAAAAATCCCCCAGAGACGTTTAACTGGGGAATTTAACGATTGCGTCCTCGGGTTCGCTAAAAATCCCCAACAAAACCGACACCACTATTTTTAAGTTAGCGTCGCGGTTTTGCGGTCTTTTTTTCTTTGTTTCGCGCCCTCGGTTTTCATCTTCTTGCCTCTACACAAATAAGTAACTCGAATGCGAGAGATCGAAGAATTTATTTCTCAAAGTGAAATACATTAAATTTTATCTTACTACAGTCTTCGGCGGCAATCCAGAACTTTACTTTCGGTGTAAATTCGCGTTTTATTTGGCGTAAAATGAATGGGCGTAATCCTAATAGTAAAACATGATGCGCATGAGAAGCTGCTAAATCGCAGTGAATGCAGGAAGATTAACTTAAAATTTACTATTTTTTGATTTGTGCCAATTGCAATATCTTTGGAGCACCCTGCGTAATTGCCACTAATTTTAAATTGTGCGTCTTGAGAAATAATTAAAAATTCAATCAGGTTGTTGGATTTTGTCTTCTGATTTGGACAGAGTGTATTTTGTTTTTGCAATAAGGCAAAAGTTTTACAGGTATAAATATTTATGTAAAATAGTTATTGTAACTGTAAGAAAAGTACGAATTTATTTATTAAACGTGTTGTCCTAAGAACATACATACCTATCTACCTACATTTTGTAAGTAAACAATTTACATGTAATTTGTGTCGACAATGAACTTACAGTCTAACGCGTTAGTCCTCCTAATCGCTGTCATGGAAATAGCCGCAATGAATAACAGCCCTCGTTAAGTTACTTACTTAATGGTAGAGCACCCTCCGAGCCCAGGAAAATTAATTGATACCCGGTAATAACAAAGCTTTTTATTTCCAAGGTGCGTCCGATAGTCTGGCCAATATTTGGACAAAAAATTGTACTTCATCCCTCGGCTCAAAGCTGTTATTTACGGCCGCAATTACTTCCCGGACCATGATTGGATTTACCTCGCCAAGAAAACGAAATTTGAAATGTTTCCGTAATAAGACCTGCGCTTTGTGATAATAACAGAGAGATGGAGGTTTTTCTTGCGAGAATAATTAAAGGGCGTTATATTTCAGTCACGCTGTTTTTCTTTCTTCTAGGGGAAAGTGATTCAAGGAAGTGAACTCCGGACGTAACTAATTAGGAAGTTTATGTTACGTGTAAGACCTTGCGGAAACTGAAATGTCTAACATTTAAAGATTAACAGATAACTAACATACTATTATGATTTTATTATGATTTACAAGAGGGCCAAATTAGAAAGAAAAAAGGGATTCGTCTGCAAAATTCTATTAGTTCTTGATCCAGTAGCTGTGGGTGTTTTTATTAAAGCTTATATTTATATGTAATATGTATACGTTACTTTACACCCTCATTCCGAGCACTTAGTAATAATATTTAATGATGTCGGTCCTCAGTTCATGAATTCTTCATCAACTTACTTCATCACACTTCCTTTAGTGCTGCTTGTTGAATTTTCTATTAGTCGAGTCGCTTTCTCTGTGTTACACTGTAAGATAGGGAATTGACTGACATCCATTATGTAGATATAATAGAACGTGATTGAAACTGTTCTTTCACTGCAAACATTTACGAAATAACTTAAATACCGCGTTTGAAGTACTTTTAATTTCTTTAGATCTAAGTGAAATAAACTTTAACAAATGTCCCCAACATAGCACGACAAAAACAAAGGATTTATGACATGAATTGGTTAGACGCGCACGTCGCGTATCCCCACAGCTCTTTTACTTATATGCTTAATATGCTTCATTCTCTGTATTGACTATCATGCAAACGGCTATGTTACATAAATCTCTTTACAAATGATGTAGTAGAATTAGAATGATCTATGGTCTGAAGAGATGAGGTTAACTTTGATGGAGATATTGATTTACTTTTAAGGACACCATTTGAATAAGAAGAACGCTGCAATTATTTGTTCAAATTTTACATGAACGCCACCTTCTTTTTTTGTCCATTCCCTAAGAGATTTAAACACTTACAAGATTTATCTGTGGTCATGATTTGGTTTTACTTTTGTCATATTAAATTTTGCTTTCGCCGGATTCTTTTTCTGTCATTGCATTAACTGCAAACTTGAAGTGCAATGCAGAAATGTCTTAGAATTCTTAGACAAAATATTCAGCATCTGGATGCAATTGCTTGAGGTACGTTTTATTGCTTGGGAGAGTTTACAAGTTCTAAGGAAGAACTTCATTCTCCAAAGCTTCATATTAGGTGGGTTAATGTACACTATCAAATATTGACTTGTAGTGGATAAAGGTGCGAACAATTCACCTCCTATATGGATTCCTTTTTCATTGTGTCTTTAGAGAACTGATTAAAATTTTTCTTTAAAGCTTTGCCAAAAATTGATGCCTAAAGTCTGCGCAATGTCAAGTAACACAAAAACTACTCTAACATTAGTTCAACTACATTTTAACAACTTGACCATACATCGCCAGTTAATAACAAAAATTATTAAAGATTTTTAAATTTAGTAAATTTTATTCTTTTTTTATTATGTAAATGTTAAATTACGTAATCAATTGTCAGAATTAATCTTTCGGTACTTACTTGCGTGGACAAAAGGACCGCCCTCACGTAGGAATATATATATTTGGCGGTCGGATCTGCGGTTGTGGGCTCAGTGAGGGTTAACACGTACGTCACCCCTAACAATGGCATCAGCACTAGCAACGCCTTCGCAGCTTTTCGATACTGTTGCGTTTCCAATGAGTTTGCAGACCGCAGCTTGGTTATCAGAACCCACATGATCGCTAATAGGAAGAGCAAATTCAGCAGGAGGACAACAATTGTAGGGCCTTGATGAATCCAATCGACGGAGTGCTGTTGCATTCCTGGACAGTGACGTTGTAAATGCCTTGTGTTGATATCTTCCTAATTAGAAAAAAAAACTTGATTTAATACATGTATACCTCAGCTCTCTTATAATAAAAATTCTTCTCTCTGTAGTAGGTTCAAAGCATTTGATGATAATAAACACAATTTATGTTTTAACACGTTCCGCGATTTAATGACTCCCCCTTTATCACCGCCGAAGTGTTTTCCATTCATTCATTTTCAGTCTCGTTAATCAAACGTGTGTGATTGATTCAGTCTCAAAGTAATTAATTTTCATGCAATAGCATACTTACTGTGCCATTAGGATAATTTTCTAAGGGCATAAAATTCTTCACCAACGCCCAGACAAGAACCACCACAATTGGTATACCTGTGAATTTCAATTCAGTATTAGTTCGAGCAAATTTGAAAACCAAACGTGAAAAATACGAATTTCATTTCTGAGATATTTTCTCACCCCATCCTATGCAGGCGTACACTCGCAATTTGAAATTCTCTCTGGTCAGGGTCTCCACTACGAGAATGTAAAGGTATAATCCTGGGAAGAGAAAACATTTTAATAAATTAAAATTTATTGCGTTACATTCATGCAGGACCAGGTGATTTCAAAGGAGAGCCGAGCCTTTGCTGGTGGATGAATTGTCGAGCAAGAATTCGCGATGATGCGACGTCGCGCCGCGCCGTGAATATGCGAGATGTAATATCTTCTTGTGGACGGGACGGCCTGAATATTTCAAGATGTATGCTAAGGTCAAGTTAATAATTTAATTTGATTCGTTTACATCCGAGAGTAGAGCCAGAAGGCTCGGTTTTCTTCCATTATATTCTCTATTTTCCTTCATGATGAAATAGTTGCATTCCTCCATACTTTAATTTGACCGGCACTACTAGTATTCAGCTAAATATTGAACCTAATTTTTATGGCTTAGGATGGTTAGTTAGTTATGGGCTCTGTCAATATTGAATGTTTATTTACAACCCAAAACCCTCTTACGACACATACCCAATGTAAATATAATTAACTTCGATAAATGACTTTAAGCAGGAGTTCTAAAAAATAAATTCTGTTTCATGTTATTAAAATTATTTTTCAAAATTATTTCTTGTTGTTGTAGTAGCGCAATTGTTTTCATCTTTCCTCAAATATTCTGATGAACTTTAGAAAAGTCTTCATTAATTGATGTTTTTCACATGAATTATTATTTTAATTGTTCTATTTAAAACATTCTCCATTGCGTTCAAGGAAAAATTTGTGTTCTCACGTGTTCTCAAGCTTGCACTTCATTAGAGAAACATTGAATCTGTATAAAAACATTTTAAAAAAACGTTGCAATAAAGTAAATCCTATCAAAATCTCCTAAATTTGCTTAAAAAATAACGAGATAATTAAAAAGAATCAAATAAGTAGGCCATGTTTATTTATAAAATCAAATTACCTAGATAACAGAGAAACGATATCTATCAAATGTGCATGTAAACAACAAATAAATGTAACAAAGTGTCATATTTAGCAATTTCATTTGAATTTATATTGATCAAAATCAACAAGTTTCCTCATCTTACACCAAAATTTCTTGAATGTGTATGCAAAATAATAACGTAATTACAAAAAAATCATTTCCGCATGAGTAGGCTATGTTCAAAATCAAGTTGTCTAAGTAAATGACAAATGATATCCACATAATAGGTCTGTTCGTTTGTTCTGCACTTTTTGCACCAACCACTCCCGAGAGAGTGAGATGTATATAATACAATGTAAGTAGGAATGAGAAAAGTAGAGCAAAGAAGTTAAAAGTGTAGAAAGTGCAGAATAAACTAACTAATGTATGCATATAATGTTACGTTTCGTTTTTGCATTACCAATTTCCTAATCTTTTGTTTCTATTTTGGCTTCAGTGATCGCTCTATCTCAGAGGTGTCCAAACTACGGCCCGCGGGCCAGACCCGGCCGGGCAGGTGATTTTATCCGGCCCGCGAAGGTTTTTGAAAAATAGGTTTTTGTGTGGTTATTGTTCGGTAACTACCGAGTTGGTACGAAGGCAGGTGAATAGCGAACGTACACGAATTGGTACGAAGGCAGGCGAATAGCGAACGTACATGGATTCACAGATTCTGTGGTCTGCCTTTGCATTAGTGAGTAGCCCTCTACTCACTACTCTCTACTCACTAAAGAAAGAATCGAGAGCATTGTATGTGGCACCTCTGTAGTTCACCTCGGGATTGCCTTCTGTTGTCTTCTGTTCTGTTGCGCAGGACTCATTTGTAAATTGGTATGTGTAAATTCATATTTAATGTTTTACAAATTTTGAAGTTTAATATTATTTTTTAAGGTTTAAACAACAAAAAAAAAGAAAAGTTGATGAGGTGTACCGCGTTTTTAATGAAGAATGGGGAGTAAAATACTTCTTTGTGCAATCGCTGTCAAAGAATGGCAAAGTTGTATGTGTAATTTGCAATGACACTGTTGCTGTAATGAAGGAATATAATTTACGTCGACATTATGAAACAAAACATGCTTCAACCTACTCACAATTTAAGGACAAGCAGCGTACTGAAAAATTTGAAACAATGTGTCGCAGTCTGCGTACTCAGCAAAATTTATTTAGGAAGGCAAACGGAAGGAAGGAAAATGAAGCATTGACCTTAGTTAGCATTAAAGTTGCTTATTTGTTGGCGAAAGAAGGAAAACCCTTTATGGATGGAAACATCGTTAAAGAATGTATGATGGAAGCTGTTGGTGAGTTGTGCCCAGAAAAGTTGAAACTTTTCAAAATGATCAGTCTTTCCCGTAATACTGTTGCTCGTTGAATTGACGATATTGGAAACAATATTCTCCACCAGATTACTGGTAAAGCACAGCGTTTCACTCGGTATTCTCTCGCGATGGATGAATCAACTGATGTTAGTGACACGATGAGTTGACGACGACCTTAATGTTACACAAGAATTAGCCTCCGTTAACAGCATGCACAGCACTACAATTGGAGAAGATATCTTCAAAGAAGTACAAAAAACGTTGACAAAGTATAATTTGGACTGGAATCGACTCCAAAGTGTGACAATTGACGGAGGAAGAAACATGTCTGGTGCAAACATCGGTGTAGTTGGCCAAATTAGAAAAGCGTGTGAAGGTGCAGGAGCATCAGTACCAATTTTTCTGCACTGTGTTATCCATCAACAGGCACTATGTGTAAAACATGTCGATATGAGCTGCGTTTTGAAACCAGTTGTTTCTGTCGTAAATTTTATTCGATCACATGCACTCAATCATCGGCAATTTCGATCTTTTCTCGAACAAATTGAATCCGAGTCCTTTGACTTGTCGTATTATACTGCAGTTCGATGGCTTAGCTGTGGAAAAGTGCTACTGCAGTTCTTTAAGCTTAGAAATGAAATTAATTTATTTCTTGCGGCGAAAAATCACCCTGAACCACTTTTGTTGGATGCCGAGTGGCTGTGGAAGTTGGCTTTTTTTGCAGATGTTGTGACACACGTGAATAACTTGAACTTAAAGTTCCAAGGTAAAAGCAACTTAATCTGTGATTTATTCGCGCAAATCAAAGCATTCAGGGCAAAGCTGATATTGCTCGAAAGTCAGATTAATGAATGTAATTTTACCCATTTCACGTGCTGTGAAGAATTGAATACAGAAACTGATGAACAATTTCCAACCAGATTTGCAGTAAAAGTCGCGGATTTAAAACAAAAATTTCAAAAGCGATTTTCTGATCTTGACATGATTTCAAAGGAAATTCGGCTGTTTCAAAATCCATTTGACTGCAACATTGCCGACGTTTCAAGACAGTTTCAAATGGAAATTATTGATCTTCAAGCTAACGATCAAATCAAGGACAAATACAAAGAAGGAAACTTGGTCGATTTTTACAAATTTTTGGATGCAAAAGAGTTTCCAAATTTAAAGCAATTTGCTTGTAAATTTATTTCTATGTTTGGGACAACCTATACGTGCGAGCAAACTTTTTCCAGGATCAAGTATCTGAAATCAAAGTACAGGGCAAATTTATCGGATGATCATTTGCAGTCATTGCTTATAATTGGTGTTTCAGATTTTAATCCCAATTTTAAATAAATTCTGCAGCAAAGAACACAGTTCCATCATTCCCATTAAAAGTTGCATGAAATAATTTTCTAATTACGTATAATTTAGCCATGTTTGTTTAGTATCGGTGTATCTGTAATCAATTGTAAAAAATAAAATTCAATGCTGCCTTAGTCATAATGAGATTTTTTAATTCACATATTCACGTGGCCCGCCGCAAATGGATTTAAATCCCAATCTGGCCCTTGCTGCAAAAAGTTTGGACACCCCTGCTATCTGCTTACAAACTCTAAGGTTTTGGTATTATTTCGTTTGTAAGTTGTTTCTAGTCGCTTTCCATGACAGTTGGGGACACTGAAGATTTTTCTAGAATTCGTAGCGGAAGAGGCGTGTCTTCAATTTCCGGCCTTGGCGAGTTCAGCGTTGAACGAGAAAGCCATTTTAGTTTCAAGCCTCATTTTATTGGGCCTTGGGCCACAATTTTGTTGCGTATTAATAAACACTGCATCATCGTTTGTCGTATTCTTATTTAATGTCAATATACAGGGTGTCTGACAAACACTTACGCCTTGCGGATATTAAATCTGAGGGAATCTCGAACGTTTTTAACTACGTGTGCAGTCCTAGCGGTGTCACGTTTTTCACCGTACTACTTGGAACTTATATTCGCTAGATGGCGCCCTTTTTATTTTACATCCAAGTATCGAGCTGCCGACAATCCAATTGTAGCCCACCCCGTCTCCACTGAGCTGGCATATTTCCAGGTAGTAAGGTGACCAGACGTCCTCCTTTGAGGAGGACAGACCTCCTTATACAACAATTGTCCTTCTCTATTTTGTCGTCCTCCTGAGTCCTCCTTTCATATAGATTCATCAAATAAAATCATAAGCGTAATATAAGCTTCCTGTTACATTAAGGCCCATTCTTTCCATCTATCTATTAAAGTTATTCGGCGAATAAGTTGATTTTTTTGAATGCTTGTTTGATTTTATGAATTGTTTTCATGGTAATTATACGCCGAATAACAATTAAGCCCAATTAGACAATGCCAGTTTAAATAAGCTGAAGCTTAAACCCATAACAACGATTATTTCAACAATTATTGTTAAGGGTTTAAGCTTTGGCTTAAAGTTAAGCTAGAATTAGCAAAAAGGTGCAGGTTCGATAGCTCCTTAAGAATCCATTTTCAAATTGTACTTGTCATGGCCATCTTGGTTAAAATTAAAAAAAAAAAACAAAATCTCATAATTTCTTTTATTTGCCGTAACTTTTTTTTACTTAAGATATTTAGATGTGGTTTGAACTAATTTGCAGTACTTGAGGCATTTAACAGTATTAATGGCAATACTATCCGTAAAGTCATTAATAGTGCTCAGAAACGGTGCCAACTTTGCATTGCAAACAATGGTGGCTTATTTAAGTGGTTTAATATTTTTGATTATTATTTCTGTAATTGAGTTTGGTTTCGTTTTGCCAATAAAAATATTTAAATTACCATACAAATTAATTCAAACCGCATCTAAATATCCTAAGTAACAAGAAAGTTACGGCAAATAAAAGAAATTATGAAATTTTGTTTTTTTTTATTTTAACCAAGTTGGCCATGACAAGTAAAATTTGAAAATGTATTCTCAATGAGCTCTTGAACCCGCACCTTTTTACTAATTTAACCATCTCTCTATCTCTTCGAATAAAAAAGTTACCCATGTTGTCCCTACGAAATCCGGGCACCCTGTACACTCACTGACATGGAAATTACAATACCAAGACACTCACTGACATGGAAATTACAATACCAAGAAGGGGTGGAAATTGTTTCATGAAATTTTATAGAACCATTTGACTATCGAAAAGTAATAATTGATTAAAATATGAATCAGGTAAATCAAGTCGTAATGGTGAATTGACACTTTTCTCAGATAAATTGGTAGGTGTATTTCTTGGTGTTTTTTGGCTGTTTTTTGTAGTTTTCGATTGTTTTTGTTATTGTTTCTGTTCTTGTTAACTGTTTTGAGAGTTTGATAAATCCTAGAGTAAGATAACGTACCATTTACCACGCGTTGAGCGAATTCGAGAGAGGTCGTATTGTTGGCTTACGTATTGTTAGGAAGGTGTTTTCTCAATTTGAGAAATTGCAAACCGTCTCAACCGAATCCAATCCACCATTCTGAGATGTTACCAGGCATGGGATAGAGAAGACCAAGAGGGTCGCAGAAGAGGAACCGGGGCCCGAAGACGAACAAATGAAGTGCAGGATCGCCGCCTCAGAATTATGACTTTAGAGGCGGATTCTCTACCACCAGATCAATTACTGATGAATGGTTTGGTGAGGAAGATCGTTCGATAACATGAATGTGGTAGAACTCCACGTTCTTCTTTACCTGCAGGGGGCAAGAGAACCCTCTTTTCCAGCAAGATAACGCTCGTCCACACCTTGCAAAGACCACAATGCACTTCCTTGAGCAAGCCCATGTTAATCTTTTGCCATGGCCGCCTAGATCTCCCGACCTTTCCCCAATAGAACACATCTTGGATATGATAGGGAAGAGATTACGGAACTTGGCAATTCCTCCACAGACGCTAGAAGCCCTCCGAAACAAATTGCAGATTGCCTGGGATGTAATACCTCAGGAAGACATGACCAACCTCTTGGAATCGATACCATGACGAGTAGAAGAATGTGTAAATAACAGAGGCAAATCAACACATTATTAAAAAAAGATTAATAAATCATATATCTTTTTAAATGTTGGATTGATTCGGCCTTTACTTGATGAAAATTTATATCCATATTGATTAATTAATTTAGATGTTTTTAAGCTCACATCTGACGAAGGTACTGTGTACGAAACAATTGTTATGTGAAAGTAATAAACTGTGAAAATCTAAACACATTTTGTTTAATTAATTAATCAATATTTATCTTTTTTTTTTAAAATCAACTGTTACTTTTCGATAGCTAAATGGTTATGTAAAATTTCATGAAACAATTTCCACTCCTTCTTGGTGTTGCAATTTCCATGTCAGGGAGTATACATATAATTTATGACGCTTAAGGAGACCATAAACGAGACTCGGCGATATTCAGGTGATATTTGAGTGATTCGCTGGAAAACAATCTATCGGGCAACCGGATTGCTTTAATCGCCCGATTACAAGCGGTATTTTGGTAACCCGATGTACAGACTCTAGTTAATAAGATTTTAGATGTAGGGAATTTAATGTATTATTGATGTTTATCCCCAAAAGTACAATTACAACTGCTACAATCAGAACTTCTTAGAAAGTCAGGCACACGCCATATGTTTTGTTGACAGCAAGTCTGTTGTACGGCGTTTCCGACGATTTTCGAGGAAGTCGTACTAGAAAGCTGTCACTACGGTTACCCACGGTCAAGGGTTCGGTTTAAAAGGTCACTTTTGGCATTTTTGTAGATTCATTCATTCATTCGCTTCATTTCATTCAAGTCAACAACAAGTGTTCATTACGACGCGACTACACAAGTCGTATTTTCATTAAGGTGCAACAGCATACATGTTCTTAAATTTGTATTAGTATATATTAAATAAACTAAGTTAAAAATCAACAAGAACTTTTCTTTCACATCAACAAACGTGTAAAAGCCCCAACACCCGATTATAAGCGATATTCGGATCACTCAGCAATTTTTTCTCGTAAGTACTTGAAGTGTTAATGGGTTATTCTGGCGATTTTCGGACGAGCAGATTGCAGCGACCAGATCGCTTGAATATTGCCGCGTCAGTGCTCTCCTTAAAATACTACTAATCGTAATTATGAATATTTTATGATGCAAACAACTTTTTCTATTTGACGTTTCGTTTTGTAAAATTTACCATTTTATACAGAGAGGCGTCTTTCTCATATCTTAATTTTCTTAATAAAAAAAATCAAGTAAGTATAATTTGAGCTTACGAAAATAATTTAAATTTTTCAATTTTGTTATATTATTTTTCTACTTTGCGTTCACAATGAACTCATTGTGACACCAAAAACAGTTTCACAATGAAGCTCATTGTGAAACCGTTTTTGGGGAAATTTTAGTCAATTTTTAATTGAAAATATTTAATAGATTTTACGAAATAATTATTTATTTGTTACTTAACAGAATACTCACAATGAAGCTGGATAAGAAAAATTAATAACTTGTTAATGTGACTTTTGATTAAAACGAAAGGTTTTCAGTGTTGCCACGCATTACAACTAAAATTTCCCATATACTAAGGAGATCAAATTTTTGACAGTAGTTTTCATATTTTTGTTCAATAATGGCCATTTGCACCAAGCATTTAAGTTCAACTTAATTTTAAGGGTCACTTAGATTATGTCTTACACAATGCTGTGTAACCTAAAAATGTCACATTATAAACGCCACTTAAATTTAAGCTCAGCTTAAGTGTTCGGTGCAAATGGCCATAAGTGACGCAAAGTAGAAAAAATACTATATTTTATAAATATACTTAAAATATCCTTCATTTTTCTCTAGTCAAAATATAAATTTTCCAGGAAAGTGATGCTATTGATTTCTTGTGTAGCTGCATTCGCGTCTTTTTAAGTTAAATAATAAATATCAAGTTTTCTTTATTCTTAAGACAGGTCGTTTTTAAGCTTTCTTCCATCTATTTTAAATATTTATCAAATAACATCGATGTTACATTTCTTATGTAGATTACGAATGTCTTATGCGTGGGTACACTGTTCGGAAACTGATACTTCCGGTCTATTATAAAACACAAGTTTTAGAGTGTAAATTATTTACATTTTCAAACGAAAATTCTGTTAACTTTCACACTGAAAGACTGAAAGTCGGTGTGGATGGCAAATAACGCCTGTTTTTCGGCAGTATTTAGATTATAATATTTCAGAAACTACTCATTTTCATAAATAAACAGTACCTAGCCAAACTCTGACTATAATTTAATTTAAAATCCAAACATGCACTAGTACAACTTAATGCACTTATGCAACTCTCAATTATCTCTCTGTGAACATCTAGGAAAAAGTTAAATCAGGGCCAACTAGACTAACTGTATAAGTTTTGTATTAATTTTTTTATTATTATTTTAAAAATTGAGAAAGTTAAAAAGGGTGGAAATTCTAGCATTGACACCCACATATTTTCAATTATTTGTATACAGCGTGATTCATAATAAGTGTCCGACCCGTTAACCCCACGTAGTACATGAACAAACAAAGCAAAAAGTTTATATGAATAGGGGGTCGTAGGTGCATAATTTTTAAGATAAAATTAATTGAAGATGCACATGGCACTAGAATAACTAACTAAAACGCCTTTGTTTACAACTTTTCCGAGAGATTTATGACGGGCAATTCAATTATTGCAGACACGTGTTTGGGAATGCAGACAAAGTGAGAATTAAATTTATTGTCGTTATAAAAATGTGTGGCGGAGGCAACAAGCTATTCATATTGGTATTTATAAACATCGTACCTATCACATTCTAAAAATAGTTGTCAGTGATACTCTAACGGTTTCAATTTGGGATTGAAAATCGTTAAATTTTTGAAATGCTTCCGATAAATTTATTTCTTGTAATTTCGTACTTGCGTAACCGTAACTCGTAACGGGTCGGACACCTATTATGAATCACGCTGTATATGCTTGAAATATAAAGTTTTCCTTAGCACATGAACGCAAACTTATTTAAAATTTTATAAGATCGCTTCTACGAAATATTGAACGAAGAAATGAAACATTTGTTGGAATGTAAATCGTTCCGTACAAAGGTCATCCCGATCATCGGATCTATCATTGTCGGCGATTTGTTGACGCGAACATATTCCCCACGCTTTGGAAACATTTTTTACAAGCCTGAAAAGAATTTGAATTCTTACAGAACTCGCCCCCTACATCTAATAAATAATTTATTTAAAAAAAAAACTCTTCACTTAAATGTTTTAATAAAACAGAAAAAAGTGACTTTTGTGCAAGTACACGCATCAGGGACATTCAAAAAGGCAGTCAACAACATTTCTTGTATTTGCAGAAATGTGAGGATGGTTATATTGTATACATAATTAATTAATGAATTATGATAATTATAAGTAACTTTTAGAAAGTTATTTAGCATCTATTAGGAATTTACGTGTTCCAAGAAAGTAATTTTGTCTTGAAATAGACGCGTTTGGGGTTTGGATTCTTTTTCAGATATTTGAGGTAACAATTTTCACGTTGTTAGGTAGTTTCAGTAGACTTTTCCCCCTTTTTAAAGACATATTCGAAAAACTATTTTTAACATTTAATTCTTGTTCATGAATCGTCTTCATCACAAAGTGAAAGCTAGTAAGCAGAAAAAATAAACAATTGTTTATTAAAAACAGACGTAATCGTTGATTGTTAACGATCTTTCTTTTATTTGTTTCAGTTTGTATTATTTTTTTTCCGTTGGCAAAAACTATCAAAACAAGAACTCGTGCAAAAATCTGAAACGACAAAAGCAAACAAATAAAACATAACTCAAAAAGTTATTATAAAAAGAGAAAAGCAACAAGAACGGAAAAACTGAAATGGGTTTTTTTCTAGGTAAGGCAAGAAAGTACCATAGCGGCATATTTTCCAACAAACTGTTTTTGATACTAACAAAAATAAGTATATAGTAAAAGATTTGTTGGTTCAAAATGTAAAATATTGAAAATATAGAAAATATAGGAGCTGTTTTGATATATATACAGTGTGTCCACGGATTAAGTTGAAAACTGAAAAAAGAAATTGTTAAACGCATAAGAACCTCTAGAAACAATTTCACTTTCATTTCTTTTTTCCTTTTCTTCATTGCAAGGATGATTTTGTAAATTCTTCTATAGAGCCATTGCCATTTGTTGCTGCGTCATTTATATCACTTTTGACTGATTTTCTTAAAGCTAGTTTTGATACCAACACATTATGATATTTTCTATGAAATAAATTAATGGCACACTTACATTATATATTACGTTATTAATTTGTATTTACAGTTGGTTCTTGTCCGATGAAATTTGTATTTGTCAGAAGTGAAAAATATTTTTCACTTCTGACGAAGCTGTCGAACGACTGCGAAACGTTAAGTGTATAGTGCGCGATTTAGTGTCCGCTTAAAAGATTTTGTGATGTTATTAATTTGGTAATATTCAATTAAGTAAATAATATATTGCAATGTTAACATTATAAGAATATGTTTATTGTAAGTATTTACGTATTTGATCTTTGCATGATAATCTGATTTCAGCAAATTAATTATATTATTGTAACGTGATTTTGGCCACTACCTAAAACATTTTTAGTAGTACAAAATTTGTATAAAATCAAAATTAAAATGAATAATTTGAAACTGAGAATGTTTCTTCAGTCATCAACCTAATTTTGTGAACACACGGCACATTTATATTTTTATTAGTATCAGAATTAAATAAATAAAAATGCATGCTGCTAAACCCAAAAAACAGGGCGGTAATAAGTGTTGCTTAGAGTATTTTATAAAAAATATAGAATATTGCTTTAACATTAGGTTTGCGGAAATTCATTAAATTTAACCAAATTAACCGGCTTTGTGTGTTTAATACAAGCAAGCTTAGTGTTTCCGTAACACACAACGTAATTGTGTTTGCGTGCAAGTGTACTTCAAACGATTAAACACTTTCCAGTATGTTTAGGAGAGCAAACACACGTCTAATCACAGAAGATGCAAGTATGTATTTACCTTCGACGAACATCCAAAAAAACGTGGTCAGGTGAAAGTAATGCAACAGAGTGGTGAGAAATATACACGCTATGTTGTTCTCAAAATTTAACTGGAAAAAAACACGTTTAAGTGGTGGAAATTATCGAGCTTCCCCGACTTACTTCCAGGATCAGAGTAAGAATCCACATGAAGTATACGCACATGTAAGAGCACATTAGATTCGTGTGGATCGTATTCCTCAAGCACCTTAAATCCCTGCAACAAAAAGAAATAATCTCTTAATCTCAGTGTTTTAACTAATAAATTAATTTCGTTTCGTCATCGTAATTTTAGTTTAATAACTTTGCATGTATGTAATATAGCCCGCCTACCACAATTGTAATTAAACTGTCAGCTAATGTAAAGCTGCGGTTATTTTCTATTCTGGCACTAACGCGGATTGAATCCTTGCAATAACGTTTACCATCTCACAATCAGAATTAAACAAGAATGCGACGGCTAAATCTACTAATTACATTAATTTGACAATTCCGTAAAGCTTCGTGACGTTCACTGCTCCGAATTTAATGTTGTCGTTGTTTTACGTCGGTTTAATTCGTAGGCAGATAATCTTTCTGAGCGTAGCATTGTCAAATTGAATTTTGTTAAAATTTATTCTTGCCTTTTCTTGGCAATTTTATTTCATTTCGTACGAGAAAGTTCTAAATTCATTCCAGTATTTATACAGCCTCGCCTGTCAGTTCTTAATTTGTTTTTATGGTAGACTTAGTTTTGTTGTAAACGCTCTTTCTCTCATTGTTAGATTTGAAGAAAAAATCCATTTATATTATTGGGTATGTTTCAATAAAAAGTTTTAAGCTTACAACATACATTTAAGTTTGGAGTTTCAATATCAGTTTTTAGTTCGAAACTAAACTTCTCTAACTGTGTAAGTTCTTCAATAGTTTTCACTGTTACATTTTATTAATCCATTTGATTTATTAATCCATTGAACTAAAGGTACCTATTCAAATTATTATTATTGAAGAAAATATAAAATTTACGCCCTAATCAGTGTCCATTCCCAAATCAACAATGTAAACGGCCGAAAATATTAAACACTAAATTATTAAAGTAAAATAAGAATCGATTCGCCTTTAGCTGAATTCACAAAATTTACTGGCTCTCCTTCAGATAAGTGACTATGAAGATACGATAAAGTAAATAATTATATGGATAAATAACCTTTAACGCGTGATAATGGCTAACAGGCGTCCACGCGCGACTAGAAGCGATCGGTCGAATTGACTGATATTTCTCTGGAGAGTTAAGCAGCTTAAATCACTCTTGGACAAACCCCAGGGGAAAACGTTGAAGAGGTCAGCACGTCTCGAGGGAGGCGTAACTTCTTGCTTTTTAAATGTAAACAATAAGCTGCCGCGGTTTCAGGAGGGATTCAAAAAAATTAATTCACGATCCGTCATGCAATTTTCATAAAATGTTCGCCAAACTTCTTCTATTTCTGTTATATTTTCAAAATTTTCATTTAAATTTTAAAATTAATCGCTGACCCCTTTTTGTGAATAGGAATTCAAATTCCAAAATTCTTGCTGTGGGTAAAGTGAAGAAGGCCCTTCACCAAGAACCCAACGGGGGAGGGGTCGATAAGCCTAAACAAACGCTGCTGCTAAGTTTTGTCCTTCCAAAAGACAATTTTCTAAATTAATATATTACGCTTCTCCTAAAAGGGAACCTCACTCAGATTCCTTCACCGCGTCGTCTGTTTCACCCGCCAGTAAATAATCAAAGAGGTTACAACAATGACGACCATAGAAAAATATAACATCAACAAGAATCTAAGCTCAGAAGATCACAGTCTCAATTAATAGATATAATGACGTCTTCTCAACTTCAACAGCAACTTTGGGATTCACAAACTTGACACAGCACGAAATCGATGTCTAGGGAGCAAGTAATGTCAAAAGTAAGTCCTAACAAATTTTGCACGAAGAAATAAAATCAGCAGATACGAGAAATGCTCCAACACAACGTCATAAGCCCCAGTCAAAGCCCTTGGTGCAGCCCTGTGGTACTGGTAAAGCAGAAAAATAATCAAATTCGTTTCTATGTGGACTACAGAAAGCTGAATGCAGTAACGAAGAATTCTACATATCCGCTGTCAAGCATAGACGACATTCTCACCTACTTGGGCGACAATAAGTACTTGTCAACACTTAACCTCTTCAGTGGTTACTGGCAAGTAGGAATAAAAGAAGTTTCTAAGCAGTACAAGGCTTTTACCGTGCCTGGGGAGGGACTTTATCAATTCAATGTGCATATGGTCTCTGTAATGCTCCAAAATCTGCAGACTTCGCCTTTGGAGGCATGAAGTGGAAGGAAGTACGTTAGATGGACGACGACGACAACATCGTCTTTTCAAAAACTTTGTAAAAACACTTGAGGGTATTAGAAAAAGTTTTCAGTCGATTACCAGAAGCAGGACTGACATCAAAACAAATGAAGTGTATTTTTGCTTAGCAAGAAGTTCAGCTCCTAGATCATAGAGCTAATCAACAAGGAATACAGGTTCCTGGGTCTCTGCAACTAGTACCGAAAATTCATCAAACATTTCTCCCTAATAGGCTTCTATACGAAACTACAAAGAAATCTGGATTCATCTGGACAAGTCGACAAGAAGAGGCATTCAATCAGCTAAAGAGCACACTAGTTAAAGCACTAGTATTGGCACATTTCAATCCTAAGGTCGATTGCGAACTTCATACAGTTGTCATAACTGTGATATGGAGTTTACGTTACCTGCGACACTGTGTATGAACGTCACATTAAGATAGTAACCGATTATCACGTATTATGTTGGTTGAAAACAATAAAGGAACCAACAGGAAGACTTTCTGGATGGGTCATTTTCCTAACGGAGAAGAGTACACAATTTTCTACAAAAATGGTAAAACGCACAGTGACGCAGACTGCTTATCAGAAATCCAGTTTTACCAGCAGAAGCAAAGATGAACGAAATTCCGACTTTACTCTTAGAAGAGGATGAACTAGTGATACTTCAGAAGAAGGATCTACAACTCCTAGATGTCTAGAAAACCCAGAAGAAGGAACCGTTACGAGTCTCCGGAGAAGAGCGAAACATTTCTTGCTTCAAAACAATGTACTCAGCAATTAGAATTTTGAATCACAAGGAAGGTCTCCTCTTAATGGCAATTCCTAGAAAATTGGTGGGAGAAATTTTACACATCATGTTGAACCTCTGGCCAGTCATTTAGAAACTACGAAACCTACCAAAAAATCAAGTACCATTTTTATTGGGGAAGTCAACAGGAAGATGTGGAGAAGTTCGTCACTACCTGCTGGTGCACTACAACCTATTCAGATATCAACCCTATTTGATATGGTTGACATCGATTTCTTGGGATCATTCCGAAAAAGCATGAAAAGTAAAACCATCATCGTGATTACGCAACTCGTTGGGTCGAAGCAAAAGTCCTTCCTAATGGCAAAAGCAAAGCCATCGCAGAATTTCTAATGGAAAACGTTATTACGAGACATGGACCATTCTGAGTGGCCGAGGAACTGCGTTTCGATTTAGGTTGGTTCAGGAATTGCAGAAGTGCTTGGGAATAGAGAGTGCATTTAAATTAATAAAATTCCAAATTCCAAACGAAGAATAGTATTTAAATAAATGAGGGTGGAGACTGGAGGTGTATCAGGTTCAGGACGTCGCGTCGTGGAATTGGGGTGAGATGACGAGAAATGGATCTTTGGATGTCGTGTTTTTGTAGCTGTTATTGAGTAGGACTTCTGTTACGTGGTTCAGTTTAGTTTGAAGTGAAGGGGGTTCTGATAGCGCAAAGGCGCGGCTGACTAGTGAGTTAATGACTGACAGTTTTTCAGAAGGATGATGGTGTGAATGTGCATTCAGATAGCGATCAGTATGAGTTGGTTTGCGATACACACGGTGTCTTAATCTACCGTTAGGGAGGCGGCTTACTAAGATATCAAGGAAACATAAGTGGCTGTCGGTTTCGTATTCCAAAGTGAAGCGAATGTCAGGATGTTGAGAATTTAGGTGTTCAAAGAAGTTGCCTCGGGATTCCTTACTGTGTGACCAAATAGCAATAACATGCTACCTACCTGTAGGTTTGCAAATTGTGTGCGAAGTGACTTAAGTCTCCACACCGCTCGGCGTAGCTCGTGGAGAAGGGAGGGTTCGACGAAACCCCAATGCAAAAGGTGGACAAAAATGATTTAAAATAAAACGCACCAGCTGAGCACACTTGTTTATATTTAACTTGCTCAAAGAACTTCAAATAACGAACATTTAACAACGGAACATAAATAAAAAAGTAACACATTAAAATAAATCCGTACCACAGATCTGTGCTTCGGTCACACGTACGGTACAAATCTTAACACAACGACTCCGCCAGTATAATTTGTTCAACAACGACTCCGTAAGTATAATTTGTTCAACCACGTAAAGATAATAATAAACTAAAGTTATCCCGACCTTCGTATCCACTCAGAAGATCCAGCGTCCGTTGTAGGTCACTGTCAAACGTCAACAAACCCGGAGCGTCCTCCCGCGGTGAATCGCAGAGTTAGTCAAGGGGTGGCCAAACCGCCACGGTCGCGCCGTATTCCCGGACGAGTCCACTCCTCCAAGGTAAGGCGGGTAGGCCGGCTCACAAAGTCCCTGCTTGATATGGGAATCTGGGCCTCAGACAAGAAGTCCGGAACCGAGCTACCACCGGGATTAACTAGCAGTCCAATTAAAGTCGAAGTAGAATATGCAGTGGTACTTGAAGTAAAACGTGAATCGGAGTCAACATTAAAACTTGGAAGTTAAATCTGAACTTGACTTTAAAGCTTAACTTGGATTTAAAGCCTGGGGGAAAAGAAAAACGTGTTACAGGGAGGGGTCACTAAAAGATCAGCCAAAACCCTGTTCCTTTGCTCGGGGTAGGCCTTTGAGAAACCGCATTGAAACAGCTTGTCGGTCACTCGGCGTGCTTTAGCAAATCACGGAAATCCGTTTCTAATTTCAGCCACACTTGCAGTGGGAAACTAAACAGCACAAACTTTAGGCTTGCACGAAAACAATAGACCGCACGGCTCGAGGACTGTCAAGATACTGACCAGCAAGCGACCGCGCCCTGCTCCATCACATGCTCTGGCAGACGGAAGTCGTTACTGAAGAAACACAGTTTAAACGGGGAAACGAGTGAGATGGAGATATGTAGTCTGCCTGAAGTAACAGCGGACAGTTCAACTCACGCAATGTTGTGAAATATGGTGCAATGCGACGACCGGCACGTACGCCGTATTTCCCACGCTGGTACAGGGTGTACGGAAAATTATTATGAGTAACTTGAATGGATTTTTCAACCGTAACAAACATCATCAATATATTTGAACCAACACTTGTTTTTAAGGGGGAAAGAAGTAAGGGCTTGTTGTTCGAATGCCTCCATAAAAATATTTGCTACTTTTGGGGAGAGAGGAGAGCCCATGGCTGTGTCTGAGACCTGTTCGTAATATTGATCCCGGAACATGAAATAAATTGTGGTTATTAACTGAATTAAGTCTTCGGGTTGCTTATGGGCTTTGAACAGTTGTTGGATGATTGTGACAGTGTCGGGAATTGGGACTTTGATGAAAAGAGATTCTACATCGAAGCTGACCTGAGGATCTAAGGATATCTCGTGAATTTTTTTTTGGACGAAGTGCTGAGGAGTTGAGGATGCCACTTTTACCTGCAAACGGTTTGAGGGTCTGTGCTAGATATTCGGAAACTTTGGTAAGTTAATTGCACTGACTATGGGACGTAAAGGTTTATCGGTTTTGTGGATTTTAGGGAGACCGTAAACTCTGGGAATTCTGGAGTCACGAGGGATCAAGCCTTTTTGTGTTTCTGGTGGGATAGAAGAAGATTTTATTAAGACCGTTACGGTACGTTCTATATGTGAGGTTAGATTGCGTTGCAAAGGTTGGTAGGTAGGGTCATCTACTAGGGTTCTTATATTAAAGGTTCTTATATAAAAAAAAAAAACAGAAATGTGACAGTAATAACAGAATAAGAAAGGATATTAAAAAGAAACATTTTTATAAGCAGACAAAGGAAAAACATCTTTGAAATTAGAATTACAAAGCTTTAAGATCGTTAACACAGCCTACAGAATTAATTAATTTTCATTTTGCTTTTAATAATCACAAAAAAAGGAAATTCTTAATTTTGAGTGAGTATAAACGAATGTACAAAAATAAACATAGTCGTATTTCAATTTCGTCATCCGTGTAACACATTAAAGTTAATTAGCGCAAAATTAATTAAACGAAATAACGCATCCATGCGAACGAAGCTCGAGTTATAATGAAAACAGGAACGAAAGAATATTTATGCAACAAATACGAACGCAAATTTAATTTATGTGATACAGGAGCGCTGAGAAGCAAAACATCTTACGTAAAAACACGGAAACAAACAGAAAACCAGATGCAATACAGCGCAGTGGAATTAATTTCAATGTTGGCATATTCACGAAAACATTTCCAGGAGTTATCTAGTCAAAGGCGAACGAAAACTAACGTCTTATTACGTCTTTGCGTTCACGGATAGCGGTCTGAGATGCGGAGCGTTGATAAATAATTCAGACCGAAATTCTCTTCCTCTGGTATTATCAGGAATGCGTGATGTATATCGGAAGGGCAGGTATAATGCAGCCCCGGGTATATTTTCGGGTCACTTAATTTAAATTAATAAACCTGTATAAGCATCTAAGATATTTAGAGTAAACCATTAAGGAAATTTGAAGTTCCTAGCTGCAGACCCTAGAGAATAGAATGATAATAAAAATTTTGAAATTTCATAGCACGAACTAAAGCTTCAAAATCAGTGGTGATATTGGAATGCATAAATAATGATGAATAAGGACTTCAAGATACAAAAAATTCATTCAGATGGCACATTTCTGATCGTGATCAAATAACTGGAAGAGAGAGAAAAAAAAAGGTAAAATGGAAAAGGAAAACGTTTCAATTTCTACTTCTAGAAAATTAAAGATGTCTGATGAACAAAAAGAACTGTATAGTCGATTATTGCATAACTGTACAATATGCGTATGTAGTATTTCGCTGGTAAAATTGAAATTCACATTAACAGCGTTCAGTTGGAATAAAACCCTTAGCCCAAAGCTCGCTGTTTAGATTAGCCCCATCTGCATGTTCTGCCATATTATTAACGTTTAATTAAAATCTGAGCGTCGTTATTATCACTACAGCGCTAATTTATTTCGAAATTGTTACAAAAGACTGGTATACTAAAACGTTGTTTCAGTAAAAGCGACGCCCTCGTCTCTGTTATTCTCGCCATTAATGTAGGGGCGTAAATTAAAACTGCAATTAATAATTGTTTGGATCAAGTATATTTTTAGCTCCTTTGTTGAGGAAGTAATTTTCGTCGGCCTAAGTTCTCTTATAACTTTATACGTACAAAAATTTGTAGTGATTACGAAATGTTGATATAAATAAATTTAATACGTATTAAAAAATTTTGAAGAAAATTTAGGTTTAATTAAGAAAAAATAAAACAAACTGAAGGCCGCTTTAGGCTACCCTATTTTTGTACCAGGTAAAACAAAACAATCTTTCTAAAAATGCGGACAACGCTGAACAAAGTCAAAAATAAAAGATGACTGTATTTTTTTGTTTCGAACGAAAAATTTTAGGGTTGCAGTTTAATTTAGATTTTTTTTCGATACTCTTCTTTTGTCGAATTTTCACAGAAAAATGTTTGAAAACAAAATAAAATAGGACTGTCTTTCTAAAGACTCAAACAACGCGAAAAGAAAACAGATAAATAAAAATGAACTAGTTTCCAAATCGGTTCATTTTTTGTTTTGAATTATTTTCACTTTTTATTCTTTACATTAGAATTTTTCCTTTTCTCTTTTTCTTTTACCTCCGTTGTTTTCAAAGTGGTACGTTTTGCTTTTTACTTCTTCCGGGCTTTCTTGGTTTCCTCCTCCAATATTTTGTTAAAACGTTTAAATTTTTTTACAGCGTTTTCGGGACGCAAATTTTAATCGAAAGTTCATATGCATGTACGAAATTAATTTGTTTTTTTGTTTTTAACTTCCTGGTGAATTACTTTTTCAGATTAATTCTTGTTTCACATAGGAATTATTATTACTAAAAAAGTTATTAATTTTTAAAAAAAGTTAAAAAAAGTTATAATCGAATTGTAAGAATCCAGCACCTCATAACCATTAAGCTCATTACATAAGTTAAACTTGATACAATGTCGCCTACGGGAGAGCGAAAAATTCTACCACCTAATGTAATTAAACGATTTGTTTTATCAAAAGCTTTGCCGATATGAGTCATGACTGATCTTTGCAAATTCAATTAATTGCAGCTGCATAGATGACTCATCGAAAAAGCCGGGCATTATGCAAGCATATGAGCAGACGGTTTCGGAAAATAACGATGAATCATAGGGCAAACTGGCACACATGTAGAATATTACGTAATCGAAATGACCTTCGTAAAACAATATGCCATGGCATAACACGACAGAGGAGACAGCTAGGTTGTGTTCATAAATTACGCTCTAGGGCAAGGTTACTAAAGAGAGAAGGTTGCCTGGTAACTCGTTGAGTGACGCGTCATCCAGTAGGCTATCTATTTGGGTAAATGCATTAAATGGGCCTACTGAGTGACGTTGTGGTGACGTTGAAAGTTACCAGGCAACCTTGTCTCTTTAGTAACCTTGGCTCTAGGGTCACTCTCGGGTAGTATTGTGGTCTCTCTCGCATAAATGAGTTTATATATTTTGTTTCTCACACAAGAATCATAAAGCATAGCGTATCATAGCAACAAACACATTTTTTACACTCTATTTAAAAGTGGGACGTTGAAAGTTCGCTCGTTGTCATGGAAATAATGTAAACACTAGACTTCTTAAAACTGATGAGCTAGACGCAAAATAAGTGAAAAATTGTGAGTGAGAAAGTTGCGATTACACACCCAGGGTGCACTCGAAGATATAGTTTATGGAATAACCCTAGTGTCCGTCTGGTGGAGTATAACTCCACAAGTCCTAGGGCGTAATCAACATTCACAGAATGTCATAGTGTGCGGTTGCTCTTCAAAAATCCATCCGTCTGTCCGTATCTAGTACCATGGTTGGGTGAGAAATCAATAATTAATTTTGCCAATTTGTTATGTTTTTTAGAAACTAACAACTGCTTATTTGAATTATGAAATGCTGTTTTTCTCGTTATAAAGTCATTTTGAATTTGAATTGCATTGTGAAGTAATATGTAATTACATTTAAATGTGGCATTTGTCTAAAATTATGTGATTTAATAATTTGACTAAATTGTTATAAGCAATGCAATTTTGCATCTTGCTTAAATTGTCTCAATTGTTATTTGATAAATAATACATGACTTTGAGTTATTGTCTACTGTTTAGAATTTCGCTTTATATCAAATTCCTTAATTTGATTTGTAATTATTTTTACTCATTGTGAATATATACATTTATATATATTTTCTCTTTATTTTTAATTAAATGTTATTTTAAAAGAAAGAACGTAATTTCGTCAATCCCGAAAATTATACCGTGTGTCCCGACCCTTCTGAGCTATAGGAAATTAACGTGGGATTTTAAATATTGTTGATTTTTATGTTCCCAAGACAAAATACGACAGAAATTTATACTGCGTCTGCTAGTCCTCGATCCAATACAACTTAGGCCCGATTTATTCACCTCCAAGTAAATTTATCTGGTGATTTATTATATTTAACTATTGTGATCACAATTGTTACTATGGGAATAAATCACCAGATAAATTTGCTTGGAGGTGAATAAATCGGGCCTTAATGTTTAAAATTATGAAGAATCATGTAACAAATATTTAAATAACACTGCGTAACAAGATTTCCGTAACATTAAAGATTATCGCTATTACTATTTCATATAGAAATAAGATAACTAAAAGTAGCTATATTGACCTATCACGTCTAGTTTAATAATCTATTCTATTTGGCAATTTACTTCATTTCTTTGTCACTACCAAAATAATCTTTTTCACATCATTTTCAGTTTTTCTACTATCAAGATTGTGCTGTAAAAAACATAGAGTGTGTCATTTAGGTGTCATCTTGATATTGTGTCAGTGAAAGAACAGTTTTTTATTGACTAAATATGGATACAAGTGTCCGCCGTTCGTGTATAAATTCACCAAAAAAATTTTGCTTCGTTTGTAGGCAATACATTCTGGAGTCTCAAGATAGAAAGAAGACCAGAATTATATACAATGTCAAGTGACACTGAAGAAAGTGAAAACCATTGTCTCTTAGAAGAAGAAATATCCCAATGTAAACCTCATATAAATTTTTGAAGGAGCCACCACACTTGATTGTACAGCAAGAATTGAATGATTTGATACGTGATTTCAATTTATCCATTAGACAAGCTGAAAATATTGATCTCGACTGCAAGAATGGAGTTTGTTGTCAGTGGGAACGAAAGTATCTGCGGCAAGAAGAAGAAACAAACATTTAGCTACTTTCCACTCAGAGATAGATTCCGTGTGCTAATGTAACGACATTAATAGTTTGATGAGTGATTTAGGTATAGAATACAAAATAAATGAGTGACCACTTTTCATTGATGGATCTAAGACCATTTTAAAAGCTGTACTACTACATAATGGTAGTAAATATCCTTCCATACCTGTAGCATATTCAATTATGTTAAAAGAAAGCTATGACACGATGCAATTGATTTTAAACTTGATAAAGTATACAGACTCAAATTGGAAGATATGTTCCGACTTAAAAGTGGTAGCCATGTTGCTGGGATTGCAGGGTAGTTTTATAAAATACTATTGTTTTCTTTGTTTATGGGAAAGTCGAGCAACGGATAAACATTACTTAGTAAAAGATTGGCCAGCTAGAACGGAATTTGTACCTGGAAAATATAATGTAGAATTTTCACCACGCGACCTTTCGTTTGTGGAAAACAAAGCATTAAAAACATGTGATACAACCGCTAAAACAATACTCAGCAGGGTTGCCACAAGACGAACATGAAATTTACTGCAGAAAGCCGCCATGTGATTTCGCTCGACGGGTTTCTGCACTAAACAGAAATTTCAAAATAAAATATGACCCATTGGGAGGCTTGACCGTTGACGTGTTTCTGCATAAAATGATGTGTTTACAGTAGGCCTTTCCGAATCTATTTATATCCCATTTTCGATAAAAATGTCAGTTGACGGGTTTCTGAAATAAACGACTCAATTCATTCCCTTTCTTTTATCATTTTTTAATCACCCGACCCTCACAGAATTAATTAAGAACTCTGACTTCTGGAAATCATTGAAAAGCTGATGATTTTTTGAATTGTTTTCTGCTCCACATCTTCAGTATTTCCACCAATTTTCTTCTTCAAATATTATTTATTCATTTGTTTCTTTAAATTTGTTACTAACTTTATTCGATGATGATTTTTGAAATTGCTTCCAGCTTGAAAAGCTCCACGTTTTCAGCACTTTTTTCTTCTTTAAATAACCACGTTATTCGTTTGTTCCTTTAAACCTCTTGGAGATGAGAGTAAATTTTGTTTCTTCTAAGAAGTCACGTAATAGGAAAACACACCATTTTTATGTCAACAAAAGTTGTAATTTTCTATCATTTTTCCTAAATATTAAAATCTTTGGTTATTTTTTTGACTGAGTTGAAATTTTTTAGGAAAATTCTCCAGGTTTGCAATTTTTATTATCAAAAATTCTACAAAAAAGAAACTAGTTTTATTCTTATATTAACTTTATATACACAGGTATACACCGAAGAAGCAACAAAACCGTTGTGAAACGTTTCTTCCCTAAGAGTCAAAAGTTCCTGTTTCGAATATTGCAGAAATTGAACCAAATCTTGCAGAAAAAATTGAGTAGTCTAAAACGGCCTTTACTTCTTACTATGGCCCGGTACACTGAGAAAAATGAAATAGTTAAGTCAACAACTTTTTGAATGTATTAGAAAAAGTATTAGAATTATTTAACTCCAGATTTTTATGTGTGCACGGACCGTCCGGATTTTAGGTTATTGTTAATTGATTGAAAGGGTTTAGACCAAAATTTAATTCAAAAATAAGATGGCGCATCTCCACCATACACAGCAAGCAGTTTTTCATAAATAATTTGTAGGCCATTGCCTTCCTGTATCAGGAGCTTCCTGACATTACAATGTTCCACTTTAATTTCACTCATTTTATTAACAAATAAACCTTTCTGAATCTCTATAAACTGTACACCGCCACACTGAGAAAAATGAAATAGTTAAGTCAACAACTTTTTGAATGTCAACTTTTTGTGCGTTGACTTAAATAAATGTACTTGTTTCAACGGTAATATTCTTAACTGAACATCTTGGAAATTGTTGAAGTAACACTAAAAAAATGTTAAACTATTACGTTTGACTGGACGATGTAAATGTTTTCCTTAAAACGAAAGTGCTTAATATATTAAATCAAAAAGTTGAAATTTCAAAATGATCGTAAAGTGCTGTTGCTTTTATGTGTCTGTTTTGATTTTTTATTTAACGTAATAAATGTTAAGTCAAGTAAAAGCGAGGGTTAATTCCCATATTAATAAGCTATCGAGTTCCAGATGGCGCCTGCTAAAACTTCACGTATATTTACTGCCTGTCCCAGCATAACCTTGTTGTTCGACATCGTTTCTTAAACGGATAAGTCATTCATATTTCGAATGCGTCCGACATTATAAAGTTCGTTGAGGTTTATTCAGCTCCTCTTGTCACCTCAACAAAGGTTGAAGGGTTATCTTACTTTGGCAGTATCGCAAAGAGGTGAACATTTAATTGATGTTTCCCTAAACGATAGTCTAGATTGAATTGATTCTACGCTTTTATTAGCCGTACTGAAAAATTACTTTAAATATATCAAAAATATAATTTTAATTCCCTAACAGCGTTCAGACAAAAAAAATATTTAGCAATTTTAACAATCTAAAATTCTTGTATCAATCTTCTTGGGCATTAAAACAACTAGAAAGATGTCTTCATTGTATGCTTGCCTCAAACAAAATATTGAGTTGATCCAATCTAAAATATTTAACATTTTTTGACTGTTGGTTTAATGATCACGCGTGATTGCTAATAAGTAAACGAAAATACTGTTAACTGAACGTGTTTTTGGTTGACTGAACAGTTTATTTTTCTCAGTGTATTACAGTCACAGTTTAACTTTAATCTTTAGTTTATTCCCATAGAGACAATCGTTTTATAATTGTTACTACGGAAATAAACTAAAAATTAATTAAAGTTAAACTGTGACTGAAATACTGGTGTTTAGATCCGGCTTCTCAGTCACAATTTAACTTTAATCCCATAGGAACAATTGTTTTTATAATTATTACTATGGAAATAAACAGGAAATTACAAGTTGTACCTACTGTGACAAAAGAGAAAAATCAAAATTATAGAAGTGTGTTTGCGTAAAATGATTGACTAAACGGTTTTTATGAAAATATCTAATTAGTGTATTTATAAAATCTAAGATATTTGTTCACGCACGAAAAACAAAATTATCACGCTCACTTGAAATGAAAATAAAATAGCAAAACAAGTAAATCGTCTGAGAAGTAAAATATAATATCCTACCTCTGAATATAACGACAATGCAATCAATTTCACTGACTGTGTTACCGGCACCCACGTGGAAAGCAGAAAATATATTTTCCTCTACGTTGTACTTCTTTCGATATCTGGCGGATAATGTTTCAAATTACTGACTGTGAGGTAAAGATAAACTTAGAAATGCGTTGGTTACATTGAAATAAAGGAGCAAATTCTAGCATCCTTGAAATAATATGTATCTGGAAAATATGAATTTTTTATTTCCATGCAGTCTGACGCTAGATGCTGCAACAAATTTGTAAACAATAATTGTTTACAAATTTATTTATGGATACACAGGTTCATTCACGGTGATTAGCCAATTAGAAGATTACTGTTCGAATATGTAAATTGTCAAAACAACCCACGCACAAACAGTTTCCTGAAAATAACGAAAGCTAAAACTAGTCCGAGACGATAGTCTAAACCCATGTTCATCAGAAGTCAGAACAAATAAATAACATAAGTTGTCATTGTTATTCTATTTTCCATTTTATGCATTTGGATCTATGTTACAAGATTTGGGTTTATTTCTGCTAATGAATTTTAATTTATGCTGCTAATAGTGAGTTTTAATCTGTGTTTATTATTATTGTATTACTTTATTTCCATTTATAGGTATGTTTTTAAGAACTTCTTAATAAGGAAAATGTAAGCAAGCTAATAAGCTGCATTTACAGTTTTGACGTCAAAAATTACTCTCAATGTTTGTTGATATTTCAATTATCCCGGCAAGAATTACTTGGTCATAAAAGAATTTATTATTTTATTTCTTTGAAAGGAGTGTATTCAAAAATAGCGTCTACGTAATTCAAATTGAAATGCATCTGTAAGTATAACAAGACATTTCTCAAAGTAAAATCCCAGGTGGATGGACGTTAATTTAACTCTGTCTTTGTTTCTGAGTTGAGAACTCTCGAAATCCGGAAAGGCTTAATCCATAATTTAGAATTAGTCCACATACACTGAAATATGTACATATTTTGCATTGCAGTTTCATCTTAAATTTGTTTTAATCCTACAAGGAATAGGTCTGTTGTTTTTTTTGCACAAATCCACACGAAGGTCAATTAGAAATAATTCCTCCCTTAATGAAACACTTGCTCAAGGGTATATTGATTTTTAACCAAATGTAAATTGAAAATGTTTTTGCAGGGATTTCTTTATGCGTTTTACGAAATAGCCGCTCGTAATATACGAAAAGGGGAAAGCAAATTAAAAAGGGATTTCGCCGTAACGAACTTTGAAATGCCCGCGATGAAAAAAATCTGTTAATTATTATGCTTGTAAGTTTACGCGGCCATTAATTAATTTTTTGGACGGCACAAGAGAATTTTTGTCGACTTACTATATTAGGGTGTCTGTAATTTTTTGTGAAAATACTTGAATACATTTATTTTTATACATTATCACTGTTAAAATATTTTTAAATACATTGAGTAGTATAGGTTCATGAAAATTATTTAGAAACGTTAATAAAAATATTATAATTAAAGCTGGTTCTTGTCCGTAATTATTGTTGGATGTGGTTAGGCTATTCGCGTACCAGATTGGAAGGGCCCGTTTATAATTGCCACTATATCCCAGAAATTTCGAAAGCATTCTCGGCGGCTCTAAAATTGTTCCAGAAGGAAGAGATTCTATTATAAACGCACCTCTGAGTGCGGAATTGAAATAATTAAATAATAATTAAAAAATAATTAAATTATAATTAAAAAATAATTAAATTATGATTAAATAATAATTAAATTATAATTAAAAAATAATTAAATAATTATTGAATAACAGCATTTAGTGAAGTATTTTGATTTATGTGTTTGTTTTCTTATCGAAAGGGATTACCTTGAACCCCAAATCGTAACGATATGTTCCACAGAATAATTTATTATTGCAAACGCAAATTGTAGGTCTTTACATTATTATTATTTTTTAATGATTCGACGAAGTCTACAACTTCCAGTAATTAATTAGTAAAAAAAGTTTGCTGTGACCAACGGCAGATCTTTCAATTCTAGATGTATGTAAGTTAAATTATTATTACATTTTACATAACAAAACACTAAATATAAAATGGTAACATAGAGATTTACAATATTCTGTATACACACATTATTTATCGATCGAGATTGAAGACGAAATGCATGAAATGCACCTTGCTTATCAACGTTTATTCTGAAGAAAACATTAGTAACATTAACAAATTTTTGTGTGACATGCTTTTATATGTAGATAGTATAAAAATTAAACGCTGTAAGTGCTTGTATACATTTTGATACACATACTACAAGTTACTTCAGCAGAATTCCGCCTTAATAAAGTAATAACGACATTAATTTCTTGGTTGAAAATCAAGATATATTCACACGAAAAGATTTTAAAGGTATGAAAATTGTTAATGTTGGAGCCGTTCATCAGGAGCAACGGTAACGAAGATGTTAAACCAAAGCGAAACGTTAAGCAACTGTGCGACTTTTAATATGTCTGTAAAAGGATTATAAAGAAATAGTTCTGTAATACACAGATTTGAAGAAAAATTGAAGCATGGTATTCCTAAAGGGTCTAAGTGCCAAAAACATAATTCCTAGTAAATTAAGGAAAACGATCCTTGTTGTTGAAGGCGCGCAAGAGAGAGAGGCATCTATGTATAATTATATAAAATATTTACACATCATATAGACACTTAGAACCTTTTCTAATACGTGCAGCAAGGCGCATAGATCCCTTTTATAGAAAAATACGAATTTAGCAAAATTTAACACTTAGATCCTTTGGGAATACCACGCTTCAATTAATGGTGGGTTTATACAGTAACTAACACTAACAACTAACGTTAGTAATTAATAATTAAACAGTTAAAAGTGAGGTTAAAATATATGCATAAGCAGAAGGGGTTTATACAACTTCACTAATAACTAAGCTTAAATATCATTGCTTAAGTTGTTAGTTGTTAGTTTTAATGCTTAACTGTTAACTCTTAGAAAGCTGTATAAACCCACCTTAAGAGTTTGAAAATAGGTAATTTGAAAGTTAAGTGCCAACGTTTCTTCTCGATTGCACAATTTTAAACGATAAATATCAATTAAAATGCCAGGTACTGTAGTTTTCTATGTTGTAATGAAATCTATTTTTCTTTTGCTCTTTTTCTGAAAAAGAACTATTAGTTTAAGAAACCGGTATTCTGTACCTACAAAGACTTGTTTAATTTAAATATAATTCAATTATAAACAAAACATAACGAAATACGCTTGAATCTGAAGCGCGCCGAGATGACTTAAGCCCCCCATACACCTCCGAACAAATTGCGCAACAGAGCCTGTCGTGCAAACATTTGTATAGTGTATGGTGTTGTTTGACGTGCTGTGCAACTAGTTGCAGAAATTCAAAGTTGTTTGAAATTAATTGCACAACGAGTGGCGTTGTGCAACTATTGCGTCGTGTATGGGCTTTGTACGACACATTGTGCAGTAATTTTTGAATGAGTTTATTGATTTATACCGTCGTCAGACGACATGCTTCCGTAGGTACACGACAAAAGCAACTGGAGTTTACATAATATTGCATGGATGATAGTGTATGGGTGATCTTGTTTGCACAACAGCTTGTGCAACGTCAGTTTGCGCAATTTGTTCGCAGGTGTATGGGGGGCTTTAGGAACGCCTGTAGCCGTTTTTGGAATACGTGTGTTCTGAGTTGAAAAGTGATTTAAGATGGAGATTTTCATCGAAATTAATCGAAGTTTTTCGATATAATAACTAAACAAAAGATGGCTATTGTCATTCATTGAGATCACACAGTCAGTAGTCGTAAGTCCGTAAACACAGTAGCAGAATTGACATTTAAAAAAATGTCTTAGTCTGATCGTGACAAGCTGCAAGATCCGTTTCTCTCTCTGTAATCCAGTACTATGGTTTGGTAAGCAAAAATTAATTTATTTGGCAATTATTTACTAGTAATTAACAATTGCTTTAATTGATTTACAGAATGCCGTTTCTTCTCTTTTTTTTAACTGTGGTGATTGCCCAACGGGGTCCTAAGTCAAAGACTTGTCAGGACCTCAGGAGCAGGAGTGTATTTGAGTGTGTGTAAAGTGTTCTTTACAAAATTATTTGGAATTTGTTGGTATTGTTTCGTGTGCGGTAATATTAAATTAATCTGTAATAGGGTTTCTGATTTCTCGACTTTTTCAATCTCTCGGGATCGAGAATTCTCGTCTGTTTGTTCCCGGGAATTCTCGGGAAATCGAGAAATATAAAAAAATTAAAAGTCGTTAATTAAGATGTTAGAAGTAAATCTGAATGTGCTCATTGACACCATGACTTATGTGATTAGTTATAATAATATAGTTTGTTTATACATTTGTCAGTACACGAGATTTGTAATGTTTTTGTAATGTTATCGCTTGTTGGCTGAATAAACTAAGTACCGTGCTTTCAATTAAATTCCTCATTAAAGTAGGCTGTGATTTTTTAATAAAGTTGGCGACACTTAATTCATTGCTGTTCATAAGTAATTACAAGATTAGGAAACTGTTGTCGACAATTCTGTACACACTGATTAATTGAATGAACAAACTGTCCATTTTCTAATTTACCGATTTGAAAATAACTTTCAACAATATAAATATTTTGTGCTGTATTTCTAACATTTTGTAAATGAAAATACAAATGTCAATTTGACATTTGTTTAATTAAATATCAGTGCTACAAATCTTTAGGAAAAAAAACAATGAAATCATAGCCCGTCTTAATGAGGAATTTAATTGAAGGCACGGTATATAAATCCATAAATCCATAAATCCCCAATTTCCGTAAGGTTATGGGCCCAGAAGTGATTGCAGTTTTCCGGATCTGAGTATTTACTGCGCGAGTGAGTTTATTCGGTTATTAGAAGAAAAGTGACACGTGACACTTGCTTAAAAAATGGCTACCGCAACCGGTTTCACGAACATTGAAAAATTAACTGAAAACAATTACGAAATGTGGAAAGTGCAAATGAAAAGTGTGCTCGTGATTAACGATTTATGGTAATATATTGATGGCACACAGGACGACGCTGCACAATGGATAAAAAAGGACTCAAAAGCATTGGCATTGATTAATTTAAGTATCACGCATAGCCAATTAAACCATGTGAAGAAAGCTACGACATCAAAAGAAGCATGTTTTAATCTCGTGGTCTAGTAAGAAAGGCAGTATTGTACAGTAGCGGACAATAAAATCCGGGCAAGAATTTGACATGTCATGCTAATTTCGACAAATTTGGTAAATCAGGCTTTTAATGAGGTTATATTTCTGTCAAAATAAATAAATAAAATTTGAATTAAACGTCAGAATTACTAGTGACATGCATTAAACGTCAAAAATATTAAAGTGAGGTTTACATTGTGCAAATGGCTTGCCCGGATTTTATTGTCCGCTACTGTACAGGCAATTGTTGAGACTAGAAAAGAAGTCAAATGTCACAATGTCGCAGTATGTAACTGACTTTACACAAAAAGCGGAACAATTGGAAGAAGTAGGTATCGAAATACCTGATGAATTGTTATCGATAATGTTATTAGGCTCCTTGCCAGCGGAATTCGAAAACTTTAGTGTGGCTATAGAGTCTCGTGATGAAATACCGACACTCGAAAATTTAAAATTAAAGCTTATAGAAGAGGAAGCAAGACAAAATGATCGCACCGTGAAAACAAGCGATGACTGTAAAAGTGATGAGTTAATGACGAAAGTTCGGTTTGAAAAATCAAAACAGTCGCATGTAAATTCGAAAGAAAATAATTCTAAAAAAAATTCTATTTCTAAAAGAAAATAATTCTGAATACGCGAAAAACTAATTTGAAGTGCTACAAATGTGGAAAAATCGGACATATAAGTCGCTATTGTAGGTCAAACTCAAAACGAAGTGATTCGTACAATGCGAACGATGCAATGACTGCAATTGCGTGTAACGCTGAACTTGTAAAAAAAACAAAAATTTGGTGTCGTGATAGTGGCGCGACTAGACATATGTGCAATGATCTAAGAAATTTTGCAACCATAAACGAAACGAACAATCGAGAGTGTTTACGACCGCAGAACATTTTGTAGAGTCAATCGGCGTTGGCGACTTAAATTTAAATGTTACATTAAAGCAACGCCAACGTGTAAAATTCAGTAAAATTGAAAGACGTATTATATGTACCGGATCTGCGTAATAACCTTTTATCTGTGTCAAAAGCAACTGAAAATGGTTATACCATTAAATTTCAAAAAAATCAGGCCACAATTAATCGAAAAGACGGTTGTGTTGTCCTCACAGCAATAGTACTGAACTAGGGTGAAAGAAGAGGAAAGTTCCAACCAAAAGGGGACGAATATGTATTAGTGGGCTACTCGGAATGAAGCTTATCGACTTTAGAAACAAGGAACAAAGACTGTAATTAAAGCTCGTGTTGTGAAGTTCATGGAAAGAATTGAATCTCTGCCGATATCATCTAAAGTAATTTTTGACATGCTACCAGAAGATTGTCTGCAAGAAGAAAATGACTTCAAAAAGGATATTGAGGATGAGTCTACTCCTGAAGAAAAGGACCAAGTGAAGTGCGAGTCAAGCCGTGAAAGAGGTCGCCCAAAAATTGAAAGAACTGGAAAACGGGGCAGACCGTGAAAAATCTACATACGCAGCGATAAGCAACACCCTGACCCTTCTTAGGCATCTAAAATTATGGATCGAGATGATAATCAAACATGACTAACCGCCATGAAAAAAGAATTAGACACGCTACAAGAAAACGGAACATGGATTCTAGTACAAAGACCAAATGACAAGAAAATATTAACAAATAGATGGATTTTCAAGACAAAAGTTAATCAAACAGGCGAAATTGAAAAGTACAAAGCCAGATTAGTTGCTCGAGGTCATACGCAAGAATATGATATCGGTTATGAGGAAGTATTTGCACCTGTAGCTAGGTACGAAACAATTCGTACATTATTGGCTGCATCAGTAAATGAAGAGATGCACGTACAGCCTCAATCAAAAGTAATGAAACTTTTAAATCCGAAACGCTGTAGTCAGAGTGCAACGTTGCCGAGTCAGAGAGAGCGCAACGTCTTGTGGGGTTCCGAAGGACTTCGGAAACATTCGTTCGCCATAAGACTTCATCTCACTCGGTATCTTCTCTCTCTGAGTACAGCGTTTCTGTTTTGAGCGTTTCATTACTTTTGATTGAGGTTGTACATCAAATGGATGTTATTTCTGCCCATGTGCAAGGCGAATTAGATGATGAGGTATACATGGAGCAGCCTGAGATGTTCGTTGAACGTGGACAAGAAGAAAAAGTCTGCAAACTTTTTAAACCATTATACGGTTTGAAGCCATCTGGTCGAGAATGGTACAAGAAACTAGATAATTATATCACGAAAAATGGTGGTAAACGCACTATAGCTGATCCGTGTGTCTATGTATTTGGGGAAAATGAAGACCGTATTATCATGATTATTTACGTTGACGATTTGATTTTAGCGTAAAAAAAATCGAAAATCTGGAAATCGTTAAATCCAAAATGAAATCGGCATTTAATATGGTGGATCTACGCCAATTAAGTAACATTCTGAGTATCACAGTACAACGTGATGGACCAACTGGAAAAATTCGTCTTTCACAGAAGAGGTATATCGAGAAACTAATCGAAAAGTTCAATATGGAACAAGCAAAGATAGTATAGCAACTCGAATAGAATCATCTTTGAAGATTACCAAACATATGAGCCCAACTACAGAAGAGGAGAGAAATGAAATGAAGAATCGACCGTACAGAGAATTAGTAGGTGGCCTGATCTACTTAGCAAATGCAACCCGTCCCGACATACCATTTGCCGCAAGCACACTAAGTCGTTTCTGGTCTGATCCAGGCAATGATCATTGGACAATTGCGAAACGCGTTAAGATATCTAAAAGCACCGTCTCATTATGGCATTACTTATGTCAAAAACGATGAAAATCTCAAAGGATACACTGACTCGGATTGGGCCGGAGATATTGATGATCGCAAATCATGTTCAAGCAATGTTTTAATCTTATATGGAGGACCTATCAGTTGGAAGTCGAAGAAGCAAACATCGCATCGGTAACATTGTCAACTATGGAAGCCGAGTACGTAGTTCTTTCTGAAGCATCACGTGAAATTATTTATTTGTTGAATGAAGTCCATAATTAGGTGAATTTGATGTATGAAGAAAAAGGCACTTCCTAATTTTTTAAGAAATTAGGAAGTGCCTTTTTCTTCATACATGAAATTATTTATGTTCGACGACTTTTGACTCACATGGGTTTTGCAAATTATGTAAAGTCTCCGATTAGTGTATTTTGTGATAATCAAAGCGCAATAGATTTGTCAAAGAACGCTGTATTCCATAAACGCAGCAAACATATAGATATCAGCTTCCATTTTTCCCGCGAATTAGTAGAAAATAAAGATATTGTAATTCATTATTTACAAACAAATTCTAAGCATGCTGATATTTTAACAAAATCCCTAACTAAATGTAAACATAATCGTTGCACTGAAATGTTAGGTTTAAATTAGCTCGTTAAGACATTTATTTGTATTTAAGTTGTCTTAGAGCACATACCTATAGAAGGGGTGTTAGCTAAGTAAATCTGAATGTGCTCATTGACACCATGGCTTATGTGATTAGTTATAATAATATAGTTTGTTTATACATTTGTCAGTACACGTGGTTTGCGCGTTTTTGTAATGTTATCGCTTGTTGGCTGAATAAACTAAGTATATAAATCCATAAACCCCCAATTTCCGTCGTAAAAGAATCAATTAGTATACAAAAATATCATTTAAATCAACTTTAATATTTAGAATTCAACCTTTAAGTATACAAAAATCAACCTCGTATTCATATCACAAAATCTTTTAAGCGGACACTAAATCGCGCACTATACACTTAACGTTTCGCAGACGTTCGACAGCTTCGAACGACTGCGAAACGTTAAGTGTATAGTGCGCGATTTAGTGTCCGCTTAAAAGATTTTGTGATACAAATTTCATCGGACAAGAACCAACTGTAAATACTCGTATTCATACTTAGCACTCTCTTTGTCTTTGACCTAGGACTTTGGTTAACATAAAATTTACTTTTAAAAACCTCTAAGTTTTACCTTTTAAGTAGAAACATTTTTGGTAATTTAACAAAACAATAATTCTAACAATAAACATTAGAAAACTAAGAAGAGTAATTTAAAAAAGGCAAAAAGCAGCAACAAATAAATTAATTGCTGCTTGAACAGAATTTCTTTAAGAATTTGAATCTTTCCAATGATATTTAGCAAAGATATTTTATTGTTAATATTCATCTGTGGTTTAAATGCAACTGCATTAATATTAATGCATTATAACGCAGTACAATACAGGGAAATCAGAAATGATTTCAAGCCACGTGACCCCCGTCGTATAGGCAACACATTGTACTTTATTGGTAATAATGCAGTGCAGTTAATTAAATCGTTCGAGGATCTAATGCAAAGGCATCGTAATTTACATCACCATCTAGGAATGCTTGGTTAATGTGGTTAAATACAACAGAACACCTAGAGCTACGAAAATCAATGACAAATACACGCTAATTTGAAACAGCTACCTCACTCTTCTCAGTGTTGTCATTTCTCGAAAACAAAACCTAATTCAAATTGGTCACGTGGATTGAAATAATTAATCATTTCCCTATATAAAAACAAAAACACAACTCTCTTCTGAAAAGCAGTGGCTAATGCACAAATTAAAATGAAATATTCTTAAAATAATAACAATTTAGGTCTAGATAACGCATGGCCAATTTTTGGCCTAAAATTTCATTGTAATCAAAACCGACTTGCAATAAATGTTTAAATTTCTTAAAATAATAGTTCGAAAAATGAGAGAATTAAATGCTTTATCAGGAAATTGATTTCTGACTTTGGAAACAATATTATATATACCGTTTTAAGACTTTCACTTTAGCCAAAAGTGGTTTCAAGAATAGTAACAAAGAGCATGTGTATGCGATTGGTTCAAGTGGGCTGAATGAGAGCAATTCCTGGCTACTTAAACACTCAAACCAGAAACGTACAAACAAAGGAACTGCGACTTAGGTCAGTTATCATTTGACTAAAATTTTAATGAAAGAGTGAGATGGAAATACATAGTTTGCTTATTTCTGCGTAAAATGTTTGTAAAGTTTGAAGCCATAGATTTTGGGCGTAAAAATAGGATCTCTCTCACTCTCGTCGCGGTATCTAGAGGAAGATACTAGATACTGTTACGAAAAGGCGTTGTAAATTAATTGATAAATTCGAAAGTATTATTAGATATTTCATCCCCTTTCTTCTATCTTACATTAGCACCAAATTGTTATTACGAGACGATGTTATTAAATCCTTAAATGTACAGTACACTTTTATTTTGTGCGTTATTGTAATTTGTATTCAGTTAATCCTTTCTTCTTCATCTTGTTTTTTTACTTAGTTGTTTTAATCGTGTCACATTTACATAATGACTTATAAAACGATGAGTTTCTTGTATCATTTCATTTTGTATGAGGAAACTACTAAAGATCGATTTAAATTTTCATTAAATTCATGCTTGTGGCGCTAGGAAACTTAAAACTTGATTTGCGGCATATTATATCGGTGTTCAATTTGAAACGTTCATCATCGCTAACTTTTTTATTTTTGAAGATAGAAATTCTGTTAAATTAGCAAATATTCTCTAATTTTCATGCTAATGATGAATTTCTAATAAAAAAATCACTTGCACTGGTAGTTGTCTAGATATTTGTACGACCGTACTTTTTTTAAATAACAATGTTTTAATTTTTGTAATTCATTCGATACAGCTTTTCTTTCTCTTTACAGCAGCATCAAAATTTCTTAAATCTGCTTATACAATAACGAAATAATTCGAGAAAATCATTTTCGTATGAGTAGGCCATCTTTATGTATAAAATCAAATTGCCCAGATAACTAACAAATGATACTATCAAATGTGCATGTAAACAACAAATAAATAAAAAAAGCATCACGGTTAGCAATTTCCTTTGAAAGTACAGCGTGTTCTTTTACTGTATGCAAATATTTAAACCTATAATACATCACCATAAATGGCAACGATTGAACTCAACAAAAGTTTTACACATTTCGAGAAAATCGCAGTTGAAAACGGGCAAGAATTAATCGCCCGTCTGTGTCTTTGAGGTAGGTCAAAAAAAGGAAATTTTATTGCGACCGCAGAAAGCATCTGAACAGAAAACAGAACTGCAATCGAGCAGTGACTCAGTGACCTTTGCCGAAGTCGGGCGGCTAATAAAAGAATTTTTTCCACGTCGCAGTAAGTCGTATCGTAGCCAAGGAATTTGCTTAATTTTTTTCTAATCATGATACACAATTTATTGCTCCGTATCCTTTGGGATCAACAGTTTAGTTTGTGAAAAGTGGTTGAACAAGTTAAAGCTAAATACGATTACTATTTTTTGTGCTTAGTATTACTTATTAAATTGAGGCAATTCACGAACGGCGAGAGAACAGAGCTCCTCATCTACGGCGAAGCACGGCGGATTTATGGAAATACATTTCCAAATCAATGCAAGAACATTTACTGCTAATGTCCCGGTATTTACGCGATTATGGAACGTTTCGTGTGCGTCGCTAATGATGGATGCCACTTTCAACAGTCGTTATAAACATTCCTAAATTACTGTAGTGAACGTTTGAATGTGTTCTTCCACACAGATATTATTCGGTGAGTGAGTGCGCCTTTGCATATTAGTCACGCCTGCGATGTTTATTGTCTACGATCAGCGAAACAAGTTCCGTAAGTTTTTTGTTGTTTCATGACCGTCGTATAAAGGTGCTACCTACCTGCGTAGATAGGCAGAAGTTTTACATTGGAGCGAAACTTTACTCCAATGTTGCCAGCCAGCACAGTGGGACGGGAGGGGGTTCTCTAACCAAAACGCGAAGGCCAAACCAAAACAGGCGCCACTTAATTTTTTTGTGAAAGGGATCGCGTGAAAAATTAAGAAAACACGTTACGTCCAAAACATGAACACTTTTATTGCTAAAAACACAAATAAAAATAAAATAAAACAAATTCAACGCAAGTCGACCGATCTAAGTACACAACAAGACCATAGACCTAACTTTTCGGATCCGAAATCGCTACATATCTATCTTAAAATAATTCAAATCGTCACTAATGCCACAAAATGCAAGAGAATGCAATAAGTTGCAAGTTTTATTGCGACAAAATTAAAGCAATGGATCCGAAATAAAATCCGCGAAATATCGCTCAAAACTACGAAAAGAAATCAAAACGCTCCGACCTTTATTCCTTTGATGTTCGGCGTGTTTGTCGGTGTCTTTGCGGCGATGCCGCCGCGGCACTTTGTAATGTGCCGGCTTCCGCGTAGAGGGGCGAGGGAGGGAGCCTTCACCGCCGTAATTCGCGATGCACCCAACGAGAAATACCTCTTGATGTAGGTTCCAGATTAAAGCGCTAAAAGCTTACGATAAAAGCTCACGCTAAAAGCTCACGAGAAAAGCCTATAAGAAATGAAATAAAACGAACACATAAGTCAAACCGAGAGTTGCTGCGTATGGAACTTACCTCGGTCTATTGCGAAGCTGTGACACCCACGGGATACGCGGTTTTCCTGTCTTACACCTGGGTCTAATCAGAGTCGGCAATTAGCCGTAGATATGCACTAACATCCCTTCGATGTAATGGCACGCACACATAAAAATATTTACGAAAAGAGAGTGTGACCCAAGAGACGGCAAGTTTCGTTCTGACAATGGCGCAACATTTCTCGTTTGACAAACAAGGAAGGATTCTAAACAAGCGAGACACCGTTTCTTAGTAATAGCGGGAACCAATCGGCTGAAAGGACAAAGGTCACGCATAATACGCGTCCAGAAGTAGAACTTCGCTATAATTCGTTCAATTCCTCACATACACGCGATTTTGAACTCAATTAAGGAGGGATTACCTATATAAAATGAATTTGTTTAGATAAATGAAGGTCCTGTTAATAGAAATATGCTAAAACGAAAGTTTAAGAAAATTACGCCGGCGAAATACGGGTATTCCTACACTGACTGCAACATGTACAACGACGCGGTCCAAGGAATGATCCGACACGTCGAATTTCGCATATACAGGGCGTGTTCGGAACAGAAATGAAGGCTGGGCGGTGGCGATGCATATACAGGGGGTATTCAGAACAGGAATGAAAGAAATGAACTGTAACAATCCCACCCTTACTAAGATGGAAATTTTGCCCACAGGTAAAATTTCTGATGTCCACACTATAATCAGCCGAAATGAAATGGCACGTCGGCGAACGACAGATCTCGAAGTTGGGTGTTCGGCTTAACCAACATAAACGAAACACGGACGAAATGATACTACGCGAAACGATTTGGTCGGAGACCACGAAGGAAAATTCAAGCCAAAAGTTGTGAATCACGGCCGTACCCAATCGAGGCATTGGTCAGACTGATACGCAAAGTTCAAAGAGAAGAGAAGGGTCAAGATGGGTCCGCATGTCAACAAGCGTCAACATCGTCTGACCAGGAAACCACCACGCATCTCGACGAGAACACAAGACGGAAGATAACTTTACCAGTCCGACCAACACGACGACCAATCACGACCTCAATTCCGCAACTTCCGCTGAAACGTTAGACTAATATTCATTGATCACGAAAGAGTTTCCCAGACAAAAGGTAAAATTTTGACGGTTAACAAGGATGCTGGGACATCCTGGAAAAGACTGACATCACCGAGAAATTTTCTTGGATTAACCAACGAAGTAAAGTATAAAATAAACCCATTCGGCCAGTCCTTGGCCCAAACCAAGACCAACCGTGCGCGTGTCACAGACATTGAGAAATGGCCGAACCCTAAGGTTGTAACGACCAAGTCTGAACCGAATTTCGAAAATAAATAAAAACATCACCAATAAAATAAACTATTGCAAATGGTAAACTACATCAAAGAATACGGAACGTTATGAATGGAGTGAGAAAATCATAAATAGCAAAATGAAGATCCAAACGATCTCGGTCCATCGAAAGTCTTTTCCGAAAGAAGAACTAGAAAAGTGAACAAACGCGACGTTAAACGAAATTTGCTATAAGAGCAAGTAAAATCCGTGTCCGACTGATTAGGTCGAACTACGAAACGATGAAGTAATAAAATACCTAAAGTCAAATCCTACTCCCAGAGCAAAGCAAAATGGCGGGGATAAAATTAATGAAACGTTAAAGACTCTAAATTCTGGGGGTCCCCTAGTCACGAGGAGTTGTCAGCTCCTGCTAAACAGCAAAATAATGTCTTCAAAGAAGACCCAACGACGACGAATTCCAAACCGGATCCTGCCGAATAAGCGCGATACGAAGCCATGACCAACCCAAGGGCGGCACAGCCTAACACGGGGACTCCGGAAAGAAATAACATCGACCCACCAAACGACAGTTAAATAAACTCCTCAAGATGAGAAAACTCTCATCCAATTGATTTGGCTCTTCATGACGTTGCGCAGTGCAAAGCAATTCCCAAGACACTATTCCTACCGTACTCAAGAGAAAGAGGGCTTTCGTGCCTTCACGAGATCCGACACTCAGATGTTCCCACAGTTCCTAGAAATAGGAAAGTGCCCAGCGGAAACCGCTTCGCACCACCCACAGTCACTACTTCAGCCGGATTAGTATACGACCCGGCCGGGTAGAGAAGAAGATCACTGGAGAATAAAAATGATTCATTCCCCGGGGATGTTGCGTCCTGACGTAGAGACGACTTAGAGGGGGAAGAGAATCTACATTCTCCAGATCACAACTTCGATAGTGACGAATGTCACATTTGACAACACAAGACACGTCCAGTAAAGTTGAATAAATAACAAAAAAATAAGTCGAATCCGAGTATCAATCAGTTCAGACGGAACAGAATTTTTCTCCCAATTTCCGAGAGTAGAGACTAAAGAGAGAGAGAAGTCGAGAGAGACAGAAAACAGGAAAGATAAAGGTTTCCTCACGGAACACACCATACTACAGACGTGACTTCCATGAGCGTATCCCACAGCGGTACATCAGAGAGAGAGGGCAAGCCATACCTTCACGAGATCCAGTACGCTTGGCATTCCCACACGCTTTGACGATTGCAGAAGGATATCTCAAAGCCGTCAAGGCTGAGCTGATCAATCCGAAAAGGAGACAGAGCTAGAGTAGAAGAAAGGTTGAAACAAGAAGAAAAGAAAAATTCCCGGGCGAATAGGCGTGATCCAAGTCACAATCAAGAGGCCTGTCAGACTTCGCTCATACGCAGATTCACAGAGAGAGAGGGCAAGAAGAGTCTTCACGAGATCCAACTCTCTTGTAACTCCCACAAACTCAGTAAATCGCAAGGCGACATCTCACAGTCAACGAGACTGATCGTTAGGGCACCCATCGCACGCGAACATCCGAAGACGTTCGATTCCACAGATGGTGTGAGGAATGTACAGAATCTTTTAGGAGCCTTTTACTCCACGCAGAAGATACGTCGGAAGAATTCTAAGAGGCCACAATCCGCAGGCCGAAATATGAATAAGACAATCTCTACTCATCAGGGGATCAGGTTTAAGATGTTCACTGTTCCAAGTACCAGGAAGTATGTTACCATCAAGATCCTTAAGTTCGTAAGTGTCCGCAGACGTACGTCGACTAATGAGGAAAGGCCCAACAAATTTATTGGCCAACTTGGCCGCGAAATGTTTTGAAGCATCGGACAACACGAAATTTTTACGCCACACCCGCTGCTCGGGCTGGTAAACAACCTTTCGCCTACGAAGATCATATCGGCCCTTAGCCTTTTCGTAAGCCTTTTGCAACCTTTCCTGTACGTTTTTGTAGAGGACTGCGAACTTTCCGGTACGAGATTGTAGATCCTTAGGATCTTGAGGAGCAACCTCCAAGGATTCATCTTTAACAGGGTCATTGTCAGGGGTTAAGCTACCTTTCAAGCACATTTCATGACCAAAATTGAGGAAGTATGGAGTCACACCAGTAACTTCGTGACGTGCAGTTCGTAAAGCACAAGCGACTTTGGGCAGGAATAAATCCCATTTGCGGTGGTCTTCCGCCACATAAGCAGTCAACATGGACTTAATTACGCGATTAACGCGTTCGACAGGGTTTGCTTTTGGATGATAATACGAAGTGTACGCAGGGCGCACGTGGTATGACGTCAGAAGTTTTTGATATTCTTTGGACTTAAACTGGACTCCATTGTCCGAAATGACCGTACGAGGTACTCCGAAAACTAAAAGATATTTTCCTCAATGTGCTGAACGATCTTAGGGGCGGTAGCCTTTCGAAGAGGGAAACACAAGGTGAACTTACTGAAGCAATCAGTTGCCACAAGGATGTATTGATACCCACGAGAAGATCTAGGTAGTGGTCCAACAAGATCGATGCTAATGACCTCCCAAGGTCGCGAAATTCGAGTGACCTCCCATTAGCCCTGCCGGAGCTTTCTGTTCTGGTTTGGTGCGAAGACACGTTTGACACCTATGAACATATTTCGCAACATCGGCGTGCATTTTGGGCCAATAATAATTTTGGGCGATCCTATTGTAAGTCTTGTAGACACCTAAGTGACCACTAGTCGGGGAATCATGATGTTCGTGAAGAACCTGTAATCGAGATTCCTTAGGGACAACAGGTTTCCAGTGAGGCTCATCCTCAGCTAGTCGATAATAGGTGTTTCGAACGAGTTTATAAATGATGTTTCCTTCAACACGAAAACTCGGAAACTTTTCCGGGGCCAAACGAATTTTCTTTAAGAAATTCAAATACCAACTATCCTTAACATTATCGAAGTCGATGGAGTCGATAATAGGGACAGTTCGAGAAAGCATATCAGGTACGACATGTTCTTTTCCTTTGCGGTGTATGACGCTGAAATCGTATTGTTGCAGGCGTACAGCCCAACGACATAATCGACCAGAAGGGTTCTGCAACTTGTTCAACCAAAGCAGTGAATGGTGATCTGTGATAACTTTGAAGTGAGAACCTTCCACGTAGGGCCTAAGTTTTTCAATCGCCCATAACATCGCAAGGAGTTCTTTCTCAGTCGTCGAATAATTGCGCTCAGTTCGAGATAATGAGCGACTTAGATAGCAGATGACTTTCTCGCCATCATCGAGTTGTTGAGTCAGGACAGCTCCAACGCCATAATCAGATGCGTCGGTTTGAATCGTGAATTCTTTAGTGAAGTCAGGACACGAAAGGACTGGAGCGGAAACCAAATGCTCACGGATCTTTTCCCACGCTTCATCGCAAGTTTCGTCCCACCGATGCTTAGAATTTTTCTTGAGCAACTTGGTCAAAGGGGCGATAATTGTGGAAAACCCAGGGATGAATCTACGATACCACGAAGCGGTTCCAATTAGTCTACGTACTTCCTTAACCGTTGTGGGCTTAGGCATTCGTAAAATTGACTGAACCTTTTCGGGATCCACATGAAGACCGTGGCGATCCACCACGTAACCTAAGTACTTCAATTCGCTAAGGCAGAAACTGCACTTGTCCTGATTCAGGGTCAAACCAGCCTCAGTCAGGCGTTTATGGACTTCAGATAATACTTCGAGATGTTTGTCGAAGGTTTGCGTGACAATAATGATGTCGTCCAGATAGACGAACACGTGAGGATCAAGGTCAGCACCAATTACTCGATCAATAAAACGTTGCCAAGTCGCGGGAGAATTGTGCAGGCCAAAGGGCATTCGTCGGAATTGATATAATCCACGATTAGGTACAGTGAATGCTGTATATTGGCGGGATTCTTCGGCGACTGGGATCTGCCAATAAGCTGACTTAATGTCCAAAGATGACAGGTATTTAGCATCTTTCAATTTGTCAAGGGTGTTCGAGACATACGGTAGTGGGTATGCGTCTTTAGTCGTGACCTGGTTTAACTTACGGTAATCCACACAAAAGCGAAAACTTCCATCTTTTTGGCACAAGAAGAATGGGAGATGACCAAGCACTTTTGATTTCTCCACGATGCCACGCTTTAGCATGTCATCAAGTTCTTTGTCAACAACAGTTTGCCTAGCTGGCGAGATGGGATAATAACGTTGTTTTATCGGGGCACTATCTGTGTGAATAACGTGTTCGACGAGTTTAGTACAACCTAGTTCACCATGTGGAGAATTTGTAAACAGCTGATTAGTTAGAGTCTCCAGCTGATTTTGTTGCGGATCAGTTAAATGTTGCCGAGAGGTAAGATGTTCTACCACGTCAATTGACTCTCTACCGAAGGTCCATTCACCGGAACGCAGATCAGGGACGATGTCCATTAACTTCCAGAAATCTGTTCCTAAGATGAGTGAATGAGGTAACTCAGGGACAACTAAAACATTTATAACTTTCACACGATCACGCAGTTGGATAGGGTAGGCCACATTACCAGGACTAGAACAAGGTTGTCCATTCGCCACGGTACACGACGTTACATGCTTATTAAAAGGTAAGTTTAAAGTTTGAAGAACTTCCCATCCCGAGCTGCCAACGATTGTGCGAGATGCACCAGAGTCTAAGAGGCCAAGAAACGGGATGCCCAAAATCGACACGGTTAAATAAGGACGCTCATCATTTTTAGCATGAGCCAAGACATAGTCAAGAACAGGTTGGACTGCCAAAGGATCGATCGGCTTTGATATACTGAAACAACGTACTAACCGATCATCTAGCGCGTTGTTCTGGAGTTTTTGAACACGCCGGGCACGTCTTGGTAGTGACGTTGGGACGACCACACCGATAACAATGCCTCTTTAAGGGCTCGGAACAATCTCGAGACAAATGACCGATTTTCTGGCAATTCCAACACTTAAAAGTCTTATTAGGTTTGGGAGGCTCCACCTTACATTCGGATACAACCGATGCACAGGTTTGGACGTACGCTAAGTCCGGTTCTAAGACCATATTTTTACGTGGGGTGGAACGTATGCTTCAACAGCTGACTTACGAGCTTCCAACTGTCGACCTAACCTTAACAAGTGTGCTACCGAAGTAATCTCGACCAATCCTAATTGTCGTTGATAGAAAGGGCAATATTGTTCAGAAGAATTTTGACCTGAACGCTTTCAGCAACCGGAACGCTCAACCTATTAAATAAATTGATCATGACCGACGTATAAATTCCCATTGATTCGTCAGGGCCTTGAGTGCGTTTCTTAATTTCTTCGAACAATTTGTCATCGTAATTATAGGGTTGGAATTCCTCGCGAAGACGTTTGACGAGGTCAGTCCAATTATCGCAAAACTTTCTATTAGCCCTAAACCAAATTAATGCCTTCTCTCGAAATAAATCGGATGCGGAAGCGAATAACGTGATTTCGGACACGTTCCTCGAAACGCAGAGTTCGTCAACACGTTCGAGAAAAGCATTTAAGGACAGGACTTTATTATTCCCATTGTAAGACAAACCCCATTTAGAAACAGGCACGGACTTAATTTCGTTACTGGCCGCAGAGTGGGTAGCAGCCTTAACTGTGAGAGGCGTGGCTTCAATTCGCGATGTATTTGCTTTTGGCGGCGATAGAGTAGCCAAAGGTGTTGAAGTCGCACTCGGCGGCGAAATAGAGTCCGGAACTACGCAAGATACCGATAAAGGATTGTTCTGAAAATGCTCGGCAATCGCGGTTAAATCAAGTAAAGGGGATGCTGTTACCCCAGTAACTTCCGGTTCTTTCGGCGCAAAATTGAGCGCGGTTTGTTCGAAGTCGAACGCAAGTTCGTCTAGCGTTCTCAAGATGGCGGCACGTTGTCGCGTCTCGTCACTATTGGTCGGTTGGGAGCGCTGAGCGCGTCCAATGGCATGAGCCAACTTAGCGGAAATTTTATCGTGAATGCACACAGCTGTTGAGCCGGGAAGCGACTCTATTAAACAGCGAATCTCGCTAATCTTTTCCTGCAGAGCTGTCACGTCATCGTCAAAAGTCACGTCGTATTTCGGCACAGGCAGGCGTAAATCTTTTTCCAATCGCATTTGCCGTCTTAAATTAGCACGCTTTTGCGCAACTGTTCCGTCAATTTGGATACCTCTTACCAATAATTCATAATTTAATTCCTCAGAATTAAGACGGTCCGGTAATAGTTTATATTCCATTATAATGCGCAACTTATTCTAACAAAATAAATGTTCTGGACGTAATACTCTTAAACGACAAACAAAACAACAAAACGCAAAGCAAAATCGAGCCACACGCGTTTGGGCGCCAAAACTTGCTACCTACCTGCGTAGATAGGCAGAAGTTTTACATTGAGCGAAACTTTACTCCAATGTTGCCAGCCAGCACAGTGGGACGGGAGGGGTTCTCTAACCAAAACGCGAAGGCCAAACCAAAACAGGCGCCACTTAATTTTTTGTGAAAGGGATCGCGTGAAAAATTAAGAAAACACGTTACGTCCAAAACAATAACACTATAATTGAAAAAACACAAATAAAAATAAAATAAAACAAATTCAACGCAAGTCGACCGATCTAAGTACACAACAAGACCATAGACCTAACTTTTCGGATCCGAAATCGCTACATATCTATCTTAAAATAATTCAAATCGTCACTAATGCCACAAAATGCAAGAGAATGCAATAAGTTGCAAGTTTTATTGCGACAAAATTAAAGCAATGGATCCGAAATAAAATCCGCGAAATATCGCTCAAAACTACGAAAAGAAATCAAAACGCTCCGACCTTTATTCCTTTGATGTTCGGCGTGTTTGTCGGTGTCTTTGCGGCGATGCCGCCGCGGCACTTTGTAATGTGCCGGCTTCCGCGTAGAGGGGCGAGGAGGGAGCCTTCACCGCCGTAATTCGCGATGCACCCAACGAGAAATACCTCTTGATGTAGGTTCCAGATTAAAGCGCTAAAAGCTTACGATAAAAGCTCACGCTAAAAGCTCACGAGAAAAGCCTATAAGAAATGAAATAAAACGAACACATAAGTCAAACCGAGAGTTGCTGCGTATGGAACTTACCTCGGTCTATTGCGAAGCTGTGACACCCACGGGATACGCGGTTTTCCTGTCTTACACCTGGGTCTAATCAGAGTCGGCAATTAGCCGTAGATATGCACTAACATCCCTTCGATGTAATGGCACGCACACATAAAAATATTTACGAAAAGAGAGTGTGACCCAAGAGACGGCAAGTTTCGTTCTGACAATGGCGCAACATTTCTCGTTTGACAAACAAGGAAGGATTCTAAACAAGCGAGACACCGTTTCTTAGTAATAGCGGGAACCAATCGGCTGAAAGGACAAAGGTCACGCATAATACGCGTCCAGAAGTAGAACTTCGCTATAATTCGTTCAATTCCTCACATACACGCGATTTTGAACTCAATTAAGGAGGGATTACCTATATAAAATGAATTTGTTTAGATAAATGAAGGTCCTGTTAATAGAAATATGCTAAAACGAAAGTTTAAGAAAATTACGCCGGCGAAATACGGGTATTCCTACACTGACTGCAACATGTACAACGACGCGGTCCAAGGAATGATCCGACACGTCGAATTTCGCATATACAGGGCGTGTTCGGAACAGAAATGAAGGCTGGGCGGTGGCGATGCATATACAGGGGGTATTCAGAACAGGAATGAAAGAAATGAACTGTAACAAAGGGCGGATAAAATAATTTTCCCCGTTAAGAAAATTAAAAAAAAAAATTTCCATGTTCTATGTGCTCTCACGATAATGTGGTTAAAATTTTTGCACTTATTTTACAAGCACCCTGTATATTAATTAGAATCAAAATTAAAATTATTCATTTTAATTAATACAAATAATTTGAAAACAAAATTGCTAACAGCAATGCATTTTTTCATTTACTTGTTGTTTACGTGCATAGGTAGAAATCATTTGTCAATTATTTGGAGTTTAGACAACTTGATTTTATACATGAGCATGGCCTACTGATGTGGAAATGATTTTTTAAATATGTTATTATTTTGTAAACAAATTCAACACATTTTGGTATAAGATGCGGAAAACTATTCATTTTAATTATTATAAATTCAAAAGAAATTAATAACGATGATGTTTTCTTTCATTTATTTGTTGTTTACGTGCACATTAGATGGATATCATTAGTCACTTATTTAGGCAACTTGATTATACACAAGAAAATCGCCTACTTATTCGAAACTGATTTTCCTGAATTATTTCGTTATTTTGTAAGTAGATTTACGAAATTTTGGTATCCCTGTAAGCAGAAAGAAAATCTCCACCGAATGACAGTTATTATTATTTTGACAATTAGCAGTGCAATTGTTTTTTTTTTATTATAAAATTCAGAATCAGCATAAAAATTAGAGAATCTTTGCTAATTTAACCGAATTTCTATTTTTAAAAATAAGAACGTTAGCAATGGTGAACGGCTCAAATTGAACAGACTGTATAGGGCTGCCTAGAAACTGTATCTGGCCGGTATATTTCAGTCGTACATCAGAAGTCATAATAAAACGCCAGGTAGCAGTGTTGCCAAATACTCATCAATTGATGGATTTTCTAAGATTTTCAAAATGATTTCCATCAGTTTTAATAAATGTCCATCAATTTACCGTTGCGGATCCGGTTCCAATTATTTAACTTTTAATAGTTAAAAATATTTTTCAAAAAATAGTAAACTGGTTTTTATGTTAGGACAAATACTTTTGCAATGTTGGCTGCACTTCCATCTCACTGTTACAATGACAACACACTTGACGCTGAGTGGTTCATTTTCGAATCCTGCTAGATTCCGTTTGGTATCTCCATTGAATTTAAACCCAATTTAGGTTTAACCTAAGTTAGGTGTAAATTTAATGGTATACCACTCATAGGTCCACTTTTACAAACGTAGAATAAAGATAGAATAACTATTCGTGGAATATTCTTTAACCTTCCTCTATATCTGCATCACGTTATTCCAAGAATAGTGTTATACTCAGTTTATCCGACGATTGTAAAATCGGGCCATATTTATCCACTTTTACCTGTTGAAATGCTGAAAATTTGGTTTAGGTTGTTTCGGATAGAAAACTATTTATTATTTATTATTGAATGTTTTTAATATCCATCTTTTTCCGGTGAAATCCATCAATTTTTTCCTCCATATTTAAGATTTCTCCTAAAAGTATTCCGGCCATACTGCCAGAAAGAAAAGAAATTTTTCAATTTTTACTACGCTATTAAATATGACGTTTTTAAATTAGTGAAGTCGATATACTGTTATCATACAAGAGTTACATCATTTGTTAATAATGAAAATTTATGTTTTATTATCATTATTTATACATATCTCAGAGGTATGTTTTAAAAAGTGTTGAAATAAAGCGTGTGTTTTCTTATATTCTTGTTGATACATTAACAATATTAGATGAACATTTTCGATTAGGAAAGCCCATGATAAATAGTGCAAGGAGGAATACGCTTGAATTGCATCTTTGTCCAAACCATTTAATAGATCGTGATATTTTATCTTCAGAAATTTAATCAGAGTCGCATCATTTAACATTAGATTAACATTACATGAATTGGTATTCATTTCAATTCAATACACTTTGATGCTACTGTAATTCTTTCTATAACTGTTATCATGGAAATACTTTCAAGCTATTTCTCCGAGCGATCGCATTTTCTCCCGACGTGCTTCACTTCTTCACCGATTTAATTTAAGCTCGATATGTGCGTTTCTGTTTCAAGGAGCGCCTGAAATAGCGTCAAAGTGAAATCAAAAATATGTGCATTAGATCGTTTCGAAATATCCTGAGTGCAATTTAAAATGCAACTCGAATATTTATGCAGTAGCTGACATTACAACATTACAGGTTGCTTGGAAAATGGTTATTATATTCTAACGTTCTAAGTTGTGCGTGTTTATGATTCGTATTTGTTGAAAACACAATGTAGACTTCTGTCGTATAATTTCCACATATTCTCTTGTTGGAATTATTTTAATACGTCAGTGGCACTTGCATTTTAATGAAGGCGGTATACACTGCGAATGGCTAGTTTTTCATATGTCGGGTACAGTAAATGCAATTTAGTTCCTTTGACCTGCAAACAACGTTAACTTGATAATACCGTGCCACTTTTTGAAAACAGGCCAAAGTTGGCTTTGGAATCTCCAAACGTTTGTCTTAAATAAATTTATTTATGACAATTAATATCCAGATTTGTCAACGAACAAATAATATTAAAATTTTCTTAAAATTGGGACCGGAATGCTTTCTAATGAACAAAAACAGTTTTATTCGAAAGTTTAAATTCAAAAAGAAGGATGCAATTAAGTTTTGCAAGTGAAAGACAACATTTCGAACATAAAATTATTTTGATGTTTGTTTTAAAAATAATTCTTATCTAAGAGGTAAGTTTGCATATTTCATGGCCCACTCTGGCCTGTTTTCAATAAATCGCATGGTATTAAAACTCCGAGTAGTATTTTCACAAACGGTGAAATTATTTCGACAGATAAACTATCATCATCACATCAGGACTAGATTTAATGTTTTGTAAACCTACTATTTCAAAATATGTTGAATTTTAATATAGGCACTTGCATTTTAATGAAGACGGTGGCGGTGTACAGTTTATAGAGATTCAGAAAGGTTTATTTGTTAATAAAATGAGTGAAATTAAAGTGGAACATCGTAATGTCAGGAAGCACCTGATACAGGAAGGCAATGGCCTAGAAATTATTTATGAAAAAATGGTTGCTGTGTATAGTGAAGATGCGCCATCTTATTTTCGAGTTAAATTTTGGTCTAAACTCTTTCAATCAACTAACAATAACCCAAAGTCCGGACGGTCCGTGCACACATAAAAATTTGGAGTTAATAATAATGCTTTTCAATTCCTTTTAGGTGTTCCCTCGCGTCCATGTGTTCAAATAAACAGAGCTAGGACGTTTAATTTTAAAAATAAAGTTGTCTTCAAATCTGGCATTTTAATCCTTGCGGTACTTATTTTTATCTTTCAAGGAGTTAATATTATCCAGAAAAAGAGATATTTAATTTCTGAGGTAGTAGTTTGTATCCCAAAATTTTTTATAGAAGGTGGGGCAAAAGTAATGTCATAGTGTGAACGTGCCATAATTTTTGCAAATGGCGTCAAATGTCATGTCAACATTTATGTTGCAGACAGATAGAGAATTAGTTAACAACAAGCAATGGAGCGATACACACCTGAACAACGCGGAGATTTTGAAACGCCATTTTCCGGACCGTGTGATCTCCCGTTTTGGCGATATGAACAGGCCGGCCAGATCGCCAGATCTGACGGCGCCCGTCTTCTTCCATTGGGGCTTTTTGAAATCTCGCGTTTACCATAACAAACCACAAAGCTTGCAAGTCTTGAAAGCCAACATTGAAGAAGAAATCACCAATTTGGAGCCAGATATTTTGCGCGCAACAATTCAAAATGCCGTAAAACGAGCACAAATGTGCATCAACTCAGGAAGTGGTCATTTGACCGATATAATTTTTTCAACTTAATGTCATCAATTTGACACCTTTAAATAAACTTTCCGTCAAAATAGAGCCCATTTTTTTTCATTTATAACAAAATGGCAGCCAATTCACATTATGACATTACTTTTGCCCCACCTTGTATGTGTGGAAGCTCAAACTAAAGAGATGGTGTAAAAAGTCGAAAATTTGCTACTACAAGATTGGCGTATGAAGATCTCTATTGTTGCCAATGAAGTCTCTATATCCGAAACAAGTGTCCTGAAAATTTTACCTGGCGATTTGGGTATAAAGAAGGTATCTGCACGGTGGATTAATCAAATCCAAATCAAAATCAAACTTTATTTCAAAAAAAACGCTGTAACAGTACAGGTATTTGAAAGTCGTCATGAATCTAACAGAAATAATAACAGAAATAATAACAGAAAGAGAGAAAGGAAATAAAGTCATCATACAAAAAATTATCTACAAAAATTATCTCCGAAGATACTCATCTAAATTATACGGTTCTAAATAAATTAAAAATTCGAAAACAGCGATCTTAAATTGATTGATACATACAATTTCTCTTATGTTTTTAGGTACACTGTTAAAAATCTTTTTGCACATATACAAAGGTCCCTGTTCGGATTTTGTAAGTCTATGGATTGGATACAAATAGAGGTCTTTCTGGCGGGTAGAATAACAATTAATTTCCCGATTTTCATACTTTTTAAAATAATGTTTATGTTTCTTCACAAATATAAGACATCTATACACTGTGTCCACATTTCGATGCACACTATTGGTATCTCGGTTATTAAAAGACATAGAGCAACGGTTAAATGGGGAATGTTTTGCAGAATTCAATACTCGTGACAGATCTCATTTCAAATTCACCATAACTTTTTAAAATTTTAAGATAATTTTAAAAAACCAAAATTTGCCAATTTCAATGTTCCTCAATAACTCGATAACACCTAATGTGATCTCTTCTAAAGTTTTACAATGTTCAGACACTTTTTTAAGACAAAGCTTTTGATATAAACAGAAGCCCCCGATTGTCATTTGTTTTCAAGTTACTACTGCTAACTTTTGTTTTTCATATGGCAGCCATATTGGATTTTTGATTAGTTAGATAGTCTTTAAAAAGAGCTTTTCAACGATGTATAACATACCCGAAAATTTTTTATTTGTAGGGGAGATATTAACAAAAATATAAATTAATTTCTAATAATTTCTAATTAGTAGGCTCCGAAATTAAACAACAATAAGGAATGAAAGCTTAAAGATATGCTAAGTAATACTGAAAACGAAATAGGAAACGATAAGAAAAGTCATAAAAGTAAAAAGTAAAGAAAGAGTACTAAAAGCTCAGCTTTACTTAAATAAACTGTTCAATATGACGACCATTCTGATCCACACACTTTTGACACCTTATTCTAACAGAATTACAAACTCTACGAAGTGTGTTTCCGTTTAATGATCTTAGTACATCCACCACTCTTTCTTCTAAAATTTCTCGAGTTTCTGGCGGTGCAAAATTAAATACTTCGTTTTTAGTGGTACCCCATAAATAAAAAGTCAAGCAGGGTAAGATCAGGTGATCTCGCAGGCCATTGCACTGGTCCATTATTTGAAAGCACTCTCTCATTAAAGTTTTCTCTCAAAAATGTTGTACGTCACGAGTGTTATGGGCCGGGCAACCATCCTGCTGGAACCAAATGTTTTGCATGTTCTCAGGATTAATAATTTCTCTCAAAGCAGGTATTATCTCGTTTGTTAGTAGCTCCACATATCTGTTACCAGTCAAATTGTAATCAAAGATGAAAGGACCTATTAAGTGATTATCTAAAATTAAACTAAACTCAAAAACAAAACAAAATATAAACAAACTGCATACCAATTAAACCGCACCAGACATTAAAACCAAATCGAACTTGAAATCTTCTTTGATTTACCAAATGTGGATTTTCAGTAGACCAATGATGATAGTTATGCCTATTGAACACTCCGCAATTGGTAAATCGTGTTTCATCTGTCCAGACTATTTTCCTAGGAAAATTAGCATCATCTTCACATTTTCGTAGGTACCACCTACTAAACTGTAATCTTCGGTGATAGTCATTATCGTTTAAACCTTGTACAATTGTTGGTTTGTAAGGGTGGTATTTGCTTTTCTTCAAGGTTTTGTGAACAGTCGATTTTGGAATTCCAGTTTCACGAGCCACTCGGCGAACTGATGTGCTTGGATTGTTCGTAACATTTTGCAAAATATTATTTCGACGTAAAACAGCATCACTAACTTCGTAGTTAGCTCTTTTAAGTTCGAAACTTCCAAAGGTCCGTAAATTGCTAATTATCCTTCCAAACATTGTCCTGTGAGGTTGGTGTCTTTCCGGAAAACACTCAGCGTAACTCGTATATGCATTTTCTGAGTTTCTATTTGCTTTGAAATACACTTCCAACATATCAACTTTTCATCATTTGAATATTTATGTGCCATTACATCAATACTTATTAATGTTAATATTTAAAATAATTACTTATCAATAATTACGAATTAAGAATACACAAGATTTTAATTAACTAATCTCTGCAGCACTAATTGTAATTTGACAGCTTGTCATTTTGTTTCACGCGGATGTTTAATTCCATGGCTTACTAATTTTATTGGGTAGTCTGTATTTGTTAGTATGAAATTAAAGATCAGTAACATTTCGTTATTTTACAGTATTACTTAGCATATCTTTAAGCTTTCATTCCTTATTGTTGTTTAATTTCATAGCCTACTAATATCATATTAGAAATTAATTTATGTTTTGTTAATATCTCCCCTACAAATAAAAATTTTTCGGGTATGTTATACATCGTTGAAAAGCTCTTTTTAAAGACTATCTAACTAATCAAAAATCCAATATGGCTGCCATATGAAAAACAAAAGTTAGCACTAATAACTTGAAAACAAATGACAATCGGGGGCTTTTATTTATATCAAAAGCTTTGTCTTAAAAAAGTGTCTGAACATTGTAAAACTTTAGAAGAGATCACATTAGGTGTTATCGAGTTATTGAGGAACATTGAAATCGGCAAATTTTGGTTTTCTTTAATTATCTTAAAATTTAAAAAAGTTATGGTAAATTTGAAATGAGATATGTGGCGATCATTGAATTCTGCAAAACATTCCCCATTTAACCGTTGCTCTATGTTTTCTAATAACCGAGATACCAATGGTGAGCATCGAAATGTGGACACAGTGTATATGTAGAGTCCGTAAATAGTTAGTAAGTTATTCGAACGAAACTCTCCACGGCAGGAGCCTCTCATTGGTATGTTAAACATTATTCGAAGCACTCTCTTTTGAAGAACAAAAACCTTGTCGACCTGAGAACTGCGACCCCAGAAGATAATCCCATATTGGCACAGAGAATAAAAGTTAGCGTAGTACACTGTTCGAAGCACTGATAGTCCGGTATGCTGTCTTAGTGTTCTCAAAGCAAAGCACACTGAAGCGAGTTTGTTACACAAAGCATTTATATGATTTGACCATGTCAAATTTTCTTGGACGTGTACCCCTAGGTATTTAACACTATCTGAAAGTTTTATTTTGTGACCATTTAGTGATATGTTCTCCGGTGTATCAACTAGGCACTGAGTTTTAAACAAAATGCTGGACGTTTTATCACTATTTAAAAAAAGTCTATTTGATTGGTACCATTGTCCCAACTGTCGCATGATATTCGATCCATATTCTATTATGTCCACGAAGTTATTCCCCTTTATTAGAACATTTGTATCGTCAGCGTAATTGAAGATAGTACAACCGTTTGCTTGTAAAGATTCCCAGATTGTTTACAACTGAGTAAAAAACTGATGAGAAATTTCTCAAGAAAGACAGATATTTTCTTTCGCAAATTATGATCGAGGATGAGACTTGGGTAGACTGAGACCTTCCCATTAAACCTGAATCTATCCAGTGGGTTCATAAAGGCTCTCCACCACCAAAAAGTCCAAAATAAAAATTTCTGGAAAAGAATTGGTGGCAATAGTTTTCGGGGATGCTGAAGGAGTCTTGCTTATTGAGTACATGCCGGGTTTAACATAAATGGAGATGCCTATGAAAATACAATTCAAAATTTAAAAACTGCTCTGGAGGAAAGACGCCCACTGTCTTATAAAAAAAAACTTGTTGCTGCACGATCGTCGGATTAATAAGGTAAACAAAGTCCAGCAGATAATCAATAACTGTGGGTTCATAGAGTTAGGGCATCCACCTTATAGCCCTGACCTGGCTCCGTCAGGTTACTTTATATTCAAAGACTTAAAGAAGTATTTCAGGAGAAAGCGTGTTGCATCTGGTGAAGCAATTAAAAAAGCTGTTGAATAATGCTTTGCAAAATTTTCGAAGGAATTTTTTTTCTGATAGTATGTGACATTAGAAAAAAGATGGAATACGGGCGTTTTGCAGGGGCATTTTGGGGTGAAGCATTTAAAGAAGCTGTTGAACAATGTTTTGCAGAATTTCTGAAAGAAATTTTTTCTGATAGTATGACCATTGGAAAAATGATGGAATAAGGGCCGGTATTAACTGATTAACTTTAACTTTTGGTTTATTCCCATGCCTACAAATGCAGAGACAATTTCTATGGCAATAAACCAAAGATTAAAGTTAAAAGGTTTGTTAATGTGATACGTGTCTTTTTTATGGCTAAGTAAATAATATAAAAATATGCCCTCGTATAATAAAAGATTTGAGTTAATTTCTCCGTCTCAAACAAGTGGGTCTAGGACAATTCGCCGTCGTCGCCGATTCGCCATAGGTACAATTCCCCGTCGGCAAATTCTCCAGCGGTAAATTCGCCGTCGATAAATTCGCCAGCGGTTAATTCACCGTCGGTAGTTTTAAAATAAATAAATCATTTGTCATTAATAATGCATGTATATATTATTTACATTTCATAATTAATTAAAAGAAGATACAATTTTGTAAATATGGTGTTGAAAGATAAAACTTCGTTAAATTTTTAGGCCAGTCGGAATGAACGAAAAAATTTAGAAACAAAGAAGTAAGATAGAGAGGAATGAAAACAAACTGCGATCGATTTCAAAAAGGAAAGCGAATGACAAGGAATAAAGAAATAATTTTTGAGAGACAAAATATCTCTGTAGTATCTACTAGTGACGGGATAATTTGAATTAAAAATAACCGGTCATCCGATTATTCAAATAACCTGTATAATTCGATTATTAAGTTTCGTAATTCCAATTAAATATAATCGGTAATTCCAAAAATGTGGTAGAAATTAGGTTCGAGTTTCGGTTGTACAGAGAATTCAGAAACATTTTGCTACCTACCTGTGTAGAGAAGTAGTAGTTTTACACCGGAAAGAAATTAATCCAGTGTTGCCAGCTGCTGCAGTGGGACGGGGGGGGGGTTCTCAGACCATAACGCGAAGGCCAATCCAAAAATAGGCGCCACTTAATTTTTTTGAAAGGAATCGCGTAAAAATTAAGAAAAACACGATACGTCCAAAGCATGAAATTATTTTATTAAACGTTTAAACATCAAAAGTCAAACAAATTAACAAGTAAACCAAGCAACAATCGTGATACGATAATTCCTAACTTTTCGGATCCGAAACTAATACAAAGCTAATCGAAATGACAAGGACAACATTCGCTTATTCTAACGTCGAAGAAATCGTTCGACGAATTACGTTCTGTGCGCTTAACGCATAATAGCCGATGAATTCCTCCGAAATGGAGTTTACTTCGCGAGTATACGCAATTTTCGTGCACAAATGCGGCTACAATAAATCCACCGTGAAGCAAAAATTAGACAAACATAAAAGTATGACCTGTTCACGCAGCGTCGTCAGGTCCGTTGATTGTGATGGAGGCGGCCGGCTACGGGGCGCTTCCGTGGACGATCGGCTTCCTCGGTGTGGATGCGTCGATTAGTAGTCGCGAGTTGTCACGAGAAACCAAAACGTAAGCCAAAGGCCAAAACCAAATCCAAAACTTAGATCGAAACAAAAACCAGGAGCTTATAAACGAGGGGGAAAAACGAACATAAGGGCCAGATCGAGAGAAACAGCACGTAAAACTTACGCATCGGGCTAGGCTGACACAAGCCACAAAAGAAACGCGGTTTTTTCGCCCCCAAATGAGCCAAACAAATTCGGCACAACGCCGTACAAAGTCACTCTCATCCCCTAGATGAAGTGGACACAACACCAAATTTTTCGCGAAGGAAACATGCAGCTCACGGGACAGAAAATTAATGAAACATGGCTTTTCCTTCGGTCGGCAGAAAAGAACAAAATAAAAACCAAGAGAGAAACATTCCAATTTACCACTAGCTGATTTTCATGACATCAGCGGGAACCAATCAGAATAAAGGACAAGGGTTACAGACATACGCATCGGTTTCAAGTGCGATTGTTTTCCGTAAGGCCCGGAACTCGATCATCCGTTAACATCCGCGCCGCAAAATAGGACCATTTAAAGTGGGCAATTAAATGTCGCGTAAACACGATTCCGACTCTAAGCAAGGATGGGGTTAATTCTTATAAAATGAACTTATTCAACTGATCTGAAGCTTTTAGCAAAAATATGTTAAAAAGAAAGTTTTGGATGAATTACGTAGACGCGGAATGGCACATTCCTACGCCTAATGAGGGAAACAAAACGAAGCGTGTTAAAAATAGAACGGAACGTTGAAATATGTACTATACAGGGTGCGTTCGTACACAGGCGGAAAATAAACTGTAACAAATTAAAGAAAAATTAAATCAGTTAAATAAAATTTGCAAAAATGTCAGCTTCGATACATGCGTTCCCAAATATTTGGAGAATATGTTCAGGGGGGTTTTCAGAGAGAAAACTAACCATATGTTCATAAGGCAATTTTTGTTTATACTAGTCTCCTGAATACATTCTCCATTTTAATTTATTCGAGAACTAAATTATATGATGACTGAAAGTCATCAGTAAGTTGAAATTGTGAACGCGACGGCGAATTGGCAACGGCGAATCGGCGGCGGCGAATTGGCGACGGCGAATGGTCCCATTCCCCAAACAAGTATACATTGCAAAATTGATTTGTAATAGTCATGGCAAATTCACGAAATTGAATTATTTATTAATCAGATTGAGTATAAATTCTATTATCAGGAGTGTACCGAGGGTACATCGAAAAGGGTTGCTTGTGAAAGACTCTGAGGAATCATATGCTTCTAATGTAATAATCATATATCTTTTTAAAATAATAATAACAATTTTTCTTCCGCTAAAAAATATTTCTTGCGCTCATTATTACCTGACTCAATTTTCTAAATCACGATTTGGTACTTTTCTAGAATTGGTCTATGGATTATAATATTTTGATTGTTATTGCTTAGCTCCATGTTATCATATTTTGAGGATTAATATAACTTGTTGCACAAAATCAAATTTTATCTGAGAAAAAAATCTTGTTCAAGACTTCATCATTAAAATTTTCAAGAAACCGTTTTGTATGGGGTCGTTTATAAGTTGCTTTTGCGCATTTGGTAATACGATAAGGAAATAAAGTAAAACCTGTTTTAAAATAGTAAGTTCCATAAAATATACTCCTATTTGTTTTATGAGATTATGAGAGTTACAATTCAAGGATATTCACAGTTTTTGCTTGGCTTATCTCTATTTTTTTCACCAATGCCATAACCGTATTTTAAAACTGTTCCTAGTCAAAAATAATATCAGGGAGAGTTTCTTGGAAGTCTTGTTTGACATTGAATAAATTCAAATGGTTATTGGAGATACATATATTACTATTGTTCCACACAGAGAAATATGATTAGCTCAATTTCAGTTCTTACGAACTGAAGTGAAAGAATTTTTTTACGAAATACCATTATAATTTCCTTTTGTTTACTGGAACTCACACAAATGGATTGAATATTTTTGATGGATAAGGCGATGTGGCAAACGATACATTAGGTACCATCTTGTTCATGAAATCTGAATCCTCTTGATCTTTGTAGATACACAACCATGCGGTGTAAGGGTGGCGACCATCAGTACCCTTCTGGTATGTAGGTACACTTGATAGTCACCTATCCAAGTCCGAATTTTATTCCAATTCAAAATATTAATAGTTCTTATTCAAATAAAATACATTATGTTACTTGCACAAACTAAATGGTCCTTAACAAGGAACAATTTTTATTAAAAGCTAAGTTTATTTGGGGTTTTCATATTTGTTGTAGGTATAATTGAAAGACTTAAACATTGAATTCTACAAACAGAAATTAATAATTCATCGAACTGTGAAGGCAAACCGTACCTTTTCTTGACCAAACTGGGACAACTGGACTTTGTTGACTTAGCAACCCTGAATCTCCTGGGAGAGTTAACCGCGCCCGAGTATTTAATGAAGCCAAATCGTGCGTTTAATATATCATCCTTGGACATAGGTAAACTGTCTTATCGGTCTGGAATGAGACGCAATAGTCGAACAAACAGTTGGAGTTAATTGTGCAAATAGGGGTTTCTATTATTAAACAACGAATGGGGTGTGCGTCTCGTAAACTTTGATGTTTATTAACGCGAAGTTGATTGTGGCAATTTATTAGAGGTGCTTTATTAATAGAATGCTAATACGTTGCAAAATTATTATAACAGCTTCTAAAGTCAGGATTTTGATCTTTATAAAATGTTGTTTGCTATACATAGAAAGTTCACAATATAAGTGTTCTTACAAACATTGAAATTTATTGTTTCATCTATATACAGTTTGAATTATTTGTTTGATGAAACCGTGGGCTCTTGGTATTTTTTCATATGTAAGTAAGAAGTTTTATGCGCGTAGGAAAGAAATAAACAACGTGGTTAATATGTACCTAAGTTTTGTTAATAGTACGCTGCGGGTGTGATCACTCACAGAGCTTTCAGATTTATTCTTCATCCTGGTCATAGATGAGCTATAAACCGGTTGGATTTTTGTTCATGTGTACACGAAATGAGCAATAATAATTAAAAATCACATCGCAATGCTCTTGTGCACCTAATGCTGATAGCTCGTAATATGTAACCTTTTTCCTTCCACATATTTATAAGATTGATTTAGTTTTGTGATCGATATAGTAAAAAAAAGACAAGATATTATTTTTTTTCGGTATGCATGATATCTTAATGTACATATACTTACTTAAAATAAAGAAAAATTCCTATGGCTATGGCGAGGGCGACCAAGCTCAATGAATACCCAGCTGAATAAATATTCGTAGCCGCCAAAATTTCGTGTCCGTCGCGCTCAATATCGATCGGAGGGCATTTCATATAATCAGTTTTCGACCAATTTCCGTTCCACATGCACTCCCTTGTTGCATTACCTGCAATGGAAATCCAGATTAAGGGAAATTTTTATTACGGTCATAAAAGCAAGATAATGGCCAAGAACTACGATACGTACTTGAGAAGTTATGTCGAGCTGCTGAATTTATCTCGTGATGACCCTTGGGAATTTCGTGTGGTAAGTTTAAAATTTAAATGGAAATAGTATGAAAATGTTCAAATATAAATGTATAGTAATAAATTCAATTGTCGGTTAAACTTAACTTATGTGGGATTCACAGTTATAGATTTTCGTACCTGTAACAGAGTTACAGTATCAAAGTGTAATGAGACTGAATGGCCTTTCTTTGGGGGTATTATATCCTGCTAAACCTAAAGAGGTTTAAAAATGATAATACAATACGAAGAGCGATAAAGAAACAAGACATTCCTGTCTTATCATTAGCGAAAACATACAATCAAAATCGTATAATACTAAAGTATAAAGTAAAATGTTTTTGGAATAAACGAATATTCTTCTATACCGAAGGACTCAAATATTTTGGACTTAACAATAAATTGCGTTTAACTTATTATCTTCCATCTTAACTTCCTATCTACTTCAAATGTGATAACTTCTAAGCCATCCACATATAGGGTGAATGACAATTGTACCGACAAGAAAAGACGCATGAAAGAATGGATGTCACAGATTACGGAACAGTCATCCTGTATACATATTTACTTTAGTAATCGATTATGGTCTCAAATAAAGCAAGACGGAAGAATCGCGATTATGACGGCGATTAGGGAAATTAATTAGGCTTAAAATGAATTTCCCTAATTAGCAATCAGCTCAAAAATAAGCCGGGCGCAATTCATCGAAGATACCGAGTTCACCTAGCGCCACAAAGGTTCAATTTATCACAACAATACCTCTGGTCTGATAAATAGGGTTGTAATTTGCTTTGACAGGCAGGCGTCTGGTTAATGTGCAAATTATTTGTTTGTTTTCGACGCGAATTTGATTAATGTAACTTGATGCATTCAACTTTTTTCGTTTGGAAATAATGAAGACGTGTTTACATTCACAATTGCATCAATCGACTATTAAGAATGATATACCATAAGTTATTGAAATAAGAAACATGATATCAGAGAATCCTAAATAAGTTAAAGATGTCCTTTATTTCTGACTGATGGTTATAATATGTAAGGTTCCCCGTTCAGGACTGCAATAGTTAAATAAAATAATTACGGTGCAAACAAAAAGAATCCTAATGGAACATTTTTCAAGCAGAACTGCTCGCCCAGCACGAGAGCAACGACAAAGGAAGACATATAAATGGCTGCAGCACTCGAACTCCATCTTAATGTAATTTATCACGCTCCTTTAAATTCCTATTATTTCGACTGAAATAAAAATTCCATCCATGCTCACAAGATGAGGTATATATTTAGGTAAAATTCGATGATAACGCAGATGTGGGGGGTGGGGGTTATCTCCACATCTTCAGGCATCCTTCAAACGATGGTAAATATTCATCACGAGGGGGAAGCAAAAATAAATTGCAAGTTATTGTTTTGGTAATATGATATTATTGGTATGGAATAAAGAAGATGGAATATCTCATGATGCCCCTTCAAAATTATTGCTTTACAGAAAATTGTACAGTTACGTCATTTTTCCCAAAAGTTAAAGGATTATAGCTAGCTGAACATGTTCGTAAACTAAATGGAAACGAGCTACAAAATATAATCTGAAACTCCGAATTAATATAATCGGAGTTCGCGGAGTAACAGTCCTGAAACTTCAGGACGAACAGCTCGCAGATAACAAGGATATCGGTTACATGCGGTTAAATATTTATGTGTCAGAAACTTTGAGGATAGGAAAACTTTCTGAAACTTTCCGCCAAATATTGACACGCAGGTGACGAGAAACCAATTTATCTATGCAGATTTTTATCTGGCCGCGCATAAAAAAAATACATCTCCGTTTCCCTGAAGTCGTGTTAATATTTTTCACGTGTCGATACGCATTAAAATCCGATTTTTCTCCGTCTGAAAAACATGAAATTGTACGCGACGCCTGAAGGCAATAAAAAGAACGCGCTTGTTTACGCCGTGACATCAAATGAACGCACGTAAAAGTCGGTAAAGATAAACGAGTGCTTCTGACGTATTTCTCTTGCGACAAAGAGGATGAAGCACCACTACAGCTTTCACATTAAAATATGTTCCATAATTTTTATTCTTTAGTAATTTATGGCCGCGCAGAAGGAAAAATATTGAAATTCTCTTGTGAATACAAAGTGATGTAAAGGTACACAATTTTCTGTTGGAAAGTTGACAGAGAAGTGTGCTTTTATTTCTTCATAAATATTCCAATAATTCATTATTAAAATACATTATAATATTATATGTCCCTTCGAGAAGATATACAACGACAATAGAGTATTTCTGTTATAAATTTAGATAATACAAATATGAAAATTTTCCCAAAATTAATCTACACTACAGACTATGAAGTCCTAAAGTATAGGATCGCTTGTATACATATTACATATACTTAGGTATTACAAGTGTAGTATAACTAGACCTCGAAAATTCTTAGACAATCGGGAGGTAAACCCTAATCACAATATAAGATAACGCTATACATGACATGTGTGTCAAGCGGCTACCCTCGACAGGGGGGATCACCTCGAGCAAAAAAGTCAATATCAACATAATTATATTCTATGCGCTTTTACTTCTGAGCTACATATAGCGATTTTTCTTTTTCGCAAGCCTCCAGTAGGATGTGTAAGGATCCAAAAATTCCGTGTTCCACGTATTCCTTGAAACAAAGGAGGCTGTATCTTAGAAAATGTTTATATTTCAAACGAAATGGAAATCTCAGGTTGCGAAGATAAAATTCCGATGTGATTTAGAAATGTGTCGAGTATATGTAGAGTTACGCGGGAAAAAACTTCTCTCTTGTCGCAACTGACGCCGGCAGACACCGATGAATTAACAAGTTAGTAATTTTCTTACAGAATCATCAAATGGAGCAGAGAGCAGCTTAACTTGCATGCGTAGCACGTCGAAATTAACGAAAACCACATTTATCTGCGATTATAATTGACTCACGTGACTCTAGCCATCTCTCCCAAGACTGATACGGAAGGCTTTAAAAGTAGTTGCGGGGGTGAAAAACGGAAGTTCCGTCTCTGGTAAAGAGTTTTCTAACTTGACTCTGCGCGTTTGCTTTCGTCACTGATTTTTCTTTTCAAAGTACGGTTTGTTTTTCGTGAGGAATCAATTAATTCATCCTTAAAAGTTTGCTTTCGGTTTTCGGTAGAAAAGGATAAAAATTCTTTCCGCGAGTGTTTTTCAGTTGTTTTGATAAAATTTATAAGCCAATCGCATGCGATTTAAATTCAAGTGCCCCCTTAATTTTCGGATTACGGGAAGAATATTTAGATTCGACATTGGTAAGCCTCAATATAACTTGTTTGTTTGTAATTCAATAATTAACAAAAAGCATTTCCGTATATTGAAATTATTGTTATTTTACCGTATTATTTTCTTGTCTGCAAAAAATTACAATTTTTATCATATCTTTGTAGTCGTGTCGAAACAGTATTGGAATTCAGACGTGCTGTGGAAACATTTCATGCATTCAATAATAAAAATAGAGTAAAAAAAATGGATAGTGTAAATCTAGGAGATGCTGTGATGATGTGTGTTCAAGAAAATATACAGGAACGTTATTCCTTTTTTCTGACCTGGCCGGGGATAAGTTTTTACGATTATGTGTCGAAAAAGAGAACAAATTCCAATAACAATTCCCATGTAGTCAAATTGTGAGTCACAACATACCAGGGACTACAGCCACGCTGCAGGTTAACGAGGATTTTATCATAGAAAAATGCACTATAGAATTTTACGGAAAGGAGCAAGCGGATATGTTCAAAAAGAAACTTCCTAAGATTGAAAGATTGGAACCTGAAATCCTCGAAGTGTACTTAAGAGAGACCAAACAAAGTCGTTTTTTTCTGACATTTTATTTTGCAGATCATCAGATTCTGACTTCAGTGACTCAGGATATGAAAAAACAAGCGGCATAAACAACTCATTCAGTTCTTCCGAACTAAAGGTCCGTCTACACGCAACGATTTGCCTGCGCGCATCCCTGTGCAAACTAGTTTGTGCAAGTAAGCCCGTGCGTATAGACGGCAAATCGTTGCGTGTAGACGGACCACAAACTAGTTTGCACAGGGATGCGCGCAGGCAAATCGTTGCGTGTAGACGGACCATAACAGAACGTGAAAATGAAATGGAATAAAAAAACAAGCCGCATAAACAACCCATCCAGTTCTTCAGAAGTATCAGAGTATGAATAAAGATTTTCTTAATTACTTAAATAATAAATAAAAATTGTTACTTATTGTCATATGCATTAATAAATTCTTTGTTTATTTTGTCTCTGTGGTTGTTGCATTATCAAACATATCTTTTCTAAAGTTTATAAATCGATAAGAAACGAACCCAATTTACTAGCTGGTAATGAAATAACTTTTGTATGCAGAGCACTAAGCCCTTTTCCTCGAAACTTTAGTGAACCGTGTGTTCTGCATTCAGTTAGTTATTTTTTTAATACAAACAGACCAAGATGCCTTGAAATTCAGCGCAACTTTGTGAGATTTGGACTTTTTTAAAAAAGGTAGGTACCTTAAAAACAGGGCAAAATCGTTAAAAATGTTCCTTTTTTTAATCCTTGAAATATTTGCTTTTTTAAATATAACTTTAAAAACAGGGTAAAATCCTTAAAAAAGTGTTGTGTGCTGAACAGACCCATATAGTACAAACTTAAAAACAGGTCGAAATGCCTTGAAATTCAGCATAGCTTCATGGGCCGAAGGCGAATTGTAACTTTTTAAATATGCTTTAAAATCGGGGAAAAGTCTTTGAAAATGTTACTTTTTAAAAACTACCTTAAAAACAGGGCAAAATTCTTGAAATATTTGCTTTTTCAATATACCTTTAAAAACGGGGCAAAATTCTTAATTTTACTTCCTTCGTTTGGATTTTTTTCTCATAATTTGGCACACCTAAACAAAATATAATTTCCTGAATTAGTTTCAATATGAAAGTTTAATTATTAGGTATTTTCTTAAGTGGATAAAATGCATCTAAAACACGCATACAATACAACGTTTTATCCACAATCACCACATTTATGGAATCAGAATGAGCGAAATTTAATTAAAAAATATTCGTATTCGTAACATGAAACGAGGCAGGCTTTGTCATACCTACTGGTTGCTATGGTACGTTGTTTATTGTTTATAACAAAAAATTGAGAAGTTTTGAAAAATGCAAGAAAGCGATTGTGTTCCTTCTGTAATTCTTGAGGAAGCTCAAGAAGCAACTCTCCAATTATTGCCCGCAAAATCCAGAGGACATTATGAAAAAGCGTTTGCCGAATTTAATGAATAGAGAGAAAAACGGCGGGTAAGGACAATAAATGAAGATGTCATGCTATCTTATTTCTTAAATTTGAAGAAAAACTATGCGATTTCATTCGTGTGGTCGAAGTATTCAATGCTGAAGGCTGCTATAAATGTCTATAAAAACATTGAAATTGGAAAATATAATAAGCTCATTGGTTATCTGAAGAGTAAATCGAAAGGATACAAGGAAAATCCAAGGTTCTTCTAGTTCAAGTCGTTCTTTACAAGAGGAGACATCCATAACTTGTTCCGAAAATGATTGCAACTACAGCTTGCTATTAACGGAAACGAAATGATAAATACATGAAAAAGCGAAGAACGAAATGTCTGTTAATATAAATGTAAATGTTAATGAACATTTTAAGTAGCGACATCTTTCGATCACTAGTTGTACAGAGCCTGCTCGAGCATGGCCAGCTCCATTAACATTAACTGACGTGTATGTATGGCCGTTTCAATTCGCTTAAAATTCAGTTCCAAGAAAGCATGCCATGGAGTGCTCCCCTCAGCGCTCCCTATTAAAAAACTACAGAACTACTCATAATAACGTAGTGACAACTGCAATTACTTAAAAACTCACTAGAGGCGCTGAGTGGAGTACCCGTCAAAATTTTTAAAAGTCGAATGGAAACGGCCATACATACACGTCAGTAAATATTAATGTAGCTGGCCATGGCTCGAGGAATCCGCTGTAATCAAAACCGATTTGCACAAAATTTTGTAAATGTGGCGAACTAGCTTCAATTTGTCAATCCTACTGCGATGTCAGGTCAAAAAGCGATTGCAAGATGTCGCTACTTAAATTGTTTGTTAATAAGTAAATTAAATTTGATTGATTTAAGACTATATTTTTTCATTATTCCACTAGTGGATAATAGGTCACTTTATATAATAATAATAATAATAATAATAATAATAATAATAATAATAATAATAATAATAATATTTATTGACTATACATCATAGAAATACAAACTGAGAATTTATTACATCGTGCTTTATAACTAACTAAGGATGATTTCTAACAAAAGAAGTGCAGCCAAAAGGCAAGGAATCAGCAATAAATTGCTGCTATTATTTCCAAGCCGCAAGTAATAATAGAAACAGTTGATTAACATGGCGAAAATCTGAGAGGCGCCTATGTATATGTTTAAAGAGTCATATATTTAATCAAAAGAACAAAGACAGTGAAAAAACAACCAATTTGCGCAAGTTCTAAGGTAACCATAATTAGTAGTAATGTTCTTATCTATACTGATTACTATTTATACTGATACTTTGATACTGTTACATTCTAAAACCACATCCATTTTAAAGTGACAATAAATGATCTTCCATGTGTCTCTTAAAGTTCTGAAGCGATAATGTCTTCATTTGAACTGGAATATCATTAAGGATATGCACAACGTTATAAGAAAATGATCTTCTGAATAAAGCAGTGTGGTGAAGCGGGGAGGGGGTTAGTAATCCCTTACTTCTAATATTGATATTATGAACATGCGTTCTGAAGCTTAATCTGTAATAGAAGTAATACGGACTTTTATTGTTTAGAATTTTATAATATAAAACGCTAGAGTGTAGATAACGTCTATTGCTCATATTAAGCCAGTTGGCCCACTTTAAAGAAATATGATCTCTGCGTTTGATACCGTAAATCAAGCGAAGACAAGCTTTTTGTACCTGCTGGATTCTTTGAATATCATTTTTATCTAGGCACGGACCGTAGACAGTATCACAATAGTTGAAATGACTCAAAACCAGTGTGTTACACAGTATTTTTTTGAGTTTAGTATCTAAGCAGTCTTTACAACCATATAATGCTTTGAGATGACTGATAGCTTTTTGAATAGTTTTCGTAACATGCAACTTAAATCGTAGATTCCTGTCTATAAACATTCCTAAACTTTTACCGTATTCAACCACCGGGATGGTTGCACCACCAACATTAAGTTTGACCTCGTTCCTCAATTGCGGCCATTCTCTATTCTTTCCAAAAACTAAACTGATGACTTTGAAGGATTAAGAGACAAACAATGATTAGTGCTTACGGTATGAATAATATCAAGGTCAGCAGTAATATCAGCAATCCCCTGAGCAAGGCTATGTTTAGGAAAAGAGTGATACAGCTGAGTATCATCAGCATATAAGTGGAATTTACTAAATCTTAAGTTATTAAACATATTGCAAGTATAAACAGTAAAAAGCAAAGGGCCCAAAATACTTCCTTGTGGAACTCCCACATTTAAAGACAATTCTGTTGACAAATTATCACATAATTTAACTCGCTGTGTACGGTTGGAGAGATAAGTTCCAAAAAATTGCACACCTGTTTCACTGAGTTCAATAAAACTCAAAATAGCTATAAGTAAGTCATGATTAATAGAACCAAAGGCTTTAGTAAAATCAAGTAACACGAGAATACTGATGTCATTGTGATCCAGTGCGTTATAGATATCATCTAACACAGCAGTAAGTGCAGTTTCACAGCTATGGCCGGTCCTAAAACCAAATTGTGTAATAGGGAGCATATTGTACTGATGCAAATGCCTGCGTAACTGCATATCAATAACTTTTTCCAATATTTTTTAAAAAGTTGGTAACAAACTTATAGGTCTTAAGTCTTTAAGATCAACTGGATTTTTATTTTTTGGTAATGGTAATACCAAGGCCTGCTTCCAACATGTTGGAAAAACACTGTGTAATGTACAGAAATTTACTATAAATGTAATATAGGGCAATAAAAAAGGACAGCATAATATGAGCATTTGTACGCTAATTTCATCCTTGCCAACCGATTTGGTTCTGAAAGAACGTAATATTGAAAAAACCTCACTTTCTGAAATAGGAAAAGGTTAATTTTTGAGTAAAATTACAAAATTTGTTTTTAGCATAGAAATCTAATAACTGTTTATTGACTGGTAGTTTAATAACTGAATTTATAAAATGATTATTAATCAAGTTAACATCAGAAATGTTTTCAGGAATGATAATGTTTTTATTTTTATAATAAATGATCATATATTGTAAATTTTTCCAGATTTCGTTTTTATTCTTTAGGGAATGTATTAAAAATGCCTTCTTTTCTCTACGTATCGGAGACGTAGTAAAATTTCTGATTTCTTTGTAATAATTCATTGCCGCACTAGTTTTAAGTCTCTTGGCTCTGGACAATGCCTTATCCTTGATGGACATCATAACACGAATATTTTCTGGTGCCTTAGGCTTTTTTAAAGATATGCTTTTTAAGAGGCGCATGCAAATTGAATAGAGCAATAATATTTTGATTAAAGAAATTAAGCATCGCATCCACATCATTCATATCATATACATATAGAAAACCATGGAATTTCCCGAAGATCCAATAAAAATAAAACTTAATTAAAGTTGTAAAAATCTCGGATAATTCGCACAGTTGGTGAAAAATTATTACAATCCCATGACAACGAAACATTGGTTAGAAAATGGTCACTAATATGTAGATCCAAAACTGCGGTATCTATTACAGTTACATCAATACCAGTTATTACGACATCCAACAGAGAAAAAGCTCCGCCCGTCATGTTAACTCTGCTAGGCTCGATAACGAGCTGCTTTAACCCTAAAGAATCTAAAAGGTCATGAAACAGAGAACTACCTCTGCTATTGAGATCAAGTAAATTAATGTTTAAATCCCCCAAACATAAAATTTCATGTGATGTACAAAGCATCTGAGATAGCATGATATTAAGATTTGAAATAAATTCAGAAACATCAGTGTAAGGTGGTCTGTAAATCACAACAACATTTAATTTCAAATTAGAAAAAAGCAATTCAAATTGTAAGTTTTCCATAGAATTATGCTCATCTATATCAGATATTAAATTAAACTTGAATTTTACCTTAATATAAACTCCCACTCCACCACCACGCCTCACATCTGCTCTACCCTTTCTTATAAAATTGTAGCCCTGGATATAAAGAAGATTGTCAGGTACACAGGGTGTCAACCAAGTCTCTGTGCTTCATAAGTATGGATAAAAGTCTAATTATAATGTGATTGTGGATAAAAGTTATTTATGTTGTTTATTTAATTATGTTACGAGAGATGCTCAAAGTGGCATCCATTGGCATTAATGGCAACGACGAATGAATGAGTCAATAAACATTGTTGAACTCCATGTAACATTCACATTTTTCGCTGACCGTTACATTATATTTTTTCGTATTTTCTCGTGAATTTGTTGTTGAAATTCAAATAAATACCGTTTCGTTCTTTTAATTTATCTCGTAATTTATGACTTAAAGGCCTCTATCTCTCAGGGCCTGTGTTTTAATTTCTTCTTAAGTCACCTGTTTTTAGTTTTGGAAATTAAGCTGTAGATGTCGCCCATAGTCACTTTGCTTGATCTAAGGTACTAAATCAACACTCCGTACAGGTAACGCAATTCCATTCCTCTCGTAAGAGGATTGAGAAACAAAGATGACAAATATAATTGTCGCAAGTGCAATAAGGAAGACAACAGTTTTAGGGAATTCTGTTTACCGCAATGTCACTGGTTTAGTACCTGTTGATTTAGTACCTTACTTTGATCAGTATTATTCGTCGATGCTTCTTGCTGATGTTTGCGGAAATTGCGTAGTGTATTTTGACGTATTTCCGTCCCCTTCGATATCAGCTCGATTCCTTTGTTCTGCTACCGACATTGCAGACGCGTTGAATTCCTATACAAATTTTTACAGTTTATTAGAGCTGAACGGCTTCGAGATATTCCATTTTGGCTATTTATTTCTTCGTGGGCCCTACTGTGTCGTTTCCGTCAGATTGCTCTTCAGCTGCATATCATTTACATCCAAGCACGTGTTTCGTTAATGTTCTCGTTCAGAAAAACTAGCAGAAGACTAGTTTTTCTTACCGGAAATTTTCTTTCCGCTACTGTGCTGTCGTCTGAAGATACTACAGGAGAAGAATCCTTTTTGCGTGGTAGTTCCTGAATATTTCAGAACAGGATCCAATTTCAGCGTTGTCGTCTGAATGGTTTTGCATCGTAGTTCCTAAATATTTACTACAGGACAAGAATCCTTTTTTGCGTGGTAGTTCCTGAATATTTCAGAACAGGATCCAATTTCAGCGTTGTCGTTTGAATGGAATCCAGGTCAAGTTTTGTCAGGACTGAGTGAGAGCCCAACCACTATAATTCGTATCGTTTCGTATCGACAAAATTATCAGTTTCGTTTCGTATCGACAAACTTACCGTACCGTATCATGCATTACGCAGATTTTAGTTTAAAAAATATAGTTTGAAGAATTACCCTTCCGAATCCACCCCAGCCTCCGACTAAACTGAGCTATGGCAACAAAGCAGGTAAGAACCTACTTATAAAAAGAGTATGTCACATCCATGCCTAATAAAACTGATAATATTGATACAAATAAGTTGCAGTTGTTTTTGACGTCAGCTAATGTGCTTAACTATTTCGCAGTAACTCTTTAATTGCGCCTAAAAAAATAAAATGCAGGTCAAATTTGAACCGCTCTCGTACAAACACCATATCTGCCCAACTAAAATCTTTCGTTGTACTTAATACAACTTGTACAGGCTTCGCGTTGGCCGGCTGGAGGGACTTGTGCCACACAAGCACACGCTTAAACAAATCATCGTAACATGCAACTTAGTGCTTTCTAAATTTGAAGTACATGTTCGATATCGTAAAAGATCAAATTACAGGCATTTTGAAGCATGTCTCGCTTGTCTGTTCTGTCTTGAAACTGGCGACATTCGCAGCAATAGAGTCGCGCAGACACCATAAAACAAATCCATTTGACGGTTTAAATTGGTTTCTTAGTTTTGTACACATTCCGTCACTTTAAAATTGTAGATAAATGGGCCCATGTGTTTGAAGATATCAAATTACTGGGCGAGTTGAGACTTTTTCGCTGGAGTCTGGGTCCTTTCCGTCAGGCAACAAATACTGTAAAATGTCAACGTTTACACTTGAATGTCAAAATGTATGGAGGGATTTCATTTTGCGACACAAACAGCGAGCATTCCGATGAGTTAATAGAGTGTCTCTTGATACATTTGGGCATCTGGTACGGGCGTGCGTGTGAACTGGATGCGACGACCAGGATTGGTCGGCGTGATTTTAGAATTTCGCTGCAAGTCCGAGGGGGCGTTTTTTGATTGTTTTCGTGTTAAGCGGGAACGCGAAAGTACGACAGATAGATTTGAAACTCTAGCGAGAACGGTCGAGTTCAATTCTAATTTGTCTTAATTATATTTATCCTTAGGCGCTTGTAGTCTTTATCCAATTTGTTTGTTAAATCATTTATTCCGGTCCGGTTTAAATTCAGTGATAAGAGAGGCAATTAAAACTATACACCTAGGCGCCGCGACGCGAGTGTCCTTAAATCAAGTGGACAATGTATAAGTGGACACGGATTATACGCTCGGGGTAATTGACATTTATGTGTTTCCTTCAACGCACCTTTGTTGGTAACTCACTGCGCAGAGATAACTTGATTTGCATTAATTAGCTGAATATTAATTAGAGTGAAGAGTTGAGAAAAAATTAATCAAATATTTTTAGTTACTTTTACAGCGAGTATTAAAACTCACTAGCAACTTTCATCTTGGGAAAATTGATTGGTCAGTGTTTCATAATTAATAGACAAATTCTGCAATTTAATTAATCAACAGCAGTTTACTATTTCCTACATCTACCTGAGCTTTCAATACAGTGTACTTTAGAAATCATTCTACCCTAGGGGAATTCTCTTAGTCAAATTGGAAACCAAACAAATTGAACTACATTCCTGGCCATTTTCTTGACAAAGTTTTTCACACCCTGTATATGTGGGAGGGTCACACTGCGGTCTTTGCCGAGAGATTTGTCGGTTAATTAGAAGCGATCGCCTTGCGACTGTTACGCCAAACTACCCATAATGGAGTGCGAATAAAGCAGTCAAAGTGGATTTCTTGCGCCTTAAATTATTTAGCTAGGTTAGATGGCGAAAGAGCGATATACAGAGGGTCCTCGATAAGAAGGCACAGGGGTCAAGTACCGTCCTCAAAAGCATTAATTACGCTCAGGTGACGTAGTAGAAGAAGGTTTTGGCTCACTACACGCACCTATTAATCAGGTTAGCTAGAGATAGGGTTAAACAACACCTCCCAAGGGAGCCCCTGAAAAACAGGTGATTGCTACTGATTTACTGACTGATCGCTGAAGGCGGCCTTTGTACCACATACATCGCTCAAAACATCTGATCAATTCATTAATTAAGTATACTGTAGTCCCATTGAGACAATTTGTGAGTTGGTTTATTAAATAGAACAAGTCTTTGAGTACAATCAGAGTGGCGAATACTGTACCAAGACTCGAACTCATTTGAAACTCAATTAATTATTTATCTAAGTGAGGAGCAGAGCTCTCCAACAAACATCTGTGTAAACATTATACCACCAACGGTGTGAATCGGAAGAAAATAGATCGCGCCGATATTCGAAATTAAATCTGTTAAACGATTTATACTGTACTTTCTGAGAATTGCAATTTTTGTCTACTAATTTCAACGCAAGGGTTTTCCGCTCAAGATATCCGATCCCACAGAGGCGGAGATCAGGAGTTTTTCCCATTTTTTTTTCAATAAATAAGTAAATCTAATTGTTGCGTTCCGTTATTAAACTGTCAACTTCCTTCTTGTAAAGAATTATTGCACTGCTCCACCAAAACAAAAGAACCAGGTTATTACAACGTACCTGCGGGGTTCCATTGACGATCGGGCCATAGTTAGATAATATTAAAATTAACTTCAGTACTGAACGAGTTCCATAAAAGTCATTCAACCTTCACCCCGTTCTTAGGATTAACCGTTAGTGTCCGACAACTCCAGTAAGCAGGTAGTGTTTTTGGGTGCATGCACGGCTGTAGTCGAACATCGGGTGACTTTCTCGGAACTCTAGGTAAACGGTCTAGACAAGCATTCCCTTAAGAGTAAATCTTAAGTATGGTTTGTTGGTACATATTTATTATTTGTTTATACAATTTTATTGTCTGTTTACTCGTCAGAATTAATCAATAACCAAGTAATTGGGGCGACGCATTACAACCTGGAAGGAATAGAAAAAGGCAGCTGATCATTCAAGACTTGTTCTTAAAAGATGTGTATATTTTGGACATGTACACATTAAATTAGATAACTTGCGTAACTTAAAGTGCGTCGTGCAAGAGGGGTGACAGGAATAAAGTTTGAAATATTCTAGTTAGCACGTCTGAGGTAGCTGTAAATTTGTGAAAGGAACATGAATGGAACTGTCTAGAAACGGCTACTATTGAGCGGTACCGCCACCTATAGGTGATAAGGTGATAGGTCTCATAGATTTCGAATTTAAATTCACTAAAGTTGGGAAAAGCGTCTTTGATCGATGCCCATTCAAAGACATGCCGAGCATCTTGTCTAAAGCTATGGGAAAGTTAACTAACTCTGTACGAATTTATTCGAATTTCTACCCTGCTATTTTATAAGTTAGCACCATAAACATGCATAAAGAATAATAACAATAATAAAAACAGTGGAACATATTTTCTTATTTATAAATATCAAGTGGTCCAATTTAAAGTCATCCTCAGAAGATCAAGGATTAAAAATCATGTCTTATCTTGATTCGTAATATCTGCCCAGGATCATTGTAACCATTCCGCTGACGTTTTACTCGTATGTTAACAGCGGAAAAAAATAATATCGTTGAAATTAGATATACATAGATGGCTTGTTTTTTTCTGATTTTATGTAAAAGAGGGACGCCAAATGGAAGTTGGGAACTTGCTGAACGTACTGAATAGACGCAGTCAAAGAAAGGGAAGAAAGACGGCGTTAGGTAAATTTTTAGTAAACCTGCAAAAGTTGGACCTTCGAAAGGCCGCAGATGTCACAGCTTATAATTTTTGTTTAATATTTCAGCACGCATTCACTTTACTGAATGAAGAATGAATACTTTTTAAAAGTACTATCAAAGAGACATTAATTTTCCATACACATACATATACGTTTTATAGTCAAATATATCTAACATTTCGTATTGCATTTCTGGAAGAAAAGAATTTAATACGAAATATATGTAAATATCATTTATTGAAGTAAAATTGTAGTATGTCGACAGGTAAACACAATATTTTATTTTATACGAGAAGCAGGTTTACATTGTAGAATAAAATCCGATTTCAAAGAAGCAGCTGGATTGAATTACCATTCAAACATGGTATATGTGCGGGTAACTTTGCACACGAGCGATGGACGACCCGACGACGCGGTCATCTCCTGTACCCCCGTACAATTAATTAATTAACCCTTCACGCGCTTGTGCCCTCTCCGAATTAATTTTGTGCAAATGATGCTGAGGGAGAGAGTCCGTTTTCGGTTTGTTCCTTCAAAGTAATTGTGTCATTCAAAAAGGAATGGGTGAGGTCTTAATTATTTTCACTTAAATAAATAAACAAATAAAAAAATACTTCTTAATTAAGAAAAGCTTTTGCCAACCAAAACATCATTCCTGGCAGTTAAAATATTAAATATTCTAAGTTATCAATTAGTGTTTTGAAAGTAACATTTTAATAAAGTTTGAGTTTGAAAGTTACTTGTAATTTGCAACTTAATATTTAATGTGCCTGAAATGCCTGTATGTGCAATCGTTCAGGGAAAAGTTTAATTTAACCTAATGTAATAATAGGAGTACTCTGAGAGTGCCCTAGAGCAGTGAATCTAAAAAACGCCATTAACCTTTTGTTTAAGGCATTAACATCGAAAACCTTAGAATATAATACAATTAATAATATAAATATAATAAATTATAATTTTTCTAAATTACTTTAAATAATAAATTTTATTAACTCTGAAATAATTAAAATATTCATAATTTTATTGAGAAGAGCCATTATTTCTTTCCTTCCACACTTAACTTTTCTTTAAGAAAGCTTTTCGTCCAACTTTATAAAAGGAGACTAATCCAAACTGCATTAATCCCACGTACAAAGTAGCAGGAAACGAGCGAGAGCAAAGAAGGACCTTGACACGGTAATACTAGAATCTAATACTTTCGAAATCAAGCAGTCGAAGTGGAGAAGCGACACATCGAAATTGAAAAGTCTGAAAGAGTCCGTCAACTATCGATCTTATCTAGTTCGGTTTGGAGCTGCCAACTGGGTCAAGTTGAATACCAAGATGCGTAGAGTGCATAATCCTTCGACGTGCAAGGACTCACGATGACTTGGCGCTCTCGCGAAAAGACGTTAAATGACTCATTTGAATTTCCAATTTCTCAGCATAATCGCCCACTTTTTTTTTCAAAAATAGAACCTTTTTGTGAGATTCTTCCAAATTCACGTAAGCTCTCTTATGATCAAGGTAAAATGTGTGGCGTTAATAAAATGGAAACATTGCCGTCCAGGCCTTCAATTTATAGTGGTCATTATGTATCAAAGCTTATCCCCGGGGATCCTAATGGGCGTGGGGTGTATTGCAAATTAGAACAATTGTGGAATGGGGTCTATGAATGGTTAAACAGTGACTGGCGTATGCATTCTTGATTACGGAGCAGAGTTTGAATTATGTTATCAACGTTCACACTAGTCATCTTAATCACATTTTGTAGTATTAAGAACAAAAATAGAAATATACAGGATGTAACTGATTAAATAAATGACAATGGTCTACTTCGAAAATAAAAAACTGACCTACCACAAGAGCGCATTGTGTTTTGTTTGAAAACCTATGCTCGTTCGTGAGTTATACATGCGTCTGCGGTTTTTATAAATACATCATAAAACAATAAAGCTCCATCCAAATCCACAGTTACTCGGCCAATGTCACTCGTATGCAATTCGATGACGAAAGAAAATTCTAAATATCCACTCGCGTTGATTACTGAATATCATAATCATAAGTCAATTTTTACGTATTGTTAATAAGTTTATAACTGCTGCTTTTATAAGTGTAGCTATTTACAGAAATAAAACAAAGTATTTGTAATCTTCGACTATCTTGTTTCATAAGATAATTAATCGAGAGTAATTACGTCTTGAAATTCCATACTTTGTAACATAATATGTTATTTAATTTGTTAAATGATTGGAAAAATAATTGAATGTTGTTTTCATTACAAACTAAGTGACCAGCATACTCTGAAAAGAAAATGCATTAAATATGATCAATGAATTTTATTTCTTTCTTTGAATAATTACATCTAATCTGCACGATCTTTTGGAATTTTGTTTGTGCAGTCTGAACGTAGTAAGTAATAAAATCATAAATTAAGGGATGATGAGTTTCGACGTGCTTTTTTCCAGTAATATTTATTAGAGTGTGACCTTTATTGAATTTATTATTATCTAATTTTTTACTTATTGTTAGGTATGGTTCATGGTTACTATTTAATTAATTAAAGAATGTAAATGTTTCATCATTATTTTTTTATTGTTTGTGTATTACTAACTGCTAATCTCTGTATTCTTTCGTACGAAAATCATAAATGACCTGCCTCACTGTTTATTGTATTACATCTGCGGGTTTACTGCTCTATCATTTATTGCACATAATAGTAAACTTGGCTCGCTAAATCACAACCAGTGGTTTTTGTAAAAAACTATACGTGGCTTTTTCCGGAGTTACTGTTGACCTTTGCCCTATATATACGTCATAACTTCGCTTCTTTTCTTGTATATTAACAGTGGTTACAGTAAGTGAAACTTATTCGATTACACACTGTATATTAGATTAAATATTCGAAGTATTTCAAGGAAAATGTGTCTTGTAAAGGGATGACATATTTCTCTATTAACGATAGCATTTCGCTAGGATGTTGTTCTAACTTTTCAACTAGAGAAATTATTAAAGAACGTTATTAAAGATTTGCTACAATTTTAGTTTATTGTTGAAATATACTGCAATACCTATGTAATGTCATTTCGTGAGATCTAAATTACTGAGTAAATAAATAATTTAGGATGGGTTTCTCAGTCCTAGTTTAGCTTTAAACTCCTGTTTGTTCCCATGGTAGCAATTATAAAAGCAATTGTTCATATGGAGATAAACAGGAGTTTAAAGTTAAACCAGGACTGAGAAACCCAGCCTTACTAAGTAAATACTGAAGTTATACTAAAAATGAAGTTTATTAAAGATAGAGCGAAAGGGGTTTACTTCTTCACTTTACTTTTTCGGCTCCCTTGATTCCATATTTTCTTTTCACAGCTCCTTAAGTTTAAAACAATCATTTTACTTCTTTTTTATTTGAAGAAACTATGAAGTTGAATTTAATATCTAAGTTTTGGTTATAATTAATAAAATCAAAACCATTTGTCGTTCGAGTAAGCACCATTAAACTCGATTTACTCTTTTGAACTTCATACGAAGGCAATGAGTGAATTAGTTTTGTATAAATTTAATACTTTCGTAATTAATGTTGAACATAAACAAAGAAGTTTTTAATTAAGAAAAACTAATTGATAATTTCTTATCAAACCTGCTACGAATTGACGTTACTATGATTATGTTTAAGAAATATTATTAGAGCAAATTCTGCTACGAATTTGCTATGTTGTTGTTGCTTTTTAAGAGAACGAACATGTCATCAGAGCATAACATCTTATAAATTTGGTTTTCATCCTTCGGTACATTGAAATACTCAAATCCTCTACTGATTTTTCATTACTTTGCCGTATTGCTCTTGATTTCTCTCTTCCATCAGCAAACTAATGAACACTTAATTGGATTATAAGAACGAGGGTATCGCTTCAACTTCATTTTATACGACTATCTATCATTAGAACTGTTTTACTTCAACTCATCAGCAGTAAATACATTTATTACTTCCAGCGCTAAACGCTAATCCTACGAAAAGGGAAACGTTATTACTGTGGCAGTATAGATTTTGAAGTTTACTATTATTGTTATATGATGAAGGATTAAGCGGAATTAGATTTCCGTTTTCTCCCTGATCTTATTAAGTCCCTAGTTTTCAGAAAAAAATTAACAAATATCCACAGATATGTGGTGTACAGTTTCCAAATAGTTTCTAGTATTTTTTATAATATGTAAATGGGTAGGTACTTTTTTTTAAATTAAATTTGGTAGTTTTTTTGTTAGTACAATAGTAATTATTTGAACATTATAGTATTCAGATGGAATTAGAAATAGCTACTTGTGCAATAAGGATTTCCTACGTGTTGCACACATGATTTTTTTGATTTGATAATTTTAATAATTATTTATAATTATTTCTAAATTAAAAAGCGGATGCAAGATTGCTTTGCTTTCGTTACTATAGACTCTGCTTTCGTTACTATAAAGAAACAATACAGTATATTTTTTCCGCACTTGTTAGGAAATATTCCACTTTTCCTAACCCAAATTAGTATTCAAATGTTAAAATTCTCCAAACTCTAGTAGAAAAAAGTATATTCATATAACAAATATTAAAAGTTATCGGAGATCCAACAAGGTTCAACAAGAGAGAAGAGAAGAGGAAAGTAAAATACGTAAAATAGAGAGGGACTGCAAATTGAACTAGACAAGTGAGGATATCCACGAAAGTTGGGAAACATTTAAATGAGAAATAAGGCTGCTTAAATAGAAAGAAAAAATACAAATGTGATTCATTGAAAGTTGCACGAAAAAATTGGAAGGAAAGAATAAGATACCTATGGAAATTATTAGAAAAAAATATATAGCAAAAGCAAAAGGAAAACGCAGTGAAGAGAAGAAGACTAATTAAAGAGCAGAAAATGAGGTATCATGGAATGGAGGCACACTTCTATCATAATGAGAAATTTCTATGCAGAAATGAGGAGAGAAATATAGAAGAGGAGAAATTTGAGAATTAATAACAGAGGAGGGATAACTGGTACGGGCATAGATGAGGACAACCAAGTGAAAGGAAAAATGGACTGTGTGAACAAGAATACCCTCACGATAGAAAATGGAAGAGACATAACATGTAAAAAGGGAGATAAGTGTGTTACTGTGAAAGTTATCTAGGTATAGATTACTGTTATATACAAAATTTTGAAACCATGAATAAAAAAGCAATTGAATGTAAAAATGGAAAGAAAAATATAAACACTGTCTTTCAAAAAGTGTGCTACAAATGGGAATTTTTTTTATTATCGGTTTTTATAAAAATTTATTGACGCAGAACGCTTCTGCATCCCTTAAAGTCAAATTGGAAAATGTTGAAATTTATCTTGAACGGTCTATAGCGTGGACACCAAGAAATGAGGACGGCTTAAGAGTAAAGTACCCTTATTTTACAAGATACAGCAAAATGTCATAAGAATAAGTTGTTTATAAGCTATAGCTAAATATGAAATTACAGCCTTCTGTCTCAAAAATAAAAAAAATCACAATTTATTGTGAACCACTCTTTATAGGACATTAGGAAATACTGGTGTCCGCCAAAATAATATGAATAGGAAAACATTAAATTCGTTCTTATTTCCCGATTATTTCATTTGGTTCTGAGTGATTATTTCAATGCGTTCCGAAACTCTGCACTTTCTTGTAGCACACTTTTTGAAAGACAGTGTCTTTCCAGACTGTAAAATAGATACAAAGGAAATACCTATTCAAGAGGCTAAAGGAATTAGAAATCAGCAATAAATAGTAGGCTGTGGTGAGAATGACAGCAGAACACAAAATTAAAGGAGAAGGCAAACTTCAGGAGAAAGTAGAACTTTCACAAAGGGATCTACTGTCGTCAGTGCTGTTTAGTTCAGCTTTAGGGAAGGGATACGTTATAACCTTTGTTTACGGCGTTACAATATTAGCGAGAAGAGAATAGGTATAGCGACGAACAATATAAAGATTGGACAATTCAGCAAAAAAAATGGTACGGGAATTTAACCAGAAAGAAACAAAATATGTGCCCTGGACAGAGGAAGGGTTTACAAGAGGGAAAAACTAATGATGATTTAAGAAAATAAAGAGTCCTAGGTAATAATATTTGAAAGGAAACTTGAAATAATGGAAGAAGGACAAGCAAAATGGCTGCGGAAAATCTAACTCTCAAGAAAGTTAAAAATGTAAGAGTGCATACAAGAATAATGATAAAATTAATGATTACGTTTGGAAGGTCAAGAACAATAGAATCTGGAAACGAGGAGTCTTAAGAAAAATCTCTAGAGGAAAATATATGTAATTGGAAGGAAATTCTAAAAGGAAGTAAGTAGAATTAAAAGTCTAGTAAATGCGCAAAGAATCTGGTAGATAGGTTGTAAAGAGGATGAGCGCAAATAGAATGCCAAAAATAATTGTGACTCTAAGGCCCGGTTTTTCATCTCTGAGTAAGTGCCAAGTTATTACTTGACGATTAGCGCAATGCGTTTCCCTATCTTTAATCATCAAGTATTTTACTGGCCACTTATTCAGAGATGAAAAAATCGGGCCTTAGACAAAGGAAAAAACCGAGAATCTCAAAAGAAAAACTGAAAAGTGAAATGGAAAACGACTTAAGGACGAAAACACAAGATGGAAAACAAAAAAAAAGAGGTATGGGTTTGCATGGCTTAATTTTGAATTCGTATTTCTCAGAACAATATAATGTTTTGGCATTATTTCAAAGCTAATTACTAAAGAGATCATATTTACTACTTTTTATGTTTTTGAACACAGAAAAAATGCATTAGTTCTTCTGGACAATTTTTAAAACAGTATGGAATTATTAATTTATTGATGGAATATTATCTCAACGAATATTTTAATTTTACTAAATCAATTGTATTTAAATTTAAACCATTTTACATGCGATTACCAATTTTTCATGGATTAACATCTGATCCTTCTACAAATTCATATATTTGTGGAGGATAGGACTTATTTAGCAATCTATGTATTATTTCATTGTATTTTGCAATCGTTATTCTTTAATAAAACCAGCCAAACTCATTAATCACTCGCTTGCAGAGAAAAAGCATCTGTCAAGAAGAAAAATGATGCGAGCAAGTGAACTAGGTCGGGATTTTTAGACTCGATCAAATTTTCACAATAACATTATAGAAAGATTTTCCATTATACCACCTTAGCATAAATAAAGGAAACGAATTATTCAGAATTACACTTAATTTTGCCGTAAATAAATTTTATGGCCTCTTTAATCAAACTGCCGCGTTTATTTCTTGTAGTATAAAACATAAATGAGTGGGATTATATTCATGGCGCAGATTGTTTTCAAAGCAGTGTGCGGCAACTAATTTGCATGCCAGTTAGTTGGAAGAGAACGGACGCGAAAACACAAAACAGTGATTGTACGAAATACTGTAGCGTGAAACTTACTGTCAGCGGAAGCGTAAATAATTTTACTAGTTCCCAACTACATACATTGAAAATGTATTAATGCAATCTGATATACAAAGTAGAGCTGAGTATGATGGAAGTATCAAAGCAACAATCTAAATTATAAATTGTAAACCGTATTCTCGTATTAAACTAACTTGACGACAAGAATACTGGAAATACTGGTATTAATTTTTATTATTAAATAATTTTTAAAACTTTAGAAATAAAAATTTATTTACATAGTTGTCTTTGTTCGAGGAAGTTTTAATATTAATAAAAAAAGAATCGAGATGGAAAGTACCCTCTTGAGAACTTAAGAGTTGATTCTATACTGAAATGAAAGTCCTGAACACTTCCAGCAAACTACAATTAAAGACTGAGTGAGACCTTCATTCGAACTGTACTATTTCCGGTGCACTTCCAATCTCGAGCATAAAAAATTACTCTGCGTTTGAAAGTTCTTCCTTAACCCTAGGATGCATAAGCAGTACAATACCGTCATTTACATGATCCGGGCCTCGGAGGCCCTGCCTAGATAATATATTAGGTTGCAATGGAAAAACATTTGTTGGAGTAAAATATGCAGGTATATGTTAATTAGATTAAGTTTTTAAATGTCTACGTAAACATAATTGCAGAAAAGTTATATTTTAGCGTAAGAAGTAGTGCACATTCTAATACTGTGCTCATTACAAACATTATTTTTACATGTAACACTTATCAATTTTTGACTGATACAAACACGTAGATTACATGTCTCTAACAAGTTATAAAAATTTAGTCAGCTAAGGACATGATCAGATTTGTCTTATACAAGATTTTATTAGGCGGGTCTGGACGGCGGTATACGTAAAATTGTAGAGTAGTGATGAAAAACATTTTTTTTTTTCAAATTCTGAAAAAATTCGAAAGGTTTTGGATTAGAAGAGAAGTAGACAAAAACGAGTTTAGAGCATATCTAAACGCTCAATTCGATTGAAAATATTTTAAACAAATTATAAGAAATTAAGCACCTTCATGGGCCTGGGAGGCCCCATTTATGCATCCTAGGGTTAATGACTATTTGCCTGCAAGTTCGCACAGCATAAGGAGTTACTTTGCCGTAATTGAATTTGTTCGAGTCTGTCTTGTAATTTTTATGAGCATAGACAGTTAGGCGTAGGACAACTCTTAATTCTCCTCGTGGAACTTTCACGAAGTTTTCCACTTATCGCTGTACGTAACAAGTGGCTTTTTCTGCTTTAATTTTCAGACGGAATAGTATTTTAGGCTAAGAACTGTTCATTTTGTGAAGGTTTTCTTCTTCTTGACGTAAGAGACTAGATCGTTCTAATAAAATATTTTCGGATAATAAAGCAATTACAAAACTTGAATATTGTAACGCGCAAAATATGTACCTTTTTGCTTTTACGTTCTCTCTCAAAATTATGTTTAATTAGTGTTGGATTAAAAACGGGAAAAACAAATATAAGTACGTGCCATTAAAAGAAAAATGAAGTCATTTCAAATATGTCTGAAATATTATTTAAACTGATGGGGAGGGAGTAACGCGATCATTAATTTATAAGAAAGAAAGTGATGATTTTATATACAAAGAGACAAAAGAAAAATTGTTACATTTCCTTACCCTTGCATGAAATTTGCATGCAAATTCTTTTGATTAAATAAGGGAGTAACGCACGTGTTGTAAAGAGAAAATAAAAATAAGATTCATTTTTTATTTCTGAACTTCCCAAAGATTGTGTTAACTTTGCGTGCCAGATTCATTTAAATACAAATTTGTTTAACATGTGTTCAGAAGCACCCACGTTTGGAGTTGCGTTGGTTCGGTAAACGTATGTCGGTACTGTAATCATAACCAGCTGGCCTCACTTACTTTACTTGACGTTTTAATATAGTTTTTCTTGCTATATCAAGTCATGGCCAACTCTAAACGTAGGAGTTTTTGAACGCATGTTATAAAATTATCTCAAGGAATTCGTATAACAGGAAAAATATAACGGCATCAAACCTGATTAATTAAATAAAAGAAAGCTCATGGAAGAGGTAAAAGTATAAATCGTAAGAAAATAGTAAAACTTATTCTCTCATAAGTCTGTGAATTGCTACCTAACTATATCAAAATAGTCGACCTTGAATAGATTGCGAAAATTGGGGGAAACTCCTTTACGTTATTGAACAACCTACTTGAAATTATGCCCAGCTCAGTGGAGATGGGAGTGGGCTACACAATAGGATCGTCGGTAGCTCGTTATCTAGTTGTTAATTAAGACAGGGGCGCGTTATATTTATTCCACGTATAAGTAATAAGTGTTAACGCTAGGACTACACACGTGAATGTAGCATATGAGTAACCCTCAAGTTTGAAATTCCGCGTTAAAAATTTTTTTTTATCAGTCACCCTGTATATATCGAAATTATCAGTCACCCTATATATGACGAAATCTAAAAGAAAAGTATGACAATTCACGACATTAAGTTTATTGATCATTTTAAATGAAAATTACGTAAATGTACGTTAATTACTTTAGATCGAAATTAAATTAAAATTCACAGAGCAAGTGTAACACGTAAACACCGGCAAGGATATCCTATTTGGTTTACAAAAGTGATGGACAGCCTCAATCAAAAGTAATGAAACTTTCAAAACCGAAACGCTGTAGTCAGAGTGCAACGGTGCCGAGTCAGAGAGAGCGCAATGTGTTGTGGGGTTCCGAAGGACTTCAGAAACATTCGTTCGCCATAAGGCTTCATCTCACTCGGTATCTTCTCTCTCTGACTACAGTGTTTCGGTTTTGAACGTTTCATTACTTTTGATTGAGGTTGTACAAGTTATAAGCACCTGTCAGTTTGACAGTAGGAGGCGGTTATCAATTTTCTTTATGCAAATTATGACATGTTCTTAAGGAACCATGGCTTGAAATATACAATTACAAAATTCTCAAGCCCTTAACTACTCATTATGCAGCGTAATTGATGATTAACCGAAGTAACGAATGAAAAGTGTACGATACCGCTCAACGTTAAGTCCGGTCGTCTGATGCCATAAATCACGACATTTACATTGAAGTCTCGAGAGAGGGCTTTGATCCTACACGCACGTCCGAACTTTCGCGGTGTTTGATGGTAGTAGAACTAGATGACTCTCGTACGGCTTTTCTGTTCATTGCCTTAAGTATCATTCCGAATTGACTTAGTGCAGAAAATTAGTGCAAATCGGTACTGCAGATTGGCCATGCAAATGTCTGACAAATGTGTTTTGATGTATCTATTCACAATCAACTTAGTGCAAAACTTCTGTTGATTGCCAATCTGCAGTACCGATTTGCACTAATATTCTGCACTAATTCAATTCTGATTGAGCCTTATCACTTGCTACGATTTGCCTCGTATATCGCGAAACTGCTCCGTATGACGTGAAACTGCCTCGTACAACGTGAAACTGCCCCGTACAACGTGCTAAAGGTAGAAACGTGAAGATAAGTTTGACAAATTCAAAGTTGAATCGGAAGACTTACCCCTTGTTTAAAAATAAGGGCCTATTAAAACCTGCGACACATCCATCCGCTTGATTGTGTGCTGCTACTTAAGCCTTGGCGATATTGAAATCAACTTTCTTGGGTGTATAAAATCCCTAGTGGCTGCTAGGTGGTCGAATTCGACACGAATCACATAAATTAGCTTCTACAGCAAACGAAAATGACCTATACTCAGGAATGTCACGAACACCAAGATGACGATTTTAATATTCATTTTTATTTTAGAATCAACAAACAAACGCCAACACGTTTCCTTTTGTTCCAAAATCGAAATTGACCAATCTACATGCACGAGAAAGGAAACAAAAAGGTAGCCCTTAGAGTTTGAATTTAAAATAAAGTGCGCGATTTAGTGTCCGCTTAAAAGATTTTGTGATTAAAATAGAGCGATCAGTGCAGCCAAAACATAACTTTAGAGTTTGTTATCAAATAGACCATTAAATGGAGACAACATTTTAACATTCCCTAAAATAAAATCGTTAAAACGAAAACGAACCGTAACAAAATCTTGGACAACTACTTTGGTCTACTTTGTTAGTAGACTTACCCCCAGTTTCATAATGGAATTTAAAGGAGGCTTTAAATTTAAAGTCACTTTCAGATGTCAAAACAAATATGAAAACATATTTGTTTACATATGTATTTGTTTTGACATCTGAAAGTGACTTTAAATTTAAAGTCTCCTTTAAATTCGATTATGAAACTGGGCCTTACTCATATAGAAATCAAATAACCCTAGAACAAGGACAATTAAGTTGAGATTAAAATTAGCTGAATAAGTAAGAAAAAGAAAGACATAAAGACTAAAAGGGGCATGAAAAGAGGAAGTACGAATGGTAACAGAGAAGAGGAGTTTTATACTCTTATGGTTATACCAGTTTTTTTTTTATGAATAAGCGGTTGTGTACATTTCGTTGCCATTAGCGAGTTATCGCAACCATCACGTTAACTTACGGTAAACGTTAAATTACGTGACCCCATTCATTTTCCATTGGATCACATGAACTTAACGTTTACCGTAAGTTAACGTGGTGGTTGCGATAACTCGCTATTATGAGATACTGTTGCATCTCAACCGAACTGGATTCTCCTGTACTGTAATACGCCGATGTGCTACGCTTGTTTGTTGACTTTTGCAGACAACTAAAGAGTAATAAAATGTCCAAACAAAATAAACAAATTTAATTTATGGACGAATTAACTGACTGGTAACTGAAAATTGGCTGTCTGCAAGAATTTAACGCGTATTTACCGTAAGGAGTACGGCCCTAGCAGGATTTCTGAGAAAGGTCAAGTTTATTATCATGCCCTAAGTCTATACGGCGCCTCTACCTGCTGTTTTACGGAAATCCTATTGCCCTACAATAGTACTACGCTCTGCGCTGACCAGTTCCCAGAAATGCCGGGGTCTGCCTTCTTTGTATTTCAACAACCTTCAATAATTATTTCCTCGTGATCGCTAATTAGTGGGGGACTCTACTTATGTCTGTGCACTCTGGTCCGAATCCTGGCGAGACGATAATAACTTTGAGATCGCGGAATTGGTTGTGCGTAAATAAAATACGGACTTATATTGAATTAATTATTTATTGCAAAAACAAGGTAAAAAACTCCGATTTCTAGCCGCACTGCAGTCTAGAAAAATGAGCGGAAAAACCTTGTCGTTTTAAAAATTCAATACAAAGGAACACAAGAAAAAATTACGATTTTGTAAGAAATACAGTAGAATTCGTTTAATGGCTTTCTCGTTCGAATATCGTGACGAACTAACTGTTTTCAATTACACAGCTGGTGGTTTTATGCTTGTCCCAAACAATAGTTGTGGACCTTGTTATTGAATTTACATTAACAAGTAAGTTGTTTCCAAAATCAGATTGGTCTTGGTACTCGTGTTTACCACTTTCAATAGTACTCGAAGACGCTCTGTGTGATCAACCAGTGTGGCCGTGTGCCTACAGTGTACTTACTTAATGAACTTAATTAATTAATCAGATATTTGGGGAAGTACGTGATACAAAATGTCGCCCAGGCGATCAATTTGCGAGAGGATTAATAGTAATAGGCGCGGGAGCCGATTTGTTTCTAACCTAATAACGCGGCAAAGGGGGAGATTCTCAACCGCGCCTATCGCCAAGAGGTGGAGGTGCAGTGACTCTCACTTCATTTGTTAACCTCTGATTGCGTTGTTTTCGACGATGATCTAGCCCTATGCGCAATGGTAAGAATTGACCGTTTTATTTGATACTCTATTATGGGTAGTTATGATCTTTCGGTCTCTCAGCAAATTACTTCTAATTAACCCGCAAATCTCCTGACAAGGACTACTCTTCGGTCCACACACAGGGTGTGAGAGAAACTCGGTTAAGAAGATGGCTAAGAATGTGATTCAGAATTGTTTGGCCTCGTAATTTTACGAGACTCGTAACGGCAACTAATTGGCCTTGATTTCGGGAATTAACTTGTGCTGGTCACACTTGATTTTAGCGGCAGATCTAGACTTGCCTTAGACCAGTGGTACAAGATGACCATTAGAAACTCGCATGACAGATTTATATGATATTCAACTCAAGAAAAATTTTAAAGTCCCTCAGTGTTACAAGAATTTATGGCCCACCCCTGTTATATTGCCTATTGAAAGCTATCGTAACGGCCTACCGATATTGCTTCCGCTGTGGCAGTTGCAATTCCTAGCATGTGTACATTTATTTGTTATTTAAAATTAAAGTTACAACAAGAACATGCTTTTTGTTTTATAAACAAATTTGCGACCGTTTCAGTACGTATATTAAAATTTGCCCACAAATTTTATGATTATTTTTTATATTATTTTTGCTGCTTCAACTTGAAATAAATTTTAGTGAAAAGTACCAAACGAAGTATCTTAAATTTACAAACTACCGTCTTATAAAAAGCTGAAAAGAATAAAGGTTTGCATCATGTAGCACGTAAAGAGAAAATATTTGTAATTTAAATGGAGTTAACGTACTTTAACTTTAGCTCTACCAACTCATACATTTTTATAAGGTTTTTGTACAACCCACGATATTTGGAAATAGTTTTTAACGGTACATGAACGAATGGAATGAACTGCCTTTGCTAGATGTAATTTTCTTGTCTACATTCAACTTATATAATTGATCCATAATTAACCTCATTGCAACTATTCATATAAAGTGACACATTATTCGCTAGTGAAATAAAGTAACATAGCCTTCTGGCCTTTTTCACTTTTGAAGTGATGCTCAAGTGCGATAGCAAGATATCAGATTATTATTTTTATTAAATTTGGATAAATCTGGCTCCATTCATAAATTGATTGTGGATAAAACGTTATTGTATTCGTGTTCTTGTACACTAAATAACTATTACCAATTGAATCAGTTGAATCGTCCATCAAGTTTCCATTTCATTACGGCTAATTTATATTGAAGCATTAATACTGAACCTTTTAAATTATTCATATATCTTTTATTAAATATTGATTTTTTAAGCAATTTATTTCCAAAATCTTTAAATTTTAAAAAGTCCAAGTTCTTAGCGAATTAGAGAAAGTGAGCTAGCCGTTTTTATAATAACCAAATTAAACGTAAAAATTCTTATTAACCTATTGTTTACTATGCAAGCACAATAAAAAAGGAAAACAAATTTATTTTGTTTAGAGTACGTTAGGAACATGACGCTTTCATTTATGGTAAAGTGCCTAATTGGGACAGCTAATGACTCTAGGGAGTAATTAAGTGCGTAATTAAGACAGCTTTGTCGGTTGTTCTTACAAATTACGCCTTTATTTAAACAGTGGCATTAATGTGACAAATTACTACGTAGTCTGATATTTTTTAGATTAATTTCTTAAGATCTTTCAGGAACTTACAGTCCTTACAGTCTTCTCAGCAAAAGCAAGTACCCGGCAAGAAATTATTGACTATGCTTGGTCAAATTACTGCTGATGCCTAATTCCAAAAACATCGTGGAAATTTACTTTTGATGCCTAACACTGTACTTGTTGAAACTTGATTACGTCATTTCAGCTGCGTCTGTGATGAGCATGAAGTAAGAAGAATAAAAACGGATCATTTGAATAGTGCTATAATTATCAAATGGAGTTCCCTTTGTGGAAAGTTTTCTGCAGCTCTCTAAACAAATATAAATGATGAGTAGAATATTTTGAATTATGGCACACGATGAAGTTACTAACATCTTAACACTTACATTCCTATCGTTTAACAGCAGTCAGCCTTAATATGCTTTGCTCTTTATTTTTATTTTATATGTAAGTAATAAAATAAGTAAAGACATAATATGATGTTCCTTGCTATTTCAAGGCATGATCAAATTCAAAAGTGGGAATTTTTGAACGCACTTTACAACCTTCCATTGCAGTAGTTCTTCTGATATTAGCATCCCGGTCTTGTATCAGATTAGTGGAATCTGTTCAACATGCAAATAACAAAACTCCAAATTAACTGACAAATTTAAGGAATATTAATTAAAGGAAAAGTATTACGATATAGGTATGGACTTTTAATTCTAATTTAGCAAAATGAGATCTTTGTATTTGTATTTCAAAACGAAATCTCATTTTCACACAAATGATCAAAACAAAGAAATCCACGGCATTCGAATTTTCCGCTTGTCTAGAGTCCTATTTTTCAAGCACGTGCCAATGATTATCCACTAATGCAGAGAAATCACGGGGGAGGTTTTTCCTCAAATTGCGGACTTTCCCACGCCAACAAGAGATTAATTAAACAAATTAATAATCGCTAATTATAATAGATTATTACAGTTTATACGGAGGTACAAGAGTAAATTTAATTCTAATTGCCCGGCAGTAATCTACTTATTGTTAGTCATTATGTACGTTTGGTTACTGTTTATTTCTATTATGAGAGAACGAAGTGAGGTCGAAAATAAGGAATATTTACAGAATAATGTAGTAAAAGAATCTGCGATCTCAAGAGGGCTATCTACAGAGAAAATTTTACAACAGAAAGACGGTCTGAAGAACTCGTTGCTAAGAATTAGAACCCAGGACACCAATTGCTTCCTCAACTGTGAAAGTATTAAACCCCCTTAAAGCCCCAAGGCAATGCTTGTTTCTGCAATATTACATTTATTTTTATTGTAATCCTTTTATTAACTTTTGCAGTTGGAAAAGCACGCCGACGTAAAATTATTTAAAGCATTATTTGATACAGCATAACAGTATAACAATATAAGGAAAAGAAAACAAAAATACTGACCGAGAGAAGTAGCAAGCAAAATGAAAATAAAATCCCGGCTTTTGGTACGACCACATAAAACAACACCCCGCGAAAACAATCTGATACGTGGAATGCATTTTAGCGCAAAATATTTTGCTTTTTTGTATGAATATTAAAGGACCCGTTCGGCGTGTTTATTTAGCAGGAGGAAATAACTGACGGTTTATCGAGCGCGTAATGTTTTGAAGCGTAAATATTTTTTCTGTTTTGTTCGGAATTACGGGTACTTTTTTGATAATAATAGCCGAGGAAGTTAAAAATAATAACGTGCTCGTTTCGCTTTTCCCAAATTTTATTTATTTTGTAATACTGGGCAATTTTCTTCTTAAAATTACACACTCCCCGAAACATTCATAAAATGCTGTTATTTTTACATTAATAAACTGTCTCTGATTAGCTACTACAACGCATTTGTTTATTCCAAGGTTTTCTACTGATATCTTGTTGAACACTTTTTTGAATGATTATGACAAATCGACTCGAAATTTACAAAGGAGAAAAAAAAATGGATGTAAAAGTCAAAATGTAAGACTCTTACAAAAGGATATGGTTGACGAAAGTGGAATAGGAATTCTAAATAAATTCGGTTGGTATGTTCTACTAGGAAGAAGATTTCGTTGCAACCAAACATCAACTCGTCGGGCTACTGTAAGAAGAAGGAAACAGAAAATCTCCAAATTTGCAAAAAAGAACAAATTGATTTGGGAACGAAATAAGTAGATAAAAGGAACATCTATAGAGTATATGAGAGTCCATGTAATACAACACATTAACAACAACACTTATTGGCAAACAAATTGTAAGAATAACAATTGAAATGAAACAACTTCGGAAAATCGCAGAGATATAAAATCTAAAACCAATTCTACCAATTCTAATTGAAAGGAGATTGACCTGGAGCAGTATGCATTTAGAATGTAAATGGGTAGCAAACAAGGTAAGGGAATAAAAAAATGAGTCTACAAGAGAAAACCAAAGTAGAACAGAAAAAGGAATACCTGAAAGGAAAATCTCCAAAGTCCTTTGGACAAAAAGATTGATAGAAAATAGACGTTTTCGAAATTTACCGATGAAAAGCTCGAATAATCTAAAATTATTTTAGTTATCAATATAAGCTTTATAAACTTCCTAATAATAGACGCGCATTAATTTCCGTAAGCGCAATCTATCTACATTAACGAAAGTAGCAATTAATTAGGCAGGGTAATTTCTAAACTAATTTAAACTTGGCCGGCAACAGGTCTACCAACTTTTTATTCCAGAAGAAAGTTTTAAGCCCTGAAACTTAAAACAAATGAACTTGTAGCTCTAATGGCTTATATATTACCCTGGGACTCTTCTAACGACAGTGTAAATTGGATTTCCTTGTAGTTAAATTGATAGATATTGCCCTTGGTTCATTTGAAATCGATAAAGGTAGGGGGCACTTAAAAGTGTTTTACACTTGATACGAAGAAACCAACATTAGGGAGTGTCAGTTTTATATCATTTGTGTGAGTACCTACATTACGTTTTTACAGTTGGTTCTTGTCCGATGAAATTTGTATCACAAAATCTTCTAAGCGGACACTAAATCGCGCAACTATACACTTTACGTTTCGCAGTCGTTCGACTGCTTCGTCAGAAGTGAAAATTATGTTGTCAAAATAAACAAGGTTGTCAACGGAAACTGAAAAAGTAACTTGATTTTTTTTTTTTTATGTATATTATATTTATTTTTTAATCTAAAAATAATTTGAACATTACAAATGTTAAAAAATTGACAGATCTATGTTCTATTCATATTCAAAAAACACAATTTAATTTTAGCTAGCAAATCTGTAAATAATTTAAATAGTATTTTCTCAAATTTAAAAACCAAAACACCAAAATTAAAACAGCCAAACGTAGTTTATGAAATTAAATGTTTCAATTGTAATTCATGTTATATTGGAGAAACAAGCCAAAATTTAAAAAAACGTCTAGACCAACATAAATATCATATCCAAAAAAATAATCAAAATCATTCAATGCTTGTAGAACATTCATTAGAAAATGACCATAATTTTGATTTTGAAAATACTAACATTTTATATTACGAGTCTAATATTTTCAAAAGACGTTTTATTGAAATGTGTAAAATAAAAATGTCGTCGAATTCTATTAATAAACGTACTGATTTTGCAAATTTAAACGATACATTTTGTAGTTTTCTCGATTCCTTAAATAGAACATAGATCTGTCAATTTTTTAACATTTGTAATGTTCAAATTATTTTTAGATTAAAAATAAATATAATATACATAAAAAAAAAAAAATCAAGTTACTTTTTCAGTTTCCGTTGACAACCTTGTTTATTTTGACAACATAATTTTCACTTCTGACGAAGCAGTCGAACGACTGCGAAACGTAAAATGTATAGTTGCGCGATTTAGTGTCCGCTTAGAAGATTTTGTGATACATTACGTTGTTAGGAAAAACATATTGAACATTAAAACAAAGCAGGTATTTTTCAAAATAAAATGTAATACCAATTTTTTTTCAAAATGTCCTTCCAGATTCTGACTTACAATTAGTAGCACACTTGTGATTGTAAGAAAGTAAAGAAGCAATTTACCTTTATTCGGACCGTCTGAGAATAAACATTGCGTTATTTATTCGTTTCAGAGGCACGCTTTCAGCGAGATAATATAATTTGTCCGGATCGAAACATGCATACTTCAGTCATCATGCGAAAAGCGGATGAAAGAAGAGGCCGGATACCTTTGGAAGGCAAAAACAAGTCAGACGTCAAAAAGAAATCACATGCAGGATACGAAAACCTTTGTTCGCTTTGAATCCTCCAGAAGAGACTGCCTTAAATTTACTTCTTGATTAAGTCTGATATAACATACATATAAAAAAAATAAACTTCTTTCATATTTCCTCATCAAATTACTTTCGATGCTAAATATTTTAAATTTCACGAATATAAAAACCAAAATATTCAAAGGAATTCCACCACTCTCTGAAAGAATTACTTTATAACTAATCATGATATGATTGGAATTTGTTCGATTTATATTCATATTGTACCGAATTGTTCTTTAATTAATAATTTCATTTTGAAGGTGAAGTCCTCAATTGAAATTTTGTTTTCCTTTTTTCCCCGTTCTTAATTTTCGCCGATTTCATTCATTTAAAAAGCATGCAACGATTTTCATTTCGCATGCAACGAATGCACTGCACTCGCAATAAACAAGGCACGTAATCAATACGTTTCCAATCATCCTAATGGAACTAAATTTCTTTGTGCCGTTGCGAAATGCGCCTTAACCTAATAAACAGATGCGGAAAATCCGTTAAAGCAATACGGTAAACACGTAGATAAAGGGAAGCAAGTTTTAATCCTTACAAAGAATTATCACACAAGTTCCAACTTGTTATAATAGTTAAAGAAGCCTGCGCTTATCAAGTTACTCTAATCTGAAAATACTGAACTAATGAACATAAAAGTTTTCATCACAAAATCTTTTAAGCGGACACTAAATCGCGCACTATACACTTTACGTTTCACCGTTGTTCGACAGCTTCGTCAGAAGTGAAAATTATGTTTTTGACAACATAATTCGACAGCTTCGTCAGAAGTGAAAATTATGTTTTTGACAACATAATTTTCAGTTCTGACGAAGCTGTCGAACGACGGTGAAACGTAAAGCGTATAGTGCGCGATTTAGTGTCCGCTTAAAAGATTTTGTGATACAAATTTCATCGGACAAGAACCAACTGTAAATATGGATTAAAGTTTTCGAAAAATTTTATGCAAATCGGTTTTGATTACAGCAGATTCCTCGAGCATGCTCTGTACAGCTGTTTCAGGCCTAATTGTCAGGTCAAAAAGCGATCGCAAGATGTCGCTACTTAAATTGTTCATAAAAGTTTTCGTTTAGGTTTCTTTTATTATTATTTATAACGTAGGTACAAAATTATTGTTGAATTCTTATGATAATAGGCGTTATTTGATCTCCTTTCTCTTCAATCTAAGCGATCCACAGCTTTCGTTAATTTTTTATTCTTCCTTATTTAATAAAATTGTAGGCCAGTAAATGAGTCATATGAAAAGACATCAAGATGAACGACGGAACAAAGTTCTCCAAAGCTGGTATTCTTATGATGAAAGAGCAGGAAATGGAAGAATACAACAAACTGTTTGATCTATCATGCAGAAATAATGTGGGAAGTGTATCACAAGATTAAACTCTTGAGAGTTTGCTGAATTTTGTTACGTCGTGAATACTTGGTTTTTAATTTTTTCTTCCTTGTTCTGGCGAACATTTCCTGATTAAGCTTCCTGAGCCGTTTCGGCACGTGCCATGATCTAATATGAACCGTTCGAAAAAGTCACTCGATAATTAAGAAATTAGAGAATCAAGGAGAAAAAATAAAAAAGAACAAGATGGATTAGCGATAAGCTAAGACTTACATTTAAAACAAGTAAAAAGCTAAAAAAAGCACAAGTTCTTCTTTGTGTTAATTAAATTGATTTCATCTTTACCACCTTCCCTTTGATTACCTCAAAGATTTCTTTAGAGATCAGTTTTTTAGGCTTGACTGTGAATCCAGTTATTTTAAATCAATAAATTCTATTTATTATTTTTGCACATTTGTTTTGTCAGAATAACTTCGCCCCCACTTCAGTTTTATTTCTTCCCAAGAAAAACAGTAAAAACATTTTTTATAAAGCACTTTAAAACTTTAAGTACTCGTAAAACAATATTTTGAATTCTTTAAATTAAGATATTTTATTTGCGATTCATGAAAACATTTTTTATGAAAACATTTGTGATTTCTGTTTACTATGAACCGGCTTACAAAAATACAATTTTTCTTTCAATTTGGCAGCGTATCAGTACTTTTGTTTACAAAAAACGATATATGTTTGTCGAAACTTTCTGAATAAAATATTCGATAAAATAATATAAAGCGATTTATAGTGAACCAGCAAGCCTTTTGTTCACGGAAGGTGATCAATGAAAGCCACATTTTGCGCTCGTATATTTGTTTATCCAACCGAGCCTTTTTATATTTTATTTACGTCGTGACGCCCACAAAATCTGCGCGTTCATAATAATCACGTTACGTCTGCAGACTCGTATTTTTTTTACGTCCCCAGTACCTTTTCTGTTTATTTACTTAACTCAGGAATAAATCATCAGAATGCTGCCCAAAGCCCGAATCATAAACGAAATTCACATTAAATAAACCGACCGAAAAACAACCTCAATATTTCAGTTAATAAACAGAATATTTTGCCTCAAAAATTGAACGTAATAAGTGCAAATGCATGTATAATTCCCTTGATAAAAAAAAGTTACCACGCAGAACTACCATCAGCATGCTAGTAACTAATAACATAACGGTATAATGTGGCAATTTACAGTTCGTTGAAATTTAATATTTGTTAATGAAAACGGCGAGTTTCAAAGTAAAACGCGGTTCCTATTTAAACCTGCGATTCCATTCGAAGCTGTGAAGCTTAGTACATAATGAGATTCCGCAAAAGTCTTATCATAAACCCTCGAAGTATTATCTTCAAATGGGAGCGATAGAATGCAGCCTGAGCTGAAACTGCTTTTATATTAAGCGATATAATTTCTGAAAGAAGCTTTCGGCCCTCGCTTTTCCTTTATTCATAATTACCGGGTTTAATTTTACGAGATTAAGAAATTTTATTTATTATTTAGCTAAAAGTGGACGATTTTTCATGCGTGCACTTATTGCTGCAACGAATAGTTTATTGCTCAGTTTCTACCTTAATGTACTTCTTGCATCTTCACAGACTAACTTAATGGCAGAAATAGGTGCTCGTAAGCCCATTAGACCTTCGGAACTTTGCTAATAAAATTTATTACCGACTGGGTGAAACTGAGGGCAAGGATTTGAATTAATTAGGTAATATTACCGGGAGTTTAAGTATCATACGTTTAAATGTTAAAATTAAATTAAAGGAAACGGCTTTTGTGATTAGCGAAAGGAAAGTGTATTTTATTTTATCTACAATTATTGCTTTATGAAGGCCTTATTACTCCATTCATTTGACACTGATTCAGTTAAATAATGAAGCTTATTACGCCACTAGTGACGTAATGTAAAAAATCGTATAACACCTTTTCTTTTGCCTCACTTTAAATTTTCTTCGATGTACACCAATCAGTGAACCTGTTTATAAATTTGTTTGTAAATAGTTTACGATTATATTAATTTGATTTTCATGAGCATAAAGTTTACAAAAGTTCTAAATGAAAGTTTATAGATTTTAAAAATTTAAATCTGTAGCATCTCTGTATCTCTCGATGTAGCATCAGTAGTTCAACGGTCGGCGTTGGCTGTTTGTGTTATTACTTTTGTTTTCATTTTGGTAGTTAGTTTTTGTTAGTGAAAATAAAAGGATGTCAGAAAAATAGTCTGTCATAAAATAAATTAGGAATTCGTTCATCGAGCTGTTTTGAGTAATTTTCGTGCACACCCTTTGAACCCATTGAGACGTTAAAAATCAATAATATTGGTACGTTCTGCTTTTTAAAAGTACATAAACAAAAATAATTTCCGTCTTAACTTTTTTTGACCTGAGATGAATAAAAAACTTTAATGTGGAGACTTCATGGCCAATAAGAGGCGATCTATACGAACTCAAACTTAATGCGAAACATAAATTTTCGGCTCTAACTTTATTTGCTGACAGCATGATGAGAATTCGAGAGCGCAGGCTGCAAAAAAAAATATTTCGTTTACATAAATCAAAATCGGTGCGTCAAGTTTTCTGCACTTACAGTTAGTTAGTTTATATTCGCACATTTAAAATTTATTAGTTTATTTTTTAAACGCTTAATATGAAATTTCAAATAAACTTGATTGATGGAAATTAAAATACTTTATAACTTTTATAAATATTTTATACTTTTTCTCAAATTAAAGAAAGCGGTGGTGTAGATAAATGTTATCCACTCTCAGTTTTATATTTTTGTTGAACAGTCAAAATTAATAATGTCTCCTCAATAAAATAAGTTAAATCGCAGCCTAATTACTTCTGACCATTATAACGAATAGCCGGATAACCAGACAGGTTGTAACGTTCACATTTTTCGCTGTCCGTTACATTTTTTTTTACGTATTTTCTCGTTATTTTGCTGTTGAAATTCAAATAAACGCCGTTTCGTTCTTTTAATTAATTTCATATTTATGACTTTCACGCCTCTATCTCTCAGGATTTGTGTTTTAATTTTAGATAGTAATGCGGACTTCTATTTTTCTTAAAGCCATTTGTTTTGTTTCGGAAATTAATCTGTAGATGTCGTACATGGTCCTTTGGTCGATTTTCTTGATCGATGTTTCTTGATGACGTATGCGGAAATTGCGTGTAAAATCTTTGACGAGTTTCCGTCCTCTTCAATGATCGTACGATTACTTGTGTGGGGTGCTGTTACGGCATTGAGACGCGTGGCGTGCGCCTTCAAATTTTTGTGGTTTTGTGAAGCTGGACGGCTTCGAGATATTCCAGTTTAGCAAATATTTACGTCTCTATATTTCGTATGCCCAACTGTGTCATTTTTGCCGTCTGTTTTTTCTCAACTGCTACCGTTTCCGTTCAAGCACGTATCCGAGCACGTGTTGCGTTAAAGTTCTCGCTCAAGAAAAACTAACAGAAGATTATAAGTACCCTAGTTGTTTAGGAGAATATTTTCTAAGATTGCTTTTCTCTTTATGTAGAGTTTTTTTTTTTTACTCCCGAAATTGTGTTGAGTTACCGAAGCCGAAGATTTTCTCCTACCGTACGAGTTTTATTGGAAAATTCCTTGCTGTTTACGGCGTGTCTTTTGAAGATACTATCGAACAGGAGTTTCTCTTTTTATTTGGCGTGGTTGTTCCTGGAAACAAATCCAACTATTGCGGAGTCGTCTGAAGATATAATTCAACGGTGTCCTAAATGGAACTCATGTCAAGTTATCGTCAGGATTGAGTAAGAAACAATCACCATTATTATCTTATCGTATCGTATCGTCTCGAGAAAATTATCGTACCGTACCGTATTGAATAACTACCGTATCGTGCCGTATCGTTTGGGAAACATTACCGTACCGTATGGAAATAGTCCATTATTTTTTATTTTGATTGTCGTGGACAATATTTGTAGTATATTGGGTCACTTTCGAATTTATTTAGCGATATTGTAACATTTTTTTGTTGGGTCATTTAGCCATAATTGCATCATATTATTTTTTTTTCTACTTTAAGTTATTTTTGTATACATGTTAGTTATATGTATATATATTTTGTTTGTTCGAATTACCATTTATGTTTAATAGTTACATCATTTTTCAATTATATTATTTTTCATTCTCAAACTTTTCTTTTTTTATTTTCTGCTGCGATTAAAGACTAATTTCTTAAAAATTAATTTGCGTAACCTAAAAATCTGTATCGAGTTCATTTGTTATGTTCCGGACTGTTTAAGTAATTACAGTTTAAAAAGATTACTTGGCGCCCAACAGCTTTCCTTTTTGCCAACTAACGTTTACAATTTTTTTTTTATGAATTACGCAAGTTATTTTTTAAAGAATATAGTTCGAAGAATTATTCTTCCGAATCCACCTCAGCCTCCGACTAAACTGAGCTATAGCAACCAAACAGGTGAGAATCTACTTACAAAAAAAGTATGTCACAAGGTACCCAACGAATTCTTGTTGATGTTTGCTTGGCCGCATGCTTGTTATGGTGATCAGATTGGATAAGACCACGCACGCATTTATATTTTATTGAGATGCCATTACTTTTAATTCTGAGTGTACTGTTCTGGTTTAGCCTCTCTTTATTATCCTTCCTAATTCCTAAGTCAAATATACATACAGGCTGTCCCATAAATAAGAGGCCATAATGCAAGGGAAATTACGAACGGAAAACCGTCCTGTTTTCTTATAAGTTCTATGCGTCATTGGCACGCAATTGTGATGTAAAACGATAATAAAACTGCCCTGCTCAACATCATGAGACGTATTGTTGGGGTCTTTGGACTCCGATCGTTATGCCATTACTTACCACGATGTTTACAGCAAGAGTTCGAAATGCCCTCCGTTGGCGTCCATATGGCGACGAAAATTTGCTGCTGCCAGTTCTTATTGTTACATCCACTGGTCAGAGACGAGCTACTGATAGTAATCCTCTTCTATCAAGTGTTACACATGTTACACGTGATAGAGATGTAACAAATTTTCTCTTAAAAAACAGTGCACAAAGTACGTGGCACGCCAATTCCATATGTACTACGCTCTGGATTTTATTATTGCTATTATTATAAATTTGAAACACCCGTATATTCTACAGTCGTAAACATGCTGCGATAAGTGCTTTCGCCTTGCGGCACAATAGGGGTCGGATTGCGCAGGTCGGAGAAGGCAGTTACGGACCTAGTATTATGCTTTAGTATTAGTATATCTCCCAAACGATGCCGTTTTCGTAATTTTGTTAGAGGAAAACATCACCTATCCATTGCTGCCATATGGGACAGCCTGTATATCGGTCAAAAATTTAACAAGTTAATAAAAACTTGTGTTAAAGTTAATTCGTTTTTGGGTCGCAACCTCACTTTAAAAACCATTGAAACTCAAAATTTCTTTAATAATTAATTGACATCAACATGTTAAAATTCTTCCGTCTGTCGTGTCTTGTTTCTGACTGTTCAAGTTCAAAACATTAAGAATCATTAGAAACGTCAAGAAGGCGGGAAGAATATATAAGATTCCCCAGTTCTAAGACTATTAAGAATTCCTGAATCCACGATCTCTAACAAGCCAAAGTAGTGGTCAAAGTAAAGGCGAATTTACACTTGTGCACTTTGGATGTGCATCGAGAGGGATTCATCCATAGTCAATGTGGAAGATGAAAACTAGAGTATTTAAACATTCATTGTTATTCAATTCATTCATCCCTCATTCAAATATCCCTCAAAAACGTATCTGCCTGTTTAAACCAAAATAAACGAGGAATGTACAAATCTTTACTTCCAGCTCCACTCTTTTCAGACTTTCTTATTTTTGATAGCTCTGAACAGTAGCGAGTTCGAATTGTTTTTATTTTTGTTTTAATGTCGTTTACAGTTAAATTTGGTAAATTTAACTCACTAAGTACAGATTTGTAAGCTTTATCGCGGATATTTATTTTATGATAATCCTCAGATTTATTGTTCCAAAGACATTCATTGCTTCGATATATCTCTAAAAAAGTTTCTATGTGTTCATCTTTCCACGGAAAAGACATTTTTGTAGGTCAACGAAATACCAAATCAGCGTTTCCTGAGCGGCTATTAAATGTTCAATGCGCTACTATGGTGCACCTCTGCCTACAGTACAAGTTTAGACTTGCTTCTATCGCTTCACTATGGATGAATCCTCCATTCAATTAATCAAAAGTAGAGAGTGGGTCTACTTGGTTCACTGGTCACTTTCGATGTTCATTTTGGATGAAATGTAGATAAAAACGACCTTTACACCTTTCACTGCGGATGAATCATCGGGGATGAACATCCAAAGTGCAAAGTGTAAATTCGCCTTAAAGGCCTACAGTACGGTGCACTGAAGTCTTTTATGGAGTACCTTATACCTCACTTATTCTTTTCAAGGTACAGCTTAGCGCTATCTGTTTCTGTCACCCGCATTGTTGATAAGGCTCTGTTCGTTTTTATTGGTGAGTTTTGATTCCTCAAGTTAACTAAACTGTTATAGTCTGTCAATTGTCAAATTATTCCTGCCCTACATTTATTTGTTAATTCGTTCCTTTTTATATCCATGTTCTGTAGAAACTCTTCGAGTCATCTGGTAAGAATATGTTATCCAAATCCGGCGTTGATTCTTCTTAATTCCCAGCGAACCATCCATCATTTCAGTTGTTTTAGTCTCCAATTTGCTTTTCTTCAAGTTATTCCTTCTTTTAATTCCCCATTACTTTCTATGTGGCCCACAAAATTAATTCAGTGTTCCTGATGTTGTCCTGGTTATACATATGGTCTCTTGACGGTACTAAATATAATTTGCTAGATCTTTACTTTCGTTATGTTTTACGTTGCTTACATCTTCAGTCTCTCATAAGCTTGTTTGTTAATTTGTTATATCTGTAATATCCTACTTTATAGGTGTCCAGTAATGAATAACCGCACACTTTGCCGATCCACAATAAACACATCTTTTTAAAATGCTGCGGTGTGAACTGTTCCAATCATATGAATGATTAAAATCTCCTCTCACAAAAAATACTGTAAGGGTAAGGCACTGGATCAACATAGTTCGTATTTAGGTAACGCCATTAAGGCGGGTTGCATAAAAGTTTTAAGCCAGAATTAAATTTAAGTCCAATAGGCTCACATTGTCAGTCCCAGTTTAACTTTAATCTTCAATTAATTTGATAAAAAATGTGTGATTTTCTTTATCTATTTCAAAGAGAGGTTAGAACATATACTAAGCAATTTCAGTACTATCAAAATTTGGTATTGTTTGCTGTTAGCGAATGCTGAGTTTTGATTGTCTCACTAAAAATAACTATTGCTGCGATATCTGGTCTTTTCTAATTACGTATGGAAGTTCTGCGTCTTTAAATATCACCAAGAGTACACTCATACGCAGCTTAAGAGCTCCAATTTGACAGTTCTGTGAGCCTTGTATCACAAGGTTTTAAGGGTGAGGTTCGCGTGCGGGAGGTGCATTTAAGGTGCGTATGAGTGTACCTAAATCGATGCATGTGAAGATGACGCTTACAAATATTTCAACTATTTTTCATATATCTTTTAAGAAATCCAAATAAGATGCATTTTCATTTTCGTTTATTATTTTTTATGTTTTATTTATTTATTTGCATTCAGGTAATAAATAAAAATTAACTGAATTTATTCCATGTTAGTAAAGCCGACGAAGTATTATAATTTGTAAATTAGATTTAAATGAATTTTAAATTAACAATTTTAGAGCCTTTCGTAGTAACATAGAAGTATTTGGAACTTCTCTCCGTGAATATTTTAACTATTTGCAAACAAGATTAAACTTTAAATAATTTATATCTTGGATCGTCTTCAAACAGTGAACAGGAAAGCCACATTTTAAATATTTACCTGCCACTGAACAATGTGAATCGTGAAATTTCAATTACTCGATCTAAAATAGCGTTGACGCTAAATTTCATCTCTCCCCATAAAGAATACATTTAAATTCGAACGGGACGAATTTTTTTTTACAAAGTGTGACGAGCCTTCTTGTTCGTAATTACTTTTCAATAACGACTCGATCGAGTTTGAGATTAAATGCCGAATTTAAAAACGATTTGCTGTAACGAATTCGCAATATCAAAGTGTCGTTTAGTCGAGAAGCGACTTTGTAAAAGTAAAAATAGCAATAAAATATGCCCGGCTACAAAAGGTATTATATTGTTCTGTTAAATGTATAGATGGAGGCAATGTCTTGAAAAATCTATTATAAATTCTTGAGATGTTCCCTGGAAGAACTTTCGAATTCCTTACACACTGTAGGGGAATAAAGTTATGTTTGAAAAATTATCTGTCTCATTACGTCGTCCGCCTTTTTTGTTCGTGTCGCTTGTAGGTATATTGTATTATACTCTTATATCTTCTGCCCTTTTCACAAAAAAAGGATTGCGTTCGATCGGACTTTTATATTTTTTTATAAAGGAAAAACGTGTCAAATATTTATGTACTGTCTTATTTTACAAATAAAACAACAATATATAGCATGGTAATCTCGACAGATAAAATGATGTGATATATTTTATATGATAATAACAACCTAATCGTTGTAAATTAACGAATAAGACGTCACTCGTCAGAATAAGTGAATATGGAAGTTATCAAGAAATCGACCACTTTCCTGAATATCTCAAGAGTAAAACAGTCTCCCTCTTTATAATTTTTTTATTAAAATGAAGCTTAAAAATGATGGTAAAAGCTTATATAGTTTATTCCTGAGAATGCCAACTTAAACAAAAAATTATGCTTTAACGAAAGTCCAACGACTTCTTATAAAAATATCTTTTTCCCTCAATTAAAAAGAGCTTCAAACGTCACAACTTCAAAACTCATTTCTTTCAGCCAAGTCGTGCCATCAAGTTTTTTTGTCCATTGGTATTATTGCCTCAAAACACTAGATGTAACCAGTTTCGTAATCTGCGACCTATGTAATTTATCACCGTGGCGCTCAAAATAAATCTTCATATTTTATATTATTTGCTTTATTAAAATACGTATTATACCAGCAGTTTTTCTGATTACGAACAATAAAAATGCTTAGTCTCTCACTGGCGACTTTTCTACATCCTCCAGTTTTAGGTTAACAATAAATTTTAATCTAATTTAAAGTCGCGTTATTTAAGAGTATTAAAATTCAACGTGAGGCACTTATAGAGATATTTACGAGGATCAGTGAACCGTAAAATACATGCATGATAATGAAAGGAATAAAATTAGCACTCTACTTCGACGTTGTAAAATAAATTACGTAAGAAAGAAATTTTCCTAATTACGTTTTAGAAATTTTGGTACGTAAAATAGAAAATTATGGTTCAGAATGTGGACAGAACAAAAATAGGGTAGACACCAGTAGATATAACATTCTTAACGAATAATTGGCTCCAACTGTACTATGCACATAAAAATGTACTAGTACATAAAAATTTAATGATAATTCGCGGTGCAACAGAATTAGTTACATCACCGATATACAGGTTTGATACAATTGTCAATATTTATGGAAACAAAACAAAGTCTTCGGTATTTTTCAACTACCTGTATAAAGTATCTTGATTATTATGAAGTACCTAAATTTGGATATTACTCATTGCTATCAATCAGAAATTTGAAAAGTCCAGGTTAAATCTATAATCCCTTTGTACGAATAGGTTGGGTAAAGATAACAATAAGTTCTTATTTTTATAATTAATATTGTCAGAGAATATTAAAAGCCTTGGTAGAAATGGTATACGAGTAGTAGCAGAGAATATGAAATATGGGGGAAGATGATTAAAAGAGAAAGTTTATCACGTAGTAGAAAGAATTTGGGATCAAGGAAAAATGCCGAAAATAACTACCGAGGAATGTCTTTGTTTGATGTATCGTACAAATTCATGGCAACTCTAATAAAGCTAAGGCTAGTGGAAGCCCAACTCGAAAATATCAAGCGGGCTTTAGGAAGGGGAGGACAACTACAGACCAGATTTTTATAATGAACGAGATACTCCTGACTTGCTACGAGTATAAGATCCCGGCAGTCGTACTTTTTCTGGATTTTAAAAAACTGTACGATTCTATCAGATGCCAAAAGTTGCTCAATGTAATGAAGGAATTTAATATTCCTACCAAGTTAATTAGACTGGTTAAGGTGACATCGGAAAGAACAAGAAGCAATGTAAAAGTAGATGGAGAAGTATCTCAAGACTAGAGTAGGGCTTACCCAAGGCGATCCTCTGGCAACTCTTTTTATTTAACTTAGCCTTAGAAAAAGAGACAGCAGAACAAGTAGAAAAGGGGACTTGATGTATAAAAGCCAAGTCATTGCTTATGCGGCCAATGTAGCTCTCATAGGACGAAGTGAAATAGAACTACGAGCAGTGGCAAGAAGACCAATAGAGGCAGCAGAAGAAATGAGCCTCCAGGTAAATCAAAGTAAGAGTAAATATATGAGAATTGGATCACCGGTAGCAATAAACAATTTAGAGCTGGAAATAAGTGAGAAGAAAATGGAATTCGAAGAGGTAAATGACTTAGGGGTCTTAATAACAAATCAGTGCCAGGAAGAAAAAAAAAATTGACATGAGACAGATGAAGGGATCAGTGAATAATTTCGAAAGTGGACATGAAAGAAGAGCCAATGAGGAAGTATATGGAATATTCCATGAGGTAAGGATTACAGAAGTGATCAAAATGCAACGATTGCAGTTGTTGGGACATATACAGAGGATGAAAGAAGACAGAATAGATAAGAAAATAACATGGAAACATCCAGACGGAAAGAGAAAGAATGGAAGACCAAGGAAAAGATGAACTGAAATGGTGCTGTCGGACTTGCAAGTGAAAGGCATACGAAATTGGGAAGACAAAAAACCACGAATAATAAGAAGGGAAGAAGTGATAAATATATATACATATATTGTCAGAGGACCCATATACAAGAAGAAATTCTTCGCGTAAATACGCGTTTTAAAACAAAACAGTTTTAAAAACAAAACTAGAGAGTTTGATTTATTAGATACATGCAAAAATAAACGAAAAAATTAACAATGAACGTAACTGTTATAAGTTATTATATGGTATTAGAAAAAATGTAACTGTTGTTAATGTTTAATTTTGTACAATTAAATGCTGCTACATAAATTTTAAACAAACAATACTTCAAAGTTTTCTCAGGCAAGTACTGTTAGACAGGGCATTCCACAAGGGTCTATACTTGGATTATATATATAAACGATTTACATTGTGGTTTTCCAAATAACAGTATCTATCATTTTGCTGATGGTACATCTATTGCCCTTTCAGCTGATTCTGTAAGTGAACTTTCTTATTCCGGTACCTCTTACGTTTCTAAAATGTCAATCTGGTGTAATAAAAACTGTCTTAAATTGAATAATCATAAAACTAGTATAATACAGTTCGATCCTTTCCACAAGGATGTTAGTGTTTCTGTTCGATTACATGGTTCAACGATTCATTTACAACCTCAAACCTCATTTCTTGGATGTATTTTAGACAATACTCTTTCCTGGGAAGCTCACATTGATGATCTTTGTAAGAAGCTTTTGTCGTCACTATTCGCTTTGAGAAAGATAAAACTATGTGTCCATTTGGAATCGTTATTTACGTTTTATAACGCACATATACAGTCTCGTCTAAAATACGGTATTATTTTTTGGGGTAAATCTATGTATTTCAAAAGAGCTTTTATACTACAAAAAAGGATTATTAGATGCATCTTTTCCCTTGATAGATTGGAATCATACAAGCCGGTTTTTATTCGAAATAAGATAATGTCTTTTCCTTCACTATTTGCATATGAATGTGTTGTTTATTGTAATAAACACTTATCGTCTTTCATTCTAAACCGTGAAGTGAATACTAGTTATCTAACCGGAAATGCAAATCTTATTAGTGTGCCAATGCACAGAGCCACGTTCTTTGAAAATAGCCCTTGGTATGTATGTTTAAAGGCTTATAACTGCTTGCCTGCGGAGATGAGAGAAATCTCTCTACTCCCAGAATTTAAAAGAGTAGCAAAACAATATTTTACCTTGAACTGTTTATATGATACAGACGAAATACTGGAGTGAACCATAGAGGTGTTGTGAAACTGTTATTTATTTGTGTATACTATTTATGTATTTGTATATTATCGTAGTGTAGTTTTAAACCTGACGATGTCAATGTAATTTTTGACAAGCCATGACAAATAAAGATGATAATGATGATGATGAAGTATTGTGGTTTAGAGAATCTTATACCTAGTGGTCAGCGATATAACATAGAGGCGAACCTATTACTTGTGTGCCAAACGATAGCTGGTGATAGGGAAGGTCATTTTGAGTCAAGAAGTGAATTCCCATCGTGAATTAATTTATAACATCGCCTGGTCTAAGAATGATTCTTTGCTATTATCGCCATCTGCCGATGGGACAGTTTCGATTTGGGATTTAAAAAAAACAACTTTTTTACAGGTACAATGGAATATATACAAAACTCAATGTTTTTTTTTTTTGTTGATCTGTTAGATGGTACCTTATCCTTCCTTCGTGTACTGGTGTGAATTGTAGACAACGTAGCTACTTGCTGATATGATCAAATATTAAGAATTTGGATACCTAGTACTGACAACCAAAAGTTAGAATATATCCTGTAGAATGAGTTAATGGGGCATAAAGGATATGTAACTTGCGTCTGCTTCGGCCACCAGTCGAAAGCCATGTTCTCCTCAGATTCCGTAGGTAATATCTTGGAATGGAAGATCGATAATACAGAGAACTGGAATTTAGCAAAGTATTTTAATTTGATGTAATTCCAAAGTTTGCATTTTGAGTGAGCCATTTTAGGGAAATCAAAATACCTGAATCGAAAGGTGTTGTTATTAACCAGATTATTTTACACAAGGGAAGCAAACAGTTAATTGTGCATGCCCGAGATAATGTAATCCGAATCGCCGATGTTAAAGTTGGGTGTATAGTTCACTGGCTGGAAGGTGCTTATTTGCTGTGTTATAAAAAAGTTTAAACTTTTGAGAGGTAAAAATATACCCTGGACCACTATTGTGGAATTATCACTATGAAACAAGCTACTACTGCAGTAACAAAAAGTAAGTACCTACTTAAAAAATTTGCAATTTGACAGATTAGGTGCTTGTAGAAGAAGTACTAAGTACAATGGAAGACTCCATTCCGGTAGAGTATGCAGATATGGTGTTTGTATATGGTTATTGTCAATGAATACCATCGCAGATTTCCCAATTGACGTATTCACTTGTCGTTTCCATGCTTGCATTCGTGCCAATGGAGGCCACTTGTAAACCAAATTTATTCTTTTTTTTTATTAAATGAGGTTAATATTGTTATTTAAATAAGATTTGTGTTATGATTATGTATGTACTTTTTATTTTCTACTTCTTGTGTACCTCCAAGTGGTTATATTATTTGAAGAGTGGTTGCTGGTTGCCGTTTGGCACACATGTCATAGATCACCCTGTATATGCACAGTATGTGCGAGTGTACCTCTCTGTCTCGAATGCATTCATATCTATTGTGACTTTACTGAGAGTTGCATACATTGTACAAGCGAAATAATAATAAAACGAACATACAAGCTTTTATATAAGTTTATAAAATAACACTTTGTGGCGAATTTAGTTGGCATATGGTTTAGCTTGAGGTTTAGAGGAATGTATATGCAGACTATTCTTTGATTCGATTTCGTGTAACTCTTAAATTTGTCAATGTTCTGTTATAAGAGTACCTTAACTCTAACACCGAAAATAGAATAGATCATGAAATAAAGATTAATAAATATAATATTATATTAATAAATATTTTTAAATTTTAATTTGATACAAAAATATTCCTGGAAAGAAATGAAACTAATCTTATTGAACGACAAGTTTTTATAAAATAAAAATTTTCTGAATAACCTACGCGTTTTTTGACCTAACAATCCTTAAAGAAGCTTTAAGTCGGAATTGAAAAATAATTCTTTTATGCTGTTTGCTGAGCCAATTAAAACTTCATAAACTTATCTCTCTGTTCGACAATCAATATTAGTAACTCAAGTTTCAGTTCTCTTGTTACGTGTCACGAAAGTTATAAACAACGCCGTAAAGATGACATAAAAAGTTATAACTGAAAAATTTGACCACACTCCTCAGTCTCATCTTATCTTACCACACATGCAAAAAGCAAATATTTTTACAATAAAATTGCTTAATGCGTCTAATTAAGGCCATTACCTACGTTTGCAGTCTTATGTACGTACTTAGGCATTTACTTATTTTATATACTTACGTGTGGAATCATATTTGACGCCACCCAATTCGGAAAAACAACTGACGGCTGGCGTTGAATTCAACGGAGACGGTGGCCAACAGGACAGGCCATCAAAATCAGCATCGCAAAATCCTTCTGGATATAATTCCGTCAACCGAAGGCTCTCATTGATATACAACATTTTGCATTCTTTCGACACCACAGTCACATTGAACAAGGGTAGAGTTTCGTTCAAATCGTCCATGTATTTCTTGAGGTAATTCCTCAGTTCCTCTATGGTGGAACCTTCGAAGACCGAATCCTCGATGTCATCCATGGATAAATTTCAAGAATAATTCACTCAACACTCGCGATATTCATACATAAATCAAACTGACTTCATCATCGAACAAGGCGATTTCTTGAGAGTGTTTTCCTGGCCGACGGATAATTTAGTAACATGTTATCTCGGTACGTAGGAGAAGAATGTACCTTCGACTGGTGCGGACGGTTATCTCCGTTGAATATTTGTTTAATTCGTGTAATTTACGACGTTATTATTCTACTTAATGCGAGACCTGAAACAAAAGCAAATAGTAGACTTTGGAATTATCTTAATTAAACTTCTGCGAACGTGCTGGTGTATTCATTGTACTTAGGTGATCTTCTCCGACCTATAATTATACATTTGTTTAATTAACGCTTTCTTTGAGAATTTACAAGAAAGTATTCAAAATTTCAATGACTACAACGTTCTAACAGGAATTAGAAGTAGTCTTTTACTCATCTTGGAAACTTCCTGGAACTTTTGTGCGGAAACTTAATCATTTCATGCATAAATGTTCGCTAGGATATAAATTACTGAGATATCTTGCATGAACGGATCAAACTGCATCCGCTAGATGCACTCGCTCAATGTGAAATATAATTACTTCGTTCTTAGCTGTCGAAATTAAATTCTTCGCCGCAGAAGGGTTTTTAAGACGTTAATTAATTCGTTCCAGTTGTGAATCTAATTAAAGGATAAAAGGGAGTGATGAAAATAAATGAATATTTTGCGGAAAGCAACAAATGCTTGGCATTTTTGTTTAAGGAATTTGCTTAATGAAAATGTACAATTTCAGTAGTCTTAATGACTTTCAGAAAGCAGATTTTTATATGCTAAAATTGTAGACTTCATGATGAGTTCATTTTTCTTTCTTATTGGTTACTTGAGGCATTTTGCACATTACTTAAAAAATTCTTCTTTCATTGAGAAATCAACAGTGAAATGGAACAGAATTTGTAAATCTCAGAAAGCTGGTTAAGATCTTCTTTTGGAATTATATATGTATTTTTTTGGTTTCTCTTTGCCGCGATTATTCCCTTACTTTTAAGAGGAGAAGTGAAATGCCAAATAACTCTAAATTCAAAAAGTAATTTCTTTCGATTTTTGTACAGACCCAAACTCAATGCCAGTACCTTGTGTGTAAAATGTATTAAAATGCAAAAAAAAAACAATTTCTAGAAAAACACGTTGCAAAGTTTGGGATCGAATGTATTTCTCTATCTAAAAATACGAGGTAAACGCCAAACAGTCCTTGCCAAATAGATTTAAACACATTCAATCACATTGGACTTGCTGTGACAAGTTGATGCGTGTGTCAAAATGTTATACCAGTAGCTTTCCTTTCATAAACTAGAACAGTTCAAGTGCACCAGGCCCATTCACTGATGTAGGTGGAAATGCGTCGTGTACACTTTTTACAGTTCATCTTGTGAGGTGGTGCTCGACGTCTTATGAGCTTAAGTTAATGTGATTTGAATTTTGTGTTCCTTTCAGAACAGTTCTGAACAGCACAAAACAGTTCAATGTGCCTGCTGTAGGGAGCTTAAAGCTTTTGTCTTAATAATAGGTTTTTCAACAAATTTACTTTCCAACTCACTGACATCTTGTCCCAAAACCATATCCCGCAAGGATCGGTGATTGTTGTCTTCTGCATTATTTAATTATATACAAACAACTTTCCAAAAATATCGCAAACCACATTAGCCTTGTAAGCAATATTATTCTTGGCCGAAAACATAGAAATTCTGTAACGGAGAAAGAGAAGAAGAAAACCATACTAGAAATCAACCGAAAAATAACCGAAAAAACATACCACTGCAAACCATAGTAAAACACCTGGGCTCAAGGTTTAGATTGAAGGCCCACATAGAAAAAAGTTTAAATGTAGAAAAAGCCTACAATCATTAAAAAATACTTCTAATATTCAAAAATAGCTTTACTCAAATAGAAATGCATGAGCACCAAATAAGTAAAGGGAAAATTTCGGCCCATTTATCACGCAAACCAAGTTCCGATCTAGTTACGTGGAATACTTTCGCAGGTGGCCAAAATTAAAACCGCCCAATAATTACATTTTTAACGAAAGAAGGGCTGGCACCATCAAATAAAATAACAATTGAATGCAGAATTCGGTAACTTGTCCCTTCCATATTCCATCGGTAAAGAACGAGGAACGTTTTTTCGTATAGGACAAGAATCGCTAGAAGATGAGACAATTCTTGGAAGGCCTAAGGAAATGGATAGATATCATTACTGACATGCTTTCTGACAGTAGTCTAAAGGTAGAAAAATTATCAGCAAACGTTCACGACGTTCTGAATTATCATTTAGAAGTGAAGAATAAGATTAGTGCCGAAACTACTGTTTGCTGTTAAGCGTCAACGCCGTACAGTATGAGCACATTCTTTTTTGGATCCCTGTGGAAAGAACCTAAGGAAACGTTTGGAGGCAATTGTGATTGGGGATGAAGCGATAGTCCCTTATTATGGTCCACTATCAAAAAGAGAGTCGATGGAGTGAAGACGTAAGGATGAAAAGTCCAATTCCGTTTTTGGGACTGTGAAGCAATTCTACAGAGTGATTTTTTGGAACCCAAAACCACTATGAAAAGTATATATTGCGATGTACTGCTCCACGAGCTACGAAGTCTTAGAAGGTAGAGCGGCGACTTAAATTTTTGGAGTGTTTATTGCAACAAGTTAATTAGGAGCGCGACATGAACATAGAAATTAAAAATAGTATTACAAAGATTCCGGGAAAAGGACTCACACTTAATGGAGCAAAGAGTACATTTAGAAAATCGGATATTATCTTTTTGGGGCATTATATTTCTGAGAAGGGCATCAAACCAGCCGAAAGTAGTCAGGATACTGTATGTGAATTTCGTAGACCGAAAAGTGTGGAAGAAGTTAGGAGTTTCTTAGGACTTATACATTTTTCAGGACGTTTTATTCCGGACTTGGCGACGAGAAGTGAACCGTTACGATAGTTGACAAGAAAAAGAGTAATATTTAAATGGGGAAAAGTACAAGAAAAGTCGTTTCAAGATTTAAAAGAGCGTGTAGTAAAACCAGAAGTTCTCGGGTTCTACGGCAAGAACGCTCAGACTAAAGTCATTGCAGACGCTAGCCCAGTGGGAAAGATTTTGAACTTATTACAGATCATAAGCCGCTGGAAATGATTTTTGGTCCGAAATCGAAATCCTGTGCGCGAATTGAGAGGTGGATATTGAGACTTCAGTCATATAAATTTAGAGTTGTATATAAAAGTGGAAAATCAAATATTGCCGACCCATTATCAAGATTGTTGAATACGCAAAAAGTTACCATAGAAGATTCTTTCGAAGAACAAATTCGAAGAATAGTAGAGGCTTCTGTACCGAAGACATGTTCAATGAAAGAGCTTGAAGAAGCTACACAAAGCGACTCTGAACTTCAATAATTACGAAATGAAAAAATATGAGTTGATGAAAGAAGAGTTGACTATTGTTGGTGGAATTCTTGTAATCATAATATCGAAGACTTTGCAGGAGACGGTGTTAAAATTAGCACATGAAGGACATTTGGGCATTGTCGGCATGAAGCAACGACTACGATCGAAGTTCTGGAGGAAATTGAAGGATAAAAACGTTGAGAAATGGGTGAGAACGTATTACAGGTGTCAAATTACTGCATTACCGGATCCTCCAGAGTCTACGACAAGAAATGATTTGCCAGAGAAACCTTGGCAACAAGTGTCCATAGACTATTTAGGTCCGTTACCAACAGGACATTACTTATTGGTTATTATCGATTATTATAGCCGTTACTATGAAGTAGAGATTACTCGAACCTTGGCAGCTCAAGATCTTATATATATATAGACTGAGTGTAATTTTTGCTGGATTTGGGATTCTTGAAATTATAATTAGTGACAATAGTAGAACATTTCGTGATGAAAAATTCAATAATTTTCTTCACGAATATGGAGTGCAGCATCGTTTTACAACCCCACTATGGTCGCAGGCGAATGGGGAAGTGGAAAGGCAAAATAGATCCATACTGAAGAGACTTCGCATCGCAAAAGATGAAGGATTACCTTGGAAGTACGAACTGTGTATGTTTATTGGCCTATCGTGAAACACCACATTTGACCACAGGAGTGGCACCAGCTCAACTTATGTTCGGCCGGAGAATTCGTTCAGAACTTCCAGAAATCAGCAATGTACGGAAGCAATACCTTGATGAAGAGATGCGTGATAGAGCCGTATTACACTATGATATTTTTTGTGCAAGATTCGTTACGAAGTGAGCGAGAAGTGCCAATTCAACCAATCAGAATTCACTGTGGTAGCTCATCTCCCTCACTTTGTAACAAAAATGTTATCAAATCTTGCATGGTGTCACGCGGGCCACAGAGATAAAGAAAAGATAGAAGAAGGTAAGAAATATGCAGATGCTCATAGAAACGCAAAAACGAACCCCATTATCCGAGGCGATTTGGTGCTAGTAGCTCAACCAAAACGTAATAAACTGTCGAGATCGTTTAACCCCGTGCCTATGAGGTTGTCGAGAGAAATGGCAATTCTTCAGTGTTTGAGACATCGGAAGAAAAACCACTACGAACGTAATACAAAGTTTCTTAAACGATTTGCTACAAGGGAATCAGAATCTCAGCAGACAAGTATGGATGAAGTGGAACGAAATTCACAATCGCCAATTACATATAAGGGCAGATCTACGCTAATGGAGATTACAGTGATGAGTAGGTAGTCCACTAAAATGCATAGATAGACAAACACGAGAGCATCGAGCTACGAAGAAACCAGCTTGGATGATAGATTTTATTTGTTAATTAATCGAGTGTTGTTAGATTTTCATGAACTCTAAAAGTAAGAAGGAAGAGATGTAATACATAGGTTGGCTCTGTTAAAACTTTTTTAGAATAATTGATAGAAAGTAAAAGTTGTGCAAGTAAATTTAATTTGTTATCTTCCTTATGAACTATTGAAAGAGCGTATTACATTAAGTAACTTTTCATTTCAGCACATAAACAAACGAAACGTAACAGAAAGCGCTGCAGCTACCGATACGCTCATTCAACATTTGCTACGTCTCTTATTTAGCTTTTTTTAGGAGCGGTTTTTCCTTTCTCGTTTAGCATTTTACAATTTCTAAATAAACTCTTGTCAATTTGACAATTACTAAGCAATGAAATCGAATTACCGCATTTGGTTATTTGTGATGAAAGTACTGGCCCTTAGTATTATTAAATGTGTAGATAGAAGTAAAAAAAACAAATATTTTCTTACACGATTTCCACTATATTGTGGATAAAATATAGTGGAAATCGTGTAAGAAAATATTTGTTTTTTTTATTTCTATCTACACATTGAAATGGATCTCCACCACGTATCGGCCAAATCAGTCAAATTATTATTAAATGACATAATTCGCACGTGACATATGACGCTTTCAGCTGTTCACTAAATGTAGCGGAAATGAAATCAGCTACCAAAAATGGCGACCGTTCCACAACATGTTACAAAGGTAGTGGTACTCTGCGGAAAGGTTTTCACAACTGTTCCGCAACTGTTGCGTCCGCTGAATACGACCATTAACGTTACGTCAAAAAATATTATGCGCAAGCTGTTGCTATACCGCCAATGAAATACATGCCAGCCATTACTGCATTATTAAAAAAGATAAACTATAGTTCCAAAGTGAGCAAACTCTATTTGTTACTTTCAAGCTCCATTCTTTTTGTAACATCTTCTTAATAGCTCATTTTTTTTAGTAAAAGAACTAATACATTATCTCTTAACAACAACACAAATATGTTAAAATTAAAAAAGTTAAGAAAGGAACTTTCTGCTTCTTGAGAATTTAAAAATAATACTGGAGATTGTACACTTATAAAAATCGATGGAAAATACAAAATAACGGTCTCACAAAATTAAATTCAAACATTATTCATTTACGTCGATGTCCAACAAATGTATGTCCTATATAATAAATATTTACATCGGCAGCTGTAATTGTAATTAAATGATATTGTCACGAGCTTGCGGTGCTCGGGGGTTGCGTAGCTCAGGGTTGGAAGGGAGCAACAGGGGTCACTGTAAACTAACACATTAAGAGCAACAAAGATTACCTTTATTGTCTAAAAGTTTAGAGACACAGATCACTGTACTCCTCCGAAGACGATCAGATCACTGATAATTATTACAATAAATGCATGACTTATATACTAAAGATGTACGTGATGTCATGACCAAAGGTCCACGAAATTCGGTGGACACGCGTAGTTACTAAGCCGGAAAAGATGTTGTCAGGATTTCTTACGCGGTTACCAATTTATTTAGATCGCAAGCTAATTGTTTTTCGTTAAACTAATTACACATTGCCCCAGTTATTTTACTTATGTTGCTAACTCTGCAAGTTCAGTATAATGGTTCGGTGCTTGCTGAGCGTGCAGGTCTGCAAATAACTCGGCATTACGAAAATACTTTTCTTTTTTAAATTAATTAGTAAATTACAAATTTCTCGTAATCGTGACAATATTATCGTGTCCATTACACCGAACTTTATTAGTTATTGCCTTATTACACTCGGCAAACTGTTAACATGAATTACAAATGAACAAAAAAAAAGAATTCTGCTATATTTGACTTTAGAAAATTATCGTTATGTGTTAAATTTAAATAGGTTACGTGCAAGTTATACTACAAAAGAGATTATTCGCGGAGTGTCAGGTACTTGAAAGGCAATAGATAGCGATAATTGAGTATCGAACGTGTATTACTGTAGCACATGCACAGTATTACCTGTAAATGTGTTACGTGAGCAATTACGGCGTAATTATTTACCGTACAAAGCTTATTGTAAAATACATTTTCGTAGCTTAGTACAAAGCTCAGACGTGCCTCAATTTTCCTAGCTTATTGTAAATTTAATAAATTAAATTTATTATTCCCTTACAACACGATGCCCTACAACAATAATTTTCTATTATACAGACAAAAGGCAAGATCTTAAAAATCCGAGGAGAATAGAATAAAATAATTGGATATAAATAACGAACAGAGAACCAAGCATTTACATGCGATATAACTGATAATCAAGTTTAAAAATATTCTTATTTCTTTTTAATAAAATATTACAGAAGCATTTGATAAAAACAAAAACAAAAACTCTGTTTTGCAGAAATTTATGTGGAAATCCTATTTATTCTCTAAAGCGAATATATCAGAGACATGGTCTTTTGTTTGTTAACTCATTGTTATTTATTTACAATGTATGACACTATGTTTCACAGAATGTACAATAAAAAATTATCTCTTGAATTTTGTTTGTATAAAATAAGGAGTAAGGCGTAAATAACGATGTTAAAATTTGATCTGTTTACGTAAGGTTCAGATCAACAGGTGGGAATGCCTAAGAAGTTCATTGAATTGGTAAACACGTCGATGTTTACATTTCGCTCTTTAATTGTCAGTGCCTTACATTTGGTGTATTTTCAACAGATATGCAACAATCAATTTTAGCCATTTACAACGTGTACGACATATATTCCGTAAAGCAGGGAATACACGATCCCACATGTCTTAACACATATACGCGAGTACACGTTCGTCCGAATCCTATGCTAATAAAACTCTTCGATCACAGAAAGGGGCGCAAGTATATAAACGAGTGCGATAGGAACAAAAATTGCTCGGCGTTTTCCAAATCCGATGGATATACGGCAACTCATAACGGCGATGTAAGCAACACGTGACAATATGGAGCAATATTGCCATACGTTGTCAAAATAATTGCTAGGAATCGCATGATGTTGATCGATATAGCTCCATTCATTGCTCCACTAGGTCGCCGAGCAACTAATTGCCGTAAAAATTGCTCGTGTAAGAGCACCTTTATAGTCTGTGAACCTGTGGCGACGAACGTGTAGAAATTAGTTCTTCCTCAAATTTAATCATTTCACTAGTCTGTCCGTTTAATTTTACTTAATTTTTGACACGTAGGTAGATGAAATGCTGATTAGTTGCTACTGACATGTATCTTGTTTAACAAAAATATACGCGCACGATATAATTTATTCAAAATTCTTAACCAGAGTCAAATTCCAAGCTTTTTATCACTCTTACCATTTGGGTTTTCTGCTAAGTGTAAGCCACAATCTCAGTTGTTTCACTATTTGTTAGAATTGGAGTACATCGTTGCTCGTGGTCACTAAATCGTCAACGACGTGGAGATGAATCAATGTTTTATCTATGATTATTAAAATATCCTCTAATACTAACGTCAATAGCCTTAGAGATATGCAATCGCCTTGACAAATAGCTCTTGGTACTTATTGTTAGTATTTTAAACGTTTGTGTTTAAACACAGTTTTTATTATTTTTGAATTGCTTCCAATAACTTCATATGGCAACGAATTTCACTTGAGTTAACCAGGATAGAAATCGAGAAAAAAGTATTACATTGTTTGTCAGAATCTGTTGTGTGATTTGTGATACTGTATTTCTACTTCTCGTTTCTAAAGCGTACTCCGGATTTGGAACCATGTAAGATACTCAAGATCACAAATGATCGCTTTTCTATCTATACTCCGTTTTGGACCACACTGTCTCTGTATAATTATGTTTCACAAAATCTTTTAAGCGGACACTAAATCGCGTACTATACACTTAACGTTTCGCAGTCGTTCGACATACTATACACTTAACGTTTCGCAGTCGTTCGACAGCTTCGTCGAACGACTGCGAAACGTTAAGTGTATAGTGCGCTATTTAGTGTCCGCTTAAAAGATTTTGTGATACAAATTTCATCGGACAAGAACCAACTGTAAATATAATTATGTTATTTTGAAGAAATCAACCAAGTTGGAAATAAAACCTGTCTATGTATAATGCCTGCAGCTCGCAGGCGTATTTTAATCTAATGCTATAATTGTATAGCATTTGACTAGCCAATCTTAGGTTTCATCGATTAAACGTTCGCCTTGTCAGTCAAATTTTATTTATAGAAACATCGAGTTATAGGGTAGTGGGTGTACAAAATTGAACCTAATTTCTTGAAATATAAACACAATCATAACATAAAATATGTTTCTTGAAATATACTCCATTATAAATGTAAGAAACGCGACATGACAATAACAAAAAAATCTCATACATCATAATAATAATTAAAGTCGTTAAGTAAAATGAAATCTACGAGTATCTCAAGCACACTTTATTTAAGAATTATTAAGATGTGACTATCCATTTAAAGAAGTGAGGAAGCTATGGCATCTAGACTTGCGAAGAAATCTATATTTCTTACAGACGCATTTCTTTATTCTGCGCGGGAATTCTTGACTTCTTGCACAAGCATTTATGAAAATCCTGAACACTTTGTTACAGATTCTCTTAAAGATACAATCGTATTGGCAATTTCCTCTATAAATTTCACTTCAGATAGCTCTACAGCAATTATTCTTGGCAACTAATCTTTCAAAATGCCGGCGAGGTACCCACTTGGT